>OX291560.1:15400646-16756644 GCA_946406115.1 Apoda limacodes
ACCTATTTTTGTTCAATCGAATACATATTAGTAAATGTATTCGATTGAACTAATAAAACAAATAAAAAAAAATATATAATAAATGCCAAAGTGATTTTATTAGTTTTTTTATTTATTTGTTTGTTTGATCTTTCTTCACTTCGTAGCGGAGCATGCAATTGAGCTGAAATTAAGCAGTTTTAAAGTGCAAGACGAAGATATACATAGGTTCCAGGGAAGGATAAAACTGTTACCGAATTATACGTGAATGAATTATATACTTATATAGTATGGTTAGAGTTATAGCAAACTAATGAAAATTACTCTAATCAAAAGTTGACAGATAAAAATAACTAATCAGCGACAAGACCTTTACTTTTAGTTCTTTTTTTGTATTTCATACTTTTTTTTAAATTGTTGCAATAAAATTTAGTTATTCATTTAAAATTTTCTCCTCTCATTTACCTACCAACGTTCAGTAGCTGCAAGATTTTTCATCTAGTCCAAATGTTATTATTAGAAAACCTTTCATAACGAACTGTCAAGAAAGAAATAACCTGATGATGGGTGATAAAAAAAACGACAGTAAATGGAATTTGTCTTAAAGTTTTTTACATCACTTTACCTTTGTTAGCAAGCCATTATTTTTGGTACCTATTTACCTAAGTAGTAATAAGGTACTCTATTTTTCTGTCTGTCTGTTTGTCTGTCCTCCAAATCCAAAGAACTACCTTTTTTCTTATTTTGTATTTTAATTAACGGGACAGTGTTATTTTTTTGAAAAGTCCAGCCAAGTTCGTGTCATACACCCATTAAGTAAGGGTTCCGTAAACTAAGAAATAGCGATATTTTCCTGTTTTGCAGAAAACCAGTCTTAAAGTTAGAGAGGAGACACGATTTTTCAAGCCAATAACTAGCAACATTTACGTCTTAGAGAAAAAGCTTCTTAGGAACTTTAAATGCATTTTGAAGACTTATTAATCCCGTATTTCCTAATTTTGAAAATAGTTTAGGGTCAACCCCTAAAAAGTCACCCGGCCGTGATAAACGCATATGGTAGCTAACACATCTGTACGAAAGTCATCTCAGATTCAATAAAAAGATTCAAATCGTAAAAATAGCCAAAATGTTATAGAAAATTGGTACCAAATCATTTTTAAACACTAACTTAACTAACACACAGCCCGAAATAAAAACAAACACTCACCTAAAACTTCAGTTAATATATACGTCAAAATCCAAACTCAGAACGTCACTGGCACTCAAAGGTAAATTTGAATTTCATAAAAGGAATAAACAGCTGTATTCGTAAACAAAGCCGCGTGTTGTGAAAAGTGCGGGCGTGGAAGGCGTTTCGTTCGTTCGGATGCGCTGCCGGGCGCCCGGGCAGTCGCTGAGCGCTGGACCGGCCGCGGCGGCCGACCTAGGGCAGTAGGGAGGTCGATGACTCATATCGATAACTTTTTGTATAACACTAATATTATAAATGCGAAAGTTTGGATGTTTGTTACTGTAGGGATCGGTATTACACGGCACACTTATAGGTTAGGCCCTGGAATAGTCTATATTTTTTTCTTGGAAAATTCAAAAGTTTCCGCTATAGCCGAATTCCACTTAAACGAACTGATTGATATAGCTGAAAATTGTTAAAAATATAAAAAATCATAGATGTTTAAAATTATAAAACAATTAAGAAAAGAACTTGCCATTTAAATAAAAGTCAATGCATCGATATTGCAAACACTTCGTTATCGTGTATTGACGTACTTACTGATCCGAGAGGCTTGGATTCAATCCCCGCACAGGAGAAACATTTATGTAGTAAAAAACATTTGTGCTTGTCTTGAGTCTGGGTGTTTTCTACATACATAATTTACAAAAAAAGAATTAAGTATTTGTATCCGTTGTCTTGTATCAATAAGTCTTTCGTATCAATTATACAAGCTTTGCTTAATTTTGTACCAGATGACGCCGTGTGTAATGAACATAATATATATACTTATATTTATAGAAATATCTATTCATTACCCACTCACCACTACCATATTGACTAACAGTTTTATTTCAGCCTGGACTCAATCTCACAGATTCCTCTTTTCGAGCTACCTCTATGAATTATATTTTTTTTGTTACAATACTAATGGACATCTTATATCATAAGCGCTATATTAAATGCTGAACGTAAAAGATTTCAGGGTAGATTAACTCCCAAGTACCTCCCTTAATTTATACTCTTTACTATAAGGTTCATGATGAAAGCTTGCAACACCTGGGGCATTACTCGAGATTTGCTGACTTATCTAGAAAACCTATTATTTCTTTCTTGAAGAACCCCATATTGTAATCCCTAAAGAAAACCTTTGCAGTGAGCTCATCCCACAACTTAAGTTTCCGCGGGAGGAAGTTCCTTTAAAACGGCACTATAATACTATACACACCGGCACAATTAGCGGAACAGAAAAAAAAGTGAGACTATGAGATAATAACGCATATATTTGACATAATTATTTTTTATTGAAAAATAAAGAAAATTGAAATAAGTGAAATTTTTAGATGATTATGAACCATCACAAAAAATAAAAAAAAGTAAGCATTAAATGATTTAACAATAAAATTAAAGCAAAATTAATAACGAGTGTTTCCCCCTCTTGCTCTGATTACGGTTTCCATTCGTCTGGGCTTGCTACAGATTATGTTATCGATGATTTCTTGAGGCAACCGCTCCCACTCCTCAAGTAATGCGTTTCCAAGTTCATTCAGATTGATGGGGGGTGGCATTCTGGATTTAACCCTCCTTTTTAGCAAGTCCCAAACATGCTCTATCGGATTCATATCGGGGGAATTTGCTGGCCACTGCATCACCGGTATACCTACGTGGCTCAGATATGCCTGTACCGATTGTGCACTATGAGCACGAGCATTATCTTGCATTAGAATAAAGTCGTCACCAATAAATGGGGCAAATGGTACAACATGTTCTTCTAAAATGTCTCTGATGTATCGATCTGCTGTCATGGTCCCTCCTGTGACTATCACTAACTCCGTGCGAGCTCCCAAACATATCCCTCCCCAAACCATAATCGAGCCGCCACCATAAGCCACTGTGTGTTCAAAATTAGACTGTATGTGGCGGTCTCCTTTGCGTCTCCATATTCGCTGTCTCCCATCGATCTGTTTTAAAAGAACTCTGCACTCATCAGTAAAGAGAATCTGCTTTTTGTGTTCCGCTAATTGTGCCGGTGTGTATATAACTATTAGGATAAATTCCCTGCCGATGGCGAGCGGTGCAATGGTAAAAAGTAGCATTATTGCAAACGGTTCTTTAAAACACAGCTATGCAAGCGGTAGAACACACACAGGGAGGCAAACTAAGTGTATTGTATGTAGAAAGTATAATAATAGATACCTAAATCATCGTGTAGAAAAAAACCTGTCTTATAAATAAAATCAGCTGCATCGATATCGCCAACTTTCTGTTATCCACACACCACTACCATATTGGCTAACAGTTTTATTTCGGCCTGGACTCAACCTCGCAGATTCCACTTTACGAGTCACCTCATTGATTATGTTACTTTTTTATAAAATTAACGTGTGTCTTACGTCACGGGCGCCATATTGAATACCGAGCGTAACGATTCTGACTAGAATCCTAAATGCAAGAAGTTCAAGCACACCCAAAAAAAGAGTGTATCCTTTTTGTCACACCTCCTAAAGAGCGAGTCTGACGGAACCCTCTGTGCGTGAGTCCGACTCGCACTTGACCGGTTTTTTTTATTATTTGTTGTTTTACTAAAGAGTTTATGCTATAATCTGTTTAAGTTCGAAGCTTGGATGTATTACCGTTTTTACGATAGAGCAAAAGCAATAGAAACAATAAAAACTTACTTTTTCTGGATATTTTATTATTTGTCAAGGAATCCTCCATGATGACGCAACTTCTATAAAAAGTTTTTACTTATACCTTTTTTTTTTTATATACCACTAAGGTGGCAAACAAGCCTACGGTCCGCCTGATGGTAAGCGGTCACCGTAGCCTATGGACGCTTGCAACACCAGGGGCATCACTCGCCCGTTGCCGACCCTTCAGAAATCTAATAACTTCTTTTTTGAAGAACCCCATACTGTAGTCCTTAGAGAAAACCTTGGCAGGGAGCTCATTCCACAACCCAAGCGTTCGCGGGAGGAAGTTTCTCTGAAACCGCACTGTACGCGACCATTTCGGTTCCAAAGTGTGAGAATGAATTCCCTGTCGATGGCGAGCGGTGCGATGGTAGAAAGTAGCCGTGGGCATCATTTCGAGCAATTCCTCAGAACACAATCCATTGTACAAGCGGTAGAACACACACAGGGAGGCAAAGTCTCTCCTCAGACTTAAAGGCTTGATACTTCTAAAAGATAGAGTCCTTCAAAGGATGGATTGATAGAAAAAAACAGCGGAGGCTTAGTAAATAGATACTGAATCTTCTATATTAATTTTATAGAATGAGTCTACTTTAGGGGGTTTGTTACTTTTTAAAGGATTCCTAAAGTCTGTTTTTTTTTTGTTAACTTGTTTATATGTATTTGAATTTTAATACCGAACATATTTCAGTACTTTACGTCATATACGTAAATATATACAGATTATTTCTCAACTATACATGATTTTTTTTTTCATTTATTTACTGTAATAAACACAATGCATATAATCTGCCGAACTGTGTCAGTACAGTAAATATAGTTAGGTAGGTACAGAATCGAAAATATCGAAAAACTGATTGCGCTGTATAAAATGGTATCAATGATGGTTTATGACAGTTAGGAAACTCTTTGTTCTAGATATTGTCTTAAAGCTGCACAAGATATGACTTTACCCTGACTAATAAAAGAAGATATTATTCCGTAGCTCAAGTAGTACCAGCTAATACTAATTTTGCTAGTAGACAATATGTCAAGAAATCCTAACGTTTATATTATCTGATAAATAAAAAAGACTGTAAACTATTGTTAATAAATTGGTTCAAACCAAAAAACCTATATTGAGATAGAGGAACTTATACAAGCAATAATGTAATCCGTTTTTGTATTTTGATTATTATGTTAAATCTACGTGCAATGCTCGTATATACCTGAGAATGATTTCTGAGTTATGAGTCTTAAATACATCATTATCATCATTCACACACACACACACACACACACACACACACACACACACACACACACACACACACACACACACACACACACACACACACACACACACACACACACACACACACACACACACACACACAGAAAATGCAAAGAAAAAAGAGGACGCCACTATAAAACTGTTTTGCTAACTCAAAATCCTTATTGAGACCATTTGTATGGAAAACTAAAATCCTATACAACTATTGACGAATACAATTTTATAGAAAACTGGAACATGTCTTCAAAATTTCGTGATGTTTATCTAGTAAGTGTCAAAAATATGTAGAAAATTCTTTTGTATAAAGCACGCTGCGAGGCGCCGCATTCAAAATGTAATATAGAGCTCATGTATGTTTGTATGTAACTTTCTACGTCCTCACTACAAGACCAACGGTTTAACTAGCGCAGTCACCCATACAATGACAATCGGCGATGCTTAATTAAGCGTATTAAGGTTCCTGGTATAAATAAGGTCTATGTAATTTCAAATTTATTTATTTACCTAATTTTTTAGTCCTTTCAAACTATATTACATTTTTAATGCTGTTATTATGGAACTGCATGCTCTCAGAAAAAAAAACATATTTTAAACTGGTAATTTTAAATTTCTAGATGAATTCAAAAATATTGAGACAGTTGAGGAAATATGGCCTTTTTAATAAATAACAGAATAACTTAATTAAACTTCATTTGATACAGTGATAAAATTTGCAAATTTGTTGAGTTAATCAAAGCGAAAGTGCTCGGCGAAGAAAAAGTTTCATACAAATGAATAATTAAAATAATGGCAAAGAAATAAATAATCTTCTAAAATATGTAAAAACGACATGCTACACCTCGGGTCTATTAGCCGCAGTGTATAAAATCATTTTATTACTCAAGAATAATTATCATATTTAAATTTTTCTTTCTCGTTTCTTAGACTTAAGAAACACAATGTTTTTCTCTAAGGACTGTTCTTCAAGAAAGAAGTTATTGGATTTTTAAGGGTCGGCAACGCGTGAGTTCTTGGTGTTACAAGCGTCCATAAGCAACGGTGATTGCTTACCATCAGGCAGACCGTATGCTTATTTGCCACCTTAGTGGTACAAAATTTAAAAAACATACGACTTAAGCTATTTTCCCCCTTTCTAATGTCCCTAAAAACTGGTTGCCTGTAAAGTCGGTATACGGGCGAAAGTTTTACGTGACAACTTGTGCCTTTCACTTTTTATGTCTGTCTCTCTCGCTCTTAGGCGGGCTAACCATGCCGCGTGCCTCTCACTCGCTCTCATTGTGAGCGCATAACGTGAGCGGAGCGTAACGCAGTTTCTTGAAGTGTCACCCGGCAAACCAATTTATAAGACATTGTCACGTCAAAAATGAAATCTGTTATTATTGTTAATCAACAAAACACTTAGGTGCATTTCTTTGCAAAACAAAACTCACCTACGTGAGTTCTTTGAAGACGCCAGGAAACAGAAGAGATTATTGACAGATTGACAGACAGACGCGTACTTTGCCAAATGATGGAAGCGTGGGAATAATTTAAAGTTCAATACCCACGGTTGGTGTTAGTTAAATACATAACATAGTTCTACACTAGAATTGTAAATTATCTTGGCAAAATAATTGTTATCATAATTTTTTGACATTGAACCTTTTTTCTAGGATCTCACTTTTTCTTTACGGGTTTTTATGGTTCCGACCCAAAGGGTAATTAGTGGGACCCTATTACTAAGACTACGCTGTCCGTCCGTCCGTCCGTCTGTCACCAGACTGTATCTAATGAACCGTGATAGTTAGACAGTTGAAATTTTCACAGAAGATGTATTTTTGTAGCGGCCTTGGTAAAGGCGGGGCAGGGAGTGCGAAGAATACCCGGCAGAGATCCGGCTACCAACACCGACGACTGGACCTGGCAACTTACAATACCCGTACGCTGAGGGCCGACGATAAAATAGTAGAAGTGGAAGAAGCTACAAGCAAGTTACGCTGGGACGTTATAGGGTTATCGGAGGTCCGAAGACAGGGACAGGACACGATAGTTCTCAACTCAGGTAACTTGCTGTACTACCGGGGGGTGACCAGCTATCCCAAGGTGGTGTCGGGTTTATCGTCCGCAAGTCCCTCGTCAATAATATCATCAAAGTTGACAGTGTGTCGACCAGGGTAGCGTACCTGATACTCAGAATATCATAACGATATTCGTTGAAGGTCATACAGGCTTACGCGCCGACTTCGACACACCCAGACGACGTAGTGGAGGAGAATAATGAGGACATTTCTAAAGCCATACACTCCTCCAAAACACACTATAACGTCGTGATGGGGGACTTCAACGCGAAACTAGGCAAACGAAGTGGTAATGAGCTGAGAGTGGGGCAATTTGGATATGGACAACGGAACTCCAGAGGGTAGATGCTGGCCGACTTCATGGAAAAGGAAGGCCTCTTTATGATGAATTTCTTTTTTAAGAAGCGCCCCTACAGGAAGTGGACCTGGATGAGTCTGGATGGTTGCACAAAGAATGAGATTGAGTTTATCATGACGACGGAAAAGCAAGTGTTCAATGATGTCTCTGTGATCCACACGGTTTAAACCGGGAGTGATATTCGTATGGTAAGAGGCACATTAAACCTCAACATAAGTCTTGCTAGGTCTCGACTGATAAAGTCCACGCTCCGACCCACACCCATCCAAATCCAAAACCTAGAAAACTTTCAGCTCCAACTCAAAAATCGCTTTGAATGCTTAAAGGAAGACGCATCAGTGGACGATACCAACGAAATTACGGTTGGGTCTAATTTCTTTAAAACCCACAGTACAAATAGAACAAAAAGACTCTCGGATCAGACTCTAAGACTTATGGACGAGAGACGAAAACTAAGGCTGCAGTTTTCGGATGATGCAGTGTCATATCGGCGGGTTAATAGACAGATCTCATAATCACTTGCAAGCGACAAACGCCACTTTAATACATTGCGTATTGAGGAGGCAATAGAACGGAACAGAGGTTCCAAAGTGTTCGCGAGAGATTTGGCTATTGGGCGAAGACGTCTGGTAAGGCTGAAGACGAAGGACGGCAGCATTGTTTCGTCTGGACCAGAAGTCTTGGAGGAGATCGAGAAATTCTATGGACAGTTATACACGTCGACATCGAAACCAGTTGGCAGTCCAGCTAAAGACCCTAGAGCTAGACTGACTCGACACTATACCGAAGACATCCCGGACGTCAGCTTGTACGAGATTATTATGTCTCTCAAACAGCTTAAAAACAATAAGGCACCGGGTGATGATGGAGTTACGACTGAGCTTCTGAAAGCGGGTGGAAAACCGGTACTAAAAGTCCTTCAGAAGCTCTTCAACACCGTCATACTCGAAGGTACTTCGCCACAAGCATGGCACAGGGGCGTGGTGGTGCTTTTCTTCAGAAAAGGTTACAATACGCTTTTTAAGAATTACAGACACATCACGCTTCTGAGCCATGTTTATAGGCTGTTTTCAAAAGTAATTACGAACCGTCTCGCTCGCAAGTTCGACGACTTCCAGCCTCCCGAACAAGCCGGCTTCCGAAGAGGGTATAGTACCGTAGAACACATACATACGCTACGGCAGATTACACAGAAGTCAGAAGAGTATAATCGGCCCCTTTGCTTAGCGTTTGTGGACTATGAGAAAGCCTTCGATTCGGTGGAAACATGGGCAATGCTACAGGCTCTACAGAGATGCCGCATTGATCATCGGTATATCGAGGTGCTAAAATGCCTTTACGATAACGCCACCATGTCAGTCCGTCTCCAGGATCAGAACTCGAAACCGATCCAGCTGCAAAGAGGTGTGAGACAGGGAGATGTCATATCTCCGAAACTCTTCACAAATGCGTTGGAAGATGTCTTTAAGCTTCTGGTCTGGGACGGTTTTGGCATCAATGTTAATGGCGAGTACATTACTCACCTTCGGTTTGCAGACGATATTGTGGTCATGGCAGAATCGATGGAGGAACTTAGCACAATGCTCGAAAGCCTCAGTAGAGCTTCCCAATGAGTGGGCCTCAAGATGAACATAACAAGACGAAAATCATGTCGAATGGCCATGTAGCACCCACTCCAATAACTGTTGGGAACTCTACACTCGAAGTTGTTGACGAATACGTATACCTGGGACAAACTGTTCGATTAGGTAGGTCGAATTTCGAGAAAGAGGCTAATCACCGAATCCAACTCGGTTGGGCAGCGTTCGGAAAACTGCGTACTATTTTCTCGTCCCAAATACCCCAGTGCTTGAAGACAAAAGTCTTCAACCAGTGTGTGTTGCCAGTGATGACTTACGGCACTGAGACGTGGCTGCTAACTATGGGCCTTATAACTATGGGCTTTATACGAAAGCTCAAGGTCGCTCAGTGGACGATGGTAAGAGCTATGCTCGGAGTTTTCCTACGTGATCCCTACGCCGACATAGCTCACCGAATCGCAAAGCTGAAGTGGCAATGGGCAGGGCACATAGCTCAAAGAATCGATGGCCGATGGGGGAAGAAGGTTCTCGAGTGGCGGCTACGAACCGGAAAGCGCAGCGTGGGATGGCCCCCCACTAGATGGACAGATGACCTCGTAAAGGTAACGGGGAGCCGTTGGTTACATGCGGCACAGAGTCGCACGCTATGGAAAAAGTTAGGCCTATGTCCAGCAGTGGACGTCAATGGGCTGATATGATGACTATTGGACATTCAGTGAAAGCAATTTTGTTGGTAGGAGCGTCCTGTTTGGAGGTCAGTATACTTAACTGCACTGTCATTTGCATATACCGTCCACCTTCAGTAAAAAACCCTGCCCAGTTTATTAGTTCATTAGACAAGTATTTGAATTCAGTCCACTTAAAGAAAAATGTTATTATTATTGGCGATATAAAGATAAACATAATTGAAGGAAATAATGACAAAAATTCAGATTTATATCTTGACATGTTAGCCTCTCACAGCCTTCTACCAGGTCTAAAATTTGATACTAGAATAAATAGTTGTTTAGACCATGTAATCACAAACCTGAACCCAGCACTATATAAACCGACAGGTGCTATATTAGATACCACAGTTACTGACCATAAAATGACACTTATAAATTTAGAAACTATATCAAAAACAGTGGTGGTCCCAAAAACAAAGACAATTATCGATTATCCCAATGCATTAAAAACACTACAATCTAATTATGACCCAAATTTTATGACCATTACAGACCCAAACAAACTGACAAATAAACTAATAACACTTATAGCAGATACAAATACCATCACCAAAAATATTTCTAGTAATAAAAGGATAATAAAACCCTGGGTAACTCCTGGAGTATTAAAATGCATAAAACATAGAAACAAATTACAAAAACAGTTACAGCTTGATGCCTCCAACGAAACACTGAAGATAACTTACCGTAGATACCGCAACTATTGTAACAATTTGTTAAAAAAACTAAAAACACAAAACGAAAGACAGTTATTAGAAAAAGCAAAGTCAGATAATAAGTCGCTGTGGAACTGTATAAAAAACATAACTAACTTAAATAGACAAAAACAAACACATTCTGAGCTTAAAAACCTTAAATCAACGCCCAGAATCAGCCGAATATGTTAATAATTATTTTAAAAACGGTAAGCTACTAGCTCAAGAAATTGATAATGACCCTCTGTCTCTACAAAGATATCTGAACTCCTTACCGACTAAGTCAAACAGTATTGGCATAATAGAACCAGACCCCCAAGAAATTGATTCAATTATCTCTAATTTGAAGTCACAATCAGCTGCTGGATGTGATAATATTCCCACCAAATTTGTAAAAATGGCTAAAAAGGAACTCTTACCTATTACTGCTAGGATGCACACTGCCATTACAACAGGGTATCTTCCCTAAGTTGATTAAACGGTCAGTAATACATCCAATATACAAGAATGGATCCAGAAATGACATTAGTAACTACAGACCAATTTCAGTGCTCCCAGTAATTTCAAAAATATTGGAAAAGTAGTAAATAAACGACTTGTATCATACTTAAACACCTTCAATATACTTTCCAAATCCCAATATGGTTTTTGTGAAAGTGTTAGCACAGAGAACGCCATTCAAGATCTAATACAAGACATAGCAAAATTTATGGATGATAAGCAAAAAACTTTGTGTATATTTTTAGATTTACAAAAAGCGTTCGATACTGTTTACGTTCCAATTCTATTACAGAAACTGGAAAAAAATGGTATAGGAGGCACATTTCTCACCTTACTCACAGACTACCTACATGACCGGACGCACAACGTTAAAATTGAGTGTAACACACATAGTACTGATGAATTTACAACCAACTACGGAATTCCTCAGGGGAGTGTCCTTGGGCCTACACTCTTTCTTATTTATATTAACGACTTGACTGACCTACGATTTAATAATTGACATATTTACTATTACGCAGATGATACTGCACTGTTATTCCATGGAATGAAACTTTTTCCCAAGCTGAATTGGGGCTCCAAACAGTTATTAAATGGCTTCAGACCAATCAAGTTTCCCTTAACTTAACCAAAACTAACTATAATACTTTTTCCATACGAGATTCCTTGCAGCCGGACCCAGGATTAACGCTTACTGCCCATAAATGTGACATAACTAACCCTATAATGTGTAACTGTATAAAAATTGACAGATGTGAAAACATAAAATATCTAAGTAGGTGTAATTCTGGACAAAAATCTTTCATGGTATCCACAATTAAACTCAGTCGCAAACCGATCCAGAAAACTAATTTGGATATTCAAACATCTGCGAAACATAGCTGACACAGAACTAATTAAATATATTTATACGACTCTTGTCCAATCAATCATCTTATATGACATTGTAATATGGGGTGGAACTTTTAAGACAAAATTCTTAAGTATAGAACGTGCCCAAAGAAACATATCAAAAATAATGCTTAAGAAAAAAAACTATATAGTACTTCGAAATTATATAAAGACGCAAACCTTTTGTCGGTAAGACAGTTGTATATATTACGGTGTATCCTAAAAGTACATAAAACTAAAAAGTACTTCAACAAACTACTCGAAATAAACGTAATCACTCAATAGTAGTTAAAAACATTAAAACAAAAACAACATTTGTCTCAAAACAATTTTATTGCCAATCAATTGCCATGTATAATAAAATAAATAAAAAAAATTAAATCTACGAGAACAATTATATAGAATGTAAAAAAAAAGTCATGACATGGCTAAAAACATTAAATTATGTACAAACCGAAAATTTGCTTATGTCTATAATTTTAACAATATCATACCATATTTTATATCAATATCTAAAGTTCCTATAATACATAGTAGTAAACATCTTACATATATTTATTATATAAAATAAAATCCCTATTAATGGTACCAAAAACAATATACCTACTAACTAAAATATTATTATTACAGTAAGTATATAATACTAATTCCTTATTTATTAGCATTAAAACTAACATATTTTATAATAATATATTTATTGCTTTAAAATTTTTAAAACAAATTAATAGTACATCCTGTATCTCTTACTCTGTAACCTAAAAGAAAGAACTTGTATACATTTGACTCCTGAATTTACGAGCCTAGAAGACTTATCGCAATGACTAGTGTAAGCTTTTGTAAGTTTTCAATTCTTCTATCGCGTTCGTGTATTCAGGTAAAGTCTTTAAAGAAAAAACTGTCTCAATGCGCGACCACTTTGGACGCTTCTTTATTTTTAACCGACTTCAAAAAAAGGAGGACGTTCTCAATTCGGTTGTATGTTTTTTTTTCTAACATTTATTTTGTTGACGCGAACGTGTAGTGTTAAAAACTCACACCAGGCGCACAAATGACGAGTGCTCTTTCTAAGGTTACCTAAACTTGCAAATTTATGATGATCTCATATAGTACGGAAATGCCATACAAATCGTGTCGAAATGATTTGACTCACGAAGATACCTGCCTTAATCCCATTACACATAAATATTGATATAAATTATAGCAAAGCATACCAAGATATATTTTCTATAGTAATCATTGAATTACCACACACGAAGCTATAAATATTTTTCACTTTTGTATGGGTATATTTTGGCATATATGAGGCAGTAGGTACAAAACTTGAGTAAAAACAAGGATGACAAAGAGTGCTTCATTCAAACGAATTTCTCACTTATTTTTGAAATTTACTGGTCACTTTAAAGTTTTCGTATAATTGATGTGGAAGTGTGAGTGGTAGATTTATTATTTACCACGAAACACAACAGTATAAGAGTAAACGTTATATATTGAACTGCTGTTTTATTTGTAGCTAGTAAAATAACATTACAATAATTGGTCAATGATTACAATTGTAAAATATCTAAAAGTGACAATATATAAAACAACACGTTGTTAGGAAACCTAACGTTCAGTGTCAGATTTCAAACTTGTCTATGCTCATTCATTAGAGCAAAGAGTTTGTCATAGAAACATACAGTCTTCACACCCTCCCAACTTTTTTCAGGATCGAGAGATTCTGTTTAGACCGACTCTTTTGCTCAAATCTTGTAGTCTGGGTCCGTAGAGTGGTTTGGTCAGCATTTTAGCTAGCTGCAGCTCTGAGGACACTTGCTTCACTTCAAGTTCTCCGTTAGCTACACATTCTCTGACGAAAAAATGCTTCAGTTTTATGTGTTTCGAACGCTTGTGGTACTCGTACTTAGGGTTCTGTGAAAGCTTGATTGCTGACTCGTTATCAAGGTAGAGTGTAGGCTTGTTCAACTTCATCAGTTCCTTAAGTAGGCTGTATAGCCATATAAGTTCTTGAGAAGCCTCACTGGCTGCGATTGTTTCTGCTTCGGTTGATGAAATCGATACAACCCTTCGGCGTTGCGATCTCCAGCTAATAGCAGCTCCGGCGAGTAAGCACACAGTACCAGATATAGACCTGCCAGTTGATTGATCTCCAGCAAAGTCAGAGTCACTATAATAAAGTATGTTCTCTGGTGTGTCCTTCGTGTACCAATATCAGAGCTTCCTTTGAGATAGCCCAAAATTCGTTTAACAAGTGCAAAGGCCTTTTCAGTTGGCGCTCAAGATGCCTTGATGCCATTCCAACAGCATAGGAAATATCAGGCTTGTGGCCACTGCTAAGTATGTCAGTGCACCTACGGCCTGCCTATAAGGAAAGCTTGGTTCAGCTTGTGTTTGTTCTTCTCCTCCTCCCAAGTTTTCTTTAACAATAGGTGTCGGTGCAGACTTGCAGTTACTCATATAGAATTTTTGTAAGAGTTTCGTTGTATAGGATGTTTGAAGGAGAGTGATCTTATTATCCACTTTGCTAATATCCATTCCAAGGAAATATTTAGCAGGTAACGTTCTTACCTTTAGTCTCTTTTGTAGCTCAATAATAAATTCGGTTTCAGCCTCAATATTATTGCTGGCTACGTGTCCGTTATTAACGTATAAAGCGATATGGACTTTCTTTGTCCCTCTTGCTCTTGTGTCATTGTCATGAGAATGTTTGTAGAAGTTATTTCGTAGAAGTTTTTCTTCAGTATTTTAACATCTTTTGAGATGACTATCTTGCGCTCAGTTGGAATGTAGATCTTGTATGCTTTGCTGATTTCTGAATAACCGACAAACAAACTAGGTGTCGCTTTCGGTGCGAATTTGTGTCCTTTGGGACCTTTCTTCAGAACAAAGGCTTAAGATCCAAACGGGCGTAAGTGGTTGACGCAGGGCTTTCTTAGTACCCATCGTTCGAATGGAGTTTGATTTCCAATAGCGCTGTTGATGCTTCTGTTTGCCAAATAGTTTTCTGTATTAACTGCTTCAGCCCATAGATGTATCGGGGCTTTGGAATCACAAAGCATAGCTTTTTTCCAGTAATGTCCGATTCTTCCGTTCTGCAAGACCGTTTTGATATGGCGTGTAGGATGCCGATAAACGTTGTGCAATCCCGTTTGCCTTTAGATGGTTTTGAATTTCTTTGTTTATGTATTCTGTGCAAATTTTATGTGAGTTGTTTTTGAAGTGTTTGTGTCCATAAACCTGTTTAGGTGTACTCGCACGTTGTTCTCTTCTCGTTTAGTAAGTATCAGCTGTTTAAGAAGTGACGCTTATTCGAGCTGGACACCTGTTCAGGTGTACTCATACGTTGTTCCCTTCTCGTTTAGTGAGTATCAGCTGTTTAAGACGTGACGCTTATACGAGCTGGACACCTGTTCTGGTGTACTCGTACGTTGTTCCCTTCTCGTTTAGTGAGTATCAGCTGTTTAAGAACGCTTATACGAGCTGGACCTTTACTTGCATAAATTTCTCTTAGTTTGTCCCAAATTTCTTTTGCTGTTTTGCAATTTGCTTCAGTTTCGATGAAGCGATTATAAGGATAAGTGTAGACTTAGCTTGTTTGTCTCCTTCGATTTCTTCAGCACTTACAGTAGCACTTGGGGCACTTTGCCCATATTTCCAAAGTTTTTTCTTTCACTAGCACAGTCTCAGCTTGTATTGCCCAAGTGTCGTAGTTGTCCTTAGTTAAAGGTTCAATACGTATCATCGACATGTTTGATTTTCTTGTAGTTTTTTTTTTAACGCTCTGCTACCATTTAAAGTTTTCGTATAATTGATGTGGAAGTGTGAGTGGTAGATTTATTATTTACCACGAAACACAACACTACAATAAACGTTTATATAAGCTGAACTGCTGTTTTATTTGTAGCTAGTAAAATAACATAACAATAATTGTTAAATGATAACAATTGTAAAAATATGTTATATAACGTTCAGTGTTAGATGTCAAACTTGTCTATGCCCAATCATTAGAGCAAAGAGTTTGTCATAGATACATACAGTCTTCACAGTCACACACTGTAAAATTTTGTGTACATGATCACAAGCCGAATATCTGTGCCTGTAGTTTTTAAAAATTCTAAAAAATGTTTATTTTTTATATTTTATTTGAGAACACTTGTATTTAAAATTAGAATTAAAAACTGGCGCACTGCAGAATTAGATTTTTATTCCTAGAACACATCTTAAAAAAAATCGGCCAAGTGCGAGTCGGACTCGCGCACAAAGGGTTCCGTACGATTATCTATAAAAACGGCAAAAAAGTTACGTTTGTTGTATGGGAGCCCCCCTTAAGTAGTTGTTTAATTTTCAGAATGTTATTATTTTGTTTTTCTATAATTCATCGTTAATTTACTTATAGTTTATACCTGTTTTACAGATGTGTTCCTACTTCATATAAGTAACTTTCAATGGAATTTGTACGAAAATTTTACATTTTATAACTTGGTTGACTATTACTCGTTAGCCTGTAAAGTGTACTTACCCGTGATAGTTTTCCTTTTAAATTCATTATATGCACTACCACCGTAATTTTTTTACAGTTCCAAATACTATACTTTTGCTGGTAGAGGGTGGGAGGACACTTGACTTTAACAAAAATTAGTACTTTAAAGCTTAATGTTTCGCAAACGGAGCCCTAAATTAAAAAAAATAATCTTTGCATACCCCCAATGTTTTGGAATTCCTATCCAACGATACCCCACACGATAGGGTAGACGAGAAAAAAAATACGTCCCTACTTCACGTGTAGGAGAAGTACCCTAAAAAAAACTTTTTTAAAGATTTTATTCTACCACTTTATCGGCTTGATCAATGTTTTTGTCCCTGCCAAATTGCAGCTTTCTAGTTTAAGTAGTTTTTGAACTAAGCCGCCGACAGACGGACGGATGGACGGACATGGCGAAACTATAAGGGTTCCGTGTTGACTACGGACCCTAAAAACCATGACGTGTCCAAAATAAGTGGGAAATTCGTTTGTATAGAGCACGCTGCGAGACGCCGTGAATCGTCTTCTCTGAACTAAATTGCTCAAGATCTCAACTACATTCCAGCAGCATCTTTCAGAAAACAAGATTATACAATAATTTGCAAATCGTATTTATTATATTATAGAAATACAAAACCAATTTTCACATGTATGACGGAGCATCACTCGACAACGGCTCGACCGATTTGGATGATTTCTTTTTTGTTGTGTTCGTAGTTGTCAGGACAATAGGTTTGTATGAAAGAAGAAAAACAAACAAACGTGAGTCGGACCATTCATTAAATTGTAATACAATTTTGGTGAGTTGTTGTGCACATGCCGAAGAATGTTTCTGAATTATTACAACTGAGTAGACCGCTAGTCGTTTCAACGTTTTGTTTAACCCGAACAAAATAGGGAAAGTGTGCTTAGTGTGAGTTTTTGCGTGTTTGTAACTCTACTATTGCGTTCGCGTATTCATTAAAAGTCCTATGAGAAAAAACTGTCTTGAAACGCGTCTGCTAGAGGCGCTCGTTCATTTCCATATATGTTTCTCGTTGACGCGAACGCGATAGTAGCATTAAAAACTCACAGTCGGCACACGGGCCGCTATTTTAGTAGCAGTAGAATAGTCTCAACACTATTTTCTAGATAGAATGTGTTAGGTTTACCCAAGCTTCAGCAGCAGTCTTGTCTAGAAACGTAAACAACCATTTGATACGCACCGTTTCCGACAGCGCTCTTGATAATAACTGCATCAACAGTGGACTTATCCTGGGGTTACTCTTCATAGGATTCGATGCCACAGTGGTTCACTAGGCAATGATGCAGCAGATTGATGGACAAAGTATGAATCAGACCATTTGTGCTGATACCTCTCGCAGCCAACATAAAACGTGTTAACGCGACAGAACCTCACAACTGCCCAAAAAACAGTGGGCTAAACATAGTAACTGCAGGCAAGCTTAGGCTGAAGGAGGACCTGTCGCATAAGCTACTGCACATTTGAAAAAACTTCCGCCACATAACTGGTCCAATAACCAGGTTACTGCCAATTAAATAAACATCTTTTTAACATCGGCTAATCGACAATACCTTATGTAGAGGCCTGTCTGGAAGTCGAGGAAGCACCAACTCACGTGATCTTGCACAGCGTGGGCAATTAACGGGACAAGCTTCTATAGTTCTTAATAATCCAGAAACCTTGAAGAGGCACTGCGTGACATTAGACACCTCCAAGAGTTCTGGACAGAGCTGAAATTGTATGAATAACCAACGAGGGATAAATTGGTTGACCTACGTAAATGGCCCAATTGAGAGGCTAAGTGTGGAAAACATATGCCTAACTAACTAAGTGATCAGGGTTTTACCTACAAAAACATCTAAATTCTCATACAAAGTTTTACCCACTATTTTGCCCTATAGGGGATGATTTTCCAAAAACGGTGAAACACGTCAATCTTAGTTTCCAACCTAAAGATCAATCACAACAACAAACTTTTATCAGCGACTCCATTGATTTAAATTGAAATTTATTATCGGCGTAGGATTTCTACGGCAGCTTCTTTATTATTTGTAGTAAGAAAAAGCTATAGCTGTAGTCACAGTTCGTCTGCGTGGAATTCGGTTATACTTAGTTATTGCTTAAATAAGCTTAAAAAAATTAAATTTTCCCGTATAAAAAGAAGCTAATGTCTCTTCACCTGCATCTTTGCTCCAAATTCCAGCTTAATCGGATGCTCCGGTTTGACGTGAATAAATGACAAACGAAAAAACTCACTTTCACATTTATAATATTAGTACTAGCATACTATTATATAGTCAGTGATATTAGTATGGATAGGAGTACTTACAAAGGATTTGTCTGCTTATTCTTATGTAACTTCTATGTCTACCCCTTTTTTGATATGTAATTTGGTTGCTAAAAAGCCTAGACCAAATTACTGTTGAGTTAGTACCTACATTTAAAACGTACTTGGATTCCAATATGCATTAAAATGCAGTACATTGCAGTTTGTCAGTGCAACCTTTTTTTCCTTGAAATAAGACGCTCAAAACAACCCATTTTAATTATAAAGGCTAAATACGTCGTTTGACTGCAAATTTTGTGGCAAAACTATAGCATTTAAAGGATTGAAAAAAAATATGTTATAAAACTTGCATTTCTGGATGGATGATTCTGGCTTTATTGTAATTAATGCAATAAAAACTTGTTTCGTCACTGGTGCACATTTTTAAAGCGTGTTTTGCATTTGCTTGCAATAAAAGTTGGTTAAATAATTAGACACGGAGAAAAATCTTTAGTAGCCACAAGTAAATAATACTAATAATCACTAAAATATTAGTAATTCCGAGGACAAGTAAATTACACTGACGGTTACCAATAAGGTTTATTTATTGTGATTACTAAAAGAAATAAAACTAGTCTTGTTCGAATAACAGTGCTGTTTACTAAAAACAAGTAAAATTTATTGGAATGAAATAACGTAACACGCTTACAATAAGCGTTTACACCTATAGGTCCTGATGAACCTCTGTGATGCAAAGTATACGGTTGAAGAACTGGTTCGTGTACCTAGTAGATGAAGGGGCTGCGGCGGAAGGTGCGTCAAATTTGTTCGGCTCATTTTTATTTTATTTTATTTTATTTATTAATTGGTACAATTGTAAACTTATGGGTAACCCAAAGCGTTTACAATCTAGTTAAAATTAGTTATTTACTATACACTTACAGACTAACTATATTCAATTTATAAATTACTGTACATATATCCTTGACACCTACACTAGAACACCCGCATAAGAAATTAATACATACTTAATAACAATGTCAACGAAATAAATATTAAATAACAATGAAAGTAAAATATAAAATAAAAATTAAAATGAAATACAGAGCCCATAGTGTGATCTACCGTTGTGAACTGCAGTACGGTAGTAAGGTGGAAACGCGTTGCAGATATAATTTCTCCTATTTTATCTGCAAATAAATCTACGTTGTTTGAGGATTTTATTGAGTTGATGAGCGTAAGAGTGCGTTTTGTTGGTGCATTCTGTGCAGCTCGAGTGCGTGTACCAGCTACAGCCAGCAGCGGCCTGTGCCGCCGCGGACCAGACCCGCTGTCCGCGCCCCGCATCGCTCCACTGGGAAAGTTAAGGTGCACATCCTGTAGTGCAGACGGATTGTCCACTTTGTTGTAGAGTAAAAGGTGAAAGTGGATCACCGCTTGTAGCTTTCTGCGCAGTTCTAAGGTGTCGAGACCAACCATACCCGCGACGAAGAGAGATGGTCACCAACTGTGAAGGGACGGTAAGCGGGAATTCCCCGCCAGGTGAGGCGTTATGCCTGGAGAACACCTCGGTCTTCTTAAGTTGCGATTCGGTTTGTATATATGCGAACTATCGACGCAACTTCAATTGCGCGATGTAGGACGCGTGACGTCAACCTTGATTCGTAGCGGTACGATATGTTGTTTGTTATTAGTAAACTTCACTAATTCTTATAAAGGTGTTTGTAAACGTTAATTGGCCTTTACTGTAATGACAAGTAGTGTTTTATCTTCCAACTTTAATAAATTTTTTTTAATCTTTAATAAGCTTTATACTATGTTGATATTAAAAATAAATTTTTATAGGATTTGTAAAAGTCTGTAATCCGAAGTACAAATTATTATTTTCGGAAATTAATAAAACTATGTTGTAGTTGTTAGTTTATGAAATTAATAAAAATGTAGTTAAAATTATGTAATTGTTTTGTAATTGCCAGAAATAAAATGTTGAAATTAATAAAATTTAGTATTAACGCATTTTAATAAACAGGTTTTTAATTCGATCAATATCTTTTGTCTCTTATTACAGAAATTAGCTTTCTGGCCCTCTTAGAACCAATTTATTATAAAAGTGTTCCACTTACCTAAAAGCGAAAGTTTCGCAATTCTTAAATTCCGGTTTCAAGAAAATAACATCGGGAAACCATGAAATAAAACGGTCGTAACGTGTTCACGTAAACAAGGCCGGCCTCGCACGCTAAAAATAATCTATATTTTGGAATATTCCTGAATCGCGCGCCATTTTGTCCGCGTAACTTACCTATTAATATGTAGCATTTGACTGATTTAGAAATGCAAGTCATCAATAATAATTAGTTTTGTTTAAAAAAGTAAGAAAAAAAAATGGAACACACGATTTTTTGACTTATGCCGTAAACTATATTACTTAGTTGTTTTTACCACAAAGTCCTTCAGCTACCATTTGCAATATGAGATGCAATTTCTTTTCGAATTTCATGAAAATCGTTGGAGCCTTTCCGAGATTCAGACTTTATATCTACGAGTATATATACAAGAGTTGCTCTTTTAAAGGTATTAGATAAAGTAACTACTAGCAGATACTAGTAGAAGTATTAGTAGTAAATAATCGACGTTGAAACAGTTGACGTTGAAAAAGCTGACGTTGAGACAGTTGTCGTTAGCAATACCTATCGTTAATCGTTAAAAAAATTGTTAAAAACCCAATAAGTTTTAGTTTTTACTTTTTTGGTTATTTTATCATCTTGATTCCCAATGTTTACGTACCTTCACGCCTGTTTCCCGAAGTGTTTTCTGGTACCTAACCTGACATCAAAGACTTCCACTTGCTACGATCCGGGCTCACTTCTTTTGCTTCACCAACTGTTCTAGATGCTTATACATACACGTTCGACCGTTTTTAGAACTAGTACTCTTAACTTCAACTTCCTTTAGAACGGACTTAATTTGATCCAGATACGTACGAAGAGATCCTTTTCTATATACCGACCATTCCATAATAATATATTTTTATATGTATTTATATATATATATATATATATATATATATATATATATATATATATATAAAAGCTTCTGTTTAATTTTTCATAGATAATAATCAATGCTCATTTCGGTATGCATTAAGTAGTTACTGTGAAATCTTTCGTAGTTAGCTCACTCGCCGTCGCCGTATTTATTTCACTGCTAAGAGGTACAGGGGGCGTACTATTAAGCTTATTGTAGTATTATTAGATGACCTTTGTTAGTAGGCGAATTAAACAGAATTCGGGTGCAACTTATTGTTTTATTCACCCGCTACTACTACACTCTTTATCAAAAAATAAAATTAAATACATAACTTTTGATTCCAATTTCTTCTTGCTTTTGACATCAGATATAGTTATTCCTGCACATTATATTTTCTGTTTACTATAAAGATCAAGGAGTTATATTTTATTTATTATACTTATTTTTCTTCTTCTCCCTTTTGTTACATTTTTCTATATTTCTCTTACTCTGACATTATATTTTTTTCTTTCAATTGTTTTATATTTTGAAAAGCAAACTCCTTTTTCTTTATATCAAAAATACTTTATAATTTATTTATTTATTTATTTATTTATTTCCCCTAAAGTCCTATCAGGTGTCTCCGACCTGTTACAGTACCTACACACATATCATATTTTAAATAAAAAAAAATCATTGTTACACCTGCCAAATTATGGAATCAAAACCGCGCCCCGGTGCGCGTGCAATACTGCGTAAGAGCAGTTTGTAAATACCGCTTTACAACTTACTTACTTACGTGCATTTTTTATGATTTTAAGGAAAAATAGTTAATATCTTAGCAATTTTGATAGATTTTTTTGAGTGAACTCGTATGCTACTTCTCTTCAATTATTTTTATAAGTAACATAAATTTACTGTAACATAAGAATTTTCCTTTTTTTCGTTTTCGCGGTTTTGCCGGAAGACTTGTATTCTAGTCTAACATAAGATACGCGAATTTTAAACCATCATTTGTAGTATTATCCATTTATTATGTTTATTACCAAGAAAATACTCCTAGACCATAAAAAAGTGTTGATATAAAAACATGTTTGGCTCTACCACACATAGGAAAAATATAAAAAATATTAGTTAAGATAGGTACGAAATAAACAAAATAAGCAATTAACCCTATTTTTACTTCCTACTAATGTGGCAAACAAGCTGACGGCTCATTTGATGCCTATGGACGCTTGCAACACCGGGGCCTTACACGCGCATTGCCGACCCTTCCAAAATCTAATTACTCCTTTACTAAAGAATCCCCATTTCTACCATAATTTTGGTATTTAAAACATCCCCCCGACCGGCCTCGGCACGTACAAACGGCCCCAGAAGACGATCTTACTGTCCGGATAGCGAGATAAGTCTCCACGACCTCCCCGAATATGGCCTCCCCACTCACACGACGCCGACGTCCTTGGGTTTGTCGGCGCCCGAACGGATACACGAGGTATCAAAGAGTGCCGGGGCGCTTCTCGCCCCCACTCAATCGCAACCGCACCCGCGTAACGGGGAACTACCCTCCTTCGGGTTCGAGACTCACGCCGGTCGAAGGGACGCCCCCGAGATCGACAACCCAAGCCGAGACTCCCCCCGCGGAAAGCCCTTGAGCGTTTGGCGCTATACGGGCTGAGGCTCCTTCAGAGACTCGCCCAAAAAAGTCCAGTGTAGCAGTAACGGCAACAACAACCAACTGCATAGTCAGTTCAGAAAAAAAAAATATTTAAAAATGTTAACGTTCGTGAATGGAAATTTCTCCGAAACCGCTCTCTGTGTGTGTGAGTGATGATAAATTCCCTGCTGATGGCGAGCGGTGCGATGGTAGAAGGTAGCCGTGGGCATTATTTTGATCAATCAGTCAGAACACAGCTGTAGAACACATCAAGGAGGCATACTCTCTCCTCAGACTTAAGGATTCGAGGCTTTGTTAGATTGGGATCGCTGACAATTCGCTCAGCTTGTCTTTGAACCGAGTCAAAAAGGCTAAGTTGGTATATGATGGGTCTACCTGCAGCAGAATCAGGAGACGCCAGCAGTACTCCATATAGCATCCGACTCGTGACTTCTGAGTAACAAACTTTTTCCAGACGTGAAGTACTTCTTTGCTCTGTTAAGTTTTATGGACGCTAGCTTTGCCTTGTCTTCCAAATGATTTCGGAACTGAACGTCGCTGGAGATATCAATACCAGGGATCCCAATGCTCTAGCTAGGATATGGTAAAGGATTTGTTCTGGAATTGAGGGACCTCAGTGAATAGGATTTCTAAGCGAGGAACGCGTATATTTTTGTCTTCATTGGGTTTAGGGATTTTCCACCCACGTCGAAGACCTTGGAGTGGTCTCAATTTTCAACATAAGTTCTCCGGGGTTTTCCTCCACAGCGAAACGTGGGATGTTTGCTTGACCCATGTAATAAGCGTCTCCAGTACTGTGTTCTGCATAGCATCAACATAAATTTGTTTTTGATGGACAACATGCCACTGGACAGAAGACTAGCCAGCCATTTGCACAGACCTTTGGGCACACCGTAAGATGGAAACTGCAATAGAAGAATAGTCTAGTGCCAACCTGATTGAACGCCTTATTTATGTCTAGGTCACATACCAATGCCTCCCCCTGACTGGAGCTAGTGCCCATCGTTGTGTGAGATATACAAAAAAGTCATCGGTCGAGCGACCATGGCAAAAGACATATTGACGGTCGCCACTAGATCGTGTTTTTCTAGATAGGTATCTTAGCAGCTGTGTATTAGTCACCTAACCTTGGAGACGAGAGAGTAAATAGACACTGGCCTGTAATTTGATGGATCTCATGAAGACGGAAATGTCCTAGTGTGATAGGAAAGCAAAGAGGCGCGTGAGTACAGAATACAACTTAGGAGCACTCTCTTTAGTTGTTATTCACGAATATTTTTTTTGGAAGCACAGAGTAATTGTGTTAAAAAAATCTCAAAATACGACAAATACGTGGATTTGCTACCAATTTCGGGCTTGTACCTGATACGCTGTAGGTATTGTGCCAAATGCTAACATAAGAATTTTCCTTTTTTTCGTTTTCGCGGTTTTGCCGGAAGACTTGTATTCTAGTCTAACATAAGATACGCGAATTTTAAACCATCATTTGTAGTATTATCCATTTATTATGTTTATTACCAAGAAAATACTCCTAGACCATAAAAAAGTGTTGATATAAAAACATGTTTGGCTCTACCACACATAGGAAAATATAAAAAATATTAGTTAAGATAGGTACGAAATAAACAAAATAAGCAATTCACCCTATTTTTACTTCCTACTAATGTGGCAAACAAGCTGACGGCTCATTTGATGCCTATGGACGCTTGCAACACCGGGGCCTTACACGCGCATTGCCGACCCTTCCAAAATCTAATTACTCCTTTACTAAAGAATCCCCATTTCTACCATAATTTTGGTATTTAAAACATCCCCCCGACCGGCCTCGGCACGTACAAACGGCCCCAGAAGACGATCTTACTGTCCGGATAGCGAGATAAGTCTCCACGACCTCCCCGAATATGGCCTCCCCACTCACACGACGCCGACGTCCTTGGGTTTGTCGGCGCCCGAACGGATACACGAGGTATCAAAGAGTGCCGGGGCGCTTCTCGCCCCCACTCAATCGCAACCGCACCCGCGTAACGGGGAACTACCCTCCTTCGGGTTCGAGACTCACGCCGGTCGAAGGGACGCCCCCGAGATCGACAACCCAAGCCGAGACTCCCCCCGCGGAAAGCCCTTGAGCGTTTGGCGCTATACGGGCTGAGGCTCCTTCAGAGACTCGCCCAAAAAAGTCCAGTGTAGCAGTAACGGCAACAACAACCAACTGCATAGTCAGTTCAGAAAAAAAAAATATTTAAAAATGTTAACGTTCGTGAATGGAAATTTCTCCGAAACCGCTCTCTGTGTGTGTGAGTGATGATAAATTCCCTGCTGATGGCGAGCGGTGCGATGGTAGAAGGTAGCCGTGGGCATTATTTTGATCAATCAGTCAGAACACAGCTGTAGAACACATCAAGGAGGCATACTCTCTCCTCAGACTTAAGGATTCGAGGCTTTGTTAGATTGGGATCGCTGACAATTCGCTCAGCTTGTCTTTGAACCGAGTCAAAAAGGCTAAGTTGGTATATGATGGGTCTACCTGCAGCAGAATCAGGAGACGCCAGCAGTACTCCATATAGCATCCGACTCGTGACTTCTGAGTAACAAACTTTTTCCAGACGTGAAGTACTTCTTTGCTCTGTTAAGTTTTATGGACGCTAGCTTTGCCTTGTCTTCCAAATGATTTCGGAACTGAACGTCGCTGGAGATATCAATACCAGGGATCCCAATGCTCTAGCTAGGATATGGTAAAGGATTTGTTCTGGAATTGAGGGACCTCAGTGAATAGGATTTCTAAGCGAGGAACGCGTATATTTTTGTCTTCATTGGGTTTAGGGATTTTCCACCCACGTCGAAGACCTTGGAGTGGTCTCAATTTTCAACATAAGTTCTCCGGGGTTTTCCTCCACAGCGAAACGTGGGATGTTTGCTTGACCCATGTAATAAGCGTCTCCAGTACTGTGTTCTGCATAGCATCAACATAAATTTGTTTTTGATGGACAACATGCCACTGGACAGAAGACTAGCCAGCCATTTGCACAGACCTTTGGGCACACCGTAAGATGGAAACTGCAATAGAAGAATAGTCTAGTGCCAACCTGATTGAACGCCTTATTTATGTCTAGGTCACATACCAATGCCTCCCCCTGACTGGAGCTAGTGCCCATCGTTGTGTGAGATATACAAAAAAGTCATCGGTCGAGCGACCATGGCAAAAGACATATTGACGGTCGCAACCAGATCGTGTTTTTCTAGATAGGTATCTTAGCAGCTGTGTATTATTCACCTAACCTTGGAGACGAGAGAGTAAATAGACACTGGCCTGTAATTTGATGGATCTCATGAAGACGGAAATGTCCTAGTGTGATAGGAAAGCAAAGAGGCGCGTGAGTACAGAATACAACTTAGGAGCACTCTCTTTAGTTGTTATTCACGAATATTTTTTTTGGAAGCACAGAGTAATTGTGTTAAAAAAATCTCAAAATACGACAAATACGTGGATTTGCTACCAATTTCGGGCTTGTACCTGATACGCTGTAGGTATTGTGCCAAATGCTAAATCCTTATAGGCTAATTAAAATTGTGTCATTACTATTATACTACCCACGGCGTAGAAACGTAGACACTGACAATCTGACACATCTGGCTCGATCCTCACACAAATTCAAAGTCAGCGACCTATGGATAATTAATGGACCTATGGGTAATTCCTTTAAGGAAACAATAAAAAATAAAGCGATTTGTAATAAATAACAGAATAAGCGAGCTGAAGTGGCAAT
The DNA here is from genome assembly GCA_946406115.1 of Apoda limacodes. Lineage (NCBI taxonomy): Eukaryota > Metazoa > Arthropoda > Insecta > Lepidoptera > Limacodidae > Apoda > Apoda limacodes. The sequence continues at coordinate 15,427,849 of OX291560.1, forward strand.
GGGCAGGTCATATTTGTCGCAGAACTGATGGCCGTAAGGGCCGAATGGGGTACCCAAGTAGTGGACCCGAAGACCTAAAAAAAGCAGATGAGTGAGACAGGCGGAGGACCGAGTGTGGAGGAGTTTATGTTAAAAGCATGAAAAAGGTGAGCTGCTAAAGGCTGTTAAGAAATGAGATAGGACGGCCAGTCATATCGTAATTCATACGCTAAAATGTACGAGGCCACTTTTCGACCTCCAGCGCTGAAAATCTCTGATCTTGATCTTATTTTATAAATACACTAATGGCCCGTACCGACTTAGTACGAGTGGACTTTTATTTATTTTTTCATTTTGTTTTTATACATAAACCTATTTTTATTTCAAATCTGAGCGGAGCGGTTTTCTATTAATATTTGTTTAGATTGACACTTTTAAATATCTTTTTAATGGAATTTCCGATGTCAATAATTCAAAGAGTAATTCTACAGGTATTGAAACAGTCTTGAATAAGAAACTATGTAGCACTCTAATGGTGAAAGGATTTTTGAAATCGGTCTAGTAGTTTTTCAGTTTATTCGTTACAAACATATAAAAAGACAAATATGTCCTCTGTATTATATTAGTGTAGATATCCTATGATTCACAGCCGTGACGGATTTTGGGTTCCGTAACAACAAAGTTTACCTCGATGGGGTAAGTTCAGGTAAAAACAAATTAAACTTTTTGCAGAAACACTGGCTTCTTTCGTTTGCAAAAAACTGCATAGAAATACTTAGGTACCTACCTGCTAATGTTACCAAATCGTGGGAACTCTTTATCCCAAAACGAACACGTCCTAAGTGAACGTCACATGCAGATGTTCGTAATTTCTGAAATAAAGTATAATTATACTAATGGTGTAAAATAAAACTATCAGCAGCAAGCATGATGTCTTACCGTCCGTCTACAAAACAATTTTCAAAAATAGAGTTCGCCAACGTTCGCGCTGGCGTTAGTTTGGAATGGTGCCGACACGCGGGAGTTAGTCGCACACTATTTATAGTGGGGTGACCTGCAAAGCGGGCACTACAGGTCCGAGTGAGCCGCGAGTCGCGACAGAGTAATCAGAGAAATTCTTTCTGTTACCTTCATTTGTTAGTCTAATAACTAATGTAGCTGGACACTTTTTCGCAAGCTGTAATGCGTTTATAAGCTATCAACGCACACTAGTAGATATCTAATACCTTTAAACGAGCAATTTTTGTGTTTATACATTTATATATATATATAAACACAAGAATTTTGGAGCCGTTTCCGAGATTCAGATATATATATATATAATCTGAATCTCGGAAACGGCTCCAACGATTTCATTTCGGGGACGATAAATCGTTCTTGCTAGGTTTTACTTTTAGAAAACGTCGTTTTATCTCCGTGTTTTTAGGCAGTGATAAACTGAAAAATGTGACTCTTCCTGACATCTATTGCCGAGTAGTAATAAGCAACATTAAAGCTATTTGACAATACATGGCGTTATTTAGCAACGCTTAAGCTACTTGACAATAGATGGCGTTTTTCTAAAAAAAAACGAGCGAAGCTCGGTCTTCCAGGTACTAATAATAATCCTACCAATATTATAAATGTAAAAGTTTGTATGTCTGGATGGATGCTTATTACTCAATCACGCTTAAACGACTGGACGGATCGGGATAAAACTTGGATAAGTATATAGGCTATTTTTTGTCCCTAAAAATTCAAAAGTTCCTGCGGGAATAACTATAACAGAGTTAAACGAACTATTGCTGCACCTATAGCATGCTATAGCAATTCATTGGTATAACGGATTAATTAATTAATTACAGTTAATAAAGGAGATCCACGCCGATAACCGAATTTAGGGCGGGCGGAGCCACTGGCAAAGTCTAATAAATTATAATACAACATTTAGCAACACACTTGCGCGCGGCAAAATACTTAATAAAAAAAAACGAAATTATGTCTATGGTGTTACAAACTTTTCTGACTTAATGGTCGAAAATCAATACTACAGTCGCCATGTTGTAATGGTGTAAACTTACAACGAGACTAGCGACAAAACACGTTAGGTTAGTAGGTCAGAAAAGTTTGTTGCACTTATAGACGTCGAGTTCTGTAATCTGTTCTACAGACTGCGCAATAGTCACACACAATTGACCATCCTTTAGGAGACAAAGCGAACCTGTGGTCTCTTTCTATCAACGTTCGCTTTTTTGTTTATGTTTATTAAAACAAGTTAGAAAGAGACAAGAGATCTCAGCTTCGCTTCGTCTCTGTGCGCTGCCCAGTTCTCTATTTTTACGGTTGCACTAAACATAGATATTTGTAAAGAATTCATTCGCTCGTGGAAGTACACACACACGCGTAGTAGTTAACGCTCAAAGCAAAGCTTTCAACATCCTGTTTTATTGAGATTGAATAAAAAATATGCGAAATTATATTATAGACTTAAAATCGTTGCTATAAGAACCACTTTACGTGCAAAAGATGGTCTTGGACGAACAATAAAAGTGACTAAATAGTAGATAAATCCTAGCTTGCTCTTGGTTGCTTACTGAATCCGCTCTCGGCGCGAATTTACGCCAGACCCAAATTTAGGTGGAAGCGAAGGACGACTCAGCTAGTAGCTATTGCGCTGACTGCACCTACCATCCATGACCGACTTCAATATTTATACCGCCATGATTGAATTATGACTGTGACAAAAATACTTAGGTACTACCTAATAGATATTTTTATTGAAGTTTGTTTTTAAAATTGGTAGGTTATAGCTGACGTAAATAACCATTACTGTAGAGCGGGGTTTCCATTGCCCACCCTACACAACTGAGGTGACCATGAACACCCTACAAATGTTTTGCCAACCCTACACAGCTATTGTTCTACCCAACACAGCTGTGGTGCCCAACTTACACAGCTGTAGCGCCCATCCTAGATGTTTTACCTACGCTACACAACTGTGGTGACCATGAACACCCTACAAATGTTTTGCCCACCCTACATAGCTTGGAACTCACACTGGAATACCAATTATTGTTTATTCTCTTTTAAATTCCGAAGAAAGGAACTCCAACCCGAAATATACACATAAAACTGCTTCCCAACCTCTCCCATTTTTCTTTGAGACATATGCCCACGATCAGAACTAAAGGCTTTACTAAGGATTTTCACTTTGACTAAAAGAGACGATCACACAGACCGTACCTAACGTATCTATCTCCAGTTAATTATTTAAGATATCGCACCACAACAGGTACCAATATCAGAGTATACCGAGTAAGTTCATTTTCGAACATCATGTCCGGTCAAGGCAAACAGAGCGAGATAACGCTAGATTTGTCTTAACCTGTCACAGATACGCACCGCTGTGATTCCATCTATCATAAAACATCCGTGCAGATGCAAGGAATCAAAGCAGCAAAAAGAACTTACTGAATATATATATCGCCTTATGCATTATTTATTTCTTATTGAAAATTGCATTATGTTATACATTCACACAAATATATATCGTTACTTATATCTTAAGAACTATTCTGTAGTAGCAATCTCATCATACTTTCGCTGTCACGTACCTCATTACTTTGCTTTGGGTGCAAAGCCTGGTCAACACTTGCGATAGGATATAGCAATTTATTTCCCAAATGGCAACATGCCCCAACAAACTAGAAAAATTGAGAAGTGCTAAAAAATAAAATGCATTTCGAGGAATAACTTCTATATTCATCTCTGTTTCTTAGTTTCACTCTTAAACAATATTCTTAGGGCTATTACACCGTGTGCGGCATTCTGAAGATCATCAGACATTTGACTTTGACATAGAAAACAGGACGTAATACGTGTTTATCAATACAAAAACTTATACAAATCATCCATACAAACAAAATGACATTTTTCCTTTTTTAATTATTGCTTCTTAATAAAAACCTACTTCTACCATTTAATGTAAAATATTAATCAATTACAAACAAAGTGAAAACTTGAGAGTTTACCATTTTACCATTTAAATACTAGAAATATGAACTTGTCCATATTAATATTATAAATGCGAAAGAATTGTTTTTTCTTTCTTCGTTCGTTCTTCCTATAGCAGTGGATTTGACACAGATATAGTTGAAGAGACGGAGAAGGACATAGCAGTAGCTTGCCATATTAAACTTTCTTACTATAATCGAAGAAATTGTACTGTAAAAATCAAATAAATGAAACAAGAACCTATTTTAAAATGTAATCCAAATGGACAGTACCTTTTTCAAAGAAGGTTCTACTGAAAAATGTTATAGAAGGTTGCCCCTGCCCAATTCTGATTAATTTCTATAGTTCGCCAGTTACTGGCAATATTTTTCTATCCCTGGTCTATAAATTAACCACGTATTACTTTAAAGATGGTATACGGCGTATGGTACATATATGAAGCCACCGTAGTCCAGTATTGCGGCAATGGACTTGCCACCTGTCACGCAGGACTTGGTGAACAGAAGATTTACACCACCTTGTGACCAACCACATTACCTCCTTCTGGTGAATAATAACCGTAAAAATATACATACATACCATGGCTGTATAACAAATCTAATACCTTCAAACGAGCAATTTTTGCATACATATAGATATATAATCTAATCTCGGAAACAGCTCCAACGATTTTCATGAAATTTATTGTGCAAGGGGTTTTAGGGGCGATAAATCGATCTAGCTAGGTTTCATTTTCAGAAAACGTCGTTTTATCCGTATTTTCAGGCAATGATAAACCGAAAAATATGACTCTTTCTGAGATCTATTGGCGAGTAGTAATACTATTATTTTGCCGACACAGCAACACTAAAGCTAGTTGACAATAGATGGCGTTGTAAAAAAAACCGAGCGAAACTCGGTCCTCTAGGTACTCATTTGTATATACGTGACCAAACTGGTAATAGAAGCATCGTTAAAATTCGCCTATAAAAGAATTTTAAAATTCGATAAGAGTACGACTGGATTTGTTACTTTTTTGTTCATATTATAATAACTATGTGTTTATATGCCAAACAATAAACTCTCAAAATTTTACTGTCTATAATACCAGAAAGGATTAGTTGATTTACCTTGTAACTTGAAAGATTGCTTCGCTGTATAATATCATTGTTTTATTTTCCATATTGAATGCTTACGCTCTATCTATACTTTGTACTTGAAACATTTTTATAAATCTTTTTACAAATCAATAATAGTGAATATTGATTTACTGAATGGTGATTAACAAGAAGTTGTCCAACAGTATAATGTATCCTTTCAATTCAATTTGACAAAAAATTTAAAAAAATTACTTGTAATGGAAATAATGATTTAAAATAAATAATCATATACCTTTTTACATATTGTACGTATATTTTTGTATGCATTATCCTAAATCATAATAATGTTACTATATATAAATATGTACATATATATGTATGAGTATGAATATTAAAACACAAGTGGTGTTTAAAAAACTTTTCTATAAACTGGACCCTTAATTAAAGGTTCTTCTGAACATCAAGTTCCTATTTACTATAAAACTATTCGTTGTTTTCTACTGAAAAGAGCCGGCAAGAAACTCAGCAATTACTGACTTAAAAAAAAATTAGAAAATTAATTTTCATAAAATTCTATCAAATTTAAAAGATTTATAAGATATTAAATTTAAATAAATCTTAGGTCCTATGACTCAGTGATGTTTTAATCAAATTGTATTGAAAGTCAACATATGTTATTAAATAAGTTTAGATAGAGTATGTAATTAAGTATATTTATGTCCATACAACTGCAATACAATTTAACAGTCAGAATTGCATGTAGAATTTATCAATTATAACTCAAACTTTAACATTATTTAAAAAACTACCACTTAATATTAAATATCTTAAAAAACCCTTTGATTCCTTTTGATCACTAGAAAGAGGTATTTTCGATATACAATTTTGTGAGATATATTTCTTACATAATTTATATTTTTATGTATGTACTTATGTAGCTTTCGTGCAGACAATATTCTAGGACACTTAAACTTAATCTATAAGTACTCCTACTATCAGGAATATTAAGCAAACAAATATAAATCTACTCGTAAGGTACCATTTGGAAAAGTAAAAATTTGTTGGCTAATTTGAAAAAAAAAGGCAGGAAGCAAAAATTTATGCATTTAAAAAAAAAACTAAAAAAGTGGCAGCAAAATCAAATACGCCGAACTCATAATACTTTTTTCTTTTTTTGCAGAAAAATTACATAGTAGAAACCAAATAATCTTCAAGGTCATGGCAGATTTAACTCCGTATTAAAGTTGGAAGGTCTCAAAGAAGGACACTATTTAAACTTGTATCATCATGAATTCCAGAAGATTCCGAAGATGTATATTTATTTACCTTTAATGTAGTCTATTTTTATCATCTATTAATTTGTATATCGGGCACACTGAAAACCGAAAATAAATCAAAAATGTACTCCCAGTAATGGATTTCAGTAAAAAAAGATATATATCTGGATGTATTCTAAATTCTGTGCATACGTAAACTAAAATTTTGAACACTTTTAAAAAGCGATTCATTTTATCAAAATATATAACCTTTTGATTTTGATTTTTAATAACTGAAAGAGTTTCGTGGTAGCTCATAAACAATTACGAAAAATATGCAAGCAGCAGCGAGATTTAAAGTAAATTTGTCAAAGAAATTACACACAAATTTCAAGTCATATGTCTTCAATAGTGTGCCAATTACTAACAATATCAAAAAAATAAAGTACTAACAAAAAATATATAGAGTTATACTTTGTGATGGAAACTATATAACTAAACGTCTACAGCACGGACGCTAAGCAGGAAGAATTTCGTTCAATGACCGGTCACTATTTGTCTCTGTTGCACGCGCATAATTATTTGTCGTTGCGCTTCTCTATGACAGAGGTCATCGCATCTGTGCGAATGCGACAGCAAATAATTATGCGCGTGCAACAGAGACAAATAGTGACCGGTCATTGAACGAAATTCTCCCTGCTTAGCGTCCGTGCTATAGCATAATATAAGTTTGCCCAGTCAATACTCGTTAGCGTGAGTAGGTAGTTAATTTTATTTAACCCTCCCGCTTCACACGCGGGTCGAAAAGATCCAGAGGTGCGGTCCGTAATTCTTTTATTATTATTAGTTTCTGGTTCCCCGCTAGGTACCTTCAAGTTACTTTATATAGTGCACCCCGTCGAATACTTCACCTTGGCCATTTCGTCTAAATTTAATAAAGTTTCCTTATTTTGTATATTAAATAAACGGTTTTTGATTACATTTCGTGTTTTATTTATAATATGTAAATCAATTTCAAAAAAAGTAAATTTTGTGACTAGAAACATCTTTGTAGTGTCCTTTCGATCCGCATGCGCCTGTTGGTGTCACAAAATAAGGCGCGAGTTTATACGGGGGTAATAAAAAGTGTAAGTATCTAAAGAACCATTTAGAGCAGTGGTGGGCAAACTTTCTTCATGGGAGGCCAAAAAGTTTAAGAAATTTTAAAAGAGGGCCATTATTGCAGCAAAAATGCATTTTGATTAGGATCCGTTAACTAATTATACAAAAGTATAAAACATTTTTTATCTGAAATCCTTTAAACATATAAAATGATAAACATTATACACTTGAGCAAATGTTACTTACTTAAAAAAACAAATTAACTTTAATTTGAAGGCCCTGCTATAGTCGGTGTGTGAGACATATGAAATTGTTTTTGATTTGTTATAATATCGTCGAATGCAGGTTAGAGTTGCGAAGAAGTAACTTTCAAAGTCAAAATATAATTATCGCAGGCCATATACTAATTATTTCGAAGGACCGGCGGCGGGCCGGATAAAATCCTTTCGCGGGCCGGAGCTGGCCCGCAAGCCGTACTTTGCCCACCACTGATTAAAAGCATTGCATAAAGGGAACTTTAAGTATACACGCAAGCAAGTGCCTGCAAGGTTGTGTTAGGTACACTGTATTCCATATTATACAGTATGATAGATTATTCGGTGCGATGATAATATGTATTATTTAAAACTTGATTTCCTTAAGGGGCCGTCCATTAATCACGTGATGTTTTTTTATACATACAAAAAATCGAATTTTGACGAAAAAATAAATACACGTGATAATTTACTACAAACATTGGCATTTCATTTGTACATGTTCTTTGCGCCTACGGTAAATAGCGGTACATGATAATAACGCATTTTGCGCGGTAAAATGTTTATAGTTAAGAATATGTAATGTAATGAAATTTGTATGGAAAAAAACTGAACTAGTTTCACCTTAATTTAGACCCATGCATTATAAATTACTATACGTTAAATATAGTAACTAACTTTTTAAAAAACTAACTGAAATCAAAAGTTGGTATTAAAGTACAGAATGAAAACATATTATCATAAACAAACAAGTTCTTGTGTGTATTTTGTTTAAAAAAAATTAAAAATACTAAAACATATACATAGAAAAAAAAATGAATATTTTTATTTAAAAATCCCAAAACAAATATTCAGAAAAAACATTTCGAATTAACGATCTTAATCATTTTGTATTCGACAAAATCTCGTACGCAGTATACTATTTCTAGATATGTACAATAAAAAATCGAAAAACACTAACATTACTAACAAGTAATAATAAAAAAAAACTATGAGGGATCCGTTTCTGCAACCTGGCTACGGAACCCTAAAAATCAATCGAAACATATAATAAAACTGCCAATTAATAATAATTAAAGCATATCTTAAGCAAACGTCGGAAAAAATCTCATATATATTTAGTTTCGAAAACGCAATACATATTATTTTTTTAAAAAACTTACATAGAAAAAATCGTTTACGATTCCGTACACAAAATATGTCATTTATACTTACATTTTAATACCTATATCTTTACCAAAAACAAATATTGGCATACTTGAGTTACTTTTAAATTCAAAAGTTCATGTTTTAGCCCATAAGATGACAAGAACGCAATATCTCACTTTTTTTAACACTTTTGCTAGCGAATCACAGATCAAGAAAAATGGTATAGGAAATTGCATGAATTATTTAATAAAAGGAAATATATATATATATATATTAACAATTTTATTTATATTCTTATTGTATACTACTGTACTTTGTCTTACACTTATTTTTTAAAAAGGTAACGTTTGTATGTTTGTATGTAGAAGGTAATCTCCGAAACTACTTATCCAATTTTTCGGATAAATTCTTTAACCAATATATTAAGAATGTACCTTCAAGGTGGACATTTCATCGAACCCATGCTCCGTTGATCCGCAGGCAGTTCTTCTAGCAACAAAGCCACATATACTTTCCTTTCTGATTGAATAAGTTACTGCCAATTATTTTTTTCTTAAATTTCTTTGGATAACCTCATAAAGCTGTATAATTTAAAAATAAAACGTAAAGCATACATCTTCGATAAAAATTTAGACCAATAAAAAATACAAAATATAAAAAAAACTTAAGTGTTAGCCATTAAAATTTGGTTTTATAATTGACAATTGAAACTCATGCAATTTACTAAACCAGGCACATCGAGCCAACAAAAGCACAGCCTATCCTTTATCGCGTTAAATTGTCATCATTCATAAAAAAGTTTTCTTTACAAACTAACATAAATTACTGTTTTAACCTTATACATATATTCTCCATATTAGCTTACTAATCAAAGCTATGTCCCATTTGGCTTCTTTCAAGTTGAACTAGAATTTATGTCTTGTTACATTTTATATCTATAAAAAAAACACTGTTTTCATACTGCTTTTGATTGACTCTACTAAAGTCTTTAATCATTAAAAACTGTTTTCTTGCAACCACAATATCAAAACAATTGTGTATTTAGAATTCCACGTTTTTTCCATGTATATCATTTAGAGCAAGTATAATTTTAAATTTCAACATCATGTATAACTTAAGGTGAATTCGACCCGGTTTTTGTCATTACCAGGTAATAAAAACACATACTTATTGCAACTATTATAAATATGCTCATAATTATAATGTATGATTATAACGCATTTTGAGTGTAGATAAATTTTTAAAATTATAAATATTGAATCGAATCAAGCTGGTATGGACAAAATCCAAACGTTTTCACCTTAACATGTTTTATATGTTTATAAATTCAAAGATACCAAAAGCATTATGTAAATAGTGTACATTAAAAAGAAAATTTCTTATTTTGGTACAGCTGTCACAAGAAATTCGTACTTATATTATTCTCTTTATAATAAAATATCAAACTCTATTGATTTATGTATCAACAAATACATGTTTGTATAACACTATTATCTTAAAGTTACATTAATGTACCTTGATATATATATATATTGAGATCGCTATATTCTTTAGTTTGTTCCATCTCAATACTGCTATAACCTATTACCACAGCATAAAAATTCATTTCATTTAATTCGACGGTCATCGCGCGAATCCGACAACGTCAAGACAGTCATGGCACCGTAACAAAATGTATGACTGGCTGGACAGCACTCGACTAGCCATATGTGCCGATATAGGAAACTCGGGTGCGTATGCCCCTCGTCTTTCCGCGCACAGCACCTCAAGATTGCTGTCTAGACGTCTTCGATAGCCGATTGGATGAAATGATTGTCTAGGCTATGTGACATTACTGTATCTAAAGTCAGGGAATGAAAATAGAATTGAAGATATAATAGATAAGATTAGTTCAAAATAAATATGCATAATTAAATAATAATTAATATGATAAACAAAAGCAATGCTAATTTTTTCATAAATAATAATGTAGCTATAAATTTAAATCAATTTTTTTTTTATTTAAAAAATTGACGATAAAATGTTTTCATCCACTTATAAGATAAATTTATTACCATACAAACATAGTATTACTATACTTTTTGTAATAATAAATAAACTAATTGTAAATAGTTTTTAGTTTTCAGTCTAAAATAATACGACTTAAATGCCTGAAAAAGAGTCAAAATCCATTTTAAAAACATTTAAATACAAAATTCTAAATTCTCTATTCAATTCTACGCATTCCCTTTTAGATACAGTAAATAAATCCAAGACATAAATTAGTTCACCTTTATTAAAAACAGCGAGCAATACACATATAAGTGCGAAGTTTGTTTCATTCAAATAATTTCATACCAAATACAACTAAACACAATAAAATTAATAAAAAGAACTCTAGGAAGACAGGTGCCAAAAGATATATTTGTATCTTCATAAATATAGAAACAAATTATAAGAGTTTGGTAAATGAAATGTTGCAAATGATCTAGGCCTTTGTTAACATGCCACTTAAGCCGGGAATCGAACCCGTAAAATATGATAAGAAAGTATTATGTATTTTATGATAGCAGTTGAAACTAAAGTATTAAACACACTAGTATTTTAAATTACGAAGCGCTTAAGAAAGACAAATAATGTTTTTTACCTATTGTACTTTATGGTGTTTAGTTACTGTATAGTGTTTAGTTACTGTATGGTGTTTAGTAACTGTATGGTGTTTAGTTACTGTATGGTGTTTAGTTACTCTAGGTGCTTAGCTAATTTATTACAGTACCATCATTTCTATTTTATCTTTATGTAAGATATGCTATATTATTTGAAAGAAATTTATTTTCCTTTCGACTAATGTCATAAAAAATATATTGTTTTTTTTTTCATATATCACACGTCCAATTCCTGATTCAAACAGGTAAATTATGTAAAAATCTTTGAATGCACTTTTGCTTACTTCAAAAAATAAAGAAAGGTTCCCTACCAGTACAATTTGCTTACATCAATATTAGCATTACTTTTCTTTCAATCACGGCCTTTCTTTACTACCTGTATTTTAGCAAATCACTACTATTTAAATTATAAATGTAAGTATTTAAGTGAATTTTAAAAGACCAAACTCATTTTATGTTTCTACCGACCATACATATGCATATTTTAATATGTAATTATAGAAATCATTAATAGAAATTAATCATCCTATCATTCGAATAAACACAATATCCAGCGAAGCCACCAACAGCCATTTTGCTGAGACTTAAATAAAAAAATAACATAGTGTGATTAAGTTAAATTAAAGCAAGCCTTTCTATAATATTATATCTGTAGCGGATCATATCGTAACGCTACAAGCAAGGCTGACGTCACGCGTCCTACATCGCGCTATCAAAGTCGATGAGTATATATAGAAACCGAACCGAATTATAAGTGGACCACGGCGGTGCCCAGGCATAACACCTAGCCTCAGATCTCCTCTTTGCCGCCGCTCCACAAATCTTTAAGAAATAGACATCAATATCATATAGTCGGTATTCCAAAATTGCATTATGAGCTTAAAAGCGGTGTAATAAGAGCCACATTACAAGTTTCTTTCTACATTTTCATTAATAAAAAATGGCAAATACAAAATCCTGAATACCACTTTTCATTCGCCAAACTCTTATCTTACTATTATCTATGTAAAGATTTTGGAATTTGCAACATTAAAAGAATAATACGAAACGGTATAAACAAAATCACAATTTTTCACAACCACAACGCAAAACAATCACGAACACAACACAATTGGAAACAAACTCGCACATGAAGTCCGTTGCGATATCGCAGCGATATCGTTGCGACGTCGGTGCGATATCGCTCGTGTAGCTCGAAGGCCTCAAAAGAAGCCGATCAACTCCTACTCGATGTTCGACCGCGGACCGTCGATCGGCATCGTGTGGAGAACTTCATCCAGCAATTGTAGTGCTCTGTGATAAAACATTACCAATATTATTCAAAAACAGTCATCATTTACTCAAATAAAGTTTATTTTAACCTCTTTCAACCTTGGTTAGGTAAAAATAAGTAAATATAAAAAAAATGATTATTTTTTGTTTCTAAATTTTGTTTTATATGGTGTTGGCCATTTTGCTTTAGCATCGCTTATATTTTTTTTGAATATTTGATTACTTTTAGAAAAAAAACAAGACAAAAAGAAATATTTTTTTAATAAAAACGGGTTTAAATTTTAAGGATTCAAATTCTGTTGAAAAAAAATCTCTCTTTTGGACAAAAAGTGTGACTAAAAGAGTTATAAACACTTCTGAATCATAAAAATTATTAAATGCAATTTTTTTTTATCAAGTTTACAAATGGTTAATTAGCATCTGACGGCAAAGCAAACATTGAGCCGTGATAATAACATGTCCTATTCTCTTCAGCTTCTATTATATATACAATATGTAACGGAATACCCCCAAATCCCTTAAAGGGGTTGTAGGGTATCCAGTACACAAGCATTTAGTAATTTGCCCAAGGGTGAAATCATTAACCTGAAGCATCCGCAGCTTTCAGAAATCTCCTTAAACTCAGCTGTGTGGGGGTCGATAACCGGTCATTTTGTCAAAATTTGTGATAAAATATCTGAATATTTTTTTCTATTTTTACCTACAGGTGATGTCTCTGTGAGGCTAATTTAATAAAAAAAAAGTAGTTTAAGGCCTTTTGCTTTAACTTTTTATTTTTAAATTTATGAGTGATATGACAAGAAAATTATTTCCAAATAATTTATACATCTGTTATCACCGCTGCAAGAATGCAACACAAATAGCACCCAAAAACATTTATATAAAAATGCATAATTTTTGTCATTTAATGTTTCGTAATAATAAGGTAATATTAAGTATATATTTACACAATAAAAACTATTTTCTTTATAGGGACTAGTTTAGATTTAAGAAAATGTTATAACAATCAGTGTAAAATTGTATTAAGTTAGGTAAAAGTAGAGTAGGTTTGTTTCATTTACCCTCTTTACTATTTGTTGATATCAAAAATAATATTGTGTGAGTACCGACATGTGTTCGACTTTGTACGCACGACTATCCCCAAAAAAGCGGGAAATATAGTTTAATATATGTATATAAAACATATGCCATTTGTTGTGCAAAAATGTACAGAACTACTATGTAAAGTTCTATATAGACCGTATGTACGGTTATTAAGTTACAGGTGAAAACAGTTAGCATGTTGAGTATTGTACATTCTTTCTCCCTCACTCCTATGATAATAGACTGTGATAGAGATACAAAAGGGATGGGTCTATGGGTAAAAAGAGAAAGACTGTCTGAAACTTTACCTGGCTAGGGTCATTAAGTCCATAGGCTATGCCTAAAGTAAGTATCACAGATTGAATGCACACCTTTGCCCCTATACATAGGTATCTACACCGTTACGGTAAGTAGTATGGTTAGGGCGCAAAACACATGTGAACTTATGAACACAATAGCTTATAACTCAGCAACCGGGTTACATAAGATAAAGATAAATATACCACATACCTCTCTTAGGCATCTATCAAAATAAATAGTTTTCATACAGGTAACTTTAAGCCCTAAAGTACAGGAGCACAAGGAAAATCCTGAAAACTTGTATCACACATTTTTTCATAATTTAACATACTGACGGACACCAAAAACACGGGAAGGTATGTCCGAATTTTAGGTCTATTTTTTACATATAGCACAAAGTCTGTAGTCATCTAGTGTAGGCAGAAAGCCCTGAGAGCTAGAATTCCAGCTCTTCTCACACTACGGCCTAACCGTAGACGATGGAACATACCACTATGCGTCGTTGGCACCGCCTCCGAAAGCTCTATCTTAGGACACCTAAATTGTCATTATAGCTCCTACTGTTTGGCTATAAAACCCAAAAATGTAAAACAGCGTTATTTTATAGTCAAGCCTCAAATCGTGTGACTGTGATGGCAATAGCCGATAGAGACCCCAACTATCAGTAGCGATTTATAGCTAGTTAGATATACCTACAGATTCGATATATGTCTATATCGACTACTATATGTTGTCTTTCACTAAGTTTTTGTGTGGGCTAGATTTTCAGTCACCACAGTAAGTACAATAAGTTAAGTACTAAATCTAGTAGGTTCTATGGAACAACCTCTCCCTCTGATGGGGTTTTTCATTTTTATTATAAATATAGAACAAATTTTGTATTTGTATTCAGTCAATAAAGAAGCTTCAAAAAGTATCCATCAGATACTAATATATAATGTTTGAAGTGAAATATGTAAATATGTATTAGAATTAAGTTAGAAGCATAAGTTAAAAAATAAAATCGGTCTGTTGTGTGCATATACGCGTTTTTAATATCTCAAGCGCCTAAGAAGAAACTCCTTGTCACGGGCAAAACCTTGTGCCACAGATTTCGAAGGGTCTGTCCGCACAATATCGTAAAATGTTCTTTATCGCTAATAAAGATACATGTTTCGTTATTTTAATTTATCAATACGCTTGTTCAATTTAGAATATTAGTGCCGACCGGTCTAGTAATTACTAGCCACGTAACATGCAACATGTTAAGATTGTGTATTAATAAATTTTAATTACAATAAAAACTTAGTCAATGTCGCTACTGCGATTCGTTGTTCTTTGAAGAACCCGGACATCATAAAATTGTGCAGAGTGAGAAGGAAGATTTTTCTCTTTTCTGTACATATTTTATCTAAAGGGTTCTTCATAAATAATTACATGTTTTTCGTAATTAACGAAAAATTGAATTAAATTTTACAATAGTGAAAAGATTCCATCAGATTCTTTTTACAGAATATAAATTAAATAAAAAATAATAAAAATAAAGTAATTAAAATTTTAATAAAAAAAATATCAGAAGGCTCAGCTTTTTGTAATTTTTGTACTATAATAGCTACTTCTTAGTTTTTATAGTCGTATTACAAAAAATGAAACAACTATAATGTCACGTTCCCGTTTACGCTTGTATTCACACAGTCATTTTCAGGTAAATCTTATTAAATAACTTTTTGCCTGTCGATCGTAATCATGATTTGTTAAAATGAATAGATGATGATAAAGAAAACAAACTTAAGCCCCTCGGAGTACCTAGGATAGGATTTTGTTACCTGTGTAGAGTCGGCACAGATAACAGAATACCTACCTACTAACCGCGCCACAAAAAATCATACCTACTTTTAAGGGATCAAATCAAATAATAATTATTTGAATTAGTAGGTTGCTGAGAACACTTTTGAATCGTCGATACAATCTATTTAACAACGTGAATTTGTGCCGAAAAGAGCCGGCAAGATTCTTAATTATTATTATTAAAAGTAATTATACAATACTTTGATAATCATCTAACAAGTAGGTATACAATCTGTATTGAAGCACATCAGGATGATACTAATTCTATCGCAATGTCTTATCTACAGATGGTACAAAAAAAAAACTCTGTATGGCAACACTTTTTAGTTTAAAACGTAATAGCACAATCTGGACAATAGGTCCTGTACCTACATACTACATGCTGCGACTGTGCTGTGACTGGCACATGCTACTCTTACGGTGTGAAGAAGAGGACAACAGTCGCGTTTAACTTCATAACAGTGGAAATGCTACGAAATGTGTGTTGCGGCGCGTCTCTTTGTTAACAACAATGGAGGCAACTTTAAATTATTTTTGTAAATGTTACATACCTACGGGAAGGAAGCAAATGTTTTAAATAGAAGTTAAAATACTCAAATTTTTTTTTTTGTTTAGTGTTCAGTTCACTTTGAACCGCTTTTGTGAAAACGTACGTGCGTACGTACCTAGCGAATTTTTAAATGGGAAGTTAAATAGGGTTTTAATTCAGTGTTTTAGTAAGTGAAGGTTACTTTGAATGATTTTTCTGAATTAAGATAGGTACCTACATAGGTAGTTAATGTTAGTGAATATACCTATGTAATTGAACCTTTGTTGTTAAAACTGAAATTTTTTAATGCAGTGCTTAGTGAAAAAGTTTAGTGAATTAAAGAAGTAAGCTGCTGCTGAAGCTTTTTAGTTAAGTAGGTAGCTTTTAGCTATCCTGTTTTTATTTCTGCGTAGCGTCGCACAAATTCGCGTTTCTACGCCGAAAAAAGTACCAGGAACAAATAAACGACAGGAACGTACACGTTGTAGGTAGATAATAGTGTAACTGGAGTCGTACGAATTCAAAAGTACTTGATTCTCATAAATTAGCGGGTGGCATATTCTAAAATTAAACTTTATGGTCAAGTCAGAAACGTAAAATTATTTTATAAAATTAGTATGAAAAACTGAAAAGCCGATTTTCAGACTTTGAATAGTGATTGCTGAGTAGGTGCACTCTTGCCCCTTTTAGGAATTTGGGGCATTTCCGTTACACTCTGTATATATATTCTATTTCCTCTATCACATAAGATCGATTGACAAATAACAAAACATGACAGCGCCGCAAAAATAGGCAATCTCGATTATTAATATTTGGACTGCTCTTTTGAAATGGGTCCATTGCTTGTGTAAGGCATTTACAATATGTATGACTGTACTCTGCACCCAAATTTAATACCGTCTATTAAATACTTCGTCCTTTATTACCAAATTTCCAAAACCCAAAGAAATCGAATATAGGGTCTAATTGTGAGCGGTCCATAAAATCACGGACAAAAAGAAATAACTATCAGATTTGATCACGACTAATATCAAATTAAATACCAAAAAAAAACCATCAACTTTTTTTATAAAAAAATGTAGAAAACACAAACCTGTGTAAGTGCACCTCGACCCAGCAAGGCGTTTCCTTGATAGAGGTGCGAGGATAGTCAGGACCCCAGCCCTTGACGAACGAGAGCCGCACTATGCACAACCTCCGTAAGTCGTCCACGCCGATACCTGCCGCAGCTGATAAACCTGAATAGATAGAAGACAAAAATCATACATATAATGAAATCTAGTAATTAACTCGGCCGTTCTACTGAGCAACAATATGGTGAAGTATGAAGTATACGGCTATTTAGAAGTCTTAGGGCCAAAGGTCGAAGGTTTTAATGGCTCAAGTTTGCAATTTGCGTACACAATTTTTTCACCCACACAATTCGCGAGAAAATTAATACAAATATAAGGTGAATAAATAAATAAATTGACCAAAACTCAATTGAAGTGCGAGAATAGAAGTAGAGGACACGTACACAGTAAACCTTATTTTTTCTTACTTGTCTTATCATGTAAACAAATATGGCGTAATGAAGACCAGAGACAATTTTAGTGTTAGGGAATCGGCTTTTGGGCTATTAAGCGAATTTTTTCTCATATTTGTGAATACCTAAATAGATGCATAAATTTAATCACGGAGATTAATTCCCTGCCGATGGCGAGCGGTGAGATGGTAAATAAGCAGTGACGACCAGGATTGTTGTTATTAAAAAGCGCTAGATTATAATATATTTAACATTATATAATCAACTGTTGCAAGTTGCAAAAATAATCTTTATTGTTACTTGCGTAAAAAATCAATAGAACTAGTTTTGATTACAATAACTTACCTACGAAACTTTACCGTAACTTCTACTCTGTTAAACCTCCTCATCTTCACTGACATCGATTTTTTTATATTGCTGTATAATATTTCCCTAAGGCTAAAGACATATTACGGTTACGTTTTTACGGTTTTGTTTTACGTTAAAAATATGAGTATTTTATTTTCAAATGATTTAATATGGTTGTCTTAGAACTATTGTTAGGCTTAAAAAAATATTACTTATACGGCAAAGAACATCTAAAATCATTCTATTTTATTCGTACGATCCTCCCATCTCTAAGATCCATTAAAAACAATGATTTACTAATATTGAATCTATTTTACTCTGTGTAAATGGTTGATAATTTGTCAATACTTCGATTTTGTTAAAAATATTGTATTTAAAAGGACAATATAAATTGTTTATTATTGTGGTATATTTTGTATGCGTTTGTTTTTGGCAGCGAATAAATTTTTGGTGGGTAATATTAAGTGATTATGATAGAATCTTGTAATTTTGATAAGACGTGGTTTTGTTTACATGATAAGACAAGTAAGAAAAAAATAAGGTTTACGCACATGTAATGGCACCTTTTTTTAATCTAAGCAAAATATAGACAAACGTTGGCAGTGCGCCCAGTGCATTATACTACAGTGATAGTATGTATATAATTCGCATTGATGGCGAAAAAACCCCCCCCCCCTTTTTTTCACAAAATTTTTGTAAAAATAATGTGTTGTAGCGTTTATTTTTTATTTTTTCTGAAAAAGCGTGTTGAAAAATACGTCCCACTGCAGGGGCATAGGCCTTTACAAAGAGAAGTAGGCTTAGACCATAGTCCACCGCTTTGGGCCAGTGCTATCTGACGGAAGTTTTCAGCCACTCAAGAGTTATTTTTTTAAGCTGCCCACAAAGCCTATGTCTAATTGCCTTACTAGCGCCACCAACATTCATTTTCTCTTTCTACAAAACACATTAAAAAAATGTTAGAAACCAATTATTTAGAACTAGTAGTGACAAGCTATTTTTTAGGTGGTGGTGGTGATAATAGTAGTGATGATAGTCATGGTTGTAATGATGATGATGTAAGTAGTAAGTGATAATAGTTGTGTAAGTAGTGATATTGGTGTTGATAGTCACATTTGTTCATGCCGGGATGCGCAGGCTGTATGTGTCCGGCAACGGCGGCAGCCTGAGCAGCGGCCGCGGCCTGCGCCGTCGCTGCTTGGCTCTGCATTTGTCGGTGACACTGCCTCAAGTCGAATACCTGTACCAAAAATATATAATCCATATATTATAAATGCTAAAATTGAGTTTCTTAGTCCGTCCCTCGCATAATAACAGAGTATTTAATAAAGCTGAAAGCTGTCACAGAGATATGTGAAGAAACGGAAACGGAAAAAGATACTATTACAGAAAATTCAAGTTTCCGCAGGAATAACTAAATGAATTCCACGAAGTCGAACTATAACTAAAGCTTTTACTGCAAGCAAACTTCCTTACTATAATCAAGGATATGCCGCAGGAGTAACATTCCGATAATCGAATTTAGCGCGGGCGGAGCTTAAGGCCAACCATAAACTTAGAGTACTGTTATCTGTCACATGGACTGTGCAATAGCCTTACAAAATTGTTCAAACTTTGAAAAGATAGAAGGAGAAACTGTGGTCTCTTTTCTTTTTCTATCAAAGTCCTTCATTTTGTTGATGCTTACCAAAATAAGTTAGAAGGAGGCAAGACACTACAGTTCCGCTTTGTCTCTGTCACACACAACCATTTTTTTTTCACATCTGGCTAGGAAATGCGCTGTCCTTTTCTCTATGTCTATGGGGCTAACTAACTTTAATCTTTTGCTTTAAATCTTTTTCTTTCTTAAATCCGCCCCGAGTCAAGTTAGGTGCATAATTTCACGGAGGTATTGTCAAGAACTCTTCAAAAAATTATATAAAGAATATAGAAAAAATAGAAATATTTTTGTCTATTCGAAAATTCCAGCAGTGTTATAGAAGACCTGTTGACTTATAGTTCGCTAATGGCGAGCAATGAACAACTAACACGAGAATTCCCGCTATTTTAAAACGAACCTAAAACTTGAATACGGCGTATCGCTAAATGCATTAAGACTTCAAATGGCGGTTTGTTAAATTTAGACATAAGCACAGAACATTACAACGCCAACTCCTTAATTATAGAAAAAAACCGACTCACACTTAATGTTTTCAAGCTTACCTACGTCCTTTCTCTACCTACTTTAACTATCTCCATGCCAAATTTAATCTTATTCGGTACAGCGGTTTAAGCGTGAAGAGATAACAGACAGACAGTTACTTTCGCATTTATATTTATATATAGATGTCCAGTTAGGGGGTACAACATACCTTGATGCAAGCAGAGGGATATATCTTGTGTACGGCATCACCTGGCGCGCGGCCGGCCTCTCGGTCCAAATAGTAAGACTGAACGAATACTGAGTGGTCGGACAGACATCGCAGCCAAACATCCCCCTCGCCCCGCAGGTCCAGTTGCACACCCTTGCCTATGTGCAATCTGGATAAAGTAAAAAAACTGGTCAAGAAACTCATTATTGTTCGCAGGCTACGGTGACCGCTTAACGTCACGCGGACCGTTAGCTTATTTGCCCCATTGGTAGTATAAAAAAAATTGGTTTAAATTTTGATAACGTAAGCGCATTTTACTGGACTTAACATACTATGCGAATTTCGCCTCAGCCGATTTTTTTTTCATAGACCACTTTCAAAATTGAGCTGGTACCGGTGGACCCCCTGCAGCTACATTTCTACCATATTCCTAAAACTCGACAAAAAATGTAAAGATTAAATCTAACTATGGAAATTTGCTCTATATCTAAATATGGAATATGCAAGTTTTTACAAGTAACAGTCGCCGAGTTTCTTAAAATATAATCTGCCTACATTGACAGGTGAAGTCAAGCCAACATTTTAGTTCGTCTCTATCGAAAGCAGATAAATTTTCGTGGACCCCCCTTACGTATTGTGAACCCCCATTTTTTTGTCACGCCAACGTAAACCCCCGTCGGGTCTCCCGCGGAAACTACTGTTTTATGACAACCATAGCCTTCGATTTCTGTAATTTGTTGCATGGACTGCACGCCATTGCCTCACAAAATTGGCCACAAATTGAAAGAGACAAAGCTAATTTGCTGCAACTACCAGTCTCTTCTCTTTCAAATAAAAAAAAAACGTTAGAAAGAGACAACTACTTGCCGCCTATTTGCTTCGTCTCTGTCACACTTTTACAATCGTGTTTACTTTACAGCTGACTAGAAAATGCCCTGTCCAGTGTGTGTGTATGACTACAGAGCCCTCTTTTATATCTATTTATTATACAAGCACGGAACACACACAATTCCCACTCAATGCTAATGGACTAAAAAACCGATTCTCATAAGAGTTCACAATGCGCCGAGCGGTATTTAAAAAGTATTTTATCAGTCTATGAAGGCTAAAAATAACTTTTTTAGTACTCACCTAGCTCTTTCACTTTGTTCTGTTCTATGAACATTACTTAAGGCTCCCAAACAAAATCTATTTCCTCCAGAAGGGTCTACGTAGCCATCAACCTGCAAAAAAATTTGTACCGTGGCAATTTAAAATTCTTTATAATCTAAATATAATCTTAGTCAAATAGATAAGATATGTATATTCAATCATGAATTCTTAAGTGAGTCTATCTGTTGACTTTCAAGGCTAAAGTGCTAAACCAATTAGGATGAAAATAGTTAGATAACTTGAAACCTTGAAATAGATAAAAAGGATTACTCGAAATAAGTTAGTCAAAGTCAAAATTTTTAGGGTTTCGTACCCAAAGGGTGCCAACGGAGCCCTATTACGAAGCTTACGCTGTCAGTCTGTCCGTCCGACTCTATCTTTAAGATCGATATAGGTAGAAGCCTGAAATTTTCACGGAATATATGTTTTCATAAATGATCTAATAGGCTGCGGCAACTGCTTACCATCAGGCGGACCGCAGGCTTGTTTGCCACCTTAGTGATATCAAAAATTTATGAAATGAAAAAGTAAAACTTTAAAGGGGTTCCCATACTAAGAAACACGTTTTCGTTGTTTTTGCTCTATCGTAAAAACAGTAATTCATCCAAGTTTCAAGCTTGCCGTGATTTTAGTGTGAGCTCTTGTGAGCTCTAAAGTATAACAACTAATAATAAAAACCGGCCAAATGTGGGACGGACCCGAATCATTAACATCTTAAATTACCGTATCAGCGCCATCTAGCGATTATTAAGTTTGTTGTAAACGATTTTTAAATTTAAGCAACGTCGAGCTGGTCAATCATCGGAAGGGTAACCGCTTCGCGGCACACTTTACGCATTAGTGGTACGGAACCCACGGTTGCCCGAGTCCATCTGGCACTTGACCGGTTTCTTTCTTTCTCCTACTTATGATACAAAAGTTATGTTATTACATATACTAATTTTATACGCTACCCAGACTTACAGTGACATTTGGTCTACTTGAGGGCACTTTGAAGGTTTCTCCAACTTGTGTATCTAATTCAAAGTATGCCACAGAACACCAGTATTCTGGTGCAGGCTGACTTGACAATAGTCCTCCTGGGTTACCGTTATCTGTAACATAAGGATTGTTAATATTTTGAAAAGAAAATGTCTTGGAATCATTTTCGGTTTTTCAAACTATTATCAAATTTAAGATTTTAAGTAGAAGAATTTTTAAGTTTTAACTTTATTAAAAACACTTAAGAGGTCTTCAGTAGGTCTAGTTTTAACAAGACCCTAAACTGCCACCACTGGCCCAAAAACTTTTAAATTGTCTTTTAATGTCAATTTGCAAATTGCACATGTAAAAACTGGAATGAAATTTAATTGTTCCTAGTGAGAATTTCCCAACAGCTTCTTCTCGCGTCTATAAATAATTTGAATACGGCCTTAATTATTTATGTATTTATCAATATTTATTGAAGAATATTTATTATTATTTGAAGATTATTTATTTATTTGTCAATATAAAAACATGTATTGCCTTAGCTTTGGTTTGTCCTCACTTCAAGGGCACAGGTTCTATCCTGACCGAAAATAAGTTAAGGCCACGCTGGCCCCGTGCGAATTGGCAGACCTGGTCGAGCACTGACCACTCGATTGTCAGAATTTTCGGCTACTCCTGTCATATGCTTCCAAATAAATTATTTAACCATCTTTAATGGTAAGTAAGAAAATTCACAAATTTATGACGATAAAACAGTTATTGAAGCTGTTTTACCCTTAATCTGGGTTTCAATGCAAGCGATTCGGAAGACAAGCAACGCGTCGCCTTAGGAAGCAGCCCATTAAACGACACTCTGTCACAACTGGACGCACTGTGAATGGCTAGTGCCCATGTCAAGCAAATATCGACACATAGCATTTTTGCAGCCATTTTCAAGTGTAAAGTAAATTTTTACCGTCGTTTTCTACTTAAAATTCTACTTAAGTTAAATCAAACACGGAATATAAATATAATTATAAAAACATCATCTCAATCATATAACTCACATAAAAATGACATCACATAGCCTATTGTTAAAAAAGATAGTTATGTAGATAGATAGATACCGTGCTGACAGTTCAACCGTTAGATAAAGAGCTCCGCTAATTAAAAAAACAAAATGGCCGCTTAGAAAAACCCAATACGTAAAACGCAGTGCGTTGCTTATTTATCCTACATATGCTTACAGTAATGGTGATGATGTGGAGCAGCATCGAGGGTTTGTGGCGCAGCCGGGGGCGGAGCCAAGCTCTGTGTATATGTCAGCGTATTGTTGCCGGTCCATGTGCCTGGCATAATCAACAGTATTATCAATTAAAGCCCAAAAACTCGCACAGTAAAGCAGGAAAAAATTAATGTGCGTATCCAGGTTTTATGGAGGATGTCAACATTTTTAACGTTTTCTCTAAGACTACTATAGTAGTATACCCTTAAATTTTGGATCATCCATGGCAGCTGTTGAGTAACTTAGACGTCGAAATAGGTTGAAGCGGGTACGAAGAAATCATTGCAGCAATCCCCTACAATATGTATAGTTTTCATCTGAACACCTCAAAACTTGTTTAATACCTTGTTGTTGCTGTGTACGATGAGGCCCTGGACTAGGTTGGGGTGGACTAGAGGCTGGCGGCGCTGCAAACCCGTTCTGTTGCGATACAACCACTGGTCCTGCAACGGAGGACACAGGCACTGCTGTCGCCATCGTCCCAGCTATGAAAACAAAATATAATATAATAATAATAAGTCCTCCTCCAGCTTCATCCTGACTTACTTCTTATCACTTTATTAGGAACTGGTTGGGGGTGTATTACTTTATCTAAGGTGTTTTAGTTAACCGCTTAGTGCTTTAAAGCTGGGAATTTCGAGGTATGGGACATATATAAAGCCACCTTAGTCCAGATTCACTTCGTCAGAAGCAATGTTGCGGCAATAGGCTCACCCCCTGTCACGTAGAACTGGGGTGGTTGGTAAAAAGGGACTCTTAACCTCATGATGATGTAGGTGTGTATCCAGCTACTAGTTACCCTCTTCTGTGTAACATTGTTCTATGGATACTAGACATTGGATACAAATACTTATACATTTTTGCAAATATATTCTCATTATACATAGAAAACATCCAGACTCAATACAAACACAAATGTTGTGCAAAGATCGATCCGTAGCCAATTCTACTATTAAGAAAGCCACGGAGCCGCCATAACAAATAAGAGGTAAAGCTAAAGGTACAAGGAATGACATCGTTTATGTAATTTGCTGACTGTCATGGTGTATCAAATTTGCAGTCAATCGGTCAAGTCGAAGCGACATGTATTGTATGATTGAGATCTATTGATCCACTAGGAAATATCTAATAACATATCATGGCAACCACTTGGATTTCCACTAAAGCATAGCTAAAAACCATCTCGTTAAGACGAAAACATTCAAACACACTCACAGATAGTCATTAAACTTATAATACCCCTCAGTTTTTACGTTGTAAGGTTAAACATAGTAGAAAGTACAATATCAGGGAAATAGTCATTTTGCAAGTGGAAGTCTTTTTTTCTAGGCCTAATGCTATGTATGTATATGTCACAGTAAAATTGAAAATTACGTTAGGTTATAATCTATCAAGTAAAATTGTATACTATGGAACAAAAAATGTTATAAAGTGTATTTTTTAGATTGCATGAAACTTGATTCGATCGCTCCGCTCGCTTCGCATCTACGTAATCACAAGAGAAATCACAAGTGCGATTTGTGCCTCATTTTGTTTCATAGTATACAATCTCACTAGATAGATTATAACCTAACGTTATTTACAATTTTACGGTGACATATATACTAATAAATTTTACCTGGTAAGGATTGCGTTAGTTGAGTATCAGAAGCGTTTTGTTCAGTTGTAAAGAAAGTTGTGGTGTTGTCTAATAGTGGTGTGGTCCCTCCAGGAGACATTGTCACAGGCATTGCAGCTAAAATTTATTAATTCAAAATTTATAATACCCAAAATACACAGTTTGCCAAAAAACAATTTTTAGTGATGGTTTATGGAAAAACAGAGGTCATATTTTTATAAATTGCATACTTAAAAAAAAAGTAAAAATAAATTGTTGGGAGCATCTTGCAAGTTTAGGATTTTTTATGTTATTTTCATTACTAATCTTTACCTTAAAAAGTTACTATGTTCAATGCTAAGCACTGTTTACTACCACGAAATTCTACAAAGCAATTCCAAAAATAACTATACAAATGTCTACTTTTTCATGCAAAACCTTTTTTTATAGCAGGATAATTTATCTATGGTGCGGCATGAATAAAAAATTTACGTGCAAAATAAATCAAAAAGCTTACAATGATTCATTCTTTTTGGCAGCCACATCGTCCTTGCGTCCATGGTATCAGGGGGTTCTAACTTAGGAGCTATCACCCTTTGCTGACTCATCACCATCTGTTGCGGACTTGGTATTGACATTCCTTGGCTCATATTCGGCATTTGTGGAGTGCCAGGTGACATTTGAGTAGGGGCAGGGGCCATACGAGGTGAAGCCATTTGAGGCACATTGGATCCCATTTGTGGCGTTCCCGGGCCCATCTGTTGTGTTCCAGGACCCATCTGTGGTGTTCCAGAACCCATTTGCGGCGTTCCTGGACCCATTTGCGGTGTCCCAAGACCCATTTGCGGCGTTCCAGGGCACATTTGTGGTGTTCCAGGTCCCATTTGTGGAGTGTTACGTCCATGAGGCGTTCCAGGCCCTATTTGCGGAGTTCCTGGTCCCATCTGCGGCGTTCCTGGACCCATTTGTCCACTACCAGGGCCCATTTGTGTTGTACCTGGCCCCATTTGCGAATTGCCCGACATTTGATTATTAGAATGGTTTGAGATCATTTGATTTGCATGCCCCATTTGAGATGACGCTAATTGTGGCGGGCCTCCAGGCGGCCGTAGAGGCCTGGGTCCATGTGTTGGCGAAAACATATTAGGAACGCCGTCGGGCGCTATCAAAGGACAAGACAAAGCAAAGAAAAATTAAAACGCTTGCTAAAAAATACAAACTTTATCTAAAACTAAAAATCAATTAATAATCAATTCGGAATTTCAATATCTTACCTTGCCCCTGATTTATAATGATATTTGCTGTTTGAAACTGTTGGTGGTGATGTGGCATACCCGAGTGGTGATGCCGAGGACTTGCTGCATGGTGCTGTATGGTGACGAGTTCACCTGTATCCATATCCATACCGTTCCCACCAATACCTGCAGTGTATTCATCTTTCACCAATCTACTGGGTCCAGATTGAAGAGTTAGGCCAGAAAGATCTGGAAGCATTAATCAAAATTTATCAAAATATATCTTAATGAGTTTACTTTGCGGTAAGCTGTTCCAGTTTAAACACCTACAACGACTTTCTACTTCCATTTCCCAGTTAGTTGTAGCCTAAAGGTCAGTCGACTCAATATCATGACTATAACAGGGGGCAGATGTAACTTTTTAGCGCCATTCTCTTTCAGGATCCACTTGAAATACTATATTTACTGCTATAGCACGGACGCGAAGCAGGAAGAATTTCGAATTCTATTATTTGTATCCTAAATATAGAAAAATAAGTGTGCCGGGATCGTAGCAAGTGTGGTCTCTGCTTACCTCATTGGGGTAAATATCAGAATTGAATAGTATTAGGTTGTTATAATAAATAAAATTTACCAATCCCAGGGGAGACAACTCTTTCATAATGATACGGATTCACACACACTGAATCACATTTGAGATCAAAAGCAAACTGGCAGAATTTGACGTGCTTTAATTCGTTTTTGTGAAGATCAGGCCATCGCCATATTCGAGCGTAGATAACATGAGGAAACCCCTTACGTCCTGCTACCTGTGACAAATAAAAAATATTCATGAATATATAGATATTTATATATCACCTATGTGCAGAAATTGTTTGGTTAAATAACAAGCTCCCTCAGTATAGTAAGTACATCTATGCTAAGCGAAATGTATTTCCTTCACTTGAGTTCTTAGTTTTCTCTTTTCCAAGTACTTTAGACACAAACACAATATAACTTTTGGTATATTTAATTATTCTTTCCTTTTCTTTTTAAATTAAAATTAACTAAATTTCATAAGTGTAATACATATTTTACATTATATATATATTATATATTGTAATTTATGTATTTATTTCATTAAATGTTAATATTATTAAGACGGACAGATGGACAGACAGGACGATCTAGTAAGGGGGCCTATTCGGAATACGTAATCCTAAGCATAAACCCTAATTGTGTTACTTCTAGGTTCTGTCACAATGAAATATTTTGGTAATCCAGGAAGCCGTTGTCTTCATGACTTAAAATGCGTAGTTTAGTATTAGCAGGATGGTGCAAAGTGGTACACGTTGGGAGAGGCCTATGTCCAACAATAGACTGCAGTGAGATGATCATAGTGATCTGTCGACACCGTGGGTCAGTGAATAATGATCTGACTGCTGAATCAAGAGGCGTGCCTGTGTTCGATTTCCACACAAGACAAACATTTCTGTGATGGACATTTGTGTTTGTGTTGAGACTGGGTGTTTTCTATGTATGTATTTACACAAAAAAAAGATTATATGAGATTTGTATCCATAGTACCAGCTTTGCTTATCTTGGGACTAGATAGTGTTGTGCAAAAAGACTACTTGGGTTAACAACAACATAAGTTTTGCTACTTGAAGTGTTAAGCAGAAACTAGTGAAAACAAAACTAACATTTAGAAAATTTCCATTTATTTAAAAAAAATTAATAATATATAATAGTTGCTTCTAAATGCACATCTAATACCTTTATAGGAGCAATTCTTGTATTTATGTGTATATATCTATAGATATAAAATCTGAATCTCGGAAACGGCTCCAACGATTTTCATGAAATATAGTGTGCAGCGGTATGTATCGATCTAGCTAGGTTTCATTTTTAGAAAACGTCGTTTTATTCGTGTTTTCAGGCAATGATAAACTGAAAAATATGACTCTTCCTGACATCTATTGGGGAGAAGTAATACTATCATTTTTACCGACACAGCAACACTAAAGCTACTAGACAATAGATGGCGTTATTAAAAAAACGAGCAAAGCTCAGTCCCCAGATACTTTTTTGTTAATATGGACTTTACCATACATATCATTTTCGACAAAGGAATTTTATTTTCAATTGGTTTTTATTTAAATCCGTTTTTCATAGTTATAAAAAATAATAGTATTTTAATGAACAAGACCTTTGTCCCACAACACACCTGTAATCTTCCATCAAGAGTCCTTTGTATCGTTACACATTTGCTTGGATGGGCTCCATTAGTTGTTATAGCTGTGATCAAGGAATCCAATTCATCTCTTTTCTCCTTTAATTTCTTAACAAGCGACTCTATTGCACGTTTTGAAAACCCCTCACTTTCACCACCTTGCCTGTGGCACATGAGGGAGTGGACAATGCTTAGGCAAGCGTCTGCTGACGTTGGTGCTGCTGTATTCATGGCTGCAAATGATAAATACATTTATTAGAGAAAAAAATCACCAAAATCTGAATAAGAGATAGATTTAAGACTCAGGCAAGAGAAATGGATTTAATTTGACAGCTTCACAATATCCGGATGTTGAAAATAGAAAATTTTAAGTAGATTAAATTTATTGTACTTTCAGTTTTTGAACTGAGTGAATTGTTGCACTCCCTAGATGAATCCTCTCGGCGTGTGGGCTGTGGCATAATTTGGATAAGACAACAGTCATTTTTAAACGCCCACAGGTGACGAAATAGGTTTAAGTAACCAAATATTTTTTTTATTTAAACATTTAGTCACATTTGTAATCGGAAATAATACTGTCTAAAAGCGCAGGTGGTTGGTTTATCAATATTTTCTTGGTGCCTTACCCATATAAATAGCATATGCTATATATTTAATGTTTTTTTGAGTTTTTGGCATTATTTTACTATAAAAAAAAATTTATTTACTGTCTGAACCATTAAATTTTTTAAAGTCATTATTCCTATTTGTAAAAAAAAAACGGCTATTTTTGGGATTTTTCCCGTTCATCCAACTAGTTGTACAAACAAGGATTTTTTTCTACCGGAATCTAGCGCTTTTTATAAACTAATTTATCATCCAACACTGTACCAGGGGTGGCAACCTTGATCATCACTGCTTATTTATTATCTCACCACTAGCCATGGGCAGGGAATTAATCTCTGTGATTAAATTTATGCATTCATTCAAAGGTATTCACTAATATCAGAAAACATTAGTTAAAAGCCAATTTACCAACACTAAAATTGTCTCTGGTTGCCAATACGCAATAACGTTTTTGGAAAAAATGGTAAGAAAAATTTGGTTTCTACTCCTGCCAAAGCAACAAGTGATCAAAGTATAAAAAAGTTGAGTAAATTAAAATAACAAACAGAAACTGTACATTTCAATATCAATTATAATTTGTGTGTTCAAAATAAAAAACAATTGATATATACATGTTATTTAGTTAAATGTAAAATGAATGTGTGATCCTCTGTAAATTCATAAATAGGCCATACAAAGCTTTTCAAACATTTTGAAAAACTAAACTTACTAAGGCTAGATAATTAATTTCCTTATCTAATAAGCAAAAGGCAAATTTCGTTTACTAATATTTTTAAGATTTTTGCTATTCTGAAAAATCAAGGCAGTGGACTAATGGGTGTGATGTGACAGGGGACTGACTTAAGCCGTGTCTCCTGCTAGTTGTTTTTGTTAAATTTTACATCTAACACCTAACATCTAACAGAAATGTTAATGATTTTGACAATTAAAGTTAAAAAAACATGTTAACACGTTATCCGAGGCGGATGGAAAACATCACCCGCGTTCGCCTGCAGGGGGGGTAATTCATTCATTTTGTGTTAAGTATTCGTTGCGTGTTGTCTGATCTGTGGTTCGCTTTGCGCGCTCGCCCGCCATCTTTGCATTAGCTTGCTACTAATGCAAAGCTGTGCTTCTTTATTTAAGTTAATTAGGTATATTCTCTTTGCTGTGCTTTGGATTTTGTAAAATTTTACATTTGTAGATTCTACATTTTTGTCTAACACTTAGTGGCTAAATTTATTTAGACAAAAGCCATCAATTTCATTTTGTAAAACGTGATTATAAATAATCTCTACTAAACCAAGATAGCTACAACTGGTAACACATCTTCCTCGTCAGAGCTCATCTTGCACACTGAGAAACTAACAAAACAAAACGATACGAAAAAATGACGAGGAGACAGTTTGTTAAAGAAAAGTGTTAATGTTAACATGTTAAGTTAGATGTTTTGTTAGAATTTAACAAAAACAACTAGCAGGAGACACGGCTTTAAATACAACACAATATAAAACACAGTTTTTGTTTAACAAAACTACGATTATAATCAGGATTTAGTGATGAAAATTTAAATCAAGATTAAAATCATCTTGATTAGATTAAAATTAAAAAAAACGTGATTATACTTATTCTTCCAACCCTGATTATAATGCTTAAGCAAAAAAGAACATAAAAACAGATATGTATAAAAAAAAGTATATTTGTTTAATTATGTTGTCCTTTACCAGAACTTATAGCTTTTTCTCTCACTTTTAAATGAGGCAAACAAATTCACAATGAGTATAATAATACATGACATAGCTAAACTACAAAATGTCTTGTTTCTCAAAAGCATTAGGGGGCGTCCATAAATTACGTGAGGTGTTTTTTTTTAATTATCTGTTCCTCCCTCCCCCCCTGGTGAGATTACATCAACCCCCTCCCCCAAACCCAATCTCACGTGAGATTTTTTAAAATGTGGGTTTCTTACTTAAACGCATTGGATTGTTATTGTATAATGTTGAAGTATGAATGAAATTATTTTCTTTCAAACAAATTAGTGAATGATCTTAATAGTATTATGATTATGCTTAAGTTTAAATCTTAAGCATGTACAATCTGAATTAAATGGACCAAAATAGTTTTTTTTTTGTTTCAATCAGAAAAAAAATCGCATAATATTTGCCCAGACCCCCCCTCTCTCCAACGGAAGATTAGATTAGATTTGACTCGACCCCCTCCCCACCTTAAACATCTCACATAATTTATGGACGCCCCTTAACTGTTGTGGGCAAATCCTAATAAGGATCATACAAGAATTCAAGCTTAATTGTTTCTTTTTTTTTTTTATTAAAAAAATCAAACAAATTGAATTGTTATTCATAAAGAATGAATAAACTATCTCAAAAAAAAAAAATATTCTTGAATGGATTCTTTGAAAAATTATGCTTGGTATATACCAACAAACATAAACACACCCCTCTGTGAGCTGCTTTTTACCCAAAAATAACTTGGTGCAGAAAAATAAATATTTACCAAACAGCTATACTAAAATGTTTGTGCTAGGTTGTGTTAGGTTTGGTTATGTTTATTTCTCCAAGCACAGTGGGGGCGGCCCACAGTGGGGTGTGTTTAATACATGGACAAGCAAATTTTTCAAAAAAGCACATATTGTTTCCACCGATTTATACATTCTATTTGTGTGCTAGGGGATGCTTCTTTGTCATTTATGACCTTTTTTATGTAAAAATAGCTTCTACCCAATAAGTTAATATTTACCAAATTTTTTTATTGAAAATGGCTTCCAATAAAGTATAATAAACAAGTTAGTTAAAATAAAAAAAACTTCGGAAAGTAGGTTTTAGGTTTAACTATTGAGCGTGCTTACACTAAAACATCATTTTCGATTGTAAGTATGAATTTCAATCCAGTCCATGCATAAGCACCCACACTTATAAGCCATATAAGCACAATATGGACCACATAGTAAGATGTTAGATACATACTCTTGATATTTTGACACTGAATTAACCCTGCAAATATGAACCTTAAGCAGGATTCATTCTGTTTGTGTGTTACAGCACAAATATTAGTGTTATTAATTTGTATGTCATGACAACCACAACAATAGCTATCATCTGGGTACTCTCCGGTTAGTGTTACTACAAAAGTGTTGGAACACTAACGCAGGTCAGAAAACTCTCACAGAAATGCAGGTAATATTTGTACGAGTTAGATCAAGAGGCAACAAAAGAATAATGCAATTTACACTCTATGTGCTAATAACAATTAATGGCTATTGCAACCAAGGTAATAGGAAATTATTAGTCTAACTAATTGTAATGATAATTAGTTCTATAAAAATAACAGACCGTAAGTATGAAAAGAATCTGATAGAATCAAACCATGACAAAATATACCTGCCTGCAAACAATGTCCAAAGGATTAAAAAATCCCAAAGTATTAAACTAAGTCAAAATATTCACAATCACATGGGTAAAATTACAGAATCGGCTAAATTATGAAGCCAAATAATAAAAATACACAAGCGACATTTTGAATAAACGATGTTACCAATTTTTTAAATTTATGATCATCCGATATTGGATCACAGATTAGGAAAGTAATTATCTACAACATTTACACTTGTAAACAAAAAACAATCTTACATAAAGGACCGCTACCTTACGTAGGTTTGGTGGGTTGGAAGATTTCAAAAGAGTATTTTTAGTTTAAAAGTGTTTGCAAAAATCTAATTTTGATAAAAAAAATACTTTGACTATTAGAAAAGAGTGTATCATTATAACGCAAAAAATCATCGGCAACAGAAATACATCTTTTGTGAAAGTTTCAACAGACGGTTCATGAGATACAGCCTGGTGACAGACGGATGGATGGACGGACAGCGGAGTCTTAGTAATAGGGTTCCGCTAATTACCCTTTGGGCACGGAACCCCAAAACACTTAATTGACAGTATTGACTTTTTTACGAAAAATATGTTATAAAAGCTACATCTACACTAGTGGTGTTTCATTCAAAGTATTGAATGCGCACTATAATATACAAAAATGCGCGCGCATTCATTCGTTTTGTTTACCAAAAAATAAATGTCTCGATGCCGGATATGGTGTCAGATCCGGTAAGCATTTACTGCACATGGTTGGAAGGTAGAACAGTAAATGTACTGTCAAAATAAGGAACAGCCATCTTATTTGTTTACATTAAATCATTTGGTCAATAAACGATTCAACTGTCTATGCCATGTCTTAGCGCTCTATCTATGCCAAGGCTGTCCCCCATGAGAGAAGCACGGCTAATATTGCAAACACCGTGAAGTTTCCACCCGCGAACGGAACATTCTGAATCTAAGTACCTGAAATACCGAGCTCTGCACGTTTTTTTAAACAACGCCATCTATTGTAAAGTAGCTTTAGCGTTGAGTAACGACGCCATCTATTGTAAAGAAGCTTTAGTGTTGCTGTGTCGGTAAAATAATAGTATTACTACTCGCCAATAGTTGTCAGGAAGAGTCATATTTTTCAGTTTATCATTGCCTGAAAACACGGATAGAGTATAAATAATTATGTGGCTTTGTCATATGGTATTTTCCCGTATTTTAAGTAAAAAGGTATGTAACCTCTAGACGTTTTTTCCCTGTAACTTTCGCGCTGCACTTCCCGAGCTCTTGTTTCAGGTCTGCTACAGACCATGATCCATAATTTTTACTCATCATCAAATAACAAAGTAACAAAAAAATAACGAATTAGAGCTCCCAGCACAGAGGTTAATTTTATATCAAAGAGTACCCAAGCAAAGATAAGAATCACAACGTTTCACACATAACATAAAAAAACCATATGTTTTTAAAAAAAATGCGCCTTGTTGAGTCAACGCCACCTAGTCTATATTTTAGAAATATTTTTTTTTTATTTCGTCTCGGGAAACCTCTCATTAAAGGAAACATGTAGGCAAATCAGACATTATTGAACGCCAGAGTGCCAGTTGCATTAACTTTAAGTACGATTAATTAATATTAAAAATTTAATTCCGACATGTATATATACGGTGGTAGCAAATAAAATCTATAATACATCAAACAGAAAATAAAGGTTTCTAAAACTCTGTAAAAGCACTGTATATTTTAATAAATACGGTATTTTATAAGTTACAACACTCTATTTTCATGACAAGCAATTGGCAACACTGAGAAGAATTTGCTTGAACTTGAATAAAAAAAAAATTATGTCATGTCAAGGCAAGTCTAGGTTAAAAAAATAAATATATTATTTTTGTACTCTGAAAAAGTAATTATATCAATAGGAAAACAAACTGAAGGCAGTTACCATTTATTCATGTTACACAAACTAGGAAATAGAGCAATTCAAAAATTCATGAAATGTTATTATTGGTGACAAGGTGGGTGGAATCAAATTCCTATAATTCAGATGATTGGATGGTGTTAATTTTATTTTTGCACTATTGACATATTCCATTGATGATGAACAATGAAGGGTGTCGATAATACAACAACTAACCGTGAAGGAATGACTAATAAACCTATAATATCATGTAAGTATCCAAGTAGTTTTAACTTCAATCTATATTTTTTAAACTAGTGCAGTAGTTATGAGTTCCGTACATTTTCAGAGTTCTTTAATTTAAAAGGGTTTAAATCATCTAAGGCAACGCAATAAGTAAGATAGTAAAGTGTATTTGGATGCCTGGCTTGGAGTAATGATTCAACTGTCAAATTAAATTATTTACACTGCCATATATGCAGATGAATTTAACTTCTACAAATAAACAGTAGAATTCTTGTTTAAAATACTTTCACTTACCTATTTATTCATTGGTTACTTAACTGTAATACTAAGAATAAAGTGCCTTGGCAGTTTTCATGAAATCATATATTATGATTACTTAGTTAAGTTGATTTCCCAACTGTTTTGAAACATATGTTAGACAATTGTTTTTTACACTGGGGGGAGTGAATATTAAATGAATTTTAATTATTTAAATTCACAGTTGAATTTGAGCATCACTTTCCTAACTACCTCATGGCGATTTTAGATGCCCTTTAATGTTTTTACTTTTTAACTTTTACATAGTTATACTTACATCATGTTAATTCACACATATTTTAAAATTTATTGAAAGAAAAACACAAAAGTAATGTACAGAAAAATTGCTGAAGGTCAAATACAATCTCCGGTATATTGTTGTAAATTAATAGAGACATCATAGGGATAAATGAGTACATTTAAAGTCCATGAATCTTAAACTTGACCTTGTTTTATGTCAGGTGCTGGAGATTGGAATTTATTTTGTACATTTGAAGCACCACTAGTAGCTGCAATTCCTCAAGATTCATGCGAATGGAGAAGATCATATGGCCGTGTTGCAAAATCAGTTTATTTAGAAGCATTATTTGTTAAATATAATAAGGATAAAGTGGTGCCTGATCTGAATTTGTTGAAGCGTCCAATATTCAATATTTACTGGACAGACTGTGTGGTGAGTATCCTTGAGTAACTGTATCTTTGATAAAACTTTTAAAAATTAATAGATAAAAAATGGGCTTCATAATTTCCTTTGATTTATTTAAAGTCAAAGTATAGTTATCATTGTTTTTGAACTTAATTTTACATGTTGTTCATAACAATGTTACTTCACAAAAAATTGCCATGTAAATAAAACATATAATAAAACAATCGAACATGGCCAACAGTCAGATTCCACTTATCAAAGTCAAGGCACCCAGACCCACATACCCCAGAACATAGGTTAGGTGATAATTGATTACAATAGGCAAAATGAGCTGGCAGCCGAAGCTGCTGAGATAGATATATAGATAGATAGATAGTTCAAACACTGTGGAATTAATTTTATTTCACTATCTTATAAGAGTGCATCCAATCTGTATATTAGCCTTTATTATTATAAAATAGAGGGAAGTCCTTATTGGCTAACTGACTGACTTATAAGACACAAGGATCAAGTTTTTTATTGTTGTGACCTTACATTTTGCTCCTAACAGTAAATCTTAAATAAATATAAATCAATAGTTACATAAGTTAATGTGAAAGTACCTAATTAGAGTGTGGAGCACCAAGCAACATTTTTGTTGGCTTGTCAAATAGGACTTAAAATACTTTCACACACAATATGAGGTCAAATGCCAATCATCTTTTTATTAGTATCTAATTACAAAGTCTTTTTTATTTAGTAATTGGTTAATATAACAAAATCATATTGCAGGATATTGAATATTATAAGACCACTTTAAGAGAAGATATAGAAATATGGCTGAAAGAATTAGAAAAAAAAGGTATCACAGACTGGATGATTGTTTTAGTAGAAACCTATGACATACGTAAAACAAACAAACTTTTACCAAGAACTACAGTTCTCGATAAAATCAAAGGAGACTTTGCTGTCAAGCAAACAGAGGATCGGTTTCTTTCAGTAATAAATCCTATTAAGTCTGAAGCAAGGAGTGCTGAATCATGGAGGTCTTTGGTAGCAAAAATAAGACATTTTATTCTTATTGGTTACAACAAAGCTTTAATGAAGTTCGAAGATCATATGAGAGAGCAAAGAGAAAAGAGAAATGATCCAGAGTGGGATTTTAGCAAGTATTTTATTTTACAGGTTAGTAACCTTTCTTAACTATGTTTTATAGCCTAATTTAGGGAACCTGTTATGGAAGATGTGTTGTATATCAGGACATGCATGTTTGTCCTAATATTGTATTGAAATGTATTTGAAAAACCACTTGTACAGTCAGGGTCTTCACTGCTTCATCTGTCTTAGGTGACAGGCAACAAGACCTCGACTATATGTTTGCCGTCTTTATTTTTTTGGGTTGGACTAAAACACAACGGACTTGCTACGGGTGCTACCTAGCAACGCATTTGAATGTTAAACAAGCTGATACTTCTATTGGTACTTCTGAAGATAATGTTGTATTTAGTGTTCCCTGAAAACATTTATTCATGTTGTTTCTTCCATCTTTGTTACTATCCTTGTATCCCTAGAAATCAGTTTAATTGATTACTCTATTGTGACATCAAAGAATAACAAACAAACAGATCTCTTCCTTTTCACCTTGTCCAATATATACAAAATAATGTATGTAATAATTAGAAGTGTCGATAAAGGTAAACTATCCTATTTTCATTAATTTAATGATATTTTTCACAGGAACAACTAGCATTTGTTCTAGAAATGCTTGGTTTATACGAAGAAGCACTAGTCCAGTATGATGAATTAGATGCACTATTTTCTCAATTTGTACTCAATTCAAATGTGGCAGAAAGTCCAAAATGGCTTGAAACATTTAGACAACCGATCACATCCTGGCAAGCTGTTAAACTAACTGCTTTAGTGCCACAACACTTAAGGGAGTTAATTGTAAAGCAAAAAGCGTCATTGTTGGATTTTAGAAGCTATCTTTTTCAACGTCAGAGTGCCATATTACTGCTTATGTCAAAACCTTGGGAAGTAAGTATTAAATATTTTTTTACCAGGAAGGTGGCAAACAAGCTTACTGTCTACCTGATGATAAGCGGTCAATATAGCCTATGAACGCTTGCAACACCAGGGGCATCAGTCGCGCTTTGCCGACCCTTCAAAAATCTAATACCTTCTTTCTTGAAGAACCCTATACTGTAGTCCTTAGAGAAAACCTTGGCAGTGACCTCCTTCCCTAGCATTCGCGGGGGAAGTTTCACTGACACTGCACTGTATAATGGTCACGCCATTTCTGCTGTAAAGTGTGAGAATTAATTCCCTGCCGATGGCGAGCGATGGGCATCATTTCCAACAATTCCTCAGAACACATTCCATTTTACAAGCGGTGGAACACACACAAGGAGGCAAAGTCTATCCTCAGACTTAAGGGCTTAAGCATATTGTTATAATGTTAATAAGTAGGTATTTAACCCAAACTAAAGCTGTTTCTAATAGTTAACCCCCTGCCCAATACTAGGCAAAGGCATACTGCTATATCATTCTCTCTAGTATATCATTTTATGTATGACTGTATATGTTTATCGTTTTTATCTCCAGACAGTAAATAGTTGCTGGACACACTCCCACACCATAATGTGGAGGACTCATTGCCAGTTCCAGAAGAACTATAAGAAGTAGTTCAAGATTAGGCAGGGGTATTATCACTTAACTATTATTTAAAAGTTAGGTATTTACGACGTATGAAAAATATGAAGCCATCTTAGTCCTCTATGAGAAGTAGTCTTTTGGTGTTGGGCTCCCCACCTCACATGCAGGACTAAAGAAGTTGAAAAAAGCAGTTGTTCCCTATATTAAGATGTGGATGTGTGTTTAGGCATTGGTTACTCTGGGTATTAAAACTATGAATATCCTTGATCATCCTTGATCATTAATACTTGATCTATGACACATGCTATTGCTCAAAATGGCTATTAATTTGGTTTGCTATTTAATTTTATTAAGAACTAGCATTCTTCCGCGACCTCGTACGTACTTTTAATAAAAGAAACTGTTAACTGGTTTTGGTTTTAATGGTTATACCTACAAAAATATCAGAATTCTTACACAAATTTTCATCCCTAAGAAGCTTTAAAATTGACGAAATTTCCATACAAACTTGCAACTCCCATTTTATTCCTTTAGGAGATGAATTTTGAGAATCCTTCCTTACGCAAGTAAAGAACCCACATGCCAAATTTCAAGTTTCTAGACCCAGTGATTTGGGCTGTGTGTTGATACATCATTGAATCAGTTACACAGTTCTTCTTTAATCATATTGTTAAGAAAGGCATTTCCGTTTCACGTCTTATAAATACCCACAATCCCTGGTTGTAGGCAGAGATAGGGTTTTAATGGATCCAAAAAAAATACTTATTAAGTTAGCAAACTGACCCATACATGAAAGATTACCATATTTTTGGGGTTCCATACCCAAAGGGTAATTAGCAGAACCCTATTACTAAGACTCCGCTGTCCGTCTGTCTGTCCAGGGTGTATCTCATGAACCGTGATAGTTAGACAGCTGAAATTTTCACAGAAGATTTATTTCTGTTGCCGCTATAACAACAAATACTAGAAAACAGAATAAAATAAATATTTAAGGGGGCTCCCATACAACAAACGTTATTTTTTTTTGCTCGATATTGATAACGGCAACAGGTAGATGCTTAAAATATTCACAGAATATTTAGCTATATAGTCACTTTAAAAATAAATAATTAAATTAAAATATAACAAATATTTAAGGGGGGCTCCCATACAACAAACAAGTTTTTTTTTTCCGTTTTTATAGATAATGGTACGGAACCCTTTGTGCGCGAGTCCGACTCGCACTTGACCGATTTGTTATCCAATCAACAAGATTTCTTAGTCCAGATGCAAATTCCTAATTCCGACAAAGCTTCAATTACTTATTGATTTAAACTCTATTCTTTGCTCATCCCTGAATTATATATTAAATTAATTTTATATGTTGTTTTGTCACATCATATGACAGCACTCGCTAACCAAGTCAGTGGCTTGAAAACTGACAGTTGAGTGACCACTAGTTCGATAAACGTCGCCCAATTTGTACTGGGCCAGCATGGTGAAATATGGCCTAAGCCTCTTTTTCATATGTAAGGCCTGAGACCCTGCAGTGGGTCGTACAACGGCTGAGGTTTACCTGCTGGTGAAAGTGCCACATCAAGTGGATAACAAGTAATACTAACAAAAATCAAACACAGCTAAAACTATCGTTACATAAAGTTTGTGCAAATAAATTGCTACTTTCAGTTGAAATCTTATCTACTCATAACATTATTGTGGGTTAACTGCTATAGCCTTAGTGTTGTTATCGGCATTACTAAGAGTGTTTCTTTCGTTTTTGTTTTTGACGTGACAACGTCTTATAAATTGGTTTGCCGGGTGACACTTCAAGAAACTGCGTTACGCTCCGCTCACGTTATGCGCTCACAATGAGAGCGAGTGAGAGGCACGCGCCTGCCTAAGAGCGAGAGAGACAGACATAAAATCATTGTCACGTAAAACTTTCGCCCGTATACCGACTTTACAGGCAACCAGTTTTTTTTTTTTTACTTTTTTACTAGGATATTTTGTTTCCTGTAGGGACATTAAGTGATGAATTATAAGAATCAAATCTGTTTGGCTTGCATTCGAAATTTATTACTTACCAAAAATTAGAAGGTTCGTTATGACATTTGTAGGAAAAAGATGCTTCTTTAGATTTACTAAAATAAATCAATATTTCTTGACATAACACACACCGCCATCTGGTCCAAAACTTAGTGTGGTACTTTTTTTTGTATACACATATATTATTTATAGAAAATACTCATCAATGATGGTGCTGTAAGGGAATTAAACCCACGCCCCACGGTTCAGAGGGCACCCAGTGCTACCAACTGAGCCACTGAGCAAAAGAGGTTTCCGTCTGTGTTTCTGTCTACTTATTAATTTAGATCCGAAAGGTGTTTCGTTTTGACACTAATCGTCATGATACACTTTATATTCTAAAACCTTACTGAAAAGAAACTACTTTTTAGTAAAGTCTTGGCATAAGCGCAACATTTCAATGACTACGCGAACATTATTTACCTCTTTACCTCTTGCCTATTTATCAATTTCAAATCGAAATCTTCAATAAATGAAACACAATCAATATGTAATGTAGTTGATAAAAAAAAGTACATCAAGTTCTACTTCAGTAAATTCATGTCCTGTAAATATGAATCATAAAAGTCTATTGTAATGCGTCCAGGTAATGTAATACCTAATTTCTTTCTTGGCCAGCCATCTGTGAAATGCATTACTTGCCAATTACATTGCGCAGTTAGACATAGACATTGTGGAGTTTTAGTATTTGTTGATTGTTGCTACTCTGCAATTAAACATTAATAACAGTCATTAGAAATTTAATTGCAATTGTTAAAACGGTGCTGTTTTAATTTCTGATACATTAATGTAGGATGAAACATTTCATATGTTTAAAAAAATTATAAGCATATAAATAAAATTTATAAACAAATAAGATAAAACTAATAACAATTTTGTCATAGTTGCATACACTCTTAGATTTTAAGTCCAGTGATCGAAGTAGGCAGAGCCGTTTTTGGTACTTGCATTATGCTTTCATAACATGGGTATGCCGTTTTTTACCCGACTGCCGAAAGAAAGGAGGATATTGTTTTGCGAGCGTATGTATGTATGACCATTTCTATGACACGTCCTACAGCCTGAATGGCTTGATGGATTTTGACATGCGAGGTGTCATTTGATTCGTCGTGATTATGTGATATATGGCACTTACAGTAAAATAGTCAAGCGCGAGTGAAAAAAATAAAAATAACACTAATAAGCTCTGAATAAAAATAAATAAAAAAACTCGAATGCAAAAACTAAAAAGAAGTAAACAAAACAAACAGCTCGCGTTTGGACCTCTCTGGCGCCGGGCGGCCGATGTTGGATTGCAGTGGATTATTGATACTATATTCATTATATTATTAAATTGGTACCTAAGTAAGGATATATGTATATTTATATACTAGCTGTTGCCCGCGGTTCCATCCGCCCTAAATTTGTTTATCGGTGTAGGATTTCAACTGCAACTCCTTAATTATACAAAAAAATGACTCACACTTGACGTTTTCAAGTAGCCTATGTCCTTTCCCAGGACTCAGGACTATCTCTATGCCAAATTTTATCTTAATCCGTAGAGTGGTTTAAGCGTGAAGAGGTAACAGACAGACAGACAAGTGGACATCAGAAATCTAATTCAGAGCATGCCAGGTCGAATGCAAGCTGTGATCAGAGCTAGAGGAAGCAACACTCGATATTAAAATTAAGAAACAATAAAAAAATAAGCTTTATCTTTTGAATTGTTTCATTAGAAAGAACAATATTGTTATAGCGAAAAATTCGTCTTTTCGTATTTTTTTTATATGTTGAATATTCATCGGAAAATTCTTTATAAAATTACATAAAACATTAAGCTAACATTTATTGAATATCCCTGAATTTAAAAAAAATAATTTAAAATTAATCAAATTCATGTATATCGCAAGTTTCGTGCCTGGCCAAGATTCCGTGCCGGTGAGTGTATGTTTATTCACTGATTTCTAGCCTCTTAACCGTTAATAATCACTAGGAATAAAAAAAAATGTACTGACTTTACAATCCTGCTTAATGCTTTTGTTTTCCTTGAAGTCGGAGGCCGATTAAACATGTGTTTTATCTTTAATGTAAAATATTTGACATTCCACTTTATACAAAAAAAAAGTAGTAAGCTAAATGTTTCATGTCCGTACAGTTACTATCACGTTTTAATTAACTCGCTTTCTTTTTTATTTGTCTGTCTAATACAAATTTTGCAATTTATTTTTAACCAACTTTCCGATGAGCCAGAGACTTGAAACTGTAATAAACCTAGTTCATAACCCGATAACAATTCCACTAATGTTCTACCAAAAAGACTAAATGATTGCCCTCATTTCAGATAGCCTCCCGATGTCTAAATCTGGTCCATAACACTTTAATCGAGCTATCACTACTGGGAGCGAGCGCGGTTGAAGGTGCGGCCGCTTGTTGGGCACAGCTGGCATGCGCCGAGACATTGCGAGCTTGCGAGAGGATAGCTGGTTCAAATAATGCAGTAGAAATGTGCACGGCAATGCAAGCTCCATTGCTGCACACTGCTAAGGATAAGGTTAGTGTTGAAATTAAACCCTGTATAATATCCCACTGCAAGTCTAAGGATTCCCATTGCTTGAAAAACAAGCCACATGGCTTCATAGTAGCTAGGTACATATTTTAAATTTTAATTTCATTTATGTGTGTTAATAATGTATTTATCATAGTAACAAAATAAAAAAGTTAATCTTCGTTCATTTTATGATATTTTTAATGCGTTTTAGAGCAAACTAATTTTGATGGATATTGTTTGTGGTGACTTTGAACCCGGATATTATTAAAAAAAAAATTAAAGTGTTATGTTAGTGCCTTTTCACACGTTCCGGCAACCGGCTAGCCAGCCCCGGATACGCGATGGCAAAGTGTATAAACATGTATGGGAGCTTTTACGTGTACCGGAATTATCGACTCGCAGCCTAGTTGGTAGTGTTGTCGGCTGCTGTGCGGAGGGCGTGGGTTCGATTTCCGCACTTTCCGCACTGGACAAACATTTATGTGATGAACATCTTAGTGCTTGTCTTGAGTCTGGGTGTATTTATGTATTTACAAAAAAAGCAAAATTGTATTTGTATCCATTGTCTGGTATTTATTGGTCATTACACAAGCTTTGTTTACTTTGGGGGCAGACAGATGTTAATGTCCAAAAACATTTATTTATTATTTATACCTACATACACTTCGTCACCGGGTATACGGTGCCGGCTGCTCAGTTGCCGGAACGTGTTATAACGGAACGACCGTTTCCGGTGGTCCGTCTCCGGTAAAGGACCGGATGATGTAGGAAATGATAGAAGTTTCTGGGCATTCGCTCTTAGGTCCATTACCACTGTGGTAATTTAAATTTAGAGATCAAAGAATCTCTAGACAGCACAAAATAGAATTAGTGCGACAATGTTTATACAATTTGCTATCGCTTGTTAGGTATTGACG
Source organism: Apoda limacodes (assembly GCA_946406115.1). Lineage (NCBI taxonomy): Eukaryota > Metazoa > Arthropoda > Insecta > Lepidoptera > Limacodidae > Apoda > Apoda limacodes. Next base: position 15,472,162 of record OX291560.1, read on the forward strand.
ATATGCACTAGGGTTAGCTTGAATATTAGCCTTAAGAGCATTATACCAGGCATCAGTAGAAGATGCGCTGTTATAGTGTGAAAAGGAATTAACAGGTTAGCATTTTTTATAAAAAAGAAAGCAAAGGTCAGCAATGCTACACCTATTACAGTCTAAATTGTTGCTAAAACTAAAAAGTCTAAAGATTATATTATAAGACCTACACTGATTGCAAGCCGTTATGTAAAGCAGTTACTTATGTTATCTAAATGCATTTCGTTTCGAAAATTTATTTTACGCAAATGTTCATTCATTTTATGATGCGGGTTTTTTAAATTATTACAATGTTATGCTGGCTGACACCAACGAGTGTAAGTGAATGTCGTTTTAGATTAACCGACGAACGTCAGCATATTTTAAGTAAGAAGTTCTGTGTTTGTTTCCACAATGTTACAGGTAACATGTTGTAGTACCTATTAGTATAGTCATATATCTTTTAAAAGACTGCATTAGATACTGGAATAAAACAGAATATAGTGTTGTGATGAGATGTATTCTCATAACATTTTTATGTGTTTATTTTTATTTAAATGGTCTTGTGGATCGAGTTGCGTAATGTTTGTGCGTTGGAATGACATTAAAAGGACCCAGGTTCGAATCCTGGTCAGGGCAACAAGTATTTTTTTATTAATAAATTGGCCTCGATCACGGACCTAAAAAAAGACGGACGTAACCTAGTCTAAAGCCCGAGTGAAGCCTGCAAATGGCTGCCCATTAATGTGTTGACGTGTTTTGAGGGTTACCCTATGAATCATAAATTTTCCAACTTTTTTAATTATCATGTTATTTTTTATGTACTACCCACTTAAGCATTCGCTTCGATTATCTTATGCAACCGTTATTCTTTTATTAAAATGGGTAAAAATAAAGGAACAAAGACTAGGGTCAAATTATCGCTTAGCATATTTTAGTGTTGACAACACTTCAAATTCAAATAAGAGTGTGATTTTAGAAGGACACTTTCTACATTGCCAATAAATTGACAAAATCAAAATTAGCTTGTGTACTTAATTGACATCGCTTACATTAGCGATAAATAAAAATGTAATACGTCATAAAAATACAGAATCCTAAAAACTCGAAACCTGATCTGACTGAATCACAAATGCAACAAATACAGATTTCCCAACTTTTAGGGAAAAAATCCTATAAAAAAACTGACAACACTCTTATAATTTTCGTTTAGAATTTACATGTAAGTAAATAAAAAATAATTATAAAAACAATAACAAAATCATCATAACTTTCGCGTGGTAGGTGATTTCTTGTGACTTTTAAGTTTACTCATGTAGTTTTTACACGACTTCACTACAAAAGTAGGCAATTTTTAACAATTTCCGTTGACGCAAAATACATATCACAGGCGCTGTCACGCGGTAAGTAAAATGACGGCGAGTTGTAGGACCTAGTGTATCTGTGTGAATGTAGGTCATGTATAACAGGCCCTAGGTCATGTATAACAAACGAAATTGTAGGACCTTACATGCTTCGCATCTTTTCAGGGCAATGTTACGTCCGTCTTTTTTTTAGATCCGTGGTCTCGATGTGGTTTTTGCCCGGTACTCAGTAAGTTTTTAACGATAAATACTGCCAGTTCTTCAATTTAATTCTTGATTCCTTTTGACATCAAAATGTCGTCAAAAGTACCGATTCAAGCTATTCTAAATAGATTTTAATTCCACTATTACTCTACTACGCGAATTCCAATTATGATTGTGCGCAACAACAATGTTAAAATGTAACAATATGTAGATTTTTCGATTACGCAGCTGAATGATTGATTTGATTGATTTCAGCTACATGATCTTGGAAAACTGTGTGGTTTACTACCAGGTTCGCCAGAACCTTCATCAGAACAGTTACACCTGGTAGTGATGCTGTCGTCTGGGATGGGAGACAGTGAGCCTAACAACCAGCACCCTACCCCTACCGATAGGCTTAAGCAGGCCCTTTGTAGCAAAACTAGCTTTCAACAGTATTACCTAGAGTTAGCTGAACTTGCGATGGGCACTTATAAACATATTGGGAGACTACGGTAAGTTATTAAATTAGCTAGTTTAATGCTTGCAACAAAAATGGATTTGGAAATAAAATAAATAAAAAAACCGGCTGCAAAACTATTACGAACTAAAAAAAAATAAAGTGCATCTAAAACATACCAAATATTCAACTATAAGCAGACGGAACGCATTTTAAGGTTACTACAATTGTCTACAATAGATTTAGCAATCTATACTACTACTTGAACTTGCATTGTAATGAGTTCCGCCTGCTTATAATTGAATATTGGGCATTTTTTAGATGCACTTGTTTATTCCTTTTTAGTTCTTATTGTTTTTGCAGTCGGGTTTTTTTAATAATTTATTTAATTTTTATTTTATTTTATTTTATTTATATAATAAGTTTTTTTTACTTTTTTTGACTCGCGCTTAACGGTTTTATGTACCCTATAACATTCGGTCTTTTGCTTGATTCGTCGAGATCGGTCCAGCTGTTTAGGCTACGGGAGGTCACAATGAAATGGACATACCCACATATATACATACGCGCGAAAAACATCAACCTCCTTCAGGGTCAGTCGGGTAAAAATCAATTTACAGGTTATTTAGATAATCGAAACAATTCTATTATGACTGCAATCTAACTTAATAAACGACACTTGCTTGGTCGGTTTTACCAGGAAAGTAATTGATTTCTCACAAGGGTAGTCCTACACTGCAGTATCTAAAAGGCAGTCTCCACTTCTACGTATAAAAAATAACCTACGCTTAAAGATTAACTATTCTAAATTTTACGCAAGCTCAGCCATGAAATTACCTAGTTGTGTTACCCTAAATCTGGCAAACATTTTGCCTTCAGATTTGCTCGACTAATCGGTCGGGACTTGGCAGCGTTCTACTCTGAACTTGGCGAGACCGGGAAAGCTGTTGTGTTTCTGATGGACGCCCTTCGGTCTTACGAAGAACAGGGCTGGAAAGACTTGGCTGCTCAGACTAGACTGGAGTTGGTTGCCGCTGCTAAAAAGATGAATGATATGGATAGGTAATATTCCTTTATGTTAGCTGTAGAGCTGGTCCTTAACATGTAAGTCATACACAAGGAATCATTTAAACTCTTGGTCTTGGTTGTGTCTTCTGTGCGTAACTGGTTCAGGGATGCTCCGTAAGGTTCCAGTTCGATGGTTTTAACGTATCAAAAACGTAAATTAAACCGAACTTTAATAGATAATATGAATTGTACTTACGAAAGTTATCATATTTTATATTATGCATATATTACAGATACACAAAGCTCTCTGCAACAATAGCCAGTACACCAGAATTAGAAATACTAGTCAGAAACTTCTACTTCGAAGAAACAATGAAATCAATCAAAGAAAACCTCAAAGACAAAACTGACTCAGTATTGACAGAGCTCAATGACTGTTTCGAGTTGGCCTCCGCATCGTTACTGCCGTCTGAACGTGGTGTTTATATCACAGACAATAAGGTCGAATGTTGCTTGATAGTCAACAGTTTGTTTCCTAAAGAGATAATTTGCACTCGAGCAGCGATAAGTATAGAGGTTTGCAGTGACAAACAGCCGGACAAACGGACGGTCAAAAGCCATAAGACTGATTTAAGTGTTAATAGTATTGTAAGCTCCCAGACAAATTCTCCGAGGAAATCTGCTTCAGATGTTGTAGAAGTTGAATTACCTAATTTAGTTAGTAGGTGAGTAAAGTTTATATTTATGTTTGTCAATTATGCTTGTTTAAGGTGAATTCAAAATCTTTTTATTTCCATACAACCTTAAATTGCTCGCAAAAAAGAACCTAAACTGTAATAGATATAATGTGAAATTTTTGCTTTCAGCGTAAGGTTCGACGACCTAAAACCCAAAAACCCATTGTTAAACCCCCTAAATATTACCTCTCAACTACATTATAAGGAAGATAAGACGTTACAAAAGACAACTGTAGAGTGTCAAAACCCAAAAATAACCCTCAAACGCTCCGATAGCACAAAATATAGAAAACCGTCCGCTGCTATAAGAAGTAATTACGAACAATGTTTTACATGTCAAAATTTTATATTAAAACCAGGTTCAAATGAAATTATACTAGAGTATATGGCAAAAAAACCTGGTACTTTTAAACTGGCCCAAGTTTCGTTGTTGGTTGAGGAGAAGTTAGAATTTTTATCGAATTCTTTGTTAAGTGTTAAGATGAGTTTTGATGTTGCAACACAGGGTGTTCATGTTTATTTAAATAAGGTTGATCCTAAAAAGGATTTAGTAGCTGGATTGGAACATGCTATGGAGTTGGTTGTAACCAGTGGTAGTTCGTCCATAGAAGAGGTAAGTGGTATTTCAGTACTACATATATTTTTTATCTTGGTTTTAACTTAAAATTTAACACTCATTAAATTTGATCTATTAAAAAAAGTTTGTAATTTCCAAAGATTGAGAGCGCGTGTGTTTGTTTGTTAATCTTTTACCTTACAACAGATGAACCGATTTGGCTGAAATCATAAATGGAGATAAAGACACATATACATTTAAATTGAATAACTACTTTTTACACATATATATGTTCTCGCAAGAATAAGTATAGTTGTTACAGCTACAGCTTGCTAGCTGTAGGAATCCCACGACTATAACCGAATTTAGCGCAGGTGGAGCCGCGGGCGTTAGTTGTATAAAAGTAATTTGCCAATAAAATAGCACGGCAAAACAAAAAAAAAAATTAATCCGTACGCTATCAAGTATGTGTCGACACATAGTGTGTTCTGTTTTTTGCGCAATTGTGTTGAAAAATTTCGTACAAAACGCGTAAGCTTTTGTCACCTTGTGGTTAAGGCTGTAATTCTTCGTGTGAAATCCTTATAGGCTGCGGACCGTGTATACAAAACCAACTTAACTCTCTTGATGTAGTATTAGGCATGGCCAAAAAAATGTGGCCTGTTACCAGAGGCGGCTTGTGACAATTGTTAATGGTTGTTCACCATAAATTGTATTTATGGGTCAAATTCATTCGCCTTTTTATGTATGTGTATGCTTTCGTGCCACATTTTTATGACCTTTCGCCTTTATTTCAATTCAAGCTGAGTGACTAAAATCTCTTCGCACCGTTTAATCACATCACAATAATCATATTTTATTTTCCTATGGACAGACCAAAGCGGTGCTCCACATTTTGCTAATTTTTCATACAAAATCTTCTGTTTCACGTGTGAGACTGTGTCGAACTGTCTCTTTCACACTCGTTGATTTTAGCTCTAAGTCTCTGTACTCAAATTCGTTTTATAGGAGCGCAATTGCTAGCGCTCCACTCAGTCTCAGTGAAATTTCATACCAAAACTTGAGTTAACTGTGTGTGTATGGAATGTTTTTAATGAAATATAATGTTAACATACAAAGTAATCGAAGCACATTAATTAATTATTTTATGGGAGTGCGCTAAACCAGCGCTCCTCAGAAGGAGCCGCCTGTTACTCCCGTCAATTGACCAGAGCATACGTCACTAAACCATACCTGTCAGGGGAAAAAATATTCCCATTTCTATTATTTACAGTATTACCCCAAACCCTCCTCTAAAATAAAGTGCATAGATGCGGAATCGTGATGTATGCCTGAGTCATGTCCGAAATGGTTATTGCGCGAGTGCCATACCTGGTTTGTTCTTATTGTACCACGGTATTGGGTACTTATTGACATTTTTTCGTTTCCAGAATGCCACGATACAGTTAAAAACATCATCAGGCCTCCAAATGAGGTTAACAAATGAGGGGTCTCTTCTCGTTCGTGAACTATCTATACCTGTAGAGGCGAGTAAGCCATTTGAGACATCTAAGGTGCCCCTAATACTGTACGCAAGTCTCCAACCTCGAAGGGAAAAAAGTATTGAACATTCTGTAAGTATTAATTTATTTATTTTAATGGCAGTTATAAATAAATAGTCGGCTCCGTGACTCAGTGGTTATCTGACTGCTGGTTTGAGGGGCGCGGGTTCGATTCCCGCACAAGACATATTTTCTTAATTGATGGGTGTTTTCTACGTATAATATGTATGTATTTACAAAATGTAAAATATATATATATATGTATTTGTATCCGTTGTCTGTTATCCATAGCACAAGCTTTGTTTAGTTTGGGACCATACAGCGTAGTGTTTAGTGTTCCAAAAATATTTATATTTAATAATATCTCACAGGATTTACTGTAAAAAATTCATTTTTTTACGGTACGGTACGGTAAATAATACTGTAACAATGCTCCTAAATTCCCATTAGTTGGTGTCGTAGGTGTTAGTGAGCAGGAAACCCAGACGTGGTAGCAACATAACAATAAAGGACAATGGGCATTTTGATACCTGCTTTAATATCAACGCATATCGTTGAGTAGGTTTTTTTTTATACCACTAAGGTGGCAAACAGGCTTACGGTCCGCCTGATGGTAAGCGGTCACCGTAGCGTATGGACGCTTGCAACACCAGGGGTATCACTTGCGCGTTGCCGACCCTTCAGAAATCTAATAACTTCTTTCTTGAAGAACTCCATACTGTAGTCCTTGCAGAAAACCTTGGCAGGGAGCTCATTCCACCACTTCAGTGTGAGAATGAATTCCCTGCCGATGGCGAGCGATGCGATGGTAGAAAGTAGCCGTGGGCATCATTTCGAACAATTCCTCAGAACAAAACCCATCGTACAAGCGGTAGAACACACACAGTGAGGCAAAGTCTCTCCTCAGACTTAAGGGCTCGATACCGCAAGTGAGTTTGGAATCGTCGACAATTCTCACAGCCCGTCGTTGAACCGAGTCAAAAGGGCCAAGCTGGTATACGGGTGCACCTGCCCAGAGTTGGCAGCAGTACTCCATATGGGGCGGAAGTTGCGACTTGTAAAGTAACAACCTTTGCCCCGACATGAAGTACTGCTTCGCTCTGTTGAGTACACCAAGTTTTTTGGATGCCAGCTTCACCTTATCTTGTAAATGATCTCGGAACTGAACATCGCTGGAGATGTCAGCACCAAGGATCCCAATGCTCTTGGAGATGGAGAGGGGAGTGTTCTGGAATTGTGGGACTACAGTGAAGGGAGTTTTCTTAGCGGTGAACGCGCACACTTGTGTTTTTGTAGGGTTGAATCGGACCAAGTTTACCCGTCCCCAGTCAGAGACCAGGGACAGTGTGGTCTCGATTTGAGACACAAGTTCTCCGCGGTTTTCCTCCGCAACGGAACGAGGGATGTTGGCACGACCCGTGTAAAAAGCGACTCTAGTACTGTCATCTGCATAGCAATGTATGTTGTTGATGTCCAACATGTCATTGATATGCAGTAGAAACAGCATAGGAGACAGCACAGAGCCTTGCGGGACACCAGCATTAATTTCCATGCTATCAGAGCAACTACCGTCTACTACGGTTCGTATGCGTCTGCCGGACAAAAAGCTAGCCACCCATTTGCACAAACCCTCGGGCACTCCGTAAGATGGCAACTTCGATAGAAGACCCCGGTGCCAGTCCCAATCGAACGCCTTCGCTATGTCCAGGCTACATGCCAATGCCTCCCCCTGACTCTCAATGGCTAGTGCCCATCGGTGTTTGAGATACACTAGAAGGTCACCAGTCGAGCGACCGTGGCGAAAGCCATATTGACGGTCACTGACCAGATCGTGTACTCCTAGGTATCTTAGAAGATGTGTGTTGATCACACGCTCCATCACCTTAGAGAGGAGAGAGGTAATACCGATAGTCCTGTAATTCGATGGATCTGATCTATCGCACTTTTTGGGCACCGGGTACACATTCGCAGTCTTCCATGAAGACGGACATTGCCTAGTGTGGTAGGAAAGCGCGAAGAGGCGCGTGAGTACAGGACAAAACTCGGGAGCACACTGCTTAAGCACCACTGCTGGTATACCGTCTGGCCCACTCGACTTATGAACGTCTAGAGAAAGCAACGCCCGCCTGACCTCCCGCTGCGTTATGGAGATTTCCGGCATGGTCTTACCGCACCACGGTATATTAGGCGGTACAGCGCCTTCATCGTTCATGTTCGAGTTTGAGGCAAAGAGACTGCCCAGTAGATCGGCTTTCTCTTTAGCACTATGGGCCAAGTGACCATCGGTCTTTCGCAGTGGTGGTAACGACGACTGGCAAAAGTTCCCTTCGGCCACTTTGGCAAGCGACCAGAAAGCACGACTCCCAGAAGGATAGCTCGCAAGTCGCCCACCTATTTTGCTGATGAATTGGAATTTTGCTCTGGCAGTTGCTTTCTTACTGCACCTCGAGGCAGCATTTAATTTGCGTTTTAACTCAGAAATATTCGGATCCTTATTATAACGAGCCGTGGTCCAAGCCTCATATGCATTTTGCTTAAGAATTTTAGCTTTTCTGCAAGACCTATTAAACCACGGTCGTTTTTTGACGCCGGCAGCTATTCGCGGGTTAGGAATATAGCATTCCATACCAGGAGCATTGTCTCAGTGACTGCAGCTGCGCAGACGTCAGGATCTTCTGAGTTAAAGCAGATCTGCCTCCACGGGTACGATGCATAAAATTCTCGCAATCCATCCCAGTCTGCCGACTTATAGTGCCACACACGACGCCAATTAGTTGGCCAAGAAGGATCGGGTTGTGTGCATGACACTTGAGTCCGAACGAAACAGTGGTCCGAGGAGCCAAGAGGCGCATCCACTGAGACGGAGTATCCATCCGGACGAGTAGTCAGCAGAAGGTCCAGTAAGGAGCTCGTATGTTCCTCTATATCTGGTATTCTCGTTGGAGAAAGTACCAGCTGTGAGAATCCATAGGTCAGAGCAAATTCATGAGTTGATATCCAAGCATAGTTATTGGTTCGAGAACTGAGCCACTCGCGATGGTGGGCGTTAAAGTCTCTCAAAATAACTAGTTCTGCTGTGGGATATTGCGCTAGAACTTTGTCAGTCGTCAAACTCAGGTGCGTGAAGAGTCGAGTTACGTCCTTGTCACCGCTATGAGACCTGTATAGGCACGCATAGATACGAGTAATCTACGCGCACCCACAATATCGACAGTTCCCTGTCTTCAAGGCTATGAAGGCGGCGACAGCAGATATCCTCCCGGACGAACATACATACACCGGCACGACTCATAAAATTGTGTTCGAGTTTGTAGCCGGGATAGTGAAGGTATGATGTGTCGGCCGGGCAGGATATCTGCGTCTCCGTTAGAAAAAGAATGGTCGGCTGCGCAGTTTCAAGATGGTGGTGGACTGCGTTAAGATTTGCGTGAATATCCCTGATGTTGCAAAAATCCACATTATATGTGGATGGAGTAGCCGCTGTACAAACTCTTTTCTGTTTCGTTCTCATGGCCATAATATATAAAAAAAAGTTACTAAGACTAAGGATGAGGATTCACTGCACAGACAGCTTAGAGGACAAAAGGTACGGTTCTAAGACTGCCGAAGCTCGCCACAGATGATACGGTTGCTGGCACGGCGGGCGGAAGGGCCCCTGATCCCCCTCTGTTGTAGTAGCCTGGTCCACTCCGGTCTCCTTCTCCGGCACGACTACCACTTCAGATACTTAACACAGGCTGGCGGATCAGCCTCCCAGGGTGGAGATTAAGTGATCTCTGGGTTCGGGATCCCGTTCAACCTGCGGGCGGCCAGCGGTCAGACGTTTCATCAGGTCTCCCTGACCGCCGAACCAGCACGCTGCGTCTACGCCGAGCATGACAGCAACAAGCACCGCCGGTCCTCCGCAGTCCGCACAGCGAATCCACAAAGAGCTCTGGCAACCTTACTCACCGCCAGGAACACAACACTACTCAATGTTAGTGTTATTATGGCCGCGGTTTTCTGTAAGGTGGAGGTACTTCCCCAGTTCGGGCCGCTCATTCGAGCAAGTACTCGCTATGCCCTGCTTTAGTTGTTCGGGTGGCTTATTCGAGCGAGTACTTGCAGTGCCCTACCTCTCTTAGGTCTTACAAAGGGTAACAATATTTACTATGGTTTTATGTGCCTACATCATTTTTAAACAAATACGGTGACTTTTTGAGTGCAGTTTCAATTGACGCCGCGAACACATGGCTCTTGGGTCGGCAACGTGGTGCCCTAGTTGTTACAAGCGTCCGTAGGCTGCGGTGACCGCTTTCTATCAGGCGGACCGTAAGCTAGTTTGCTACCTTAGTGGTATAAATAAAAAAAAAAAAACGAGTTGCACTCCGGGAGTGCCGGCAGAAGTGAAAACCTTTACACACGATTCGCGCTTAACACTCAAATATGTCACAAGACATGTCTTTGACATTATCAAGAAATAATAATGTTTGTTTATTTACTTTTTTGACGTAGTATATTTGACATCGCAATCTGTCATAGAATTAAAATTCCATATCCAACCTCCCTGTACTACTCATAATCGCGAATACTAAAAATAAAAATTATAATAGGCGTGGCATTACGGTTTCCGTCTTACGAATTTCCACGATTAGGACACGTGACCTGACGCGAGTTTATCATTTTTTACCCATACCAAAAAAAGTGCACAACGCCGCTAAAGAAGTTTTCACTTCAAAAATCATATACGTAATTAGTAGGTATGCACGGAACGGGTTGGAATTTAGGACAGTAAAACCTCCGTAAGGTCCTCTAACCTTTGAGAAAGAAAGCTTAGCCTATACTCTACCGCGCAGGCCCAGTTTTGACAGACGTTCTGACGACTGTCAGAATTTGCAATCCGCCCGTGACTTGGCTAGTTCAAACCCTGACAAAAGTGAAAACAATAAATAAACTTTTGTTCGATAAAAAAATCCTATTCTGACCTCCTTTCACTCCTTTTAAAAATGTCTTGCAAAGAAATCTTCAAAATGCTAAATGCTATTACCCTACATATTCGTTATAGTTTATTTAATCTTTTACAAATAGCATTTTTTAATAGCACTATTTATAATTAATTATTAATTTATTTCTTGTATTTTAATAAAAACATTAGTGTGTTGAGATGTAGCTGCACTACTCATGCACGCTCTGTTACATACATCGCGTCGTCCTTGTTTTTACTTAAATTTATCCCGGGGGATAAATTAACTAGCACAGTAAATTTATCCTTATCACAGCCCATCCTCCTTTTCTGTCTTGTCACCTCTCCTTATACCATTCCATATTAGTCAAAAAAGTTTTTCACCATGTTGTCACTAACCTCACTTCACTTTTCCAAACAAACTCCACAATGGAACCTGATGCCCGGGTCTTGGCGGGGGTGGGGAAAAAAACACCACCCCGTAAACCGTACCTCTTTCGCCAAAAGACGGAGTCCATACAGTGCTCAAGTCTAATGTCAAGTAATACTAATCCTTAACGACTGTTGTAAATGTGACAGGAGTCGTTAAGAGGCAGTATTACTTGACAGTAAACTTATGTTAAAACAAGGACAACGCGACATGTAGCAGAGCGTGCGTTAGTAGTGCAGTGTCATCTCAAGTTCACATGTGTGCCTTTTAATTTTATTACACTACTGAATGGTTAAAAAAAGAAATATAAAAACTATTTTTCAATTATCTAAACCAATACATGCTTTTGTAATTTAAACCGTAATTATATTATTTATTATTACAGGTATGGTTAACATGTCCATGGTGGGAGACCGTAACTGAAGTCCCTCTGCATTTTTGCCCCCCTATAGTGCTTTCATGGAGGTTGTTGACTTCGAATATTAGGAAATTCGTACACGTGACCCTTAAGTCAACGATCGCTCATTACATTCAATTCGCGCTGACGGAACCCAAGTTGGAATGTGACGGAAGTACTGTGGCTTCGGATTTGAATCCAAAGAATACAGAGGCTATGGTAAGTGCTTTTTATAATTATTAATTATGCAACTGCACTATAAATAAGTCAACACCAATTATTTGTTGATAATAGCTAGTTTGTTAAGAATTAGTGCCATCAGAGATTAGCGCGTTAAAACAAACAAACTGCAACTTTATTATATTACTATCACAGACATAGACAACTGGACAGCGCATTTCTTAGCCAGCTGTGAAAAAAAGGGGTGGTGGAACGAAGTTCTCGGGTTGAATTATTTGAAATTTTAGTTTATTTTTATTTCCAGTTAATAGCGTCAGATGGTACCACAGCATCATTCATATGGGAGCTACTACAAGATCCACTAGCCAAAGCCCAACCATTGAAGGCTACCTTCTCAGTTTGCTACCGTCCAATAAACATGGATGAACCTTCGAGAACATTCTCTAGTCCCATTGATATTGTAGACTGTACAACACTATTCGTTATAAGGACCAAATTAGAGCCGAGCAAGGGATCAGATTTTTGCAGAGCATCCCAAGTTTGCTGTTTAAATCTAAATGTACAAAGGGTAAGTGATAAACAATTTATCTAGCTTTGAACATGTGTACACAAAGACACGGTGTTAGGCGGTAAATTGATAGTTCAATTCCGACCACAAAAACATAGCTTTTAAATAGTGAATGGGGTCTTTTTTAATTTTTCTATTTCAAAATCTTTGATGGTACAATCGACGTTAAAACCTAGGAAACCGAAAAGGCTACGAAAACTTGCCGCGTTAAGTAGAACCCGGTAAATAATAAATTACCAAAAATGAGTAAAAAAGCGAAAGTTTAAAGCAATAATAAACAACTTTTTATAACGTTTATTCTTTGTTTTTATACTACATGATAGTTAGTTATTATTATTATGTTACACACTATGTTGCCAAACAAGTTTACGGCCTTTGTGTTGCTAACCGGTCACTGTAGCCTATGAACGCTTGCAACACCAGCGCTATCATCGCTTGCACGTTTCCTACCCTTTAAAAATCATATCTAATTTTTTCTAGGTTAATGAAACTGAGCACACATCACTTATGTACGAAGTGCTGGCAGACCAGACTATGTGGGCCGTCCTAGGGCGAACTGCGGGTAAGATATTAATTAGGAAAATCGACATTGCGGTTTAACCGTGTTAATTGCTTTTACTGTAATGTCAAATTCTCTTTTTATAAACAACTTTAATGTATAATTTGCTAACTGCAAAATGCGAACTTTGCCTACAAAAATAATTTAAGGTTTATTATACTATAAGTTCAAATACGTTTTTACCATTGCCACTCGAAAAGGATCATTTCATTCATCGATAACAGTGAATAAAACTCACTTTTACTCACTGAGTGAATAAAAACATAACAGTGAATAAAACTTACATTTACTCACTGAGTAAACGAAAACATTTTCAATTTGGAACAATTGTTGAATTGTTTTAATTGTTATTGTGGTTGTTTTATGTCATTGTTCTCTTATCACGCGATAATATTAATTACCGAATATATACCAAAATATGATAATAGTACTTTTTATTTTCTCGGAGTCAATGGTAGAAATAAGAGTGTACAAAATGGGAAAAAATTCATCTCGGTCCTTTGTAACCCTCGCTCCGCTCTGGAAACTACTCTAGAATCCTTGGCTGCTCTCGGGATCCAACTTAGTCCCATGAATTAAATTCTCTTTTTTTCACTTGTAGATTATATACTATTATGGTATTAAACTGGCTCTGCGCTTTTAAATGTTATGTTTTTTTAAACATAAGTAATTCAAACATTGATTAAAAAAAATTGGCGGGAAATAGTAGAAGTTCGTCATCTGTTTGGATGATGGGTGGAATTAACGCGAAAGGATTTTAGGGCGATGATTTTTCATGATTTTAAAAGTTAACCGACTCCGCAAGACTGCACTGCTCGTCTTCAAAATACTTTTGGGAGGGAAGCAGCTCATTTGAGCACCGTAAAGCGTTGGTTCGCAGAATTTGAACGTGGCCGTGTTTTTCTCCATGATGAAATTCGTAAAGGTCGGCCCTCAACTGCGATCACTGAGGAAAATAAGGCTACTGTCATGCAACTAATTGAAGAAAACCGGCGTAAAATCTATGAGGAGATTCGAGGACATTTGGGGATTGGTATGAGCCAAATTCAAAAAATCTTATTTTTACATTTAAAAGTTAAAAAATTCCTTAAATGGTGTTGTACTAGTGTTGATTGGTGTAAAAAATTACGGACGTTTGAATGATGTGTGTATGACATTGTGACAGGAGATGACACATATATTGTTACATTCCGGAAAAAAAGCATTAGTCTTCTGTATGGGTGCTCGAATGTGCAAGCAAACCAACAAAATTGAGGCAAGCGAGAAACGTAGGCAAAGAAATGATCACGTTTTTATGCTTGTGACGGGTCGTGTCTGCACAATCCTACTTGAAGAACAGAAGACAGTTAATACTGAGTGGTACACCACCAGTTTGCCTGCAGTGTCTTTGAAAAAGTTACGGAAAAACGACCAAGAAGTCGGATCCTATTGCACCAAGACAATGCTTTGGCGCACACCGCGAACAAGGCAAAGGTTTCTGAAAAGGTAGAACTAGTGACCCATCCCGCACATAGTCCAGACCTGGCACCCTGAAATTTCTTCATTATCCCAAAAATTAAAGATTCGACGAGAGGTATGACATTCAAGGGGCCGGAAGAGGTCCTGATAGCTTTCAACCAGCACGTGAAAAACATACTCTTAGACCAATGGTCCTCATGATTTAAAAATGGTTTGGCCAAATAAATAAGTGTTTAAAATGTAATGGAGAATACTTTGAAAAGCAGTAAATATATTACTTTACATGTAAATTATTTTATTAATGAGTTACGCAAAACGTCTAGTGTATCCCAAATAACATTTTGGACCCAAACACGTTGGACATGAAGGCAAAGTAATAAGTTTGTATGAATTTTTTGTATCAATAAGAGGCTGTCAAACTAGAAATCTGGAAAAAAACACTAGTACCGATTGAAGTTCTGAATTCTGAGATTTCTTTTGGCAATGAAAATACGAAATAAATGCATGAAAAGTAAACAGTGTCTCTAGTGGACATATTTTTATCCTTTTTTACTTAGAGGACTATTATAAGATATGGTCAAAGTGAAGTAGGCTGAAACCAGATGCATAGAGTTGTTTTGACATGCTTGTGTAAAACAACGTTGCTATCTAAAACGTGTTACAAATATTCGGGTCAGTGAAACATGGGGATATAGCTCAGTGGTAGAGCATTCGACTGCAGATCGAGAGGTCCCCGGTTCAAACCCGGGTGTCCCCTATAACCCTTTTTGTTTTTCTATGAAACTATAAAGGCACTAATACATGGCAGAGAACAAGGACGACACGATATTTCACTGAGCACGCATAACTATACTAACTTTCTAATGAATTGACTATTATTTGCTTAGTAAAATTCTTTGTAACCCTTAAAATTAAAACACATAGTGGGTAGGTATTGTATATTTTAAGTTCAGTTACTATGCAAAGTTTCATGTGCTTATATAAAGTATTTTTAATACTACCTGTTAATTGTAATATATTAAAATATTTTAATATTTTTAAGCAAATTTTAGATTAAGCTCGCGTTGATTGTTACAGATGCTTGCAAAGTTTATTGTGAGACTTCTGTAGTGTAGTACTAATATTTATTTTGTGGTATAGCTATAGAAGGGGGTTTGCGATCACACAAAATTGAATATTAGTTTTTTTTTTGATATGTCCTTTTCAGAGGTATAGAGAACTGGACAGCGCATTTCCGAGGCAGATGTCAAAATAAAAATGGTCGCAAAAGTGTGACAGAGACGAAGCGAAACTGAGGTCTTGAGGTCGACACTAGACAGTGGCTATACTGCAACACCTCTGAAACCGCAGTGTGCATAACCATTTAGGTTCTAAGTTCTAACGAACGAACTTCTTGCTATAGCACGGACGCGAAGCACAAAGAATTTCGTACATTGACCTTTTACTTTTTAACCTGTGTTCAGTGGTTAAAATAGGAGTAATTTCTGATGACAGCGGTCGGTCATCGCATGAACGGTCATTGTACGAAATTCTTCCTGCTTCGCGTCCGTGTTATAAAAGCAGTTATGATTCTTTGCTCTTTATTCATATACGTTTGATGTTATTCAGGTGTGATAACGTTGGAATCCAGTGTGAATGCGCAAAGCGTGACTTTGGACGTGATGCCGCTTGTAGCTGGCTATCTGCCGCTGCCTACTGTGCGGCTCTCAAAGTACATCGCTGCCAACACCAAAGGTAATCAATCTTAACTATTATGTCATTAATTCATTATTCAAGAGCTCATACCGAAAGTGCTGTACTACGCCCAAGGTAAAGGGTGGTCAGACGCGGGGGAAGAGTAGAGTGTACGTCACATGTACATGAGATAAAATATCCAAAGATGAGTTGCGCTTTATCTCGAGACTAAGAAACCAAGAAGTCAACAAAAACCTTTTTTATTATAAACTTATATATAAGTTGACCCACTCATTTGAAACTCATAGTATTATTCGCAATTATATTTTTATATATAAATTTACTTACATAAAAAATATAAATAGATATTATTGTTACATTATTGTAACCAATTTTTTCAGAACTATTCTGTTGTATAGATTTATTAAAACAAAATTTTATATTTTAACTGATTTACAGATCCAAAAAAGGACATTTCAGCTCATCCCAGGCTTGAACCATTCAGCCCAGGGCAGGTGTACCATGTTAGCAAAGCTAGACAAGTGCATGTGCTGGCACCAGTCCCAAAAGAGCAAGTCGAAATCACTGTATAAATCTCTATCTATGTTATAAATTTATTATTGTTTTTTTGTAAGTCTATCCGTATTGCTTTTAGAATCTAATAGTGAGTTAACTCGGCTGTTCGACAGAGAAACGATAAAGGGAGTAACGTTACCTCACTTACCCCTGCGACTGCGACGTACCAAACCGGCTTTCTTCGCAGGTTTGGTACTAAATAGGGAACCCTATTTTATCTCACATGTCTTATATGGTAAAGAAAATTATAACCTCTAAAACCACAAAGCAATCATTAAGGCTTGAAATATGAAAAAGACGGAATATATAAATTTAGTTATATTTTACTTAGTGGCCTTTATCAGTTTTTTGTTTTTGAAGTTGGAATTTCCTTAACAAAATAAGACAAGTTTAAGGGTTTAAGGTGAATCTGAATTAATTTTTTTCAATACAACACTTGGGTAAATTAATATCAATAAATAAAAACATTTTGCTGCTTAAAATGCATTATTATCATTTATCATTGTCGCAAAAAGCATATTTAATCTTAAAATGCCAGTGAGTTATGAAATATGTAAAGTTTTTGTTGACTTCATACAATTAATTAATTCGAAAAAAACTTTGTTCATTAATAATTTAAGGGCATTTTACGGATGAACATGCGTTTTGCGACTAAAGTAAATAGCGCCTAATGATAAAAGCACGTTTGAGGTAGCGAAATGTCTATAAAGTTAGAGATATTAGGTGTAACACAGTTAGTATGAAAAAAATATGTTCGTATACACATCAAGTATTTTAGGCGCCGCGAAAAAAGTTAACTTACTATTAGATTTTATTATACATATGGTATAAGATAGTAATATATTTCCTTTTACCATAATGTCACTTATACTTAATTGTTTTATGTGACCCGTATACAATGGTAAACAACGCGGTAAATATAAATTTACAACTGTAAAATGTATATTTACGGTTAATTACGCGTACAAGCCACATAAGTTTGGCATTACAGTAAGTAGTACTTTACTGCAAACATATTTAAAAGTTAATGTAGTTCTAAACAAAATGCATTAAAATGACAACAGAATATGTAAATAATAAAAATGTGATCTAAGCTATGTTTTTTTTTATCTTTGTTAATTTGAAGAAATTTAGCTTCGAAAATGTTATATGTATTTAATTTTAAATTAAATAGGTTAGCAAAATACACGAATCGGTAGGAAAACTATGCAAAACCCAGTTATACATTGAAGAATATAAACTCAGTTATTAAATATATAAATGCTTGATTGCTTATACTGAAAATACTCAATTAAAATATAACAGGTAAATTGGTAACAAAATTATGGACCACCTTTGGATGTGATAACTCTTATGCTTCATAAATCATAAGGTAGTTTAATATATACATAGATTAAACATAAAAAATAAAGTAAGTTAAACAATATTGGTTGCTAATGTAAAAGCGAGCTACATTGATTTGCACAATATGTGATTATCTTATGTATACTATGTCCATTGTCCATGTATACAAATTTATATTTAATAATAATTCTTCTTAAATTTAAATTGTTTGTGTCTTAATAAAAAAATGGTCAAAAATATTTAATTAATGCCGTATATAATACAAATTTTAAAATTTAAATAGCGTAAAAATATATATATATATATTTCCGGATTTAAACATTATTATTTTGTATTAAAGTGAAACCAATTTCAATTTTTTTTTCCATACAAAAACTTTATTGTATTAAATACCTATAACTGAACACATTACACTACAAAACTACGTTATTACAATCATAAACTTCTAATGACTTATTAAATAACTAAAATTATATTATTCCATTATTATTATTATTAAACCAGAATCGTCGACAATCCCAAACTCACTTGCCGTATCGAACCGTTAAGTCTGATGACAGATTTCTTTGCCTCCCTGTGTGTGTTCTACCGCTTGTACAATGGAATGTGTCCTGAGGAATTGTTCGAAATGATGCCCACGGCTACTTCCTACCATCGCACCGCTCGCCATCGGCAGGGAATTCATTCTCACACTCTAGAACCGAAATGGTTGCGTACAGTGCGGTTTCAGATCAACTTCCTCTAAGCCAAGGATTTCTCTAAGGACTAAATTATGGAGTTCTTTAAGAAAGTAGTAATTAGATTTTTGAATGATTGGCAACACGCCTGTGTTGCAAGCGTTCATAGGCTGCGGTGACCGCTTACCATCAGGCGGACCGCGAACGTGTTTGCAACCCTAGTGGTATTAAAAAAAACTAAATTCATGCATTTTAAAATACATATTTAAAAATGTTTACAGTTATAGATATTTATTACAATAAAGTTTTTTTTGGAAAAATGATTTGTTGGATTCACTTTAAAGAGAACGTATACGCATTAATTTGTGGAAAGATAACAATCTTTTACGGTGAAAATTCGTATTTTGCTGTATAATTTTTTTTGTCAGTATATTTATAGCACACCTAAAGATGCCATATTTAAAGCATAATGCTACAACGATATGTATTAACTAGTCTTCAAACTTTGCTTTATTATTTTTATCTTACAGGTCAAGGCCTACATTAGACTGGTGCTAAGATTAGGTTACATCTTAACTTTAGTAATTTTTTTTTCTTTCATATTTTATTAGCACTTTTTATGAATACATATAATTGTTTTTAAGGTGTATCCGAATATCTTTTCGTTATACAAAATTCATTACACTTAATATCTTAAATACTATCAGTTATACAAATTATATCGGTTTTTAAAATTTAATATATTTATTTAATGTATTGTTCCCTGTTAATTTATTACATAAAATTAGAAAATGCCTTTTTAAAAGCCTAAAACGTGAAAGTTCAAAGAAAAAAATGGTTTAAAATAAACCTACATGTAAATATTCTTTCGTACTTTTATATGCACATGTTAATAATAAAATACAACTTTTTGTCTATACTCGTCCTCTTATATCTTAATCTTAACCTATAGTTATTGTTGGACCGTCCTATACAGCATTTAAAGAAGCAGTTACACGGGCAATTTTTTGAGCAGTAATTGCTAAGCAACTGTTGGAGCAAGTAATTTTAAATTGTTAAAAAAAGTGGCCCGCGGTAATTTATAGCAACAATTACTACATGTTGGCATCGCACTAAATTATCTGATGTCTTAAGTCGACTTAAGACATCAGACGGCATAATAGACAAACATTGCCCAGAATGAAGTAATTTCAATTGCCCCTGTAATTACCCCTTAGGCACTAGATTGTGCAAAAAGTAGGAAAAAACTACGCGTTTGCTCTTGCAATCAGTGCGTTTTCTTTATTTGTATATTTTCTAAATTCAACAAAAGCTGTTTTAAGAATTGTTAAAGAATGCACCTTTTAAATATTATACTATATTATAATGTACTGTATGGATAATATCCATGAAATATGTCATCTCCAGCCAAAAGACGTCAACTTTGGACGTAGCCGAGTTAGTCGGTAAACGTAGTTTGTTAGCCCGACCGAAAATCGAATCCAGGACCTTTGACTTAGCAGGTCAACGTACTAGTACTGCGCCACTTTGTTGGTTTATAGATATTGCATAATTTGTAAATTTTCGAGCAGTTTAGGTTATTTTGATCGACGCGATTTTATCGATCTAATCGGTAAATAAAATGCTCAATTTAACTTTATGATTAAAAATTTTTTTCTTACAGAATATTTTAATGTAAATGGGTTTTTTAAGATGGTTCTTTCTAATCTTCAATTAAATTTTGCAACAACGGGAAGAAACTTTTAAGTTATATCTTGAAAACAACTATGAACGATTTTGATAAAAATTTGTAATAATCTAAATTTTTTTTGTTTTAATTTCTGACTTTATAGAGAAAATGCAATCACCAACAAATCACACGAATAATTAAAATTACTAACGCCATCTATCTAGGCAAATTGATATTAGCTTGATATTTGCCTGCATCGCCCGTGTGCCTGTTATCTACTAAACAAAAAATGGCACTGAGTGAAGCTGGTTGTTCCACGTAACCCATTAAAATATATTACAAAAAAAATGTGCATTTCAATTTTTTGTACGGTATAATACAAACACAAAATATATAAAATATATTAACGGGAATGGTAGCTCAGCAGCGGTTACTTATATGCAATTATGTTTTTAATGTATTTGTAGGCAAAGGGCAAAGCCGTGGTGCATGCTAATGCAAATAAAACTAAATTAAATTATTAAATGGAATTAATCTTTGTAAATGATCCAAAGTTTTTTTTTTTTATTTTTGTATTTGGTTTTAGATATAAGTTTATGTTTATATCTAACAACGCAATGGATTGTCTTGGTACTTGGGTTGGCTTTTTAACTTACAGCTTGTGTTATAAGCTCCCAGTGCCAAGATTTAACAAGTTTTCTGTTGTGTCTCTGATACCAAAATAGATTGAATAATGTTTTCTATGGTATAACGTTGCGTTTTCGAAGGTGTAATTTTTTTTTTACTTTTCGATTTAAAATTAACTGACTCAGAAACGCACCTTTATTATAAGCGTTAATAACTTAAACATATGCGTTGATTATGTTATGTAAGTTATTACTAGGTAGGTAGGTATTACATATATAATATAGTGGGTAGAATTAATATTTAAACGGAATTAAATAATTTCGATATTTTGGGGTTCAATCTCTTTTTTTTTTCTTTATCTCCGTTTTCTTTTTGCTGTTCCGAATGTTGGTAAGAAATTTAAAAGAAAAAGAAAGACTAAAATAGTTTTTTTTGTGTTAAAGAAGGTAGGTAGAAATTGCTTTTTTATTTATGTTATAAATGTAAAATAATTGTTACAAATCTTAGTTGATAGCATTCCAAGCTGAAAATAATCGATGTTTCTGTAAATACAAGTAATAAACTTATTGTATAACTGGAAATGTAATTTATGTTTCATAATATGTATACTTAGAGCCGTCAATAAAAAAATCATTGTTATAATTTGTGTTTTATTAGATAGGTACATTTTTGTTGTTAGGGACCATCCGTTTAATATTTCACGCAAATATCGGTGATATTAAACCCCCCCCCCCCTCCCCTCCTTGTCACTTTTTTTTCCAAATTTTAGTATGAAAAATTTGCCTTTGCCACACTTTGCATAACCCTCTCCCCCCTAAGCGCGTGACGTATTATGCGTCGGGTTTCGTCTCACTATCCTTCCTTCGGTAGGATTTGTGGGGATTGAGTATCTAGTTTTTGGGACTATTTCTCACGCTGCAACTCTGCTCGTTAAAACGAGTCAGGGCTATATGTGTCAGTGTTTATGTGCCTCCTTTTTGAAGGTGGTTCTTCTATTTGATCTGAGGTAGTCTTGCTACTTGGAGTCATCTTTCTTTTTTTTTGGTCTTGCGGTCTTGCGTGGAGTGGAGCCAAGTCTCTCATATAGGGGACCCCTCGACACGCTCGTACATTTTATCCCTGAGTCTGTATGGGAGCATATAGGGAACCCCTCGACACGCTCGAACATTTTATCCCTGAGTCTGGAAATAAAATCTTCCAGGGATTCAGGGAGGATTCCTTTTGCTATTGTTGCGTTTCGCACGTATCGTGGAGCTTTGACGATACTGCGTAAGGTGAGGTTTTCCTGGGTTCTAAGCCTCTTTTTATTTGATTCCGATAATAGGTGGTGCCATGCTGGGGCTGCATAGGTTAGTCGAGATCTAATGTATGTTTTATAGATCCCGACTTTGGTTTTTGTTGGGAGTTTAGATGTCAATATCGGATGGAGTTTGCCTCGTGCTATCTTCGCCTTGCACACGGTCTCGCTCACATGAGCGTTCATCGTGAGGCCGCGATGAATAGTGACTCCCAGGTACTTGACGCTCGGGAGCCATTTTAGTGGCTGTCCTTGAAGCGTTTTTGGGGGGGTAGCTGTTTTTTGCCAGTTAGAATGGCTTGTGTCTTCCCTACATTGATAGACATTCGCCATTTGGCGAGCCATTCGGGGAGGGCGTCAAGTGTCCTTTGCATTTTCTTGACTGAGTATTTTAAGTTTCTGCCGGCTATATAGTAGGCTGCGTCGTCTGCGAATAGGGCCAGTTTTACTCCCTCTAGTGCAGGTATGTCGTCAGTGTATTAGGAGTATCAAGTAGGTGATAGGCAGCTACTTTGTGGTACTACCGCACGAATCTTGCGTTAGTGGGAGAAGGTTCCTTCCACTGCCACATGAAATTTGCGGTCCTTCAGGAAGGAGGAGATAACCTTGACTAGTTGTCTTGGAGCGCTGGACGTTGACAGTTTGTAGAGTAATCCCTCATGCCACACCCTGTAGAACGCCTTCTCCATATCTAGAAAGTCTGCAATTGTGGCTTCCTCATTTTTGTGGCTATTTTCTATGTGACCTAACACTCTGGTGAGTTGTAGGCTTGTTGAGTGACCTGGTCTGAATCCATATTGCTCTGGTCTCGGTGTTAAGTAGGGTTGCAGTTTTTCAAGGAATAATTTTTCAAAGACTTGAAATTGTGCTTAGTAGAGTGATTGGTCTATAGCTTTCGGGTTTCTTTGGGTCCTTTCCTGGTTTCGGCAGTACTATAACTCTACCATTTTTCCAAGTGGATAGAAAGTGGCCAATACGCAGACACCCATTCGTTCGCCTGGACATTTGTGATCTGCTTGTTCTCGCCGTGCAGAGTTCACTTATTCATTTACCTATGCCTTGCGTGATAGTGTGAGCCGGTGAGCGTCGCACAAGGAATTTGTATCGTACTTATTTGAGTCCTACCTTTCCAGTACCTTTTTCTGTGATTTTAAGTTTAGCAACTTAGCAAAGCGTTTATTTTTTTTTTTAAATCACTAAGGTGGCGAACAAGCTGACGATCCGCCTGATGGTAAGCGTGGCCCGGTCCAGTCACTTGCGTTCTTTGCCAAAGCGAGAACCACCCCGCAAACTCCCGCGGGTGCTCGAAAGCTCCGCGACAAATAGCATCGAAGGAAACAAAGATGCATCGCATGCATTTTTGTTTAGTCTTCATTTGTTAGACGCCCGCTTCAGATGGTTGATCCGAGATGGGTCGTTTTGTATATTATGGGCAAATAGAGTAAATTTAATATAAGCATAAACTTTTTGTATATAAATGTAGATATATCCCGCGTGATACTAGTTGTAATATGGTGCGACACCCTCTTGTCTCGCATCCACAGCAACAGTTAATAGCAACTAAATGCAGTTCACCCCCAGCTGGTTGCAGTACCCAACGTTCTAGGAATGTCGTTCTTGCGGTACTACCGGTTTTTCAAAAGTGTTTGTAAAATCCTAATTAAAAAAAAAAAAAAGTTGCACTCCGGGAGTGCCGGCAGAAGTGAAAACCTTTACACACGATTCGCGCTTAAGACTCAAATATGTCACAAGACATGTCTTTGACATTGTCAAGAAATAATAATGTTTGTTTATTTACTTTTTTGACGTATTATATTTGACATCGCAATCTGTCATAGAATTAAAATTCCATATCCAACCTCTCTGTACTACTCATAATCGCGAATACTAAAAATAAAAATTATAATAGGCGTGGCATTACAGTTTCCGTATTTTACAAAGACAAAGATGCACTTTGTTCAATTACCATATTTTAAACAATTTATATACACGAATTTTACGAATACACAGCACTATGGCCACTACACAGACGGTCGAGCCATCAGCTGTCACCATCCATGGATGCGCGTAGCACGCTGTAACATAAACACACACGACCATTCGCGCAAGCGCCCTGCGCCACATAAACGAAATAGCAGGCGCAGGCATACATTTTCGCCGCGCCGTAGAAAGAGAGGGGGATACTCCCTCTCCTACGCCGCGCCAGCTGTCTACTCTCCATCCGTCTTACGAATTTTCACGATCAGGACACGTGACCTGACGCGAGTTTATCATTTTTTACCCATACCAAAAAAAGTGCACAACGCCGCTAAAGAAGTTTTCACTTCAAAATGACTTTGATTTTGAATGGTTATGTGCTTAAGGCGCATTGAGCTTGGAGGCTGTATGCAAGGCAATCCAGTTTTTCGTCGTAATCGAACGTGAGAATTTTGTTGGGACGAGTTAACGGAGGGAGGGAGTTGAAGGTAGGTGTCTGATTTCAACGCTCTGGCTAGGCGCCAATAATCTAGATGAGAAGGAGAAATATTCTCCATCAGATCACCGAAATGTTGGGCGCGAAGCTCAGCTACAGCTGATCTTACACGGCGGTGTAAGTCGTTGAAGCGAGCTTTGTTTTCGGTTGTGGAAGCGCGATCGCGTCTACGGTGGGCTGCGTTACGCTCATTCATTAGCATTCACTGATGTGCTGAGGCAGGATTAGGTGGTGGTAGTCACTAACCGGCACTTGTCTTGAGCACTCGCCAACGGTGGCGGTCAAGTGGCTAGTAAGTGAGCCGATAGCCACGTTTATATCATTAGCGGAAGGGATATTATTGGGAATGCGATCTAGATATGGTGAGCTGCAGTTTTCGATTAATTGTCCGAATTTATCCCAGTCCGTCACGGTTCTAGTGTCGGGAGGAATGTCCGAAAGGGAACCTAATCGGAGGAGGACAGGGTGGTTGTCCGAGGTAAGTTCGTCAAGCACTTTAGCGAAAGCTTAACCTTAGCCTTTTTTAGAAGTGCTATATTGAGCACGTCAGGGCTGTAGCGAGCGTTATGAGGCAAGAGGGTGGGTGTCATGGGGGCGATGATGTCAAAGTTTAGTCTGTCAACTAATTTGTCGGAGATTTTGGCTCTCCGTGAAGTGAGTGAAGAGTTTCATCGACGGTGCTTGCAATTCAGGTCGCCGGCAAGGATGACGGCGTCGCCTAAATTTAAGAGCGACTGAAGGGCACTCACAAGCAAGTCTTTTGAGGGGGAGAGATAAACCGATGCAATGATGATCGGCTAATGGCCGGTCATCGCTAAGCGGCAGACGGATGCTTCTAAAGTCGTAAAGGGCGGATGATCGATGGGGGAGCAATGCAGGGAACGTCTGTAATAATGCCCACGGCTACTTTCTACCATCGCACCGTTCGCCATCGGCAGGGAATTCATTCTCACACTTTAGAACCGAAATGGTCGCGTACAGTGCGGTTTCAGGGAAACTTCCTCCAGCGAACGCTTGGGTTGTGGAATGAGCTCCCTACCAAGGTTTTCTCTAAGGACTACAGTATGGGGTTCTTCAAGAAAGAAGTTATTGGATTTGTGAAGGGTCGGCAACCCTTGTGTTACAAGCGTCTATAGGCCATGTTGACCGCTCACCATCGGGCGGACCGTATGCCTGTTTGCCACCTTGGTGGTATAAAAAAAAAAAATGAGAGTTCTAGCAGTTCTATCATCACGGACGATGCGATAGTTCGCTATCGAAGGTGTGCGGATGGCGGGTTTGAGGAACGTTTCCTGGATGAGGAAGACATCCGGTTTATGGGACGAGAGGAGCTCCGACAATTCCTCCCTTTGGTTGCGGCGAACGTTGGCATTAAAGTAGCCGATGAACATGGAGCGGGGTTTTCTCGCGTGGTTGTGTAATCCATTTTGATCTGTATGATTTGGGAATCGGCCTACGGAGGGCGTCAAAGAACGAGCGATGCTCAGACATAAATCTGAGCATCTGTTGGGGGGAGGTGGTCTGTTCATATTGCGCGAACACTGCATCTCATTAGTCTGGCCCGTAGGCCCAGGATAGCTCACAGAGCATATCGAGCTGTTGCTCGGTCGACTGAGTGGCGCAAGAGCAGGGAGCGGGGGGGCAAGCACGTGTACAAGAAGTGCGGGAGCACTTGGCGCAGGCGAAGGGTGCGGGAGTCGCGGGATGTCCTGGGTGCCCTTTGGCGGGGGGCGGAGGGGCGCGATTTACCCGTTTTGAGTTTCCACTTGTTCTGTTTAGGAGCTTTTGGGCACCCGCGGTAGTTTGCAGTGTGGCCCTCGCTCCTACTATAGTTCAAGCAACAACACAACTTTTGGGAATCGTGGAACTTTGTATTACATTTTATTATTTATTTAAATTTTCTATTTTATTTTCTTGTTTTAAAAAAAATTACTGTTACTGAATATTCCTTTATTTTTCATCAAAAATCAGTTTTTTTTATTATTAATTCATAATGCAGTGGTTTTTCTAGAGGTTTCATATTACACGTAAAAAAATCTGTTGGTTTTAAGACTTGCATCTAGTGGTCTTGCAAAAAGTTTGCTGGCAACATTGTCCACATTTTCTTTTTGTAACAATTGTACTCTGTGGTGAAATCAGTCAGTGAAGTTTGTATTGTTCTCACCAATAAATTCTCAAAAATGTGTTTCTGTTTTTACAAATTTTAAGTGATCATGAGATAAGCTAATTAAGATAAAATATCTAGATGACCAGGTGATTATAAATGCATCACCAGGACAATGGGAACTCTACGTTCTTAATTGTAAATGTGGAAAGTGTTTTAAAACGAAATCTGGATGTCACGCTGCAGAAGTTTTTGTAAATAATCTATTTTGGCTTTTCTCGAAGAATAGTAGGTATATATAACACCGCGGGAATGACAATAATGGCAGTGTCTGTTGGCGAAATTTGCGAGAATACGAAGCTGGCTCGTGAGATGGCCCTAATGGGGAATTATGATTCTGCGCTTGTATACTATGAAGGCACTGTTCAAATGATCCACCGTCTCCTGATCACTATTGCCGATCCCACACGCAAATCTAAGTGGCAGCTGGTAAGTACAATCTGTTATAGTATTTTGATTTTCCTATTTTCATTTATTTCCTTACACCTGCTTACCTTGGAAGTGTTGACATTGCCATTTACGATAAGAGGAGTTAATTGGCTTCGCCTTTAGAAGGTAGAAGGCCATCCACAGCATGTGGAATAGTACTGATCTTTTTCGAAGTATAACAGGTGTTAACTATTTTGGTTAGAGTAACTATAAAAGAAATAATATAGATATTGATGTGTAAGAAATGAGTGATTATTATCAACCCTATTGATGGGAGTGTTAATAATTCTAACTTGACAGTTAAATGTTTACCTTAAGTGGTGTTCCCAAACCACTTTTCTTAAACCTAGTAATTTTACCAAGTAATATTTCAAAAGGCCTTTTTCAAGATTAAACACTGCCCTGGATAATATTGATTTTCACTCATATGATCTGAAGTTGATATATACTAACCTAAGTTTTAACTCTGTACAGGAGGAATTATTGATTAACACACTGAGCGCCACATGTATTAGATAAGATATGACAGAATGACTTTTGTCAGAGGTATTACCATTTATAACAAAATTAGTAAACTTTTACATACATTTTATTAAGACATAAATCTTGGTCTTGGCTGCTGTAAATCATTTAGTGTATTTAAGTTTTGGACTGAAAAATTGACAATCTTTGCAGGGTCTTCATTAATCTAGGTTTTAGGTTATACCCACCCATTCTGATTGATGTTGTTAGTGAGTATATTGTCTAAGCAAGGACTGT
Organism: Apoda limacodes; assembly: GCA_946406115.1. NCBI lineage: Eukaryota > Metazoa > Arthropoda > Insecta > Lepidoptera > Limacodidae > Apoda > Apoda limacodes. The sequence goes on from OX291560.1 coordinate 15,500,246, forward strand.
AGCTGATTGAATGGTATGGGTATCATTGGTTCCGGCCCTATAGGTGTCGAGCTTGAGCCAATTTTGGCTAGATCATCGGCTACATTGCTGCCCAATGGCCCTTTATCTATCCAACAGTCACAGTGTTACTGAGTGATATTGCCTGGAGTGCTTAGTGTCATTCAAGTAGTAATCCTGAGTTGATGGTGTTACCATCGAGAGCTCTCAGGGTAGCAGCGTTATCCGAGAGAATTCTGATTTCATAATCTGTGATCTTTTTGCTCACCATGTCCACTAATATATATTGGTACTTAATATTGAAGTAAACAAAATGCAAATTTGCCATTATAAATGGTAAATAATGTGATTTGTTGTTTATATTGTTTTGTATGAATTTATGAATAATGAAGGGGTTATACCATGGCTCGACACACACTCAAACCACAATGTGGGTTTAGCCTCATTTCACCATCTACTTTAGTCCTGGGTGACAGGTGGTGAGCCCATCATCACAAGACTGCCTGTGATGCAACAGTGTTTGTAGACTCGTTTTACATATGTCCTATAAGTCGTAAATACCAGCTTTATGGTGAAAAGCGTGAAATAAAAGACTGGGAACAGAATTATATACCCTCTTTACTATTGTAGACAAACTATTAGAAGTAAGTCAGGATTGGTCAGGGTTTTAAGTAAATTTTAAATAAGTTTGGCATGTTATTACATCTAACTGCTAAAATTAACAACATCTATATCATTTTCAGTCAAATAAAAGTTACGTAGAATGCAGTTATTTACCAATTTTTTTGAGTGAGTGCAATAACAAAACTGTTGATAGAGTACTAGAGAATGCTAGTGAGATAAAGGGATGTGAATATTTTGTTTGTTTAGTGGTCTAAATACCTAGCCTAGTTTAAACCTTTTGCCTTGGTCCTCACAGAAGGACCCAAAGTGTTAATTTAACCTTTTCGGATTGATGATTTTGTCATTTCATCCTTCCTTTTCAGCCTCATACGTCTAGGCCTATTGCTTGAGGCACGGCTTACCCTTTCGGAGGGTGATGTGAGCCGTAGTCAATCACGCGAACCCAGTACGGATTGTGAACTTCACATACATCTTTTTCTGGACTTGAAATCCAGTACAGCAGTGTGAATAAAATATCAAGTTTTAAGGGGTGGCTTAAAACTTGATATTTGAATGGCTACTGGGTCGATGTCTATCAAATTACACTCGGCCAGCTCGGGTGATTATAGCCCAAGCCTCCTTTCTCCAAGAATTAGGGGGCCTATGTTCCTGTAGTAGGGACAAACAATGGCTAAGGCAACATCAAATCCCAGCCAGTAAGCACTAAATCACATTCATAAAAAAATAGAAACAATAATTCTTTTACGACCTAAAATTGTATGTGTATAGATAATGCAGGATGTTTTTACATTGTCGTCTATAGTTAAAGACATTTGCGACACGAGTTGTTGGTAAATAAGGGTAATGACTTGCCAATAAACCAGTTCTGCAATCGTCAGATGAGTTTTTTCTCCCTGTGACTCATTATTTGTAAAAGTGGCTGTGACTCATTATACGGAACTTTCATTAGTCATTTATATTGTAAGACTATGTTTAATTAAAAAGTAGGTGTTTGCAATCTAAACTGCACCACAGTATAAGTAGACTTCCTGCAGTTTGACCACTTTTAGGCGCTTTCTAGTGACAACCCCTCCGCGCCGCCTATCTACGACCGTTTTGTGGCCACGACTCACGCGGCTTTCTATGAAGTAGCGACTGCCACATATTGTAGATACAGACATAGGTATTCAGCTACCGTAACCACACCTATAACCCGTTAGTATTCTGACCCACAAACCCTTCAGTGGTGATGGTCTATAGTCGTTTCGGCCCAACCCAGAGTTGATACCATTTTACAACTCACAAATGGTAACCGAATATTGAACCCGGACCCTTCGCCAGTTGTGTTACACGGACGGTGACTGCTTGCCGCAACAGTATGGCCGATGGTAATATCTGACTAATTTGGGGTTATGTATTGGTTGTTGTATTAGTATATTTAGTCCTTGTGTCCTGAGTGGCGGAGGCGTGTTAATTAGTACGCCGGGCCGGGTCTTTTTTTTTTCTAATTTTTCAAGCAAAAGAGTAAATAATCAATGTAGGTATTGATTTTTTACTCCACTTTCTTTTCGGCGAAAGAAAATATCGTCAGGAAACCTGCGTACGTCAAAAAAAATGGCGTATGTGAAGTCCACAATCGGCATTGGGCCGTGTATGGCTCAAATCACTCTCGGTGAGGGTAGGCCGTGCACCAACAGTAGGGATGTATGAGGCTGATAAGGATTGATTTATTTACCGTAATATACTAAACTTAAAAAGACGTTTCTCTACATGATAATAAGCCTATGGCCGTACCGGAAACAAACCACGTTCAAGACTACTTTAAATTTTACCAGTTGTAACAATAATGAACCCGGGACCATCGCCAGTCTAAAATCCTAACAAGCCATTCCAAATATTTACAGTGGCGCTAAAGCTAGACAAAATCTGCGGCAAAGAGCTGAAAAGGCTTTGAAAATTTTCCTTAGGGTAGTAACAATGGGACCTCAAGGCCAAATTTTTTTTTAATTTTCTGGCCAGGATCGATCCAAATCCAATCATTTGCCAAGATCAACCTCGGTCACTACAGAGGACGAATACGAAACAAGATAACTCGGGTAGTCACAAACGGACGGACAGGAAAATTAAAAACAATTTCACAGTCTGAAGTAAAGAACGTAAACATAATAAACGACAATAAAAAACCTTAGCGAATAGTAAGTTGTTAAAGACTATGCATTATACAAAATGACCTTCCTAAAAATAACGTTCATTATTTATAGATTCAGTTAATTTGATATAGTAGACTCACTAAGATGACTCCTTGCTATTGACCTCAAAGCAATTTTTCATGAATCATGGCGATCAAAAGACCATTCGCCAAGATCAGCCAGTGACAGACGATGAATTAACACGGGTCATTGCTACGGTACTGGGACTGTGCTGCGTTCGATAACTCAGTGTTCCGACCTCACGGTGTAGCAACACTATTTTAACCCGTTTGGATACTATCGCCAGTGTTAATGTAGCAACAGTACCCGTTGATTTAACTCTGGGCCGTTTAGAAAGGCTACTGTCGTGACATAGGTGCTAACAGAGCCCACCTTGCTACTCCAACGAGTGGAACACCGATTAATGTCGGCCGGAATGAACTAAAACTGGTCTAACTTTACCTGTCACTGCGTCACTGCATACTAGCCAATGTCAATAAGTGTAATTGTTAAAACGAAACGTTTTTTGGGTCATTCTTCGACAATTCAGTGTGTGTATATTTTTGAATTAGTTTACAACATAGAGTTTAAAGTGCGACAATTAATACAGATTGTATACTTTTTAGCCAATTATCAAAGTATGATATAGACATTTGGCAGAAATTAACACTGTTTTTAGGGTTCCGTACCCAAAGGGTAAGAAACGGGACACTATTACTACGACTCCGCTGTTCGTCCGTCCGTCTGTCACCAGGCTGTATCTCATGAACCTTGATAGTTAGACAGTTGAAATTTTCACAGAAGATGTATTTCTGTTGCCGCTATAACAAAAAATACTAAAAAATAGAATTGAATAAATATTTAAGTTGGCTCCCATGCAACAAACATGATTTTTTTGCTCATTTTTGCCTAATATTGTTGACGGCAACAGGTAGACGCTTGAAATATTCACATAATATTTAGTTATATGTATATGTATTCACTTTAAAAATTAACAGTTACATTTAAATAAAAAAAAAGATTAAATCGGGGCTCCCATACAACATAAGCTAGTGAAACGCGAACTCCTAACAATTCTGCTACTTAGTAGTGAGATGGAACGACCCTACATATAGTCAAACACTTTAAATGTTAATCAATATCAACCCTGCAAACCGTTTCCAGCAGCGCTGTTCTGTCGCAATAACAGTGTTTCCGAGCCGCGTGTTTCTAAACGGTGTTAGGCAAATTCGAACGCGTTTGTGTCTTTACACGATCACTGGTGTTAGTACTCGAATGTTACCCGACTCCTGCATTTGTAGCGCCTACGCGGCCGTAATTGTATATGTGTATAAACAAAACATTAAGTGATTGTTAAAAATATTATGCCATTTGCTATAAAATTTTGAAATAGTACGTACTTATCTTATAAATAATTGTGCTTGAAAATATGGTAGTTAGAGCGCACTTCCCGCTTATCAACATACATAGCTCTAAGATATTTACCATCTTTTTGAGTTTGTGGTACTATATCCAAAACTGAGGCAAATATTTGATAACACTTGTTGGTGGTTTCTTCTAAGACTATTTATTGCGCCAACTGCTGAACGAATACCTCCACCGATAAATTCCGAATCATCAATTTAAAAAGAGTTTGCATTCAGCGAAATTTTGCAATCTTGGAACTAACTCTTATTAAATGGAAATGGCTTTAAGGTCCATTAAGTACTATTACTTATTTTGTGCTATTACAATTGTCATACCATTGCCTGTTTGCGTCAATACGAATTCTATATATAACGTATCACTCTAATAATATATTCGACCAGCCGTAAACGACCATATTTCTGAGACACGCTGATTTGTTTTTCACGGTCATTACAAACAATCTCTTACCGCGATTCGACGCATACTCATGTTTGGTAAAGACTGTATTGAAAACATAATCACATTCATAACGTCTGTCAGATCATCCTAAAATCGGATGTCTCCAGGAGTCCGGGTCAAGAGCTGCTTATTTTCATACCAAACAATTCAGTAATTTAGCTTTAAAAACTTAGTAAACGTATTTCATTTTGTCAAGCTAAGTTCAAGTAACAGAACTGGCGAGCAGCACCGTGTGCAATATTACACTAACCATTTGGAGCCACTTTTAACCCCCTCATAACTCAAAAACTATTTCACATAAACGTGTCAAATTTGGCTCATGTATTGAAACTTGCGAGATACACATCTCAAATGGTTACTTAGATATTAACGTTCAAAAATAGTCTTTTTTATCACTGACTGACCTATAGATCAAAACTCTAACCCAGTTACAGATAATAGGTGAATACAAAGAAATAAATCAGAAACTAGTAATTTTTTATCGTTTTATTATAATTTAATTTTAATTTTAATTTTTCACTTAACCTTTAAGCGGGCGCGCGGTAATTTGTAATAACGGCAGTGTTCGCGCGTAACTTTAATGACCGTTAAGGTGTTTAAGAATTAAAAAGAAAAATTATTAAATTATTTAATAAGAATGTACTTAAACACATTCTCTTTAGATAGAATGAGAAAATATTTTAATTTAAACCTACAAAAATTTATATTCAAGCACTTTTACGAAGTACGTCGCGGAATTCTTCAACGACGTCAGGCGCGCGTTTACTTTGCAAAACCTACGCAGCATGCACAACGAAAGATATAATTTAGAATAAGCAATGCGCTCAGAAAGGAAGAATCTATTGTTTTGAGTTCACAATGAACCTATGAGAGGCTACTAATATTGGCAAACATGAGTGATGATAATATACGAATTTATAACCGAAAATAGGGTTACCGCTTGAAGGTTTGATTCTATTAGGAACACATAAGACATAAGACATTTATTCATAATATTTGAATATTAAAAGTCAGTATTTAGTTATAACATAGTTATTATAGTAAATGTCGTATTAATTTTATGATTTTTTATAGAAATAATCATAGTTCATATTAAGAATCATAATAATAATAAATAATGTTAGAAAAATACCTAATCTTAGGTACAAGTTAAAATAAAAAATAGCACATAATTGTCTTATTTATAGTTGACATGTCAAAAAATAAAATACAATATAACCACACATATCAAGTAGGTAGGTATCCGTAAATAGTCAATCCCTATCGGCCATAAACTCATTAAAGGTATTATAGGCTTTACCTAACAGCCATCGCTTAAGGCCAGACTTAAAACATCCCAATGACTCGCTGTTAGAGATAACTTTAGGCAATTTGTTATAGACAGCTGGTCCGCCATCATAGACGCACTTTTCAGACTTTGCCAAGCGGTGTGCTGGTGTCACTAAGTCGTGCGAGTTGCGTGTGTTGTGAGTGTGTATGTCAGAGTGTGTTCTGAAATGTGAAATGTTTGTTTTCATGAATACTGACATGTTATATATGTATTGTCATTATGTGTTGTTTGATGAACAGTTGTTTGGCGGGTGTTCTGTGTGGCACGCCTGCAACTAAACGCATAGCTCGCTTTTGCATCCTAACTTCACATTTTATACTTATACTTATAAAAACTGTAATGTAAGAATCAGCAATCAAAACTTATGACAACTGGTCTTTATGTGGTTTTTAAAGATTTCACGTCAATATATAACGAGTTGAATACCACCCTTAATTTGTTTTTAATCCAAATATTTCCGTTTTAGTACTTATAACTAAGAGTATAGTAGACTTTCGTATTTATTAAGTTATTAACTAGGATTTAGTATTAATTATTGTTTCAATATTTAGCGCACATCAATAATGTAAGATCATTACTTATAAATAATTAAATAATAGGCATTTCGGTACACGGCGCGCGGTGCGACGTCGGAGCAGCGAGGTGGGAGCGCGAACGTGTCCGAGCGAGTGGCAGCCGCGCTCATAAGCGAGCTCCGCGCCGTCTTGCTGTCCGGTTGTCTCTCGATATCTGACCTATAAGGTTGCGATTTATGCTACGAAATTCATAGGTTTTCTTAAAAAATACTTATATATTTGTGGTTATATTATTATTACAATTCTTTTAGTAAGTACGTATGGTATAGGCAATAGTTTAAATCAAAAATTAATAATAATTTTAGTATAGTTATAAGAGTTATAAGTAGGTTTGTATACTTAAGTCTGAATGAGTTTGAGAATTAGAACTTATTGGTAACAAATTGTTTTTCTTGAGAATTCAATAGATACCAGGTAATTTGTTCCGTAATCGTCTTTTTATAACGTATTTTGTACAATGAGTCGTACAACAGAATTATGGGTGGGTAACACACTTACTATTCCATTCGATTGCATATTCTTTGTTTGAGTATAGTAATATACAACAAACAAATAGGTTGCATGAGACTATAGTAGAGTATGTATGTCGTAAACATAGGAAAATAGAGTAGTTTAGAAAAAACCATTTGGTATTAATTTTGTTATAAATAAGTACCTACTAATAATTTATGTACAAAAAGTAATGAAATCCCATCAAAAACATAAATGTGAAATGAGAGCCAAGTTCAATATTATGAGATATGCCTTGGATGTTGACTTCGACGACAAAAAAAGTGAAATCTAAATGGGTGCCAAGTTCAATGGTCAGTCCTGAAATAAATTTATAACAACAAAAAAAAACTTTCCTTCTTATAACTTAGGATAATATATTGTAGCCTAAAGTCTGACTTGGCTAGTTCTCATATACGAATTATTATGATCGATGGCTAGTTTCTACCAGCAAGCCAATATTTCGTAATAATAAAATAAGAACCGACAAGTAACAGGTTTAGATCTTGCGAAGGCTATAATATAATTCGTATATGAGAAATTTAATTTTATTACCGGCTCAATTTTTAAATACCTAATTATTGAAAACGATGTGCGAGCACGAGTTAGAACTACACTCTTAAGAGAAAGTGGTCCTACAGCACAATAAAGAGATGGCCATAATGATAACAATTCATTTTGGCGAATTGGCCGATGAAGATCTGATTAAATAAAAGAATACCATATTGGCGTTCCAATATACAAATAATTGACTTTCTATTTACGTAGACGTACGTACATAAAATAGTTTAGAAGACACAATTTAGAAGTATAACATTTCTCGATCTTCCTGAGTAAGAGGTGTTAAAATCATTTCGAAAGACCTTTAAAATGACACCACGCTCAAGGAGAGCGGCAGACAGTGGCCATCTTCACTACATAGTATAAAACAAAGTCGCCTCCCGCTGTGTGTCCCTATGTATGCTTAGATCTTTCATATTACGCAACAGATTATGATGCGGTTTTTTTTAATAGATAGAGTGATTCAAGAGGAAGGTTTATATGTATAATACATGCATAATATATTAGAGTAAAACTGATAATTTTAGAGGTTTCTAATGTGATGTCGTAAATAAACACATTTTTTGCGCTTACCTTGCAAACGCTGGCTAAACCCTGTGAGATATATCAAAATAATGAACTACAGTATTGTACACCATAAAAAGGTCTACAAAAAAGTCCGCGATGGTATATGTCTCTCTCTTAGGGATAACCCACAATAATCATTTTTGACGTGACAACGTCTTATAAATTGGTTTGCCGGGTGACACTTCAAGAAACTGCGTTACGCTCCGCTCACGTTATGCGCTCACAATGAGAGCGAGTGAGAGGCACGCGCCCGCCTAAGAGCGAGAGAGACAGACATAAAATCATTGTCACGTAAAACTTTCGCCCGTATACCGACTTTACAGGCAACCAGTTTTTATCCTTTACTTTTTACGAGAAATAATGGCTTATTTACGAAGCGATTTAAGCAATACAGCATTCATCCTTATCCAATTAGGAACCTTTAATACATTGTGCATTTAATATAGATCAATATGGCTCTTTACAGCATGTAATTTAAATGAATTTCTTCGACGATATCACAGATTTAAAATGCAGGGACAGCGGTTGCGGCGGTACCGGCCGGGGGGCCGGCGGTTCGGTCCGCCGGGCTGTCATATGTACACTATAGAAATGGCAGAAACGTGGTTTGCCACATGTACATCTGCTGATGTGGTTAGTAAACAAAATAAGACCAAATCAAATTGACAGTGTTATTTCAGCTGAATTACCGGTTAAAGAAGAAAATCCTGTCCTGTACAATTTCCAGTAAAGATATCTTTTGAATAATCGCAGGGTCAAACTTTCAACGTTGCAGGCTAAGATTTGAGCGTTGAGTGTTTTTCACATGGCAAATTATATGTAGCTCTTTCAAGAGTAACTTCTAAAGAAAACATGTTTGTATTGTCTAATGACAAAAAAACTGTGAACGTTGGATATAAAGACATTCTGTAGTGTATTTAGTATCAGCATTGCACCCCGTGCGAAGCCGGGGCGGGTCGCTAGTTATTAATATATTAAATTATACTAATAGAATTACATAACTATCATAAATGATGTTGTGAGCCTGTCTACGACTTTCATAGCTATATCTATTACTAAAATGAAATGACCATGGATATAAGCCAATATGTAGCTCAGAACCCGTAGATGGACATAGATTTTTTTTTTATCCCGGTTACTAAGAAACGTAAAAAATACGTGATAACCTCGGTTTAAATAACGAACTGTCTGTTGTTTCTACTAATCGTAGCTTACATCATACTTCTTGTATGTTATCATCATGCAAAATAAAGAGACACTTGTATTACGCGTCCAGCGTATCTTGACCTCATTGCCGGTACATTTAGACATTGATTACAACAAATATCTACGCGACAATCAATTAGCACTTTCGTGAACCATTGCATAACGCAGCTTGTCAATTTCCATATGATGTGACATTTTAAGCAAAATTCGATAGACAGATGAAATACGAATTGACTTCTGTATAGGAAACACAATTTATATTGCCTACAACAAGGCATTTTCAGTCCTACCAACTTGTGTAAGAGCAAAGTGTATAATAAAATTTGCCATATATGGGTATCTCTTGGGACTTGGCACAGGCTTACGGGGTATATAGCAGCTAACTAGCGCCGCCAAAAAAACGAGTTTCTAAAAAAAGTGGCCGTTTTTTAAAGGAATGCCAACTACAACTCACAAATAATACTTAGATACTAAATAAAACCTTCTAAAAACAGCTTATAACTAGTTTTATACTAGCAACATTACGATTTAAGAAATTCGTTCTCTACGAAGAGAAAATTGAGGATATCTTATGGCGGCGCTAGTGTGCTATAAGAGGGCCCTTAATTAATTTCATTCATACCATCCATCGAAAGCGCCTAGACAGAGCAAACTTTAGGTGAGGTGAGCGGCGAAACGGAGGGCGAGCGCTCCCGACTAGCCTATGTCTTTACATATGGCCATTCGAGATTGTTCAGCCAGCCGGTACGTCTATTCTATTCGCGGCGCGTGCACAATGAATTTAGACGTCATCGGATTGATCTTCAACATCAAAGGCGATGGCCGACTATTTATGGTGCCATTTTATTACAACGCATTTAAATGTCCCTTCGGGTGCTTCCAAATTATCTTCTCATGCGACACTATGAAAAACCATCTATATAGGTACGTCAATTTAAATTTGGCATACATACTGCGATTACAGAGCCTCCGTTTAGATCAGCAGATAAGTTGCTAGACCACTTGGCTAATACTTACAGTCTTTTAATAACTTAATCCTTTAATAAATTATACACTAAAACAATGACCTTCTAAGTAGATAGACCGCGCGCCTACGCGCTTGAAATAGAACCACATAATAAATAAACACTGTGAGCTAGCCTAAACAATTCATTAACATGGTTAAAGAAAAGTTGTGTGACCTATCATCTGTCTCATTTACAACAAATTACAGATTAAAAAAAGGTCGAATTATGGCTTAAAAACGTTAAAATCAATTGAATTTGTTTTAAAAAGCAGGAGCTTTACAATTCGCCATTTTCTCCTTCGCTCTCACTTACTATACGTCAGAAAAGGATAGCTGATAATAATGACAGAAACATAGACCGAATACGAAAACATAGAGCTGCTTTTTGTTTTTAATTTTTGATCGGAACTTTCTTAGAGAGTATTCAGTTCAGTTTGGGAATATAAAAAATATTTTGTCGACTGTCACCCATTAGCTTAAATGTTGTCAAAATACTAAAATTTTAGTATTATCTGTAACAAGGGTTTTGGTGTATATGTTAACTGCCAAACACATAACTGTGATAATTTATTGAAATGTGTGTGTGTATGGTTTAATGCAGTGTTATAGTTTGTTGCAATTGCAAAAAAAATCCTTTTAAGTTTTACGTGAACCGCTACTTTTGCAAAACCAAATTTTTAAAATGTTTCAATGCTAGCCAATCAAAAAAAAAACCAGTAGCAAAAGTAGCGTTATCAAAAGTGTAAAAAAATTTGGAATCTTTTACGCTGAACCAAACGCTCTCTTAAGTTTAAATCACTGAGAGCATTTTACCTTTCCAAATGATTTTATTCTATATTAATAATCAACTGTTAACAGTTCAAATTTTTCATTGTTCAAAATTAATTTTGCCAGAATCTCCAAAGTTCATTTCATTTTGCTTTATATTTTCTTTTTTCTTTTAAAAAAGCAACAAAATTATTAAGAGCTCGACGTTTTTGGTTTCATGCGATTCTGATAAGCCATTATTTTTTCAAAATTTTTGCATAGTTGCCATAATTTTTCGTATAGAGCAACTTCAGGAAATATAAAAATATAATCGCTTATGTTACAATATCATGAAACTAAAAACCCGAACACTAATTTTTTTTGTTTAATTTGCTAAATCAAAACAAGAGACTGTATTTCTAGCAGGGGTCTTGGAAAAAGTTAGTATTTTTCTTTCTGAAATTCATTTTACCTTTCCAAATGATTTTATTCTATATTAATAATCAACTGTTAACAGTTCAAATTTTTCATTGTTCAAAATTAATTTTGCCAGAATCTCCAAAGTTCATTTCATTTTGCTTTATATTTTCTTTTTTCTTTTAAAAAAGCAACAAAATTATTAAGAGCTCGACGTTTTTGGTTTCATGCGATTCTGATAAGCCATTATTTTTTCAAAATTTTTGCATAGTTGCCATAATTTTTCGTATAGAGCAACTTCAGGAAATATAAAAATATAATCGCTTATGTTACAATATCATGAAACTAAAAACCCGAACACTAATTTTTTTTGTTTAATTTGCTAAATCAAAACAAGAGACTGTATTTCTAGCAGGGGTCTTGGAAAAAGTTAGTATTTTTCTTTCTGAATATGGTTTTAGTTCTTGTAGACTCTAGCTCCAAATTACCTCAAGACTCGCGAAATCAGTCCAGTAACTGCTCCTTCGTAGTGACATAAAGTAATAGTGCTCTGCGGTTTTATAGGGCAAAAATCTATTCCCGTGGCTTGTTTTGATAATCCACATTTGCTGGAACCATATACACAATATTAGTTTATACAAAATGCATACCCTTAACATTAAATAATTTCATATATAAACTATCAATAATATATTAGTCGCTCTAATCCATCCTTGTCTTAAAAAAAAATATTAAGTAAAGTAATTTTTTTTAATAATCATGAGTCAGTAATAGGTAGATATTTCACTAAATACATTCAATTAAATTGATATTGGTATTTAGTAACATGTATTTAGGTTGATTGCATTCTTATACGTATAAATAAATACACAATGACATAAAAATCTGTCATAATAGATACAAAAAAAAAATTACTTAGTATCATAGTTAAAGCTACTTCACTATGTTGTCCAAAATTCAACTCGCGCATGTGCGTTCGCGTATACATTACTGTTTGGCATTCAGTATTGGCGTAGCGTAGCGTAAATATCTTGGGTCTGAGGGCGGGCCAAGATCGAAAACAGCAATGGACGATATGGTGGAATCAAATCGGTCCAACTGTTCGCCGACTCTATTGTATGACGTGTATAGTATGTCTACTTAGAAGGTCATTTAAGCGTTATTGTGTTTACCTAGTCACAGTCCATATCTGTATCGATATCTCCATAACACAAGCCAGCTTGTGCGCGCGTCCTTGCTATCGATTTAGTAGACAGTGTTTTTGCTTAGTGAAACCAGACAACAGCCTTTTCACGCTTGACTGCGTTTAATTCTAGTGGATATACACAACAAATTTGGTCAATTGATAAGTCTTTCCTTAGAGAATTAATTTTCTGCTACCTTATCTGAAGGAAATGAGTCCTTAGATATCCGGACTTTAAAATAGTAAGCTTAAGAGTAAACACCGTCCTCTTTTTTCATATTAATTCCATAAATTTTATATTGTATTCTCATTTTTAAAAAGAACAAAAAATTAAATTTTCAGGGTTCTAAGTATCCTGAGATTCTAAAAGCATTTTTTTTTTTTATATATCTTTGAAGTTCATCATACGAGAAATTCCGGCAACATTGCAACAGTAATGGCTTATCAAAATCTTATGAGCGCAGAGCTATTAAATTTTTTTTTTCTTTTTTCCAAAATCAAAAAATAACGTTAAATTTTGGAAATGTTAGAGATTATGGCAAAATTCATTTTGTATCAAAAAATTTAACGAAGTTTAACGTTAAGAGGGCGATATAGGCCAGAAAGCTAATTTCTGTAATACTTACGTTGTGTATGTAAATGTACTAAAAATCATTACTTAACGTCATATAAATTTCTATTAGAAATATTCGTTATATACTTCCTGAGTATATTATTCTATAAAGACTTCTTGAAACTTAATTTTTTTAGTATGGGATTTAACGTTTTTACCGTTTTGTAGTCACTTTTTTTAAGTTTTTGCTACAAATTAGAGCCAATGCCTAGGGCATTTGCTTTAAAAGCTATTCTAATTATTTAATACACTTTCATTAATATAAAATGCAATAGACGCTTTAAAAAAATTCCTAAGTGTTGAAAAAATGGGTACTTCCAGATTTTTTATTGCATTCTATACAATAAATCAAAATCACTCATTTAGGTAATGCACTTGACAAAAGCAGGTTTTAAAACATATATTTTTTTCAATCTTTTAGGTGCTATATAGTTCAGCCACAAAATTTGCACAAAATCGGCGTATTTACGCGGTCTAGCCTATACCACTGTCTTAAGTGACTGGCATACCTACCCTCATACATCTTCTATTTAAAGTTGTATATACTTATAGTTCGTCAAAAATTGGCAAAGGGAGTCTCTATTCTTACATTTTGTAACCAAATTTTCTGAAGCAGATGTATTATACCTGTAGCACATATATGTATATAAAGCTTTAATCCAGAAGCACCCTACCAGAAGCAGTGTTCCGGTGATAGGCTCACCACCTGTCTGTCACAGGCAGGACTCAAGTGGCTGGTGACCGGACACAATTATTTTAGTCGCTGATTATCCCATTCAGACGGTTGAAACCGTGTGTATACGATAAATAGCTTTTGTGAGAAAATATTGGATTTTTTTCAGTATGTTCATGAGAGTTAATTTGCTGAAGTATACTGAATATACTAAGCTAAATATCACTTTTTAATAACGTTTGGTCGGTCTGTTTGTTCGCCACTTATAAAACTATTAATCTAATTAAACATTGGCACGTTAATCGATCAAAGATTACAACAATCGTTTGTAAGCGGTAATTAAATCGTTACACTTTTACTAGTAATATTTCACCTTGCACAAACTGCAGGCATTTTTTTTTTGCCCGCTGTGCAATTTGCATATCTCTTATCACGCCATCATGCTTCGGTAGTGAGCAGACTGTGTATCTCTCGGTTTCATCACTGCTCAATCGACCGTGCTCTCTTAATAAGTTAATTAAGTAAAGTAGAGTCGTTATGGGAAAAGGCTTCCAAGTTCTCGACAGTGAAAGTTAAGTTAGTCAAAGTCAAAGTCAAAATGGTTTATTTTACAATCACTTTTGAATCGTCAAAGTTATAAAATATTATTTTTTGAACCCTCCCACCTTCCCGCCGATTCACAATGTTGTTGATTTCTACCGAGAAGAATCCGGCAAGAAACTCGATTGTTACTCTTTTAAAAACACTATCAATAATACAAATAAACTAAAAATACAATTAATGTTTTAAATAATAAAAATTTTAGCCGTACAATTTTATGTTAATTCCATTTTAATTTGGTTTACCTATGCATCCTGTAATTGAGCATCATCAGTCCCAAGGATTTTTATCATTTACATAGTCTGAAATATTGTAGTATGCCTTTTTACAAAGTACCTGCTTGATAAAAGATTTAAATTTACTTATTGATAGATTTTGAATTTTATTGGGAACTTTGTTGTAAAAGTGTATACATTGCCCCATAAAAGAGTAACTTATTTTGTGTAGACGTGTATCATACACCAACAGTTTATTTTTACTTCTAGTATTTACTTTGTGAACGTCACTTTTCTTGCAGTAACTATTGATATTTTTATGTACATATAAAAGATTTTCATATATGTACTGCGACACTAAAGTTAAAATTTTTACTTCCCTAAACCTATCCCTCAGAGATATCCTAGATCCTAATTTATAAATAGCACGAATTGCCCTTTTTTGTAACAAAAATATTGTATTTATATCAGCAGCGCTACCCCACAATAGGATACCATATGTCATTAAACTATGGAAATAGCTAAAATATACTATTTTTGCAGTGTCGACGTCGGTCAATTGTCTTATTTTCTTGATCGCATACACAGCAGAGCTAAGTTTTTTGGCTAGGTTATGAATATGAGGACCCCATTGAAGTTTGGAGTCCAGCGTTATGCCAAGAAAGACTGTTGAATTAACAAGTTCTAATTGCTCGCCATTAATATTAATACATGTCTGTCTCTGACTAACATTTGGTAATGTAAATTTAACACATTTGGTTTTTTTTTCATTAAGTAACAAATTATTAGCGTTAAACCAATTTACAATTTTAGAAAGGGCATTATTTAATTCATTATAACATGTCTGTCGTCTCTTAACTTTAAAAAGCAAAGAGGTGTCATCAGCAAATAAGACAATGTCATGGTTTTTTACATGATATGGGAGATCATTAATGTAAATAAGAAATAGAAAAGGACCTAAAATTGAGCCCTGAGGGACTCCCATAGTGACTGCTGATCCCGGAGATCTTTCACCGTTGACATCTATTTTCTGTACTCTCCTACTCATATAGGATGTCAAAAGGTCGAGAGCTTTGCCTCTAATACCATAGTGATGTAGCTTCCTGATGAAATGCCTTAGATAAATCACAAAACACTCCAAGGGCGTCATGCGAATCCTCCCAGGCGATATATATTTTTTAATAGTGCCACTCCTGCATCGGTTGTGGAACGGCCTTTCAGTTAAAAGTTAACCTTCCCATATTTACCTTTTTAACGTGTTGTAACCGTTTTATGGTTGGTTGTACTACATAATATATCAGAACACTCACTCCACATGCCTTTGAAATACCTTGAACGCGACCTAGGAGTGCAGGGGAAGGGTTTAAAAGCGCTTAGTGCGAAGTGAGCCTTTTGATATTTTGTGATGTAAGTACGTGGTTGCAAACTAGCGGTAGGCATTGAATCAACGAAAACTGCTGAAAACAACCGTTAATCTCCTTTCAACGTACTAACGTTAACCTTCTATGAGTTAACGAGTTGATTTTGTCAACGACCGTCGTTAAAAAACTCACTAGTTAAATTCGTCAACGACTTTTGTTAACAAATTAAAAAACTCAGTAGTAAAATTTGCAACGACGTTTATGAATTTGGTTCGTTTAATCGACGAAATTAAAAAACTTCATAGATTGCGCGACGGTCATGTGGCAGAACCTGAACTCTAAGTTAACATCTATACAAAATGATAACGCAACACCCTTGCGCAACGCAACAGTGAAAGTTGATATGACTATAATAAAAAAAAATCCCATATTTGACTTTGTCACAGTACATTTTAAACTACAACTCCATTATGACATGCCTTTTACATTAGCAACTGTACCGTATTCGTATAATTCTACGGCTATTACGGTACGAGAACATTATTCCTATTACACAACGATTCCTAGAAGTTTTTCAACAACCTCGGCCATATTTGTTTAATCAAGTGTGAAATCGAAACGAATGCATGAATAATGATTCTATTTAAATCGTTGGCCTGTTTTTATTTTGTCGATTTGCGATCGTATCTTTAGATTTTTTTTTGTCCAATCTACAAAAGTAAAGCTGTCGCCATTGTGATGGGTGTTGACACTATCCTAATTTAAAATCATAGTGATTTGTGTCTTACTTAGTGTGTTTTTTAAAAGAATACGCCTCGAAGCGTGCTTCATACAAACGAATGTTCCACTTATTTTTGACACTTACTAATCAAATATACCATTAAATACCAAATTAAATACGTGTTCTAGGAAATTGCATTGTTTTTCATTATCATTCTAATTTTTTATACAGATGGTATTAAATAAGATTAAAAGTTAATAAATACATATATTAAGAATTTGGAAACTCACAGACATATTTATTTGGCTTGAGATCATGTCTACAGAATTGCACAGTTTATTTGTAAAGCAGTTACGGATTTAGGATTTTGATACTATAAGGATCAAATATAGTAATTTCTAGATCCATACCTGTTTTAAGTTGTCCATAGGTCTAATTAATCCGATCATTCACCGTACTTTAATTAATTGTAACTTCTTATATTTTCACCTTATCAATTTTTGCATTTCTATTAGAATTAATGGATATAATAATAATTAATATAAGTTAACCCAATTTGTTACTTATACAATTTCTTAAGTATTCTTTTTTTGGACTTATTTTATTTTTGTATCCACTTATTGAAATATTCCTCTTAGATCTTTAAAAATAATATCTGCACAAAATCTTCTCGTTCTTAAATTTTCCTAAGTTTCTTTAAATTTTGTGGAATTAAAATGAATAGTAACTTATTGGCTTCTCTTAAGAGAAGTTATTAAAATATAGGTTCGAAATTGAAATAGCTAAATTTTAGTTATTTTTTTTACGTTTTTAAGACCTGGAGAATCGATTTTTATTCCCCTCGATTTCTCAAGAAGCAATGGACCAAATTCTCTCGTGACCATATCAATCGATACGCTACGTCATGACTTAGATCTAAGAGTGTGAGCGAAATCAGTCCAGCGGTTTGTTTTTTATCGCTAAAATCTGATTTATTTAAAGACGCAATAATAATTTTCATAAATGCATAAATTATCAAATACAAAAACGTTTTTACTTGAAATTGATAACGGCAACAAGTAGATGCTTGAAATATTTATAGAATATTTAGTTATATATTAATTTCTCTGAGGACTGCAGTATGGGGTTCTTCAAAAAAGAAGTTATTAGATTTCTGAAGGGTCGGCAACGCGCGAGTGATGCCCTTGGTGTTGCAAGCGTCTATACGGCTACGGTGACCGCTTACCATCAGGGGGACCGCAGGCTTATTTGCCACCTTAGTGGTATATAAAAAAAATATTTAAGCCCCCTTTAAATATCCCATACAACAAACGTAATTTTTCGCCGTTTTTTTAGATAATGGTACGGAACCCTTCGTGCGCGAGTCTGACTCGCACTTGACCGATTTTTACGTTTTTTTAGTTGTTAAAAATAATAAATGTATTATACCTACAAGATAAATTAACTCTGAATCCATAAAATAGCACATTGACCGCATATTACCTTCCTTTTAACGTTTTGAAGATCCGAATCCAATAATAAATCTTGCTTTATTTACCTTTACGAATTAGCATTAAAACATCACTTTAATTTGCATCGCAATCGCTTCGTATAGCTCTCCTTTTGTTCAGCGACGCACTTAGGAATTGATTTATATCAGTAATATCAATAGGCTATTAAATTTAATTGTGCTTGAAGCGGTAGGCTGTTATCTAGTCTAAATTCATTCGCTGGACGATAGCCAGGGCTTATTTTGTTCCATCGTCCGTCACACGTCAATTCTTAGCCGTTGCCGTCATTTTTGTCGTGTCGTTCTTGCGTTGTGTTCGATTGCGCTGAAAATGTCGGCGCGTCACTCGGTCGTCGAACCTACTGAATTAATTATGTCGGACGTGTGTGGTGACCTAACGTAATGTCGCTATTTGGGTGCTTCAGTACAATGGTTGCTAGCGGTACTATGGTTCTTGATATTTTTTTGTAATTGTATTGTGTTAAAGTTCAACGTATTTTGCATGTCTAAGGGCGCGTTCGTTTTGGGATCAAGAGTTTCCACGATTGATACTTTTCACACTTTTGATAACGCTAGTTTTGCCACCGACACTCATCGTTCGTGTAGCTTTGAAACGTCGCTAACAAAATTTTTGGATGTAAAACGAATGGTTTATGTACACACACTACAATAAAACACAACACCATTAACAATCAATATGTATAGGAAGTTTGACAGATTAACACAAAACCCCACCTCCAGACATGGGTCTAAATACAATAGTACAATCGAAGTTTTATTGGAGTTGCTTGAGTGTGTCATGCTCTCTCAAAGTGTCTCTGCGGTGGTGGCGTGTGTGTTGGGTCGTTACGTTCCCTAAAACATGGTTGAGCAAAGCGATGGCTGATTCATATGTCATACTCGTGAACGGGTGCCGCCTGTGGAGGCTGGTCTGCTCTTGCAAACTTCTTTGTATTCTTAGTATTTAGTCTTACTTTTTTGTTTTGTTTATTAATACTGTAAGACATTGATTATTTCTTAGTGATGAATACATAAACTGTCTTTTGTTTATATTAGATACTTTTTTATGTTGTGCTTGTGCTTTATATTTCATGTTTTTTATGTTTGTAATGGAAAGTGTCCTTTTATGATAGGGAGGGCATTTTCCAATATTTTAATTGGACGCTGTAAGAGAAAGGGAGAAAAGAAATGCCCTTGCTGAGTTTCTTGCCGGTTCTTCTCAGTACAAGGTCTCCCGCCCTGTAGACTTACGAACCGATGGCGTAGTGACATTCATAAGTGCTCAATTATTGTAGCCTAAACTGAATAAATTGAATTTGAATTTGAAAGTTTCATTTTTAGGTGGCAAAAGTGACAAAAATATCGTAAACGAACGCATGACAGTTTGTTACAGATGATACTAAAATTTTAATATTTTTGATACCCATCCTAAACGAACGGATGACAGGTGACAAAAATAATTAAAATAATGATTCTGCATCCCAAAACGAACGCGCCCTAAAAGGATTCAAAGTTGTAAAAGTTGTGTTTTCAACTGCCTCGTTACGTATTTCATCGCCCAAAGAAACACCCAATCACTGTACTAGTGTCTACTGATCTTGAAATACTATGAAAGACTTTGTATGTATTTTAAAATTTACATTATTAGTCAAATACGAACACGTCACACGCCCTTATTATATTATTTTTACCAACGCAACCGCGTGGGTAGTTACGATTTCCGTCCTTCAAGGCAAAACAAGGCTCTATAGTATTTTTATAAGACTCACAGAATTTGGTCAAGGTGTTTTAGCCACATAAATTAGTCAAAAATGTGTCGCGCCGTCTTAGAACCTCAGACCGTGTGTGGGAAGTACTTAACATTTCTATTGTACTGGGTTTTGCATGCCAATCCGTATGATAATTTCATTTACGTGACATGTGGTAGAAATATGTTTCGGCTATTGTAGAAACCTGTAAAAACATAGTAGTAGTAGAGAGGCCGCAACCAAAATCGTGTATCATATCAAGTATATGATTTTGGTCGCGGCCTCTGGGACTATAGTCAGTAAACTGAAATATGTAAAGACTTTTAAGGGGTCGAGCTTTTCGTAGACTGAGAAATAAGGTTGTAACTGTTAGCTAGTTTTTTTCGAGCTGATGTTTTTTTTAAATGTAAATTAAAAGGGCACACGTCGTAACACTCAGTAAAATTATGCCCCATTTTTTAAATATTTAGCATAAAAAATAGCCATTTTCGAATATGTTCATGTCGGTCAAGGCAAGGGAGGTAACGTTATAAATCTAGGGCACTACCGTAAACACTGCATAAAATTACTTTTTACCACTGCTGTTCTAAAAAGTACATCTTCTTTACTGAATATCGTGGAAAAAAGACTTCTTTTTGATAAGGATTATAATAAAATTTAAATAAGAAATTTATATATAAATAAATTTTAGAGTTCAGCAGCTAAATTGTAAAAACTGAATCTTTATTGTTTCGTCATATCTGTGCATCCACCGTAAATTGTAATGTCTTAGTGAGACAATTTTGGACACCTAAGTTTTGTCACCTGAATCGGAACCCTTTCCGTTCCGTTCCGTTCCAGCGTCTTAACAGCCAACGTTCCACTCTCAAGGAACGAGTCTCATACGAAAAACGGTTAATGGCAGGGTCCTGTAGGGTGCTCATAACTGCAGGCTGAAACAGGGTAAGCGTTAAAAAGGTGGTAATTGAAGAAATGGAGGGTTCTCCACCACTGGAACGTATGCGGCGTTTCCAGTGTGCATCAGTGAGTGATTCTAGTAGTGTCCCGTCCATCTCACGATATTCTCATGTGTTCCTAGTGTGCCTATTACCTCTGTCCAAGACACCAGTACGACGGCGTATATAGGACAGGTAGTGTAAGACTTTGCAGTCTAGGATGTGGAGTTGGAGGGAT
Source organism: Apoda limacodes (assembly GCA_946406115.1). NCBI lineage: Eukaryota > Metazoa > Arthropoda > Insecta > Lepidoptera > Limacodidae > Apoda > Apoda limacodes. The sequence goes on from OX291560.1 coordinate 15,521,575, forward strand.
AGAGCCGACCAGTACCATAAAAGTGTGAAATTATAAGGGAAATGTGACTGCTTTGCTGCTTGTTGTCTGCGTGCTGGCTTCTAAACTCTTGTGTTCTGTTTCTTGTTTCATGATATTGATTTGCACTGATGTTCGGTAGATATCCGTGTAGCTTCAGTAGTTTTGTTTTTCTAGTTTAGCATTCCAATTCTTATTTCTCTCGTTGCTTCACTGACATTCCAACTTTCGCATTTTACTCTCTTGTAATGGTATTCAGTTTATGTCGTTAATAAGGTATCTTCGTTCGTTTAGTTTCCGTTATCCGTAGGTTAAGCATGAATTAATGTTTTTCTGCGGCAGTGTTCTAATATACTTGCGTTTAATTTTCCACTAGTGACAATATTCATTTTCAGTGTCTGGTTCCCATAGCTTCGGTTACTATTCTCGGGTGTAGGTACGTACTCGTAATTCGTACGCTACAATATCCAATTCAATAAAATGATTTCATTCCTTTGTTTTCTTTGCTTTAACCGAATGTCAACGTTTTCAAATAAAAAGGTTATAGATATTTGTTTGCAGTTTTCTGTTTCCTTGTTCTATCATAGTTTTTCCTGCGTATCTAAGTAAAATAGTACCTGGAGTGCCGAGCTTTGCTCGTTTTTTTTTAGATATCAGGAACAGTTATATTTTTCAGTTTATCATTGCCTGAAAACCCGGAAAACGAAACCTAACTAGATCAATTTATCGCCGCTGAAACCCTCACATACTAAATTTTATGGAAATCGTATGAGCCGTTTCCGAGATTCAGATTATATACAGATATTAAAAAAAATTGCTCGCTTAAAGGTATTAAATTTCCAGTTGCAAAATATATTTTTTTTGTTTTTAAGGGTTGCAGTATGAAAATATTATAAGAATATTTGGCAATACCGCCAATAAGTTCGCAGAATATTCAGTATTCGGCGCGTTGCCGAAAATACTATTTGTGCAAGTCTAGTTAATATCGAACATAAAATCAAATTTTTACTAACCATCTCAAAGTAGACAAATACATATGTTAATGACTACTAAAAGAAAAAAAAACTCTTACAAATTTACATTGCGTTTTACGTATATTTTAAATTGTAAAAAAACTGTGTCTCCGAGGGGTGGAGGTTGTATTTTTTAAATCCTGTGCCCAATCGTAGATCCAATCTATAATGTTTGCTCCACTAAAAGAAAGTTTCTCCAACAATTGGACAATTATTTTCGTAGACGACTAAAATTGCCGTAGCAGTGTCAACAACGGCGCGCACATATACTACTGGAAATCAAATTCGAAAGGCAAAGTCCGAAATTTTCAGCATTTGTAACGAAATTCTTCGAAAAAACTGTGTTATTGATCTGGTAGTATTAACCTAGTCATGACTTGAGTGCGTCACTACGACCATATGGACCTCGAAGCACAACGTATCGTTAATCGACTCGAAACATAAGGCATACCTATATGAGTTTTACCAAGTAAAATATGGTATATTGTATTAAAAAACTCAGGTATTTAATTTAGTCATCGCCGAAATAATCCTAACACAGACCTATCACCTGAATCGGAACCCTTTATCGAGTTACTGCAAATTTTGGCACTCGTCGTAAAAGCGAATAAAAACACGTCGGTCAATGTTCCATCATACATAATTCAACTTTAGGGTCTTATTTTTACTTTTTAGTCGATTTTTGAAGTAATTTTTTTTTTTTTAATTTTATTTTTGTTTAGTTAATTATTGAGTAACGTTAACCATCAGTAAAACGTAAGTCAAGTAAATTATTTTCTCATGGTCCTGGCAAAAATAAGAGTGCATAACTCGTAAAAAAATCACCTTGCGTCTTTGAATTCTCTCTCCGCTCAGGAACTGCTCTTGAACCTCGCTACTCTCGAAATTCAACTTATGTCCTCGCATTAAATTTCCTTTTTTGCACTTATGCAATCTACTTTTTTGATATATTGACCAGCTAAGTAATTTAGTTTCCAAAATATAGTCTATTAAGTTTTATTTTTGGATTCCAACAACGGACGGTATTCTACTAAAGATATATTTCATTCTAATAGCTACATTCTACACTAAGCAAGGCCCAAAATGCTTACCCGCTGTCATTAGTATAGTTCCCTAAGCAGTTAGTTACCTTAGTTATTCACCGGATGCCCACATTCCAGACTGTATCCTTCGAAGAACCTCTGAGCATAGCTTTAAACTGGAAGAACTTGTTGAGTATTTACGCTCTATCCTGCTCTTTACCCGTATAGAAAATATGTCTACATAACGGTCAATGCACATTGGCGAGTTTCAGTAGTGTTAGTTGGCAATACAGCTCAAATTATAACCTGAAACTCACTAGCGATCGCCAAAAATAGAAGCTATACATATAAATATATTACAAAATTCTCAATCTTACTCCGCCTGCTATCTTTACACCTTCTTTGTCAACATCTAGAAACCAAGATCATATTTATATATAATACTAGCTGTCCCGGCGAACGTTGTTCCGCTGCCGTCCCTCTGTACCCGGCAAAAGTTGGTTTTTACCTATAGTGCCCGAGTCCGGCTCGCACTTGACATATCGAGATAAAAACTATCCTATCTTTTAAGTTGGATCAAATAACAGATATTTACGAAGTTTGATCAAAATCGGTTCAGTAGTTTAGGAGTCCATTGAGGACAAACATTGTGACACGAGATTTATATATATTAAGATATATATATATTACATGCTATTATTATATATTTCATTTAAAGGAGTAATTATCGAATTTCTTGCCGGATTCTTCTCAGTAGAAATATACATTGTGAACAGAAGGGTGGGCGGGATGTTTCAAAAATAGTATTTAATAACTTTGACGATTCATAAGTGTTTGTAAAACCTAATTTAAATAAAGATAGACTAGTTGCTAAGTTTGTGCGCTGTATAGTTTTGGAGATTTACCAAGGGTTTTTATACGTTTGCTAGCTATTTCAGCAGCTTCACAAATTTCAAATGCCGTAAGGAAAAGTATTTAATGTTACTCTTTGTTCCTCTGCCTACCTTCGAGTAGCTACCCTGTGCCAGCAATCATGTCACATAGTTTCACTACTGCGACGACATATGGTAGCATTTCTTTTCAACAATCTAAGTACATATATTCTAACACCTATCATTTATATTTCATGATATTCAATCGTTTTTGCTGTCCTAATTTTCAAAAATCTTTTTTTAGTGCTCCCCTACACTACCTATAATCAATATCTAAATTTATATATTAATTATATAGTTTTTAAAACTTATTTCTCAAGTCCTGATGGAGTTGCTGGAAATACATTTCCATTTCAATTCCGTGCGTCGTGCTTTGAGATCGTAGTAAATTGCTGTGTTTCTTGAAATTGTCTGCGGTTTCTTGGTTTGATTCAAGCTTAATTCTTTTGAAGTAAATTGCATGAAAATGTAGGTAAAAGGGCATGATCTTAATATAACTACAATACTTGGCGCAGTTTCCTTTTCGAATGCATTAATAGTACATTACTGCCACGGCCCGCAAATGCAGCATAACTGGGCGATCGTGAGAGTCCGGTTATGCTTAGTTGTGTGTGGCCAAGGCTTGTATACTCAAACATGCGTGTACAAAAAACCAATAACATAATAACATACATGTAAAATTAATTATATTGACAACTGTATTGACAATAATAAAAATAATTTTGCCGGCAATTCGGCGTGTACAAATATCGATTTCTTTTTTTACTTTTTTTAAATAAATTCAATGGCGCATTCTTTTTGTTGTGCCAGTCCGAAATTTAAATAAAACTTGAAGAGTTATCACTTTAGTTATCAATGTTCAGGTTCAAAAAGTTCGTTTCATTTTCTAATTACATATTCCACCGCTCGAGCGCTAAAACTTTGCGGGCCGCTCTCTGATACTGTACTTTAAGTACGATTTATTCCAAAGAATATTGTGCAAGATATGGTCGCATATCGAAGCATGTTTGATAAAAATATTATTTAGTTTTACATCTATTATTAAACGTAAAAGTTAGATTTCTGTTTTTGTCCTTTTTCCTTGTTTTGTTCGTGAAGGATCGAACGTTAGGGAGTCGCTAAAAATGATATATAGCTAGATAAATTTATAAAGGGACGAAGGGTAATATAGACCATTTGTTGTCCAATCAAACGTTAAGTTTCTATTTTTTATTATTATATTTTAAAATAATGAAGTTGAGTTTCTGTATAGACTTTGTACATTAAATACAATAAAACTTTCTTTATCCTACCAGTAAAAGCTGCCGGACGCTTATGTCCTTTCACTACGGAAATAAAGAATACGAAAGACGCAATTAAAATGTTAAATTAATCTGACATTCACACAGTTATTATTGATTATGAATACATCTATTATAATCTAGTCAATGACCTCTAATGAGGTAAAGAAATAAAATCAATACATTATTTACTTACCAGTTTCGAATAATTTGAACGTTGTTTAGCGTTCCGTGCTTTAGTTAAATTAGTCATTTCCGTCTGTCCATCCGTATGTCACAGAGTTTAAACTTCAAAACATCATTTTACAAAAAGGTGTCTCAATGTGAACCGTCATATAAAGTTTTTAATGAAATTGAAGGGAAAATATTTGTGTGTATGTATATATCATTACGGCTTTATTCTTTAAACGGGGTAATCAGTGGCTGAATACACACAGCCTTTAAGAACTAAACATACATTAAACTGAGGTATATATTTTTTTCTCGCACCCGTTGTTTAAGTATGCATTTTAGGTGATTAAGAACCATATAGCAGCTATCTCGTGCCGCCATTAGAATATTATTTATTTAATTATTTTTCGCCCAAAGTGTATTTCAAAAATGTACAACTACAACATAGAAGTTATAAAACTAGTCATAAACCATATTGAGAAAGTTTTGTATAGTTTCTACAATACATGTGAGCTTTACTTAACACTGCGAAAAGTGGCGACATTTAACATAAATGCCAAATAAAACTCACAGATGTGTTTGTTGCAAGAGCAATACTAAACTTTTTAAAAATAGCTGTTGACTAGGGTTATAATATTGACGTAAGTAGTAAATTTTTGAAATTTGCTTTTGCTAAGAGGAAATAAATAATAACTAATAGCGGTGTTAGTTGGCTGCTATGTGCGCCAAAAGATAAGAATTGTGGCTCTCTAAGATGCACATTTTGCAAGTTATTAGCTTCCGGAGATTAAAAGTTTGTGTTTTATTTTTTAACATAGTATCTAAAAATAAAAATAAAATTTTGCTAAAGAGTTTTTAAAAATATCTTCGAATATTCTCATTCTATCTGCGAAATCATAACTTCAGGCGTCATGGAGTTACGATGAAAGTTATTTTTTTTTTTTCATAAAAAAACTGTTAAAGTAGTCGTGTACAATAAAAAACACAATTACGAAAGTTTTTTACAAAACTATTGTATTGTTGTGCAGGTTCAGAAGCAGATGGCGCGGGAGTACGAACAGCTGAAGGCGACGGTGGCGACCCTCCAGATGTTTCAGCATGAAGGAGAAAAAGCCATCACGCCTATGACCGGCAGTAAGTTTTTTTTGGCAAGGATTTCTCCGTGACTGACTGTGTTCTTCGGGATATGGTTCAAAGTCTGTCAATCTTGGGGGCACGGCCTACCCTCACCGAGGGTGATTTGGGCCATATTCCACACGCGGGCCCAGTGTGGATTGTGGACTTCACATACGTCTTTTATTGACGTATGCAGGTTTCCCCACGATGTTTTCCTTCAACGAAAGCCAGTAGTGTGATTATTAATGTACTTAAGTAATAAAGAAAAAACTTATTGGTACACGCTGGCTTTGAACCTCCGCCACTTAGGACACAAGGTGAATTAAAGCCACCACCGACCTGGAACTGCAACGTGAAAACATGATTAATGAACTTTTATTCGTTAAAAAAATCATAATCATTTAACTTTCACTCTTTTCATTTTTTGGCAAAGAAATATCTAAAGTCCTATGTGCTATTTTAATTTCTTGAAAAGATAAATACAACTTCGGTAAAGCATAGCCTTGATAGTGATTTAAACCTTTACAAAACGCTTTTTTTGATAACGCTAATGGCTAATAAACTATTTATTTATTTATTTCAATGAAAAAAGTTAGCTGGACTACTCCCGCACGCTTAGTTCCCTGTTTTTACTCAAGTTTTTTGTCCTGCAGTCAGTACTACATCTTAATGTTTAGAGAGGAATCTGTATATACAGGATATAACAAAATACGGGTACTAATAAAATTCAGCATTACCAAAAAGCCTTTAAAGTATGTAAGCTTTTAGAAAAGAAAATTATACATAACAGAATTTAAGGCGAAGGTCATTATATAATTACTGTTTTGAGAAACATTAATCCAAATAGCTGATTTTTAGGACTGCTGATATGATCCTTATTTTGTTACACAGGTATTAAACTAACCGATTTACTGACTGACTAACATATCATCGCACAGACCTAACCGCTGGGTCTAAAAACCTGATATTTGGTGTGTGGGTTCCTTATCTCTCCATTTATATCTTGCTATATTCATGTCCTATGAGAGAAAAATAAAATGCATAGATATTAATTGGTATTCGGCCTTTAGGTATCAAATTAAGGACGTGTATCACCGTTGTTTAAAAATTTATCATAAAGGGGCAAAATAAAACTTAAAAAGTTCCATCTTAGAAATGACATTATTATAGTGCTGCCAACATTATATTGTAAATGGTTATTTATTGATTGCGTAGGTTTCTTAGGTCATACAAAATCATCAACAACATACATTCATCATAAAATTACGACCCATAAAAATCATAGCATTGGTATGCCAATGACTCTGGTAAATCAAAATACATTTATATATTCACATTTTGAGCCAAAAACGTCAATCATGCCTCTACTTGGAAATAATATAATATACTAATATTTTAAATGCGAAAGAAACGAATCAGGATGGGATTTGGCACAGCACATAGAATATAGTCTGGAACAGCACATAGGCCCGGATTTATCCCGGAAATTGCAAAATTTTTCGCAGGAATAACTCTTTGTTACTTCGTTTGTTACTCAATCCCGCCACAACAGAACATCCAATTGAGCTGAAATTTTGCACAGAGGTATTTGAAGACACGGATAAGCTATTTTTTATCCCGGAAAATTCAAAAGTTTTCGCGGAAGTTACTTAGTAGGTATAATCAAGAATCCTACGCCGATAACCAAATTTAGGGCGTTGATAGAATCAGGCGTTACTTTGCGGATATTCATTATTATTACCTTGCAAATCCGCTAAAAACAATTCAGAAGCACTCACGTACAGAAGTACACCATCCATATGTGTAGGATTGCACATCCCTCCCTCCTTCCTTATGTTGACGATTCCAACTTCACTATAACACAACACCACTAAATTGCTAACAAAACTCGATACGATTTTTCGATCGATTTATCATAAACTAGACTTTGCCAGCGGCTCCGCCCGCCCTGAATTCGGTTATCGGCGTGGAACTCTTTAATTATACTAATGAAGTTTGCTATAGCCAGCTATAGCTACATCTATTGTTCTTTAAACTCCGTTATAGTTATTTTTTGATTTATTCTGGATAAAAATGAAGCCTATATGCTATTCCAGGCCCTAACCTATGTGTATGCCAAGTTTCATTCCAATGTGTCCAGTTGTTAAAGCGTGATTGAGTTATAACCATCCATCCAGACATACAAACTTTCACATTTATAATATTAGTAGGATTTAGGGCGGGATGAGCCGCTAGCAAAAGCTAGTATAAAATATTATAGACAATAGACAGTTATTTATTTCACATAACTCACAGAAAAATAACAAAAATAGGCACATAAAAAAATCACAGTTTTTGTATCATGGGTGTCGTAGTGCAATGTGAAAAATGGACGCCGCTCAGCATGTGCTACAGATTACTAGCTACAGCGTTGATTGTCATCGGAGCCCAATAGCGAGGCGTAGCTCGCGGCGCAGTCGAACTATTTCCATATTATGATAGGTATATAATTTGTATTGAAATTAAAAGCACTAAGTAAAATAAAAGTAAAAATATTATTTAGGTTTTTACAGTGATATAAGTTTAAATTATTTTTTTTTATTGCCTTATTAATGTTAAAATTATCTTATTAGTAATTAAAATTACTAATTTTGTTTTTATTTTAATTTATTTACATGTTATATATTATTAATATTATATTATATAATATATTTAATTAATATTGCCTTATGGTATGGTTAAAATTATTTCACATATGCTTAGGCCTATGGGTATTTTGTAGTAACTCTGCCGCCAGCAGGTATATCATTTTGGTATTTTAATAACATTTTTTTATATCTAAACTTTAAAACACCAAATGATAAGCAAGTGTATCTAAGCGGGGGTGGCAGGTTATTCCAACATTTAGTAGCGGCATATCTAAAGCTACCACGGAAAGCGGATGTACGGTGGTGAGGAATACTGAGGGGACACTTACTGACCGAATCGCTCTGTGTTTGTTGGAAACAGCTTGCCGTTTTCATTGATGTGTATATTTGAAAATAGAGTTATATGTATTTTTTAATACATGGTAATACGTGGTACAACAGTGCCTTGTCCATTGTTATAAGAAACAAGCGAAAAAGTATTCAAAAAGTAATTTCTGTTGTTTTAAAAACCACCCGTACGGATCCAATCCAAGGTAGCACGAGTCGTTTTCATAGTGACTGAAAGTAAAAAAAAATTGTATAAAAAATAAACAGCGCCGTGCATGGGCGTATTTTTTATTTACCAAATATAACAGGAACTCATCGCTAGCCCTCTGGTAAGCAGACGCCTATGTGATGCGGTGTTATAGAATAGTTTAGTTTTTGAAAGTCGTCGTAGATTCAAATAAATAAATTAATAAATTATTTAGTATCTTATGTCGCGGCTTCGCTTGCGCGGAATTCGGTTATTTCCCAAGTAACACAAACTCTTCATAATAGAGGAACCAAAAACCAGTATATGTCTCCAAGTCTAACAAAAGAAACATAACGGCTTCCGTAAAGGATATATTCTGTTTAATAGAATTTAACAAATTTAATAATTCTAAAAGTTGTATAGTGCTCTAAATCAATGTATTGCTATACAATGAGTTGTAATAAACTATTAATATATTCTACTTTAAAACTTTTGTTTTAGCTTTGGGTATTCTGCAATACCTATTGCCTTATATACGAATTTGTTACAGCAACAATCCTTTGAAAAGCTTTGCAAAATTTTCTAATGAAATTCTTCAATATATACGAACATTTTAAAGAGTTATAACTATTTAAAGGTAAAAGTTATAGCTATTTTGATGTTAGCTGTACATAAGTATTAATTAAATAATAAGTAAAGACTTTCCTCCTTATCTTTCATAAAAAGTCCCTTAGTGAGGCCTTTAGCTATATAGTAAAGTACAGAGAAGTATTTTAAAATGCCAAAGGTTGTAATAAGACCTTATTTTTAGCTTATACTATTAATTAGTTTCTTAAATTAATTTTGCGAACTGTGCAAATGTATCGTAAATCTTGGAGAATTGAATTCTAAGAGAAGTACCAACAGTATTACTACTCTATTTATGAAGGTTTCATTACTTACTAGCGAGACCCTAATAAGCTGTATAATAGCATGTGTTTTATCGCTCATAATGCTTTTAGCATTATGATAAAGAAAGTAAATTTACACGGCAAGAAACCGCCCTCAAGCTGTTTTTTCAAGTTTTATCAAACAAATAGCACTTCAACTCATGTATGAAATGCCTAAAGCTGGTGAGTAAACTGCCACCATTTGCTTTTATTCCCATAATTTTCAGAATGCTTAAAATAACACCAAGTTAAATTTACGTGATGCGCTCCTTCATTTTAACCGATATTATTTACTAAAAATAAGAATTTCCTTGAGAAAATACAGAAATATGATTTAATTTCATCGTATTTTAATATATTCATACATTAAATAGCTCTTATATAGTGGGCGCGTGAAATAACAATAAAAAGAAGAAGTATAAAAAGAACCTGTTGTCTAGGTTGCATTTTGAAATATGTTGTCATTGCTATTCAAATATACATAGGGCTTCTACTTATGGTGAAAAGTGGCTTATCTCTGTTTTCAACCAATTTGAGGTTAAATCATGTAAACTAGGAACCCCTATGTCGTATATAATAGACCTTGAAGTTAAGAACCCGCATAAATGTTTTGTAGGTTCAAATACAAATGAAATCGTATATATTGTTAGCTATCTATTAACGCATTGGGTTATTATTAATCATTGTAATTAGACCATTCGGTCAACTGTTGTGCAAATGAGCTGTCATACTTACCGAAAAGGTAATAAATGTAGGCCGAGCAAATACCTACGTTTGTTTGTACTTGGAATCGAAGTTTTCTTGGCAGTGCGTACATATTACTGTATTAGATCTGTCAGTTTGTTTAAGTCGAACAAGGTATTTGTTTTATTTTCTAACATCTTGGTGAAACGTTTGTGATACTAATACTTTCACGAATGTAAAATTTAGGAAGCGTGGTTAAACATATCTATGTGTATAGGCATGCAAAGTAAACAAAACTAGGCAGGAAATGGAAACGACTATTCAATATTTCTGCTTGCAAAAACATTACATTGTCTATGAATGCGACGTATATAGCGAAACAGCTAGAGATGATTTTCCAGAAGTGCTCAATCACGTTAATGGTTTTACGTACTAAAATATCGGATATCTTAAATTTCATCCCCTATTTCACACTTTTTTTAAAGTGAAACACATAATTTATTTTATCGGAAACCCTGTATATATTCTAAATACTATTTTAGGGTATGAATTATCCGAAATTCTTTTCAAGTGAAACCCTAAGTCCCCATCCAAGGTTGTGAGTTAGTTATAATTTTGCACTTATATACATACAAATACAGATTCATAAGTATTTAACATAGGTAAACATGAATGGCGATGATAGTAAAAATGGTAAATACAAATCGTTGGTAACTAAATGACTTGCGATACTAAAGATAATCAATTACGGGGTGTCGTCCGCGCGTCACCGATCCTCATGGTGATGCTAATCAGTTTTGACCTTCGTCACGCGGCCTTTCTTGCGGTCCATTATGTCACCAATTGCAGCACAATGGTTGGCAGGAAGGCATGGTTCCTTTGCCCATTGAAGCCTTACCGCCGCGAAGTTTAATTCAATTTGATCATCTATCTATTGGGCTGAGACCAATTTACTTCCTAAAATGGGTTAACCAATGCAAGCTTTGCGTCCCATATTGAGTTGGTCATTGGATGGGTGTGGTTTTATGAGCCTATCCGTGCTTCGTAAACTATTGGTCCGGGCTACTGTCATTATAACATTCAATTCAAAGGACTTATGGGTATGGGGTTGCTTGAAAATGTCAGTCTAGAGGCCAATAGCTTGACAACTTCTCACAATTTGCACTGGACCAAGGCGATGAATTATGGGCAAGCCTCGTTTGTCTAAGGAGGGGCTCTGCCCCCGTAATCGGAACAAACAACGGCTATGAGGCCTACAAGGGTATATATTACTAACTATCCGTTCTTTCATAACATTTCAGTCACTCTGGTTAATAATTGGCTCTCGAAATTGCAAGGAAGTGATGTTATATAACTGTTTGCCCAATTTACTATCAAAGCTGAACTAATGAGCTCGTCAAATAAGCCTACGCAATGTTACGTCACAGTCTATCATTGTTATCTCCATTGAAACCTAAGCCTAAGCATTCACGCAGTGTTTGCGTCAACTAGGGAACCTATTCACTAAAAACACGTTTTGAAAACGGCGTTTTTATACAGTTAGATTTCTAACTAAAAGAACGTTTTACACGTCCTCATAAGAACATTGAATCTTCTTTTCAGCAATCAATCTTTTGACAGTTAAAAATTATATTGTGACCATTTCGGTACTTTACATTTTTATTATTAAACTAGCTGTACCGCGCGGGATTGTTCACTCTTTGCCAAATTTCTTTAAAGATAGTTTCGGCTTGCGTGACGTATTAAATGGATGACACCGAAATAAAAAAATAGAAAAGCCAAAAAACATAGCAGACCATAGTTATTTTCGCATTTATAATATGAGAGAATGAAATGAAAAATATGAGAAATTTGGAATACCTTCCAAAACACAAGTTGTCACTGTCAAGTTGAACTATTTACTGTATCATATACACTTGATACTCATGTCAGTATTAAAATTAACTGTCGAACATTCGTTCCACAACGCTTGCAAAATTAACTTTACAACGCTATAATTACTCGATATTAATTAGAACGTAGACTTGGTATGAATATCGGTTTTAAATCGCCCGTTTTAAAAACGTGGCCTTAATTGATTGCCCTTCTACTCCTGGTTACTCTGTGGTGAGACAAATACAACTTTCCAATCCGCAACGCAGCTTGTTTCTGCAGCGATTCGTCTTGGACTCAGTGCGACCTTGCTGTTTACTACGGCCATGCTAGTCATTATGGTATATATTTTAGTGGTCGTTTTTTACGTGATATATTTTGTAACTATGACTGACACGTTTTACTGCAAACTACATTTATCACGTTATTTGTATCATAGTCCTTTTAAAATATACCTACAGCAGTTTTAGTAGGCTTTGGGAGAGTAATGTTTTTCGGGTTTATCTCCTGTTACTTCATTCTTCATGTTACTTCCTGCAATTTAAATGCGAGCTTGGATTTTAGTAAAGAGTCAGTTTTTAGAAGGTATTTTTTTTTTTATTTTATCATTGCGAAATGGCAATGATATAAGGTTTGTCAGGAATTCTTTATATTTTAGGACCCGTAATTATTACTTTCCTGATGGCTATAGTCATTCAACAGTTTTTATAAACGGTTTCAGCATTTTGTGTTCCATACTTTGTTTTCCAAAGAGGTCATAGGAAAACATAAGCCTGACATACTTACTATTTGCTGTTTTAGATAAGGAAGACGATATTTTTTCTCATGTAGTGACTGAGAACTACGTTTTACCTCCTTAGAATTAGGTATATAAATTAAAACAAACATGTAAATTGAATATACAGCTGTAAACTTTTCTAATACCTAGTACCAGAGATAACGACTAAAATCATGTATCATCGATATATGGCCAAAACTTATGAAATTCTTAGATTAGGTCTTATTAAACCCGACTTGGTGTAGGTGTAGGTAGGTAACTGTAAAAAATGACTATTTTTAGTTTTGGCGGTATAGTTTACATCATAATGAACCCGGTTAATTTGATTTTTTTTCAATCAATTTCATGGCTGCCAGGATCACCAAAAAACTGTTTCCAGTCATTTTCAATATGTCCTATAATTCCAAAATTAAAAACAGTTTAGCTAGAATCCCCCTACGAAGGTTTTACAGTTTTTAACAGGTACTGAACATCTAAAGGCCCCGTCACGAGAAGCTGTTTCTCAAGCTCTTTTGCGAACGCTTGGGTTGTGAAGTGAGCTCCCTGCCAAGGTTGTCTCTAAGGATTTCTGTATGGGGTTCTTCAAGAAAGAAGTTATTAGATTACAGGCGGACCGTAAGCTTGTTTGCCATCTTATTGGTATGGAAATAAAAATAAAAAAAGTTGTAAATTTTGTTAATAAAGAACTTACGTAGTGACAATTCAATCAACAACAAATTATCCCAAATTCTATCAATTCAAAGTAACATACTTGTAAAACGAATCTAACGAGCAATTGCCAAGTGCAGTGTTTTATGGTACTGGTACGCGTCTGACTCACGGAACGTAAACATTTGGGCCGTCATTTTAAAGTAAGTGCACGCTGATGCTGTCAATGCTGTCATTCTAGTTTCGAATGCGTCTCAGTTTATTTGTGTTGTCTTTTTTAGTGTTTTCACTTTGATTTAAAGTTTTCCAAACCATGAATGTATGTTTACAAAATTTATAGCTTTTCGTAACGGGGCCTATAGTTGGCTGTAATATGAATTAATCTAAGAATTTCATAAGTTTTCTCAGTAAAATGGACGTAGGATCTTAGTCGTGGTCTTTGGGACTATAATAACTGTTAGATTACCACGAGGTAATCTAGGATTATGCGTATCAGTTTATTCTTGTAATCTCAAATTAAAATGTTGTTATAACTGCTTTGGCATCTGTGACAGAAATACACATTTATCATATAGCAAATATTGATGCGATATATAAGAGTTAATCTTAGTTACAAAAGTTCTACAATGGCATTACTCGGTGCTTTAAGCGTTATAACAGAGATACAATAGTGCTCTTTCCACTTTAAGCGTTTTTCCTGAGATACAACAATGGTATTTACCACCTAAAGCATTATTTCTAAGATACAGTAGTGGTTCCTGCCATTTAAAACGTTATTACTGAGATAATTATAACTTATTATGTTACGAGTTTGTATATTTATATTTTTTTATTTATGTAGCTTTTGACATTTTCATCAACATAAATTTGCAGTGAAAATAATGTCATGATGGAATTATTATATATTTTATTATAAAGTACAATTATAAAACCTACTTACTGATAATGAGGCACTGCATAGTTTTATTATTAAATTAGCTTTTTTTATGTCATTATACTTGATTTTATGCTCAATTTGGTTTTTGTCATATAAATCACAGCTATAATTCGCAAGAAACTTGTGAAATCTAGAAGAAATTATGCAATTACGATTTTCAAATAGTATTAGTGATTGTCTTAAAAATGGTGATTTGAACTTAATTCTTCAGGCTACCTTTAGCACTTTTATAGCACTAATTCATGTACAATAGTAGTAATTAACCTTTTTGTGCAACTCTAATTGTTACAATAGGGTTAAAATAACTTTTCTAGAATTCATTGTACAGATTTAGGTTGTTATTAGAACCATTGTAAACCACTTTGAACCTGTACCAATTTGAAGCTGTAATTATAAGCTGTAGTAAACACCAATATGGTAGTTACCTAGTCAGGAGCGCTCGCCCCACCGTCTCGCTGAGCACAGCACCTCACGATTGCTCGGTCTAGACGTCTTGAATAAATAAAATGAACGCTTATGCTGTGCTAATATAATAATAAAGCAATGTTTGTATGTTAGTTTGATTGTGGCTCGAATCAACAATGGCTGAATGGATCGATTTTGAAAGCTTATACTTCCCGGATCGCAATAGAATAAACGTAATAAGTTTGTCAAGAATTGAATAAAATACCCCCTATTTTATTTTGTACCCGGGTCTAAGCTACTTGTTACTGTAAGCCGGGTTATTACGACTTATGGGAGATATATAAAGCCACCTCAGAACAGACACTGCGTCAGAAGCAGTGTTGCAATGTAAGGCTTACCATCTGTTACGCAGGA
Organism: Apoda limacodes; assembly: GCA_946406115.1. Taxonomy (NCBI): domain Eukaryota; kingdom Metazoa; phylum Arthropoda; class Insecta; order Lepidoptera; family Limacodidae; genus Apoda; species Apoda limacodes. The sequence goes on from OX291560.1 coordinate 15,536,914, forward strand.
CTAAAGAGTTGGTAAAAAGAGCCTGTCTCTTCCAAATTATATATTTTTTTACTATGGTGACAAACAAGCTTGGGGCTCGCCTGATGGTAAGCGGTCACCGCAGCCTACGGACACTTGCAATACCTGGGGCATCACTCGCGAGTTGCCTACCCTCATTGTCCGTATGTGGGTTTGCCATCCATCCAATAGCAACCCCCTTTCAAAGATTAAAACTGGGAAGATATACATACACGCAAAGTGTATTCCTATAGACACCTAAAAGTAAACCATGTTTGTGATGCAGTTGCATTTGTTCGCAGACTACGAAGATTTTCCCACCCGTGACCAGATGTGGGGTCCGGCCCCCCACGAGCTGGACCCCGACATTTGGCCACCTCCGCCCGACAGAGACCCTGCCGCCTGGCCGCCCCCTACCAGTGTTGAACACAAGTTAGTATTAAAGACTAAAAGATAAATAATACTAAATATTACACACAGCGCCGCCTGTGCCCAAAGAAAGTAAAGCTTGTGTTAAGGATAACGGACACAAATACATATTTATTACTTTTTTTTGTAAATACATACATAAATACACCCAGACTTAAGACAAACGCAAATGTTTGTTCAGAGTGGGAATCAAACCTACGCCCTCTACACAGCAGTCGGACACACTACCTAGCCTAACTACGCTGCGAGGGAGTCAAATACTACAAATAAGACTTGTGACACTGAATTGAAATACAATTGAAAATACTACACTGTAGGTTCATTTTTGTACTTATCTGGCTAAGCTCAACGATAATCTCAGTATACCTGCGGCAGGCCTCCGTGACATGGCTATTATAACGTATCTACCGTAGCATGCTCAGCTCGCCAAAAAATTCAATTAGCGCGTATTTTTGTAGGGACACTTTTTTGAAATTTAGTAGGAAGAGCGACCTCTGTACGCCAGTACATTTATTTATTCTGTTGAATTGATAAACAATGTGATGTTGGCTTAAAAGACTACAAACCGCACTTGCTAATGTAAACATGCCACATCTACAACGGCCTATCGAATAAGTGACGAAACAATCACGCACTTGTTACTATCATTTAAAGTCTGCTTAGGATTGCGCAGCTACCATGTCAATATAAATAAATAAATATTTTTGGTAATTACACACAGCGCCGTCTGGCCCTAAAGTTGTGCAAAGCTTGTGTTATGGACAACCAGACCAGACAACGGATACAAATATATGAGGATATAAATATATTACTTTTTGTTTTTTGTAAATATATACATATCATACATAAATACACCCAGACTCAAGATAAACACAAATTTTTATCACATAAATGCACTGGATAGTGCAGGAATCGAACCCACACCCTCTGCACAGCAGTCGGCCTCACTACCAACTAGGCTGCGAGGGGTGTATTGTGTGACGATATGAAATATCCACTCCATTTTTTTTTTAAGTAAGCAAAGAGGCGTAAAAGAACATTAGGTTACAAGTAAGCTAAGTTGGTAACTACACACGTGGCTGGATTTCACGCTCGTATAACAAAACACGCTGTTCAGCGAAGCCGTATGAATTTCTGAGCATAAAAAAGTAACATTATCGCAGTAGTGTGATTAAGTAAAGGAAAACGCACACATGTTTTAAAAGCTGCATTAATCGTTGCAATAATTTCCCTTTTTATTTAGATAAAACTTAATAATGTATGTTTTTGTTCCAGAGGCCCCTCTTCCTTAAAGTCAGGTCGCGGTAACCCCCGCGGCCGTGTCGATAACAAAAAGCCCGCCGCGGGACACCGAAGTGCAGCGCCATCTCACAGGAAGATGTCAGATGTCAAAAACCCGAAAATTCCCCCAAATAAAGCTCATAGTGGTTAGAGAAATTACTTTTTTAGGTTTTCTGTACCTGATGAGTGACAACTGCACCGTATTACTATACCTAAGTGGCTGTCTATGAAGGCTTTGGTATACCCTAGCAAAAGCGTGCCGTTTCAACCAGTGAAGTTTCAACTATTGAAGCATACAAAAAGACACGGTTCCATGTACGATAGGCGCTAGCTTTTTTGTCGGAATAGAATTCAAATATTTATTTAAAACCATGAAATTAGCAAATTCACTTGGTCATATTAATATATGTTTTGTGAAATAAGAATCAAGAGATCACTTCATAGATCACTTTTAGTTTTCCTAACAATTTGAATTAAAGCCCAAAAATAGAGTGTCAGAATTACTACTTTTACTAACTGTTTTAATAGCCAAATTATTATATAATAGGTGTTATTATGGCGAATATTTATTTATTTAATATTTTACACACATTAGAAGTATACACAGTGAACTTAAATCTATAAGGTATTATCTAACAGTCAACCACTGGACACTAGACGATCACTAGTACAGATATTTAAGTCCCAACTATTTCTTTTAGGATGTAGGTTGTTTTTTCGACGTTTCACAACTTGAATAAAAAGATTTTAAATTTTTAATTAACATCCGAACAGATAGTAAAAATATAAAAAAAAAAAAGGGGAACTGGAAGATAATGTTTTTTTTTAATAAGCGTTTTATTAATATTATATTACCCGTAACATTTCAATATAAAAGTACCTGGAAGACCGGGCTCTGCTCGTCTTTTTTTTTTAACAACGCCATCTATTGTCATGTAGCTTTAGTGTTGCTGTGTCGGTAAAAATAATAGTATTACTACTGGCCAATAGACGTCAGGAAGAGTCATATTTTTCAGTTTATCATTGCCTAAAAACACGGATAAAGCGACGTTTTCTAAAAACGAAACCTAGCTAGATCGATTTATCGCCCCCGAAACCTCCTGCATAGTTAATTATGTAAAATCGTTTGAGCCGTTTCCGAGATTCAGATTATAAATTATATATACAAGAATTGCTCGTTTTAAGGTATTAGATTTCGTTATGGTATAAATACATAAGCTGTTAAATTATGTATTTTACGCATTACTTACTATATCCTTTGCCTTATACATATATATACATTCAGAATAATAAATCTATTTTGTTCAGAGGTAATCTTCATTCTCATGTAATTTAACTCACATGATTTTTTTTTACAGCAAAATCAAAAGATGCAAACAGCAAAGACCATCACAGTAGTAAAGATAAGCAAGACAAGGACAACAATAACGGCGACACAGACGACGAGAAGCATAAAGAAGACGACCGGAGATTCGAACCTCCGTCCGCAGCTGACGGCGACCTCGTTGATTTGCTAGGTTAGTTGATAACTAACTAACTAACCTATCAACATTAGGTTAGATAAGTACAGTAGTGTTGAAGGTTGTGAGTAGTGACAGATGTTGATACGCTAAGTTAGTATTGATTTGCTAGTTGACAAATATTGGTGTGTTGACAGATGTTGATATTTGTATAAAATGTGCTGTGGTAACAGATAGTTATTAGATTGGTTACTGTAATATATATTGTGATAGATATACCAGATAAGTGCAGTTCATGTTGTGACAGATGTTGATGGTTTGATTAATACTGTAAGAAGTTTTGTGGCAGATGTTGATACGCTAAGTTAGTATTGATTTGAATGTTGACAGATGTTGATATTTGTATTAAATGTACTGTGGTAACAGATAGTACTTAATTTGGTTACTGTAATATATATTGTGATAGATCTGGAAGTGCAGTTCGTGTTGTGACAGATGTTGATAGGTTTGATTAGTACAGTAAGAAGTGTTGTGGCAGATGTTTGTACGCTAGGTTAGTCTTGATTTCATATTTGACCGATGTTGATGTGTTAATTGTGTTGACAGATGTAGTGAGCTGAGAGATATCAATATAATTTGGTTATTTCATTGCGATTATAATTGTAGTATTATGCGTATTGTGCTGACATGTTATTTAGTAATAGCCAATAACCTACAAAAGGTAGTAGGTTAGGCCTGCCGCCAGAAAACAAGCATGCCCGATGCGACAAACTTTTGCCATGCCAATTAGTGGCGCTAGTTTAACTAGTTTATCTTCCTATGGCTTAACCTGACCTAACTTGTTCCAGAGCGTGACATAGTACAAAAGAACCCTAACATAAGATGGGACGATATAGCCGACCTAGCCGAGGCCAAGCGGTTACTCGAGGAAGCCGTAGTCTTGCCAATGTGGATGCCGGATTTCTTTAGAGTAAGACTTGTTTTAATCCTCAAACTTTTTGACCTGACTCCACTTGATTGCTAATGTATTTTATGTTTGATGTTTTTACAAACATTTACTGTCAAAATGACTTCAAACGTAGAAGACGCATTTTCAGTTTTAGAAATAGTAGATTTAGTAGATTCGGTATCAACATGAAGACACAGATGGGTTCATCAGAAGCTCTGGAAGGGTGTTAGATATTTAATCCATATAGCCTAGCATAAACACGTTATGACGCCAAGGGGTAAATGCTTAGATGTTTTCCGTCGAGCGTGGAAAGCAAAAACATTGTTTCCATCAACAAAAACTAGACAGCGGTGGACGTTGGCGGGGCACAATCATTAATTTCGTTCGTATATATGATCTGTGGTAGTGAAATGTCTTCTCCTTGTTGGTAACGAATCTACTATTTCTAAAACTGCAAACACGTCTTTTACGTTTGAAGTCATTTTGAGCGCGTTCGTTTTGGGATAAAAAGTTCCCACTTTGATACTTTTCACACTTTTGATTACGCCAATTTTGCCATCGACACCTATCGTTTGTGTAGCTTTGTAGCGTAACTAACAAAATTTTTGGTTGCAAAACGAACGGGTGTCATGCAGACGTACACACACTACCATAACCAATGAATATTTTTAGGCAGTTTGACAGATTAACATCAAAACCCCACCTCCAGACACGGGTCCAAAGTTTCATTTTTAAAAGTGACAAAAATAAGAAAAATGTAAACAAACGCATGACAGTTTGTTACAGACTATAATAAAAATTTTGATATTTTTGACACCAATGCAAAACCAACGGATGACAAATGACAAAGTAAACGAAAATAATGATTCTGCATCTAAAACGAACCCGCTCTTTGACAGTAAATGTTTTTAAAAACATCAAACAACAATACCAAAGCAGGAGACTTGGTCTTAAACAGAAGACAACACGTGCATTAAACAAAACATGTTTTGTGTAGATGCTTTTGTGTAATGTTTCGGAAAAAATACGAGCAGAAGACCCGGCATTACTTAAAAATTTAAATGGCTGTATATAAATTTATTTCAGTAAAAATATAAAAATACCACAACAAAATGCACTTCAACGTATCATAAGAATAAATAACTACTTCATACTTTTTGTTTTTTTTTTTTTTTTCAATAAAAATAAATTTCGATATTCCATATCTGCCTGGTGTCCCGCGAAAGCCTACTTTTCTTACTTACATTTGTTCCAGAATATTTAACTTCCATGTTGATCGGCCGATGTCTAATGACCTGTGATTCCTTGCAGGGTATTCGGCGACCTTGGAAGGGTGTACTTATGGTGGGGCCTCCGGGGACGGGCAAAACCATGCTCGCGAAAGCGGTCGCCACTGAATGTGGAACAACATTTTTTAATGTTTCATCGTCTACCCTCACATCCAAATACAGAGGGGAGTCGGAAAAATTAGTTCGGTTACTGTTTGAAATGGTAAGTTTTTACGTAAGTTTATTTTTTACCTTTAAAATTTTAATTCTCGTGTTTTAGGATTAAATAGGTAAACACTAAACCCTTACGGAATCACCGTATTCGTATCTCATAGTCGATTATTTTTCTAACTTTATATATATTGCAAAAAAATAGTTTTAAATTAGTTTTGACCAGTAGGATTGCAAAATCCAACTTAACATACAAAAAGCCGTGTTGCTCAAAAAACGAATCGGATCGAGAGCGCTTGAGGTCTGGTTATGGCCTCATCACGTTAGCCTGTTGGCAAACTTTTTTGACTTTGCGGCAAATATCAGAACTACACTCGTCATATTAAAATGCTTCGAGCTTACTCCACACTATCCACAGTCATTTGCCCCAGGTCAGTGATTTTATACCTCTAAAAATATGTTTTAAAAATATCGAGATCTTGAAAAATTTAAAAGACTGACCTTCAGGGAGTCATAAACGAAGAAACATTATTTCTATGTATATATATATATCTATGAAGATTTTAAGTGTTTGTAAGATTTATTTAGGAACTAGGTCTTTATAAGTCACACACAACACAGTTTTTTGAAAAATGTATAGTTATATAAATTTGATGTTGGTTGAGCGACAGAGGCCTGTTTACTAAATTTAGAGCAGGCGGAGCCGCTGGCAAGAGCTAGTATCATATAATTTGATTTGTCAATAAAACGCAAATATTATTTCCAGGCCCGGTTCTACGCGCCCAGCACGATATTCATAGACGAAATAGACTCGTTGTGTTCAAAGCGAGGCTCCGACAGCGAGCACGAGGCGTCGCGACGCGTCAAGTCGGAGCTGCTCGTGCAGATGGACGGCCTGGGGTCCGCCACTGACGAGCCAGCTAAGGTTACTACTGTATATAGTTACGAATGCACTCAAACTACAGCCTGTATCCATGCGAAAGTTACTTTGTTTGTCTGTCCTTGCTTGACGGCACAATGGAGCGTCCAATTAAGCTGAGCACCGGGATTGTTGAAGATACGGAGAAGGATATAGGCTACTTTTTGTCCTGGACAATTTAAAAGTTACCAAACTTTAGCTTGCTATAGCAAACTTTTTTCAGCAATAATAAAATCTGCGTTGGAACTTCAAGCCTAATACGAATGTAGCGTGGGTGGAGCCGTGGGAAAAAGCTAGTAATTTCTATATATGATTAGGTCAGAGTCATAACTTGAGAATTGTTAATATGTTACCCGTTATTATAAATAAACATATCCTGAAGAATTCCTGATTAGCTTTCTCCTGATAAAGACGCAGCCCTTTGGGTCAAGAATTTTGATATGAAGTTAAAATACATCCATATTAGTAAAATTAGTATATTTATTAAAACTATGTGAATATATGATTAAATTATTAAAGTAATTACACACCAGCAACAATGTCGAAAGTGATTAAAATGGCATTGACCTATTCTTATTTAATGAACCCATCTTACTCATGGTAAATTAAATAAAGTTATGTCTACACAGAATTAACTTTGCAGTAGGTTAGATTAAGGAATTGTTGCCATAACGATACACCTATGAATATAAGACAAAATCATTTTTTTTTAAAAATTTTTATAAAATGACGTATTAGTAGACTGAAAGTATAACATTAATTTTATTTATTCAGTCAGTCATCCCTCTTTTTAAGTCCGACATAGTCAAGCAGTAATAGCGCCGTGACAAAATGTACAGCTGGACAGCACACGACTAGCAATATGACGAAATTATGAGAGTCGGTTACATTCGCCCCTCATCGATACATTCGATTACATTCGATGGTCGACTGTATCGATGAAATTAATGTTTAGGCTGTGTGTATTATTATTATGTATAGCGTAATTTTCTGTATAATATGTATCTACTCTACAGTATATTGTGATTTGATTGAAAAATTGTAAATACGATTTTTTTTTTCATGTGCTCAAATTTTTATTAACAGGTAGTTATGGTGCTAGCAGCGACGAACTTCCCGTGGGACATAGACGAAGCGCTTCGACGAAGACTTGAAAAACGTATTTACATCCCGCTGCCAACGCAGGAAGGTCGAGAGGCTCTTCTGCATATTAACCTCCGGGAAGTCAAGGTTGACTCTGATGTAGACCTCCTGGAGATCGCCAAAAAACTTGATGGCTACTCCGGAGCAGATATTACTAATGTTTGCAGGTAACTTTTTGCTGTTTGTGGTCAGTCTTCTTAATTTGGAAATTTAAGGTGGATTCAAAAGGATAACTCTTAAAACTCAACTTTAATCGTGAAATTTCACGGTGATATTTTAAAAGTGAACCACATACATAATTAAAAGCTTCCGCCCACTCGTGCCGCTAAGAAACGGTCCAGGCGGCCAAAGAAAAAGAGTGTGATCAGGTTGCTATGGGGTAATTTATCGGGACCAAATAATCCCGGATGCTACGTAGTCTGTGCGGAAAAACTTCATATGTTTGTTAGAGCGACTAATTGGATACGCGCTTATCCGGGGCCGTATTAAGCGGGTCCAGAGTATTTCGAATGCTTATAGTCCCACCTTTCCATACATCATATCCTTCGTTGTTTTGTGTATTTTTTAAAAGTTTAAAGAACTCTTGGCTCTCCATTATTTGTTTATTGGAAAAGATATGCAATGTTAAGAAGTTAAGCAACGTCGGTCTTGGTCAGTCCTTGGATAGGATAAGCGGCAAATTTTTTGTTTGTGTTTGTGAATTATGTGGTGGAGGGTTTCGTACCCACAGTGCGTGAGTTTTTTCTGACGATTGCAACACTGATTTCTAGAGGTCAGTTTTTTAAGTGCCGTTATTTAACCGCAAATGCATCTGTTTGTAAAATATAAAATATTCATGTTTTAAATAAAAAAAATATATGAAAATTATTAAGTTGATTCAATATTTTTTTTTACAAAAGCTCACCATGAATCTCAAAACAAACGTTAACTAGTTTCACATTTATTAATTCTAGGGATGCGTCAATGATGTCAATGCGTCGCAAAATAGCTGGATTGAAGCCTGAACAAATTAAACAACTTGCCAAGGAGGAGCTTGATCTACCAGTGACCAGACAGGACTTCCTCGAAGCCTTATCCAAGTGCAACAAATCAGTTTCCAAGGGAGATATACAGAAATATCTATCGTGGATGAAAGAGTTCGGCTCCTCCTGATTGTAAATCTAAAGACATTAATGTTAAAAGGTGTATTAAAAACAACTATCGTAAAGGAGATCTTTCATATTCGGCCAAAAAAATTAAAGTGCCGGTCGCCGGGAAAAAAGAGCTACATCGGTCCAAACTATCAGCACGAATATTTTTTAATGAATTACGAAATCTCTTAGATATTTTCTTCAGCTGTTTTCTCATCTCCAAATTTATTGTTTTCAATACATTTTACTTCAAAATAAGTCAAATCTGATTAACAGATAAAGGAATGCTTATATAGCTTTAGTGTCATAGTAAACTTTGTTTCATGTCACCTTCCCAACTAGTTTATAGATTGTATTCCGTGAATTTATAGTTTTACTTTCTAATAAAATGTATGCTAAAGAAAATTTTTAAGCATAATAATACTTGTTTAGATATGGTCCTATAGTAAAAATAATGCTCTTGCTGATATTCCAAACCGGGGTAACACATTTTCTTAGGTGGCCGACAATTCAATATTTGAGCCCAATTTAATATGAAACGTGAATGGTCTCCTTTCTGCAAAAAAAGTATTGAGCTTTTAAATCCTAAGTGAATAAATAATCTAGTTATTGAAAAGAAATGCCTTAATCTAAAAGAAAAGTGTAGTTTTAAGCGATTGGAACAATTCAGACTTGTCAGTATTAATTGTGCGGCATATCGAAATTTAACCTAATATTATTTTTCTCGTACATTAAACGAATAATGGACCCTTAGATTAAACATTCCTATTTGGATTTAATGTAAATATTCACTAATTTTACTAATATGGATGTATCTTGGTGTTAAATTCGATAAAAAATAAATATTTTTGCAATTTGTAACTACCCACAGCACAAAGATATTTTACTACTAATGAAAAAATTTACAATTAACACTGTTTAGTAATTTTTTTTTTAAATAAAGTACTTGGACTTAGGATTTAACACAGATCTGTTTGAGCACTTGTAATTTTTTTATGTTAATACACCCATTTTCTTATGTACTTAAATTAAATTTTTGAGATTTATTGTTTAAGTTAATATAATTTTATATGCCATAACTAATTTAATTGTGTACCTTTTTATAGTTTTTTTTTTGTTAGGATTCAATAAAATAAATATTTGGCATTTATTTAAATCAGAACTAGCTCAATTAATATTTAAATTTATGTTTGTAAATGTAGAAAAAATAAAATATATTTAAAAAATGAAAAAGTATATTAAAATGTGATAAATTATTTTTAATGCAAGTACCTTAATAAATTGTAAAAATTGTGAACCCATGACCGTAGACAGGGGAACCTGAGCCGCTTAATTCCTCCCCCTAAATTATTGCAAAACTGCTCTATAACTCAGTAACATCAATTTAAAAATCTTACACGATAAAGCGTAAATCACAAATCTTTCGGTTGTGCGTACAATTAACTAAACTCCAGTTGTACTCAAGTTTATATAAACATTTTGAAACAAAATAATAAATTAATTTTTTTTCAGTTGTACGTTATTGAAGACAAAAAAAACTTCCGCGAAGTAGTCTTCCATAAATTATTGTTATTTGACAGAAAGTAAGCCATGCGCCTTAGGATAAATGCAGTAAAATCCATCGAAGGCGTCAAGAGCAATAGTAAGGGGGGCAGAAGACGCTCCTAACTAGCCTATATCTTCACATACGGCTAGTCAGGCGTTGTCTAGCCCGCCATACGTTTGTTGCGGCGCCATGACTGCCTTCGGAATTTTCTTCAACATCAAACGCGATGACGGCTGTTTGTCTGTGTCTATGTGGTAGGCAATGAGTAGGTACAAATATTGCAATTGAAATCGTTCGAAATATCTGACCAGGTTGCCGTAAAAGACGCTATTCATGAACGATTCTATAGAGCCACCAAAATCGCATCGAGAATATTAGTACTTTTTCCGTTATTTAGATTGTTTATAACATTCGGCACGGAGCTCCCGGAACGTATCTTTTATTATTATTATTATACTAGATGTTTTTATGAATTTTATTTTACGCGAAGATATGACGCGCCATAGTCACTAGTTTAGTCATACATGTGTCAGCGACCGGTAGTTTAATCCGCTGTTTAACAAAACGTCTAGACAGGTCGTTTAGTATCGAAAAGAACGAAGCAGAAATCACATTCAATAAGTAATGTGGGTTTGGTAAGACTTAGGTTTTCTTGAGACAACGTAGATGCGAAGCGATCGAATTGAGTTTCATATAAATATAATACTTTTTTGATAATTTCCTTTCGATGCTAAACGTCCTGAATATGCACTACGTTAAACTGCTGACTCAATTATCAAACGATGACAGATATACGTGGATACATTCTCTAAAAGTTTTTGAACAACACAGTGCTGATGTGCAATATTGTTATATAAAATTACCTAACTTTATGCTCTCTTAGTAGAATTCCAATTTTTTAATATTTTTTAAGTAAAGCTATTTATCAATTTATTAAGGTACCTAATAAGAACAATGCTGTAGTATGTTCGGATGTACGTATTTTAGCAGGCAGGTTGACATTCTCTGTAAAAGCTTTGATGTTGCTCATTTTAATAAAATTGAACTCGACAGTTGTTGAATAATAAATTACGAAGAAATAAATCAATTTTGGAACCATAAACTCTTATTTGTTCTTTTCTATAACCCTATAAGTCTGACTGGAAGAGATCGCTTTAAAGCGCCATTTCTTTTCTCTGGTTGTAAATAAAATAATTATGTTGATGTAATAAAGTATATTATTATTATTATTATAACTGGTACATTAAATGTTTTACCATACAACTTTAGGTACCAACTCCAAAATAAAATTGGGTACTATACTCAAAACATAGGAATGTACCTAAAGCAAGGCCAAAGAGAACTGATGATAAACGACAGAATATTATTATCTCGTACGCCTGGGTGTATGCGTCACGGAGTGCAATTTCGAGGCCTTAGTTTCCTCTTGATATTGATTCACAGGTATAATTGAACAACTATAATTTAAGCGGTCTTTAATTAGCTAAAGAGGTTTTGGTCAGTAGCAAATAATGCATTATTTTAGAACAAATTTGGTTAGCATTAAAAAGGTGTAGTGAGCCAACTTTTAAAAAAAGACATATGCTGTTGCGGCCTTTTTTCTAGCACTTTTAAAGGAAAAAAATTCTGTCATACATGATTTTTGCGCTTTAACCGTTTACGCAGTGGAAGCTCTCAAAAGGAAAAAAAAATTGAAATATTCTTTATTAGTGCGTATGATGCCTATAGCTTTCCTCGATAAATGGGCTGTCTAACATTGAAAGAATTTTTCGAATCGGACCAGTATTTCCTGAGATTAGCGCGTTTAAGCAAACAAACAAACAAACTCTCCAGCTTTATAACATTAGTATAGATTTGTCAACAAAAAAATTGAATTGAGCTGCTTAAAGTAGCCGGCAAAAATAACTGAATTAATCAGTAATGTGATAGGTATTGATAACGCAACCTTGACATTAATGTTAGAAAATTAAATATATCCCGCCCCTGAATTAAAACGACAAATGTAACTCAAAATTATAAATAAGACACAATGACGAATGCAATATTCTATGCAAGCAAACTAATAAAGCTACCTCTCTTCTTTTGTGAAGTGTTGTCACATTAAAACATTTGCACCTGCTATCATAGTCCCTAAGCACGCGAGATTGACCCGACCTCCAACTTACCGTTCTAAGACATCGTCTCTGAATACCTTCAATGCGGTTACTGCTGTGTATTTTATAATGTCCAAATTATCAAAGCATATTTATGAAAATCCTTCTAACTAAACTGTAATAAGGTGAAAGAAAAACTCTTGGTCATAGGAGCCGTAGTTGACGGTAGTTGCTCTGAAATCATCGACATGCCGGTGGGACAAGGCTCTGTGATGTTTCCTACGCTGTTTCTTCTGCATATCAATGACATGTTGTCCATCAAATATTGCTACGCAGATGATAGAACTGGAGACGCTTATTACATGGGCCGTGCAAACATCCCTTGTTTTGTTGTGAAGGAAAAGCGCAAAGAACTTGTGTCTCGAGACCACTCTGTCCAAGGCTCTATCTGGGGACGGGAAATCTTATTCCGATTCAACCCTACGAATACACAAGTCTGCACGTTCACTAAGAAAACCCCATTCACTGAGATTCCACAATCCCAAATCACTCCCCTCACCGTCTCCAAGAGCATTGGGATCTTTGGTGTCGACATCTCCAGCGATGTTCAGTTTCGAGATCATTTGCAAGACAACGTAAAGCTGGCGTCCAAAAACTTGATTGAAACAGAGCGAAGCAGTACTTCACCTTGGGGCAAAGGTTTACTTTACAAGTCGCAATTTCAACCCCATATGGAGTACTGCCCTTTTGACTCTGTGTAAGGATAGTTGACGATCCCATAATCTCTAGATGTATCGAACTGTTAAATGGCTTCTTTGTGGACTAAGCCACATAACTTCGCCAATGACCTGGGGAGAAGGAGACACGTGCTTTATTGTTTGACCAGTTTTTTAATGCACGGAACATTTAAAAATTTTAACAACTTGCTATGTAAGGAGTTCTGGATTAGGAACCACTACCTGAAACAATATACCACCAAAACATAAGATAGACACATTATGATTCACATAGTTAAGGATTATCGATGGGCAAATGGATAATAAATACTTGGACATAGGGGCTACAACTTAATATTAAAGGTTTTTATATATTTTGCTAGACATTTAATTAATAGGGAATTAACCTAGGTTAAAAGGAATTGCATATTAACGGGGTGTGGGATACTTAAAGGAAGAACGTCATATAAGGACAGGGGGAGTTTAGGGAAGCTGTAAAAGATATCATTCACAGTTTCTTCAGCAATGCCACATTCACAACGTGATCTCTAATTATAATTTCGGCGAGAAATACTGGTGTATATACGTGACCCAGTCGGAGGTGGCATATGGTCCAATACCACTAAGACTTGGAATACATGCAAGAACTATATCAAAACCTTGACAGTAAAATTTGTATAAAGCTGTCTTAATTTAAAAAATGGAAAAACAGATTTGGAAGGATGGCTTGAAGGTAGCTTTTGGAATCTGACAGAATAATAGATTTGTTGAGATGATGCGTAATTACATATGAAATGGCTTTAAGAAGAGCTATGGCTTCACCAGTAAAGACGGAATTCTGAGGAGGACACTTAAAACAGTATTAAATTTTGGGATCCAAACTGCTGAGCCAACGCAGCTGTTTTCAGAGAACTTAGAGGCATCAGAAGTTGATGCGTTTAAATAACCTCTAAACATACGTATATCAAGTTTCACTTGCGGTTGAAATAGCAGGATATCAAAGTAACTGACTATATCGATAGGCAGCATATAAGACTTTTCTTACGGGGATGACAGATGGTTCAATTTGTTGAAGCTTCTCACAAGCCTAGGTGGAACTTTATTTCTCCAATATGGGCATGATGTCATCATGTCAGCCAGGGAGCGGACACGGTCAAGGAGAGGGTGGAAAAAAACTTGGGCTGTTCTAAACAGGAATCTGTCACATAATAAAATGGTCTGCTTAATCCAAGTGGGGGATCACCACATTCTTCCTGAAGGGCATTAGTATGAGAGGATTTCATAGCTCCAGTAATTATTTGTAGGCACTTGGACTGTATTATATTACATTTATCTAAAGCAGCTCTACTACAAGGTTCTAAGAGGAAAAAGCCATAGTCCAGATGACTACGAACAATAACATTATAAAGGAGTTTTTGGCAGTAAGGATGGGTACTCCTACAGACGCCTGCAATAACTCTAAGGATGTTGGCTCGTTTTTAACAAATATAAAATGGGGGGATCCAGTAAATTTAGAGTTTAGTATTATTCCAAAAAAAAATACCATACCTTCTTCTAGGACTATTTGGTCGTCACTTCAAATAACTAAATTTGGAGTGGATGTTTTCCTAGAGAAAATAACTACTTTGCTTTTAGCTATGGAGAGTGAAAGACCATGCCATGTTTTCAAATAATGCAAAGCAGAATTTAAACGGGATGTTTAAATTTTAATTTTTGGCGACAATGTAATGGACAAGATCGTCGGCCTATTGAAGTATATTGCAGAAGGAGGAAACAGAATGTTCTAGATCATAGGAATAAATATTATATAAAACTGGGTTTAGGACAGAGCCTCTTCACAGGGATGCTCAGCTGAAGCATTTTCTGCCTGAGTATCGGAAATTGTACATTATAGTATGCAGAGGAAATATCCAAAAATACTCCCACGAGATCCTCATTCCTATATAATGCTAAGCGAATGTCTGTAATAAGGATACTGAGGTTGTCGATAGTGCCATTTCCCTTGCGAAACCCAAATTGGCTATTAGCAAGTTTATCCCAAGTCTCCATGAGCCATTCTAGTCATTTTTTTAATTAAATGTTCTATAATCTTACAGAGAGTGCTAGATGATTCGATTGGTCTGTATGAACATGCTTTGGCAGGATCCTTACTAGGTTTCAAAATGCGAATTATGATTTGTAGTCAAAGGGTGAAACAAGCAGGGCTGTAATCAGAGTTCAATCTAAGGGAGGGTAGCGGTGGTTTCATGCACGGGTACGGCGCAAGTAATTTTTTTATCTTTCATTATTTTACCTCCTTGTGAGCGTGAGTAATTAAGGTAGAAGGTAATTGGGTGGGATCGCGGGAAAACAACAGCAAAATGGTATTAATATATAGTACGGGAAAACAATTTATATATATTATACCTTAGTTTATGGTACTTTTAAGGTAGGGCATTAGTATTTCAAGGTAGGGCATTTCCCCTTAGCTACGGCTCTGGGAACAAGACTGTTAGCAAATTCCTTAGTCCAAGAAGAGTCATTGCTTGAATCAGCACTAAACGACATGGATCCACAGAACCTCTTAATTTGTTTCCATACACAAGAGGGTAGGAATTTAGGGGAGAGCGATTCATAAAAATCCTTCCTCCTACCAGGATATTATTCGAGAAGTTCCTTCTTCCCCAAATGGATGTGCCTTTCAGAGGTCATCTCACTTGCACTGTTAATAAACATCATCTCTAAATAGGATAGTGCCGAACAACGTTACCACAAAAATGCTGTTGCGGCTGTTTCTGATTCCTGATTGATCCCTGGTTCCCAATTTATGGTCTCATGTTATGCACCGGGTTGGGCATATTCGCAGTCTTTCATGAAGACGGAAATTGCCTAGTGTGGTAGGAAAGCGCGAACTCAGGAGCACACTATCTAAGCATCACTGCTGGTATACTGTCTAGCAAAACCAAGCCAGCTGGACCTCCCTCTGTGCTATGGAGATTTCATCATGGTCTAACCGCACCACGGCGTAGTAGGTGGTACAGCGCCTTACTGTCGTTTATATTATAGTTTGAGGCAAAGAGACTGCCCAGTATATCGACTTTCTTTTTAGAACTAAGGGCCAAGTCACCATCAGGGCCAAGTCCCTAGCAGTGGTGGTAACGCTGACTGGCCAAATTTTCCTTTATATTAATATTATATACACACCGGCACAATTAGCGGAACAGAAAAAAAAGTGAGACTATGAGATAATAACGCATATATTTGACGAAAATGTAATTAGACACAAAATAACAAATTGATTAACATCTTTTAACAACGACTTTGAAAAGTCTTCGTTATTTTTTATTGAAAATTAAAGAAATTTGAAATAAGTGAAATTTTTAGATGATTGTGAACCATCACAAAAAATAAAAAAAAGTAAGCATTAAATGATTTAAAAATAAAATTAAAGCAAAATTCATAACGAGTGTTTCCCCCTCTTGCTCTGATTACGGTTTCCATTCGTCTGGGCATGCTACAGATTATGTTATCGATGATTTCTTGAGGCAACCGCTCCCACTCCTCAAGTAATGCGTTTCCAAGTTCATTCAGATTGTTGGGGGGTGGCATTCTGGATTTAACCCTTCTTTTTAGCAAGTCCCAGACATGCTCCATCGGATTCATATCGGGTGAATTTGCTGGCCACTGCATCACCGGTATACCTACGTGGCTCACATATGCCTGTACCGATTGTGCACTATGAGCACGAGCATTATCTTGCATTAGAATAAAGTCGTCACCAATAAATGGGGCAAATGGTACAACATGTTCTTCTAAAATGTCTCTGATGTATCGATCTGCTGTCATGGTCCCTCCTGTGACTATCACTAACTCCGTGCGAGCTCCCAAACATATCCCACCCCAAACCATAATCGAGCCGCCACCATAAGCCACTGTGTGTTCAAAATTAGACTGTATGTGGCGTTCTCCTTTGCGTCTCCATATTCGCTGTCTCCCATCGATCTGTTTTAAAAGAACTCTGCACTCATCAGTAAAGAGAACCTGCTGCCATTCGTTCAAATCCTTTTTTGTGTTCCGCTAATTGTGCCGGTGTGTATATAATAACAAATAAATCCTACCAAAAACAGATTATCTGTTAAGAATCGACCTGAGATTGATTTTATAATTGTTTTAAATAAAAAAACAAATATTTTGCTTGCCAAAAACATCAAATCAAATCATACAAATTACCAAAATGCGTGCACTGTGGATAAGGTCATTCAGCAAACTATAGAGGCTGCATGATAGCCAAAGAAATGAAAATATTAAGGAACAAAACAGTCAAGAAACGATTAGTCAAACGGTGACTATCAGTGTTAAATAGCCAGTTATGAACCAGCATAGCCCTAGCTCAAAGATTTTTGCAAAAACAAACCAAAATAATTCTCACGCACAAGAAGCTGCTAGAAGTTCTACAATCACTCAACGTAAATTACTAATATTAAAATAGATTTATAGAGATAGATTAAAATAGGTTGGGGGAAAATTTGATGTTCATGACATCATTTGATAAGCGCGTAAAAAGAATAGTAAAAAGCGCTAAAACCTAAGCTTGAAAATTATTAACAAACTTAAGATTATGGCTTGGAACTTTAGTAGGCTACAGAATCATCAAAACAAATTGCAATTAGTCCTTGATATAAAAAAAATTTTGATGTGTATGTCAAGCCGGGTCTCCTGCTCGAAAACTTACACAAAAACATCTACACAAAACATGTTTTGTTTGATGCACTTGTTGTTTCCTGCTCTAGATCAAGTCTCCTGCTTAAGGTTGTTGTTTGATGTTTTTAAAAACATTAACAGTCAGAGGGCGCGTTCGTTTTGGGACGCAGAATCATATTTGTTTTCTTTGTCATCTGTCCGTTTTACATTGGTGTCAAAAATATCAAAATGTTAATATTATCTGTAACAAACTGTGTTCGTTTACGATATTTTTGTTATTTTGGTCACTTTTGCCATCGAAAAATAAAACTTTAGTCTAAGTCTGGAGGTGGGGTTTTAATGTTAATCTGTCAAACTGCCTATAGATATTCATTGTTTATGGTAGTGTTTTTTTATTATCGTAGTGTGGGTACGTCAACCGTTCGTTTTGCAACCAAAATTTTTGTAACGTTTGAAAAGCTACACGAACAATAGATGACCAAACTGGCGTTATTAGAAGTTTGAAAAGTATCAGACGTGGGAACTTTTTATCCTAAAACGAACGCGCCCAAAATGACTTCAAATAGAAGGCGTATTTTTGCAGTTTTAGAAATAGGAGATTTAGTAGATTCGGTATCAACAAGAAGACATTTGATTACCACAGATCATATAACAACCAAACTACCACATACCAAAATAATGATCGTGCCTAGCCACCGTCCACCGCATTGATGGAAACAATGTTTTTGCTTTTCACGCTCGACGGATAACTTCGAAACATTTACCCTTGGTGACAAAATGTGTTTATGCTAGGCTATATGGATAAAATTTGCAACAGCCTTCCAGAGCTTCTGATGAAGCCGGGACAGTTAAAAAAAATCAACAACCATATTTAAATATTTTTAAATATCAAAGTTTCGAGACAGTAAATACGTTTGACTCGATATCTGTGTCTTGTTGATACCGAATCTACTAACTCTAAAACTAAAAATGCGTCTTCTACGTTTGAAGTCAATTTGTCAGTAAATGTTTTTAAAAACGTAAACAACAATAACAAAGCAGGAGACAGCATGTGTATAAATAAAACATGCTTTGTGTAATGTTTGGACTGCAACGTTATGTGTGCAGGGCGTGTTTTGTTTTCTTCCGCAATTAAAATTGAAGTTTACAAGTTTTAATCTCTCAAAAATACATTTTATTTACACCATCAAAATCAGTGTATTAAGTGCTAAAAAGTTTAATAATAAAACTGTAAGTACAATTTGCCAAAAACTTTTAAAATAATTCGTTACAAAGTACAAAAAGTGACAGTGACTCACGCTCATTAATTAGTGACTTGCAAAAACAAGCTTATCTTGCAAAAATATAAAATACACTTGCCAAATTCACAAACAATATTTAGTATTGGATGGTCTAGTGGTGACTACACTCAGCTCTCACTTTGAGTTCGATCCCAAGTGGTCTTTCTTTTTCTTTGCTTTTTTTTTTTTCTTACTTTTTGTAATTTATTATAGTCGCTATGAGTTTGTGCAACGGTTGCCGGCTAGTTATAAGCATTACGGAAATGATTTACTGTTCGTGCTGCAAAAACGATTACCATTACTCTTGCATTGGTATGAGTAAAGAAAATCATTCTAAGCTTTCTGCAAAAGCGAAATCAACCTGGAAGTGTCCCGAATGCAAACCCCAACGAAATACTGGTGACAACAGTGAGACGCCGATAAAGAACGACGAAGCGAGCCGTCCTCAAGAATCATCTCCTTCACTGGATGCGCTTAATAAGAAGTTTACAGCATTTGAATCAAACTTTTTGTCGAAACTTAACTCTATGATTACTTCAATTATTAAACAGAACACTAAAGATGAATTTGATAATATACGACAAAATTTAGAACTTATACCAGAACTTGTTAAATCGGTAAATTACATGTCGACCAAACATGATGAGTTTCACAAAGAATTGTCTTCTTTAAAGTTAGAAGCTGTCGAGTTACGAGGTGATAATACAAAAATGCGGGATAACATTCAAGACCTCAATTTTAAAATTTCTCAGATGGAGCAACAGACCCGAGAAAATAACGTTGAATTACAATGTTTACCGGAGCATAAGAATGAAAATCTCGTTTTTACTATCAGTCAGCTGGCCAAAATAGTCTCGTATCAGTTGGATCAAAAAGAAATTTTATCGTGCACCAGAGTGGCGAAAGTGAACACATCTTTCCCAAGACCTCGGTCCGTGATCGTAAAGCTTTCATCCCCAAGAATACGCGACGACTTGCTAGCAGTGTGTATAAAATTTAACAGGTCCAACCCTTTAGACAAACTTAATAGCTCTCATCTGGGACTTGGAGGGGTAAAGCAAGCTGTATATTTAAGCGAACATTTATCTCCGATGAATCGTGCACTACATGCTGAAGCTCGTAAATTCAAAAAAGAGAACAATTTTAAATATGTATGGACTCGAAATGGTAGAGTTATGATTAGAAAAGACGACGCTAGCCCCGCTGTTTAGGTGAAAAATTTAGAAGTTTTGAAAAAAATATCTTAAGTTTATTTTAATTTCTTAAGTAATATAATGCATGTTTGTATAACTTATGTGTTGCTCCATGTATAATTTAAGTATATACTACCAAAATGCAAGAAGTATTCGGGGTAAGCTTAATGACCTACTTTTAGCCAGGCTTAACAATGAATATGATGTTATAGTTATCACTGAAACTTGGTTGAATGAAAGTGTCCTTGATGCTGAAATTTTAAATAACAAATTATATCGCAGAGATCGGTACAGTACTAATTCTATTAAATCTGACGGTGGTGGAGTCCTAATCGCTGTTTCAAAAAAATACAATTAATCACGACTTACTATTTTTGAAAGTAACTATGAAGACCTTTGGGTTAAAGTGTCATGGCAATGTATGTATGTATGTACTATAAAAGAAAAAGAAAAACTAAGGAAAAAAAAACAAAAAATTTCGTAACCCAATCGATGAAATAGAATACAAAGATGCAAGACGCAGAGTTCGCATCCAAACAAAAGTTTGCTATAAAAATTATTTCAACTCTATTGAAAAACAAATTAGCAATAACAATATTAAAGGCTTTTGGTCTTTTGTCGGAGCTAAGCGTAAAAGAGAGGGGACTATTCCTAATGAAATGGAATAACATAATGTAATTTATTCTACACCAAAATCCATATGCAATGCGTTTGCTGATAATTTTTCAGCTGTTTATGACCAAACTTCCACCCACAACATAAACTGCCTACCTTGCCCTAATGTGCCAAACTCATGCCCAAGTTCTGTTAGTTTCGGTAGCCTTTTTATTGATTTGTATTCTGTTGAAAAAGCTTTGAAACAGCTAGATAGGGACCTTGGCCGTGGTCCTGACGGAATACCTTCCGTTTTTATTGTCAATTGTTATAAGGCTTTCGCTTTACCATTATGTATTATTTTTAACCACTTCTTAGAAACAGGCAAGTTTCCTACAGTCTGGAAATCTGCAAATATTGTCCCTATTCCCAAAGGAGGTGACGCAAAAGACATTTTAAACTATAGGCCAATATCTTTATGTTTGTTTTGTAAAACTTTTGAATCTTTAATTTTTCCCTATTTAAACTCTTATTTAAAGCCCATAATAGTGCCTCAACAACATGGTTTCTTAAAAATATGTCCACGGTTACAAACCTCGCTTCATATACTTCAGATATTGTCGTTGCTCTAGACAAAGGTCTACAGGTAGATGCGATTTATACTGATATAAGTAAAGCCTTTGACCGAGTTTCTCACGAATTACTTTTAGAAAAATTGTATAATCTGGGTATCGGTGGAAAAATGCATGTCTGGTTTAGCTCTTATCTTTCATGTAGGTCTCAAAAAGTGGTTGTTTGTGGTAATGAGTCAAATTGTTTTGTAGCGACTACAGGAGTACCTCAAGGTTCTCATTTAGGGCCTTTGTTATTTTTATTATTCATTTATGATTTGGCTAACGAAATTCAAAACTCGAAGTTTTTACTTTTCGCAGACGATCTAAAAATTTATAAAATAATTAATAATCAACAAGACGTTGTTCATTTGCAGGATGAGATTAATCGAATTGCACGTTTGTCAGAGGCAAACAGGCTTCCATTTAATATAAACAAATGCAAGCATATTAAATTTTCCAGAAAGCGGATCTCATTTTCATCAAGCTATCACATAAATAATGTATTTTTGGAAGAAGTAAACGAAATTAGAGATCTAGGAGTTATACTTGACACGAAATTATCATTCACAGCCCATTTTGACCATACAATAAATAAATCATTTAAATTGCTTGGTTTTGTTTGGAGAAATTGCAAAACCTTCAAAACTATTATACCTCTAATATTTTTATATAATTCTCTAGTTCGCAGTTTACTGGACTACTGTTCTGTGATTTGGAATCCACTATACAAATGTCACATTGCAAAATTAGAAAGTGTTCAAAAACGATTTTTATATTTTCTTACACTTCATGAAAGGAAATTACGGGACCTAAGCACATACAATGATCGTCTTAAATATTTTAAATTATTACCTATCGAGGATCGTCGTTAGATAACTGATCAAATTTTTCTGTTTAAAATTATAAGGGGCCAAACTTCTTGTGCTCACTTATTAACAGAAATTAACTACACTGTCCCACGCTCCTCTGCACGTATCGTTAACTTTAATCCTTTTGCAGTTAAACGTTCTCGAACCAACATCGGATCTCATGGAATAATTAATAGAATTTGTCGTGAGCACAACATATTTTTTAAATACAGGAATACCGATATATTGTCATGTTCCATTTCTTATTTTAAAGAAATACTATTCCAATTTAAGTTCAGATTTTAATATTATTAAGCTATTTTTATTAATATTTTTATCATTGAATGTTTAGTTAGTATCTTCTTCTGTAAATGTAAGGAAGCGAAAAGGGTTGTGACGCCAAAATGCGTCAAAATCCACCCTCTTCACACCTAATTAATTTAAATTTATATGCACGCTGAGTTTACCTAACCTTGATGTACACTATATCCATTATCTGTTTCCCAAGCTTTGTATTCTAGCATAAGGTGTATTTTCTGCTGGTAAACCTTTAAATAAATAAATAAAAAACCCGAGCAGGAGACGCGGCTTCAGTAATACACTTTACAAAACAATCACACATTAGGTTCAATAGCTATAATGTCTATCATGCACTTCATCTAGCTAATAAATGAAAGGGCAGCAGTGTTGTAATTGTAAAAGAAAATATGACATCACGAAACTTTTAATTATAAAGAGCCAGACATTCAATCCATTGCAATTCTTATCAAGACAAAGCGGTGTCCTCTTAGCAGCCAGGCACGGCCCACTGCGATATACAATACGAAAAGATGCATACACATATGCGTCTTTTACACCCGCATACCTAGAATACATATTGGTGCTCCAGACTTATGAACACAAAATATAAATTACCTACGTACTGGACAACTGATCGTTAAATTTCTTGATATAAAAGACTTTTTCTTTTTTGGATATGTTTTAGGTAAAATACCACACAATCTTTAGACAAGCTTACAAACCTCATAAACGGGGTTACGCTGAAATATGTGCCAGATCTATAGAAAGTAGCTGAAGTAGTAATGATAGCTAAACCAGGAAAATTCGCCTAGTGACGTGACATCATACAGAATAATTTCCCTATTACCAATTATGTCCAAATTAGTTTAACATCTTCTATTAAGAAGACTGAAACCTGTACTAAAAACTAGGGATCTCATCACAGACCAATAGTTTGCCTTTAGGTAAAAGCATTCTACTGTAGGCCATATTCACAGAATAACAAAAATAATTCAGAAAACTCTTGAAGACAAACAAGTCCGTTGTACTGTTTTTTTAGATGTAGCACAGGCATTTGATAAGGTATGGCGTTACTTATACTTAAACTAAGAAAAATGCTGCCCAAAGTTTATGCAGACATTCTAGAATCATACTAACCGGAAAGAGTATTTAAAATAGGGCAAGAAGATTCATACTCTCATTTTAAAACTATAAAAGCTGGGGTGCTACAAGGAAGTGTAATAGGTCCGGTCCTATAGCGTTTGTACACCAATGACATCCCTAAATTAGAAAACAACACAATCGCGCCCTTTATTGACGACAATGCTGTAATGGCGGTTGGAAATTCTCATGCAGAAGCAACCGAGAAATTTCAAAAAGCGGTATATAAAATCCTTAACCGGACAATAAAATGTAGAATAAAATTTCCCTTAAAGAGTAAAAAACCTTTAATATATCGCTTTGGTTTTGAGATATATAACAGTTTTTACTAGATCAAAATAATGAGTTTTGTGATTTTAACATTTTTGCTCCCATGTGATAAAACGTATTTTAAGCTCAGATCAAATAAAAAAAAAATTGGTAATAAAGCTTTTAGAAGTTTTTTGAGCAGTATTTTTATTACAATATTCTTAGTTTGAATTAAGCATTTATGGTTATTTCAAGTGAAGAACTTGAGGAGTCGTATCTCTGAAGAACGACACTTTAGAGAGGGAATGGGGTGGAGTGAGTGTGGAAGGGATTTGTATATGTTATTTTAAATATAGTATGTAGTAGTATTAATATGTATAAAGTAAGTAAGTATCATGTTATTTTTTTCCTTTTTTAGGGTTCCGTACCCGAAGGATAATTAGCGGAACCCTATTACTAAGGCTCCGCTGTCAGTCCGTCCGTCCGTCTGTCACCAGGCTGTATCTCATGAACCGTGATAGTTAGACAGTTGAAATTTCTGTTGCCGCTATAACAACAAATAATAAAATACAGAATAAAATTAATATTTAAGGGGGCACCCATACAACAAACGTTATTTTTTTGCTCGATATTGATAACGGCAACAGGTAGACGCTTTAAATATTCACCTTGTGCTCACCTTCATTGTCTTAACCATGTACTTAATTATACCTCTTAATAATTATCATAATTAATCATGTAACGACACTATTGGTCTAATTAATAAAATAAATTGTATTGTATTTTTCACTCTCTGTAAATGACCGTTTGTTGTCTTAAAATAAATAATTCAATTAAAATAAAACAAATATTTTAGGGGGACTCCCATACAACAAACGTGAATTTTTTTGGCGTTTTTATAGAGAATGGGTGCGGAACTCTTCGTGCGCGAGACCGATTCGCACCTGGCCGTTTTTCTATATGAATGACCGAACTAAAAACACAAGAGCTGAATGACTGGTAACAATACAAACAAACCGATAGTCATTACAAGGAGCGCATATAAGACATCGCAAACAAGTATCCTGGCAGCCGGCGCTTTTGTGATGACATCAAGAACAACCCAAATTTCAATTATATGAATAATAATTTATAAGTTATTGCTAACAATATATAAAAAGTGATTGTTTCTCCCCCTAACTTATCTTCAAAGTTTGCAAGCTGAAAATTCTAATATGAATAAGACTATAAGATGTATAAGAAAAAAAAAAACTACTTAAACAGTTCACAAAAGTAATGAGAACTCATGGGCGTAGCCAGGTACGGGCGGGAGGGGGGACAGAGCCCCCCCCCCCCCCTAGCCGGACATGGGTTGGCATATTTTCGGGATAATTTAGTCATATAAATCGTACCTATTCGGATCGCCCGCATTTTTTACTGCTACTACACTGCACCGTCTTTTAACAGTTGTTCGTTCAACCTTCCACATGTAGAGGCAATTCGTAAGTGTTTTGATGTTAAGTTGTGTTGACGTGCCATTGCTTTAGCGATTTTGTACGGTCGTCACTACAGGATCGACTAAAGGTGCGTACAGATTATTTGCAATACATCATGCAATGCAACATTTCCTGTACATTTTAATGTGTTCGCGAACGCACTAAAATCAACTGCTCCCACGATACGTGCAGTCGCAGGGCGCGCGTTGGTTCCTGCCTATTGTCGGCGTTTTTCTACTAACGCTTTGAGTGCGCGCAGTGTAATCTGAACGGCTAATTCGCGGCGGACCTGCCTGTAAAAATGGATGGAGATAACGCATAGGACTTTTTTATACACTGATGTAATAAAATAATTGAAACACCAATATAGTCATGTACACTTCAAAATTAAACGGCTCCATGGCGTGCGCGCTAAACCCTGCCAGGAATGGCCGCTGTTGAGGCGCGCAGTGCGGGACCGTCTACATATATTCTTGCTGCATTGCATCTTGTGTTATAATTTTTTTTTGTCTACTAGCTTTTGCTCGCGGTTTCGCCCGCCCGTAATTCGGTTATCGGTGTTTCCGATTTCAACGGCATCTTCTTAATTATAGAAAAAATCCGACTCACGCTTGACTTTTCAAGTAACCTATGTCCTTCCCATGGACTCAAACTATCTCCATGCCAAATTTTCCCGCGGTTCTACCCACCCTCAATTCGATCATCGGTGTAGGATTTACACGGCAACTCCTCAATTATAGAAAAAAAAACAACTCCCACTTGACGTTTTCAAGTAGCCTATGTGAGAAAAATAGACAGACAGCAGTAATGGTATTAGTATGGCCTACTTGTCTCATAAAGAGCAGTTAAGAGCACTGCTGTATGGACGACGTAAAGACGTGACGGATTGACCCTCCTTATCGGCTTCTTTCTCGGAATGATTTTTACCCAACTGCACTATAATATCGTCAGAAAATTGTAGATGTGAAATTTACTCGCTGTTTACATTTACTTATGCCTTGTCCTTTCCAGTTATCAAGACTTAAAGACATCAGTGCCATTGTAAACAGTTTCGACGACATGATAAACGCGTTCACTCTCTTTTTGGATAGGTCATGTTTGACTGTTTGGAAGAACTGTTTTCGTTGTCGAATCACACAAACATCTCAAACACCTCGACGCATTGCCAGTCAACATTCTCATAGTCCACAGAGGCTT
Source organism: Apoda limacodes (assembly GCA_946406115.1). Classification (NCBI taxonomy): domain Eukaryota; kingdom Metazoa; phylum Arthropoda; class Insecta; order Lepidoptera; family Limacodidae; genus Apoda; species Apoda limacodes. The sequence goes on from OX291560.1 coordinate 15,563,586, forward strand.
GACACATGGGCTGATGTCCGAGGACGTCTTTTGTATAGTCTGCTTCACTGTTTGAATGTGCTGAAGTGCCATAATTCCCCTATGCATGTGGTTGACAATCGTCCAATAAATCTTCTTATTCCCAATCTATTTGTGATAATGACCCTCGAAATTGTGTTATCTCCCGTATTGAAAAATGGGTTCAAAATGTCATGTATCAAAATCAAGAGCAGAAGTATTATTTGTTTTTTCTGACTGACTATGCAGTTGGCTGATGCAGCCATCTGAAGGAGTCTCAGCCCATATAGCGCCCAACGCTCAAGGGCTCCCCGCGGGGGGAACCTCGGCTTGGGTTGTCACTCTTGGGGTCGTCCCTTCGACCAGTATGAGCCTCGAACCCGAAGATGAGTCAGCGCCAGGAGGGGAGTTCCCCGTTACGCGGTTGCGATTGCAAAAGAGTGGGGGCGAGAAGCGCCCCGGCCCTCTTTAATATCTCGTGTATCCGTTCGTTCGCCGACGAACCTGGTGACGTCGGCGTCGTGATAGGGGGATGTCCTATTAGGGGAGGTCGTTGAGACTAATCTCGCTATCCGGATAGCGAGATCGTCGTCGTCTGGTGCCGAGGCTGCCTAAAGTAGAAGTAGCTCCACGCCTATGGAGTATTACCATATGAATAATAATGAAGTAAAGTGCCTACAATGCCATTTTCTACCTAGTCTGCCACCCCTTAGCCCAAAAGCTGGCTACGCCCTTGTGAGAACTTAATAAAAAAACAAACATTAAGGTGCCAAAAGATGGTTGCAAGTTTGTATGAAAGTCCTATGTCTTTGGTGTCAGGGACAGTATATTTAATATTGAGGTTAGCGATTTAATGAAAATAAATACTGTAATAAAAATATTACAAAACAGGTGAATTATGGAGTCTAAAAAGCGGTTGAAAGTTTATATCAAATTAAATAAAATAAAATAGCTCTTTATTCAATTAGGTTTTTAAAAACACTTTTGAATCGTCAAATTTTATAATTAACTATGACTTTACCACCGGTTCAAAAGGTTGTACTAACTAAGAATAACCAGCAATAAACTCAGCAGTTAAATATTAACAATAATACAAGGGGTATTATTGTTAATATTACTACTACTACTACTAAAATATATGGATTTCATCATTTTTCTAATTTAATATTTAATTATACAATTATATGAAGCAGTCTGCATAGTTACTGAGTGGGTCATATCAAAGGATCTCTATCGTCCATATTTTTGTAGATTTTGTAATACCCTTTTTTAGTTCGTTTTTGGTTTTATAGGGTTTTAAATGGTTTGACATCTAAATTTTGAATGTCTACACGTAATTTATTGTATAAGTGTAATATATTGGCCTTTAAAAATTTAGTTACTTTATGAATTCTGCTCACATGATTAGCAAATTTATCTTTATTCCTTGTAATTACATTATGATGTTCATTATTTTTTCTAAACGGGTTTTATTTTTCTAATAAACATGAGGTTTTCAAATTCAATATATTTAGCATAATTTAATTTAGCATATTTTTAATACTTTTAAAATAAACAATTTCTTTAAATCTAATTCTAAGTGTCTCACTAGGACCTAGATTGTAAATTGTCCTAACTGCTTGCTTCTGCAAAACAAAAATAGTCTTGATATCAGCAGCGTTTACCTGTAGTAAGATCCCGTAACACTTTAGACTGTGAAAATAACTAAAGTAGTCTAAACGTGCAGTTTCAACATCAGTTAGGTTTCGAATTCTTTTTGGTGGCAGAAACAGTAGAACTAAGCAGGTTCGCCAATCCAAAACTATGAGGCTCCTATTGTAGTTTAGAATTCTGTCCCGAAATTTGGTATATTTGACTGAGTTCACATTATTGACGACATTTAGGGCGTTCCATCTAACTACTTCGGAGCCGAATTGTAAGCGGTTTGTTTCAATAGCTTTTGGTAGCAAAATAATAGCAAAATGTAGTGTTGACTTTAGCGCTTCATTTTAGCGGTTTAACCACGAAATATTGCTACCAGAAACCCATGTCAGGAGATGGGTATTCAGCGGTACTTTTTGACAGCTGTCAAATGTGAAAGTGAAACCTTTGAGAAAAATAGTTAAAACCTTGTTTTTATACAAAAAAAAGTTTATTTTCGCATTTCAAACTATGTATATATTGTTTACAATATAAAGTACAAAAAAAAATATTAAAAAATATACAGAACAGTCAAAAGATGAGGCGAAACGCGTTTCGTCTAAAAAATAATAGCACCACTGAAATTATCAGCTGCGCTTAGATGGAACGGTGATTTTGTGCTAAAATAAGGTTGTGTTATTAAATTGCAACGCCGCGCCGCTCAGCAGGAACGCGCCTTGCAAAAAATTTCCAATGATATAAAAAAAACCGTTTACCATTTAGAGCTTCGTTATGTAAACGGCATTAAGAGCTATGACATAGCATAGGCTTCGCCAAACATTTTCCGACGTAATTCTAGTTTGATTGAATCCACTATTTAGCATAATACAAAATAGAACATCTCCTCGAAGTAGCAAGTTCTAGTTACTGACTTACTTGACAACAAAAGAAAGATTGTTTAATACTTAATAACTATCAATTAAATTATAGGATTGCAGTAACAAAACTGTAAAATTTATATTATTATTCTAATAAAAAACGATATAATTTTTATAGAATATAACAGGCCAAAAAAGTATTTTAATTATAAAAGTTCTATGGTTTTTTTTTCTTAAGGTTGGCTAAAAAATACCATTATGTACTATTAACTTAAAAAAGTGCGATACAGATATTTGTTACATATTAAGAAAATCATATTAAAAAATTTAATATTATTTTTTTATTTTTAATGAAATCACTCAATATTTTGTGACATAAATGTTATTTCATATAAATGAAAGTAATGAAGAATAATGGCGCCAGCGGAAGTATCGTTTTGTTATAGTGGTAGCACTGTAGTAGCTACGTGGTTTTACAAAAATGTAAACATGTTTCCGAATGATATTGGTATTAATTTTATTTTTATTTAAAAACCAACGATATTATTTATTCCATTATAAAGAGAAGTTTGGATTGCAGTTTTTATGTCTATAAGCTTACATTCTCAAATATTTCACTATTGAAAATTTTCAATAATCGAAGTGAACATAGGCAAAAGCGCCGACAAGCGCTGATTGAGCAAGTCCGTTTAATGGCGGACGCTAATAACTTTGGAAGTTTCGTGATTCTAGTGTTCACTTACAAAGAATTGACGTATTTTATTCTTTAGATGGTGAGTTAATTTTTAAGTGTTCGGTTCTAAAGTGTCAAATCGTGTTAGTGAGTAGAAATGTTAAGATTTTACGTGACAAAAGTGCTACTTGGATATGGTAACCTTTTCCCTAACCTCGTTTACGCCAATGGAGTAGGTATGTGATCGATGTGTGTGCCTATGTGAACTATTCTCTTTAATTTCGCGTTGCATAAAGTGCGAAGCTTATATGCTTCTTAGTGATGGAAGTGCCCGCGTCGCGGTTAAACAATCCGACGCCTGATTTCGATGTAACATAGGAGAGCCGGTCGATCGCTAGAGCCGAGACTTAGCAAGGGCGGGCGCTACCAGCCGAACATGGCTGCGACGCAGGCTGAATCTCAGCGTAGCGAAGCAAATATTGAACAGAATCCATCGGACCAACTAAGCGAATCTCGGAACGCTTTGTTACAAAACGGCACCGACAAAACCGTCGGGCGCGTTCCGCCCGATGGCATAGTGAACACTAAGAGTAAATCGCCTATGTCGGCTGATACAGGCCAACCACGTGACGGTGGTGAACCACCCGGTCTTGATCGAGTTAGTGAGCGACCTGTTTCTGATCAGTACGCCCAATATCGTTATCAAGAAGGTTTAGATCCTTACTACTCTCCTCGGCCTGGTTTCCCCGGTAAACCACGGCCCCCGCCGCCTCAGCAGCGCTTTTTCCCTGGGCAAGCTGCCTCTCAAGCACCTGGCCCAACTCCTACGCTTAATTCGCTACTTCAATCAAGTGGTGCGCCGCCGCAACGCTACCCTAATAGTTATGAGCAGCCACCACCAACGGGTTATGGACCTGCACCAGTTTGGCCTCCACCTAGGCATATGCCACCTTATAACCCGCAAGGAAGTCCCTACAGGAATTCAACGGTAAGTGATAAGTGCTTTTCAGTACATTATTTTTTGTCTTTGTTGATAAATTATCATTATTAAACAGTGTATATTAAAGAAAAAAGTTAATAAAATAGTTGGTAAATATTTACTTATTGGCCACAAGCTACTTTTGCTTAAATATAATTTTAATTGATAAAGTAGCATATAAACTATACACTATTTAAATTAAAAAATCAGTTATAAAATATTAGGTTTTTGTAGAAAAAGATTTTTGCCTAGCAAATGTCAGTAAAAAAATAAATTACTATGTTCCAAAAATTTGCTAATGATATGATACACATCATATGATTTATTCTTGTGGAAATGCCAGGTAGTAAGCCATACAGCCATGTCTTTAGTTAGTATAGTATATTTATATGAATTATTTTTTTGATAAATTTTAGATGATCACTGAGATTTAGATGATTACAGTATGTAAAGTATAAAGCAGCAATTTGGTGTTTAGCCATTTTATTGGGAATCATGCAAAGTTATTCAGTAACATTGTTAATTTGGGAATTGCACAAAAGTTATTCAGTAACATTGTTGACATTTAATTCTTGCCTTTGCTTGCTACCTATCTATTGTTACGCTTGTAAGGATCTTTAAAACAAAAATGCTAGGACATGATAGCGAAAAGTACAGTGATGAGCTGTTCGGTTGTTTTTTTTTTTATACCACAACACTAGGGGTATCACTTGCGCATTGCCGACCCTTCAGAAATCCAATAACTTCTTTCTTGAAGAACTCCACACTGTAGTCCTTGCAGAAAACCTTGGCAAGGAGCTCATTCCACAACTTAAATGTTCGCGGGAGGAAGTTTCTCTGAAACCGCACTGTACAGTTGTATTTTATGAATAGCGCATGAGCCGAGCAAAGTGTGCCATGCCAGGCCTGCAAGTGCTTAAATCTTATTGCTTCTCTGAAACTAGGTACTGTATGGAACTATTTTTATTAATGTAGACTGCACCTCCAAAAATTTTCAATCATTTCCATGGATTTTTGCATTTCACTTGTGTGTAGGGGATGTTTGTTTATCAATCAAGATATTTTTTAATCAAAAAAAGCTTGTGTCCACTAAGTAAATATTTACAAAGGTGTTCATTTAGGTTTATATGTTTAGTAAGTTATTTTTTAAATTTTGATAAATGTCTCATTTGCCACTATATATATCTTGCTAACAAAATTATTGGTATTGCAAAATGAATTTTTTATGGCCTTAAATTGTTATATTGTTTTATTAATGGAAAATTAAAGTGGAGAATTTAATACTTATACTATAAATTAAATAGTGCAGCCAAACTATGTCACACTATGTTAATCATTTGCACACTACACATACATACTTTTATCTATGAATATGCACTATGCATCCATACATGGGTATTAAGCAGTGGCATAGCTATCCGAGGGCTAGGCAGTGCCATGCACCAGGGCCCTTAAGCTTAGGGGGGCCCTACAACCCTGATCAGCAAACCTCAACCTTGAGCTAAACTTTTGAAAATACCTACCACCTTAAGAATATATGAAAGTATAAATATATTGGTTGCAACACAACCTCACTCATGGCATGGCAACTCAGGAAAGGTAATTCGAAACTTATTAGGCATTTTTCTACAAATATTGTTTTTTGTCGTTTGTGCAGTGTTGCCAACTTCACATATTCAGCGTCAGATTTAGCAGGAAGATGAAGAAATACTTATTCATTAGATATTTACGCAATCTATACTTAACCGATTTTTCAAAAATGAAGTTAGATAAATCCAAACATGCATGCCTGATTTAGCACTCATTTTATAGTAAAAAAAATATTTTTAATGATTATATTATTTTCTAAAATTGAAAATACTAAAAACTGTTATTGTAAAAAAAAAAAACTTTAAGTTTAATGACAACTCTGATTTACTTTATATTGAGGTTCATAAATATTTAAAGAACTATATTATTTAATTTTTTTGCAGAAATTATCTAAAAAACTAAATCGACTAAGTTGGATACTTAGTCGATTTAGTTTTTAGTTAGTTAGTTTAGTGGGTTTAGTACCAAATCTGCAATTAAACTTCCTTTTTTTATATAATTAAAGCATAAATAATTCTTAGTCTCTCATACTAGATACTTTAAAAGCAGAGAGTATTTAAACAAAATTGCTAAGTAAAAATAAAAGCTATTTTAACCCCTTGCATGGGAGATTTTCATCAGTCAGACTTGTGCCTCGGTAGCTCAGTGGTAGAGCACTTACACGGAATGTAAGGGTTGCAGGTTCAAGTCCTGGCTCGAGGTTAATCTTTTGACTGCATCTTTGATATGAAAGTATTTATTTATATTGATGATCTAAAAAAACAATGAAATAAAAAAAAACATACAAAAAAATATGTTTAAATAGTTTGAAAATGTGTCTTCATTTCAAACTTTGTCATGGTATTTCGTGATTGTAATGTAGCTTTTATGGTTCCTAACCTTGCTTTTTTGTGCACTGATACAAAGGACCATCTTTTGTTAACTTTACAGCCCATTCTTAAGCTTAAGTATGGCATGGTAGCCTTGAAAACATAAGAGCGCCTTACCCTCCTGATCGAATAATGGAGTTAATTTCTTCATCTGATAAGTTCTTCATGAACTGTGGCTCAGTTAATTCTTCTTGCCAGTTAATAAAATCAACATACAATTTGTATTTGACACTTCAAACAATCTAGGTGTGGCAGGTTAAGGCATACTGTGTGCCTTTAATATGCCCTGGTTTTTCACGAATTTGTTTCCTGTTATTAGTTATCATAGAAAGCAGAGTGCTCTTAGGGAGCGCACAATAGCTATTTTGTTAAATAACAGTATCTGAAGGACAAACCTTATATTATAGCTGAAACAAGTATGTGTAAATTTTGATCAGAATTCAACCTTATTTCAAACTTACATTTTCTGAACTTAGCCTCATGATAGGGCCATTGTACGTACATAGGTAACCAATACCTGTCATTGGTTACTCATACCATCCCAGCAGGAGCCATCTGATGTTATTCAGAGCCTCTCTCATGGTTTGTGGATTCTTAAGCTTTGTCCGTTGGACGCTCACGCTTTTGCAATAAAGAACCATGTGAGATGGTGTCTCCTCAGCTTCCATACAGCTGCTCCTGCATAGAGGACTGTCGGTAAAGCCGATTTTGAAAAAGTGCCTGTTAAGCGGGCAGTGACCTGTTATTATGCCAACTATGTAGCGTAGGTTTTTCCTACTAAGTTTTAACAGTTTATTTGACAGATTTGCATCCAAGGATGTCAGAACATTCTTGGTTTGTTTGCAGTCCATATGTGCTGCCCATTGTTTGTTGTGTAGTTGTAAGGTTCTGTCACATAACCACGTTTCTAGTGGAGTTAATGGTATCGGTAAAGTTGGTTCAGGTCCCATTATTTTAGTGCTTGATCCTCTCTTTGCTAACTGATCCGCCGCATCATTGCATAGAGACCTACTATGACCACATATCCATTGAAGAGTAACCCCGTTCTTCAATGCAATTTTTTGCAGTTTACAGTGACATTGCAGGATTAGTCCACTGTTAATGCGGTTGTTGTTGAGAGCTTGTAGCACAGTGGGACTGTCGGAGATGATGCATATTGATTCATCGCTTATGCCTCTATACAGTACCACTGTTGCAGCTCCGGTGATACCAACACATTCTGCTTGGAAGATAATGTTGAGTGCACCCAAGCTCGATGATGTTCAGGTCATGGAAGAATACTCCTGCGCCCGTCCTTGATTCTGTTGTGGAGCCATAGGTGTAGATCCTGACTTCATGGATGCCAGAACTATCCTTTTCTTCCTCTTAAAGCTGGATACGGTATTTTTTTATTTTGTTCGAAGACAAAGGTGTTGGGGATGTTAACATGGGTCGTATTGGCTGTATAAAGCCATAGGGTTATGGATGGCTTAAGGCCCTTATTTCTTGCCTATTAGTCTTGTGCATTGCCAGAAGGCTGTAGGTTATTTTTGTGGTTAGATGCTTACTCCAATTTAGTTTTCTGTCTAAAATTACCCCAAGGTATTTGACTTCACTTGCAAGGGTAAGCTTAATGTTTAATAGGTATTTTTGGCATGGTAGTCATTTGAATTTTCCTTTTATTTGTGAAGAGGACTAATTCTGTTTTGTTGGGGTTTACTGTCAGCTCATGGTGGTGACACCATTCTTCCATGATTCTGAGGGCTAGTTGCATGTGAGTGCAGATAAGCTTTTCTAAGTTGCCTTTGATCAGAATAGTAATGTTGTCCGCATAACCTACTGTGTCTAGTACACATCTATCGTTAAGATGTTTTAGCAGATTATCCACCACAATGTTCCACAGTCATGGAGAGAGTACTCCTTCTTGTGGGCAGCCTTTGGTTACAATGCCTCTTGTAGTGGTGTTAACTGTAAATTGTACTGCTCTTAGCTTTAGAAGTTGATCAATCCACCTACTAATGTTTTTTTCGACTCCAAATCTACTAGAAAAGCGGCTGATGCTGTTGAATTTCCTTTTGACGCTCCTTCAATGTCAATGAAAGTGCCTAGTGTCATTAACTTTTCAGAGAGGGCTGCTCCTATAGTTCCTACCACAGTGTTTAGGGATGTTCTGTTAATCAACCCTTTCTATAAGCATGTTGTTGGCAGTGCATTGGCATGCGCGTTAGTGCACCTTCCCTTATATAGTCGCTTTAGAGTGTTCAGCATGAAGGTGATCAGACTAATTGGCCTTTTGGTAAAAATATGACCTTGACTACTCTCCACTGGCGAGGTAAATAGTTGTGAGCTTTGGAAGCTCTAAATATATCAACTAGATGTGGCACAAGTGTTCTTTGTCTCCATTTCAAAAGTGCAGGGAATATTTTGTCCAGGCCAGCTGATTGGAAGCTTTCAATTGCCCACACAACTCCGTCTGCAGTGACCAGGAATTTGGCTATTTTTCAGTCTGTAGGAGTTGGTTCTTTGTGTTTCACATTTTCCCAGTTTGGGTTGTCAGTGACTACACATCCTGGAAAGTGTGTTTCGATAAGCACCTCGCTTATCTTGTGATAATATTTTTTTTACAGCTGCTTTATTGGTGGAATTGATGTTGTCGCAGAACCGCCGCCAGGATTCACCTTTGCGATATCTTATGCGCTTCTTGTAATGATACTGGGCTTGATTATATTGTTCCCAGTCTACTTTAGTTCTTGTGTTTTTGGCTTGATTAAAGAGTCTTTTCAGATAGAGTTTAAGTCTCCCTAGTTCTGGCCTCCACCAGTGAGACTTTCCCCCTATGTTTGGAGTTGTAGGGGTGCAGGCTTGCTGGTAGATGTGTTGGATGCACTTGGTTAGTGTGTCTATATTGTGTTCTATGTTGTCAGTGCTGTTGGCCATGTCTTTAATGGATAGTTAAAATGTTGAACATGAAGTCAATGAGGTCAATAATCGTTCGTTCGTTCGTTTCATGTTTCAGACAAAACGAAATGATAATCATGCGATTTCTCACATAAAAAAAAGGTTACTAATTTTAACCTTTTACTAATTCGCACGAAAACTACATTATTTCACGATTTCTGCGCGCCCCTTGCAGTCCCTTTATTTAAAAAACTTACCCTTACACTTTGAATATAAAATAGATTTTTTAGTTTTTCCAAATAAATAAATTAAAATAATAGTAGCTTTTTTTATTTTTATTTTTATTTCATCATTATCAGTTTAGTTGAAGTTTTCAATTGTTATATTTGTTTTACATAAATAGTTAATTCCAGAGACTCATATGCAATCTATTTATTGGTTATTTAGGATGTAACTTAAAACTCTCTAGTGCCAGTAAACTGACAATATACAAGATAATCCTTAAACCCATATAAGCCCTAGCAACATAGAAATACTGGAAAGGTTTTAAAGTAAGACTACCTACAATGTTGAACATTTCTATGTGAGTAACAAATTCATTTACATATACCTAGATCTCACTACAATTAAGCAAGAGATTGCGAATTACAGCAAAAATTACCAAAATTGGCTCTCAACTCATATCAGTGAGTTGGCGACAAGACTGAGGGCAAAAGGAAGTGTAAATACCAGACTTAGAAGACACATAACAGTTTGCTTATCGCAGATTTGACTAAGAGAGCATATAAAAGGAGGACAGTTCACTGGAGCATATTCCTAGACAACCCAAGAAATTTTAATATATAGATAACTAAGAGTGACATATTATTATGTAACAAAAAAATCGGCCAAGTGCGAGTTGGGCTCCCGCACGAAGGGTTCCCTACCATTATCTATAAAAAAGCCAAAAAAACATGTTTTTTTGTATAGGAGCCCCTCTTAAATATATGTTTTATTTTATTATGTAATTTTTGTATAATTTTATTAATTATTTTTAAAGTGACTATATAACTAAATATTCTGTGAATATTTTAAGCGTCTACCTGTTGCCATTTTTATTGATAACGAGCAAAATCGACCAAAAAAATCACGTTTGTTGTATGGGAGCCCCTTTTAATATTTATTTAATTCTGTTTTTTTGTATTTGTTGCTATAGCAGCAACAGAAATATATATCTTTTGTGAAAATTTCAACTGTCCAACGGACGGAAGGACACGGAAGTCTTAGTAATAGGGTTCCGCTAATTACCCTTTGGGACCTACTTTGGATTCCGCATCTTTATTTTGGAAAATGTTTGTTCAACACTGCCATATGTTTTTTAACATAAGTGATGGTCTTTGTATATTAAGAATTATACAGTTGTCTATGAGAGGAGCTTTGTTGAATTTTAAAACAATAGTCATTCGAGTGGGACTTTGTTAAAACCAGCAATCAAAATATTGAAATACATTTATTTTATTTATTTATTTTTTCTTTCTCTTTCTATTCTCTAACATGACAATCTGTGCTATACACAATAAGTCACTTTGTTTTGGTAGTCTATAAATATCTCGTACAAATATATATGTATAATAGTCATTTTTGTTTCCACTTTTCTCTTATTATACCAATAACGTGAGTGTAGATAAAGTAGTATAATAAACTGCATGTAGCTAGGTATTCAAACACTTGTGTGATATTAATGGGTACTGAAAAAGGCAGCTATAGGGAATAAAAAGGTTGCTTAAGGTAATAGAAAAGTAATAAAAAAGCAGCTATCGGTAATAAAAAAGGCAGCTATAGGAAATAAAAAGGTTGCTTTAGGTAATTGAAGGGTAATAAGAAAGGCAGCTATAGGTAATATAAAAGCAGCTATTGGTAGTAAAAAGCAGCTTTAGGTAATAAAAAAGGCATCTATAGGTAATAAAAAAGGCAGCTATAGGAAATAAAAAGGTTGATTTAGGTAATAGAAAAGTGATAAACTATAGGTTATATAAAAGCAGCTATGGGTAATAAAAAGCAGCTTCAGGTAATAAAAAGGGCTGCTATAGGTAATAAAAAGGGCAGCTATAGGTAGTAAAAAGGCAGCTATAGGTAATAAAAAGGCAGCTATACGTAGTAAAAAGGCAGCTATAGGTAGTAAAAAAGGCAGCTACAGGTAATAAAAAAGGTAGAAGCAGCAAGCAGCCGATAAATTGATAGAAGGACAAAATATGGGGAGTCCATTTCTGTCATTATAATCTAAAAGGCTCTCGATCAGATGACTGAGTGATGGTGAATGTAGCAGATGGTATTTTGGGTATGGAAGGCAAAATTTGTTTAGGTATGTCTTGGATCAACCATGTTTCTTCTTGCACTGGTGGTTCCAATCCAGGGCTTGTTTTGGAATGTGTGCTGGATCCCAATTAAGGCCTTGTATTGTGGCCATTGTCTTCTTTAGATCCGTCACGTAGGTACAGCTTGTGGCGGGCACACGTGTATGGCTTTGTGTGTAGCGGCATAGTACCTAAAGATATACTTACCTGCCGGTAAGTATATCATGTTATATATTGATTAGCGATACTTTACAAAATTTAAACTCCAAAATACGATTAGGGCTGTCTTAAGGAGCACAGATTATTTGCAACACAACATGCAATACAACAGTACAACACTTACGTTGCATTGCATGTTGCGCGCCTGAACTGCGAACGGCCATTTCCATTGATTTTGCGTATATGACTATTATTGGTGTTTTAATTATTTTAGTACACCAGTGTATAAAAAAAACTTCACAAGATTTTATTTAGGAATGCGCTAGCTTTTAGCCGCGCTAAATTCGTCTATCGGGTGAGATTTCTACTGAAATGTTGTAGTAGTAAAGTTCGTCCTCGTTATAGTTATTCCTGCGCGAAGGGAAATCTAGCCTATGTCCTTTTCCGTCCCTTCAACAATCTCTTTACCATTTGTAACATCGGCTACGACAAATTGAAGTTTCGACGTAATACCAAATCGAATTGAAGATAAACGTATCCTTAGGTATTAATAGGTCTACCATTCGCTGCGCATAGTTGGTGTGTTGCTTGCTAACAACAGTTTGTTTATGCAATCATGTTTTGGGCTCTGTCACGACCTCCAGTATATGATCTATTTTATTGTGAGTTAAGAGCAAATCCTTTTAAATTCAATAGTTAAACATCCCTGCTGAAAAAACATTGCATGTACGCCCTCTTCAACTGACAAATTGGCTACCAGATGGTCCCGGCCCGTTGTCAGCTGTTATTATCGACTGCTTTTTAAGTACTGTTATAATAAAATGTGTATAATCGCAAGGATTAACATTTGCTGTAGATTATCACTCAATTTCCAGTAATATCAACCATTATGTAGATGTTTTTTCGGGGACTGAGTTAAGGTAGAAAAGAGATGAAGAGTTCCTGTAGGAATCCTACTGCGACAACCTGATTCCGCGCGCGTGGAGCCGCTGACAAAGGCAAGTAAGAATTATATATGAATGAAAAACTACTGTAGCACCAGGGGGTTTATTGGAAAGAGTCTCGAGTACGCCGGACTGGAATTTGAGAGTACTGTAAGTACTTTCACGAGTCTCGAGAAGAAATACCTACTTGCTTATATTTTTCTCTAATCGGTCTTACTCGAGACTGTTGCCAATAAGCTCCCAGGGCTCAGTCACTAAATCGCCTCAATGTACCGCATGCTTACCGTTCTAGGTACACACGGCTACTCGTTAAAGTATACCGGAGCAAATCACCTAAACACGGTTATACGCTAAATGACACCGGGGCATTTCAGCTAAAAAAATATATAAGTGGCAGAAATGATAACAGTATTAGACTTGAAACGATTACCATTGGAGTTAGAAAATCGCCCTGCTGATGCCCAATTTATAAATAACGTGACACAATTATGTGTAATATTTGAATGCGATAAGAACTCATGCTATGCCCTCTGGAAATTTATTTTGGCCATATTGGAATGGTTTATGTAATGAAAATGACACACGACAAGCAATTACCCGTTCCAGATGGATGAAATAAACGTTTTCGAACTAGATAAGCAATCAGCGCCAGCAGCGTCATGACTGACATGCCTCTGTTTAATAGCAAAAGCAAAAAAAAGTAGCGACGAAGCATACCCGTTGCAAGTGGATAATAAAAACGAAAGCGGGCTACGATAGTGAAAGTTTGATGTGTAGGAAAATATTACTCCGTACTAAAAGATTTGTGCGTTCCTCTCAGATAGGAAACAAGCTGAACGGCACTGTGTTGCCAAGTCGCTTTGGAAACTCTACCACTGTTGTCAGATTTAGAGGCATTCCCTAACATCAGGAGTTTCGAGGTTTCAATACGATGTGTGTGCAAAATGAAAATTGAAAAATGAAATATTTATTTTAAAAAATTACACTTAATCCATCGAGGGAGTTTACTGAAGGTTTTTTTTTTCAATTTTTACCTGGTGGTTTTTTGTAATCAGAAAAAAAAATATTACCGGATGGAATGAATTGGTAACGGAACCAAAGAGGCAACAAATTTTTTAGAAAAAAAAGTTAGTTTACAAGTTTTTCCTAAATCTGCAATAATTTGACGTCCTACGGAATCCTAATTTAATACGTATAATATACGACACGCATAATACCTAGCCGGGTAATTTTTCGTGAAATGCTTTCCTGACTTCTGGCTACCTTCGCTTTGAAACTTATCTAATGATACATTAAAGGTCAATAATATGTAACTTGTATTGTGCTAAATAAGTTGACTAGTGAGTTAAATTAATGCATCTTGGGAGGAAAAGTGGACCAAAGTGTGGCAACACTAAACTACACCCTGCGCACATATATTATGTAGAGAGGCGGAGTAGCGAGCGTGCCGTGTTTTTGACGTAGCCTCATGAATGCCGTCGCTCGGTCGGTCCTTGACGGGTGACATGTGTATCTATCTGGCTCAGCAGGGAACTCGAAAAGCTTTTTGTTCCTTTATTGGCTCAACTGTACTATTTATTTACCAGAGCTTTTCCATTTTCCATTGAATTGTAGGCACCCGAATGTCGGCTGTCGACGTTGTGTTGTGAATCATTCCGAAATTGGACGCGATTTTGATTATTCTTTTGTGATACTGTTTTGAACTCGTTACTGTGAAATACGGGTCCTTTATATCAAACGATATCTGCTGAAATAAATAACGAGGCTTATTATTTATTAACAATGTATTAGAGTGATACACAGTAGGTTCTGTTTGTGTAGGTAATGCGGTGTAAATAACGTGTAATATACGAAACCCTATGAACGTTATCGGTTTAGTAGTGTTGTAATTAAAGGATACCGATACCAATATTATCGGCTTATAACCAACCGATATTATACTGTTACGTTTCTGAAGTCCTGTCATTTGCTGGGCTGTGCGCGCCTTTGTGTTCAAACAGAATTCATACATTTGATTAGATACTTGTTGACCTATTAGTTGTAGCAGCTATGATGACGATGCTATTTCCATGATTATAATCTGCATTACTTAGTTATTTAGTTAGTGTACGTGGTGTAACCTAGTGTTTTTATGATGGAAATCAATAGAAATAGAAGGATATTATGGTAATGGGCGACTTTAATCAATGCAAAAATTGGTCAATCAAAACTAGAGGACTAATAATGTATTATGAAAGGAAATAAAAAAATATTTGATTGCGAATTAAAGTCTTCTCCGCCCTTTAAATTACTTTGACCCACATTTTAGACATTTAATTTAGATGTTAGATCATGTAGTATACGCTAAGAGATAAATTAATGTTTATAACCCACTCAGTTTAAACGAAAATTGTCATGATTCGAATACGAGATGTCTCGAACGGTCCGAACTACTCGAAGCAGTTCAAGCGGTGAGCGTCCGAGAAATGTTGACGAAGTCGAAGTTCGAATTCGTGATAAATTCGAACGCGTGAGAATTGGCTCCCTGAGCGGTGTCACAGTCTCTTAAGCGGTGCCACATTTGCATTTAATACATCGAAGTGTTGAAGTTTTTATATATATAACAGCTGTTCAACTACAATCCTAGAACACGAAACTTATCCATCTGCAGAAAGGTGTGAGACAGGAAAATGTCATTTCTTAGCTATTCGCTGCTCCGTGGCTATGGTTATGGTTAGGCTACATCGTTTGTCAGCCGATAACCGTTGCGTAGGAAAGGTTCTTGAGTGGCGACTGCGAATCGGAAGCCGCAGCGTTGGGCGACCACCTACAGGTAGACAGATGACCTGGTTAGAGACGAAGCCAATAGGCGCGGGCGGCTCGGAACCGTCGTGAAGACATAAGAGAACACTTAAGTTCAGCAGTGGACGACTTCCAGCTGAGACACCGATATTTCAAAATTTCAATTTATGATTTATTTTAAAACTTTCAGGTTTATTTTTCTGAATTAAATAGCGAAAATTTTATTAATTAGGTAACGAAAAAGTTTCTTTGATGGATTTTTAGTTTTATTCCATAGTATGTACGTATGAATATCGCCGAATATTTACTACAATAATCTATATCGTATCGGCAAAACTATGTACCGCTAAACCTCTGGTTTTTGGTATCCTTATGTGAATTTTGCGCAACTATAATAAAAAAACAGAACTTCCAAATACTAACGCTCCGTAATCTAACACACCGGACGTCCCGTAAAACAATGCAGCGAGCACTTGGTTGTTTACAATTTCAAGTTCGTGTTGAAGGTCGTACGCATTTGTGAAGGATGTGTGTGCCTTGCCACTGTGCTTTGTTGTTTGCCGCAAACAAAAATCAATAACGTAACCAAACCACTGGTGAAGTTCTCACTTGATATTCGCTTCATTTCTTGATTGAAAAGACATTAAAATTAACGCAATGTGATCAATGTGTGCTTATGGTCTTTATTATTTTGTGTAAACCGGACCTTTATCAAAGTCGTTAAATATTGTTTCAAAATTTTGTAACCTGCATTATCAACTTGACCCTTTTGACTCGGTTCAAAAACAGCTTTGAGAATAGTTGGTGATCCAAAACTCTAAAAGTGTTAGTTTCGTCTTTTTTATAATATTAGTGATGGCTTAGTACAACCAGTGCATAGAGTAAGAGTACTCTATAAAAACAAATATCTTAAGGGCCAGCTGCAAAATTGTTATTTATCTCGCACTAACGCGCCGCTGTATTTTGTGTCTACCGCGAGACACTGTACAGAGGACAAGCACATTTCGGAGTGTGCGTAAAGTTACACTTACTATCCTTTTCTTTATACTATGGTTGAACAAGTGTTGCAACATCTTTTTTTAAAAAAATCCGTAAAGTTCAGTAGATTGCCTTTTGAAATATTCGTAGTTTTTTTTAAGCCTTTATATTAAATTCAATTTTAATCGCAAGCTTTCAACCAAAGTGGTTTTTTATTTAATTTAGTAAGGCAAGCTTAAAAAACTGTAGAACTACGAACAAACTTAGCAAAACATAAGGAAAATCAATAAAAGTCCTATCGGTTCTTATTGTTTTATTTTTTAACCAGGCTTATTAATTGTCCACTGTCAGTCTCAGCCCGACTGTCTCTGATCAAAATTATAATATTCGTAGTTTTTTTTAAGCCTTTATATTAAATTCAATTTTAATCGCAAGCTTTCAACCAAAGTGGTTTTTTATTTAATTTAGTAAGGCAAGCTTAAAAAACTGTAGAACTACGAACAAACTTAGCAAAACATAAGGAAAATCAATAAAAGTCCTATCGGTTCTTATTGTTTTATTTTTTAACCAGGCTTATTTATTGTCCACTGTCAGTCTCAGCCCGACTGTCTCTGATCAAAATTATAAGAATATCAAAAACTAAAACATTACCTTTTTTTCGTCTTGAAAATGTTATGAACGCAGTCCAACCATGCTAGAGACAGATCAGATAATATAAGACTACAACTGGGCTTTGAGACTGACATTCTGTGAGTTTTTGATGTAGTTGTGTTTTGAATAAGCAGGAAAATGACTAGTTTCATGTTTTTTTTGGTGGATAGCTAAATTAGGTCCGAAATTCCGCATTTGTGTCATTAATTTCTGTTTGTCCGTATGAAAGGCGATTTTCCCATAGATGTGGCTTTGCTGGGTAGTACGTTTAACTTAAAACGCATACTGATTTTACACACACACACACACACATAGACACAAGTACATTCAGTTTCAAATATTTCCTCGTTCCTATGCAAATAATTCCGAGTATTTTCATACATGACCGCATTGTCATAAATAGGTATGACGTCACTCTGATTTATTATTAATATTTTGTGATGTATTTGTGATGATAAATGAGTCAAACGGGGAATTAGCAATTTATCTCGGTGTCGCCCACAATCGTGTTAGATAGTTGTCGATAAGAAGCACGTGGTTGGGGTCGGTGAACCTTACTCGCCGCAGACAGATGGTACCTAATAATAATAATAAAACGTTTCCATGCGAGTGGTTCAAGGGCGAGCCGCTGATATCGACGCCGCTATATTTAGGTTTAGCCGTTTGTACTAGCTTCGGATTCAAGTTTGCATGTCTACTGTAGATGCTCAGGTTAATTTGTGTCTTCTCATCTCGCTTTTTACTGTTTATTTTTAGTTTTCTTTCAAGTGCTTGGTTGTTACACTTTTCTTTGTTGTCCTGTCTGAACCTAACGGCACTTTATACCAAAATCGATGCCGCACGCCTATAATATGTAATGGTGCTAATATCTACGCGCGCACCAGTGGTAGTGGTAATGGACTTGAAAGTGATAACGATTGGATTTAGCTAATCACCCTGCTGGTCTGCAACTGTTGAGTTTTGTGCATGTGTTCAATTCAAAGTCGATGAAATGACTATGGAGAGAGCTACGTCGGAGTTTCTTTACGTGACAGAATTCGTAATGAGGAAATACGCAGAATAACAAGATTAACTGGCATAGTCCGAAGGGTTTGTATAAGCTGTCTGCAATATTCGTAAAGGTGAAATCTATTTAGACTTCCATACAATTGCTGTAACCTTAAACATCTGTAACTATAACCATTTCGCTAGGTCCTCAAAACTATTCTTATATATCGCTATTCGTTAAAAGGCACAAGAATCTTTTTTTTGGGGTTCCGTACCCAAAGGGTAAAACGGGACCCTATTACTAAGACTCCGCTGTCCGTTCGTCCGGCCGTCTGTTTCGAGCCTGTATCTCATGAACCCTGATAGACAGTTGAGATTTTCACAGATGATGTATTTCTGTTGCCGCTATAACAACAAATACTTTTATATACAGAATTATGAACAGAATAAAATATATATTCAATGGGGCTCTTATACAACAAACGTAATTTTTTGCCGTTTTTATAGATAATGGTACGGAACCCTTCGTGCGGGAGTTCGACTCGCACTTGGCCGGTTTTTTTATTCATAAACTGTACGTGAATTATTTTTTAATTAGGTTAGGTCCTGTATTAGGACACAGGCCTCTTTTTATCCCGATAAATTCAAAAGTTTCCGCGGGGATGCTATGTATATGCGATTACTTGGTTGGTGCACCATCGTGCACCCTTGATGTACCTATGAAGTGGTTTTAATTTTTTTTTACTTTGGTTTTTAACTTGAATCGTTTCCATGGAAAATTCCTGTCCTGGGCTGCATCTTTATTCAAGATTAGGCCACTATTATGCGTAATTTCTGGAAGCATAATTTCGGTTTTCGCTCTTACTTTCACATCGCAAAACGGCGACGGCATTGAAACGAGATGAATGGCTCGCTCGAGACAGCGTGTTCCCCGCCTGGATGTTGATTTCATATAAACAATGCTACCGACCTCGGTCTTGTTTACCTTTCTCTTAAGGACTTGGTCTGTGCACTGTCGCGTGCCCTTGCACATAGAATAGGGTAGTTTACAAGTTGCTAAGATCATCAGATTTTGATAAAATTAATTACGATTTGTATTAGGTACCAGTATATACTAAAAAAACACGAGTAGAATACTCGAAAATGAATGTTGCCAATATCTTGCAGATGTTTTAAAATTTGTGAAAAAAAAAAATATATTTTTATATTACCTTGCAGCGGACCATATCGTACCGCTACAAGCAAGGCTTGACGTCACGCGTCCTACATCGCGCTATCGAAGTTTCCTTCGCAGTTCAGTATATATAGAAACCGAAGCGCAAGTTCAGTGCCTAGTGTCTAGCCTCCAAGCCCAATGTGCCTTAAGCACACAGCCGTTCGATGCCGACCACGTTCGCGAGGTAGACGGCGAAGTGGAGCGCAGAACTTCTCTGCCCCCACAAGACCCCCTGCCCCAGTCACTGTCGACGAAGTCAAACAGGTCATCAAAGACCCTACGCCCCCGTAAAGCGTGCGGACGGTATCTCTAACGATATCCTAAATCGCTCTGGATTCTAGGAGCGATTTTCAACGCTGCTATCGAAAATTGCACCTTTCCTTCTCAATGGAAAGATGCAATTGTTAAAGGCATCCACAAGCCAGGCAAAGATCGCTCTGAGCCGACCTCCTATCGCCCCATAAGTTTATTAAAGGCCCTTGGTAAACTCTACGAACGTCTCCTCCTCGCTCGCCTACGGAACGCTTTAGTCTCCTGAGGTATTTTAATAGACGAGCAGTTCGGCTTCCGTGCCAAACACTCATGCGTCCATCAAGTCCTCCGCATCGCGGAACATATTCTCACTGGCTTTCAACCAGTATAAGGTAAGCCCCGGCACACGGGCGCTGTCTTCTTCGATGTAGCGAAAGCCTTCGACAAAGTCTAGCACAACGGTTTAATTTATAAACTGTACAACTTTCAGTTGTCGGACGGTCTCGTGCTCATCATACGAGACTATTTGTCGAATCGTAGCTTTCGCTACAAAGTGGAAGGCACTCTCTCTTCCCCCCGTCCTATAGAAGCAGGAGTCCCGCAAGTACACTAACGACATCCCTAAAACGATAGGTACCCAATTAGCCCTCTTTGCGGACGAAACCGCTATTTATACCACCGATAGGCAAGTGAGTCGAATCACTAAGAGACTCCAACCCGCTATCACCGCCCTAAGCGAATGGTTACATCATACGAGACTATTTGTCGAATCGTAGCTTTCGCTACAAAGTAGAAGGCACTCTCTCTTCCCCCCGTCCTATAGAAGCAGGAGTCCCGCAAGTACACTAACGACATCCCTAAAACGATAGGTACCCAATTAGCCCTCTTTGCGGACGAAACCGCTATTTATACCACCGATAGGTAAGTGAGTCGAATCACTAAGAGACTCTAACCCGCTATCACCGCCCTAAGCGAATGGTTTTGGAAATGGAGAATCGAGGTGAATCCCGACAAAAGCTCTGCCGTCCTCTTTACCTACGGCCGCCCTCCTCGGCTATCTCCCCTCTTTCTCTTCGGTCGTGCCATTCCCTGGTAAAAACAAGAACAAATATCTCGGTGTGACCCTGGATAGGCTTTTGAACTTCCGCGATCACACCAAAATAGTTAGAGACCGAGCCGCTTTTGTCCTCGGTCGTCTTTATGAAGATGTCGCTTAGATATAAACTGAATCTTTACACAACTTGCATCCGCCCCATACTAGCTTATGCTAGCGTAAATCTTTGCGTTATCCTAGCGAAACCTCCACAAACTTCAGACCCTCCAAAACCGCTTTCTCAGATCGGCCTCCGGAGCCTCCCGGTACTTCCGCAATGCGGACCTACACAGAGATTTCTAACTCCCCACAATTACGATCTCGCTATCCGGATAGCGATATTAGTCTCAACGACCTCCCCCAATAGGGCCTCCCTCCAAACACGACGCCGACGTCTCCGGGTTCGTCGGCGCCCACAAGGATACACGAGGTATCAAAGAGTGCCCCCCACTCAATCACAACCGCACCCGCGTAACGGGGAACTACCCTCCTGGCGGAGACTTATCTTCGGGTTCGAGACTCACGCCGGTCGAAGGAACGCCCCCGAGAGCGACAACCCAAGCCGAGGCTCCCCCCGCGGGGAGCCCTTGAGCGTTGGGCGCTATACGGGCTGAGGCTCCTTCAGAGGCTCGCTCAAAAAGTCCGGTGAAGCAGTAATGGCTGCAACAGCCAACTGCATTGTCAGTTCAGAAAAAAAAAAAAGTAAAGTGGACCACGGCGGTCCCAAGGCATAACACCTCGCTTGGCAGGAGATCTCCTCTTTGCCGCCGCTCCACAACTTGTTACATTTCTAATTAATTATGTTATTGCAGCAAATACGTAAACATTATGAAAGGAAATAGTTTTTAATATTCTTCAACGTCTTGTACAAATTTGTATGGTTGTACTGTACGGTTTAGTATGTAATGTCTTGCGCTCGGTTTAAAAAGAAAGTAAGCAGCATACATTTAGT
Organism: Apoda limacodes; assembly: GCA_946406115.1. Taxonomy (NCBI): domain Eukaryota; kingdom Metazoa; phylum Arthropoda; class Insecta; order Lepidoptera; family Limacodidae; genus Apoda; species Apoda limacodes. Next base: position 15,585,415 of record OX291560.1, read on the forward strand.
TAAATGTTTAATATCTTAATAATAGTAGATTTTTTTTATTTTTACCTTATCGCAAAGATCGGAATAGGCAGACTATATTTACCTAAACTTAAAGGAACAGAGACAAAAATTGGAGACTTCCTTACGACAAAATTTTTTTTCGGGACAATCCGTCCCGGATTTTGGGATAACCTTTAAGTTAAAAAAAATGTTCCTAAAACTATCATATTGTATATTTGTCTACTTCTAGGCACATATTTTAACTCTTTTCAGTTGACTTACTACTTTGACTGACTCAAAATAGGGACGTTGTGTGACACCCGACGGATAAATCACTCAAATCACTTCATTACACTCTCTCGTGTGAGTAATTTTTGCCTCGTGGCATTTTCCGTGTAGCGCGAAAAGCAATTAAAATAATCCCTTTTTTCAGTCAGTCAGTTAAAGATATGAGTCGACGTGAACACAAAGCTGTGACTAAAGAATGGAGAAAGCACTGTGCTACCTATCGCGAAAAAAAAAAGCTTTGAAAGAAATTACAAACAATTTTGTACGACAAAATACGCCCGAATCCGAGGGTTCACCTTCTCCTCAAAGTTCTGTCTCTCCATCAATACTATCTATGACCACTCCACGAAGTGATGCAAGTAATGCAAGAAAGTGTAATGCTAGAAAGAAACGTGACAAAATTGTAAAGGATAAAGACATAAACATCGAGTATTACATAAAAAAAACCGAGAAGTGTAGGAACAGATTAGAACGTTTGGAAAAAGCTAAGACAAAGGAAAATGTAGACACACCTAACGCTAAACTTACCGTAATGTGTGATTCGCCAGAAACTCGCAGAGAAGTAGTCAAAAAGGCGCTATTCGGTGTTGTGTTGAATGCCCAGCTGAAAGAAAACTACGCTAATTTAAAAACCTGCAAGGAAAAACAAATATTCGGAAAATTCGTTTCCGGTAAACTAATACACAAGTACAAGTTATGGCGAAGAAAAGATAGTTTTCTATCTTATAAAACAATTCAGAAGTCAGCGCGTCAATCAGGTTTAGTACCAAGCTTCGGACTCGTAAAGACAAAATTTCATCTGATTGCATAAACACTGTACGAACCTTCTATGAAAATGATGACAACAGCAGACTTGGCGCAGGAAAACGAGAATGCCTGACCAGAAAAGGGGTTAAAAACAGAAAAGATCTATCGGATAGCATCGCAAATTTCTACAAGAAGTTTCAAGCTGAACATTTTAAAATAAGCTACACAACGTTTTGTCGTCTACGTCCTTTCTGGGTCATAACACCAAATGTAAACGACCGTGACACGTGCCTGTGCATAAAGCACGCGAACATCGATCTGAAAATGTCAGCATTCCACAGGCGAAGAATTTTGACGTACAATAGACACACTGCACTGTTTGAAAAGACATGTTGTAATCGCTATAACGAGCTATCACGAACCTGCCAAAGCTGTAATACAAGACTCCTGACTACAGGGAGTTTGATGACAGCTAGCCTATTGAATTAAAAAAATGGATATCTGAGAAACAAACTTACAACGACCCCAAGACTAAGAATGCTCGAACAGTTACCAAATACCTAAAGAAAACGTTCACGGTTCGCCCTCGAGAACTAATAGAAGAGCTGCACGAGGATTTGAAAGCCTATTATCAACACGAGAGAAACATAAACACAAAGAAATACAAACAAAACCTTACTGACGAAGACGCTATCATACATATGGATTTTTCAGAAAATTATTGTTCCAAATACGGTCTTGAGCTTAGTCTTCATACTGTGGTAGTGTATACCAAAAACTCTATCAAGTCTTATTGTACCGTTTCCAAAAATCTCACGCATTCACCAGCGGCTATATGGGCACATTTGCGGCCAATCTTTAAAACTCTCCCACCTAACATAAAGAGCATCCACTTCGTCAGCGATGGACCCGTAACTCAATACAAAAACAAAACGATGTTTTACATCCTGGCATCAAGGCTTCAACAAGAGGTTTTAAATGTGAAGAAGTTTACCTGGAACTATTCAGAGAGTGGCCATGGCAAAGGGGCCCCTGATGGCATTGGAGCGACCTGCAAGAAAACCGCTGATGCCGTCGTCGCTACAGGAAGTGATATTGATAGCTTGGAATCATTAATATAAAGCCATTCAAGAATTGACAGACGACCTTCAAAATGAAACAGTTAAATTAAAAAGCTTTAATGGCACTCTAAAAATACATCAAGTTAAGGCTGAAATATTAACAAGTCCTCTGGAATCAGCTCCAAGTGCCGCTAAACTCATAATGAAAAGTTTAAGTTGCACTTGTAAAGACGAGTGCCAGCATTTCAATTTAGGAGTGTTAGAGTACAAAAACAAGACAAAACTTAACTTTGATGATATTTACACAGACTCTGAAAGTGAAAACATGAACAACTCACAGGATTCCACAATGGAGACCGACGACGACGCTGCACTGGCTGGACCTAGTTCAATCAACAGAATTACACCATCGGTGATTACGTCTTGGTTAAATTTCTAGTAAGAAACACTGAATATTGTTATGCTGCAGTAATCAATAATATAGACACGGAAGAAGGCGAACTAACAGTAACCTTCTTAAAAATTTGTGATGAAAATGATGTTTCTGATGTGTCCTTTGACCAAGTATTAAAGAAGTTGCCAAATTTTTTGCCCTCAAAGGGAAACGAATATTTTATTATTTTAATATACCTGTACCTGTTTTTTAGAAATAAGTGCATTGATAAGTAAACAAGGCTGATTCTTAGTAGGGGAAAGTAGTACGAGTTGATTCCCTGGGGTAAGATGATCCTTCGCGATTGTGCTGAAACCACTAACGCCAACTAGTTTATTTCACTGGTAATACATAGCTCCGGACACCTCCCCGCCAAAGTCAAATCGTAATGGCGGCGTGAACGATACATCGATTTTGACTATAAAAAATAAAAATTGTGTACGGCTGATCTAAGGTAGTCATGACTTTGAGCTTATGTTACTTTTATTCAAATAATGTTAAATGTAAATACTGTTGATTTGAGGCTTTCTATTATGCTTAATTTTAATATTTTGACCACGTGAACATAACCGCGCGGCCGCGTGCTTGTAGGTTATGTTAGCAAACATTGAATGAAAAAGTGGGACTTGGGTCAAGATGATTCTTTTCTATATGTACGAGATGATCCCTAGGGATCATGTTAGCAAACATTGAATGAAAAAGTGGGACTTGGGTCAAGATGATTCCTTTCTATATGTACGAGATGATCCCTAGGGATCATCTTGTACCATATTTTTGTTTAATTTTAAATATCGAATATTAGCGATACCAAGGGTGAAGGATGGATAAAATGTTGTGCATGTGGAAAATGGGGCCATGAAGCATGTGCTGGGATAGAGGATGATGACGCTGGTGAATTTATTTGTGATATATGCAATGCAGCACCTGCCAAAAAGCGTTTAAATTTATAAGGAGGTAGAATAAGTTATTTTCGTTATTCATTCGTAAATGTTTTTTTTGCTACTTTTGAAAGATTTGTTCGCTTAATTAGGTATTCAGAAAGGAATACGATATTTAGATTGATCTCATTATGATTAATGTAACTGGTACAAATTAATAACTAACTAAGAAGACTGTTTTATTTTCGTTTTTATTTTATGTGACTTTTAAAGTCATCTGACTGTTGATTTTGCTAATTTTATTACCTTACTTAATATGAAAATAGTCATACATATTAATGTATGACTATTTTAAATAAATAATATGTTTCATTATTGCGTTTTTTTGTTTTTATAACATTTTTCCTCATAAAAATATTTGTTTACTCGGAATGGGGGTAAGATGATCATACGGATCATCTTAACCCGACCTGGGTGATCATCTTACCCTGGTGTACAAGATGATTACTTTGTAAGGTTTTAAAAAAAAAGACATATTTTAATGAAACCTCAATTAATTTCTGGTTTTGAATATTAGGAAAGTTGGATAGATATATATAGTAGTAGTAATCGCCTTTATTTTTGGTTTACCTTGAAAAATATGTATTTTACAGCGATTCCCGCTTAAGGTGATCATCTCGTACTACTTTCCCCTACTTACCTTAGCTTAATTTTGATTATAATTATTTTAATTCTTTACTTAGAGAGCTAAGCTCGCAATTAGTTCCTGATAAATATAAGTATTTTAATTCTGTATGTAAAACAGTATTCAATAAAGGAGAGAATTTATTTGATTGCATTTAACTGTTCTCTGGGTGGAAAAAACAGTCCTCTGGGTGGCAAAACAGTCCTCTGCCGCATTTTTTTACAAAATTGCCTATAATTCGAAAAATAAGGGAAAATAACAATGGTTTATATGTATTTATTTTATAACTATCGACTTAACATATTATATTTTTAATTTTTTAGAAAAATAGGGTTGGGACAACTGTCAATAGACAAGTTTCCAGTTAGTAAGGCCCATATATTACCTACTGTAGTCTTTCTGACAAGGTGTGATTTGTTACTGTTCACATATGGAACCCAACCAGTCTTTGCCACCTAACTTTGTTTCAATTTAACATACACTTTGAATTGGGGCTTGTCAAAACCTAGTGGTTATTTTAATCTGGAAAGGACTTGCGCTCCTGAAACTGTAGCCGTCGTGCTGTGATCCTTGTGATAAAAATCATTTTTGCACCTTAGTCGTCGAACACTTCTCTCGAGTTTTATCGGTACTACTACTTTACTGCGAGAATATAAAATAGATATTGTGACGGTGGCATCGTCAAAAAAAAAGGTTTACGCACTTTATTTTACGCACTTCAAGTAGTATTGTCCAAACTACATTTTTATATTCCTAATGATTAAACAATCATAGGCTTGACAATCTCTGACCACAGCCAGATATGCAAGCGTGACCCTGTTTGTTTTACATTGTAACAAAAGAATATGAAGATATTTATTTATAAAATACTTGCTCTTTGACTCAGGTGAAAACCACAATTTTCCATCCTTTCCAATACTGAGTAATAAAAATGTGATTTAAGGTTCACGCCCAAAAACTACAAGATAGAAAACTGTACCCGAAAAACTTATTAAAATCATGATTCTCAATAATTTTTACTACATAAAAATTCTATAAAATATAAAATTACCTTAATAAGTACGTAAATGATTAAAAATGTTAAAATATGTGCCTAGAAGTAGACAAATATACAAAACGATAGTTTAAGGGACATTTTATTTTTAACTTAAGTGATACCCCAAAATCCGGGACGGTTTTCCCGAAAAAAAAAATTTGTCGTAAGGAAGTCTCCAATGTTTGTCTCTGTTCCTTTAAGTTTAGGTAAATATAGTCTGCCTATTCCGATCTTTGCAGTTATCAGCCCCGTTGGGGCACGGTCTATCCTGATTTAGGCCATAATCCATACACGGGACCAGTGCTGATTGTGTACTTACATACGTCTTCTTTTTTTATGATGTATGAAGGTTTCCTCACGATGTTTTCTTTAACCGAAAAGTCAGTGGTGTGGATGATGAATGTAATTGAGTAATTAAGAAAAAATAAAAGGATTGGTATACGCTGTTCATGCCTAGCGTGTACCAATACTTTTTTTTTCTTAATTACCTCCACCATTCAGGACAGAAGGTAAAATTAAAATCTCCTGACCACCAACGACTGTGATTCTAATTAACAATGACCTTTCATAATTACAAATAAAAAAATTGAGGCTGGTTAGTTGCCAAATTAATGTTTCTGATTTTGAAAACTAGCAAAAACAGTACCTATATACTGATAGAATCAGGCGTTACTTTGCGGAAATTCATTATTATGGTAAAATGTTATTACCTTGCAAATCCGCTAAAAAATATTCAGTAGCACTCCCGTACAGAGGTATCTGGTGAAGGTATAGCGCACGAACAACTTGCGTCTCCTAAAGATGCCTCGTGTTTAGGCGAAACACGTGTCAAGTTTTGTTAGCAATTTAGTGGTGTAATGTTATAGTGAATTTGGCATTGTCCACATAAGGAGAGAGGGAGGGAGAAAGGTGCACTCCTACACATGGTGTACTTCTGTACGTGAGTGCTACTGAATTGTTTAAGCGGATTTGCAAGGTAATAACATTTTATTATAAAACCGCATAAATAAGAGTGCCAGTGATTTAATATCTCAAATACTAACAAACAACAACAACAAAAACAATTAAAAAAGCGACTTTTGCAATCAATTCTTCAGAACATTTTGGTATAGTCTGACAAATTTGTACGTGACACTCCCATGGTCTGCGGGCGACGCGACGCGACGGGGGACGGGACGGACCGTGGCACACTGTAAATTACTGCAAGGATATATTTGCAGATATCTCTAAAGAGATAATTCGCATACCATAATTTGATATGTAGACCTAGGTAGACCTCGGCAAACGTATGTAGATCAAATTGAGTACGTTCTCAGTAGAGGCCAGGTCAGGAGTACTCGGAACCGTCGAAAATGTATGAAAGCATTGATGCGTATAGATGAGGCAAGAGAGGTATGCCAAGATCGTAGCAAGTGGCAGACTTTGGTCTCTGCCTACCCCTCTGGGAAACAGGCGTGATGTTATGTATGTATAATTTGATATGTCCTATACATATTTTTTTTATTTACTGTTAAATATTAGAATAATTTTATTTGTAAATACGTATTAGATATAAATGTTAATTTAAAAAAAAAAATTTGTTCTTTTATTGAAAAAATATATTTTATTATCAAATATAAATTAAACTATAAAAAAATAATACGCGAATAATATTATAAATGATGATATATGTAATTAAGCATCATGAAACATGTTTTTATATTTGTATTACATTTATTTGCATAATAATATACTTAATCATAATAATAATATAAGTATGCACTACAAACAATTTGTTTGGCCTGACGACCAATAACTTTGCCTACCGGCGGACTTATCTTTGATTTTAATACCGTGTGTGTATTGTAATGTGCAAATGCCCCGTACTCCCGTCGCCCACAGACCATGAGAGTGTCACGTACGAATTTGTCAGACTATAGTTAATACCTTTAGTAAATAAACGTTTTTTCATTCATTCATTTTTCAAGTTTACGTCGTGAGGTGGCAAAAGTAATGTTTTCAACCGAACATAATTTTCGACAATTCTAATACAAATTTTTTATTAATTTTAACATTAATTCAAAGCGGTAAAGTAGGGATGTTTATATGATCACAACTACGTATCGTTTGTTGGGGAGGGCACAGGCCTCCTCAGATAATTAGCCTTAGACCATAGTCCACCGCGCTATTTCAGTCCAGTTAGTAGAGCCTTCAGCTAGTGGCCAACTCGTCTGTTACAATTTTAAAGTCGCTTATAAAGTCCCTGACTTGGTCTAAACGTGGCGTTAAGTACAGGAGCGCAGAAAAATGTGCTACTCGGATGACATCCTCCTAATGCCCAACTGACTCACTTCGCATATCGTTTTCGATATACAAATGTAACTGGGCCTCGAGTATCACTTGTGGCGAGCTAACCGAACGCAGTGTAGCAGCTTCTTTATCCGAGATTAGGGCACTATTGTGAGTAGCTTTCGTAGTTTAAGCCGAGTTTTCGCTCTCACTTTCGCATGGCAACAACGGCGACAGCATTGTAACGAGAATAATGGAATGAAACTGTTCGCTCCCGGCCTGGATGTGGATTTCGTATAATCAGTGATAGCCGTCTCGGCCTCGGTCGGCTTGCACGGCCGATAATCGTATTTATTGTTGTTTGGCTCGGTGCTGGGGCCGATCGTCTACCGCACTCGGTCATTGACCGGCTAACTACCGGCACATCTATTAAATTAATTCGCTATTATTTATGCGTAAAGCGTACATTATAATTTGCAAGTATTGTTTGCCGACTTTAAAAAAAAATATACTTCTTATAAGATAAGTTCTGATGGTTTTTTTTTGGAATGGGATTTCATATATGGCAAAACTAGGCCGGTGATAGAAAGTTAGGTTTTGGCAAAAGTCAAGTCTCAATTGCATTATTCTTGACTAGCTACTAACACTACAGATAGAAAAGTCGTGTGTGTGCGCAATTGTGTGCGTGTTCCATATTCGAACGGTAACAGGATCGTAATGGGGGGGCTGAGGTCAACACTAGATAGCGGCAGACAACGGTCATACTGCATGAAGTAATATTATCTGTACTGCGCCTCGTCTATGTCAGCAATAAAATTACACAAAAAAGGGTGTCTTCTAACGGTAAACGGTTCCACCTGTTTAATAAGAACACTTAACTTCAGACACTTGCCATTAACTCGGACTACTTTAAACTTTAAATTCGGAACTCGACAAAAAACAAAAACTGCTAACTACGGCATGGTAAAAAAATAAAGTAGTTGTCGCAGATGTCCCGTGTTGATAACCTTTGTCACATAAGTCGCATAGTCTTTGGCGGCGTGCACCTTGCGCTTGCATCACCGTCGGACGTCACACGTCACGCAGCCTGCATTCATTCATTCATACATAATGTTGTGATGGGGTCGTTAACCCCGTGATGACGTCACGTAATTGCCGGCTCCCTTCGTCGGTCGCCGGTCCAAATCTAAACGTTGGATTAATAACAAGGGAGACCTGTGTAGGTCAAACACATTATCAGTAGAAGCGGTGCGCGTTTTAGGTACCTATTGTGTAATAGCCAACAGCTGATTCCGATTCCCGCTGACATCATATTCGCGATAAAATAATACATAATAATAACCTACCTCATTTGTTTGTGTGTTGTTTAAATGTGTGTAGTTTTTTTGTTTGATTACGTGCCAATTAGCCCAGTCATATTAGGGGTTTTACCTCGGATTGAAAGATAATAAGCTGTAAATTGTTAGTCATATATGGCCTAATGCAAGGTCAAGCGTACTACACGTCGGAAGTGATGTGCGTCTAAAAGGAGGACGCTTCTCTCAGTGTCGAATTCTTTTTAACTTTTTTTTGTGAAGAGGACATCTCCATCTGAGATGGCACGATAGTGAAGTGTGGGGACGCAGAGCTCATGGGGAAGAAGATAAAAGAGAAGCGTCCACCTTTTAGACGCACATCACTTCCGACGTGTAGTACGCTTGACCTTGCATTAGGCCATATGACTGTACGCAGCGCACTCTTCGCGGTCTACCGCAAAACAGGTTGATCGTATGAAAAAAAATGTTCAAACAAAAGGTGTAGAGAATTTTATACTCTACTACTTTTATAATAGGTGCAAATCTCATTTAAGCAATAGAAAGCGAGATATTCACGAAAAACCGATTTTTACGACCTTTGACCTTCAATATCTTAAGACGCGGACACGATAGCACTTGTGACTTTTGAGACAACATTTAAAACGACAAAACAAAGGTTTATACCAATTTACAGCTTATTATCTTTCATTCCGAGGTTGACCCCTTTTTTTACCTAATATGACTGGTCTATAGGGTTTTTTCTCGTTTCCTGTCGTTTGTTCCATATTTGATAGATATACATAATCACAATTTGTGTATGTTTTAGATATGCCATCCCTATAAATAATTGAACTGAAGCCCCACAAAAATCTAAATATTTGCTCTTTTTTTTTGACTTATTTTGATAAATATATGTAAACTATTTTTTAAGAAAACAAAACACAGTGTCAGAAATAATCATTCCAAGTTTAGAACCACTGACCCGGCATACATTTGGTTTAAACATAATAGCTTAAATAAATGTCTTACATGCCGCTTTCCATGGACATTGTATATACCATACCTTCATTTTAAGAGATGTAGCCATGGTCCGCCGCCCTGGAGCCCTTGGAGGATCACACTTGTGCTTGAAGTGAAGCTCTCTTCATATGCAGCAGAAAGGCTTTATCAGTAGGCGGCAGGCTTTTTAGTTAACAGCCGGGTCGCTTTGTGGAACAGCTTAGGATGATTTACACTCTGCGCTAAAAATTTACACTCTACGCTAAAAATTTAGACGGGGAGCCATTTTTTTATTTTTAAAAGTATAAACAATAAATAAAACGGGCAAAGTGCGAGTCGGATGAGATGCAGCCTGGTGACAGACGGACAGACGGAAAAACAGCGTAGTCTTAGTAATAGGGTCCCGTTTGTAACCTTTGGGTACGGAACCCTAAAATCATGTATGTTATAACATTTAACACAAGGGTTATGCCTGATTCCGTTTACGAGATAGACACTTGTGATAAAATAGGGACGACAAACAGATACAGAGACACACGTACTAAAGAATGACAGCATTAGGGCTCCGTGTTTACCGTTGCTTCATCTCTTAATATGAAGGTCTAGGTATACCTTCAGATATGTACAATGTTCATGCAGAGCGAAAAGAAACTTCCCTTACTAAACCAAGTTGGCTCAGCGTGCGTGAACTAGCAAATTAATCACCAAATCCTTAGCTTAGCCTAACAAATGTTAAACCTAGGAGAAATTCAACCAGTGACTTTACTGCCTGCCATTTTAACGCGTAGTTTTAATGAAAAGTTTAAAGCAAAATTAGGAAATAAACGAAATTGAAATTGCAGCCGTAGTAGTGCATTAAGTCTAGGTACGTCTTTGTAATATAAGTAGACAGGTATCTCTCTACTCCTCCTAACTCTTTTGAGGGCGCGTTCGTTTTGGGATAAAGAGTTCCCACGATTGATACTTTTCACACTTTTGATAACGCCACCGACACCTATCGTTCGTGTAGCTTTGAATGAATCGTGATTTTTAATAATATTATTTATTTTTCTCACTATTCGCTCACGTAACATACCTTTATTACTTATTGATCAACATTTGTACGGAGTGTCTTTTCGTATTGATGTCGATTTTAACCTATTAGACCGGTTATATTAGCTCGTGTGTGGATTGGGTCGTTTAAAAATGTTATTTTCCGAAAAAAAATCATTTTATTTGAATTTTTGCAGAACTATTCGTGAAATGCTTCAGGAACTCTAGAACTATTGTAGGACGTCCTAAAAACAATACAGAACTATTTTTTGAAGAAAAAGGGGTGCGGCATGAAGTTAGCACCCCATTTTTTTTTTAAATTCTGTCCCCCCAAGGGCAGAACTATCATTGCACCCCGTCGGGAACTCTAGAACTATTGTAAAAGGACCCAGAACTCACCCTAAGTTCGGGGGTGCTAACTTCACTGACTTACATTTTTGGTTGCAAAACTTGCAAAACGAACGGTTGACGTACACACACTACCTTAAACAATATATTTTTGTCAGATTAACACAAAAACCCCATCACCAGACATGGGTCTATGGTTTAATTTTTAAAAGTGACAAAAATATCGTAAACGAACGCATGAGGGGCCATACAATTAATACGTCACGCAAATTTCGATATTTTTGATACCAATGCTAACCGAACGAATGACAGGTGACAAAAGTAATGAAAATAATGATTCTGCATCGCAAAACGAACGCGCCCTGAGACAGACGTTTGCTTTGAGCGTACCTTTCTCAATCGTTGCACCCGTAATTACGAGCTGCGTCGACTTTACGATGCAAACACTGTGACGCAACACGGCAGTTGCATGTATTTGCGGAAAAAGGGGGCACTGTCAAGGACTTTCTCGGATCGTTTTTCCAGGTCAATGACTGAAATAAACAGCTGTTCTTATGCTTGTTTTTATTACCTATACTTATAATATTGTTTTATTGTATTTTAATGTATGTGATTATTAACAGCTAGTCTTTAATACTCTAATTGTGTGAATATTATACATATAAGACGGTACAAATATCTTAGTATTACTTTACCATATGTTTCGATTAAATCGGCTTGCAGCGAGCGTAGTCACGGGACGGCCACAGGCCTCCATAAAGAAGGCTTAGGCCACAGTCCATGGCCTAGTGCGAATTGGCAGACTTAAGTATTTTTTTTTAAGTAGACCCTTACTTGGCCTTACGATTGCTGTCCTAACAAAACCCAGGGCCAACAGTTTAACAAACCCTTTGAAGAAAGAAGGAGCACTGTTAATGTGGCACTAGGCATAACATTTAATAACTGACCTATAAGAAACATCCTCAAAAGGTATTTTCTTGAAATTGCGTAGGATGACATTTCTTAATATTTTTTTCTAATTTTTCTTTTTTACTGCAAACGAAAAAAAATCACTACAATCCATTACTAACGGTTTTCAATAAGAAACAGCCTTGAAAAGTTTTTTTCTACGCTATTTCGGAGGATCACAATTTTTTTGTTGGCTTTATTATTTTTCGGCACTACTTACTACTAACCAAGTAAGCGTCACTACTATCTACTGCCTGACGAAATCTATCAAACAAACCGAAAAAAGAACAATTATTTCAAAGTCGGTTACTAAGTTCACACAGGATTTTGTGATGGATTGATACTGGGCCACGAGCTCCAGAAGGTTAGGAAGGCTGTAGAGTTACAATATATCAGACTAATTTCAGGTTTTAAATCATTTTGTGGGAGTTTTGGGTAATTAAGTCAAGGGTAATCGGCAGGGTTGGAAAATGATTTTTTGATTAACGATTATTTTAACTAGATTTTTTTATAGTTTGCGAGCTGGCAACATTGAAATGCAACACGCAAATTATCGTAGTGGCATTTACATGCAATACATAAAAAAGTAAAATGTCACACAGGGGTTTGCCATTTGACATATTTTTCCTTTACTGTTTAATAAGTACTTTCGGTGTCGTCAAGTTTATGTTCTTACTTTAACAATAAAACTTGGGCCTATTCCACGATACAACTCTTTGTATCTGCACTCTTCATTCTTCATAATACGCAAAGTTCAAAGTGAAGAGTTAACAACTTTCTTTTAATATTTAAGTCTCCAAAAGATTGTAGAAACAGAAAACTAATAGAATTGTGAGACTTTGCGAAGTGTAAAGTTTGCAAAGAGTTTCGTGGTCATGGTTTATAAAAAAATAAATAATAAAAAAGTATATAAGGTATATACTGCTTATATCAATTAAAAAAAAACTGTTGGTACAGGGTGTCAGCAAACTAATATCTTAATAATTTCTTTAATCATCAGAAAGAAAGTCTATTTACATTCAACTTTTTGCTTCGCATTTAAGATTTTGAATTCAATTTCAATTTATAACATGATTTTATTTGATTTGATTTAAATTACTTAATCCTGGTAATCGGTGTATCTGCGAGGATATGACTGTTACAGGACATGTGAGTTTGTCGACACGAAGTCTGAATTTAGTAAATAGTCAAATATATATGTAAGTCGAGAAAGTTTAAGGAACATATCATGTGGGATATGATACCCGTCACGGGCAATTTGTTGGTCTGCAAAGGGTTGACTGATACAGAACATGTGACTTTGTCCCCAAGTCTAAATTCAGTCAAAAATGCAATATGTGTTCATGTTGTTAAAGTATTTATTTTAGTTTAAAATGTAATAAAAAATAATTATCTCCGTAAAGTTTAACACTGTAAAGGGTGAATCCTTTTATCTCTTCAAAGTGTCGCAGCTTAAGATGGGGGCTTGTCTGTTTTATACATCCGAGCCGGGTTATGTATGTATTGTATACAATAGAAGGTCATGACCGCCACTTTTCTTATGTACGGTTGGTACCTACCGAGGGGGTACGTACGGGGGGTTATTTATTGAAATGCTCTGGGTGGGAAAGGGGTCGTTTTATTAGGTCAGTAACACCGGGTAATTTCCTTACTTCGGGAACTGTGACTGAAAACTTCACACGTCTTTGTTTTGTATTCATTGCTTGGAGAATTGCTAAAAACTTAGAGTTTTAGTATTACCTTATTTAGATTAGGACCGAATTGCTTAGTGGTAAGATGTTGGGCTGTCGTGTTGCAGATCCCGTGTTCGATACCCGGTCGGCAACCAATGATGTTACAATTTGTCAATTAGTAAACTAGTCTGAACTCTGGTTTGTGTCTGGTACGGCGATAGGCCATCTATCACGTTTGTGGGACGGAATACCATCGGTGAAACGTGGATGTTACGAGCAAGGAGTTTTGAAAATTCCTGTCTTTGTGCGTCTTGTATTGTCTCTTAATACTATGTACAAGAAATTATCGGTCAAGTAAGAGTTCGAGTAAAGGGTACCGTACCGTAAAGTAAATTGCCATAGCAACACGAAATTTGTATAAATATATATATAAAACTAGCTCTTGACCACGGTTCCACCCGCCCTAAATTCGGTTATCGGTGTACGATTTCAATGGCAACTCCATAATTATAGAAACCAAACTGACTCACACTTGACGTTTTCATTTAGCCTATGTCCTTTCTTGGGACTCAAACTATATCCATGCCAAATTTCATCTTTATCGGTACTGCGGTTTAAGCGTAAAGAGTTTTAGTATAGGATAAAACACAAAGTGGAAAATATAAATTTCTACTATATTTTTTGTATGGTGTATTGAAATGTCTTTTTGTTTTTCATGATAAAGGACGTAGTAACACGTACCAACAATGTAAACATTTCACACATTACTTTTAATTAGAATACAACCTAGCGTCAGACGGGGAGGCAGGTAGACGGATTACGGTGTAGTATTTAGTAAGGTTTTCGTTGAGATCATTTACGTCGGGCTCTTCTGTCTGTCTCAACCTGAGTTGCACCAAATGTTGTTAACCCCTACCTACCTGCTTATTAGCTGTCTGAATAAACTATATAGAATTCTTGAGCCATATTCTAAGCTTAATATATATATATATATCAAGCTCTCATTTTGATATACCCCAACCATGAAATTCATAACCATCACAATAATAAGATCAAAGGAAAAGGGTTGTGTGATCCAATGAGACTCGTACATGATTTGCCATCGGCGTATGGCACGCGCTAGCAAAGTTTTTTGGTACACGGTTAGGTCTTTCTTTCGATAGTATTATCACGATAGAATAGACGATCGAGACTATTTGTATTAGTACAGCCAATAGATCATTTTTTTCTTTATTTGTCTTGATGACTGACTTAATTAATAAGCACAAGAAAATGTTGTGTTTAAACCTTGTTCTGTTCTTATTTCAGCTACAAAGAACATAACAATAATAACGAAGAGCGTTCCAAATCACTTTACTCCTTGCTGTGAAATATTTCCCGAGTAAAGTAGTAGTAAGTAAGTAGTAGTTTAAAGTTGACATTCTGCTTTTGTAAGAGTAGGTATGGTGTTGCTGACGTCTCTAACTTTGTGCAGATTAGTATGGAACGTTTTTGCTTGGTTTAAAAATGGTAGTAAGCGCATGTCACCTCAAAAATTTAATTTTTTAAAAAAGCGACCTTCTTTAGGTTTGATAAACTGTATTTACTAATATTTACAAGCATAATTCAAAGTTAAGTTGTACTAAGACTTTTTTTTTTACAGAAAATTTTACTTAGGGCACTTAGCTTCTCGAAACTGTTAAGAATGACGTTGGATAATTGGGTGAAGAGAGAAATTAGTCGATTTTGAACAATATTTGAATTTGTATCATCATGATTATTGTGCAGCTTTTAGCTTATTTCATCAAACCATTGTCTGAATAAGATGTTTGTGCTTTCGCTTGATTTTATTCAGCGAAGCTATTACTATATTAAAACTTTATCACTTTAAGGGTCAGGTCACACCGAGCGGCCATTCCCACCGTTGCGCGACGCATCTTAAAGCCGCTTGACGTCGCGTCGCGTCTCGGTATTAGCTGACCCTTAGGCTCACTTTCCTTCATAGGAAGATTGCCTAATAAATACCTATTATGTATTAGTATTGATTGGCAGATTGGTACAGATAGGTACACATCAATGCAAAGTATATGGCAGCTGACCATTCACTTTTAAACCCGATTATTCTGAATCAGCTGAAGAAAAGTGACATTTGATGATTTCGACAACCTTTTGCATTGTAATAAAAGGTGCGTTTTGTTGACTGCTTCAATGCGTTGAATGTCATAATCCTGCAAAGTTAAAAAGACATAAATTCTGTATAACACAGTACAAATCTTGGTTAATTCACTTTGGTAGGAGTACCGCATTATGTACATTATGTCGGTCAACAAAACGCCACTAAAGTAACACATCTGTCAAACGTCAATTTCCCAATGCTGATTGAATTAAATGGAATCTAATCGCCGCCACAAAGTTTGCATCGAGGTTACACGTCGTAAGTTCAACGTCGATTGAATTAGTTGTCCGTATGAAGTGAATGCAATCCGCTGCAGTCCTATGATTGCTGCATGTTTACCTACGTGTACCTTGTGATGTGGAAGTGCAGTCCACCTGTTGAGTAACCGTGCGCCTAGCCCCCGCGAACTTGACATTGCTCGCATGTGACGGGTTACACCGAAATAACTTCGCTGTAACCGGCCGCATAACACTACGTAATGCTCTCTCTATTTATAGACAGACACATAATTAAATACAGACATTTGTATTTACCTCCGTTGGACCGTGACGGTCGAGATTGCGGGCCATGTTGCAATTGCAACCAGTTTGCTTTCGTAGGCCGTGCCAAGAAGGTTGATAACTTCATTAATGGGTAAAAGGATTTAATTTGAAATGGTAGAAACGAATTCTTGCAGTCTAAATCTGTCTGTCTGTCTGTCACATCTTCATGCTTTAACTGCTGTACCGATTAAGATGAAATTTGGCATGGAGATAGTTTGAGTCCTGAGAAAACGTCAAGTGTGAGTCGGTTTTTTTTCTATTATTGAGGAACTGCCGTTGAAATCTTACTCCGAAAAACCGAATTTAGGGCGGGTGGAACCGCGGGCAAAAGCTAGTAATTTAATATGTCCAAACAAATTAATAATAGTGCTATAAATTACTTGAGAAATATGGAACATTACATTTCATTGTAATGTATGTGTTTGTATCATTTTTTGTCTGTAGGTATACATCGTTCGTTAGTAGGTACCTATAGAACTAAGATTCTTCTCTTAATTGAATTCTCTCTTAATACGATAAAAACAAAATTGTCTTCTTAAAAGAAAGTTGATTGACCTTATATTTCATGTGTGTTTGTGACATATTGCAACCGAAAAAAGATTTTCCCACGGCCGTTACTAACTACGCACCTGGTGAAACAAGTGCTACGGAAAAAAAAATATGACGAGGACGAATATAGTAAAGTACGGTTGTCGGCTATATGGGGCACGTGCCGTCGGAAGTTGAAACCGATGATTCGATGAATACGGTTTACGTCCCATTGTGATACTCAAACGAGTATTAAAAAAAAAAGTAAACCGGTCAGAACCTTTTATCGTTCCACGCGGCGCAGCAGCTCGAAATAAAGTAATAATAATAACAGTCAATCTCATTTTCTCCTTTTTTCCCCGCAACAATATAATCGACGGAACTTTTTTTTCAATGTAGATACGCAAAGGGATAGCCTGCCAGCGTTTTATGTAAAGAAAGGCAAGGTTAAACGCACACATTGACGCGTTGCCGTGTCGGTGAGAATTGCGGTTGTAGTTGAGGGAATCCCCAACTTTTTACAAACACAATCAAAGTTATGTAACATAAAGTCCGTTACACACATACTATAATATATATAAATATGCCAAATTATGTACTTATAAAAAATAAATATATTTCAGCCTGTAACACGGCAGCTTTAAAAATTAATATAAATTATAGCAAGACATATTACGATATGTTTTCTTTGAAAATCTTTAAATGATTACACACGCAGCTATAAATATATTTTGGTTTTGAATATTATATTTAATATATTTTGGCATATAAATATATTATAGCTACATCTATAACAACCTTTACTATAGAATATATATCGTAATTAGCTGTTGCCAGCGGCTCCACTCTACCTAAATTCGGTTATCGGTAAAGGATTTCAACAGCAAATCCTCAATTATAGAAAAAAAAGCGACTGAAACTTGACGTTTTCAAGTAGCCTTTGTCCTTCTCCGGAACTCAAACCACCTCCATGCCAAATTTCATTTTAATCGGTACAGCTGTTTAAGCGTGAAGAGGTTACAGACAGACAGAATTACTTTCGCATTTATAATATTAGTATGGATATGCTTAGCTATAGTTTATATTAATATATATGATAGCTGCGTGTATTACGGGCTTAATGTTTGCAAGTATCCGTCGGAATGTACCGTCGTTTACGAATGCCGATGCTATTCTGTATAATGTACATGTATACATACATACATACTGCCCTCATTTATTACTGATTCATAGGTCATTAACATTTTACTGTTAAACACTGTTTACTTATAATACGTTTTATATTGTCTTAGGTCTTAGTCTCCTTGACGACTGATATCTCCATACTTTATATTATTATTCTGACTTTGAGTCATTGTTACCGATTTACGTCATCGCTTTACAAGTTCAAGTCGAATCGAATGTTTTGAATGAAGGCTATTTTAGGAAATGTATGAATTTATTTTACTCTAAGAATACCTTCGAGTTTTGTAGACAAGTATCTAGTGAGTACTTGTGCCTCCACTTGTTTGCTCTTCTTGGTAAATACTTATATTGTAAAGGTCCATAGGAAAGGTTAAGGAGGAAATAATACAAACAATAAAGTATACTACGACTGGACTTGAGGAATTTCCAGAATTTTTTAGATGGATACAGGTATTACAGGTAAATATTTATCAAAGAAGGTAAAATATAGTTTAAGTAATATTGACAACATGTTTGTCCTTTTTTTATATTTATGTTTCGAAGATATACTTATTTCGAAAATGTGTACTTTCATATTTTCTTTAAGGCTGAAAACAGGCTTCGTCTGGTATTGCTCTAATTTATTCTATGGCTACCAAAGATTATCGAATTCGAATTTAGGGCAGGGGACCGCGGGCAAATGCTAGTTATTTCATATATAGATAGGTATGTGTTTGTGTATGTATATGCGTAGGGAACGGGTGACAGCGAGTTATTAAGTTGCTCGAAGTCGTTCTATAAGTTAATAATTATAATAACAGTGACTAAGGAAAGGTGGGTCAACAACGCCATGTTTTAGTTGTTAGCTGAACTGGAATTCATACTCCTTTGCTGTCTTTAATTATATTCAAAAACTAGGTCATATAAATAACCACGTTGACCTCAGATGGGGAAAAGAATTCGTCGACATCGTCAATAAAATTTAATCTTGTGCGCTCGTAATCATAAAAAAATTAAACTGCCTTTAAAAGTATTAAGTAACTAAAAATTTTGCAGTAATTTTTGTCAATGACGCAAATGAAGTCCCTGTATCGCACGCAACATTCACAGATACTAGTTAAGAACTAAATTTTCCTTTACTTACAAACAGCCAGTATTTACCTTATTGTTTCAAAATTAATTTTGCAGCTTTAATTATTATCCCACTGCAGGGACATTGACCTTTATGTACGACTTTACAAACTCCGCGAATGGCCCATAGCATAAACACATGACATGCAAACAAAAAAACACTTGATGTGCCTTATAATAAGGTACAAAATAGTTTCGTAAAATGTTGTCCGACATCGAATTAAGACAGTAATGTTTATAACATTCTATGTACTTGAGATTTTTAGAAAAAGACGCCGGGGTTTGAACGCTTGTCCTTCAGAATGCGAGCCAGGCTCTAAAACCATTAGGCCATCACAGACCTACCTAGTACCAATAGTACTTATTGCCTTCTATGCATTCTAAAATGATAAAACTAAGAGTTTTTTTTTGTTTGGTCACTCTAATCTGTCTACCAGTAGTATTTGAAAAATACCTTTTGGAGAAAGGTTACAGGCTATTTGAAAACACGCTACGACCCATAGGATCATCCAATCGAGCAAAAAATCAGAAAGAACGCCAAGCGAAAACGAAGCAACAGCGCAGGCGAGCAATGCGAACAACGTCTGTCTGCCAGGCCAGGCCAACTAGTCTATAGGGGCGTTCCTTCTGAGCGGCGTTGAAATTTATGTAATAGCAAAACCTCATCTTAGCACAAAATAACCGTTCCGTCTAAGCGCAGCTGATAATTTCAGTAGCGCTATTATTGTTTAAACAAAACTAGTCTGACAGTTGTCAAAAAGTAGCGCAAAATATCCACCTCGATGGGTTTTTGGTAGCAATATTACTGTTTAGGTAGACCATCCATGAATATATTATTGAAATAGGAAGAATTTTTGATAATAACTGCGTTCTAACTTAATAAGTATTTTAACTAGCTCGCGGGCCGTATTAGTCACGTAAGCGGGCCACACGGTGGCCCAGGGCCGTATGTTGGACGGCCCGGGCTTAGACGAAACGCTAGAAGTCAACATTAGATTTTGCTACCAAAAGATACTGAAACGCAAACCGTTAAAAATTCTGCTACGAAGTATAGATGAAACGCCCCACACATATATTAAAAAAACCATGACGAAGTATCACTTGAAAGCGGCTCGACTGATTTGGATGATTTCTTCTTTGTTTTGTTCGTAATTGTTAGAACTAAGGACACGGTTTTTATGAAAGAAAAATTTTGGAAAATCCCGGTAAAAATTCGCTAGTGCGACGCCAAGCACAAACACTTATTCAATATAAAAACAAACCTACAATAAAGGCGTGTTTCTACGAGTGAAGAGGCAACAGCTGATTTTACTACGAATCTGCTTATTTGCTTTATGTTATGTTAGTTGTGTAGGTCTACGTGTGTGTCGGAGTGCCGTTTCATTGAGCACATGTTTATTTTTATTTTCTCGCCCACAGTTTTACTCCTTTTTACAAGGCGTTGCGTAGGCTCTCTTATTGCTCTCTACGTATGTATGTACATCAATTGACATACGTGTCGGGAGTTACTCGATATTTACATGTATATAGGTCTGTTATTTTCTTTAATGAACATCTAAATCTCTTTACCAAACTTATTGGAAAATTAAGGTCGATACCCGACTGGATAATAACTTATTGACAGTAACGGGTATTTCATAATTAACAACGGGAACTTTTGAATGTTTCAAAAACGTAAATAATCAATTAATTGTTTTAATAAACCACTTAACGCCAAATATGTATTTAATGCTCTAATTCGATGATTTCTGAATGTTTTAAAATGTTATACTTGTCGATATCCTATGAATGTTTAAATTTTTTTTACTTACTTATCATAATAGAACGATCATTTTTGTTTTAATAAAGCACATGACACCCAAATAGTAGCGAGTACTTCATAATTAATATTATTGCTAACTTTAAAATGTTATACTTATCACATATGAGAGCAAACATCGTTGTTTCAATGAGCCATATAGCACCAAAATAGTAGTAAGTGCTTCGTACTCAACTTCGATTACTTTTAAATGTTTAAAAATATTATAAATTTATCATATGAGAACAATCAGCGTTGTTTCAATGAGTCACATAACACCAAAATAGTAGTAAGTACTTCATACTGAACATCGTTAACTTTTTTTTTTTTCTATACCATATTGGTGGCAAACTAGCAAACAAACAAACAAACAAAGAAAAGAAATAAATTCCATACATAATCATCATATGAGAACGACGTTTTAATGAACCACATAACAACACGCTTCATACTCAACATCGGTAACTTTTGAATGTTTAAAAGTGTTATACATACTTATCATATGAGGACGGTGATCGTTGTTTCCATAAGCCACATAACACTGAAATACATAGTAGTTAGTACTTCATACTCAACATCGGTAACTTTTGAATGTTTAAAACTGTTATTCAAATTCTTCTCACATGAGAACGACGATCGTTGTTTCATTGAGTTAAACATAACACCAAAATAATAATTAGTACTTTATACTCAAAATCGGTAACTTTTGAATGTTTTAAAATGTTTTATTTATTACACGAGAACGATGATCGTCGTTTCAATAAGCCACATAACACCAAAATAGTAATGAGTATTTGTACTCAACATCGGTAACTTCTGAATGTTTCGAAGTTGTTATACTTATAACATATGAGAACGATGATAATTCAATAACCCGAATAACACCAAAATAGTACTAAGTACATCTCACTTAACATCGGTAACTTTTGAATGTTTTAAAATGTTATTCTTATAAGACTGATCATTGTTTTAATTAGTCTCATAACACCACAAAAATTAAAAACCATAATTTTTATTCAACAGTTTAGTAACACTCTAGATAGGTGGTAACTTAAAACTATAAATCTTGATTTAGCACTGTATTATGTGATATAACCAATATAGCGATGATACTTGGAAATCCAGTGCAGTAACTTGAATGAATTATTGCTAAAAACAATTTATGATTAGAACCATGAAACGAAGAAAATAATAATGATTTGGTGAGGAATTGCTTTTAAAGGTCGAGCAATAGTAAACTTCGCGCTTAAAATCAATTATTATAAAATGGCTAATACGAGGCCGGTAATAGTGCCACTACAGATGAGGTAACTACCACTTTGTATGTACGATCAGCAACTTTGAAATGAAATACTGATCAGGAGCGGATCCGGCGGGGGGCGATCGGGGCGACCTTTGGTCCAACCGGCGGTTTGGATACGAATAATAATTATTTTGACCTCTGTATCTTGAAGTCTTCCTTATTTACTAAATAGAAAGTTGCAGACCGAAGTCATATATAAGTATGCGATAATTTGCCTACCTTGGCTTACTCTGTAACAAGTACCTATAATCTTATTTAGGTTATACAAGTTTCTAACTTACTCCAAAAATTTGATTTCGGGTTAGAGCGCCAGAAAAATAGAAAGATCTAGTCGGTTGTAGCAACTTTTCTGTAGGACACCTTTCTCGTTATTTTTTTATTAATTAGTTATTTATATATACTTGTATAAAGAGTCATCTGTAAATGAATATAAACACAAAGTTATTGCTGGTATAACAGTTTTAATTTACAATAATATCTCGTCTAAGTTGACTTCCCAAACCCTTCAAAAGATTCAAAATATGATGGTGAATCGCCATAACTCTTTTCACTATTCACTCAGCTGAAAAAGGAACATCGTCGCCACTTATTTTATGCTACATAAACTCAACGCTTTGACATGTAAGCGCTTCGTATTGCCTTGTGCTGTGAGAATATATTATTATGAACTTGCACGTGTTCCTAAAGTAAGTAGGTCACAAAACGAATGAATATCTTGTTTATTGTGTCATGCGTATGTATTATTGGACTCCAGACAATGGTATCTAGATAGGTACTGCAGAGTGATAGACTAAAGGAGGTTGATGGACATTGGAATATTTTGTAGGTAATTTAAGTGTGCGTACAGATAGATATGCGTGTGGAGCGAATAGACGCATGGCGGGCGGAGTATGCGCGAACTGCGCATCTACCCGCAGGTCAATTACTGCATAAATCAATACGGATGTCGCCTGGTGCGGTGTCTCTTTGTCCCAGCCGACTGGAGACGCCAGGCTCGTCTCCAGACCAGGCCGGAACACTGGTAGAAGTACACCGGGCCCAGATGATTACTTATTAACGTCGACGGAGGCTGGCTGTGCCGGGCGAGCCCGGCCGATCGATGCCGCACCGGCCAATGGCGCGCGCCGCCCTGCGCAGCCCTACCCTCGCACCCCCCACGCCCTCACACCTCCTCAACACCGCCCCTATAAATCATCGAATCTGCCATAAAACACCCCCCATGTTCGGAAAAATGTAACTCTAATTGCGGACCTTGGACATATAACTCGCAACAGAAATTGCATGTTGATTGAACAGTACCGTCAATCAGCGACCAATTGAAAAGGTTTTTCTTGAGAATAATAACTTTAGATGTTGGCCCCGGATTGAATACTAAATACGAGGCACAAAAAGGTCTTAATAATTTTGTTTTCAAACTATCTGAAAGGTTCCTGTACCAAGTTGAAGCACATTTAGTTTACTTACGTTCTAGGTAGATTTAATGTCATTTATGCGAACAAAGCAATCGTTCCCCTGTCGATCGCTAGTTTTCGAAGTAGCGGGCTTTGTACCAAAATTGAATTTCTATTATAACAATATAAAAGCTGAAAACTGAATCGGTCGACTTTGTTTGCTCGGCAAATAAAGGTAGTGTGGTCAGTTTAGTTTCAGTTTTAGTTTAGAGTTAAGAATTTATATTTTAATTACATGTGTCGTGATATTTATGACTTCAATGTCAACCAGATATCAAGAACCGTTAAACCTCCAAATTTTTCTACCAAACTTTCTTTAGCTTTTTCGAAGGCCATTGTTTTTTTTTCATTGTTTCCCAACTATTGTTTTTTTTTTTTAATTTATTGTCGCAGCTTTTTCGAAGTCTATCACACGCAACATATGCGGAGTTATACAGCCATTGTTCCCCCAAAGCTTCTTCCGCAGCTTTTACGAAGGCAATCACGAACCACGCGGAGTAAAGGTGTCAAGAACCATTGTTCCACCTAAGTTTCTTCAGCTTCATCGAAGGCTATCACAACAAATGCGGACCACAGGTGTCTAGAACTATTGTTCCTACAAAGTTTCTTCAGCTTTTTCAAAGGCTATCGCAACATATGCGGAGCACAGGTATCTAGAACCATTGTTCCTCCAAAGTTTTTTCAGCTTTTTGGAAGGCTATTACATATTACAACATATGCGATGCACAGGTATCTAGAACCATTGTTAATCCAGAGCTTCTTCCACAGCCTTTTCGGATATACTGTGATTGCACCACATGCGGATCAAGGAACTTATGTTTTCTCACAAAGTTTCTTCGTTGCTTTTTAGAAGGCAATCACAAACTATGCGGAGTACAGCAATTAAATTCCTTTACATTTATCTTACTAGGGGATCGTGGCCCAGTTACATTCGTCTATCTATCGAAAACGATATGCGAAGATCTACATAGGTAGTTTTGTTTTATCCCTAAAGGCAAACATATCGTGATTTGTAGACTTGCAATGTGTTTACGCTAGTCCATACATGTATGGATGGCCTTTGTTCTTTCAAATACATGTTTACCTACGTATTTTTTTTATCAAATATTTGCCTACTGGTTTTTTAGACCTTATTTTCTTTTACGAAATATGCGGGCGGCTTGTTTAAAGTCGGCCTACGTATTACATTATGCGAGACGTACTGACTGAGATTAGGTATGACTAGGGTTGCCAACCGTTTTCTTAGATTTATTGTATTTTATGTAGTACTCTACTTTATCCATTATATATGCGAAAGTTAGTTTTTTTTTCCGCCTGATATTAAGCGGTTACAAAAGCTAGTTAATAATTTATAAAACTAATAAAGTAAATCATGCTACAAATCTTAACTATTATATGGTCTGCTTGGTTTTTTTTCCCACAATATTAGACGAAATAAAAAATACATATCAATAAAGTCTGACTTTTCTACTGTGTAATATTCTCTTTTGTATGAATTTTACTCTTGATTTATACTATCTGAAACCAGATATATTTTTTTATATTTATATTATTATACAGATAGATATTTCTTCTAAAAAAGTGGCAACCTTAGGTATGACATTTACTCTTAGAGGTGATGTAACTGTGTGTGTTTTTGGGGCTTTGTAAAGAAATATTTCAAAACTCGTTAATGTCTGCGGTTTTAGTCGTGTATGTTTCGGAATTAGTCTAATTTCTGATGTAAGAGGTTATTTAATTTAGGTAAACGCCTTAGATTGATTTTCATACAAAATTGATTTACTATAATCTTCGAAGTTCCGTGAGTTGCACTTTGTATTTTGAGTTTTTAAAATAGAATAAAAAATTAAGTGCTCGTGGTTTTTGGTCTCATAAGATTGTGATAAGCCATTATTTTTAATATATTCTTTTTTTTAAGTTGCTCTATACAAGAAATTCCATCACCCAAAAAATATTAAAATTAATTTCGCGCTCTTAATTTTTTTTTTTATCAAAATGTAAAGAAAAATTTAGGAAACTTAGGAGATTAAGGCAAAATTTAATTTTGTATGAAAATAATCTGCGGCGTTTACCCTTAAGCCTTAAAACACAGATGGTTTTAAGATACTTCATTATTGATTATAGACTCACATTGCTCCATAACTTGGTGGTTTATATAGTTATAAAAATCAGTGAAGGCCTAAGGGTTTCGATGGACCTTGCGTCTTGAACGGCGAAGGTTCGAGCCTGGCGTGTAACAATGAGCCTTTTTCTTAATTTCTCAAGTACATTTATTTTCGGTTAAGGAAAACATCGTAAGGAAACCTGCATACGTCAAAAGAAAATAAAGACGTATGTGAAGTCCACAATCCGCCCTGGGCCCGCGTGTGGGCTATGGTCAAAATCGCCCGTTCCCCAACAGTGGGGGACGTATGAGGCTGATTTAAGATTAAAAACATAAGGGTATCGAGTGGATTCATTTATAAGAATACATATATGTATTTGCTGTTTTATTGTAATATATTTGAAAGCTATTATAATATATAAATATAGCTTATATATATAAAATTATTTACGAAAAAACTGCAAAATCAGACATTTAAATTTCACAAATTATTGGGTTTTTTTAACTAGCAATCCATTTAACTTGATTCAGTAGTGATAACCACTGTACTTATGTTTTTTGTTTGTTTCAGCCACCTCGAGGTTATGGCCAACCTCCTTACGGCGCGGGGTCCCCCGGCGGGCCCCAGCAGCCTCCGGGAGCATACGGGCCCCCAGGGTCGTATCCTCAACGGTACCCGCCACCGGGACCGCCTGGTGTGCCCAATTCAAGACCACCCTTTTCATCCCATCAGGTGAGTAACAGTTAAAGATTTGGCACAAAAGGTTCTCGTTGCCGTTGGACAATTGTTACGTACATTGGACAACATAGGTCACGGTTAGTTTACCAACTGCAAATAAGTTTAAAATCGCAAAGAAAATATTTTTTTGTGACGTAACAACAAATTTACGGTTTGCAGATATTTCTTTTTTATGTTTGCTACATGGCATTGCTTCTTGCCAAATTTCATGATTCTAGGTCAACGGGAAGCACCCCATAGGTTCTGATTTATTTGTGTCATAATATGCGTCAAAAAGTCAAACAGTATTTTGAGCATTTTTTAATTGTATTGATTCAACTTGATACCTTCACGCGTTCTTAAGATAAAAATTCTTGTCAGACAAACAATTTTTTTTTAATGTGTTATAACTACAAATTTCAGTTTTTTAGCTATATTTGTGATTTATACCTTGATATGAATACCTGGGTTCCGGTGAAATTTTCATGATTCTAGGACAACCCCATATAGGTTTTGATGTATTTGTGATTGCCAAAAATGAATGAAAAAAGTGGCCGTATTTCGGTCAATTTTTTTTTATTGCGTTTACTTAGAAGCTTGATTTTCAGACAGACAGACTGACAACAAAGTGATCCTATAGGGGGTTCTTTTTCTCGTTTGAGGTACGGAGCCCTCAAATACACTCTACTATGGATACCAGACAATGGATACAAAACACATGTACGTTTTTTATAAACACATGCATATTATTAAAAAAAACACCCAGTTTAAAAATGTGCGAGAATCGAACCCACACTCCTCGATTCAGCAGTCGGGTCATGATTCCCGCCACGTAGATGACAATTTTATTCATTTATTTTTATTTTTTATACCACTAAGGTGGCAAACAAGCTTACGGTCCGCCTGAAGGTCACCGTAACCTATGAATCTTACTATTGTAAAAAAACACCCATAAATCGTTGAAATGGGGTTAACCGTAAGGGTCGATAGCTTTATAATATTAAGTAAGTTATCATTTAAATTTTTAAAGAGTATTTGTAAATTTCTCGTTAGAGTAGCTTGTGGCCCAGTGACATTCGTCTATCGCAGGGATTCCCAAAGTCTGAGGGATCAGTTCATTTTGGAAAAGCGGTTAACTCGCTAGGGGGCGCTGCAATAAACACTTTCGCTATGTTTTAGGACAGTTACGTAGAAATATTCTAAGGCTGTGTTCCAGTTAGGTATTGAATTCACTTCCGAGTGATTATCACCCGGTAAAGTTGATTAACTACATGTTTTGGAACGGGAGTTTGACGGTTAAGTTTTATAGTTTACTTTAATCTGACATTAGAGTTATGAGTATATATAATACTTGAAACAAAAATGGTTAGAACAAAGTTTTACAGAAATAGGCAATAATATTATTTATATGGAGTGCTAAGCTGATGCATTCAAGTTGTATGGCCGCAATTCATATACATTTAATATGCATTTAAATAATTAAATATACAATATGTAATTAAACATTTTAGCTGTTTTTCAATTTAGAAATAGGGTATTAATTTGATTGAATGAATGAATCCTATAAATCTAACGCAAACAAAAATCTGTTTGTGATTCATTTAATATTTATTTCGAGATACAAATTGACGTGTCATAAACTCGAACAGCGTCCTCAACAGTTTGAGAACCGGTGAAAGGAAATCCTTGTCGTTAAAAAGTGAGTTACGAGGAGATCGTTTCCCAAGTGACGTACATAAGAAGCCTTATAAACTTTTCTCAGAATAACCATAAATGTCACAAAGACTTTTTATTTCGCAACCTTGCTAAAAAAAACACCATTAGCACAAGGTTCGATGAAGTATGGTCGATCACTCTCCGAGTTGATCCCCCCTCTGTTACGATCCTGCTACAGCTTGCATAGAATACGCACACATTTGCACGTATATACATACTCAAAAACCAGCTGATTTTAAAAATTATTTCACCATTAGAATCCCTGAGTAATAAAAATTTGTTATCCCTACTAAAACATCAATAATGTAAAAAAAATTAACCATAAAATGTCTTTCATCGCAAGCCGTGATCGGCTCATATGCGCGGTTGGCTCCCTCCCTCCTTACACAGCGAACGCAAACAAAATTGCATATTTTGACTTTTTTCAAGGAATTAAAAATAGGTTTATAGATAAAAATATAAATTGTAATTTGAAAAAAAAAAAACTACTTATGTCATGCCACAGATTATATAATACTATTCTAGGCCATGCATAAAGATACAATTACTCTACGTCTACCCCAAAATGTTTCAAAAATAAAAGTCCACTTTTGCGAAGCCGGGACGGGCCGCTAGTACCTTGATTTTTATGTAATCAGAATCCATATTCTTTGTTATTAGACACTAACCTGGGCGATAAAAAAAAACTTACCATTGCAAGTTGATGGAAAAAATTTGCTTCATAACGACAGTTCATTTAAAAAATGTTAAGAATTATGTTAAAAATATTTTACATCTTTTATTGCAATTTAACTCAAAATTGAAAACTTGAAAAGTAATGACACCAAAAGTGGCATTGCTAAAGGTCGTACTGTCCCATTTCGAGGAAAGACTCTGTATTGCATAGATATATTTTAAATTTCGATATTAACCAGCCTCCCACCACCTCGTATGTAGCCGCATGGTACTTATAATTCAGCAATTCTCTTAGGTAAATTAATTTACAATTTAATGTGGCTTAATCTCCTTAGAACACAATCTCTCATGGAACATGTATAATTGTATTTGTATTTGCATTCATGTGTAGATGCGGATTAAGTCTGATTGATGACATGGCTGTACATAATAGCATATATGTGAGGTCATTGAACCATCGAACTTAGTGACTTACTCCGGTCTAATGTATACTTAGGGCGCGTTCGTTTTGGGATGCAGAATCATTATTTTCATTTCTTTTGTCACCTGTCATCCGTTCGATTAGCATTGGTATCAAATATATCAAATTTTAGTATCATCTGTGCCAAACTATCATGCGTTCGTTTACGATATTTTTGTTATTTTTTGTTACTTTTGCCACCGCTAAATGAAACTTTAGACCCATGTCTGGAGGTGGGATTTTGTTGTTAATCTGTCAAACTGCCTATACATATTCATTTTTTATGGTAGTGTGTGTGTGTGTGTGTGTGTTTTATCGTAGTGTGTGTACGATAACCGTTCGTTTTGCAAGTTTTGTAAGCAACCATTGTGTTAGTAACGTTTCAAAGCTACACGAACGATAGGTGTCGGTGGCAAAACTGGCGTTATCAAAAGTGTGAAAAGTATCATTCGTGGAAACTCTTAATCCCAGAACGAACGCGCCTTAAGTTGTTATAATCCGCTAAATGTTGCTTTTAACACATTAACACTATAACTTACTATCATCATGATATTACATTGAAGATAGCTGCGTAATTTATTCTACGCTTATGATGACGAACAATATACATGATTTGAACTTACTTGTCAAACTTATTGAAGCCAAAACTGTTGAAATTGAGAATTGGTTTTCGTAACGTATAGAACTGCAAGAAACATTTAGTATTCTTATATAAATAAATAAATATAAATAAAATCGATTGTTCTATAAACAGGACAGGGTTCATGTTTTATTAAAAACAAAAACAATTCACTGTACCATCATGATTATTTTATTGTTTTAAGACGCTACCTCCCTGCCTATAATTTTCTGAGACGTAATTTGTCGAATACACTCGAGATATTCTCCGTCTCCATCGTATTATTACTCGATTCATATTCAAGTCTGAAACTAGAGAGTCGACTCGAACATTTCTTAGAATCGTTGAGCCGACGGCGGCACAGCGGAGCCTCACGCGAGTATAACGCTCTATCATACTTAACCAACCTTCACGCCAACTTGGCCCCTAAGTTCCTGGGAATAGGCCTCAACTTGGCTCGCAGCCTCCGAGACACGCTCGAGTGACGTAAACCCCTCAGCGCGCTCGATGGCTGACGTAAGCTGGTTGTGCAATGGAGCTCGCTCGAGGTACGTTTTGAAGCAGCACTTGGATCGTATAGAAATCGGAATGAAGAAACGATTGGAATGAAACAAGGTCGTTTTGAAACTGTGGCCGTGTGGAGTTAAGCTTTTTGGTACTGAAACTAGCTTTTGCCAGCAGCTCCGCTCGCGTGGAATTCGGTTGTCGACGTGGTATTAGTATTTCTACGACAATTCCTTGATTAATAATTTAATATTATTTTTTCACTATAAAAAGCCCTTAAATGCCCTTATTCGTCTCCTTTAACTCTCTCTGTACCAAATTTCATCTAAATTGGATGCTCCAATGCGACGAAATGAAAGAAGGTTAAACATACAAAAAAAAACTTACTTTCACATTTAAAATATTAGTATGGACTTCCACTAACGGGTTAACTAGTCGATTCGTTGAATTAAAAGTGAAAAAATGACAGGTTAAATAATTTCGATTACGGCTGGTCCATTGTTGCGTCGTCGCTCGACTGGCCTGCTTTTTGTCGAATTCGGTAATTTTAACAGCATATCCGATATCGGTAGCTCGGTATCCGTGAGAATTGTAGTTAAATATGTATTATATATTTTTTCCTGTTTGGCTGCTAACGGACGTCCGGGCACGATTGATAAATGATAATTTAATAAGACTTGTTTCTCTAGAATGCGTTAAGCTTGTGGTTTTATACCTTCATTAGTGTACGCCCATTTTATGATTTTAACCATCATGTTTTAATAACTATTATTAAGGGGCACAGACAATAAAAATAGTTTTTTTTTTGTACAAAACATATTTTACACGATTGTGCTATGCCCCTTAAAATATATACCAATACTTACTTTTGCCTCGTACAAATAATGAATTTATTTATTTTCATTCATTGTACCTACAAACATGTACCTTACCTAAATATATCTGAAATTAATATTGTTCCATGACAAAGCACACAAGGACAGTAATTGCCTTTTAAAAAAATTTGGAAGTTTTAAGACGAAATGTTGATATAAAATTCCTATCAGACGCGAAACAAATATGTGTATCTTTTCGTAATGTGTATTTTATTGTGATTGCATTTTGTTTGTTACAATACAATTTTCAATTTGATCTTTTGTCTATACTTGTGCCCTTAATGGAAAATGAATAGATGTGATCATGTATTTATAACACAATTTAGTCGAGCTTTTTGCTGGTCGGTATAAGTTCAAGCCAACAAACTCGTTCCGAAATCTCGAACTTTGGACCTCGCCGGTATAATGAGCAATAGATTTGTTATTCGCCAAGCTGGTTTCAACACCACACCCGCATTCTAAATGTCTTTTTAAAGCGCTAATGCTTTCAGTCTGTTTTTGGTATGTTTCATTTGATTATATTATCTAGATGTAGATATGTTAAAAGTATGTTTTATAAAAAATTTAGACAAAGAATATCACTAACTCTTGCTCGAGGTTTCGTGTGCGCGGAATTCGGTCATTGCCGTAAAATTCTCTATGGAATCTTAGGCTGCGGTGAACGCTTACCATTAGGCGGCTCGTAAGCTTGCTTGCCACCTTAGTGGTATAAAAATCAAATCAGAAGACGAAGCTCAGCTTTCGAACGGCGTAAAAACACCAAGGACCAGCCCAGCTATTCTTGTGCTCCGTAATGATGAGAAGAAATTACAGATTTTCGTTTTTAAAAGTTTTTTGTGATGGGTTTTTTTATTTGTAATTTTATTAGGCAACTAGCACACCGCTGGCATATTGAATTAACTATAGCCTGAGAAAATTTTCTTGGAACTTGATGAAGTAAACGGACCCAAATCCAATTCTTCCAAATTTTAAGGTGTCACCCACGTGGTTTTTGCATTTTTTCTCGTACTAGAGGTAAGACCGACTTGCATACAAATTTCCTCTCATATTCCAGAATCTGGCTTAATCGAGTCAGTTCCCAATAGGCTACCAGGTCTGTATTTTATTTTGTTAACGAGTTAAAAATAAAAAAAATCGGTCAAGTGCGAGTCGGACTTGCGCACGAAGGGTTCCGTACTATTATATATAAAAATTAAAATTTTTTTTTATATTTGAGTTGACTGAATGAAAGGTAAATTGCAGTTAACGAATTATGAGGTATTAAAAAAACTACCTACTAGATCTCGTTCAAACCAATTTTCGGTGGAAGTTTGCATGTTAATGTAGATCCATCGATATGAAAAAACAATAGATATGTCCAAAAAGCACCGGCAGGCTAGCCGCCCATAGTCTAATTTTTAGACTATGTTGAGTAGCGCATCGATTTGACGCAACAAACACAAGGTCACCCTCGGCGAGTGAACATCTAAAGATATTTTGTTTGTTTTATTTGAATAATGTCGTATTGTGCTGTAAAAAGTTGTAAAAACTATAAAAAAAAGGTAAATAAGAGTTCCAGCGACGTAACTTATCACACTTTAGTATTATTTTTTCATAAATAACCGATTTAATTTAATTTATAATAAATTACTTTAATAGAGGTGCACTATTTTTATCGAAATCATGTTAGTCATCACTGTAATCTTGTTCATAAAAAGTGTTATTTTTTCAATTTCATGGCATAATTTTAAACCTTTCTTTTTATTTGTGATAAAAAGAATAAATTACACTTGAACTGTGACTGTTTTTCAAGATTATTAGGATATCGTTTCATAAATTCACAACGAAAATAAATCGAAGGCAACAAAGTACCTCACCTCTATTTGAGTAGAAATTGTTGTGGAGTCTTTATTTCGAAAAATTATTGACCTAAGCTAAACCGTATTACAATGACATAAAGAATAAATTAAATATGTGATGCGCCATCTACCCGTGAGTAGCTAAACTAATATCTATATCGCTTAGCGAAATAGCTTAATTTGCTTAGTGTTGTACGCATGAGATAAAGATATCGATGTTTTTTACCCGTTGTGGTGAATTTACACCTGTGGAAATGAAGTGAATTGATGCTTGTAGTCAATGGAATGTTTTAGGGTTGCGTTCAAATTTCAAAAGCGTTGGAATAATTGAATTATTTTTAAAAAGTTAAATAATTCTGTCAACCTGTGGGTACAATCAGTTAAATGAAGATTTAATTATACATTTTAACGCGCTTATTTAATGCAAAATACATCTAAAAATACTGCTTTTCATCCGACTAATATTTTAATGCGAAAGTTTGGATGTTTGTTACTCAATCACGCGTCAACCACTGGACGGAGCGGGATGAAACTTGGCACACATTTAGGTTTAGTCCTGAAATAGAAAGAAAATAGGCTATTTTTTTATCCCGGAAAATTCACAAGTTCCCCACTTTTCACAAATTCCACTTGTACGAACTACAGCTTTACAACTTTCATAGTACCATCAAGGAGTTTCCGTAAAAATTTCCCGCCGATAACTAGTTAATTTAGGGCGGGTGGAGCCGCTGGGCAAAATCTAGTCAGTAAGAAACTGTTGTATAATATTGTGTCAAAGTACATATAGTTTAAGAGAATTTGTCTAGCCCCAAGCTTTCCTGTGATTTATAGAAGTGTTTCGTTGTTTTATTTAATATACAGAATGATAGACTTGGATAATGTTTTTATTTCGCTTATTTGTTAAGCTTTATGTTATGTGATCGTTAACTTTTGCATTCTTTTGCGAGACTTCTTAACGTCTGGAAAATAATACAACGAGTAGTGTATGTGGAGTAAAACCTATAACTAGCTTTTGCCTGCTGCTCTGACTGCACTAAATTTGGTTATCAGTGTTAAATTTCTACGGAAACTTCTTGTTTTTAGAAAGAAAGTTTGCAATAGCAAGCTACAGCTGAAGCTATAATTCGTCCGCGTGTAATTTAGTAATAGTTATTTCTACGGGTACTTTGGACTCTCGGTATTTTATACTATCTCTGGGCCAAATTTTAGGTTTATATGATGCTCCAGGGCGTTGTAAAGGAAGAACAAACAAACTTTTACATTTATTTTATAATAGTATAGTAAGTATAGATTACTTTTCAAATTTCAAATCATATTATTAAATTAAATTAAATTAAAACTCATATTATTGATTATTTTTATGATAAAACTTTTAGCGTTCATCTATATATTTTCATGCCATGAATCAAATTCTATAAAACAAGCCGAGGGTAAAGTTTAAATTTTGAACTAATTTAGCCGTCTTAACGTAATGCGTGTTCATACAAAGTTAAGTTAAAGAATAAAGGTACAAGTAAGGTAAGGTAAAGTATATCTATATTCCAACTATGTACTATCTAAATCACAATATTATTTGCTGTTTTATATGTCCACTGCTAATTAGAATTAAATTATTTAGGTTCATTCATAATTTAAGTATATTTCATTAAATTAGACTTTTAAAAAGCCTAAAATCGCCAGTTTAATTAACGATTTTATAGATTCAGAATGATTTTACTACCGATAGTATAAAAATATGTGTTGATAGTTAGTTAGGACTTTGAATTTTCCAAAGATATTTTTGATCAAGCATCATAGTAATCTATCGATAATTTTATTCATATCGCCACAGGAACAACACTGGGTCTAATGTAAAATTAAAGTACTCCTACTCATCACAAGATGTCACTAGTGTCAACGTGTAAGCCTTATGTAATGAACATAAGGTTTAAATTGGAAAAAAAATTGTGACTTTCTTGCCCCACTTCACCTACTCCACCCCCCCTATCAACGGCTACGCCGGTTTCCGAACCACAGTGTCATGTTACCATATCTATTGTTTTTTCATATCGATGTGTAGATCATATATGTTTTTTAGTTTTATCATTCCCTTATTTTAGAAGTTACAAAGTGAAGACAACATTTTACCACTTGGGAAGTGTCTCTCGCGTAAACTATTAAATTTAGAAAAAACTGATATTTGAAACCTCAATATCATTTTTGAAAACCTATCCATAGAAACCCCACCAACACGTATGGGTTTGATGAAAAATAAATTTTTGAGTTTCAGTTCTAAGCATAGGGACCCCCAAAATTCTTTGTTTTTTTTTTCTATTTTTGTGTGAAAATCTTAATGCGGATCACAGAATACATCTGCTTACCAAGTGTCAACAGTATAGTTCTTATATTTTCGGAAAAAAGTGGCTGTGACATACGAATCCATGAGGATTCCTTTTTTTTGCCATTGGGCTACGGAACCCTGAAAAGTGAAGTTAAAAAAGGTTCGTAGTAAAAAAAAATTAATGTAATTAACTTTCCTTTTGACTACCCTAAACCTAAAGTTTCTATAGCGACTTTATCGAATACGTTCGGCGTCGAACAGTTATCTTTGTACATCATACATAAACCACGGAATTTACAGGAATGCTCACTTCATACCAAGCGCTTTAAACCCTTCCCCTGCAAGCATACGTCGCGTACATCAGAGTTCAAGGTATTTGCAAGCCTTAGTAATTTCCTTGAGATGGGATGCGCGTACGTATCCGCGTGGGGTAAGGGTTTAAAGCACGTAGTGAGTAAGGTGCGTTCTGATTTATTCTGTGTATGATCTCTCTTTATATAACAAAAAATATATATACCCGTCGAACATAGAACTTCCTCCTTGTTTGAAGTCGGTTTATAAGTAATTGGCTACTATTACATTGTAATTTTTCAACTATATTTTTTTCTGACTATGTAAGAGATTGTAGCAAACTAAGTTGCGACAAACAACGCTTAAGAGACATCCTTCATTAAACTGCCAATGCCGTCTTCCTGGAGCAAAACCTTGAAAATTATACTAGAGTGTAGTCAGACGAGTGCGGGTGTGTCAGTGGCCGTTTCAGACGGGTAGAGGGTGCTCGCGAGTCACCAGTGCGGGTTTGAGATACGGCTCGCATCCGGGTGCAATGAATGCGACGTTTTCAAGGGCGCTCCTCAGGTGATGACGTGCGCCCACCACCCACTCGGCACCCGTGGGTGTTCCGGCACCGACACCCGCCTAATAATGCAAGTCTGCTCCCTGTCTACCGCCTCGCACCCGTTGCAGCATTCAGCGATTTCCGTCAAGCAAGCCGGCACTGCCTGCTTAAAAAAGTACCACCTACTATTAACTTAGTCGAAAGCTTACTACACAAACCATGTTTCAAGGTGGGCAAGGCATCTTGATATTTAACTAAGTATCATAACATACAATTCATATTTCAAGCTAGGTTAAGGCATATTGATACCTAAATATCGTAAAATACTATCCAGATTTCATGCTAGGTAAAGCATCTAGATACCAAACTAAGTATTATAAAAAACAGTGCGTATTGTAAACTAGGTAAGGCATCTTGATATCTAACTATATAAGCATCAAAAAATACATGTCATATTTTAAGCTAGGTAAGCATCTTGATAGTTTAATAAGCATTATAAAATTCAATCCATATTTGAAGCTAACAATTTGATACCTCAGTATCATAACATAAAATCCATATTTCAAGCTAGGTAAGGCATCTTGATACCTAAGTATCACAATATACAAACTATATTCCAAGCTAGGTAAGGTATCTCGATACTTACGTATAATAAAATTGAATCCATATTTCAAGCTAGGTGAGACATTCTGATACCTGACTGAGTATCATATAATTTATACGGCCCCATGATGACGATGTAGGAAATCTTAATTGGTCACTAAATCCCATTCATATTTTCATGTTAATTAATCAAAGAGGAAATGTGCATATTTTATAACTAAATCGTTTTCACCCGAAATTAGTTTGTGGCTTAGCGTAATTTACTATGAGAGCTTAGTAATTTACAATAGAAGTATACAGCAGTGGCCCCGTCAGCTGAGCGAAAACGAAAGTAAACAGAACTCGGTCAAAGGGTTTGTACTCACCTACCCGCAATATTTATGTGGGTACGAGGGGGCTACCCACCCCTAATACAACCTCCTTTGATGGATTGGAGAGTACCGTGGATGTTTCGACTGAAACTCGGCCGAACTCACTGCCAGTTGTTCCTACATTTCCTACTCTGTTGAACGCGACAACTTTTACGATAAAATTATTATTAGACGAAAGTTTGTCGGGATTCTTTACGTTTTGTTTTGGGAGCTTGACAACCTGCCTCCCTATATCCTCATACCTACCTATCTATATTTTTCCTTCCCCCTAATTTTCGTAATATTGCCTTGATAAAAGTTTTGTTCCCAGCCTTTTCCAACCTTTTGTTTTTCTTCTCTGTTTTAGTTACGTACTAATGTAGAATTTATTGTTTTTGTAAGAATTTTGCTTTCATTCCTTGTTCATTCAACAAAATAACTGATTGATTGTACTAGGTCTCTGAGACAATGCTAGTTTACACCGTTTGTTTCTAAACGCATTGCTTAGGTTTAAATTAAACTGTCTGTTATGTTACACTCGTTCGTTCGTTCGTTCATTCATTCTTTGTTCGAAGCTTATCTAATAAATTAATATAAGACAGCTTTGTGACGATGATGTTGGTAGTTGTGCGCGGGTTCTATTCCCGCACAGGACAAACATTTATGTGATGAGGATTTGTTATTGTTTCAAGGCTATGTGTTTTCGGTGTCCAAGACTTGATTTTGACATAATTTACCTCTACAAAAAAAATAATTGTCAAAGATATGTCTACAAGTATATTGTGTCTATTTTAAAGGTTTTTTGAACTCATTGTTAAAAAGTTACATCCGCAGCAATCGTGCTTTCAAGCAACAATTAAAGAGTAACAACCTCCCAAAATATACACCTGAGAGAAAATAGTTACTTCAGAACTTTTATGTCACACCACAATATGGGGTGTGTGAAATAATTTAATACAATGTACAGTATATATAATACTTTTCTTAATTTTGCATTATATATAATTATGTCCCCACCAAAATGTTTATGAAAATCAAGAAGCTGTAACGATTTTACGCCTTCACCTTATTGACTCACTTTTATTCAAAGTTTGTAGAAGAATTTGTCGACGTATAAGCGCTATAAAAGACTTAACGAATTCATAATAATGTATCGGAAGGTCGCCGAGCCAATGTGGCTTGGATTTGGCATCTTGGTGTCATCAACACCTTCAAAATATTTGAATGTCCGGTAGTGCCATTTTTTTGGTACTACTACTACTGGTAGTGCTGTTTAATATACTAAACGCAACAATATAAATAGTAGAAAGTAAATAATAGTAGACAGACCCTACATTTGATAATATGTTACTGGGCTTATTCTACAAATGGCAGGCTTTTGTTACTGTTGGTCAAGAAGTTTTATTTTATACTTTCATGTACTGGGTCAGTTTAAATTTTTACTTTTAAAGTGTAAAATATACTTAAAAGTGATTTTATAGAAGTGAGGAAGATTTTTTTTTTTACGCACTCCATTGTGTGGAGTGTCATTGGATAGGCCCCATGCACCATATACTTTCCACTAGCGCCACCCCTGGATATTTTTTCTTCTTACATAGCACAATTAAAAAGTAAACTAGTTTGAAGAATATGTCTTGAGTTCTGATTTGGGGTTCTTCTAACATCCTTTAGCGAATATGCTAACCAAACAAAGACATGTTCTACACACATTAAAAAACGTTTAAAAAAATAGTTTATGAATAGTTTTTATTGTACATTTTTCATTTTTTAAAATACGTTTTGTACGAAGATGAAATAGGAAATATCTTGTGGCGGCGCTAAGGTGCGGTATGTGAGGCGTCCAAGCATACGTTTAAAAGGAAATATCAGACCCAAGCGAACTCACACAGGTATTCGGAAACACAATTGCTGTTGCACTAAGATCAGGGACAAGATACTGATGTGCGATAAGGACAATCATCAAAATCGGTGTTTTGTATTCCCCACTTTTCTCCGAACTGTATAAAAATTAGTTATCTGTACGTTTTGTTTCTTGAAAATTAGTTACCTATCTTGGCCACTTTTAGCAGAAACGCTATCTACAACTCACATAGGTTTTGATTTATTTATAAATGCCTATACATGCACCAATAATTTTTTATTGCGTTGACTTAGAAGTTTGATTTTTTAACAGCTTCAAGGGACCGTAAGCCTTAGACGTTTACGTGTGCCTGAGAAAAAGGGTCTTGCTTAAAAGACAGACGGACAACAAAGTGATAATATAAGGGTTCCTTTTTCCATTAGAGGTACGGAACCCTAAAAATGGTCCTGCACGTATCACACAACGCCATCTAGAACTAACTAGTCGAACTAAGCAAGGCATGTAGATAGGTACTATCTAGGTATATTCATCTTTGAAATACACATACCTACGAGTATTAGAAATATATCAGCGGAACGTGGATTTAAAGTCACTGGGGTCATTATCAGTTACCTGTTGATCTGTTTAACAGTGTTACCATGACAGTTAAAAATTACCTCATTTTTAAAGCAAACCTGGCTATTAAAGGAAACTGTGCTGTATAAATTACTTAAACCATACATAGTATAACTATAACTGGCAGGGCAGGTGGATTCTCTCAGTCCAAGCTTCCACAGCGACCCATTACATTACACAGCATCCGTCCTAAGCCGATTAAAATCTTCGAGCAACGCCGCCGCTACTTTGTAACGTACTTGAATACTTACTTAAGTATTATAGAGGAAGGCTAGAGAAGCCTTTCAAGTTAAGTTCCTTTTTAAGTTATACGGCATGCATA
The DNA here is from genome assembly GCA_946406115.1 of Apoda limacodes. Lineage (NCBI taxonomy): Eukaryota > Metazoa > Arthropoda > Insecta > Lepidoptera > Limacodidae > Apoda > Apoda limacodes. Next base: position 15,625,575 of record OX291560.1, read on the forward strand.
TAGTTACTGGAACGAAATGTTGTCACTATTCGTCTTACCTATCATATCCATATACATATATTTATTACATATCCTTTAAATTAATTAAACGTTGTTACTATAGTTTCCAAATACCTATTTTTTCGTAATCTTCTGAAGATAAGGACATCGACCTTTTAGATATTCGATGACGTCAGTAAAGATAATGTTATATGTGTATTGAAATTTATTTTACGCAACGATTTTATCTATTTATAAAGCTGCAGATTTCAAAAAGTAAATTTGAGGGTTTATTTTAAACAAAAGTAGTTAAATATCATGAATTTCATGTTGAAAAGATACTGAAGAACTACTTTGTTCTAAATTTAACACGTTGACTGCCATGTGGGTCAAAATGACCGGCAGCGGCACTTGGACGAATCGATGGGGCTGTGGGGGACTAAAATGACCGGCACTACTAAGGTGGTTTTGACGGTCGGTTGCTCGACGCTCGGTCACGCATTTTACGCAAATGACACATCATGACCGGCGTGGCCCTAAAAGATATATGGACTAGCCTCCAGTTTTGTTTTTTTGTTGTTGTTATAAGGACTTAATATTAAGCATAATCTAGCAAAAGAGGATAAGACAAAGTATATTCATATGTTTACATTATTTTTATTGTGAAAAAGCAGAAACTAGTAATACATAGACAAACTAATATTAAGTGAAGTCAAATCACAAAACAAAAAAAATCGGCCATAATTTTTTTGTATATAAAGCCTAGTTTTTTTTTAATAAATTAAAAACATGGAAGAAAAACGTGACGCGCGAAGATAACATTATATGTTCTGACAAAGTTCAAACTTATTAGGGCTTGCTTAAAATGGTTTTAGCTTGCTTAACACTTCAACACGGTCATTGACGTCTAACTTCTCCGTAAAGTACATCAATTACTTAGTGAAGCCGATATTAAACTACATACATGTTTATATTTGCAAGAATCCATACTATTATTATAAATGCGAAATTAAGTCTGTCTGTCTGCTCCCCTCTTCACGCTTAAATCGCTGATAGGATTAAGATTTTTATCCCGAAAAATTCAAAAGTTCCCGCGGAAATAACTATAACCGAGCTAAACCGAACTATAGCTGCAGCTATAGCTTGCCATAGCAAACTTCATTAGTATAATTAAGGAGTTGACGTAAGAATCTCATGCCGATAACCAAATTTAGTGCTATAATTTAGTGGTGGAGCCGCGGGCAATAAGCTATAAATGAAAAAGAAACATCTTAACTTAAGAAACGTCTAAAATGAAAAAAAAAACAACAATAGAATATAATTGTGTGTGTGTTAGACTGTATGATGAATGTTTTTAATGTTGAAGTACAAAATTTGGATGATGGAAAAGAATGTAAAAAGCGTGCCGTTAGGTCCTTAGCGGACTTGATACAGGCGATTTTGCTGCGACTTTCTGCTTTTGATCGTGGTATTGTGACGATACCATAATTATGCCTTAACATTTTTGTAATACAATGTTTGTTTTATTCAAGTTTTAGCGCGAAGATTTTCATTTGTAAACAATTCTCAATGAACTTACTACATATAGCAAAATGCATCTTTAAATTAGAATGGTGCGTTCAAATATTCAAGTTCAGTAATTTTATACATTAGATGAGAAGTTATGATTTATTTTATGAATGGTTTAAAGCTAACAAAATATAAGTACAAATGACTAAAATGTAAAATATTAAGTTATGAACTTACGCATCATAGACATCAACACAGAATTAATTGTTAAATGTAGGTGGTAATCTAACTTCCGATTTATGAATTCGGACCCAGACAAAATAAAGTTGCGTAAAATTTTGAACCTGTGGCGCGAGAATGAATGATTAAAAGCTAATTATGATTGGATGCTTGAATGGAACTAAAGTTGGTTGGAGAATGTTTTAAAAGCGTTGATTGGTGGTTTGTTTGAACATATGTGATTGGTGGTAGCTTTAAGACGAGCGCTGATTGGAAGTTTTATAATGTTGAATATAATCGCGAGAGTTTAATTTACTTAAAACGTTTATAATATTAAAAATACCCGCGAAACTTACCTAAGTGAGTTTAAACTTACCATTAGGGTAGCCTCACCCTTGGTTTTCACGTATTCTGTATAATGGTATGACGTGTTAGCTTATTTTAAATTACCCGGGGTTTGTTAAAACTTTACGAACATTTAGAACATAATATTAATATTCTATTAGTTTAGGATAATTATGCCATTTTATCTAGACCGTTCATATTAATCTAGGACTCTGTAATAGTACCCGAACCAACATAACTAGAATTATACTTAAAAGATATTCTTTTTTCTTTGTTAAAATTAGTTAAGGCCGGAATATAAAATAGGATGGAGGGGTTTGAAATGTAGGAAGGGAGAAGGTTGCTAGAGAGGGGTCAGTGGTGATAAAAGTGCGTGGTCCCATACATACAGAACATTCAATTGCCGTCGTTTAAATTGTCGAAACGCTGCCCGACCAATGTTCCATACGCTTGTGGGTCACTAGGAGCTAGGAACCACGTGGGGATAAACTTCAGCTAGATCGTGCCACCATTACTGGTTAGTAAATATTAGAAGTTACAGTGAAAATATTGTGTGTTCGTTGTGAAATTCTTTAGATTGTGTTTTAAAAATATCTTAATTAATGTTAAAACATCCAAATGACGGACCCGCTTTTGCCGGTTAGAAATTTATGGTAGAAACAAATCTCAATCACCTCAGTAGGAAGGAGTATATTAACGGACCTTGTTTCTAGGACATTTTAAGCTAGGTAAACATAAATCTTCTATAAAAGTAGAAGTGGGAACTAAGATTATACTAGCCATAATTTTATTTAGCTCACTAAAGAGCTAGGTCTGCCAAGAGATACAGTAATTACTATGTGTAATCCATGTCCATCCGTAGCGGCGTTAGTAGGGATTTATTATTTTGGCTGGTTAGCTAGTGTAGGTGAGCGTTGATGTTCATCGTAAGGGGGCGCCCCTTTAACCTACTTTCAGGTCGCAAGTCCTGAACGCTTAGCTACCTGGCTCCCGCACTACAAAACGAATGGATTTAGCATTCGTATGGATTTTACTTTCAAATGTGGAAGTAACATCAATCAGGGTTCCTTTGTGTAGGGATGACGGAGAATCATATAACTCATTAGTACTTGTGTCCCTTTAGTTCTAATATTCGCGTATTTGCTTTGTTAAGGTGGTTTTATACTGACTTTAGAAGTGGTGAAAAATTCAAAGTGGACATTATTTATGATCGTAGATTTAGCTATATTTATTTCTTGATTATTTTCCTTTACGCTTATTTGTATACTATTGTTTGCTATATTACTCTGACGTACCTCTAAAACAACTGGGTTTACTACTTATTTAACACAATGGTTTTCGGGTCCTACCACTTTTGACGATCACGCTTGGCCAAATAAAACACTTCTCTACTTTTATTATTAATTATTAGATTCTTTTGATTTCTCTTGTTGAGTAATAGTGGGCTGCGAGGTTGCATAGAACATTTTATTCGAAGCTTATTATTTGAAGTTTGGAGGGGGGGACGTTACAGTATCAAAATCGCGAGTCTTAGCGACTTTTACTATGATGCATCTCGTTTTGGCGACTTAACGGGCACAAAACATTGCGTCAAAATCGCTTCGTCGTTGCATCTAGCTTCCGAAAAGCGATTTTGTCGCCGTGACAGGAGTTGGTTATTGTACTAGTTTGAGAGTTCGGGACTCTGCCTAAAGCTTTGTAGATTAGCTTAGATTTAGTTTTGCTTTGTAGATTAGCTTAGATTTAGTTTTGCTTTTGTTTTAGCGTCTAAATATCAGAAAATTAGTAAGTTTGCAGAGTTGGGCAAGTTTTTAAAGCATATATTTGTTAGATACTTTCTTTACGAAATAATCATTTAAGCTAAACTGACCAATTCAAATCCGAGATGAATTAAAAAACTACGAAACCATTGGCTCGTAGTCGAAGTGCATAATGGGAGTTATGAAAGTGAACTATTATCTTAGACCTGGAGCAGTACCAGTCGAGCTTTACCTGCAACCTTGTAAAGCGTGACGCGGAAACCGGCTGTCGATATCGGGTGAAAGCATTGTGCGCCTCCATGCAATGAGTCTGGGCTGATCTAGGTCGAGGACGATGCACTTACAAATGCTGGGGATGCATTCGCACGCTTAGACCAAACGGCTGATTTGTACGTAGCATGGGCGTGATAGTGCTCGAATCTGGTTATGATTTTGTGACTGTCTGTCTGTTGATTTGTGTTGTCAATAGGTATAGGCGTTTAGAACAAAAAGGATCATGACGGACTGGCTGACTAGCTAAAGGCCCGTCACTTCTTAACACAGATGTGTGAAAGCCCAAGTAACATTTTAGCGTTTAGAAAAGCTGTAGTGGTCTTCTGCTTAAATATTAAAGAGTTAGCGTATAATTTATAAGAGAGTTATAGATTGTAATAACACCTTTAAATCTTCGATTTTTGCGCAAAATTTAGAAGATAAAGCCTGTATAGACCCTTCATAGTGGTTTTATATAACCTTTAGTAGAAGTGTATAAAAGGTGTTATAAGATCGTCAGTTTTCCGCTCGAACCTTTGTAGCACCTTTATAATGGACTTTATTGAAACTTTTAGTTATGTAAAATACATATAAAGTGCGCTTGCAAGTTTAATGTGATTGTGTTTCATGTTTCTCGTCTCAATTTTGACGCGCCTTAAAAAAAATATGATTTTAAGGAAAAAAAGTAAAACAACTAAAAGTACTAATAACCTAAAATAGTTTTTAGACATGCAATTTCAAATGTTGGTCAGTTTTAGTGACTGTTTACATAAACTATGTAAAATAATTCGGTAAATTTAGGTACCACGTTATTTAAAAGTGATTTTGTATAAATAAATATTTAGTTTTTTTTTGACAGAAAGTGTTTGAAGATGGCGATATTTATCTTAAAGATGCAGACTTTTCTTAAATCTATTACGACACTCGAAGAACTACAACGCCGGTAGTCAAGAGTATTATGCGATCTTTGGTTGACATAAGAGAGGAACTACGCACTTAGCGAAGATATCTACCTGCAGCGGAGAGTAAAATACCGGCTTTAGCTTTACCTATATGTACCTTAAGATTAGGGTTCCTTACGAAGTAGTGAAATCCCAAAGTTTAGCTCAGTTCGATAAATGTTTTCATAATGTAAGGTAAGATTATAGGCAAAAACTTTAAGCTAAGCTTTTTAGAAACATTATTAAATGGTGTCATAAAAGAATTATTATTTGTTTATCTTACACCATAACCCTTATATCAGGATCGTACAAAACTGCTATAACTATTTAACCTATCATTGTCTTTCGTATTACAGGCGTATACAACGCATGTAGTGTTTGGCGTTACTACACTCTTAATTAACTCCGTTGCAGAATAACGTTAATGAAGTTGACAACAGCCTTATGATATATAAGCAACTCTAATATAGCAGATTTATAGCAATAAGAATTATAGGGAGTTAATGAAGATGTTCAAACAACTTTTGACGTTGCAGGCCGAAACAAGATTTTACGTCATAAGTATATAAGCGACCGCTGCTACTACACTAACTGGAAAGAATATTTAACTTCTTTTTGACAGTTCTAATACAACCTATAGAGCTAAACTTATTTCATAAGTGAACTGTATCACTTTTAGTGACAACCGAATCCATTATAAATCAATAGTAGTACTCTAAGCTTCAAAATTACCTGTAACCAACGCTAAATTTGTTGGGAGGTGCCTTACCTTGAGCCTACTTATGCGTACTTTAGTGTTAGAAGCCTTGTTTACTGTAACTTTCGTTATGCTAGAGGACGGAAGAAGAGGACAGTAGACTTTTGGTGGCAACTTTAAAATTCACTATATCATGTGGGCGTGTATGTCTAAGTGAAGTTTGATAGTAAAACATTATCAGAATTCTTAATTTTATCCGAAGTCTGTGTTGCGTAAAAACTGCTATATCAATTCGGATATAGCAGTTTTTACGCAACACAGACCTCTCTTTGAAGTAGGAGTTTAAAGCCATCGTGGGCTTAGTGTGCGTTGGTTAACGTTGCCGAACTAGTGGCCACGCGATTGTCGGAGTCTTCAAGCCGCCCATAAACCCTCTAACTTGGATTATCGACTGCTGTCATATGACAAACAGCCGGGACCGATGGTTTTACGTGCCCTCCTAAACACGGCGGAGCTTAGAAAAATATGCCACTTGGTACAAATCTACTTAAATACGATGTCGTCGGTATTAATAACAATTAAGGCTAAAACATTTACTAATTTATGGCTCGCTTCACAGCAAGCAGGTGAAAATCGTGGGGAAATCTATATGTACCTACTATAAACTTCTACTACTGTTGTTTATGCATTAAAATATCACTGAAAACTTTCCAAAACCGTGTAACGGACCTAATAACTAACATGTCTTCTTGATCCAAGTCTTGCCTTTTATTTATCCGATCCTCCGGCAACACTAAAAAAGTAGTTTAGATGTAGTCAGAGATTGAATGCAGTGTGGTGCATTGTTGGCAAGCAAACGGCGCATACTGAATGCACGGTCAAGGCCGCGCCGGGCCACTGACGCCTCTTGCACAACTGCAATTGTTTTATAATACATTAATGTAGAGGTACAAGGTTCGTGTGGCCTTAACTGTACTTCATCTCAGTACCATGTGGAGGATGGCAAAAGAGAGAGAAGGAAGTTTGTATTTTATTTACATTCTTAGTCAACATTCGTCGATGTCGGTTTATTCTACATTAAAGGTGCGTTAATAGACTAGACGTTTTTAATAACGATGTGCATAAAAATATTCTAAAAATCGTGTACGCAATAAATAAATAAATATTTTTGGGCATTACACATAGCGCCATCTAGTCCCAAACTAAGTAAAGCTGGTTCTATGGATATGGATACCAGACAATGTACAAATATATATGTGTATATGTACATACATATATTGTATATGTGCGGTTAACATACATAGAAAACACCCAGTCTCAAGACAAATACAAATAATAAATATTTGTCTTGTGTGGGAATCGAACCTACTCCCCTCGATTTAGCAGTCGGGTCATTACCCACTGAGCCACGGAGCAAAGAAATCGCTGTACGATGACTTCTGTTTGTTTCTATTGTACATGCCACTCATTGTATATCTGAAAATAATTAGTTTCTAAAACTAGGCTATGTTTATGAGAAAAAAGGTTGTGGAACGTTTAATATGGTACCCCAAGCAATGTTAAGTTTCAAGTTAATAGCTTAAGTGGTTATCAAGTTAATGTATATTATGACTAACTGATAGACACACATCATAATAGTGCATTGTGTATTAAGGGTGGTAAGGAAAAAAGTACTAACGAGAGGCTATTTAGAAGCCTAAGATGAAGTCTTTAATAACGTCTGTCTAATTGCCGTACCGCCAGTGTTACACACAATGTTTTCCGTCACATTTGCGAGTAAATAAATTAAAAATATAGGGTGAATAAATAAAAACTCACAAAACCTAATTGAAATGGCGGGAATATAAATAGAGAAAACGACGCCACCGCTAGATGGCGCTAAATATCTAGAGAATTTATGAATTTAACAGTTTTGGCTGAAGTTAAAACTTGTAATTGCTCGCTTGTAATGTGTACATAGTTTATATTTTAAACAGCAGGACAGCTTTTAGAATAAACAGTACGTAGAGCGCGCGATTACCGCCTGTGAGTGCTATAAACGGCCGCTTTGCCTTGAGAATAGTAAAATTTACAAAGAAGAAGCCCGTGGGAGTAATTAAAGGTCTTAGCACCTGCCTTGCTTGTATATAATGCCACTTTACGAGTGTGAAATGAAAAACAATATTTTTACGGAACCCTAAAAAATAAATTATCATCATTTCTAATATAGCTGCTGTTTGGTACAGATATACTTGATACAGCGTAATTTAAATGCCTCCTAAAACACTACATACATTATACATACAAGGAAGAGGCAACAGGTAATTAAAAGTAAGAAGAAACCTTTTCACGTCGATAGTATTCAATTATGCTGTCACAATTACCTGTTCAGATAGTAACCAGAATCGCCTAATTATACAGCGAAAAGTTTCAAGAAACATTAGACGGGTCGACGTGAATATAAATAAGGGCGTGAGTGTAAACATGAAAAAAAAAAAGGTAATTTAGAGCGGGTTCGCGGCACCAGTGAGTCACGGCCAAGGACTGCGACCTTTATCCGCAAACGTTCGATTGTGAGTTCGTATAATAATGAACGATTGAGCGAGAGTTAGTTTTCGGAAAATCGTTTATCAATCATTTCTTTGACGTTTATTTGTGTACGGGCATTTTCATAGAAGGTAATTTAGAGCTGGCTTTATGTCACGGTCGAAGATCGCGACCTTTACCCGCAAATATGATTGTGATGTGAATACGTACTTACAATAAACGATTGAGCGAGAGTGCGTGGGAAATCTTTTATCAATAATTTCTTTGACGTACACTTATGTAAGGGTAATTGAGGGTATTTTCAAAGAAGGTAGTTTGGAGCTACGTGGCTATTTACGGCGTGACAAGAAATCACAGCCGAAGAAGATCACGACCTTCATCTGCAAATAATATATGATTGTAAATACATTCTGTATACAATTAAGAACTGAGCGAAAGTGAGTCCTTGAAAAAGCTTATTCAGTAATTTCTTTGACGTAAATTTATGTAAGAGTATTTTTATAGAAGGTTATTTAGATCTGAAAGTTCACGTCACTACAAGAAGTTACCCCCGATGATCGCGACCTATCCCTATATGATTGTAAACACGTACATTTATTAACCAATGAGCGACAGTGAGTTCTTCAAAAATATTTTTCAATCATTTATTTAACGTGAATTTATGTAAAGGGATATTCATTATATAAATCGCCGTGTGAGTTGGTTTATTGAAATGGTTTTATGTTTTGTTGACAGGGCTACGAGAGGGCTGGTTCACCTCAACCACCTTCTCAGCCGCCAGGCGCCCCTAGCCCGGGTGCCACGGGGACTGCGCCCGGGGCACTATCACCGTCCCATGACTCCCAACACGCACCCCACTTACAACACAGTTCGCAGCCACCGCCACAGCATCAGGTAAGAGCCGATAGCACGATAAATAGACTAATATCATATCGACTTAAGTACTAGAAATCCAGGATCGCGTAAAAAACTTACCCTGGAGTACACATTTGAGTTTTGTGCTGTCTCTTTCTGTACTGTACAAAAATGTGTTTTCTATCCTTTTGGGCTAGCTAAGGCCGACTAGTCCCAAACAATAATATTGAACTGTCAAAGTCTTCATCGAATATGTGGAATTTTTGATCTTGAATTTGAGTTTTGTGCTGTCTCCTTCGGTACTGTACACTAATGTGTTTTCTATGCTTTTGGGCTAGCTAAGGCCGACTACTCTCAAACAATTATATTGAACTGTCCAATTCTTCATCAAATATCTGAAAATGTTGGTCGTGAATAGCCTAGTAATTATTATTATTATTAATAAATAAGTATTTATATTATACCTATAATCTAGATCAGTCTTTGTCAAACATTGCTAAACTAACCAACTGGTAAGTTGCAGACGAATGAAGCGTGAGTAACATTACAACGAACTACAACCCGGTAGTTCGCTGCCACCTTTAACAGAATCGGTCTTTCATTCAGGCTCAATGATATCCTCAGTGGTGGCATAAACATCAGTACCTGGAGGGCCGCCATCTATTATCAAGTAGCTTTATCGTTGCTGTGTCAGTAAAAACAAAAGTATTACTTCTCGCCAATAGATGTCAGGAAGAGTCATATTTTTTAGTTTATCATTGCCTGAAAACACGGATAAAACGACGTTTTCTGAAAATGAAAACTAGCTAGATCAATTTATCGCTCCCGAAACCCCCTGCATACTAAATTTCATGAAAATCGTTGGAGCCGTTTCCAAGATTCAGATTATAAATCTATATATATACAAGAATTGCTCGTTTAAAGGTATAAGAAACAGTACAAATAAATATGGGTGTATATAATAGGATACAACTGGCTATATCCGCCCATCGTCTGTATGTTACAGTCAGCACTAGGCAGTCTGGCAAAATCTTAATAATTCCATTGTTACTCATGAGTCTACTCTGTACATGAAGGATAAAGGATATGACATACCCTAGAAAAGGGAGCTGTTTCGACCAGTGTAGAAAAGCATATTACACTATTGGAGTATACAAAGAGACACAGTTCCACGAACGATAGACGCTAGCAAGTGGCCGCACGTTGAGAATATCTGTTTTGTCGGTATTCAAATATTTATTTAGAACTATGAAATCAGAAAATAAATATTATATAAGCAAATCGACTTAATAAGGGTTTTAACTATGAGATATATATTTTTTTACGTCAAAAAGTGTACTCAGTACTGTAACAAAATAAATCGAATTCTTGCAAACCTAACTCTTTTGGGTATGCCATCACCTTAAAGGAGTTGATTCTAGCCTCAGTGAACATATTGGAGGCGCTGTAACAGTGCTTCAGGCTCATTAGCTGTCGTAATTGTAGGCTACTCATGCAATAGTGTTATTTTCACGTCAGGAGCTGTCCTAAAGAATTCCTCGAATTTATTGACTTTTTTTTTTCGCGTTGTCTTACTGCTGGGACTCTAGTTTAACAGAAAGCGATAACTCACTTGAGAGATACTGAGGACTTCAATAAGGGAGATATAGATTTTTCATCACACTTACTTTTTACTCAGTCATTACGTGCAGGCAAAACGGGTGGATAGACCCTAATTACTCTCACGTTCTTTTTTTTTTGTATATTTTTTTTCTTACGGCAAAGCGCGCGTTCAAAGAACTGCGCGAGTGATACTGTTAGGGGTTATAAGCGTCCGTAGGTGACTGCTTAGCATCAGGCGGGTCGCAAGCTTGTTTGCCTCCTTGGTTAAAAAACAAACAACACCCACACAGTTCGCACTTATTACTATCTAACAATATAGCACTCTTTTTACTCTAGGCTACCTATAATGTATTAATAAAATTAAACTGAATCGTAAGTTTTCTAATATGCCAACATAAAAAAAAAAATCAGCAAAGGAAGTCGTTAGAGCCACCTGATGAACAGCAACCAACCAACATAAGCCACGCACACATCTTTAAAATAATTAAATTCACTAATATAAAATATCCTTTGCATATTTTCCATCGCAGAAATGTTAGTAGAGAAATCGGCGGCGGCGGCGAGCTGTTTGCATTCCGCTTCCTTTATAGCCCGATACCGCGACGTCGTCGACGACGAAGTAGTCTGCGGAAATTTAGATTATTTCGCCAACGACTGCCGAAATTAGTCCGCGTCGAGGTAGCACTCGAACCGGTCAGATAAACAGTATGGGTGCCACAGTAAATTGGTTATCAGTAACGCATCTTATATTCATAGTCCATAATATCAATTTATTCGTTTATATATTATAATGAGAGTGATATGTTTCTAAATACCTACCAATGTGCGAGATACTTTCCTTATCTGGACCGATTTTAAAAATCTTTTTACAGTTACGTTTATTCAGATGGATATTGGCTGTTTTATTCTGAAAGTTTAAGATGAATAATACCGAGGAATAGACTTAAAAGGCACTTCACAACTTGATTTTGTTGTAAAATATGCGGGCACGAGCTTAGAAGAATGTTATGTATGAACGGTTATGGTGACCAAGGTATGCGAGTTGTTCTCGAATAAGATTTAATAGCTCTGAGTATATTTGCAGTGACTGCTTGCTAACTTTTGGTCTCAATGATCGACAACCAATCATATGAGTCTATGCATTATCGAGGAATTAATAAGGATTTCGTTTCAGTATCTTACGGGATTCTTTTCATTCGCTTTTGTCTCGAATTTAGCCAGATATTCACGCGAAGATAAATTCAAGCAATTAATGAAGGCAGTAGTAGCAGGTTTTTTCGTAGAATTCGATTATAGTCCCTTCCGCGGGAACTTTTAAATTTTCCGAGATAAAAAGTAGCCTTTGTCCTTCTCCGTATCTTTTTCTATCTCTGTGCAAAATTTTAGCTCAATTGGATGCTCAGTTACAACAGGATTGCGTAACAAATGTTATAGTTATTCTCGCAGGAACTTTCCTAAATTTCCGGGTTGAAAATAGCCTATATCCTTAGGATTCAAACTATCATCGTACCAAATTTCATCTAAATCGGTGTAGCCATTTGAGCGTGAAGAAGTAACAAACATACACACTCACAAACTTTCACCTTTATAATATCAGTGTGATGTTCACTTATTGGCTTCGACTAATTGGCTGTGGGTCTGTGCTTAAATAAGCGTATATCTGACGCATATGTGGTAGAAGCAATGTATCGTCAGAACTAGAGAATTACGCTACTGATTCATATGTGCACTGTGTTCCTTTCCATTTGGATACCGAACCAGTTCCACATATGGCTATCGTTCGGTATATCTAAATAAGGAATCGTTTAATGCCACTCTGGGTTTTCAACCAGTAATAGCTTCAAATAATCTGATATCTTACGGTTTTTCGTACAGTTGTTGAAATTAAACGACCATCTATTCGAATGAGGTCGGTATAATTCAGCCAGGGATTTTCCTGTGGTTTTATTTGATATTTAATTATATTCTGCGCCAATATTTGAGTTGAAATAAAACACGTACATACATAGGTCATTGTGTATGCGTATTATATTTACATAATTTTGTAAAACATATAGACTTTTTTTCGGCACTTTTTTTATGTTTTCGAAATATTTATTGCAATACACTGGTGACTTATATTGCCTTTTTTACTTTGTCCAAGTCCAATGAATTGAATAATTTTAAAGACATTAAAAAGAGACTGACAAATTCCAAGTGACACTTTTTAAATGGAAAATAAATCAATACTTGTAGTCAGTATTTTAGGTTAAAAATTGAACCCTATATAGAATAACATATACCTAATGGCTTGTACTACCAAAAACAAGATAGGAATTTGCCTTAACAGAAAAAAACCTGTAAAAGATCTCTTTATTTTCTATGTTTTTTGGTTTGTAACCGCTATTTGTTAATGTATAACATTGAAATTCATATTAGTGGCTAGTTAACTGAAATAAAAAAAAAACAAGTTAATTTTCAAGTAAATACCTATAATTGATTTGACGCTCACGTGGACTTTAAATACTGAAAAGCGCTGTGGTCATTTGTCTCGCTCAAGTGCACGTGGTATTAAATAGCTGTGTTTCAAACTGTCATATGCGGTGGCCGGTTTAATTCTGAAATTTTAAGTTCCGGGTAAATTTAATGTTTGCGGTGCTGCAATCGACAGCAAACAATATCAAAACTATAGTCTTAATCTTACTAACAAAAAGATATTATGTATTACCCAATTGGGTTTACCTATTGTAGCCTCTTTGATATATTTTCTTTTTTAATTATTATGTGCTTCAGAATTGCCTTTAACATTTGGAGTTACCCTATTGGGTTTCTTATTTTGGTCGTCTTGTCATCGATGTTTTCTTTATGTTTTTGTCTTTAACATTTGGAGTTACCCTATTGGGTTTCCTATTTTGGTCGTCTTTTCATCGATATTTTCTTTTTGTTTTAGAATTGCTTTCACGATTTTCAGTTACTCAAGTTAGTCCTCTTCTATATTTTACCTTTTACGAAAAATATAGTCTAAATCTTATCAAAAAGTAAATAATTTTTTTTGAGTAACCTATTCTGTTGCTTTTCGATATATTTCCTCTCACTAATAATAATATGGTCAACAAACTAATGCGGTCAGTTTCGAATTGCCTTGAGCATACTCAAATATTTAAATAAGTTTCTTTCAGTATCTCGTTGCTATGAGATTTGCATAATTTAAAATGTATCATACGTTTGAATGTATCTTAAAATTATACATTAGGTTTTTTTAGTCACACGTGCACCTAAACACACGGCAGAACTATCCTTAGCAGCCTTCGTACGTCTGCAATTATGGGGTACAGCTTACCATCGACTTGGACGTGTACGATTTGGGCCACATTCCATCACGTGACGTAGGGCTAGTGCTGGTTGATACTTAACGTACGTCTTTTTGACGTTTACTCTTTTTTTTTTATATACCACTAAGGTGGCAAACAAGCTTACGATCCGCCTGATGGTAAGCAATCACCGTAGCCAATGGACGCTTGTTACACCAGGGGTATCATTCGCGCGTTGCCGACCCTACAAGAATCCAATAACTTCTTTTTTAAAGAACCCTATACTGAAGTACTTAGAGAAAACATTGGCAGAAAGCTAATTTCACAACCCAAGTGTTCGCGGTAGGAAGTTTGGTTTCCTCACGATGTTTTTCACCAAAAAGTTAGTGATGCTAACAAACAATGTACTTAAGAAATTAAGAAAGAGGATCCTGAGCAGGGATAGGGTACGATATAAAAAAGCAAGCGGTTTCTTCTACCCTCGCTGTCTATGTACTGAAATGGTTTAGTTCGCGAGTTTAGTATTCCTAAACACCTCAAGCGCAAGCACGCAGAGCCGGGCGTCTTAAGCCAAATAGAATTTGGGGGAATTAGGCAAAAGTAATTTGGGGGCCTTTTAGAAAAAAAAGCGGCTTACGTAACTTCCGCACCTAGAATCTTTAAATTTGGGCAGCATGTTTAATTTAAAAGTTGCCAAATATGTCTTATAAAAAGGTATCGGAATGAGCAAACAACTTTCTTCGATTCGAAATCGATTTATTCTAAAGTTATTTTTTAATTATACATTTCGGCCGTTAAAACTTCAAACACCTGTGACTGACAAACAGACAGACAACTGAGTGATATTAATTGTTCTATTCATTTTAAAATAGGAAAGGTTTGATGTAAAAAAGAGAAATCCAAATTTCAGTTAGGAGAATTTTCTCTAATTTTTATTTGGTTTGAGCCCTGTTTCTTGTTCGTTTTGGTCGATTGATGTTAGTCTTTAAAATTTATTTGCAATAATTAAAAAAAACTGTTGACAATATCTGCAGTCGATTTTGTTAATCAAATACATTCTGTTGATAAAAAATATGTGGGCATATGATTTTGCAGTTTGGTGCCCGTAGTCGTAGTCCGGAGGCCCTGGGCTAGTGCTTCACATGCCCTTATGGTAAAGAATAAACTGAATACACAAGCATGGGTTACGCTAAATGGTTTTGTAGGTATTTCGCGTGCTGACAAAGTAGTTAGCTTTCTGTCGGTTTTTATTATAGGCGGTAGAATTTTTTTATATATGGTAGAATGCGGGTAAAGTTCAAAAAAACTAGACAGACGTATGTTGTTATATGTAAGAGGTACCATACACGACCTGGCTTCTTATTTAACTCATTATAACTATCTCGATTACAAGCGTATACTATATGAATTTTGCAAATGGTATTCAAGAAGACAAGAATTCTAGATCATTTTATACATGATTGTAGGATCCCACACTAAAATGATATCGATCTGATGATGATAATCAGATAGCAAATAAGGTTGTTAATTGACCCCCGTTTTTACATTTTTGACCTACTGTAGCTCAGTACATAATGTGACACTCGTATTAACAAAGTCATTCTTACTGATAGGCAGGAAGAAGGTTTACTTCCTGTGTGTCGCTATTCATCAGTAAAAACAATGGGCTAAGTTTCTTAAAGTTTGTTACACAAAACACGTTCTATATATTATATTTTGTATATTAGTTTTTGGATTAAGTCTTAGGAATTTAGTCAGTGTAGTTTTTTCAAAGTCGTGGCTGAAAAAACCTATGATAATTTACCGACTGCAACGCGCAAGGCTCGAATCACTTCGTCACAGTGCAACGGTGGAATTCACCACAGAGCGCAAGTTAAGTGTTTTTGGCACGACTTGTTCGTTCAGCACGATTTCTATGCTTCAATGTCGCATTGTATTGTCTGAACGTGGCTCAACTAGCTCCTGTTTTTTGTTGGACATGATTTTGACGACATGGCTGATGCAGAGGTTTTGCTGAGTTGGTATTTATTAGTCACATTCGCAAGTGTTAACTGTTAAATGTACATGTATGCAGTCCAGAGTTACTTTCATCTTTTTTTCATTCCTCTCTTTTGGTCATGTAGCTTATCAAGGGCTGATCCATGAAACAGCTGAGTGGGTATCTTGAACACAGGCAAATCGCCTTAAGTTTCTTGAGATTTCTGATTAAACCCAGTCTTGTCCAATGTTTACGTTCCGCCACATTAAGGTGCATTTACAAACAAACATTATCAGTGGGACATTTCAGCCTGTTTCATAAAAAGAGGTCACCTAAGTAGCAAAATTATTAAAGAACAGATTTTCAACAAGGTATGTAATGTATGCTGTATGACTGCAGTAGTAACCAACAGTTTTAATAATGGTTCAAGTAAACGATGCTTTCATAAAAATACAACACCTACAAGTTATTATGTCTCGAGCTCATAATTAAATTAAGAATACAATGCTATCAATAACAATAGGTGCGTTCTGTTCACTGCTTCAATGCGTTTAATGTCATAATCCAGTCAAGTTAAAAAGACATAAATTCTGTACGACACACTACAAATTTTTGCTCATTCTCTTTGGTTGGATTATTGACATTAAGCGCATAATGTACGTTATGTAGGAAAACAAAACGGATCCTAGCTTTATAGTTGTTGTTTAAAGTATTGTGAATCTAATTATCAGAAAGGAACGTATATAGCACATAAGTTCGATCCCCGTACAGCATAGACATTGGTGTGATAAACATTTATTATTCTGCCAAAGACTTAAAAAATAAATAAATCAACTAAAAAAAATTTAGATAAATTCGTCGGCTGTGATATTTAATTTCACACTTCAACAAAACATAAATTAAAACATGTATTGGGTACAGCGTTGCCAGACGTCCCGAATTTGGCGGGACGTCCCGATTTTTAAATCAAAATTAAATGTCCCGAGCGGCCCGAGAGGCTCAATCCCGCTTTTCGGGAATAACTCCACCGCCCGTGCAGCGTACTGACTTAACTATTTAACGATAGGGTAAATCTGATTTAAAATATCATATTTTTATTAAAATACATTTTCTATGGATATTTTTACTAGGTACCTATCTAGTGTCACGTAAACGTAATTTGAACTCAAAAACTTTTGATTATATACGTTTTTTTTACTATGTCCCGCTTTCGACGAAAGAATCCCGCTTTTTTTACTCAAAAAGTTCCTAAATCCCGACTTGGCAAAAAAAAAATCTGTCAACGCTGATTGGGTACCACTTTTAATGATAGTCTTCTATTTAATAAAGAACAGATTTTCAACAAGGTATGTAATGTATGCTGTATGACTGCAGTAGTAACCAACAGTTTTAATAATGGTTCAAGTAAACGATGCTTTCATAAAAATACAACACCTACAAGTTATTATGTCTCGAGCTCATAATTAAATTAAGAATACAATGCTATCAATAACAATAGGTGCGTTCTGTTCACTGCTTCAATGCGTTTAATGTCATAATCCAGTCAAGTTAAAAAGACATAAATTCTGTACGACACACTACAAATTTTTGCTCATTCTCTTTGGTTGGATTATTGACATTAAGCGCATAATGTACGTTATGTAACAAAACGCCACTAATATAACTCCTACTACCTACCTAATAAACCTACTTACGTATTCAACAAAAAACGTGCAAAGTTCCAAATAGCCATTGATTAACAACATTATTAATTCTTATCGTAAACTTACTACAGGCCAAGTAAAAATAAATATGATACGATTTGCCGATGCGACAAATCCGAATTAGGTCTCTTTGTGCCTGCAGGCGGAGGCTTTCAAGTACCAGGTAACCGGCGCGTATTTAATACTCGACGATGTCAGTCGAGAATTTCGAGAGTCAAGGGCCATTCCAGCATCGTGATCGCTCGAGAGTTGTACGCTCGAAATGAAACGTCGTATCTTATTTTATGATTAGCGGCACGAAAGCGCTTCGTAATTTTGTTAGTTCCGCCTTTCTGGTGCTGGGGGCGAGTACGCCGAGTGGAGATCGATGCGAGCGTTGCGTGCGGGTGCGAAAGAGAAAGCAGGATGCGATACTGACTTCGTCTCTGTCGCTCGAACCGCCTACCAGGCAGCCATGTTGCGCTCGACCCGCGCTCGCCCGACCGCCATTGTAACTAGTGATGTTCAACATCATCAATTCTAACTCGATGTTATTATTATACTCGAGTCGAGTAGACATTTGCCGTTTGCCTCGTCAGCGTCTTCTTGTCATTTTCAAAACGCATAGTAAGTGGGTAGGTTTATATATGTGTGTGTGAACCATGAACTAAATGACAAACGTGTATTTGTTAATATTTAACACAGGAATTACCCGGTCCAAACTTATCATACTTTTTGGTGATTTACATAATTTTATTACATTGGATTTTTGTTACTCTTGGTATACGAATGCTTAGATTGGTACTTTGAAAATGATTTTTGGCATGTTGGCAATTGTTTCTCCTTAAATATGATCCTACCATGTTATTTTTACCACGCAAACTAACTGGTCGAAGTCTCACGTTGTGAACGTGTATAATTATGACACATTTGATGTTCCTAGGCCCAGCTGTTCTGTGAAAGCTGTGGTTACGATACACATATGTATAAATAAATAATGTTAATGAATAAAAAATCTGATTTGTGAGTTTTTGGGGTAGCACGGCGGTAATTCGAGTAAGTTGGAAATATTTAACAGTTGAATCCGCTTTTCTTGATATTACCTTATATGTGGTATTGCCAAATAAGATACAATTGCGATTGATATTTCGGAAATTGTTTTGGGAAAAACATACTGTATTGGGAAAAACATACGTTTAGGATGATTGTTATTAAAAGACCATTATCAGTAATAAAAGCTTTGTGATTGTTTCATATGTCAATATTACTAAATGTAATGTCAAATGGGGTCACATCGATATTATGAAAATAGAGCTGCGACAACGAATCCGGCACGAAATCTTAAGCTGTCACAGTCGCATCAAACGGAAATAATAGAGAATCACAAGTATCGATAAACGTTTGTCGATATAAAAGAAAGTCAGACGGCGAAGGTATACTGCAGCCGGTTCGGAATTAAAATGTCAGACGTGCGGCAACACAGGCGAGCGTGGGGGCCAGCGGGGCCCGCGGGAGGGGCGCCGGGCCCGCACGTTATTAATAACCATAAGCTGGTAGACGCACGAACGTCCAGAGGGGCCGCGCAATGCGCCAGCCGCGCCGCAGTAATGAAGAATCACTAATTATATTTTACTCATGTTCATAAATCCGATCACTGTACGTATTAAATATGAAAACACTAACGAAAAATTGGAATTATCTATTCACTTTACAGGGCCTTTTGGCTTTGTAACGTATTATTTAAAGAACAGATACGCAAAAACCGTCTATACTAGAACAGATACGATTGGAACGTTACTAGATATGATCAGGTGGAGTACAGTGTCGAATTGGGGAGTAGGGCCCGTTTTGATATTCCCCCGATGCCGCTGGGGCGCCGGGCGCCGGTTGCGAGCGACGGCTCTGCCCGTCACTTGCTCGCCAGTAAAAAACAGATAACACAGTATATTTTATTGTCAAGGAAATATATTGTCAAAGGCTGTGCGATTAATTGTTTGACTTTAGTAATAGCGGCTTTATTTTTTCTTTTTTGATGATTTTGAATAACATAATGTTTGGTATATTATGTTACTTTAAATTTATTTATGTATCTTTATCTTTATGACATCAGCAGTTGCTTGTGTTTCGTTTCTTCGATCGCGCGTGTTGTATTATGTGGTGTGAGCAGGGTTACCAACTTTCTTTTAATGAAATGGAGTATATTTGTTTTAAAGAGGGTAAATAAAAACTACAGATCCATTCATAAGAGTATTTATCTATTTGTTTAATTTTTTTATCTATATGTATATACATAGGTATTAGCTTTTGTGAGCGGCTCCACCCTCCCTAAATTTGGTTTTCGGTGTGGGATTCTTACGTCAACACTTTGATTATATTGAAGTTTACTATAGCTGAAGCTAGAGTTCGTTTAAGCTCGGTTATAGTTATCACCGCGGGAACTTTTGAATATTTCTGGATAAAAACTGTCCTATGTCCTTCCCCGGGACTCGAAACTATTTCCATACGAAATTTCATTAAAATCGGTTTAGCGGTTTAAGCGTAAAGAGGTAACAGACAGACAGACAGAGTTACTATCGCATTTATAATATGTGTATGGGTTCAACTAAAATTTTTATTCGTATAGTTGATCTATTTTGAATTATATATGGCAATGATATACTAAGATTTCAGACATATATTTCGACAATTTATTTAACATCGAGTAAGTTTTCCGCAAAATGTTTGGCTGTCGATCTTAAGCTACCTAGTGGTCCGACATACCAACAAAGTTTCATTAATGATTCTCGGAATTCGTTACTCAAGTCAGTTTCATTTATAATTTTTTAAAAAAGGTGGATTGAGTGAGGTAGAAAATAAAATAGAAGATATTTATGGTAGAATTGGAATATGTTTTCTAAAATTAGTTGAAAGACCTACGTTACAATTGTTCGAAATAAAATAAACTAATTGCAAACCATTATTTTTAAAAAGGTAAACAGTTAAATATACGAATATAGAATTCAAGAGGTTTAAAAATGATATATTATTATGTGTTATAAGTCAAAGAGCGAAATCCGTCAAACTTGAGTATTGTCAAGTCAAACCCCGGTTCATACAAACTTTAAATTTCCACAAAAATAGTTCTGTGTACGGTATTCAATTAAGTTAAAGTTTTTTTCTTTTTTTAGTCAAATAAGGTTTTTACACACACACTTTTGAATTGTCAAAGTTATGAAGTAATATTTCAGTAGTATAATTTAAGGTAGGTTAACATAACCTTACCCTAACACAGCAATTTTTTATAAAATTTATGTTCGTATGAACCGAGTTTTGACTAGTCAATCCCCTCTGGGTTGACGGATTTCGCCTTTGTATTTTGACAGCTCACATTGAATTATAATGACTTTAAAATAATGTTTTTCTTAGTATTTCGTAGAGTTTCGTTCACTTGTAACGGAGTTCCCATTCAGAAAATACCAACATTAGGGCTCGGTTTCAAAACGACTCTTAGATAAATAAAGGACGAAAAGTGTTTTGAGAAATGCCTTGGAATGAATGATATATATATTATTGCACATACAGTACAAATCAGAATATAAATATACGAGTATATTAATAATATTGCTCAAAATAATATACAGTCGAACATAATATAACCTCCTCTTTTTTTGAAATCGGTTAAAAGTCGATCTGAACGCTAGTAAGCTATCTCCTTTAGACAACCTTAAGAAGTGTTTATTGAACATTCACATTTAAATAAGAAGCATATTACTAAAAAATGCTTCTATATAACACAATAACATACAATAGTAGCCAAACTACGCAGTGAACGTGGTTTACCCTGTAGTATATATATATAACGAGCAAATAATCACTGAGCGGTGCAATGTGCTCGGTTCGAGCTGCGAAATGCTCTGGATTCTCCGAAGTTCGTCTTGTGCCGCCCACCAACGGGAATCTCTGAAAGTGCTGACTACTACTAACTCGACGAGCGCACACCTACTGTGTTGACGGACTGCGCTAGGGTTGTCACCATAGTTTGAGTTGGATAGGTATTTAACTGCTCTCTCAGATATTCTGGAATTCCATTTCGAGATATAAGGTATTGTTGCTTCAACTGTATATATTAATTCATAATATGTAACTTAGAATGTGATCTACATAATAATTAAATGCCTGAATAATGTTATATTTCTACTAATGTAGATGCTTGTATTGTATTTCTTCTTGTTGTGTCATTTTTAACTGGTAAATAAAAAAAATAATCTTGCAGTTATTTTGGCTGTTTTTGATATTTTGAATATGGTTTTGACATATGAAGGAAATCAAGAGAACTGATAATGTTGTAATTTTTTTGTTGTTTGCTTTTATTTAACTCACAATGTTTTTTTTTTCTTCCATCTTGTGGTGGAATCTTGCTTAATTAAACATACTTCCTGTTATCACCCTTAGATGAAAGTTTGCATACTTACTAAGCTCAGATGACAATACAATATTCCACAGTTACTTTGACCCAAAACCCCGCACAGAGTTGTACAAGGGGTACAACCTAGAGGTGGAGGTGAAAAATTGAAAAATCTTCAAAACGGGTATATATTGTCCATTTTGATGTCATCACCTCGTGGCATATACAGGAAGTGCACCTGAAGGTGGAAATTATGTCGGAACGTGGAAAATTAAGTGAAAATTTAATTACTAATTTATATTGAACATAATAGCGTTCTCCAAGTTCTTATAACCCAACTCATGAAACTTGGGCAATAAACTTATAAAAATTCAATTAAATTATCACTAAAAAGTATAAAATAAAAAATGTAAAAATAGATTTTTTTTAAACTTGCTTTTCTTAAAACAGAATCATATAAAAAATCAATTTAACCGAAAATAGCACTTACTAAAAAGTAAAAAATTTTTTTTTTAAATGAATATTTTTTTTTTATATCCACGTACGACTGCAAGAAAAGCAAGGCGTGCGCACTAACATACAATCACTTGATAAACTCTCAATTAATATCCACTAAAACTCTGGCACGTCATATATTCGTGTGTGGATATAATTTTTTTACAATACAATACAATATTCTTTATTGCACAATTTAAAATACACAAAAACAATTACAATAGAGGAAATAGCACAATAAGGCGGCCTTATCGCTTAAAAGCGATCTCTACCAGGCAACCTTTGGGTAGAGTAATGTTGACAGGAAGAGGTAGGTGATACGTAAAACATCATAAGAAAATTATAAGGAAGAATAAAGAATATAACAACACTCATAAATACCTTTGTACTTACTATATAGATAAAATACATATACATACTTAATATAATTACTTAAACAAATACATAAAATAAATGATTATATAATATGAATACATAAACATACATACAATAAATAAAGTAATAAAGATAGATATGTTTGAATAACCAGAGGTTGGTCAAAATTTTAGAAGATTAAGAAGTAGTACGTAAGTAATAAGATTTTAACGAATTCTTAAAAACAGGCAGTGACTGGATTTGCCTTATATTTATCGGCAGCGAGTTCCAAAGACTAATGGCTTTTACAGTAAAAGAATGATTGTAAAAATTAGTACTGTGTCGAGGTGTTTTAAGAAGAAGACTAGTAGTCGAGCGAAGAGTTAGACAAGGCGAGCTGATAAAATTAAACCGCTCTTTTAGGGGTGTGGTTTTTTTATATTCATTTTGAAAAAATATTTTTACTTTTTAGTAAAATTTTCGGTTAGATTGAATTTTTATATGATTCTAATGTTTTAAGCAAAACAAGTTTTTAAAATATTCTTTTTTTACTTTTTTTTTTTCACTTTCACACACTCTGCTGTGTGTGTAGAAGACTGAGCTAGGTCGGCACTTGTGTCTGAGTTGAATAGGTATGATTTAAATTTGTGCTCTCAGGAGGATTTCTCAGAAAACTCTGCAATTTGAACTTGTTTGGTTCGCTTAACGTTTATTTAATTTTGCAGCAAACTAGCATAAACACAGATTTCAAAAATCATATTAGGAAGGCATTGAAACATTTAAATGAGGCAACCCTATTTTTGGAACCGAAGGACGTCAAAGGTTCTCATGATGACGACACGGCTTAGTGCAGGCAGTCCGACCGTTCTTTTTGCCTCTTTTAACCTTAGGCTTAGTAGTTAGTACTTTTGATTCTTCTTTTGGTTTTGTCGAGTCAAAAACTAAAATAAAAATATTGTGATTCCCTGATACTGTAGGTACAATAGATATAAATGTTTTGTTTGACCGATCATAAATATTCAAGATTAGAATTTTTTTTATCAGAAATTCTATTTTTATAATTTCAAATTTTCATTTTAGAATTCTTATATTTTATCTCTTATATTTTGTTCCTTTACTACACACATTGTAACTAGTACAATCGAAGTTTTATTGGAGTTGCTTGAGTGTGTCATGCTCTCTCAAAGTGTCTCTGCGGTGGTGGCGTGTGTGTCGGGTCGTTACGTTCCCCAAAACATGGTTGAGCGAAGCGATGGCTAATTCATGTGTCATACTCGTGAACGGGTGCCGCCTGTGGAGGCTGGTCTGCTCTTGTTTATATTAGATACTTTTTTATGTTGTGCTTGTGCTTTATATTTCATGTTTTTTTATCTTTGTAAAGGAAAGTGTCCTTTTATGATAGGGTGGGCATTTTTCAATATTTTAATTGGACGCTGTAATAGAAAGGGAGAAAAGAAATGCCCTTGCTGAGTTTCTTGCCGGTTCTTCTCAGTACAAGGTCTCCCGCCCTGTAGACTTACGAACCGATGGCGTAGTGACATTCATAAGTACTCAATTATTGTAGCCTAAACTGAATAAATTATGTTGAATTTGAATTTGAAAAAACTAGCGCCTCTCACCATGAGATTTGGTCTAGTATATATAGTATATGTATTTGCACTTTAATTGTTAACATATGCCCTAAATCAACGTATTTTTCCGTTTTTTTCTTTGTATTTGCACTTGAACTGTTAATATATGCCCTAAATCAACGTATTTTTCCGTTTTTTTCTTTGTATTTGCAGTTGAACTGTTAATATATGCCCTAAATCAACGTTTTTCTCGTTTTTTTTTTTTTTGGAGTACAACAAGTTGAATACAAAAGGGCTAATTGGGAGGTTAAAGCTATCTCTAAAGGCGTGTTTTTTTCATTTTTTATTTTTTAAAAAGCATAATTGTTTTTCGCAAATGTTTAAGGTAAACTGTCAGTAAGCAAAAACACCTCTTTAGGGGTAGTTTAAACCCCTCCAATTAACCCTCAAGTACAAATTTTCATAAAGTATATCAAGTATTTAAACTACGAGGCCAAACATATTTTTTTTCGAGAAAGTTAGGGCTTAAACTGTCAGTATAGCAAAAACACCCCTTTAGGGGTACTTTAAACCCCCCCCCCCCCCAATTAACCCCTCGGGTAAAAATTTTCATAAAATATATCAAATATCCAAATATCCTAGGGCTCCCTGATAGAGACAGAAATCGACCCTCCAAATTCGTATACTTGTCCGATCTATATTTTACAATCGAATGTAAATCAATCAAAATTATTGATATATTCGATGTTCCGTTTGTTTTTATTCAAAAACACACTGACACCATCTATTATATTTTAGTAAAAACACACACATGACGTATTTGCTGCGTAAAAGCGCTCGCTAGCAAATTTACTCCCTTTTTACCTAACGAGAGGTCGTAACCTCTACAGTACCTACAGTAACTAAACACCATAACAGTACAATACATATTTACTATTGAAGTGCCGACTATGACGTTGGCCGACTAGCCAATTAGTCGGTTGTAAAGAGGCCGACTAATCGGCCAAGTCGAAACCATATCATAATATTTTAAAAGAATATGTGTTATAATGGCGGATTACGTAACAAGCAATAAAAAGTTCAAAAAGTAGAGTTTTCGCTTTATCGTAAAAACAGTAATACATACAAGCTTCAAACTTGGAGTGATTTAAGTGCGAACTAAAGTATAATAACAAATGCTTAAAACCGGCCAATTGTGAGACGGGATATTACAATTTTAAATAACTATCAAAAAATTTTAAACGTGCGAGTCAACCTCAAAGCTGACCTTTTTTTTTTTTTTAAATTTCGAATAAGATTTTTTCTATATAAACTTCTATAAACTAAATCTAAACTTGATAATAAACATTTTGTCACTCAAAACGTGTAATAGGCATTTTACGAGTATTATAACTCGTCTTAAGCTATTGTCGCAAAAAGCGTATCAACAGTTATAAATTGCCAGTGAATTATTAAATAACCAGTGTTTGCGTTTGTTTAATTTAATAAAAAGTCTGTTATTAAACTTATCGGCATTTTATTTTGCCACTATTGCCAATGCATATACATGACAACGCTTTTTAGTATTGAAATGAAAATAGTTAGATATAATTCATATAACGAAGTTTCTATGAATGTCTTTGTATCTAATGCAAAAAGGCATTCGCACGGGCGCTTTCTCAACGCTTTTTATGCGCGTTATTTTTAACATTCTGAATAGACCTTGTGACTTATCCTGCTTGTGTTTGTATGTAGGCGTTTTTTACGCCGGGAGTTTTTAACAGTTGTTGGCATATACAAAAAAACCCGGTCAAGTGCGAGTTGGACTCGCGCACCGTGGGTTCCCTGCCTACCACCATTTACATAATCAGTCACCCATCCAAGTAGTGACCAAGCCCGACGTTGCTTAACTTTCAATATCGTTTCCAACAAACAAATGTGTTACTGTTTCTCGTAATGATATGCTAGATGACGCTGTTTCGGTGATTCAAAATAGTAATGACTTGGGCCCGTCTCACATTTGGCCGGTTTTTATTATTTGTTGTTATAATTTAGAGTTCACACTATTTTTCACTGCAAGTTTGAAGTTTGTATATCTTTTTGTTTTTACTGTAGGGCAAAAACAACGAAAATGTAATTCTTGTATGGGGACCCCCCCATATTTTTTTTTTAGATAATCTCCCATTAAAACACATATTCTTTAAAAAAATTAATGGTTATACGTCAGTAAGACAGAGAGACAGACAGCGTAGTCTTAGTAATAGGAATCCGTTGGCACCCTCTAGGTACGGAACCCAACGTCGCGCGACGCACCTTCATGTCGCACCTCGGTATGAGCCGACCCTAGGATGTAAAAATTACATTTAAAATAAATCCTCTGCCATTAAGTGGCGCTGCCTTTCTGTCACTGAGCCTCGGCCTTAAATCAAATATCTAGTGCAAGTTATATATACCTATCCACTAGCTGTCCCGGCGAACGTTGTTCCGCTGCTGTCCCTCTGTACCCGGCGAAAGTTGGTTTTTACCTATAGTGCCCGAGTCCGGCTCGCACTTGACATATCGAGATAAAAACTATCCTATCTTTTAAGTTGGATCAAATAACAGATATTTACGAAGTTTGATCAAAATCGGTTCAGTAGTTTAGGAGTCCATTGAGGACAAACATTGTGACACGAGATTTATATATATTAAGATTACAGTATTTGCAGTATAAACTTATAGTGCTTGAGTAGCCGGTCCGGACGTTAGTTTCTGTTATAACTTACTTCGATCTTTTTGTCATCGCCAGTATTGTCGGTCGCAAATTGCGGTTTAATTTTAGTAGAGAAATGCCAAACCTAAAGGAAGGAAGGAATGTAACCTTTCATTAAATTTGCCTTCATCAATATTTACGGGTCAATATCTCCTTCAACCAGGGTCTTTTGTGTACACCTGTATTTAGATAATGGGAAAAGGTGGTATTGCGCTTTCTAAAGGTAAATGAATATCTTGTACTTTAATATTCAAAAACTGTTTAACTCTTTGGCATGCCGTCTCTGGGTGGTTACATCCCGATACCACCTTGGCCCTTGTGACTCAGTTCAACGACGGGACGGTCTGAGAGACTCACGATCCTAAACTCACAAGCCGTATGGAACCATTAAGTCTGAGGAGAGACTTTGCCTCCCTGAGTGTGTTATTCCTTTTCTTGCACTTCCTTCGCTGTAAAAGCATACCTGGCAGAAGTATTTATTTTATAGCCAGAAAGGGGTAACCAGTGACTGTGACAAAGCTGCATGATGATGTGGGGACTGTCTCTGTTTAAAAACCGCTTTAGTCCTGTGCCACGTTACACCAGGTGAGCTCGTCGCCGAAACACTGCTTCTCACTAAAGTATATAAGGAAAAATGGCGTATATCCCATAAATAAGTCGCAACGTAAATCACCAACTCTTAAATTAATAGGTGATCCTTTTCAGTTCTTAACAAACTTTAGGAAGTCTTTTTTCTGTCACTTTATTCACTGTAAAGGATGAATGCAGTATCTCGACTCAGCCTGGTGAATGGCACAGTAACGATGGCATGTTGGACTTGAAGCCGCGTTCTATGATCTGACTTCGCGTGTTATATCTTCAAAGCAAATAGAACTTACCGGCCAAGGAATAAAATGTATTTCACTAAGATGACTTTTCTTTGTAGAAGGACTTCATGTTTTAAATTTTCAGACAGTTGTATAGGTCGTCAGTGGAATTGATTGATAGATGAATTTTAAATGTTATTGACGCGTGTAAAGTCTTTAAAATGACAATTGGAACAGTTGTAATATACCAAGTAAAATAATACCAATATAGGTACATCCATAATAATATTATAAATGCGAGAGTGAGTTTTTCTGTCCATACCTCACGTCGCAATGAAGCATCCCGTTGAGCACTAAAATTCGGCAAAGATAGGTGAAGGAATGGAGAAGGACATAGGCTAATTTTCATACCGGAAAATTTGAATGGTCCTACAGATAACTATAACAGCATTCCACGTGGATAACTATTGATTCAGCTATAGCAAACTTTTTTACTTTATTCAAGAAGTTGCCTTAGGTAGAAATTCCACGCCGAGAACCAAATTTAGTGCAGGCAGAGGCGCTGGTAAAAGCTAGCATTTAATATATTATTTTATGTAATACATTGCGCTATGGCTCCTAACAACGACAGAAAATAAAATGACCAATATGACCATGCTCAATCGAGATTTAATTTTTTGAGCCCCCAATATATGATTAAAAAAATCGCGAAAGTTTAAAAGTTTTTATCCAGTTTGCATCGAATTTGAGGGCAACCACTTCACCTGTACAGGTTGGCGGTGTAAGTTTATTGATGGGATTTTTTTTTAATACAACAGGTGGCAAACTAGCTTACGATCCGCCTGATTGTAAGCGGTCACCGCAGTCATTTTTACACAAGCGTGAACTGAACAAAGTGAGATAATGTTGATCTCATAGGCATTTATTTGCGGCACGACGATACTATGATAAAGTTTGTAAACGATTTTATGTATTTAAGAGAATACTATTAGGAGCGCCTCTTAGCGTGCTTCATACAAACGAATATCTCACTTATTTTTGACACTTGCTGATCAAACACCACGAAATTTTAAAGACATATTATAGTAATAAATATCTAAGTTTGCAGTGTGCCAGTTTTCTATTAAATTTTACGGTTTAAAAGTTATACAGGATTAGGCTTTCATATAAATGGTTTCAAAAAGATTTCTTGTTAATAAAACCTTTTTCAAGATTTTGGAAAACCACAGACATAGGTAATCGGCTTGGGATTATGACTAAGGAATTTCATAGAGATTGATCACTAAATGTCAAAAAAAAAATGAGAAATTCGTTTGTATGAAGCCCGCTGCGAGGCGCCGCGAATCGTATCCGATGTAATGATTTGAGAAAATTCGTATTTCAATATACAGTGTAACGAACTTTTCTGACCCGGTGTCTGTCGCTAGTGTCGCGTAAGTTCACAGCATTTATTTGTGGCGGCACTGTAGTTTTAATGTTTGACCACGGGGTCGGAAAACTATGTTGCACTGTAATTTACAATTTTACTAAAGGATTATCGACGTGCATGAATATCATGAATTTTAAAATTGTTTTCAATGAATGAATAAAAAATATCTACCTAAATAGGCCCTTTCGGAGCTTTTTTAAAACTTATATTGCTTATGGTTAATATTTATTTGCTATCGGAAATTAATTAGCGTTGGAAATAGTAACTACTTTTTATCTTTTTCCGACTGTGGCGGCCGTTTCATTGTCTCATTGTAGAGTATTATGTACTTTGAAACTGGATAAAAATAAACTCGGCTGTTTTGTGGAACTGTGAATCATATTGCAATGCGCTGGTGTAAACATGTGAAATGTCCTAGCAACTATTTTTGATAATGTTTGATACATGTTGCAACAATTCAGAATTTAGGTATCTTATTTTTAGGGTTACAACTCAAAGGGATCCAACTTGAACCCTATATCCTACGCATTTTGTCTGTCAGTCTGTTTGACTATTACACAGTTCAACGTTTTAAACCGTAACAGGTAGGTTATTGTGTGTTATTATGGTGGATTAAAAAGTAAAAATTTAAAGTGGGTTTCCATACCCATACAAGAATCACGTTTTCTTTGTTTTTGCTCTATCGTAAAAACAGTAATACATACAAACTCACAGTGATTATACTGTGAGCTTAAAAGTATTTTTAACAACGCCATCTATTGTCAAGTAGCTTTAGTGTTGCTGTGTCGGTGAAAATAATAGTATTACTACTCGCCAATAGATGTCAAGAAGAGCCATATTTTTTAGTTTATCATTGCCTGCAAATCTAGCTAGATCGATTAACCCCCCTTGCTTACTTAATTTCATGAAAATCGTTTGAGCCGTTTCCGAGATTCAGATTATAAATATATATGTATATATATATATATACAAGACTTGCTGGTTTAAAGTTAAATATATTAAATAATAAAAACCAGCCAAAAGTGAGAGTAAATTCGCGTCATTTCAATTATAAATTATAATATAAGGGCCATCTAGCGAAAAAGTCAAAAAGTCACCTTCCCGCCGGTTTACAATGTTGTAGATAGTTACTCTTTTAAAAACACTATCAATAATACAAATAAACTAAAAATACAATTAATCTTTTAAATAAAAAATTTTAGCCGTAACATTTTATGTTATTTCCATTTTAATTTGGTTTACCTATGCAATCCCAAGGATTTTTATCATTAACATAGTCTGAAATATTGTAGTATGCCTTTTTACAAAGTACCTGCTTGATAAACGATTTAAATTTACTTATTGTTAGATTTTGAATTTTATTGGGAACTTTGTTGTAAAAGTGTATACATTGCCCCATTAAAGAGTAACTTATTTTGTGTAGACGTGTATCATGCACCAACAGCTTATTTTTACTTCTGGTATTTACTTTGTGAACGTCACTTTTCTTTCTGAAACTATTGATATTTTTATGTACATTTTTACTTCCCTAAACATATCCCTCAGAGATATCCTAGATCCTAATTTATAAATAGCACGAATTGCCCTTTTTTGTAACAAAAATATTGTATTTACATCAGCAGCGCTACCCCACAATAGGATACCATATGTCATTAAACTATGGAAATAGCTAAATTTTCTTGATCGCATACACAGCAGAGCTAAGTTTTTTGGCTAGGTTATGAATATGAGGGCCCCATTCAAGTTTGGAGTCCAGCGTTATGCCAAGAAAGACTGTTGAATTAACAAGTTCTTATTGCTCGCCATTAATATTAATACATGTCTGTCTCTGACTTACTTTATCTTTTCTGTATCTTTTTCTGTACTCTCCTACTCATATAGGATGTCAAAAGGTCGAGAGCTTTGCCTCTAATACCATAGTGATGTAGCTTCCTGATGAGATTTTCATGTTGAACACAGTCAAATGCCTTAGATAAATCACAAAACACTCCAAGGGCATTATGCGAATCCTCCCAGGCGTTATATGTATTTTTTAATAGTGCCACTCCTGCATCGGTTGTAGAACGGCCTTTCATAAAGCCAAACTGTTTACTACTAAGTAGCTCATTAATACAGAAATGGCTTAACATTTGACAAAGTATGATTTTTTCAAAAACTTTACTGAGTACAGGTAGTATTGAAATAGTTCTAATCTGTTAAACTACCTGATTTAAAAAGAGGTATAACTTTGCTAAGTTTCATCTCATCAGGAAACACACCACAACTATTAAAATTTTTGGCTAAGGGCTATAACATGAATTATTGAATTTATAGTTTTTACAGAAAGTCCCCAAAGGTTTGTGGTGTTTTTAATTTCTAATGTTTTAAATGTATTAATGATATCCGTAGGACTAATGTTTTTAAATACAAAGGGAACTTTACATTCAGGAACACTAGTTTTTAATAATTTTTCTGCTAAGATTGGACTTGAGTTGAGATGTTCAGTTGTTTTGAATGGAATATTCCTAAAAAACTGTTCAAAGGCAACTGCTACCTCAGAATTTGTTTTAAAACTAGCATCATCTACAATCAACTCAAAGTCCTGACAAGAATTCCTAGCTTTACCAGTTTCATTATTTATTATGATCCATGTAGTTTTTATTTTGTCTGTTGAATTTTTTACTTTATGTCTGAGGTGAATTGCTTTTGCAACAAGACAGACCTTTTTAAAGGTTTTTGAGTATTTTTTTAAATATTTGGCTATTATTATATGTTTTTTCTTTATATAATTCATACAGTTTACGCCTACTTTTAGGGGTAGCCCATTCACTAAAACTAAAGCGACTGGAAATAAGTTACTTTTTTGCAGTAAATATTTTATTATACTCTGTAGTAATAGTGTCAAGACCAGTATTGTACATATCATTTGGGTCGCCATTATAAAGCAAATCTGGTAGTTTATGCATTAAGTTAGATTTAAATGATTCAACCCGTTTAGTTGTTATTGGTATAAATTTGATTAACTTTTTAGTAAAACTATTATTTCTTTCTAAAACCACTAACTGTCCACAATGATCTGACTCTAGATTGCTTATAATTGATTTTTGAATTGGTTTTATGTCAGTATATTATAGTATATTGTCGATGCAAGTGGCACTGGATACAGCAATTCTAGTTGGTGCACAAAACAAAATTGAATTCAAAAAGACTGAAATAAGGCAAGCAATCTAGTGCTTAATGAGCTATTTTCCAAAATGTTTAAACATATTAAAGTCTCCACAAACAATGATTTGTTTATTGGAATTGCTGATTTTATTCAGCACTTCTTCCATAACTAATTCAAAATTATCATTAATTGCACAAGGCGGCTTGTATACACTTACAACAATTAAATGCTCAACTTCTATACAGGACAGCTCGGCAGTTCGCTCGACTGAGAGGCTCACAATGTCTTTACGTTCCTTAAACTTTAGCTGTTTATTAACTAAAATTAAAGAGCCACCATGGATTGCATTTACTCGGCTCAACGAACTTCCCACCTGGTGATGAGTGAAATTGAACATAAACATGGCTGCGTAGCCAGTGTTCAGTGATACATAAAATGTCTATCTTTTGGCAGTTTATGAACAATTTCTAGTTCTTTCTGAGAAATTCCTTGGTTATTCACCAGGTGCACCAGGTTCAATGGAATATTATTTTTAGTATGAAAAAGTTTTTTTTTTCTGTTTGCATAAAACTTGAGTAGACATAGATTGCTTAATATTATCATTATTTATGTTGGAATTATATTTTCCAAAGTAGTCCTTTGTTGTCTTAAAATTTAATTTCAATTATTACATGTCAAATTATTATACTGCTCAATAGAAGCAGGTTGTTTAGCTAAATGATTAGCTGAAATGTCAATTACACTATTATAATTCCACTGATCAATAAAAGCAGATTGTTTAGCCAAATTATTGGCTGTGGTATTAATATAAAATGATAGCGACAAGGCTAACACTCTGGTACAATGGTGTGTGAGATAATATTTATGTCTTGTCCTTATATAATTATGTCTAAAAATACTGTTAGTATCTATCACATGAAAATTATTGTTATTGCTAAACATAGTATGCAAAGCTAAATTCAACTCACACTAAGGTTGTTTTCCTCCTGTGGCAAACCCTTACAATAGGGAAATGTAAACATTACTTTATGACTGACTGTGTCCGGCTTTATCCGACCGCCTGGCAACCCTATCTAGGTCTAAAGTATTGTGTATGAAACAATAATAGTACTTATGATAATACTTTTGGTTACAGGGTTATCCACCTCCACCGAGGCCTCCTCAGCCTTCTACACCAAACGCTCATGATCCTGACTCAGTAAGTCATCATTAATTAATTATTGAAAAGCCTTATGTTAACCAATTTAACAGGTCTCATGAAAACTTTCCTATTCACGATTTCTTTGATATACTTTCCTTTGTCAGTTGTAAGAATATAATACTTAGTGATACCTAAGATTCTTTTTACACGACTGACCCAGGGTAATGTTTTTCGCGCGTATATTTGTATGTGGGTATGTCCATTCCATTATGACCTCCTGAAGCCTAAACGGCTTGACCGACTGTGAACAATGAGTACATAAAATAGTCAAGCATGAGTCGGAAAAAACCCGACTGCAAAAACATTAAGAACTAAAAAGCAATAAAAAGTAAACCTAAAATATACCAATTATTTATATAGTTCAAATATTGTTACATATTGCTTAAACTATAGTAAATAACCTTAAAATGAGTCCCCGCCTGCTTATAGTCATATGTAGAGTCCCGATTATCCAGATCAATTTAAATTAGGGGTCTTCCGTATAATCGAAAACTATTTGTGAAAATCGTATGTCTAAATGTCCACTGCCGGCGAACAAAGACTTAAAAAGACAGAAAGAGGCTCATTCGCCTAAGAGCATTTCCGACCGAAGCAGATCTTATTTTGCGAATGGAACGGCAATAGTATAGTTACAGCATCTAATTCAGAAATAATTTAACCACCTCACAAAGTGAAAGAATAGAAAATAGGTTTGTTGGAGACATAGCCAAAGAAACTTAAAGTGAGAACCTTGTCGCATACTCAGCAGATATTTCTAAATTTCTCGCTATAATCATATTGAACATTTAGTTTGAATAGTATGATACACAAGGACGTTGTATCATTTGTAAAAAGAAATGCAATTTAATGTGTTATAAATGTCTTCTATATTCTATATTTAGACACAAAAGTTTATAACGTGACCTACCATACCACTGTTTAGTTTATAAGCAGTTATGCTATTCAGAACAAAATGGGATGTGCTTTTTTTTCAATATTATTTATACAAGCAAAATTTTGTTTGATGGTACCTTATCTTACTACCGAGCGTTACAACGCCACTCATTTTCCGGCTTTTCCGACCAATAAAGATTTTTTTAATGTTTTTCCTAGAATAATATATTCATTTAGAATAACATATCAAAAAATCAGGGAAATCCAAAAAATAAGTCCGGATAACCGGATTATATTATGCGAATTAAATATTTGTTATGTTCACAGCATGTTTTAGGTGCTCTTTTGTGTTGCTTTTTAATTCTTAATGTTTTTACAGTCGGGTTTTTGTATTTATTTTATTATTATTTTAATAAACGTACTTGGTAAAAACAGTACTTGTTAGTATTTCTTGGTCTCCCTAGAATCTTTAGAACTGTTGAGTTTTTGTTTTAACAAGGAGCATAGAGTAAATATAAATTGTATAGATGTAGAAAAAAAATCCTCGTCTCAGCCGGAAGACGTCTACTGATGATCCCTTCCCCATATGTCTCCACAATAGCCGGTCCTGAGCCACCCGCGCTCATCGGCTTCCTGCATCTCTAACCAGGTCGTCAGTTAACGTAGGAAGCGGCCCTCCCTCGCTAGGTCTTCCGATCCGTGGTCGCCACTCTAGAACCTTTCGGTAATCGATTCGACGAGCGATAGCTATGGCCTAAGCCTCCTTCTTCAAGGAGCCCCTGCATTAGGGTGTATAACGGCTAAAGCGAAAGAAAATATGTTCGTAGCTTTAGCTCTACGCGTTGAGGTAGTTTTAAATACTCGTAATTGTTTTTGTTATAATTAAAACCTAACTCAAATGACATTCCGGATCGTAACTTCGCTCAAGATAATAAGAAAAACAAAGTGTTTTCGTACATTGTAGCCAGTGTTGCTGTGCTTATTCATCCATACTACTGTTTTTGTGGTAAATACGATAATTACGCGTTGTAAAATACAGAGGCGTTATCGGAAAGTCGTTAGCATTTTAATAAAGAACTGTGTTAATGTTAAGTTGGAGCTACGTTGCTGGCGAGTAGCGATTGTTATGCTTTGTTAAAAACAAATAATGTGCGGGATTGTACCTGCGCTCTAATAATATTATAATATGGTACTTACCCCGAGAGGGTTAGAGATATCAACATCCACTTTATACGACCCAGTGATTACGTTACCTCCCATATACGCAAGCAACCCGGCGAGTATATAGTCATTTAAGGTTCAATACTGTACTCGTCGAGATGTCCACTTATCAATAGATGGCGTTACAGTGCTGAATAATGAAAAATAGCGGATTGCCGAATAATGAAAAATAGCGAAACCCAAAATGGCGAGCCCTTGTCATTATTTAGTATCTTATTTTAAACGAAACTAACGTTAAATAAGAGCCATTTCTATAGTTATGGCAAAAATGTAATGCAATTTCTATAAACTGTCACAAACTCAACTGAAATAGAAATATACTTTGAATCATTGTTTTACAGATCAAAATTGGTTAGGCAAGTCTTCTCAATCTTGTAACATGTATCAGCGTTCCTGAGGAAATAAAATAATAAAAGCTTAAACTTTGAAGCCGAAGCATGCGCCCCAATATAGGATACTTCGTCCATATTAGGATCATATCATAGAAAACAAAAATGCGAAAACGTTTGTCATCCCCTAGCTAATTTCTGTCTCGATGGATTCACGAGATCGTACTGGGTGCGGGGAGAGGTGAAAGCAACGGTAACGTTCGTAATCATACACAAATTATTGACTAAAACAAACACTTTAGGGTTCCATATTAAGAACGAATTTCATATTCGGTACAGTTCCTCCAATGTGTGTGACATTGTGCAATGATTTATTCTTTGGGAACATAACGTTTTAGTATAAAAGAATCGAATTCAGGTTTTTCTTACCCTCTTGAGGTCTGTTATTAATTTGGCATGAGTTAAATGAAAGTGTCGCTCGTAGTGGCACCCCAACTCAAGCCCGTAAAGGATTGTACCTGCAATCAATCAACACGATGTCGAGCGCGACCAATGACTCACTGCTCTTATTAAAATGCTATCAGCTCTCTGTTATTTTACCATGGTAAATCTCAAGGAAAAACCGTTATCGTTAGATTATAAATTGATTTATGTATGTCAAAGTTTTCAAATATACTAAGACTTCTCTACATTTGCCAAACATTTTCATAGCCGCTCATATTCACAATGACGGAGTATTTATTGATCCCACTTAAGGCGCAGTGACTATCGACGCCAAAAGATATTCTTTATCAACTTACAAATATAATATTCAAGATACAATATAAAACGTTCTTAAAATAAGTTCTAAAAGCTAATGACTAGTTGCAAATAATTGGTTTGTAACATATTTGAAATGTGTTTTGTACAAAGAGGAGAAAATAAAGAATATATTTTGGCGTCGCTACTTCGGTCAGTGCGCCTTAAGGGTAAGCTAAAACTAGACGCGAAATTAGACTATACTTAGATATTCAGTGTATCTGGACTAAGGTGGCTTTATTTATGTCCCATAAATCATGAATATCAGCTATAATGTGATAAGCGGTAAAATGAAAAAAAAAAAGGGAGAGATTAATATAAATGGGTATATTATGGCTTATTGATAGTTCGTAACAAACCATAACAAGTAGGTCAGAATTAGGTATCATTTCGATTTTCTGTTGTTTTATGAAAACATACCCACATGGGAGCCCAGTAGATAGATATATGTTCATTTTCAGATTGTAAAATCAATTCCGGTCCGAAATTATAAGTGAATGACGATTGTATGGGAACCTGACAGTTGAAGAAGCTCACTGATTCAACTTTGCGTATTCTAAGATATAATGATGAAAAAAGAAAAGACAATCATCTTTGTTTGAATTAAGTTTCATTTTCTCCCTTTTGTACTAATAACGTAGTGTTTTTATTAGATACAACAATCTCAAACTACGGTAACTCATAAGGATGTCCCATTTTGTTATATTGTCATGGTGATCTGAGGCCGTTCGTTGAGTCTGCTTACATCTCACTTGTGTAGAATTAA
Source organism: Apoda limacodes (assembly GCA_946406115.1). NCBI lineage: Eukaryota > Metazoa > Arthropoda > Insecta > Lepidoptera > Limacodidae > Apoda > Apoda limacodes. The sequence goes on from OX291560.1 coordinate 15,663,313, forward strand.
CTCAGTGTGAATTAAACGGAAGAGGGGAGAGTTGAAGTCAAATATAATTTAGGAAATCTTCTGCCGCATGTGGCATGCGAGTGTGAAACTGATTTCTGGAGCACGAGAGTGAGAAAATGTTTGAATGATGTTTATAGTGACATCATATCATTTTCTATTTTTCAGAGACCAACATTGTTATGTCAGGTACTTAAGATATCCCAAAAGTAAAATAAAAAACCGGCCAAGTGCGTGTCGTGCACGCTTCGATTAAGGGTTCCCTAGAGTTAAAATGTTTACGGATGTGTATCTGATAAACTTGTAAACTGGTTCCGTTAAAACTTTTTTACTTCAAAGTATTAATTTTATACAATATGAAACAAGTGAGCTTAAGTCTGATGAGAGACTTTGCCTCCCTGTGTGTGTTCTATCGCTTGTAAAATGGGATGTGTTCTGAGGAATTGTTCGAAATGATGCCTATGGCTACTTTCTACTACCGCACCGCTCGCCATCGGCAGTGAATTCATTCTCACACTTTAGAACCGAAATGGTCGCCTACAGTGCGGTTTCAGAGAAACTTCCTCCCGCGAACGGTTGGGTTGTGGAATTAGCTCCCTGCCAAGGTTTTGTGTAAGGACTACAGTATGGGGTTTTTAAAGAAAGAAGTAATTAGATTTTTAAAGGGATACAACGTGCGAGTTGAACCCCTGCTGTTGCAAGCGTCCATAGGCCTCGGTACCCGTTTAACATCAGGCACTGGCACTGTTTTTAACACACTTGAACATAAATACTTATATTAGTATTAAAATGTTGTAAAAAGTTGATATTTAAAGGAATCTAATAGTTTTGATATGTTTGAAGAAACGCGTTGTATTTATTGTTTCAAAAATAAGAACTGAGTTCATAGACATAATTTCTGCTTAGTAAAAATTTAAAAACATACGTAAAGTACCTTGTGCGGTAATGGCATTAAGTGCGTAATGGACGCTATTCAGGTGCTGAAAACGAAATAAAGAGTGCTTTATGAGCAAGTTCGTTGAAAATAAAATAAATTTAGTTGAATTTTAGCATCTTATCTGGAAGGCATCAACTGAAACTAAAAATAGCCCATCGGCCGCTTTCGAAACTAAGTTTAACTAAGAAACTAAGTTAAACTTAGTTTCGAAAAAATAAACAATAGGCCTCTTCATGTTTCTAAAACGGGTAATCTTAAGCTGCTTGGATCCAGTAGTTTCCTGTGGTAGTATCCAGTCTAACTTTGTTTTGAGTCTGCTTCTTATGCATTGTCACGACTTAGAATCTTCTTAGCATTCGGTTATCAGTTTGGCCGATTTCTACTCCAGCTTGCCCACTATTTGAGCTGTCTCGGTGACTTCTTCGACGAATTTCCTCGTACGACTTTGATCTTATTTAGGAGGGCAACATTTAAGGACCATATTTTCTGTATCATAAATCACACCTACTGGCAACACGCAGTGGTTTAAATACCTCAGTCAGGAAAATTTATTATTACTTCCTCAGTGCTCATATTATGAATTATAGTACATATATTTCGTATAATGGTATTTTCGGTTTTTTTTAGCAACCGTGAAGTATATAAACTTTAAACAAATTCGGTCCTTAAAGGTTTATTTATAAGTTACACAGAAGGCGAATCTTTCATTATGCAGTTGATAGGCTCTATGGAAGATTTTTTTATTATGCAATAGGTCAAAACATCGGCGATTATATGGCCGATGGCTCTCTTACATTCGAAACGACGGAAGTAGACCACAATAAAAACACACCTACCTACATTTGACTTGTAAAATACAGCGCTTTTTTGCCTATGCGCAAACGGCATTAAATTTTTAAATATATGCAAATTCTGTATTAAAATTAACATACTAAACAACTTAAATAAATACCAGTTAATACAATATTTTGGTCGCCATTAATTCTTCACTATTGATGAAATAACTTTTAATTTTCTCGTGGAGACAAGAACAATAGCTGAGTGTATAATGAGTCCCGACGCATAATGACCTATTTCGCTATGGAAAAATTTTCTGTTCCCTAGTAACAGGCAATTACGTTTAAATTTTCTATTTCATAAAGTATTTTTCGGTCAGGTACTTTTTGCCTTCCTCCCGCGAACGCTTAAGCTTGGGGTATCTGCTCCCTGCCAAGGTTTACTCTAGGGACTACAGTATGGGGTTCTTTAAGGAAGAAGTGATTAGAATTTTAAAGGGTCGGAAACGCGCGAGTAATCAAATGCCTTTTGTGTTGCAACAGTCCATAGGCTGCGGTGACCGTTTAATACCAGGCCGACCGTTTGCTTGTTTGCCACCTTAATGGTATAAAAAAAAAAAAAAAGTAAATATGTAAGGAAATAACTATCGCAAGAAAAATGCGATTTTAAAGCAACTTACTGCTGCAAACGCTTAGGTTGTGGAATTTGCTTTCTCCTTCAAGAAAGAAATTATTAGAATTCTGAAGGGACAGCAACGCGCGAGCGATGCCTCATTACTATCAGGCGGACCGTTAGCTTGTTTGCCACCTAAGTGGTATTGTGTCCCTCTTTGTGCCCCGCGATCTAGTCGCGTACACACCCTTGAAAAGAACTCCAATTAGGCTCGAAACTAGCCTGAAGAATCCGACAATAAAAACGCAAGTTAAGCCGTATTTTAATCTAATAATTTAAAGGATAGGTCATACGTTGGTCCCAAAAAAATATATATTTATTAACCTTCATTTGCTTAAAACAATTTATGAGACCTATCTTAAAAATAAATTAATATGAACTATCAGTATATATATCTTTACGCAAGAGATTAACATAAATCTAAACAACCGTCTGCGTTTCCATTAATTATATTCCGATTTAGGAGATAAGAAATGTTGAGGATAACGTAACCGGTTTTGCGGTTTTTAGACTTCGAAAAATCGCTTTGTGGCTTTACTTTATTAGGTATAATGTGATACAGACAGCGCTTCGCTAGATAAGATTTTTTTTTTGTTTTTGTAAATTAAACCATGTTTTTTTTTACATCTGGTTTTTATTGGAAACGGCTTTCGTTAACATAATTTTGAGTATTTATTTTGCTAATAATCTGAATTAAGTTAATTTAAAATTAAAAAAAAAATCTTAGATATACTATTACCTAAAGAACTTTCAAAGTGGTACCTACCTATATAAAAGATGTTTAAAAAACCGTCCACGTGCGTGTTGTACAGTGTGTGCATTAGGTTACGGTTTCGTTGATTAATGCGTTTGAACAGTTTTGTTTAAAACAATTTAAGTTAAAAAGGAAAAAAACTGTGAATAGTATGTATAACGAGCACTTTCTTTTAAACATAGAGCTCTGCCCTTAAACATATTTATTTTAATTGTATCATAAAATTTATCGTATAAATTTCGTTTAAAATTTCAACAGGATCGATGATAAGAGGCACGATATACTAGGGTGTGACAAAGACGAAAATACAAGAAACTTAAAGGGTTTCGTTTTTACCATTTGGCTATTAAACCGTTAAAATAACAAAAAATTGCATGGGTAACTTAGGTATTTAATATTTTGAGTGTGAACAGATACCTACAGCAATAATTATGTATAGATTGTAAAAAACCGTTTCAGGTTATTTAATGGCTGAATATTTTGTCTTAGTTTAAGCGACAACCCTATTGGATAGAGTGGGGCCTGTTTGATGTTGATTGATACCGTTAGGCCGCCTCACATTGTCTCGCCGCGACCGGGCTCCGGGGCTGTTCGGGGGACCCAAATGAGTGGAATTATTAAACTGGGGACGCGTTTTGCAAGGCGACGCTTTTTGTCAAAAATAGGTTTGGCACCAGCATAATTAAGAGTTCTTTAAGTTTTTTTTTTATTTTAAAGTTTTTTATTTGAAAATAGCAGTGATTTTGTTGTTTGCGCTACTATTTCTGGTGAACATGCTTTTTGTTGGTGACGGCGACAGCATTCTTCTTACGAGTTTTATGCTTGTCGCGTTTGTCCACAAAAATAAGAATATATCTAGTAGAGTAAAATAAGTTCAGAACTGTGTACCTGTTGGATTGTTGCTGACCAATGACGTAGACGTCATCTGTTTCAATCCGCTTTAACGGATTCAATCCCAGTAGACACTAGACTTACAGTATAATAGACTGTCTTTAAGAAGTACACTAATTAGTTCTTTAGTATCATGATTTATTGAGATCAGAAATTAAGTGAGTTTTTAGTAATATATAAAAGACCTGTACGATTTAGTATTTAGATTATCTGCTGCTAAGAAAACGTGAAGAAAATTTTCTCGAGTGTTGCCAGCGCAATGAAAGGAAAAAACCTTCTAGTCGCGTTTGGAACAGAAACATCTTTACCGAACACTATTTAAGTCACCTTTTATACTTTAACTATATCAAAAGAAACTAGAGCGGATTTCAACCCTATTTTGTGATAAGGATTGTAGTGCTCTCAGTGAAACGAATGAAAATACGAGGGGGTTGCTCTCGTTTAACAATTTTACCCTTGCTGCTTCTGTTTTGCTTTATGATGCAATGCGAACTTTGATGCAATCTTTTATTTCTATGGGAATGGGTACACTTGCTTTGTTCTTCTTGAGCTCAGGTCTGTCCTGTTGGTCAGATCGGATTTTTTTATTTTGTATTTTATGTCAAGCTCTGTAAAATGTATTATTTAGAACTCAATAATTTTCCTTATACGGTAGTTGAGCGAGAAATGCTAAGGGTTCCAATTCAAGTTATTTATTTTAGCTATTTTATGTAATGCGTCGTGAGTGACAGCCCTAAATGGGGTGACACAAGAGAAATATGCAACATGAATTAAAGAAGGGGTGCTGAATAAAATTGTCTTATGGATTGTAATGTTATTCATAAATGAAATATTTGAAATTTATCCATCTTCATTACATTTAGTAAAGAATGTAATATAATGAGAGGCTGTATTCAAATATTATAGCGTTATGTTCTGGGTTGTTTATCTACCTAGTAGTTTTGTGTTTATATTAATAATAATAATAATTCTATGAATAAGCTTGTTTGTAAGATTTTTGTACTAGGAGCGCATAAACTACTTAGTAGTTGTGTGACTGTGTTGTATAGAGTAGGAACATTTACTGACATAATTTTATTTATTCATAGATTATATTGTTGAAACTTAAAAAGTCTTAAGTATTTGCTAGCATGCATTGACTCCTAAACCATTTGTAGTTACAATATACTTATCCTAAACACGCTCCTCGAAGAAGTTGTCAAGCACCGGTATGTCTTTAATCAAAAAAGGCTTAGATTCTGATTCTTTATGCATCTATCAGCAAAATGTGCGATATGAGATTACAGAAAAATTCACGGAGACGTGTGCAGATCACATGCGATACCCGTTTCAGAAAACATTTAAAGAGGTGATAGCATATTTATTCAACGTGCAAGCTAAATACACTACCACACAACTTCATATCATGATGTTAAATCAACCAGGCGCCACAACTTTTTCAATAAAAGGTATTCAGCACAGGAAATTTTCAGTGGGGCTTGGGTTGAGGGAGTAGTTTTATGCGTCATCTTTGCTGGTTTGTTTATAGCCATAACTCATAAGCTAGAAACGCACTGCACGCTTGTGGCAGGACAATATTTGAAGTGTGGTGAATCGTTGATGGTGAAGCGCGTCGTGCTTTCTGTTCACACTCGGCGATTAAACGATGGTCCGAGCACACAACAGTTTGGTCAGAAGGGACAAGGGTTAATAGACCGCCAGAACCAGAACCATTCTAAAATGAATAAGGAAGTACGGGGACATACTTGTGTTCATCTATGTTTTACCCACTTGTTTAACAAAGGATTTCTTCGAGTCAACTGGAAGACTATATAGATAGAGTCTATCGAGAGATAAGCTTGCTTCTGTAATCTTTAAATAAATAAATATTTTTGGACATTACACTCAGTGCCATCTGGCCTTAAAGTAAGCGAAGCTTGTGTTATGGATACCAGACATCGGATACAAATACATATATATTACTTTACTTTATTTGTAAATACATACATATCATACATCAATACACCCAGTCTCAAGACAAACACAAATGTTTATCAAATAAATATTTGTCCAGTGCGGGAATCGAATCCACACCCTCTGCACAGCAGTCAGTCACACTACCAACTAGGCTGCGAGGGAGTATTGTATATTTTATTGTAACCAATTTCTGGATACTAAATAAAGAAATAAAACTTGCGTTATTCGTAACGACTGACATCTGAAAAAGTAATGACGTAGATATACGCGCAAACGTGTGCGTTTTTTATACGAACGGAAACAGGAACGTAATAGAGACAGTAGCCTTACTGCATGAAGTATTATTAACTATACTGTGGTCTTGGTAAAGATTCCTTGCAATGAAATATTTTTTTCAATACATTTGCTCAAAAAAATGCCTTAACGAAGCTTGTATCCATTGTTCGAAAGTTTAAAATTACGCACCATACAATGGAACGTGCGGTAAAATAGCTACTCTCGCATAAGTTCCTGTTTTACCGCATGCTCCGTTGTGTGGCGCCGTGCGTATCCTTTACGGTTTTTTTTTTTTTTTAAATTTCGATCGAACCTCCTTGGAAGCGCTTTTGATCTATACGTTTGACTCACTTTAATACTAAAAGAAAAAAAGAGACGAAATATGTAGTTCTAATTTTCACCACCCGCACGTGGCGCTATTTGCAAATGCGCGCAATTTTCATATTAGAAAAAGATTGTTGCTACTTGCCGACCGATATCTATTTACAAAATAATGAGTTAGAGCGAGGAATCCGATATAAATGGAATCTACTCCACCTGAAATCTAAAATGAGACGCAAATTGCAGAAAATAAACTCTTACCGCCAAAATCGCGAGAGCGATATTTAATGGCTCACAATAATTTTATATAATGAAAAACTCGAAGAAATACTAAAAATTCGCAAACTCATTCTCTGAAAATGTTTTAATGGTTCATTTCAATGAATTACGTGTGTACTATAAATAAATATATTCGATGTTGAAAAGCACTCTCCAAACCAACAATGACATAGATTTATCAAAGTACCTACATAAACTCAAACACACTTGCCGTTCGAACCCTTAAGTCCGAGGAGAGACTTTGCCTCCCTGTGTGTGTTCTACCGCTTGTACAATGGGTTGTGTTCTGAGGAATTGTTCGAAATCATGCCCACGGCTACTTTCTACCATCGCACCGCTCGCCATAGGCAGGGAATTCATTCTCACATTTCAGAGAAACTTCCTCGCGCGAACGCTTGGGTTGTGGAATGAGCTCCCTGCCAAGGTTTTCTCTAAGGACTACAGTATGGGGTTCTTCAAGAAAGAAGTTATTGTATTTTTGAAGGGTCGGCAACGCGCGAGTTATACTTCTGGTGTTGCAAGCGTCCATAAGCCACGGTGACCGCTTACCATCACGTGGACCATGTAAGCTTACACATTCGTCTACTCAACGGAAGCTCTCAAAGGGAAAAAAAACTCCCGATTTTAAAACATTCTTCATTGGTGCTCCGCTCCTATTGATCTTAGCGTGATGATATATAGCCTATAGCTTTCCTCGATAAATGGGCTATCTAACACTTAAAGAATTTTTCAAATCATACCAATAGTTTGTAAAATTAGCGCGTTCAAACAAAGAAACTTTTCAGATTTATATATTAAGTATAGATAACTATAATGCTGCAAATTGAATAATGTATGCAGCACCAACATCGGACTCGCAGAGACGTAATCAGCAATAAGACATCGTTCGTGTAAAAACACTAAAATTTAATTTTATACACTCGTTTCTTCTCGTCCTTCGTGTTATAGTTTTTTTTTTAATTTTATTTTTTGTCCAGCTTTTATCTAGAAGAACTTATTATTTTCAAATAATTTGATAGTGGTTACGTGGGGGTATAAAAGAAATTGCTAGTAGTAGAACTGAATTTTCAGTCATTTATTTAATCGAGACCAAATAAATGGTAAAAACATATATTTAGATTTATATAGAATTATATTTCCAAGGTCTGGAACATTAGCAAAAACATAAAGCAATAAAATTTTCACGACAGAGAAAAATCACAAAGCAACCTCTATTTTTTGCCAATTGCCGATTTATTGTTATAACAGTACGTATAATTTACCTGAAATTTCATAATAATATTGCTTTATACAAAACCTAGGACTGTTATTAGTGAAGATTTCATAATAGTATTGATATTCGAGTTATTAATATTTAATGATTATATAAATTATGTGTATGAAGCCAAAATAATATTCGTAGGCATTTCATGGAACTAAAATTGTTATATACTATAGTTAATTTTGAAATGGTGTATGGAATTACAAATGAGGTAGTACATCTTGCCCAACTCGGCTTAGCGGTATTTTTCACAGCACTTTGTAGCTGAAAAAGATAAAGCAGGGAATCTCATTTAGCGACAACCAGCAACTCTGATGCAAAATTGCTGGTAGTCTGTACGCGCGACTACGTGCCGTTTTAATTGAATAAGTCGAGGGGGCGCTACCTACATTATTCCGCCCCTCCGCCCTTTGCGCCCCGGGGGCTAGGGATGCCGAAATACACGTAGGCTCTCAGCGCTGTTTGTTTTCACAATTCTCGTTTCAGCTGCTTTTCCGTTTCATCTCCCTCTCGTTGTCTCGTTTGTACTGTCTATTTTTTACTAAAATAACGGTTTTTATTATGGTTTGTTTCATCTGCTATAATTTTAATTGCTTGTTTTATTCCGATGATCGAAATATTGATAATGGATTATTATGCCAACCCCCATCACCATCGTATATCTTTGACTCATAGGTTACTCTAATAGATTACTTCAAGAAATGACCCTAAATTTTTGTAATTATTAATCAAAATATTGATTTCGTTAAACAATAAAAAAATAACGTTACCTTGTATTAATTAAAAATTATATTCGTTGTCCGCATTATGTGATACGCTCATACTCCCCTGTTCCCTTTAACACTGCGACCTAAAATACACCCACATGCACACAAACGCTTTACACACAAATATAAAATTTATAGATTTACGAAACTGAAAGCTAATCTAACGATTTAAGTGTGTGCCAATGCGTGACTGAGAAAGAGATGAATAAATACAGAATCAAGCGCACAAGAAAGGGACAAATACAGTTCCTATTTCCAAGAGAATGAGAAAATATCGAAAAACAATTGTTTAAAAATTAATAGTTACAAGTTTTCAAAAATATCTCTATGTCACGACTTCGACTGATATCAAAACTACGTTTTTCAATAATTTGGTGCTTATTTATTTCAATAGGTTTTAAGTAAAGCCTGCTAAAGTAAAAACTTTGTTTTTGGCTGTGTACCTCCAGTATATGCTCTATTTTATAGTGTTTTTCATTTCATAGACATACATTTAGCAGTTTAAGAAAAATTCCTCCTAAAAAAAAGGGGTTTCTCGCACCTACGCCCTCCTAATGTAATTTTCGTTTTCATGCAGCGCAACACCTGTCAGTCAACCAAGTATCATTTATGTTTGTTTACAACTGATTATAAATTAAAATATTTTAAAAGTAATATTTAAAAGTAATTAAATTGATGTCTATTTTATTCAGTCTACTCGTAGTGTGGAATTAACTTGCATAAAATAACAACGTTTTTTTCTGCTTTTTTGATATATTTATGTTGATGTAGTTTTTAAGAGTCCCTATTAAAAAAATATATAATCTTTTAGATGACGTTAAGTGAACATTTACGATTCCTCGCAGTGTGGTTTGCAACTTTCCTGATTTTTTTTGAAAAGTTATACAGGATTAAATTTTTTTCATATAAATGGTCTTAAATAAGATAAAAAGTTAACAAAGACATATTTAAGGATTTTGGAAAACCACAGACATAGATATTCGGCTTAAAATCATGTAAACCAAATTGTACAATGTTTAATCAGTAAATGTCAAATACAAGTGGAAATTTCGTTTGTATGGAGCACGCTGTGAGGCGCCGCCGCCCGTGAATCGTATTCTCTTAATGTTGTCAGTGCTGCAGTAAACAACGGGCATATTATTTGTAGTATTGAAAAAATGGTACTTGAAAAATAAATTATTGTCATATTGTCTTTCTCAGAATACCCTCAAAAAATTAGCTTTCTATCTTGTCTGTGTCAGTTGTATTAATTATTTGTTTGTGACGCGTCGATAGCTCTCGCTAAAAATGTATAAAATTGAAATCATTGCGGTGATAAAATATTTTTTCTTTATCAATTTTACTAAGGAACAATTTTTTAAAGATTTACGTCTGACATTGGGGGAGTCTGCTGCTCCATATTCCACAGTGGCTCGGTGGTATGCAGAGTTTAAACGTGGTAGAACATCGGTTAAAGATGACCCGCGCTCGGGCCGCCCTTCGACGTCAGTCACTCAGGAAATGGTCGAAAAAGAATTGTTCTGGATGATTGTCGTGTAACAGTCCGTTTTATGGCTGAAGAGTTGAAGATTTCAATTGGTTGTGTGCATAGCATTTTGCAAGATCACTTAGGAATGAAAAAGGTGGCTTCATCATTATTGTCCAGAAACTAAAGAGCAATCAATGTCCTGGAAAAGACCGTCATCTCCCACACCAAAGAAATTCAAGACTCGAACATCTGCCGGCAAGATCGTGGGCTCAGTTTTTTGGCACAGCCAGGGGATAAAAATGATTGAATACCTTGAACATAAAGCCACTATCACAGAAAATGTCTACGCAGAACAAATGAAAAAATTACGTCAGGAAATCCTTGAAAAGCGACGAGGAAAACTCGCGAAAAAAGTTTTGTTCCATCAAGACATGGCAGCAATCCAAGATGCTGGCTTAGAGATCCTCGATCATCCACTATATTCACCTGACTTGGCCCCTAGTGATTTCTACCTATTTCCGCGTTTGAAAGAACACTTGAGAGGAACAAAGTTTGAAGATGACGAAGAAGTGAAGGCCGCCGTAAACGATTTTGTGAGTACTCAAGATGAAGATTTTTTTAAAAAGTGTATTTTGGCTCTAGAAAAAAAGATTTACTTAATGTATTGACCTAAAGGGTGATTACGTCGAAAAATAAAATAATATCAAATTAATTCATTTTCTAACATAGCTATTCTCATTACTTTTTGAGGTATGTTAAAACAAACTATCCGCATGCTTAATTTTCCCGCGGTTCCCCTGGCCCTAATTCGGTTATTGGTGTAGGTTTTGATGTTTTCAGGTCCACTTACATCCGGCACCTAGACGATCAAGGATAAAATGAGAGTAGCACCTCATTCTACTCGCATCTATTCCTACACTAGCTTTAGCCCGCGCTGAATTCGTTTATTACCGTGGGATACCTAAGGCAACTACTCCTTGATTATAGTAAGGCATACGACTCACACTTGACGTTTTTTAAGTAGCCTACTAAGGTGCAAGCTATATTCTTACCAAATTTCATCGAAATCGGTTCATCGTTGCAGCCGTGAAAAGGTAATTAACAGACACTTTCGCATATATAATATTAGTATGGATATTGATGTAACGTATATGTATACTTATTCTTATAATGAAATCAAAAGACTTGTTCAGCTGCTGTTGCGATTTTACAGCATTTTTTTTTATTGTTGTAAAGTCAAATTGTCAAAATACAATTTTACATATTTTTTCATTTTATTTTGGTTTAGCTATGAGCCGTGTAATTTAATCTTTATTCCCGTGGATGTTTATCATTTATATTCTGTACAATTTTGTAGTATCTTTTGTTGTAAGTTTTTTACCTACCTACCTACCTACCTTTCCCTATACCTGATAGCTGTTGAATATTATTAGAAACTGCGTTGTAAAAGTGTATTAACTAATTTTGTGAAGACGTGTATCACGCACCAACAGCTTATTTGGTTTTCTAGTATTTACTTTGTGAACCTCGCTTTTTTTTCTGAATTTTTATGAACAAAATAATTTTTTTATGAACATATAAATATGCATAGTTACTGCGACGTTTAAGTCATAATATTTACCTCCCTAAACCTATCCCTCAGAGATATTCTAGATCCTAATCCTAATCTAGATAAAAAAGCGCGAATTTCCCTTTTTTGGTTAGGTTGGATTATTGTCGCGATCCAATCGCGCGATTTGTCAACTACTTTATGTAGTATTCATAAATGGCAGTACAGTAACTGTTAGGGGTCAACAACTGAAGGATTTACCCCAATTACTGGGTCCCGGCAGACGGCTTAATCGGGCTGTAAAAACGCCCGATCCCCTTCAGTAACGAGGCCGTAAAACCGGACCCGGGCCGTCAGCCGTAACCATAACATTTGCCTTTGATACTCTATGTAAAACATTTATTTGATCAATTCTATACGCTGAATCGTATCAGTTTTGTCAACATAAGTGCCACATGATTGGCGCCGCCATACTGATGCGTTTCGTTTGTACACATATCAAAATATACAAAAATTTGAAGTCTCAGGTATATTGGACCTAGCCAAAAATCTTTTATACTGATTAAGCTATTTAACCGAGTTACTAGTAAGATTTTATACTAGGAGCGCATTTAAGCTATTTTCGCACGTGCGCATACTTACCGCCGCGCTGCCCCGAAAATTGCGGAGTGTATGCAATGCGTATTTTTTCGTGTACAATTACGTGTTCACGTAATTCTTCAAGTCTCAAGTCTTTTTTTTATTATTGAAGTGAAAACTTCTTTAGCGGCGCTGTGCACTTTTTTTGGTATGGGTAAAAAATGATAAACTCGCGTCAGGTCACGTGTCCTAATCGTGGAATGCGTAAGACGGAAACCGTAATGCCACGCCTATTATAATTTTTATTTTAAGTATTCGCGATTATGAGTGGTACAGGTTGTTTGTTTGTTTGTTTGTTTATAAATAGATCACACTGTGGGGCCGTGGCGAGCACTTTTTTTGTGATGGGTAAAGACTGTTTTTATTTTTAGTATATGGCGATTATAAGTAGTACAGGGAGGTTGGATATGGGATTTTAATTCTATGACAGATGGAGCTGTCAAATATACAACGTCAAAAAAGTAAACAAACAAAAGTTATTATTTTTAATAAATAAATATGGATAAGAAGTGATGGGAAGTAAATAGCGAGTATGTTTTCACTTCTGCCGGCACTCCCGGAGTGCAACCCGTTTTTTTTTATTTGGACCTGCTTTACTTACTTAAATTAAATCCAAGTATTCGTAACAACTGCCTCATTAAGGCGCATGTGGCAGCTTACTAACGCCGCCATTAGATATCCTCAATTTTCTCTTCGTAGAAAACGAATTTCTTAAATCCAAATGTCGCATTTTTAGAAGCTTTTATGTAGTTTCTAAATAATATCTGTGAGTTGTAGTTGGCATTTCTGCTAAAAAAAGAAGGCCCTTAAGCCGAAAAAACGTAGGCTAACGCTACGCTTAACTTGCGAATACAAACCTGTTTTATAAATATTATGGTATTTAATTCTAACTGTAACGTATCCATTGTATGTTATGTATGAATTTTCGTTTGTCGGTAAACAGTCGTGCACAGTTTAGATGTAATTAATTTAACAAATTGGCGTAGAGCCAAGCGGATGCAACCTTGACAGTCTGTCCGCAAATGATATTACGGCCTTTCATAATTTTATATATGATGAAATATCTTGCTTACTGAGGATAAGTTTTACTTATTTGATATACTATGTAAAGACTTTTCCTACTTTTGATGGTCGAAATAAATTAATTTTAATTTACATCTTTTACATCATAAAGACTCGGGGCGTAAGCAATCAATAAAAATTTTACACTTTAATTTTTGCCTTATTAAATGAAACACCTTAATGGACAGTTTGAAAACCATGACAGTTTAGTGACATTCTTAACTTCTGACAATTTGCAAATTCAAAGAGGAGGCCTGTGTCCCTTAAGTTGGGACATAGCGGCTGAGGCAACCAGGTACAACATACAACAAAGCATGGGTTTGATCGTTCAAATGTAGGCACCATGCGAACGAAGGCATGGGTTGCATCGTTCAAATGTAGCCATCATGCGAACGAATGCATGGGTCGCATCGTTCAAATTTAGTTACCTCACCACGCAAACGAAAGCATGGATTGCATCGTTCAAAGTCGATCTCCTCTAAGACATATGATTGTTGAGAATGGGTTAAAATAAAATTTTACTTACTAAGAAAAGGAATTATACCAGGTCGTGAGGTAATGGTAAAACTAGCTAAGCACCTTTTTTAAAGTAGTAATAGGTATAATTTGGCCGGTTTTATCGCGTAAGTTGCTAAATTATGTCCATCAATCAAATAAAGCATGACCTGTCCACCATATACTACATATAATTTACTTTAGAATTTGTATAACCTTTTATTTTAACAAGCAAGTGGCTGACTTTATGAAACAATTCTCGTTTAACATACGTTTGAGATGCTAACACTATCAGCACAACGCGCACGTGTAGCGTCAATCTAGGTCGTGTTAAAAAAAACATCGAATAAAGCCAGTTATCGTGGTTACATCAATTACTATTATTATCGTATATCTATCGGTTTGAGCAAAAAATATTTACGAACATCGTGTACCAAATTTAGTTTGTAGAATTGACTTTTGCGGGTCTCCAGTGATTTAAAAATCTTGAATAACACCCCGTTTTTGTATTAAGAGTGTGTTTTGGAGGAAAAAAACATTAAATATATTAATTCTTCAAAAACTTACGGCGTTTATAAAGTACACAATGTGATAAAACATAATTTAATAATATAGTATAATAAAAACGTAACGAGAACGGTCCTAATTTACAGCCTTGTGGAGCACTAATTTTTATATCCGATATATAAGAGAAGGTTATTGTTTATATTTTCTTTTTAAACACTATCTTTTGAGTAAGACTACTGAGCTATTAAAATTAGGTACTGAGTTACCTATAATTCGATAATGCAAGCACAAGAGTGTTTGATGATCAACACAATCAAAAGCTTTTAATAGTTCATAGAAAACACCTATGACAAATGACAAGCGTATATAATGTTTAATTGAAGAAACATTTGCATCATATTTTTGGACCTAGCAAAATTAGTTATTTATCATTCATTACCCAGGTTAGATAACGAACGACTATGCCTTATTTATTAATAAGATTGGGTGGCGTAGCCAGCCTATCCAGTTGCCACGGTGGTGGTCGTAACTTGAAACTCACGGCATCCTGCATACATTGTTAATACGTCAATGTTGCGATGCGATGGACTTTCATATGTATTGGTTAGGATTAGGTAGGGGTAGCACCCGATTTAAATATTACGTATGACTATGATTTAAAATTCGTTTATATAAAAGTCAGTTTTTGACTTTATATCAAATACATTAGTAATTATCAAAGATCAAGACAGTGTATATAAACTTAATTATGAAAGATAAGTATGGATTAGGAATGTGAGTAGAACTTAAATTATCCTCTGATGATAAAAAGTATGGCGCCTACTGCTTTCTTTTAATTCGCGCGAAGCATTTACAGTTGGCGGTGGCATGGATCAGTGTGGTTTACTTATTGATGTCTGATAGATAGAATTAAATTAGTTAATATAGTACAATAAATTTTCTGAACTCGGTGGTTGGATCGGTGGAGAGATGATGTTATGTGAATCATCAAAACTACAGTCGCCATGTTCAAATGATGTCAACTTGATTCCGAGCCAGAAAAGTTTGTTGTACTGTATCTGGTTATTGGTCGAAAACGTCAAAATTATGCATTTAAATTATCAAAATCCCTAATTACATATGCTTTATCCAGATCACGATCTGTTCTTATATATCTCTACGATTTACGAGTATAATTTTAGCAGCGCAGTCGTTTAGCGACTGACACACATAAAATAACAATGGAAAAGGAAAACGTCACAAGTAGACGACGACTACCTACATAGTTATCAGTAGACCTTGACCCCGCGACCGGCGTCGTACGTAAAAGTGACGCAACGACCATCAATCACGAGATAGTCGTGACGCTGACGTGCTGACGACCTGCGACACAGATCCTGTCTGACGACACTTGACAGTTTAGCACCTGCTAGTCGCCTTGCAATTAAAGTCTCATCATTGTTTTCTTTATTGGAATGTTTATCTTAATTTTAATAGCTAAAAAAAACATACAATGTTTTAGGTTTAGTTTCGTTTCGATTGCTTTGTGTAGCGAATTCGTCGTCTAAAAGGTATCGGCTTGTGTAAATAATCGTAGTAAAACAAAATTCCTAGTTCTTTAACTAAAGATTGCTGATAAAGATTCTGTTTTATTTTTATTTATACCACTAAGGTGGCAAACAGGCTTACGGTACGGTGATGGTAAGCAGTCACCGTAAACTATGGACGCTTCCAACACCAGGGGTATCACTCGCGTGTTGCTGACCCTTCAAAAATCTAATAATTGCTTTCTTTGAGAACAACCATACTGTAGTCCTTAGAGAAAACCTTGACAGGGAGCTTATTGCACAACCCAACAAGTTTCTCTGTGACCGCACTGTACGCGACCATTGCGTTTCTAAAGTGTGAGAATAAAACGAGATACCAATTTCTGTAACATAACATTAAGCCTGTGTCCAGAAGGGCTAGGAAGGGACCGAAGACTCTCCCGTTCTACAATCCTAGCCCACTTATTTCGCTTTATCGATTCGTTTCTATGTTTTTCATCGTTTTGACAGTTTACTCTTGACCTTGTCTTTTCTGAGTCTCAATCGGATTAAGTCCAATATTAGAAAGCGAGATCAAGGATGCCTAAATCTTCGAAACGTGTACATAATGACATGACAGTATTGATGTTAGTAGATGAAAAGAATTGTGGCAAGGATCTACCAGGATTTTAGATAACACACGTATGAAATATGTACCTACGTGAAAATATGTATATAAGGTATTCATTTCAGACCATTGAAGTAGAGTAGGTAATGCATAATATGGCGCACACTCGCTCATGTGTGTTTAGTGAATTAGTACGCGAAGTCTGGAGAGATGATGTCATGTGATTGCGATGAGACGGGCTTGTCGCGGCGCGGCCTCGTCGATCGCACCACTTAGTCAGGCGCTGCTGGCGCTCTAAGTAATAGTGACACAATATAATAGTCTGCTAAATTAGTTGAAGGGATAATGTACAAGAATTTTTGGTTATCTTTGCTATAGGAGCTCGTATTCAGTAAGGTTCCGTAGTTTAACGGCAATAACGGTATCCAAATGCAACAAAAAAAACCTTTTTGGGGTTCATTGGACAAAAACGAAACTTATATAGTTTCGTCTTCTGCGTCCGTTTGTTCGTCCGTATGTCACAGCCTTATTTCACAATCAGCGGCTGAAATTTTACAGGTTTTAAGTGTAACTTTTCCGTAAGATGTATGTTTACCGAGTTCTTGGCTTTGGTCAACCATTTAATTTTTTTAAACCGCGTGTTTTTATTCTTGTGTGATGTCAGTTATGATTTTGTTCCTTTATTATTATAAATTCTTTATTGCACAATAAAATAGAATAAAACACTGAGAAGCAAATAAAGTATACAACAATATAGGCGGTCTTATCGCTAAATAGCGATTTCTTCCAGACAACCGTTGGGTAGAGGAAATAACAAAACGAATGTAAAGAATAGGAAAGTGCATGTAAATTATATCAAAGTTTAACAAATTAATAAATATAATGTAATAAATAAACTATGATAAAAAACTATAAAATGTAATATTAATCTAAACATACATATATATACACTTACATATATATGTACAGTGGTGGACATTGAAATAAGAAAGATCAATAGGAAACTAATACTATTGTGTCCTCAGAATTTTTGTATAATAGGTTTATAAACATTTTCTATAATATTGTTTGTAAAAAAGTGTCATAACTGTTTTTTTTTATTAAGTGCAATAATTATGTTAAAATAATGTACCTGTTTATTTTCCTACTTATTAAAACTTATTTTATCACCAGAATATTGGCTGGACAGATAATTAAGAAATAAAAAATTGAATGCCATGGTCTACATTACTATTGTGACTGCAGTTTCGAACATTTACTTTTTTTTTCACACGATTTCTTTAGTTTTTATTTAAAAACAATTGGAAAAAACAAATCTTGTGACTCGAGTACCAGGGAAATAATAATAAAGCTGCGTGGTCATAATTGGTCTTATAAACAAAAATGCAGACTATGGTAGATGGTATACCAACCAGGCTGTGAAGCATTTTGAAACAGACAATTTCAAATGTTCCCCGCAAACTTAAAGCAAGAAAAACGTCTCCACGAGCTGATGAAATACTTCACCTGATGCAACAGGATCCGTTTCCTTTAAACGTTTCAAATATAAAAGAAGTTTTTCTTCCTCACGCACCGTTCGAAGACGTTTGGTGGAGATGAAGTTATTCGGGAGAGTTACAAAAAGGGGTAACTTTGATGTAGACATCGTGCCATAGATAGGCATTTGCAAGGAAGTATGAAAACTGGACAGAGCACCGGTGGAAGAATGTACTTTTTTCGGACGAAACTAAGATAGATAGAGTATGCTGTGACGGAAAACAGTACGTACGCTGACCTGCAAATGAGGCATTCGATCCTAAATACGAAACGTTAAGATTTGGGCCTGCTTTCCTGGTTATAGCGTAGGACCTGAGCTCATTCAAGGTAACACGGATCAATACCAATATAAGAAGATACTTGAATAATGCATGCTGCCATACGCAGATCTTCCAGTAATTTAAACATTTTAGCATGAAATTGACCCGAAACAAATGGCCTTCTCTGTTAAACGATTCCTCGACAGCAAACAGGTAACCGTGTTATTTGGTGGCCAGTCGCCAACAAGTCCACCAAATAACCCATATTTAAATCCCATTAAACATCTTTGGTGTCAAGTTAAACAAAAATGTCAAACAGACGGAATGGTAACATAAATCAACGTTCAATGCTTTTGTAGATGAGTGGAACTTTATATCAACGGAAACCTGCTAAAAGTTAATGGCGTCCATGCCGCGCCGCTGTCAAGCAGTTATCCACGGTCAAGGACATACTACTTAATATTAATGTACTGTTATTTTTCAAAATAAACTTAGGTACATTAATAAAGTTTAAGGAATTTCTGGAGTTATTATATAATTGTCAATATTTTTCTAGTTTTTGTCTCCTTCTTTATTATTTGCCCAGACTCTTAACTTATTGCGATGGAAACAATATTTAAATGACAATTAATTAAACCTTAGTTTTAAATGTTATTTCTCATTTTATTTTTTGATGATGTTGGCCTTGTAAATGTACTATGTAGTAGCAATATTTTTAAGGAGCAATGAATTCTTGAAATCTATTAGAAACTAATTAACTCTAATTAACTATCGTTCTTAATTCTATGACCACAACTGTACATAAAAATACAAATAAATAATCGGTTTAAGAATAAAGGAAATAAGTATTAATCAGTTTTTAAATTGAGGTAAAGTTTGTGCTCGTTGTATATCTAAAGGCAAATCGTTCCCAATTTTGATTGCATGGACTGTAAATGAGCGATTGTAAAATTGTGAACAATGTGAGGGATTTTTTAACAATAAGCTCGTAAAAACACGAATAGCAGAGGAGCCAGCAATTGAAAACGCTCTTTCTATTCTAATATTATGAAGAGAAAAGATTTGTATGTAAGTATGTTTGTATTGAATAGGCTCCGAAACTACTGGACCAATTTGAAAAATTCTTTTACCATTAGAAGCCGACATTATCTATGCTAAACATAGGCTACTTTTTACCGCGAGAAAATGCTTAATTTCTACGAGAAAACGGGTAATAGGACAACGGGTAGTAAGAATTGTCCTTTCGTACTTATCTTTTTCACATAAACGGCTTGACAGATTGGGTTGGGTATTTCGATGGTTTCACAGACACGAATGTATTATGCCATTAAGGAGGAAATATTTGATAGTTTGTTTTTTTTTTCTATAATTGAGGAGTTGCCGTAAGAACCTACGCCGATAACGAAATTTAGCGCGGGCAAAGCCACTGTGCAGAAGCTAGTCAAGTATATTTGTGTAGATGGATCAAACAGCACTTTATACAGAAGACAAAGAATATGAGTATCCCGGCGAAAGCGAACTGGGAGCCATTTGAGCTTATTACGATATTCGGAAATGTGGTCATATTTACGTAAGCCAAGCATGAAATGTTAGTCGCTCAGATTTATTAAGTTGCTCCACCTTAAAGTCAGGATAGCTAACGTCAGCGTGATCGAGGATAGGAATGAGTAAAGATTGCGCTAAAATAATTTTAAAGGGAATAGGTAAGAAATAACGTAGTCGTCGCAAAGAGCTGTTTGCAGCGAACAATTTCTAGCTTATTTCGTTCACGTGTGGTCCCTATGTCAAGTAACGATCGATTTGTAATTCTTAATAATTCTTTACTGTATATTGGTAAAAGGAATGAAAACATTATTTAAATACGCCAAAGTAATGGTATTTAAATCTTTCTTTGATAAAACGAGTTGCCAACTATTATAACTTGAGTTTTTACTGGGTTTAGTTTCAGACCGTAAGACTTAACTTCAATATGTAATACGAACAAGATCATTATTACTTTTGCAACCGCGTTTCGTAGATTTCAATCGTGGATTCCGTATATATTTGGAGATATAAGAAGTAATAGAATTTATGAAGATTGCAAAAAGGAGAAGGGATAGCACGCCACCCTGTGGGACGCCAGCATGTGTTTCACACCGGTTAGATACATAGATGGCCCTATCTTTGTGCGTTGCCGACGTCCACAGAGATACTGCGAAAACAACCAAAAACCGTTAGGTATATGTTAAGTGACCGTAATATATCTAATAAAACATCAAAATCAACCGTGTAGAAGGCATAACTGAAGTCTAGCAGAGAAAGTAGTGACTTGTTTGTGTTCCATTCCTTCACGGACGTCGTCGGTAATTTTTACTATTGCTGTAGCCGTACTATGATCAGGGCGGAAACCAGACAGAAAAACATATCAAGAAAAACAAAAGTATTAAAGATATCATCGTAAAGTGTTAGATCATTACAAGTGTATTGAGAAACTCTATTACAACAATATCCACGTTCATTGATATATATAAATATTTAATTTCAATTACTTGACATACATTCATTAATTACAACATAAAGCACTACAATATGAATAATTGTCGAATAAACCTTTTACTGTAAGAAAGATTTTGTCGATTAATTATTGAAACTCGTTCATCGATCAATAATTCAATTCGTTAAATTGTAATTTAGTTGCAAATTAAAACGACAACTGTTGTAAATAAAATCGATGATGCTTTTAATGAAATAACGAATTTAAGTAAGTTATTAGGTAATCTCTGCTGACGCAGCACTCGTAATCATAATTGTTCACTTATTCGAATAACTTTAAATGATTTGTAATTCAATTTATATTTAGTCCATCACTGTATGTTTTTTTACATACACATGCACTCACACAGAATTTATTCATCGAACTCCCCTTCCGGTTGGCTACAATCCAACGGGGAATCCCCGACATTTACCTACCAGAAGATTTAATTAATACTCTCACGTTGTATTGTAGTAACAAAACAAACGTTCGCGACTGATGTTAAACGAAAAGCGTGTCAATAATTTCACGACCGTGTTTATTTATATTACCAAGGAGAGGCGGTAGTAGGGCTTAACCTATATTTTATGTATATGTATAAACGAGTCGTTGAGCCACGTGCTTGTTAGCAACCGAGCGTTTCTTGTTAGAAAGTGAGAGTCCTAAGTTTGTTGAGGAGCACTCTTGGGTCGTATTCGTATCGACCGACGAATTGTGAGATTTGTTTTGTACTACGTACTTTTTTTTTGTATTATGTTTTTTATATATATACATTTTTATTTTAGACAGAAAAATACGTCGTGTCAATATTTACACACACACATACATATATACACGCGTGATTAATTACGTAGTGTGACGACTCTAGTTTCGATGAGTTTTTTCTGTATTATGATAATGAATTCTTATCGCTTCGGTTTATTGTGAAAAATGTACAGTAAACGGACCACGCCTCCGTTTTATATTTGGGTAAAGATCGAGTACGATTTTCCGTCACTCGTTCAATAGGTCAGGGAGACGGTAATTTTACTGCGTCAGCTGTTTTGTTACTCCTCACTCCACCACCGCATACCTATACCCGACACGCTTCAAAGGAAATGTACCCAGCCTTTTATACCTATTATACTTATCGGTGTGTAGGTATCGAGCTCGTGGGGAATGCTTTTAGATAATAAATAAAGAGTGCAACGATTGTGGATTCGTGGAGTTAGTCAGGGGTGTTTGGGAGGGACATTTTAATGCCCGACACCCACACTTTATATTAAAACATTCAACCTTGACAATGGCCCACATTGACACCGAGACACGCACACATATATAGTTTTTCGCCGTGAAAATAAAATTAAGTGGTGTGCTATAAATAACAAAAGCCACGTGTTTACAGATCTAGGTAGGCACGCTATTTAAACCGCTTTAATCTTTGCTTTGCACGTGGTGACGTCGTCACAGTTGAAGGTCTCTGTCATGGACGTTTGTAATCTACCTAATTGTTTTTATCAGTTTCGATTCAACGACCGCACTGGTATGCAGTTTACCTATACTTGAAAGTCTTTATCATGCAAATTTTGAAATAGTTTCCTTTTGTGTTGCTTTGTTTATATTAATATCGTGGTTTGAATTATATTGAAACCAATAAATGCATTTTGGGAGCGTTCGCTGCTCGTACCAACCGTATGGTGATGGAGAAATCATGAGATACAGGAGATCAGATATAAGATAGTATAAGTCCATTGAGTAATAAGATGATTACGTACTTGATGCTAATCAATGTATTTGTAAACGAAAATAAATAGTAAAGGTCATAAAACGCTACCTTAGAGAACACCAAATTGTATTTTAAATATCTATACATGAGTTACACAAGACAATTTTCTCTATTAATAAATTATCAGCAAATCTCTACAACCGACATACGATACCAAACGGTTTATTAAAATCATCTTTTAATCTAAGGAAGTATCAAAAATTATGTTTTACTATAACCATACATATCCTGAGTAAAATTGGGATTTGAAAAATTCAGACATTACACAATCACTAAACGTTTTGAAATATTAAATATGTTACATAAATTATTCTACTTAGACCTATCGTCTCCAAAAATTTGCTTTTTCTTACGTTTTAAAGTTTCTTAATATGCTTAATTCTCCTGAGATGAATTTGATGATGAAGGACACTTCTCCACGTCTTGGTCCTGGGGCACAAAATATAATTCTATGTCGTTAAATAAAATCCAGAACTTACTTAGTTGCCAAGTGCAGAATTACAGTAGTATGCTAAATATATATATGCTTTCCATGGCTAACGAAGTAGAACAATAGTACATTTCAGAGCACTGCAGCGTTATGTGCGATAATGTAACATGTCCTGCTAAGTGTATGGTGCGAGCGAATAATATGGGTCACTGAGAACGGGGTCGAGTCTCGAGATTCCATTGAGGCCGTTCAAACGAGCGCTTCTACCGTTAAGTTACGTAATGATAACTGAGTATTGTTTCGTCGTTTAAGGTGCAAACGCAGAATCAGTTGTAGGTCAAGGTGCAAACTCAGCTTGACGTGAAATTAAAAATGATTATGTTTCATATTTGAAAAAGATAGTTAAAAAAATAATGTAAATGTGATACAGCAAAATATAAAAATCTTGAAATAAAACAGATTAAAAATAGTTTATGTATAATAATATAATGTAGAAGATACAATTGCATTCAGGCATAGTAGTTTCAAGTAGCTTTTTTTAAATTCTGTTTTTACTTTTGCTTTTTTCTTATAATACATATCGAATCATATTGCAAGATGAGACCTTTATTTAGGTTCAGGGATGGTAAATCAAAGTGTGGTTGTACGAAAAACTTGCACTGATATTTGGATTAACGCCGAAAAGGTAGATTAATAATAGTATGAAATGAAGGGTTCTTTTGAAAAATTCCTCCCTTCGGCTTATGAGCCACCAAATATTATCAAATAGCACAAGTTAATAGTAAAATTGTACCTGGAATTTTCCGGTTATGAGGTAAAATGTTTAATTTCAAGTACTAAAGAATCCATTTTGATACGATGAAGACGCTGACGTATATTATCTCAAAAATTATTTCTTGATATATTTGGTTTTATTTTTATCCTCTTATGTCTGCTTCCACTCAAGACACACATAAGACTGTCAGAATTTTCTTTCGTTTCAAAACTGACAGTCATTTCAAAATTATTCTTACAGTTCTCTCCAGCCAGTTTATCAATCTGTTTAATATTTGACCTCTTTATGCAATTTTGAGTTTTGTTGATTCCCTGTCGATTAGGGATCGGTGTTTGTGACTGAGAAATGGACGACGGTTACAAATTAATTCACAATTTCAATATAAAATAGTAAAATATCCTACAACTTAAAAACTAAAATGCTACAATTATAGACAGTTCTCGATATCGAGTTCTGGGCGCACGACAAAAATGATACAAACTTGAAGTCGCGTTCTTAGCATAAAAATTGAGATCTCTCAAAACTGTATACAAAACGCAAAAAACAACAAAATATGCAAAAAAAAGACACGCACTACAATTTTGTAAGTCCAAGATCAAATATTTAGAGTTATATACATACTTACATTATTGTTATAATAATACTGTTTGAAGACTCCACAGACCGTGCTCAGTCCGCAGGTGTTGCGTGTCTACAAAACTGGTTGAAAAACTGGTCCAGCCATACACTTCACTTAACGCTAGGCAGATGGCGTTACCTACATATTTCATGGTAAAAAGTTTTCATAGTCATTATCTGTATTTATCAAACTATATAATAACTTCAAAGGATTTTTTCCTTCCACTGTCAACTTTTTCCTCTCTCAACAAATATTAGGGGTACTCGACTTACCTTATATTCCGAAATTGGATAAAATAAATATTTTTCTCCAATAAGTCGATGCATATTAATTTATAATCTTTTTATCATTTTACAAGCCCATAAAACAATTTGTCTAATTACGGCCGGTTCTCTGGGCTGGCCTTATGTAACTAATGGCGGCATAATCTTGCCCGAGGAATCCGATCGTAAATACGCTCGCTAACCCACTAAAACATATTTCTTTTATTTTGCGGACCGACGTGCCCTTGCAATGCGGCTCCGGCCTGCCTCGGAACAGGTTTCCACAACAATAATTTACGATTAATCCACAGACGGTACTGACATTGCCTTTCTGAATATTTATGCATCAATCTTTGGTGAATTACGTTTTCTAATAACATAGACGCTTGATACTTAATCTGCATAAACATTGGTTGTCATTATCATCAGCCTGCCATCATCCACTGCTGAATGTAGGCCTACCTCAAGGCGCGCCACTATTCCTTCCACGCATTTTTCTTACAGCCACTTTTCAAAATGTTTTGCTCCATCTAGCATGGCGTCATCCTGCACTGGCACTGTTAACATACTCGTACTAGTGTCAATAAATGGTGCAAAATTTTATGGTTCTTATGTTAAATTAGTTGTACCATTAGAACCTTAATTACTTTTAGTATAA
The DNA here is from genome assembly GCA_946406115.1 of Apoda limacodes. Lineage (NCBI taxonomy): Eukaryota > Metazoa > Arthropoda > Insecta > Lepidoptera > Limacodidae > Apoda > Apoda limacodes. The sequence goes on from OX291560.1 coordinate 15,688,872, forward strand.
TATGTATAAATGACACCCTCCACAGTGCAAAAGTTTGCAACATATACTTCGTATTATTTGTCAAAAACAGGTTTTAATTATATTAATGATTGTTTGAATTATTAATTATATCATTCAACATATAATTTTATGACGCTTAATTTAAATCGGTTTGTATAAACTTTATTGATATACGTTCACATTGTATTGTGTGCTGTATGTATTGAGATGCCGCGCAGACTATTGGTCGTCATTTATCTGCAGTCCCTCGAATCTTGATTGTGCCATTGTAATTTTTCTCTTCATTCACTTTTCAACTTGTTAGCCTTATTGTATTTCACGTCTTATTATTGTTCAACGCTTCCTTGTATGTCTTGTAATTAAGAAAAATGACTAAATCCTTTTAACGACACACCCACAAAAGCATTTTGAATGATATTTGTTTTAAACGTTTATTTACTTTAAGTTAGTTTTTCTTTGAAATAAATGATATACGTAAGAAACTTAGAATACATAAAGTACTATTAAATATATTAGACTACTAATTGTCCATCTTCTCACTGATTTGTGATCCTTAAGTAATATCTATCTATCTATCTATTTATTTCTTTAGTAGCAACCTTATTGCTCCTAGAACGACTATAGCCAATTTTGTAAACTTTAGCATATACATAAATACGGCATAGTTTTATATACTCTAGCAATCTCTCATAGAATTAATGCTTAGCTCTTAGTAATTGTAAAAGAAACAAAAAGAATAATCCCTTATTTTGTTGTTTTCGAATTATGTTGCAGAAATGCTGAAATGCGATTGTAAAATAAATCCATTAGGCACCTTCAATTTAATCCGATTTTCACTTCGGTGAAACTAAATAAAAACGCTTTGGACTATATTTGTAAATTAATTCCGTTTAAGCATTGGCGGAAACTACTGAATGAGTAGATTACACAATGAATGTTCCGATTTACATATTTCTCTAGATATAAAATGCCCATAAATTTGTAGACATTACGCCTTATAAATATGCTACCAATGCACAAAGGCGCCACGGAGATATAGATAACAGTCGGTTTAACTGGATGTGTTTACATTACAAATATTTATGTAAGAAATGTCCCGCATCCAAGTTGCCGTTATAAGGTATAACAACTTCATGTCCTGTGCACTACCCTTTTGGATCATTACATCTGCAACTACTTTCAATATACTGAATGATTGCCTCGAAAATTACCTTTTCTGTACTTAACATTGATCGGTGGTTTATACGTTACACTGATTTTACTTTTATTAACGTATGTTAGTTTATCTTGGTCGTCATACTTTGCAGCTTGTGTGATTATATTTTAAAAAACCAATGCATGGCACAAATTGAATTTGCTGAGGGTAAACCTACGCAGTGGTTTTCCGTCCATGTTCATCATTGCTGTGATTCTTATGAGGTATAGATTATGTTTCAACAAATTTATTTTCTTTTGTCGCGTTATCAAATTATGAGTTTATTTATCATCAAATACAACGGTGCCTAGATTTATAATTTCTTAATTGTCCGCAAGAACAATATGAAACTATAGCACAATGATAATAACTGCTCCAAGCCCGCAGTCAGTTGGATGCAAGCGAGTGTGATCGGCGGCGAGGCGACAGCGTGCCCTCGCTTGGTAGCTATACATATGGGTCGACCAGAGCAGCGGCGTGCCGTCGCAATATCAGCCCGGTGAAATCGCTCGCCCGCCCGCTCGCCGCGCCGCACGCCTCGCCTGCGCCAGTCGCCTTGCGCCAACTGAAACGCGCGCACTGCTAGCGCTATCGAGACTATTGTACCGATCTCCTCGTTTACTGTATTCTTTAACGTTTTCTGCTACATCGTTTTCCTCGTACTTTCTACCCTACGTATCGGGTGATTTGAATCGTGTGTATTTTGAGGGGAATCTGTCACTGTCGTGTCGTTTAACTGTGTTCTTTGTGTGAGTGTGAGTGCATGAGCGAAGCTCCCATTTTTCGTGCCATCCGAGCCACTTAGAAGAATTCAAAACGGCTGTCATCATAAGGCTGCCTAAGAACATAGTAAGTATAGTATCAGTCGACCGCATGACTCAAGTAAAATGGGACGATTCTTATCTATTGTCGATGTGTATGGGTCTATGTCGACATTGAGATTGTCCGTGTGTGCGTGACATCCGACCGCCTCATTGTGTGTGTGTGTGCATTGGCTCAATACTCAGTTCTATATTTTGTAGTCTAGATGTTTGTTTTTATTATCATTACGGACGGCGAATGTTGCGACTTGCGAGTTTCAATTGTTGTCAATTTGATAACTCTGTTCAAGATTGGAACTTACAACAAATATAGAAATGTTTTTTTTTTTCAATTCTATATTTACCTGAAACATATTCTTAAAAGATTTAATTAACTCGAAAGTGTGTATTTAAGTAACGCATAGTGATAAATGACCTAGATCGAACCTTTTATAAAATATTCTTTCATCCGTTGTAGTGGAACTCAAACGCTTTGCCGACGGCAAAATTCTAGGCGTATTTTAACGGGAAGCGCTCTCTAGTTGTAAGACGTGAAATTTTGTAATAAAATAAATTTCTATCTTGTAATGGACACATAATGACTGTCGCTAAATTTCGGGCATAAAGGCTTAGATCAATATTGCTAATTTTATGAATACATTTTACAGAAATGAATGAAACAGCGTTAAGTCGAATCCAATTACTTAATTTCTCTAATTTAAATTTACACGTGACACTATTGGTGTTAAAACAATTAAACTCTCATCAACCAACTTTAGTGTGTTAGTAATTACAAATTAATGTTACGAAAATAAATTAATTTTGTTCCAACGAAAGTTTGTACACTTGTTTTGTATTGAAACACATTCTTATCTTGAGTGATGTATTTTTTGTAACTAAAAACACATGTGTTAGTTTATGGTATAAATTATTTTTAGATACAATTAGAAACAAGAACTTGGTTAGTAAATTCTAATTTTACCTTTTATGAATTGCAAATATGGAGCTGCTGAATACTGCAGTCAGATTATTATCATCATGAGTTGCAAATTTCAAATCGCCTTGAATTTTTTTTTGTGGTTTTATAAATTTCCTTAAGATATAAGAATCTACTTTGAAACTTGCTTACATTAATTTTGTTTCTTATTGTATTTCCGAAGGACTTCAATTTGTTTATTTTCTGTTTCATTTGTATGACAAAATACAATATGGTTTGTAATGTTTTAAATAAGTGTATGTATAACGTTTTGTATTAGCTTTTTACACTTAATTTCTATTAATATGCCTGCTAGTGTGCAACTACCAAAAACATGATAACATTTATTATATAGTATAACATTGGCACCAACAAAGTGATTGTCATTTCTTTCGTGGACCTTTTCATTTATACTTTTTTCACTTTGGATCTAATAGGATAGCTGTTTTCTAATGTGGACCCTTTTATTCATACTTGTGATCTTGCTTGTATTATAGTTAATACAATAGTATGGAAATCTACTTATTCATGAATATGAATATTTTTTTCCTTTATAACCATTGCCTCGTATGTTTTAGTCTCAGAAGAACATTGTTAACTATTACTCTGTGTATTTCTCTTTTTTTAAATTGATTTTAAAGTTCATGTTTTAGCGTCTGTAGAATTTTGTGTTTTTTGATGTTCTATGTTTTGGTTATATGTATATCTTCACGTAAAAATGAGATAATAGCCGACTGTCCGTGCGATATGCGCATGTTCCTCTTTATCAATAGTTTGGGAAACTGATTAATGAGTCACACACGCAATGTTAAGCGCGTTAATGTGTTTGTTCTGCTTATACATATTACGTGTTTGTGATTATTTAATGCGATCTCACGTCGGCACGTTCAATTTTATAAAGTCATAAACGCCTGTAACTAAGTTTACCGTTCGTCGCTTTTATTTGTCTTGTTGTAAAAACCATAACGTCGGAGAAAATGTCGGCGTATCGCACATTCCTCTTCTGTCGGTGGTCGCTCATACAAATTATACGATGTTACGTATAGCTAGGTAGGTGGGCCGTCATTATTTATGTTCTCTAACAGTCGGCTCAGTGGTGTGGGTTAAAATCGGAGCAGTCAGCTGATCATAAATGTGTGTGTGCGTTCTTCGGGAAACACCTTTCGATGACGTGTGCGAGCTCCGCTTAATTGGACATTCACTTTGCTCTTTAGTATTTTTTTATGTATGTCATATTGATTGATATGTTTGGACGATAAGTTGCTAAGTGGTGTGTGGTGTTCGCATTGTTTTGCAAATTGCTTGATTCTATTTCCTCAGTTTTTTTTATCACTATTTGCAAGTGACTTCATATATTTTTCATTATCATCTTCTCGGCTGCAAATGTTTGGAGATAAACCAAAGCTATGTTACATGCGTTTATTTGTAACCAAATAGCCACAATTTCTGGGACCAAAGTAAGAACCATGTCTCAAAAATTTTTATGTCTTTGATTGTTTTAAAATATTAAATCTACAAATGCTGATATTAATGTTTTTAATACTCTTATTAGATAAATGTTAATACAAGCATGCAAGCATTACTGACAAAAGTTACTTTAACTAGCCTTACTGCAATTTGGTGAATATTGAAGATTCAACAATTACTAATCATATTTGATGAATACTTTTAACTATCTACGTATACAGCACTCCTTCCATTCTGTTTATACCATAGTATGCGAGATGTTTTAAGGGGCAGACACAAGTAAAACCACTTGTTTTTCATTTGTTTACATTTTGTTGTATTAAAAACCTATAATTAAAATACTTACATCTACTAGGCTAATCTAAAAATTTTTTTTAGGAAATTTACTATAATTTGTTATTATGTGTCGAAAGATTTATTGCGAAAATTTTATAAACTAGTAAATTAGTAATTTTTTTACCAAAAAATGAAAGTTTAAATTCAAATATTTATGCTATTTTCTTGTAAGTATATATATACACTTTTTTTTAATGTGCGTGATATTGTGCAATGATTAACGTGCACATCGTTTGTATTATCGAATTAAGCTTTTTATCAATACTCTTCCCCTTAAGACAAATAATGTGGAGTGTGCAGAATAACATGTCATTAGAGGTAGAAAAACCTGCGGGTACATTGCAGCTCTCAAGCTGGTCATTACGCTCGTTGTTCACGAACTATAATTTTGTCTTCGCGCGTCAGTCCATCATCATCAGCATCATTGCCTATGATCTTTCTGTCTTTTTTTGGGTTCCGTACCTAAAGTGGTACCTACAGGATCCTTTTTGCCACAAGCGTTAAAATATAGTTATTGACAGTAAAACAATATATGAACAAACGTAAACCTCAGCGATTCGTAAATAAAATTTAAATAAGTTGTGATGCAATCTAAAAGCAACAAAATATACAGGCAAAGGCGTTTGTTTGAGCATTTTTTTTTGTCAGACACTACCATTTTATAGCCTTGTTATATACGTATGTATCTTTTTACATATTCACCAGGAATAAGTGTTTATATTGTGTGGTACGGAACTAAAGGCGCGAGTTCGACTCGCACTAGACCGGTTGATTTAACATCACAAGGCCAACAAGCTGTTTACCAACGATGATAAAGTAATTTTTTGTGCGTCTACCATTCATAATTCTGCAATCACTTAAGACAATGATAATGTTAGTACTTGCGAATTTCATGTACTGATATTCATGTATACGTTCTTCGATATATTTCAGTTACTTCCCTAAAAATCTGTTAGTTTTCCTAAATTTGAAATGGACTTAAGTTTCTCTACTGTACATGAATGACCGTTATCAAGTGAACGTTGATCACGTTTGCTTGATCGAGTTCAATTTTCTCGCCACCAATCGAGTTTATTTTTCCTTGGTTTATGACAGTTTAATGTTATGTAGTCCGATTTCATTATCCGGGCTATCCAATGCCTAAAGTCATTAACTTTAATCAACAATACCAGTTAAAGAGGGTAGGAAGGTGTAGGGAGTGTTCCCCGCTCCCTCCGACCCTTCGTCTCTTCACAAATAAATAAGTCAGTGACGGCATTCGATAATAATAATAATTCGTTGGGGCTCGATCAGCTGTTCCGTCGACACCGACCCGAGTAACAGGTGGTCTATAAAGACATTCAATAAAGTATGCCACTTGCTTCGAGTAACCGTCTGTTTTATACAAGTACCTACGCACACATCCGTACTTAAATCGGTTAATGAGAATTTAGGAAATTTGGCGTAGTATTTAACTTCTGCTGCGAATGTAAATACATTTGCGTTTGAAATATTTTAAACTTAGAGTAAGTTTGAGTTTATAAATAATGTATTAACCTTTCTTGTCTTTTTCTGTAATTAATATATTGTCCTGTCCTATAAATACATGCAAGCTGTTTCTTATGTATGATGGATTACACTGAACACAGTCGCTCTGAAAGCTGCTGATGTGGTTCGACGTACCTACATTAGCTACTCAACGATTTTAAAGGATGTTTGGAATGAATAAGGGGTATTTGAATAAGTTGGAACGAATATGGGTGGTAAAGGGGGGTGTGGGTGCGACCTCTTGTCCCCCGAGCACGTGGTTGTTGTACATGTACATAGAGACAAGCCGCATGATCGTTGTACAAACTCCGAAGTATATTAACCCGGTCCCTCTCGCTGGGTGCCTCGGCCGTTCTCTCTGTTTATCTTTCATTTTCTTATCTTTAGCACAATTAAGTACGTCTTTGATATCATCTGCCTTATCTGCCTTTTCAGTCACGTGTGAAACGTGTACGTTTTAGGGTTTGATATTTATTAGGATTATCGTCTAGATCCTTTTATGATTTTTGTTTTATCACCGTTTAGTTTTTGGGTTTGCTTTGATATGATCTTAGGCATTACTTGTTACTATTTTTAGACGTTGATTATATTGTTCGTGAGGTATAAAATTTGATTTGTAGATTAACAAATATTTATGTTTAACTTTTATTTCAGTTCTGTGAATCTCTTTTATCTATGAGTCAGTAAGTTATATGGTGAGAATAGTTGGTGAAAGGCGTATTGAGCTTAGTTGCGGTAGTGAGTAGCCGCGGCTGACTATCGCCGGCGTGCGTTTGGTACAGTCGAGTGCAGCAGCAATTCGCAAGAGTCAGCATTTCGCTCTCGATAGCAGTCCTCGATGACGAGCCGGTTATGTAATGTAAATGTTTACGTACCTACTCCACGTGGCGGCCTGCCGGCAACCACGTGCCTCGCCCGAGAACACTAGCCTTGTGAATTATTTATTTACGAGCCACCATTTTCACACGCCGGTCGATGAACTTTTGAATGATCTTGGAACGCATTTACGGCGATTAATCTTTGTATATCTCGAATGACATTGCTACTACGTTACCGTTCGCTACGATGTTTTACATAAAACGTGTGACAGTATTGTTTTGTTTTCTTCAATGAAACATAGTGTCATGTTCGCTATCATTTTTACTAATACGCTACGGTTGATTTACATTTGAAATACAAGTACGATTAACACAACATACTTTGGCTTAAATATAAACGCCAACAGTCTAATAATACCCAAAATCGAAAAGTACTACGTTTAGGTTTTCAAGTCTACAGTATGTCTGAAAGCAGCGCGCAGACAGTGTCTATACGTCCTCTTAGTGTTAAGTGAATCCAAGAGTTGCTCTTCTAGACTATTCAAACGATCTTCATGCACACAATAATACAAGTTTCGGGGTTTACAAGTAGCCATACATTTAAACTTAACTAATCAAATCAAATCGCACTCACCATATGACATAGTTTCATGGTTGGGAATCTGCTTTCATGGATTGCTGATGGAAAGAGTCTCCATCGCGGTCTATTAATAACAACAAACGCAAGACTCTCGTGCCACTGACCTACACTACCGGATATAATTCAGGTCTAAATTATCTAACGTGCTCGTTTTGCAATACATAATCGACGTAATCATTTCGACGTACAATGATGACCTTGTTGTCTAACGTCGGTATTCTTTCAACAAGTTGATTGCGATCAATAATTGTAATCAAATACTTTGATTACATTAATAACAGTATTATCGTTTAAATTACATATGTTCTTTTTTTTAAAATATGTATTTGTTTCCTTCTTTGTGCTCAGTTGCATAAAGTAGTTACATTATAGTCATTGACTTTCGACCTAAATTGATCATTAATTATTCTGTTTTATCATGATAATCATTTTAAATGTGTGTTATTTCTTGTTATTTGTTTTTAACTTGCAAATGTGATAACGAAAAAATATATACATATAAACGCAAACATTCTAGTATCTTATTAGGAAACCTTGCATTTACCAAAAATAGCGACGGCATATACAGAAAGATATCCACGTCCATGTCGGGATACGAATCGAGGACCTTTGCGATGGTATTTTGAAATTAAGAAGACCGACGTGTTTTACTGTTTTTTGTCAATCATCACCTAGAGGGAAAAATAGTGTATAAAACTTTGTACAAGGATTCTGTAATTTTTTGTAGGCTTTAATTTTTTCAATTGTCCACACGGATGAAGTTGCGGGATTAAGGTAGTGTCTAAGTAACTTTGGTATTTAGTAGATTTGAACAGTTTTGACAAGGTAATTTTTGGACGTTTTATAAATAAAAATTTAAATTCACCAGCTCAACCAAAATAAAGTTAATAAATATTAACCGAACAAACATAATGACCTGTATTTTTGTTCCCTATTGGGTTGAATAACATAAATGTTGAATGTAACAAACATTGTCATTACTTAATTTATGAATGTAATTTGAAAATATCCCTTATCCGATTCCATAGTCAATAGAAAAAAACTATCTTCGCCTAATTAGTTAAAAAGATTTTTTTTTAAATATTCATACTTATAATAACATTTTGGGTTGTTTTTGTATACTCGTAATATGTGCTAAATTGAATGTTCTTCAGTTTGTCATTTGCTCAAATTAAATCTATTCAAGAAACAATGAACGCATATGTATGGTCGAAAACAATTTAATTGAGATCTCCGTTCTTTATCATCATGCTTGCTTTCATTTCACTTATTGCCGTTTCTGAACTCTGCAAACGAGCGGGCGAGCCCAGCGAGGTGCATTTGGAATGAATTTCCATAAAAACTTTTGTGCTTGGACGGACGTTGCGAGCGCACGTTAAAATCGTCGGGCAGCAATAAAACAGCGGCTGGGTGCGGCGAGGCGCGACGAGCAAACCAACGGGTGCGACAAGGACGGAATGAGAGATAATGGACTCTGTACGAAATGAAAAACGCGCTGCTGCGTCGAGCGAGCGAGTTGGAGCGCAGCAAAAACATCGGCTTGGTTATCGCTCCCTCCCGCCGCGCCTCGTCGCCCTTCACCCCCGCGCTCCCGTGGCCGGACTCGTTTGGAATCGACGTTGGAGCCTCTCGCAGGCGAAGTAACCTCGACAACAGCGGGGGGTCGTGAGCCGTTTCTTGAGTTGGTTCGTTCGCTTCGCTGTAAATGCGTTTACTGTCGTACTTTGTATATGGAATGAACACGGTTTTAAAAGCTTAACGTTTGTCTAAGCGACCCGCTGAGTTTGCTTTGAGTTGAATGCAGACTCGACTTTAGTCTAAACGTGTACCGTTGTATTTTGTGATTCAAGAAATCTCAGATGGTTCCAATTGATTTGTCAGAATTTGATTAAATTGATACTCAATCATATACATATATATTAATTAGTTTTGAATTAGTTTGTAACCTTTATGCCTTAAATGTTAAGATGCTACTATAGTACCTACATATAGTAATTTTCATTAGCTTGTATTATCACCCATACAGAATCTCATCAAAGGCTATTGAGAGATTGTACTAATAACTCTTTTTTTTCTTATTGTTTATTGAGCAGTCTTTCTTTTTTTGTTTTCGTTTACGCATTGTTGTCGGGGATTCTGCAGTCGTTTTATTGTACGATTACCGCAAGTGGCCGTGCTCTATTGACACGGGCCTACTATTGTTTTGTTACTGCTGAGGTTGCAGTGTCAAGGCTTCTAGTCCATGCTTCTTGTATGGTAATGCGAGGTTACATGATCATGTACATTATTGCCTGTTTGTCAGCTGTTTGATCTTAGTTATTGTTATTGTTCGTATTAATACTTTTGTTTTTACTAGTACTTACATTGTTTCTTTTGAGAGTTTAGTTATATAGAATTTGATTATAAAAGTCATTGCATTTCTTTGTCGAAAATCTTTTACCTTTTATTTATCCTGACCACAGACAGTTACAGTTATTTAACTTCGCCCCGCTATTTTGGCACACTGAAATTCTAAACAATAAAATCATCTATAGGGATAAGTGGTCTGTGAACCTGAATTACTGCAAGTAGGGTATTTGGGTTAGTGGTTTATCTGAGTAGTTAGCCTACTTCACATCATTGGTCTAGCGGTCATTACATCGCTAGTACCAGTTATAGTCTGCGGTTCTTTTAATATTATCGATTCGCTGTTGCATAGTCTATTCTTTTGACCTTATGTTTACCCTGACTATAATTAATTTGGGTAAGAAACAAGTGGTTCATCTTAGTAGCCAGCTGACTTTGCATCATTGGTCACTATGCGGTTATGTACTTTAATTTTATCGATTCGATTATGCATGGCCTTAATAAGTCAGAAAGTTTCATCAAAAACTCTTTTGACCTTATGTTTACCCAGAATAAAACTTATTTCAAAGTAGTTAATCTAAGTAGCCATAGTCAGCCTAATTCGCCTAATTGGTCTATAGTATATGATCATCTTTGGACCTGAAGTTTACCGTCAGTAAAATCTATTTGGGTTAAAAGTGGTTAGTCTAAATAGCCTACGTATTTCGCATCATTGTTTTAGCGGCCATCATATTGCTTAAACCTTCTTGGATAAGAATTGATTTAGCCAACTAAGTAGCCAACCTTTTTTACATTTTTGGTCTAGTAGCCACCATATTGCTTGTATCTATTCGGATTAAAAGAAGTTTATCTAAGTAACCAATCTATTTCGAAATATATTCGGATTTTAGGATTGCTTGAACCCAGTCAATCTGTAGTTACAATAACTTAATCAATTCGCTTTTGGAGTCTAAAGATAGGTCAGAAAGTTCAAGAAGTTAAACCAGAACACCAATTTTATCCTTAATTCTGCAAGTAACTTTAATCAGTTTCGTGCTCTAGTTAATTATCATTAAATACGTATAGCGGTAAGTTTTGGAAACAAAAGTACGTCCTCATTGTTGTAAGATAAGATTGACAGGTCAAGGCCAAGACATGTAAACGTGGTGAATGGTTCACTGACTGAATAATAATGAGCCAGTTGCTAAGGTGTAAGCTGCGTTTCCTGTTTTTTTTTTTTATGTTTGCAGATATTTATATTATTAAATACTAAGCTGACTAATTTGAGAATAAAAAAGAAAGGAATTTTTGTGTCAATATTTTTCGAGATTTTATTTTTCATTTGCTTCGGTTTTGTAATGGCAATTTAAAATAACTAAATTAAACGAATTTATGAAACATGTTGACATTATGCAGGGAAGGCTCTTTGAACACAATAAAGGTAGAAGCCTAAATTTTTCACAGAATATATAACACATATTCTTTATCAGTGGGGGATTATCTAACAAATAATAAAAAAAAGTTAAAATTTAAGGGGGGTATACAAGAAACACATTTTCGTTGTTTTTACCCTATCGTAAAAACAGAAAGAGTAACAAAATTTAAACTTGCAGTGAAAAATAGTGTAGAGTTTACACAAGTATAAAAACCGGCAACAATAAAAACCGGCCAAGTGTGAGACGGGCCCAAGCAATTACTATTTAAAATTATCAGTTATTAGAGAAACAGTTACGCATTTGTTTGTTGGAAATGATATTCAAAGTTAAGCAACGTGGGGCTTGGTAAGTACTTAAATGGGTGACCGCTAAGTGACACTTTTTTTTTTGTTTATGTTTGTAAATTACGTTAGTGGTTCTGGAATCCTCGGTGCGCGAGTCCAACTTGCACTTGGCAGGTTTTTTACAATTTTGGTAAGATAATAAGATACGTGCAAAGATTATATAGTAATTCTCATAAAATAATGAGAGAGACCCTACCCTATACCCTACCCTACCCTATACCCTACCCTACCCTAGGCTATACCCTGCTATAGAGCCGGGTAGGGTAGATAATTTGGGCTCTAGTAACATTCACTATAGTCAATCATCGAGGCCTAATGCGTATTGTGGACCTCGCAGATTCCTCACGATGTTTTCCTTGACCGAAAAGCCTATTTCTATCAATTTAGAATTTGAGAATAAGACTACCCCTATAATTATTTTAGATTTGAGAAAAAAAATCATTGGTACAAGTCGAGACCACTAGGCTAGCTAATAACACATCATGATTCTGTATAAACTGACAAAGGATTTTTTTTTTAGTATGAATTTGATACTATATACAATGTATCTAAATTAAAGTGGATTTTTTATATTTCACCCTGTGAGTTGTAAATCACCTGCTTGAGAGTGTGTTTCCTTTCTTTTCCAGGATCTGACAGGTCAGAATAGCAATGACTCGGGCGGCAGCGGCGGTGCTGGGCGCGCTACCACGCCGCACCTGAGGCCGACGCCTAGCCCCACAGGGTCATCGGGCTCCCGCTCCATGTCACCTGCTGTCGGTACGTAACTAGCACCTTAGTTTGTCAGCTGCTGGTCAATGTAAAATGTAACAATTGCAATTGTATTGACAATACTAAATGAACGAATGAACAAAATGAAGTTAGTTTACCGGCATTTATTACCACTATTGGTGCACTTCTTCTACACTTGGGTACAAATCCATCGCGCCGGCTAAGTGTGGATTTGTGGATTTCAGTCAAATATCTCACACTTTAATTGCATTGACAATAACATTAACAAAATGTAGTTCAAGAGCCTTCATATGTTATTGTTGCAGCACCGGCCTACCCTCGACCTAGTCCATCACCCCTGCCCAGTGTGTATTGTGGACTTATTGAATTTTAGCTCGAACCTTAGTTTACCACCTCCTTCACTAAACAGAATGTGCAATTCAAAAAAACAAAATGAAGTATTTATAATATTTTGCAAACTCAACTTCCTCCAGCTTTTACTCTATAGATATATATGATGAATGAGAACCTCTTCCTTTTTGAAAAATATGAGTGAACATTTGGAATCACCTTAAGCCATAGACTGTCAAGTGGGTCCAGTTTGGATTTTGGTATTTTTTTTGACATATGCAGATTTTATTACAGTGTTTTCCTTCACCGAATTAAGCCAGTGGTAAGAACATCTCATTATATTTAAGAAATTTAGAAAAAGTCTTATTGATACACGTCCGATTTCGAACGTGCGCCTACTAGAACACGAGGCAGACGGGCCACTACCGACTTGAGGCAAAAAAATATAATAAGCACAATCATTTATTTGCACTGCAGAAGGAACTGTATCCTTCATTTTGCTTTTTATCCTGTCCATTTTATTTTGTCGAACGGTTCCGTGTGATTTATGTCGTGTTTAATGCATCATTGACTGTGAAAGCATTACGAGTTTCTTAATCAATTTGTAACTTTTGTAAGGTGATTCAAAATGTTGACTCATTTTTTAATCGCCTTTAAAAAGGAAGAGGTTCTCAATTCGTCATATATATATATAGAGTAAAAGCTGGAGGAAGTTTAGTTTGCAAAATATAAAGAACTTGAACTGTAAAGTTTATTTGCACAGCGGAAGAAACTTTTCTATTTCATTCTTTCGAACGATTCGTTGTGATTTATGTCCTATTTACCTAATGCATCATTGACTGTGAAAAAATCATGAGTTTCTTTCACTTTGTGACTTTTGTAAGGTGATTCAAATAGTTCACTCATATTTTAATAGACTTCAAAAAAGGAGAAGTTTCTCATTATTGACACCATTACACTTTTCCCCGAATAAGGTGGTTAGAGATCTTTCGAACGTATGTTCCTAACATCTACGTTTTACCGATGGTACCTAGTTCTTCCTACAAATGTGGTAAGTGGTGAGTTAGCCTCACCGTAGAGCACATATCACAGTCGAGAGAACTTTACAATCTACAAATTGTAACAATATTGGTTTCCCTTACCGGGTTAGCCCAAGGTTCTTCCATTGCGCAACTTGGTCCAAATAAATATAAAAAGGTACTACAAATGCATATTATTTTATGTGGGCGTGTTCGTGTAGACTATAACTCTTAATAAGATACTATTATGATAATTTTTTTAAGCTTTCACTTAACTCACCTTTAGAGGTCCTTTCCTTCTGGTTCAAATTTAGACAATATGCACGTAATAAGATTGTATGCATGTACTTAAGCCTTACTTGGAAATGCATACAAATATTATAAATGCGATAGTAACTACCGATTGGCATGGAGATAGTTTGAGTCCCGGTCCTTCGACATAGGATGTTTAAAATAGTCAAGTGCGAGTCGGTTTTTTTCTTTAATTAGGGAGTTGCCGTTGAAATCCACAACGATAACCAAATTCAGGGCGGGAGGAACCGCGGGCAAAAGCTATTTCTATATAAATCATTGACTGTCTGCCGTAAAGGTACATTTTGCTACTTAAACGTATCATTATTATAAAGCGCTGTTTACCATAGTCGCAAAACGCATATTCATCAATAAAATACCAGTGATAATTCAACAAAGTTTTTATTGAATTGATTAAATCAACAAAAACGTGAGTTAACTCATTATTCACTGGCATCTTATTAATGAATGCGTTTCGCGACAATGATATACAGCAAATATAGTAGTAATACTACACAGCAACACTCAAGCTACTCTACAATAGATGGCGTTGTTAAACAAACGAGCAAAGCTCGGTCCCCAGGTACTGTTAAGTTAAATTTGTTATCAATTAATATTTTTGGACGCACACAGCACCGTCTGGTCCAAAACTAAGCAAAGCTTGTGTTATGGGCACTAGACAACGGATACAAATACTTTTTTTTTGTCAATACATACAAATTATACATAGAAAATAACTAGTCTCAGGACAAACACAAACAATAAATGTATGTCTTGTGCGGGTATCGAACCCATGCCCCTCGATTCAGCAGTCGGGTCAGTACCCACTGAGCCACGGAGCCGACAATTTGTCATGTCACACTCATTTTCTAATATCCGCCTTCACGCATTTTGTTTCCACAATGACACATTTGGTGACTAATTTTTGGACGGTGCAATGCGGGCTCTACGTGTTTTAGGGTTCGGTTACATTGTAACGATTTATGCGACTAAATGTCGCTATATAGTTTCGTTTTTACCTTAACACATTATTTGTTTTTTATCATTCTATAAGGAACCAGGCATTATCAGACCTTAACTGTCCGGCAGCAACTACCGCACTTTTTGTTTGTCTTGATATCGAAGTTTTGTTGCAAAAAATGTACGCCATATTGGATTCTCCTAGTAAATTTTTAATAAACTTATACAAGATTTGAATGCAAGCACCTTTCAAAAACCTAATAAAACTATTTTCGTCAAAATCAAAGATTTTTTCCAAAAACAGGACGCCATATTGGATCCGCCATCTTGAATTTTAAAAAACGAACTTACATTTCCGAAAACCTTAAGCTAAGGCTGCATACAAGTGCTTAGCTGGGCGATAGGTGCTACGCTAGGCAACTCGCTAGGTGACAGCGTCTGCAGTGCGGCCTCCACCACTGTTACTAATATGTCTGTTCGCTATCATCAGTTACCAAGCACTCAGCTTGGCATTTTGCGGCAAGTTCCTACCTTTGTGGCTAAAAACAAAGATTTTTGGTTATGATATTTATTCGTCAATCAAATAGCCGTTCCTTTTATCACAAGCAAACAAAAGGTTAAGTTAGATCTTCCTATTTCCAAAATGAGTGGGAATTACCCACAATGTTTGCCCGGCTATCCCGGTAAGGAATAAACCCTAGTTAAAACCAATTAAATCTTTTGCTAATATTTTAGTTAAATCTGAATCAAAGAGTAAATTTTCGCTTTTATTATTTTTAATGCGTAGTTTGTACAAATGTAACATTTGTGTCAAATTGCAGCGCAATCCGATAGCAAAAGCTTTTAAAAATTTACTTAGTATATTTGAGGCAAACGGACAGATTAGACGGAGATACAGGATTCTTTTTATATTGCATTTGCACGTGAAATTCAATAGTTAAACTTGCAAAGTGCAAACAAAATGATCCGTTGACGACGAGTAGTTAGTCGAAACTGTCTTCTAAGATTAAAGGCAAAGGGGCAGACAGTACTTTTTTTAATATCGCATTGTCAAGTAAAGCCATGTAAAGTGCATACAAGATGATCCGCTGACGAGAAGTTTGTTAAATTTACTTATAACATTTGAGGCAAAGAGACAGAAGGACAGACAGAACTTTTTTAATATCGCATTATCACGTGAAACACAAACGTGAAACGATGCAAAGAGCATAAAAAATGATCCGCTGACAAGAAGTTGGTCAAAACTGACTTCTCACATTAAAGCCAAACGGACAGTCAAAACTTTTGACAAAAAAAAAACATAATGATCCGTTGACGACGAGAAGTTGGTCAAAACTGCTTCCTGAGATTCTAGACAAACGGACAGACAGAACTTTTTTTAATATCGCATGATCACATGAAACCATGCAATGTGCATAGAGAATAATCCGTTGAATCACTAAAAACTCAAAATTGACTCCTTAGATTTGTCGTAGGACAGAAAGACAATTTACATCCTTACTTTAGTCATACATTATTAGAAGCGCCAAGCAAGCAACATATCTCTGAACTCTATTGCTCTTCAGTTAATGAATTACGATTGCTACGTAATACATAGCATACTATGGTGTTTATTTTTTTTAATTAATAATAATAGAACTGACGATTCAAAAGTGCTGTTTAAAAGTGTATTCGAATAAAAAAGAGTTTGATTTGAGTTATCCAGGTCCCAGTATGAATCACAAACAAAACGAATCTGTCGCGGCGTCTTTTTTGGATATTGCAGTTTAACAAATTAAAAAAAAAATAACTTCTCAGGGAAAAAATACGCGGAATTTAACACATTTTACGTGCTTACTAGTACATGTTCATTCGTCGGCTCCGTGACTCAGTTGGTAATGACCCGACTGCTGAATCGAGGGACGTGAGTTGATTTGCCGCAAGGACAAAACATTTATTTGTGTTTGTCTTGAGACTGGGTGTTTTCTATGTCTAAAATAATATTTGTGTATTTATTTACTAAAAACAGTATAAAGGTATATGTATTTATATCCGTGTGTCTGGTATATGGATACAAGCTTTTCTTAGTTAGTTCCTGACGGTGCTGTGTGTAATGTTGGAAAATATTTATTTATTTATATCGCTAAAAGTCTCTAAAACGTGGCAATTTGCAAAAAAGTCTCAAATCAAATATTAATCATAAAGAAGCAATGTAATAAGAAAATTTAATAGGAGTATTTTGGAGTTCTATACTCGAAATAAAAGGCTGTGATCTCTATCGAGGTATGACCCATCGTGCTTCGTGGCGATCTTTTGAGTCCTTAAACACTGAAAGGCTACAATCGTGGTTATCTCTAGAGTCATCTGCACGCTACATCTAGCACAACCTAGTACATCAGTACTTACATTCTACCCATAACACAAGCCACTTTTGATCTCGGTGCAGCGAGCTGCATACAAGTATGTCGTAACTTCGTCACATTGGCAACATTCCTTAGATAAGATGCGCGTCGCTAATCTGAACCTTATTCCGTCGCGATAAAAGCTAACGTGTTCGTCGGCGGATTTTCTCGGTTCCTTATTTGGTCTGCGACGTGTTGATCAGATTCGTTGTGCATACTCCGTCACCGGTAGACACGGGCTTTCCCGACATTGACCCACATAGAACGGGGCGCCCACAGTACGCCGTATTTTGCCCCTTTTGCGGGCGCGAACCACCCCTCACCCGCCCACCTTATGTACGAGCCGGGGTGGTCGCGGTATATAGGGCCTCGTGAAAAACTTACCCCCTCCGTCGGGACGAGCACGCAAAACAGAACCTTCCACCCCGGAGCGCCGCCGTCGGACTTATATGCCGGACCGTCGGCGCAATTATGCTAAGATCTCCGTAACGCCCTTGTCGGGTTTCCCTCAGTGGCCTTGACGACGGGATCACCCCGAGACGCTGCACCTTATGTACTTACTTACCCACTGACACTATTTGATTTAACACTTACGGATATCTACACGATCCATTCATGAAAACAATGACACTTTGACCTTTTCGTCTTCAAATTATCGTTGTTTAGTGATTCAAAATTGAAATCTTCTATCATATATACATCCACTTACAAAAAAATATTTTCAAACTTTTCCCTTTAAAAGTATTGTAGCTAAATGAAACGCTATTATTTCAAATTGGTGACAGAAGTTGGGCGATTCAAGACTGAAATCAGCTGGCCAACCATAGAAACTAATATCAATTTGAATTTTTCTTGATTCGAAGTCAATAAGAACTGTAACCATGTTATGCCACCCTAGAACCGATTCAAATCGAGCCTTGATTTCAAGATGTAATATTTAACGAAATAATTCGGTCATAATTTAGTTTCGATTGATACTACTCCATTGATTCGGTTGTTCCAATTTCGATTTGGATCTATTACTGTTTCCAATCTGAAACTGAACGTGTTCATAGTAGGGCTGCAGATCCATGTGGTAGAGATGCATATTTAAAATAATTGCTCCACTTTGACTTTTTTGTCTTTAAATTATCGTTGCTAAAAGTTTTTTTTGATTTTTTCAATTTAGTCGCAGAAATTGTTCTTGAAAAACTGAAATCGGTTTAATACGATCTATTTTTAAAAACTACATTATTTACACTTTCTTCTTTGTAACCTCTTCGTCTTTAAAATACTGTTTGATTAGAGGAACGCTACTTGTTAAGTTATTCCAAATTGTTTACACTTTTACCTTTTGTTCTTGGAAATATCATCTTTGATAAGTGGAGCATTATTTGTTCTAAATTGGTAACAGACTTTTCTTGATACAAAACTGAATATTACGTATTTATTCCAAATTTGGATACAGAAGTTGTTTTATTTAAAATAGAAATAAGTTTTATACGATTAATTTTATAAAAAAACATCGTATTTGATAATGACAGTTGCTCGATTCAAAATTGAAATCGGTTTTATATGTAGAATCCATTTATAAAAACAATGCTTACATTTCTAAATCTTTTCATCTTCAAAGTATCGTTGCTAAATGGAACGTAACTTTTTCCAAATTTGTAACAGTAGTAACATCATTCAAAACTGTAATTGGTGGTCTCTAGAAGTAAAATATTGAAATTTAAAATGTTATTACATTTAACCTACTAAACTAAACTGATCTGAATTATTTCTCAGCACATATATGAAAGTTGTTTGTCCTGCCTTACCTTGTTTATATCGATGTATTTGTAGAAGACTGGGAAAGATGTTTGTGTGATTTTGAAACTATAATCTTCACTAAATGCTTAGGCTTATTTTGTATTTGGAAAGATGAGATAGATAGACAGAAAGAAGCAATCAACTTGATAAGCCCCCGAAGTGAGGCAATAGTTTGCGTCGACGAAGCAAAGAGGGTGGGTGGTGGTAGTGACAATGCTCCTAATGTAATTAACACAATATAAGGTTTTACTTCTCTACTCAGTGGTCCCGAAAGCGCTCTTAATAGACACCCGCGCAAACAGCTTTTATACACAAAGTGTCTAATGCCTACGTCACATCTTTGTACAAATATTTGTGGACTTGGGTTTTTAAATACATAGTGAGTGTGGGGAATTTGAGCATTTGAACAAATAAACAGGACAAAATACCCGTGCCACACTATATGTTTTCAAACATTTTGTACACATTTTTCACGTCATGTCAAGCGCCGGCTTCAGAAACAACAGTAAAGACGACTGTATATTGTATACTTATTTTTTAATTAAAAGAAAAGACTGGAAGATTTAGTCATTATTACAATTTTTTTTCTGATTCATTGCAATAAGAATTGAATCGGCACGCGAATATAAAATTATGCAGTTCTCGGAACATATTTTCCTTTCCATATGTATCAAAAGCAGTTTAACCCTATTGCAGCTGTAACGAAAGGAAACCGCAAAAGTAATCGTGTTTTGTTAACGTCTCGGCTGTTGCCGAACGTAGCTTTCTCAAAACACCGAACTATAGAGGCGAGTGGCGCGGCGACTGGGTCGCCATACTCGAATACCGGTTATATGACCGCAATATACCTTCACTTCGGTCTGTGAGTTCCAATGTTTCAAGATGCCATGCGCTATACATTGCCTCTCAAACATCTACAGTTTTAACAACAACCGAGTCAAACCGAGTAATGAATAAAACACTGCTTTCAAAGAATTGAAAAACCAGCTTCTTGGTAGAAGCATGACATGTCGGTATGACGTCAACCTTTCGGTTCGTCCGGCTTCTTGGCTCTCGACTCTCGACAAACAACACTGAATATGTGAGTTGGAATAAAATAACGCGTTGGAGAATTCGAGGAAAAAACAAGAGTGATCTCCACGAAATAATTTTATACGTAGTTTGGATGTAAGTTCTCCAGAATTGGAAATAAATTTGATTATAATGAACTATGTTATATTTTTTAGTATTTTTACCGTTGAGGGCAGCGTTAGTGTTTTTTTAAATATTTGTGTCTCGTGATACCTAATAAACAATATTTAGTTATAAAACTAATTTTAAGGAAATACCTGCTAAATTAGATTTATCATTGGATTGGAATCCAACTCGCGTTCTGAGGGGTGAAGATTTGAGACTGGCGCCTATTAGTAAGTATTTTCTTAATTTCTCAAGTACATCGTGAGGAAACTTGCATACGCCAAATAAAGACGTATGTGAAGTCTACAATCTGCAGTGGGCCGCGTGATGGATTAGGCTCAAATAGCCCTCGGTAGAGTAACGCTTTGCACAAACAGTAGCGAGTGGGACGTATGAGAATGTTAAGGATAGGCTGATATTGATTTTGGGTGCTCCTAAAACATATCTTGTTCCACATTTATTTTTAACATAAATTTTTTACGTATCTTATTAAAAGGTCAAGAAAAGTTACTTTCTTACCTTATTAGCTCAGTTTTTCAAAATAAATAAGATGAAATAGGTTAAATAATTGCCAATTTTAACTTGTAGGCCCTTTGTTCTTCTGTGCTGAGTGCT
This sequence comes from Apoda limacodes, assembly GCA_946406115.1. Classification (NCBI taxonomy): domain Eukaryota; kingdom Metazoa; phylum Arthropoda; class Insecta; order Lepidoptera; family Limacodidae; genus Apoda; species Apoda limacodes. Next base: position 15,710,031 of record OX291560.1, read on the forward strand.
ATGCCTGTGCTGAAAATCATATTAGCCTGTTGCGGCGTGAAGGATCAGTGGGCGGTGCTATTTCTGTGCAAAAATAGGTCAATTGGATACTCCCTTGCGACGTTACAGATTATGAAACAAAACATCAGGGTCCGCGTTTGTTTATTAAGTTTAGAAAAACTGTATTGTAATGTTATATTAATTAGGTAAAAAATTTTAAAATCTAAGTCTGATTGCAGTTAAGTACTTTGACTTTTCTTTGTGTTGCGATTTTGGTAGTTTGAAAACACGCTTAGTTTCGATTTAGTTGTTCTACATATTGTGGTTGGTCCTTGTAGTGTGAAATCATGCAAGTTAAACTCCGAAATGCGGCACCATATTATTTTCTCTAAGGCGCCTGACGGAGATAGATAACAGATTGTAGTATATTGGACGATAATGGAAAAAATCTTACGATTGCATACGAATCGATTCCTTTCAAAATTATAATATCCCAACCCTCTGTGTCCTTGTCCTATAGGATATGTCGGGCAGCAGCGTTCTCCTATCCAATACTTCGATAGCCAACATGCTTGATTTTAGCAGGTACTGGAGACGCTGATTGAAAAAAAATTGCGTATTTTTTAGTGTAGCAGAGTTGAGTCAGAGATTTCTAAAAAAAGCCATACTATTGAACGTAACGGATAAGTGGGTGATAGCTGAATACCCTAACGCCTAGTAGTATGTATTTTATGATTTCGTTGACATTGTAAATAATCTTCCATGTTGGGCATCGAAAAAAAATGGATAGATCCTTTCCAAAGACTTAGGGTTTTTGTAATAATCCGCGTTTTTCGATCATCTGGCCGCTTGCAACCGTCTTTGAATTTTTGCAGTGATCTGTTTTTCCAATTATTATCCTACCCTACTACATTGAAGTATCTGTTGCCATAGCCGAAATTCTTAACAACCACATCTAGAGACCTCGCCAGCTTGACATAAGGGGACTTATCTCATGAACTTTGAATAAAAACATCGTTGTTTACCGCCAGCATTGTGCTGGGCTCCAACCGATCCAAGTTCCATCGCGCACAATGAGGCGCAATACCGCAACCCGACGCGCTCGAAGGTGAATTGCGTATTGTTCGACGCCCGTATTCGGAGCCGCTTTCGAAAACGACTTTAATTTACAAGTTTATAAGGTTTCTTTTACACAATAACTCGCTATTATGTTTCCTATTGAATTTTCAACTTTATTCTAAGGATTTAAGGTAGGATTGTGTTTCTATTGCTTTGTTGTATAGTAGCGTTAAAAGCGTTTCGCAGTCGGCCGTCGTGCGTATCGGTGGTCGAGCGTAGGAATGCCATCAACCAAGATAAGGCAGGCAAGCGCTGGGGAGAGAAGTCGAGTGTTCGCCCATGTCTTGCAATGTTTTTCACGTTGCGTTTTGTGTTGCAGTTCTTTCTTTAAAAGGTTGTTTTATTGAGGCAAACGTGATTTGACTCTCTTTGGGAACGTTTTATGGGTTTATTTTTTTTTGGAATTTTAGGACTTTTGATATAGGCACGTAAAAGCATGCTGGTTTCAAACATTTTGATACATTATTTGTGCACGGGTTGTTTGTTTTTAGTTCCGTAGATGAAATTATTACTTCACTTTATTAATTTATTACATATCAATGAATAAATACCTTTAAGGTTTTAAATATATGCATTTTTATTTTAAAAATATGCTATGTGCATATTAAATTATATTCCTTTTAAATTAATATTAATTAATAAAAGATTTTGATGACTTCTTGAAATTCCAAGGTGTCCGTTTCCAATTTGGAATATGACTTGAGCTGTTACCGCGAAATTGTAATTTGTTAACATGAATAACAACAGTCCATTTGCAGAACGCAAATGTTGCAAAGATATTATCACCTACCCTTTATTTAAATACTCATTTTGTACAAAAAACCTTTTTTATTTAAGAAAGTAGTATTTTTCCTGGTCATTTTATCCCATCCATCACATAAAAACTTTGTTCTATGCGGGGATCGAACGTTTAGTTTAGTAGGCAAAGTCACTACAGAAGTACAGACCAAGCCTCTAGTCAGCTTTAACAGATTATTTATTTTTTATGAGTCCTGGTAATCGGGTTAAACCTCGGCTTGATGTGAGGTTATTGTAGCGTGCTGGTGTACCTCAGGGTTCCATGTTTAATCCTATATTGTTTCTCTTATATACAAATCAATGAATATTACATTAATGTTTGTAAACATTCATACGCAGATTCTACGCAGGTGTCTTGCAGCTCACGGTAGACACAACTAAACGTAAAGCTTGAATATGTGCTTGAAGTTTGAAGTTTGAATATGATAAGAAATACCAAAAGCTTGTATAGCGGATTATATTATCAATCATCTTAGACTAGGAAACTTTTGACCGAGGTTTTCACAACCACTTTTACTTCAATCTATCATAAAACACATTATAAGATACAATGCGACGCATGTCACACCAATTTAGCTGAGCCCTAAACCACTGCTGTCATATTAAGACCGACCTTTTTACGTTCCTTCCGAAGCACGGAGGCGCCAATTGTGCCACTAGACGGTCACCCATCTCATGACTTACCACGCCCGACCTTGCTTAACATTATAACGCATATCGTTTCCGATAGACGAATGTTAATGGGCCACGAGCTCCTCCAGTGAGGTAATAATTTAAACTTATTCAAAAGCATCGTAATCGTGACGTCAACAAATGATCTCACACAATCATAACTCAGTCATGGTTGTGTGCGTCTGTCGTCACATATAATACACCTTGATTTGTGCCTGGCCACGTGCCCCCCGTCCTTGGCAAGGCCGATGACCTCTTTATATCTAAATGAAGAATGGAAGAAAAAAAAAACAAACACTTTTTGCCTCCTTCCCGCCCGAAACGATGTTTGTTTTGATCGTTTTCACGTTAACCATCAGTCTTCGTTCGTGCTACATTTTTTGTTTGATTCTGTACGATTTGGAGTGTGTTCGTTTTGGGATAAAAAGTTCCCACGTTTGATGCTGTTCTCAGTCACTGTTCGTGTAGCTTTGAAACGTTACTAAAATTTTTGGTAGCAAAACGAACGGTTGACGTACACATACACACAACCATAAACAATGAATATGTATAGGCAGTTTGGCATATTAACACCAAAACCCCACCTCCAGACATGGGTCTAAGGTTTTATTTTTCGGTGGCAAAAATGACAAAAATATCGTAAACGAACGCTTGACAGTTTGTTACAGATATTTATAGATATACAAAGATGATACTAAAATTTTGATAATATTGATTCTGATGCTAAACGAACGGATGACATAGTAAATGTGTTTGTCTTAAGAGTTTACGATTCGCGGCGCCTCGCAGCGGGCTTCATACAACGAATTTTTCATTTCTTTTTGACATTTACTGATCAATCTCTGTGAAATTTTTAAGTCATAATCCCAAGCCTAATACCTACGTCTGTGGTTTTCCAAAATCTTGTAAAATGTTTTTATTAACTAGAAATCTTTTTTAAAACCATTTGTAAAAACTAGAATTTTGTATAACTTTTAAACTATAAAATTCAATATAAAACTGGTACACTGCAGACCTAGATATTTATTACTAGAACATGTCTTCAAAATTTCGTGGTGTTTGATCAGCAACTGCCAAAAATAAGAGAGATTCGTTCGTATGAAGCACGCTGAGAGGCGCTCCGAATCATATTCTCTTACGGAACGTCATACGTAAGTACGTATGCGTCAAGGATGGTATTTTGAATAGCGATAGTAACAAAAATATTTTTTTATGTTGATCATAAAACATTCCGCAGCAGTTGTAATACGGCAACTACTTATGTCAAAACCATCCTCATAAGTGGAAATATTTCTGAATGCAGGCCCGTGCCAGCTGTCAATTGCCTAATTGCGTTTGGATTACCCCTCGAAGAATGATAAATCTTAAAGAGTCAAGGTCACCGGAGGGTTCAACATCATTCACCCCGTTCCTCCCCAGGGTTAATGGTCCGGACATTCTTTCCCGACCTTGTACTCACTTCACCCAATTGTACACATTCACGATTTCCCCCGATACCCTTTCACCGCCTCACCAAATGTAAACGAGTATTTACACTCCCGCTACCATATTACATACTAGGAACACATTATTACTCCGAGCTTTAAGTCAAGTTTGTACTAACATTAAGGATCTAGGGCATCTGATATGTTACGGATAAGTAAGAAAAAATAAGTATTATTCGGATTAATTTTGTAACAAATTATAACTGATGAAGAATTCCGTAACATGTAGTTTCTTTTTTATCTGCTGACAACACCACACCATTTAGTCAGTCCCGAACTAAGCTAGGCTTGTATTAATGGCTACGTATGTATGTAGGTATCTTGTTCTTCGCAGCTGTTATACGCCCTACTGCCCCTTGGACACAGGCCTCTCCTTGAAAAAGGAGGCTTAGGCCATAGTCCACCTCGCTGGCCTTATGCGGGTTGGCGGACAAATATGTATTTTTACCATGCTCCACATTTTTTAATTAGGAAAGGGGTTGCATGACCGATAAGAAGAATTACATTAAAGTACAGCCCCGAGCGGCACCTATAGCCTAGTCGGCAAAGCGTTTGGGCAGGCTTTGTAGAAACAGATCGCAAATTCGAATCTCCCGTACTTACAGTTTTTTTTTTTTACGTTGAATCTATTTATATATTTTATTTTACAATTCGTGCTGTCACAAACTAATTTGATATACAACACAAAGCTATTAATTTATTTATTTTTATACGTTTGGGTGGGGAAAGCATAGGCTTATTTCCTCTTAAGAACTGTTAAATATGCGTATTGTAAACCGTTTTTGACATCAGTAACAAAATAGTTCAACGTATTTATTACAGCGCAACTAACTTGTTTGACCCGGTGGTTAAAAATCAAAAATACTGTCGCCATATTAAAATGGTTTGAACTTCAACGACACTAGCGACATACACCGGTGTGCCAAGTGTGAGTTTTTTAACTACTATTGCGTTCGCGTCAACGAAATAAATGTATGTAACTGAAGGAGCGCCCCTAGCGGACGCGACAGAAAAGTTTGTTGCAATATATACACTTTGAATTCTACAAATAAACTAAACCTTTTAATGACTTACCTAGATTGTTAATTTTATTAGTTGTACCGGTGGGCTGCACTAGGTATGCATGGATCTAGTTCTATCGCGTGGGTGTACGATGCGATCGAACGCACGGAATGCGTTGCGCAGTTATCGCCGGACGCTAATGATACATGATATTGCTGCGTTGATTGGCGAATACATTGCATTCTCTGATGTCACTGCTAAGGAAATAGACCAAACTAGTGAATACATTGGTACGGAGGAATGTCGTAGAAACAATATAATGGTTTTCGCCATGGGGAGAGCACGATGCGATCGAACGCACGGAATTCGTCGCGCTGTTATCGCCGCTACTGATACGTGATATTGCTGCGTAGATCGGATAATACATCGCATTCTCGGACGTTAATGCTGAGGAATAGACTAAACTAGTGAATGCATTGGTACGGAGGAATTGAAAGCCATCTTGGTGCATTGTCTAGATACATTGTATCATAAGCTATGTGGCGGCGATGCTCACCAACTGTCATGCAGAACGAAAGTGGTTGGCAAAAAGAGGCTGTTCCTTACGTTATTTATGAATGTGGGGGTGTTTGCAGCCTAGTAATCCCTTTTCCTATATCCCACATAAGCTTAGCAACCGTATCGAAATATCGGAAGCTCAGATCTTTGGTTAATCACTGCAAAAACCCCGGTATTATGATTTCTGTTAGTGGTATGAGTCGTGAATCTTTAAAACAAATCTTAGCTTTTCATACTTTTATAGATTAGTGCCTAAATAAAATATTAAGCAATATCTATCAATGATTGACAGAAATGTAGTCGTAAAGGAGATTTAGGTATTGCTGGGTACATATGCACGGAAAATTGGATGACGGACAACTAGAACGAAGTACTAAGTACTATTATGACTACTACTTGAGTACTTATGTCTTGCTATGTTGAATTTACTTTTAGTCACTAAGTTTGCGGCTATTGTACATATTGTATTTTACTTTTTGTCCATCAAGAATAAGACAAATTACGTCGAAAACTTTTAAGGCGAGGGTTACTTTGAGTAAGAAGATTATCAGTGTTATCGCCAAGTTACGTTTTATAACTCGCAAAAAATTGCGTACGACAGTGATATAAATTCTGTGAACATTTAGAGAAACCGGTCGTGCGCCACAGATTGTATTAAAAATTTGCTGCTTTTTGATTGCTATGGAAAATATAGGGCTATAACATGTCTTTGACAATTTCTTATAAATTAAAAATCCTTTTTATAGTATATTTTTTTATTTTATATAAACAGTTTATAATGTCTTCATAAGCCGAAGTTAATGGCAATTTTTTCTATCTAACAAAATTATTCTAATCGCGTCTTGAGCTTTGTCAGTTCCTAGACAGTATAGACTCTTTTTTAATTCTTTTTATTTGTTTACATTCATATTCATTTCATATTTACGCCTAAAAAGGGTGTTCGAGAACACCCAAAACCAGGATAACGTCGCCTTAACCAAGAAAGCGTTACATTGGTAATCAATATATTCTTACTTAGATTTCTGTAATTTATAACTTCAATTAATATAATACTTCAATTAATTAATATACTCTGGTTGTGTGCCCATACAACCAGAGTGGTGGTTACAACTAGAGTGGTGGTTACAACCAGAGTGGTGGTTACAACCAGAGTGGTGGTTGCTGAAAAGAAGCTTTTGATGTGGTTGTGGTTCCAGGCCACTGTTTGACTCCTTCGAGGAAAAAAAACCTTAAAGATATGTATACGGATTCTAAAGGAATCCGAATATAATACCATGTTGTGATCTTGGGCGCTAAAGATTGTTTCGGATTGTCACTAGTAAATAGTAGTAAATTGTCGGTGTCGCGGCGTGTGGAGTGGAGCTTACGCGACGGTGACGGGCTGGCCTTGACAGAGCTGGCGCAGCTACTGTGGTTGGTTACCTCACCGCCCAGTCTGATCAGCCGGTTATACCTACTGCGTTGGTATACGGCGTCTAAGTCCCAAGTGGAACTGACGAAAAAAATTTTTCAACCGTGTTTAGTTTTAAGTTTTCTACTCGGTAAGATGATAACACACACCTATCAAACCTGACGTAACCGAGCCAAAACTTTAGATTTATTAGTTAAATATTGGAACAAAAACCTCGCTAGTAAAATGGACATTTCTATAGTCACCTTTCTCTTCCACCTTCAGACTGCTGGTCACACACAATATTTATGTAACCAAAGTTGTTGTTGCTTGTTCCCACTACAAGGCACAGACCTCTAGAGGGAAGAGACTTAGGCCATAGTCCGCTGCTCTGACCCATAGCGAACTGGCAGACGTTGTCAAGCTACAGTCAGAACGTCATCATCCGTCACTAAAACTTGGTATACTCATTGTATTGTCATCACATGTGCAAAGTGAGGTCTGATAATTGCCTACAATACAATACATGCATAAGCTTATAAAGAATATTAAAATACTTAAATTAACACATTTGTACTCTTGAAATTGGTAGTATAATTAAATTAATTTGGTTGGGTTAAATATGTTGTTTGTTAACGTAAGACGAAGAGTTGTAAAACCATGCAGGATAAAAGTCCAAGTTTAATTGTAATAGGGTGAAAAAGTTTGAGACTTTAGTCACACTCTAGACGGCCTTAGAGTGAATCCTGTCTTGGGTAGGAGCCTCTATGCAATAATCAGGGAACCAAGAATATAACTTTTCATTAAAAATATATGTTTGTTTTTTTTTTTTTTTTTGAAATTGTTTTTTAAAAATAAATGATTTATCCTACTACCAATGAGCCCACAATGTTACTGGAGTTGGTAGTATTAACAACAGTGTTAGGACAGTTTTTTCCCTAACTGCTTGTAGATTCTTCCTATGGAATACCCACATGACAATGGACTTAATCGATTAGCGACTGACATTTTTCAGTAGTAAAATTCAGTCAGTATGTAAAATGGACCTTCAGAACTTTTCCATATAATGGGCCGATAATGTTACATCAATACGTAACTAAAGGGTCACCCAAAAATAGTAAGACGGCGCTTACGTTTAATCTAGTACTTAGTGTGTCTAGTGTAAGTAACGCGTCAACGAAATAAATGAATGGAAATAAAGCAGAGCCCCTAGCGGACGCGTGAAAACATTTTTTGTTATAACTAGACTAGACTGTTATCGAATACATCCTCGGTATCGGACCTGCGACAGTAGAATTAAAATCTCATAAAAACTCAGGCAAACTGTTCTACATGTTTCAACTTAATTTTAATATTTACTTTCGATTGGGACTGACGTAGACTGCTAGTCAGTATATTAATAGGCCTACTACCGTGTACCTCGTCATTTATGGCCACCCTACTGAGCAATATGAAAATGGGTCAAATTTATTTTATGATGTTTTTATTGCTCTAGCTGGTTAGATTATAAGAGCAATTATGTGTTGTAAATTAATTTTGTAGAAACGCAATCTAAGCTTCGTATCAAAGGAAGTGCAATGTTTGCTTGGCATTTGTGGAACAGAAGTTAAGGAAAGTATATTATATAAGAAATTCCTAATGCTGATTTAAAAAACACAAATCAGCCCGGCAGCTGGCGCTGCAGTCGGTATCATGAAGGACAACGTCTGCCCGGTCAGCTAGTTTTTTTATAAAATAGTTCTGCCGTGTCTCACTTATCTAATGTCCATCGAAAAGGTAGATTTTGAGGTAAATTACAAGCTACATGACCTAGTTCGATGCATGTTGCATTTCATTACGTCTCGTCATATCATGGCTATCTCTGAAAAAAAAACTGGTTACATGGATTAGCCATTAGTAAAATAGTCGAAAATTATAAATTCTGTATTTTCATGCTGTATACATTTCGTACCATAGAAGAATCGATTAAACTATGTTAATGTAATAATACATTGGATATGTATGACATGGCAGAATTGTAATTATAGAGTACTATCACAATGTTTTTCAAAGTTAGGGATTTTTTTTAAATGTAAGACCAAATAATCTTAAAAATACACAAAAAATTATCAAACCGTCGCTAGTATAATTTCTAATATCCATATATTAAACATAAACATATAAGTCACTATAGACATATTATGCATATACATCATCATCATATCGGCTCATATTGGTACACTGCTGGACAAAAGCCTCCTCTATGGCGCGCCTCGCCGTCCTCTGCCTTCCGCATCCAGCCACCACTACCGTTTAAAGGTCATCGTTGCACCGGGCTGGAGGGCATCCCGCACGCTTTGCCTTGTGGTCTCCACTCTAGGACACGTTTGCTGCATCGGCCATCGGTCCTCCGACAGACGTGGCCAGCCCACTGCCACTTCAGCTTGTTATTCTGCGAGCTATGTCGGTAACTTGAGTTCTCTTCCGGATGTCCTCATTCCCCTTATAGACACTCCGAGCATAGCCAGCCAGTGGATCAGCCAGGACAGGAGGTCACTGTTCATATTTCGGCGGCGTAAGTCGTGACAGATAGGCCGCACTGGTCAAAGACTTTTGTCTTTAGACTTTTCGGTATTGGCGACGTCTAGACTTGATTAAGCCCACCATAGCTGGATCATATACATATAAAATGATTAATACATATAAAATGAATAATACATATAAAACTTATAATATTTTGATATATGTATGTGTATAGTATTTCTAAACTTGATTTTTTTTATTTATTTAAAAAGCTTTATTGCACACTTACGATACATATGTCGGACTAAATGCCTATTGGCATTATATACCAGTTAACCAAAAACATTAAAATTATACAAAAAAAAAAAAATATCTGTATTGAGATGTGCGTTGATACTATCTTAATTTTTACTTTTTTACTTTTTTAAAAATTTCTACACCCAAAGGTTAGCCGGGAGAGATCGCTCCATAACGTTAAGATCGTAACCTAAAATCTTCTATTTCCTGTTTACTTCTTTTCCCACCTTTTGTTTTAAAGTTTTAAAGTAATTTTGTTTCTTAAGGCGAACTAAATTTGATATGTCCCCACCAAAAGAAGAGTCTGTTCATGTATATGTCGCAGGCAAATCGTATAATTCGCCGTTTCACAAAATGCCTAGGCAAATCGTATAGCTTGGCCCTTTTGACTCGGTTCAACGACGGGCTGTGAGAATTGTCGACGATTCCAAACTCACTTGCGGTATCGAGCCCTTAAGTCTGAGGAGAGACTTTGCCCCCCTGTGTGTGTTCTACCGCTTGTACAATGGGTTGTGTTCTGAGGAATTGTTCGAAATGATGCCCACGGCTACTTTCTACCATCGCAACCGCTCGCCATCGGCAGGGAATTCATTCTCACACTTTAAAACCTAAATGGTCGCGTACAGTGCGATTTCAGAGAAACTTCCTCCCGCGAACGCTTAAGTTGTGGAATGAGCTCCCTGCCAAGGTTTTCTGCAAGGACTACAGTATGGAGTTCTTCAAGAAAAAAGTAATTAGATTTCTGAAGGGTCGGCAACGCGCAAGTGATACCCCTGGTGTTGCAAGCGTCCATAGGCAACGGTGACCGCTTACCATCAGGCGGGCCGTAAGCTTGTTTGCCACCTTAGTGTTATAAAAAAAAAAAAACGTAAAAGTTTTTTGTTTTATCATTTTATTTTGAAATATTAAATTTGGATTTCTCTGTAGACTTTGTGCATTAAACGAAAGGAACAGAAATCGCACTGTGTAAGTCATGTATGTTAGGTTCAGTTTCTCTTTTGTAAACGTAGATGCGGAGCGAGCGAAGCTAGCGCAGCGTTCCAGCCAAGCTGCATGTAAAATCTGTTCAGTTATGGGATAATTTTTATTCCATACTTTACGATTTGCCTAGGCATTTTGTGATACGGCAAATTATACGATTTGCCTCTGACCAGTACAATATAAAAAAAGCAATTTAACCGGTGTGTCTTAAAGAGTCTTACTTATATGGATTCTTTTTTTTTAACAGTTACCATTAGAAACCTTGTTGCGGCAGTGATTAAAGGTCGACTTAGAAATAGATAATGTAGGTGTGCACGTGGTATGCGTGTTATCGGTGATTCAGCGGCGCCTGGCTGTCTGCCGTGTTGAACGGTATTCACCTCGATAATGGCACCTCGCCAGATTAAGGACGACCCGGTTATATGTATATAGGCCCACTTTTATGTCTAAGGCGCACGCAGCACCGGTAATAAGGTAATAAGTTTGATGCAGCAAAAACAAATCACGCGGTTTCCGAGTTAAACACGTCAAAAAAGACATGGCTTATCTATGCAACTTGCACTAAAGCAGGAATTGGCAGACGTTGTCGAGCTTATAGCCAGTTGACGAAAATGACCCCTGAATTGTTATATAACAATATCCGTGACCGACGGATGAGCTGAGAAACATGTGCCAGTGCCGTAAAATTTTGCATACACACGTAAATCGGATGACAATGCAATATTATGATGTCACAGATCTGGTCTGATGATGATGATGGAGCCGGAAGGTGGCCAGTTTGGGCTTGTTTGATTTGTCTTGACAAGTACTCTGGTCTTAAATGATAACCTGGACGGGGCTTGCTCTTAAAAAAAAATTACGTATATTCTTGTTAAACGTATTATCTCCGTGGTTAAAATCTCTCATTGTTTACAGACTGTTAAACAATAAAAAATACTTCCATTTACGCGTGTGCTGTACAAATTTTATACAAAGTTGCTTCCCTACTACGTCTTTTAATATATGGACTGGTGAGTGGCCTTTAGGGTGCGGAGTGTCAGTTTTTACTGTTAGGTACTTGCGTCAACGAACTAAATGTATGGAAATGACGCAGCTACCCGAGCGGGCTTTTTAGCATGAGACAATTTAAGTTAAAAAAACAAAATGATACATTCTTCGTCTCCTATGATTGTTATCGGATACGTAAATGAACGAATACGGCAAACTCGTACTCAGTAAAATAAAAACAAAGTGGAAAACCCGAATCCATTATTCCAAAATGTACCTATCGATTGCCAAACAAACATCTTGTGTGATATTGGTAGAAGATTTAGATTATAGATATATGCAAACGTTTTCGAAATGTCACATTCACTATCTCTATGTTTGATTTTTTATATGTAAATAACAGTGATTTCGTGCTATAGATTTTGCATAGAAATTATGTTTAGAGGGCATATCATGAATTTCTATCGTATTAGTAAAAGTAAAACAAACGGCCAAGTGCGAGTAGGACTCGAGGCCGAAGGATTCCGTACCATTATCTACAAAAACGAGCAAAAAAATCACGTATGTTGTATTGGAGTCCCAATAAATTTTTTTTTTTTTCTGTTTTTTTAGTATTTGTTGTTAATGCGGCACAGGTATCTTCTGTGAAAATTTCAACTGTCTAACTATAACGGTTCATGAGATACAGCCTGGTGACAGACGGACGGACGGACAGCAAAGCCTTAGTAATAGGGTTCCTAATTACCTTTCGGGTACGGAACCTTAAAAAACAATTTTGTATTAGTTGCTATGCTAAGCCCTCAGTCGTTCAACATTCAAACGAGTTTTGTGTTTGAAGTATTTTTTGTGTAAAATGTAAGTGTGATAACGATTCAAGGCAGATCCCTGTTTAATTTGAAAAAAAAAATAGGTCTCAGGTTTAGGATATATAGACTATTGATAGAACGAAAATTTGTACAGTTAAAAATATCTTTAGACATTACACACAGCGCCATCTGATCCCAAACTAAGCAAAGGTTGTACTATGGATACCTGACAACGAATACAAATACTTAAATATACTCAATTTTTGTAAATACGTTCATATAATACATAGAAAACACTCATACTCAAGACAAACACAAATGTTCAAGACATGCTCGAATGTTTGCCCTGTGCGGGAATTAAACCCACGCCCTTCGATTTAGCAGTCGGGTCATTACCCACTGAGCCACGAAGCCCACGTAGACCATCGATATGAAAAAACAATAGATATGGTAACATGACACTGTGGTTCGGAAACCGGCGTAGCCGTTGATAGGGGGGGTGGAGTAGGTGAAGTGGGGCAAGAAAGTCACATTTTTTTTTCCAATTTAAACCTTATGTTCATTACATAAGGCTTACACGTTGACACTAGTGACATCTTGTGATGAGTAGGAGTACTTTAACTTTACATTAGACCCAGTGTTGTTCCTGTGGCGATATGAATAAAATTATCGATAGATTACTATGATGCTTGATGATCAAAAATATCTTTGGAAAATTCAAAGTCCTAACTAACTATCAACACATATTTTTATACTATCGGTAGTAAAATCATTCTGAATCTATAAAATCGTTAATTAAACTGGCGATTTTAGGCTTTTTAAAAGTCTAATTTAATGAAATATACTTAAATTATGAATGAACCTAAATAATTTAATTCTAATTAGCAGTGGACATATAAAACAGCAAATAATATTGTGATTTAGATAGTACATAGTTGGAATATAGATATACTTTACCTTACCTTACTTGTACCTTTATTCTTTAACTTAACTTTGTATGAACACGCATTACGTTAAGACGGCTAAATTAGTTCAAAATTTAAACTTTACCCTCGGCTTGTTTTATAGAATTTGATTCATGGCATGAAAATATATAGATGAACGCTAAAAGTTTTATCATAAAAATAATAAATAATATGAGTTTTAATTTAATTTAATTTAATAATATGATTTGAAATTTGAAAAGTAATCTATACTTACTATACTATTATAAAATAAATGTAAAAGTTTGTTTGTTCTTCCTTTACAACGCCCTGGAGCATCATATAAACCTAAAATTTGGCCCAGAGATAGTATAAAATACCGAGAGTCCAAAGTACCCGTAGAAATAACTATAACTAAATTACACGCAGACGAATTATAGCTTCAGCTGTAGCTTGCTATTGCAAACTTTCTTTCTAAAAACAAGAAGTTTCCGTAGAAATTTAACACTGATAACCAAATTTAGTGCAGTCAGAGCAGCAGGCAAAAGCTAGTTATAGGTTTTACTCCACATACACTACTCGTTGTATTATTTTCCAGACGTTAAGAAGTCTCGCAAAAGAATGCAAAAGTTAACGATCACATAACATAAAGCTTAACAAATAAGCGAAATAAAAACATTATCCAAGTCTATCATTCTGTATATTAAATAAAACAACGAAACACTTCTATAAATCACAGGAAAGCTTGGGGCTAGACAAATTCTCTTAAACTATATGTACTTTGACACAATATTATACAACAGTTTCTTACTGACTAGATTTTGCCCAGCGGCTCCACCCGCCCTAAATTAACTAGTTATCGGCGGGAAATTTTTACGGAAACTCCTTGATGGTACTATGAAAGTTGTAAAGCTGTAGTTCGTACAAGTGGAATTTGTGAAAAGTGGGGAACTTGTGAATTTTCCGGGATAAAAAAATAGCCTATTTTCTTTCTATTTCAGGACTAAACCTAAATGTGTGCCAAGTTTCATCCCGCTCCGTCCAGTGGTTGACGCGTGATTGAGTAACAAACATCCAAACTTTCGCATTAAAATATTAGTCGGATGAAAAGCAGTATTTTTAGATGTATTTTGCATTAAATAAGCGCGTTAAAATGTATAATTAAATCTTCATTTAACTGATTGTACCCACAGGTTGACAGAATTATTTAACTTTTTAAAAATAATTCAATTATTCCAACGCTTTTGAAATTTGAACGCAACCCTAAAACATTCCATTGACTACAAGCATCAATTCACTTCATTTCCACAGGTGTAAATTCACCACAACGGGTAAAAAACATCGATATCTTTATCTCATGCGTACAACACTAAGCAAATTAAGCTATTTCGCTAAGCGATATAGATATTAGTTTAGCTACTCACGGGTAGATGGCGCATCACATATTTAATTTATTCTTTATGTCATTGTAATACGGTTTAGCTTAGGTCAATAATTTTTCGAAATAAAGACTCCACAACAATTTCTACTCAAATAGAGGTGAGGTACTTTGTTGCCTTCGATTTATTTTCGTTGTGAATTTATGAAACGATATCCTAATAATCTTGAAAAACAGTCACAGTTCAAGTGTAATTTATTCTTTTTATCACAAATAAAAAGAAAGGTTTAAAATTATGCCATGAAATTGAAAAAATAACACTTTTTATGAACAAGATTACAGTGATGACTAACATGATTTCGATAAAAATAGTGCACCTCTATTAAAGTAATTTATTATAAATTAAATTAAATCGGTTATTTATGAAAAAATAATACTAAAGTGTGATAAGTTACGTCGCTGGAACTCTTATTTACCTTTTTTTTATAGTTTTTACAACTTTTTACAGCACAATACGACATTATTCAAATAAAACAAACAAAATATCTTTAGATGTTCACTCGCCGAGGGTGACCTTGTGTTTGTTGCGTCAAATCGATGCGCTACTCAACATAGTCTAAAAATTAGACTATGGGCGGCTAGCCTGCCGGTGCTTTTTGGACATATCTATTGTTTTTTCATATCGATGACGTAGACAGGCACCGAAACATATTAATAACTATAAATAAAATACTTTAGCACAATCAAAACAATACCGGTCGATTAAATGAATCGATTCAAGGTAGGCTACACAAGTGCACTTTATCAACATTAGCTTAGCTTGTTAATCTCAGAAAGAGCCGAGAGCGGTCACGTAACACTAACATAATATAATGGAACCGAATCGGCCTACATAAAGCTGCAGTACCACTTTCGACGTCGCAAATCACAACCGCTCCTATCTTCTCGGTCAATGCGTTGCGTGTATGTCGTATGCACTTATATAGATGTTATAAACTGCAGCGCGAATTGAGTGGTGCATTCGGCTCACGTTTCGAAGGAAAACGAAAGTGAGTCGGGTGCATCTCCGCACTCGATTGATGAGCCAGGCCCGGCTTAGGTTTGCTAACGCTATTATTCAAATCGTATGTTGGGACGAGGAATGCACGATCGGTCATTTCATTGCGGATTGTGCCGATAGCCGATAACTTGCATTCTCGATTACTATCTCTATGTTGTGCGAGTTGTGTCATATGGTTGTGTTTTGTTGTTGTTTATCACTACTTTTGCGATATCCTATTCTACTTATTTTATAAATGTTAAAGTTTGGATGTTTGGATTTTTGTTACTCAATCAATCGCTGGACGGACCGGAATGAAACTTGGTACACATATAGAAAATTAATCTTAAGCAAACTATAGCTGCAGCTAACTTCATTAGTAGCAAACTTCATTAGTTTAATTAAGGAGTTAGTTAATGAGTTCCACGCCGATAACCGAATTTATTTTTCTTCGTTTGCTTTAAAATGTATTCATTGTAAATATTTCATGTTAAAACCGATTTCGTAGTGATACTTCGGAACCACTTTAAATTTAGGGCAATTTGGTTGATACTCTTTCTGAATAGATCAATATAGTAATCTCCAATTATGTACTGTAAGGAACACATGTGCTAAAAACGCACGTCATAGTTTAATTATATGTTTGATTTTAAACCCCGAGGCCAATAAATAAAGGGTGACGAGGCAATGGGTTTGAGTAAGCTGATTTTAAGATGATATAACCCGAGTGGTTTGGTCACTCACTGGCAAATGTGGCTACACTTATTCATGTGGCTATGTTTCGATATTTAGTTGTTAATGTAGGATTTGTGTTTTAGAAGGACATGTTTTCAAGTGTATGGTTTATGTACGTTGCAGGCACACAGAACGTTCCTATGCCGCCGCGGCCGTCGTCGTCTCTGTCGGACGGTAGCGGGGCGGCGGCGCGCGGAGGGGGAGGAGCGGCACCGGGCCCCGCGCCTGGCCCTGCGCCGCCACCGGGCCCAATGGTTCAGCAGCCCTACCATCACGGCTACAAACCGCCGCACTACCCGCCGCAGCCCTATGGCTACCCTCCTCGAAATCACCATCCCTACCCTTACGGAGGGTATCGGCCGCCGCCACCTCCGCACCCACCACAGCATTATCCACCTCCAATTAAGGTAAGCAACCACTTTTGTTAAAAAATATAGACCCATTAGTTTTTCGGATCCGTAATGATCAGGCAGTTTTTTCGTATTTCTAATAGCAAAAACGAATCCCTGTAAATGTTTTATTTGTTAATTTTAGCTGCTCTTTTACGACCACGCTAGTTGATTAGACTAAATCTTGTAAGATCATTCTTGCGCCCTACTGTTTGATAAACTTTGAGTTAATAATATAGACAAATAGGTGCTAGTATAATAAGTCAAACTGGCAGAGGCAAAGGTGTTTCTGAATTGGTTAGGGTTCTCTGATTTCCATTCATAGTTGTCGCGTCCAATCGTTGAATCCGTTGAACTCCCACTTGTAATTCGGTTAAAATGGTAAGAAATAACTGTGTAATTGAATTTCTTATTTATTTATTTGCAGCAACAGGGCCGTCACATGGGGCCCCCAGGTCCAAATGTGGGGCCCGGCACGGATGGAGGTATGCCGCCACCGACCGCTCCGGGTGAGACTCATGACAACGGGCCGGCTGCGCCCGCCACGGCACTCGTTACCACCGGACCTGATGGTGCACCACTAGATGAAGGCAGTCAGCAAAGCACGCTTAGTAATGCTTCTGCAGGTATTGGTAATAACTAGCTATTTGTCTTTGTCCTAAAATATATCAATTTATCTTACAATCAAAATATTATGCTTATCTTTATTGGGAATAGAAAATAAATAATCAAATAGGATACAAAAATGTATTTTGTTCTCACAACAAATTAAGCAAAAAATGTACATATCATACTGTTGTATCATGAACACAAAACGGGTTGTCTCTTCTTAAATATAAAATACTAAATCTTAAACCAAGGTTTGGAAACGTTTCGTTAATCGTTTAAAGCAAATAATAAAGTAATCTTTATGTTTTCTTTATATTTAACATTAAATATATCTTGTTAATAAATAGGTATTTAATTTTAAAAGCGAATAATGCTTAAGTTATACTTTTTTGTTTGTATTGTAGCATCAGGAGAGGAACAATGTGGTACACCAAAGGCCTCACGCAAGGAATACGGCCCTGGCAGCGCAGCGCCGTCGCCATCGCCTGGTGGAGGATCTCATTCCTCTGCGCATGACGATTACGAAACATCTCCCTCCTCGTGGCCCAGACCACCTTCTAGTCCAGTGAGTCATATCGCACATAACATATATAATCATAAACATCCACATTACTTATAACACTTCTACGGGCAGGGAGTCATACTTAATACACAAAACAAATATCCACGTCGCATCATTATGTGTGGCGTTGGGTTATTTATTTTATAACCCCGCCAGAATAAATCGGCATGGAAGTAACTATGATCATACGATCTTATTTCGTGCCTGGCGGCTTAGAACATCTTCTCATCCAGTCAGTCACACATAACACACAACACAGAAATATCATTAAACACTTCTTCCGGAAAAAATCGCCTGTGCGAGGAATCCTGCTCCTCCGGTTTGGTTAACCACATTATCGTCTTTTGTGGGCACTACCGCCTATACATGAATATCTGCTGCTCATATTAACCTGACAAAGGACCCTATCCCTTTGGTCGAAACTAAGACTCGACTGTTGTCTAATTATTTTACATTACACACATTAAACATAATACAGTCAATCAAGACACCCTCGCAGACTAGTTGGTAGTTTGGCCAGCTGTTGTACAGAGGTTGTAGGTTCAAGTCCCGCACTGGACAAACATTAACGTCATAATATAAACGTTTGTGTTTTTCTTGAGTGTGGGTGTATTTATGTATGATATGTATGTATTTACAAAAAAAAAGGAAAATTTATGTATTTGTATCCGTTGTCTGGTACCCATAACACAAGCTTTGCTTACTTTGGGGCCAGACGCCGCTGTGTTTAATGTCCAAAAACAAAAAAAAAAGTTATATGTATTTATTATTTATTTTATTATGAATTAGACATTAAAAATCAAACATAATCTTAACATAGGCACAAATTAATAAACTATTTTAATCTTGGTCCACTTTTCGCTTTCTTATATTTTAATGTTAAATCTGAAGTACGTAATTGTTTTAAACACCAGCCTAATTATAAACTTTAATTTGCAATGAGACCAATATCTTTTCCTGTTAGGCCCTGGTGTCTTAGAAGGCCAACTTTCAGCGTAGAAAAGGTTGTAACAAGGTTCTATTTTATGTTTTATTCAAAATAGAAATATATAATAAAGTTATCACCTTGTTTCCTGTTTAACAAACCTAATTTAAAATGCTGCGTAACATGCATTGAGCTATTATGTTTGCATTAGAGGGTACTCTATAAAAGTACGTCACATCACAGATAAAAGGCTAACTGAGCTATAGCCCATACACTGCAATTTTTTAGACAGCCGCCACATGTGGGCGTTTCTTCTAGTACTTAGTACATAATAGGTCAGTGATCATATGTTTGCTTTTTAAATCTGATAATAAAATGTAAAAAGAATTGGTACAGGGACTAAACCCTAATAAATAATAAAAAAATAAATAACGTTTAGTTACTCCATATATAAACATACATTATCTAAATTATGAGAGAAGGAAGCATTGCATTATGTCATATATTTCAGGTATATAACAGTCACATACCGCAGGAGTCCTTCAGATCAAAGGTTTATATTAAATCATTAAGCATGCCAATATATTATTACTCAAACATTAAATTATGTAATGCATGTCTGCCCCCTATATATCTTTTGTACTGATGTGTACAACATACAACATTTTTTAACACAGATTTATGGATCTTTACAAATGTATTTATGATATGAAATGCAAGAAACTAAATTTGCATGTGATATACATATTTTTGTATAATGCTTTAGCTCAGCTCAGTTAGATATTAAGAAACATTTATTTTTCGTAACTTTTTTACTCATCACTGGTGTTGGTCGATATAATAAACCCTTTTTTTTAGCTACAATATTTATTCGAATGGCTTATGCACGTAACTTAGTTAATTCTTTTGCTAGTTTAGACATTACATGCAAATAAAATGTCGCTTGTAAAAAAATAAAGTAAGGGTTTTCGTTTAAGTCGACAATGGATATTGTTTGTAAAAATAATATCATGCTTATGTTACTCCACGTATTTGTGTAGTCGTTTATTATCAAAAATAAGTCGTAGAAGTCAGGAAATGTTTGTGAAGATTTAATAGTTCCTTAATACAGTTACTATATAAAATTATTAGTATTGTGAAGCTTTCACATTCGTTTGTTGGGCTATGGGAGCACACTATAGTTTAATAATTTTTGAGGCAGTAAAAGCCATTAAGTCTCATTTATGCTAGTGCTATGATAGTTTTTCTAGAGTTTCCAGAGGGTATTACACAAACCTGTGAAACCTGTTTACACAAACCACATTGTGACACTTCTCTGGGGTTTGGAAGCACGCTATAGTTTAATTATTTTTCAGAAAGTAAAAGCCATTGTCTCATTTATGTTAGTGCTATGATAGTTTTTCTGGAGTTTCCACAGGGTTTCTGTAGCATTGTGACACATTTTTGGGGTTTGGAAACACATTATAGTTTACTTACCGTCAAGCGACTCATTTGTGTTGGAAAGCAAATTTACTAATTTTTGAGACAGTACAAACCATTGAGACTCATTTATTCTAGAATAGAACTATGTTTATTTTTCTAGGTAGTTTTTGGAGAGTTTGTGTAACACTGTGACACGTTTTTGAGGTTTGGAAACACACTATAGTTTACTAACCGTCCAGAGGCGCATTTGTGTTGGAAAGCAAATTTGAAACTGATGTTTTTTTATCGATAGCACTGTACTATTCAGCGACTTATTTTTTAAGCTCATTATAAAGGCAATGGAATTGAATCCGGACCTTGTTCATGTTTTACATTAACAAGAAACTGGATATTTGATTGTTGTTAAGAAATAAAGTTGCTGTTATTTATCTTACCAAGACGATAAAAAGTATTAAATATAGTTTTTTTTTGTCAAAATCGCTAAAATAATTATTTATTGCATTTTTTTTTTATTTAGTTCAAAGTTTAAAAATATTTAGTGGTTTGTTAGAAATATAGCTCATTTCACATAGGCAAATGTGGCGAATAGGCTTGTAAATGTTATCTGTTAAGTAGTAGTAGTAGTATATAGCAGTAGTAGTATAGTATAGTAGTATTTTGAAATGTTTGATGAACTCTTATTTTAAATAATAACCTAATGATATTGCTGTGGGCACAATGGTTTTTCTTGGAATTAAAATTACGAATAAGAGCAAACCAGTATTTATATATATTTTTTGACTCCCTCGCAGACTAGTTGGTAGTGTGGGCAGCTGCTCTGCTGAGGGTGTGGGTTCGATACCCGCACTAGACAAACATTTGTGTTTGTCTGGAGTTTGGGTGTATGTATATATGATATGTATGTATATACTAAAAAAAAACAAATTATATGTATTTGTATCCGTTGTCTGGTATCCATAACACAAGCTTTGCTTACTTTGGGGCCAGACGGTGCTGTGTGTAATGTCCAAATATATTAATTTATTATTTTTTATATATTTATAAATAGATATATGTGTTTTCCACTATACTGAGTAGTTTTGTGATTATTTCTGATATGTCGTGTTTATGTGTGACATGTCATGTTTATGTGTTGTGTAACACTCTTATGTGTTGTTTTAAGCAGAAATCGGATTCCTTGGGGAAGTTGTACGAGATGGACGATAGCCCGGAGCGGCGGGGCTGGGTGGAGCGATTGCTGGCATTCATGGAGGAGAGGCGCACGCCTATCGCGGCCTGTCCGACCATCAGCAAGCAGCCTCTCGATCTCTATCGGCTTTATTTGTTGGTTCGCGACCGTGGAGGATTCGTGGAGGTTAGACTCTTATTTTCATTATTATCAAAATAAAAAGTGTGTCCATACAGCGAAGATATGTATTTACAAAAAAAGGTAATGTTGTGATATTTAGGGGTTCTTTACTGCAAATCAACTACATTAGGAAACTTTTTCTGTTTAAAACCTGAGCTAAGTTTGACTTAAAATCTGGTATATGTTTTATTTAGTTAGGGTGATGGTGGCTGAAGATATAATGATAAACCACATTGCTTTAAAAAAGCCCATGCGGGTGATGTCGCGGGCTAAAACTTGTATGATCCAAAGTTGTGCCGGTTGAATTTCTGACAGCAATATTTTTAAACTTTTATTATTCCTCCTCCCCTACAGATAGATGGCTAGTCTTTTTTTTTACCTACCTTGATTGAAGTTGGTAAATATTTTTGTCTAAAAATTATAAGTCTTAACTTCATAGGAAGTAAATATTTTATTCCATTAAAAATGCATTCACTTAAAACTACATAATTCACTAACTTGAATGTGTGTATCGCTTAAAGCGGCAAATCGAAATGTAGGTGAAAATAAAAAAGAAAACTGTAATTCAATTTACTTTAACAGTTTTAAAAGCAAACGTTAGTATTGAAACACCACTTTGTGCGCACGTTTTATATAGGCGCGACTAATAGACTTCAGCTAGGATTTATGTTAGTGCATACACCGTCGGGTAATAAAACGCCGGGCCTTAACGACGGTGAATAAATTATTCCCATTGGTCCGAACTCCGCTTACGGACATAGTCGAAGTGGTTGTAAAGTTAGATGATCGCGAACCGCCGCCGGCGACGGACGTGCGTGTCACTGTTCTCATATTTGTGAAGAAAAATTGTGTTTTATTGGAAAATCTTCGACATGGTAAGACTTTAGCCGTTAACGTTTTGAGTTATCGATCGTTAATACTCGATTACTCTTTAAACCTTCGTTGTTTATGCTCTTGTTGTGACACTCGTGTCAGTTTTTATGTTTTTTTTTTTTTACAACTTGGTCTTGGTGTTACCAAGGTTTGTCGTGCATACGGGTAGTTATTTTAATTTAACTTGATCTCATTTTGTAAATGATATTTGTAATTTATTTTTCAAAGGATTAGAAATTCAGTTTTAGATGTAAGTGTAAATTGACATAAAATTATTTATGAATACTATGATAGCGAATCAATATTCAGCGAAGAACCAACGTTGTCGTATCAGCCAAAAGACGTCCGCTACTGGACATTGGCCTCACCTCTCATCAACGGTCGGATAAGGGCCGCCTACTGCCACAGGCTTCCTGCGGATCTTTCCACCTAGAAGGCCTGCCCACGCTGCGTGTTCTAATCCGTCGGTTATTGGTTTGGCAAACGCTGTGGCCTGCCCATTGCCACCTCTTCCTGACTACAAGAGCTATGTTGACTGGTACTTCGGCAAATTTCCTCATTGCGGATTTTATTGCATCTAAATTAAGAGCGGATCCAGAACAAAAGTTTAAGGGGGGCGATCATAAGATTTGAAGGTATTTTTTGAACTTTGAATCTGCAAATGAAAGTTACCCAATCGATCCAGCTCGTGCAGCAAGGAACCCCAAGTATATATTTATATTTAAAAAAATGTTACAATTCATTTCTTTCTCTGCTGGATCCGCCCCTGGTCTAAATACCTACTCTCTCTCCATAACTGAACGACTACATTACATCCAATCAACCAGAGAACCAACTTAGAGACATATCGCTGAACATTCTTATGGTGAGGACGAGCACATTGACAAGCTGTTATGATTTTTTGTCAAATATCCTAGTTTCCAAATAATTATTTGTTTATAATGTGATCTCAATGTCATGTGATGTTTTTTTTTCAGGTAACAAAAACCAAAACGTGGAAGGACATAGCGGGTCTATTAGGCATTGGTGCCTCGTCATCAGCCGCCTATACGCTACGGAAGCACTATACGAAGAACTTGCTCGCATTTGAGTGCCACTTCGACCGCGGCGGCATAGACCCGCAGCCCATCATCAATCAGGTTGAGGCCTCGACCAAAAAGAAGAGCACAAAGGCAAATAATACGGCTAGTGCAGGTCAGTTGATAGTATTAAACCTTATAGGGGTCTATAAGGGACCTTGAAGCTCGTGGCCTATGATTAAGGCTCACTTCAGCACCGCGCACATATGATGACAAACTCTAAAGCACGGACGCGAAGCAGAAAGAATTGCGTTCAATGACCGGTCACTATATATCTCTGTTGCACGCGCATAAATATTTGCCGTCGCGCTCGCACAGATGCGATGACCGACCGCTGTCATCAGAAATTGCTACAATTTGACCACTGAACACAGGCTAAAAAGTAAAAGCTGAATGTACGAAATTCTTCGCGCTTCGCGTCCGTATAGCCTAGGTGCATGATTTTTATTTCAGGATTGAATTGCTATCCGTTAAACTACTTATTCACAGCTTTTTGTTCCACAAAGTCAGATGAAATTGCCACGTGCAGTTCGAATCACGAATCTTGAGGTTTCAAGGTCATCTGCGCAGGTCGCAGTCTTGTACTTACCTATATATCCCTCGTCGTCCATGCGTTCGCTTGCGTTCACCGATTTGTTTACATTAGACTTGGAACTGGGATATGCTAATTAAATTAAGATGAATGGTTAAAAATAACATAATATTTTAATTAAATGATGTGAAAAAGTGTTTTTTGGTATTTAATTTTATGTTATGTTAGTGTAGTATATATATATATTTCACTTGCGTATTTGGGCATAATTTACAATCAATTTGATTTCATATTAGAATAAAAAGCATAATGTTTTTAGGAATGAGTTGTCCCTGGTTTGTTAACTTTAAAGTTTGTTTTTCAGCGGGGTCATCAAATTCACAAGAATCATTCCCGGGCGGCGCGGGCGCAGCGCCGGGTGCCCCTATGGATGGGTATGCCGGCCAATACGGAGGGTATCCACCACAGCCCAATCAGCCACAAGGTAATTTAAAGTACACACTGACAGCCCTACTAACTGAAGTCACTGAAGTCACAGTATAAGTAAAGTCAATGCAGTATGACCACTCCGATGCCCTAATAGGATGATCGATTTGTATTTTATTGATACGATGTCAATTGGTTTTTGCGTTCAACATGTAAATTCATATATCCGACGAGTCAATGCATATCTAGGCGCGAGTTTAAGCGAAGGATTTAGTAGTAGAGACTACTTATGAATAGAAGTTAATATTTATCAGTGTAACAACTACCTTCATAATATGTATCCTTATCGATGTGATAACTCTTTACTTTTGTCTATATTCCAAACCAATTTTGCTATTTGTTAAATAATCATCACCTGGTTAAGTTAATTTTCCTATGGTTTTGGTATGGTTATAGTTCGAACCACTGATCTTGGGGTTTCAAGATCATCTGCGCAGATCGCAATCTCATGTACCTTTTGGTCTCTTTAGATTAGTTTTCATTTGAACCGGGATTGGCTAATTTCTAAGTACACTTGAGTAAAAAAAATCTGTGTAAAACATTAATAATAAATAAGTAATTTATATATGAACAATATTTTAAACACTTGTGTGACTCAGCGTTCATGCGCTTCTTATAACCTTAAGACCCCAAGATCCATGGTTCGAATTGCACTTATTTGCACTCACTCTGACTGAAGTAAAATTAACCATGTGTGTCTATAATAGTGTAAATAATTTATCTTGGCAGTTAGGTGAACATTATAAAATTACATTTTAATTTCCTTATAACTTAAAATGGCCTAAATTCATTCTTCTGCTAAGTAAATATTGAATATGTCGAATGAAAAAACGATATACGTAGGTATTGTAATTTTAATTTATTTTTATTTTCAAACTTAGATGGTTTTATTCTGTCGACTCTCGCGTTTAGATATGAACTTTGCGACAGGGCTTGTTTTGTTTATTTTTGCGTCACATTGAATCTAACGTTTTCTAACATCACTTTGGTAAACTCGCTCACAGTTAACTTTTGGCTAATGTTTTGCTTACACTAACTCATTGGGAAACTAATAAGATTTTGGACAGATTTGTTTTACTAATTAATTTAAAAGATTATTGTGTTTGTTGTCCTGTCTTTTTGAATTGAAATTTATTTATACTTTCTTAGCATATTGTAAAAAGGAAAAGTTAATTACAATAGTTTAACAATGTATATTGTGCACATATGATGAAATTATAATATGTGACTGATACTTTTTTAAATTTTAATATAAATAAAAATAAATAACCACGCTCTTTTTTAATTTTCGCGGAATAATCTGCCTGCTTTATTATTTGTCAGTTTGTAGGGTGGTCGTATAAAATTCTTTTAAATTCGTTTGAGGGTAGTATAAAAAACTGTGGTTTGTAGGCGGCGGGCCGGGAGGGGACAATCTAGCCGCCTCCAATCCCTTCGACGAGCCGCCTGGCCCTAGGAGACCCCCAGGTATTTAATACAACGTTTTCGGCTTACTCCCACCCTCTTGGACATAGAACGAATAATTTGTTATCTTATGTCAATTTGAAGAAAAAAAACTTCGATTTTGAGTTGTTTCAATGCATGTTTGTTTTTTTTTTTTGTTAGAAAAACAAGGTTTTTTCTCATTTGCTGGAGCGAAAGTTGGGATAAATGCTTTTATTAATAGGTATTGGTCCTTACTTTATATTTGACGTAACAGTAAAGCATTTCATGTTCAAACTCTTATTGATGTGCGACGCTTTTTAATGTACATTACACATGCTTACCTGCCTCTTTTGTGTTTGGTTGGATCATTTAACCACATAACACTGCACGATCAAACTTGTTATAATTGTATATGCATAGGGGTATACAGGATATAGTTTAGTCAACAGTTTTAGGAAAAGTTCTTAAGTATAAAAGGACAATTTTTTTCGGGGGAGGGTAGGGCGCGGTGGTTCTATGATATCGTGTATTTATCGGGTGGCTCGCGCGCAATCTCCAAGAAATTGACACAGCGCTTTAAAATATCTGGTTAATTAATGTAATTTTTTATTTGATGGTTTAATAATTTAAAATGTACACTCTGCACGAAGCCAGAATATAGCCAGTATAAAGCGACTGTTGAGCGGTATTTGCGAGTACGGTCGCAACTGTGCTTTTGTTGCTGCGGTAGAAATCACCACATTGCAATAACCTCATTGTAATTAACCGATATTTTTTTTTCTCACATTTTCACATAAAGCACAGATTGCAGGACAGGGTTCAAGGAGAATCAGTTATACTTGTTACATCAATGAACGGGAGCTTATTCAGTTTCTTTGGCCGGTGAAAGTTGGTTGTTTTTAAGTTTAGTTTAGATTGCCTATTTTATACATCATAAATATAAATATTTTTGCTTGTTTATTTATATGATTTTAACGTATGTAACCAGTTATGCACGCTGAAGTAACACATGCTACAACTCGTGCAAATTAACTAGGCACTTCGCAGGACTGCGACTACTTATGAATTACGTGAAAGCGCAAGGTACCTAGTTAACTCGCAAGGGTTATACCTACTATATATTACGCAATGCTACTATATACTATACTATTTATAAATTTTGCTTCTGGAATGCATAAATAATTGTCATGTTTTTTTTTTTAATTTTCAGGTTACCAGCAAGGTTACGGGTACGAATATGGATCTCCTTATCCATCCAACAGGCCTGTCTACCCACAATATGGACCCGAAGGGGACAGGTGAGATCTGAAATAGATATAGGGATATGTATTTTATTACTAGCTTTGCCAGTTGTCCTGTCCGCCCTTATTAAACAGCTATAAGGGCGGACAGGACAAGTGGCGTTCGGTTATAGTTATTACCGTAGGAAATTTTAAATTTTCCGGTATAAAATCTGACTATGGCGGTAGAATAATACGAATATTACAATTACATTGGCAACCAGCGGCAAAACAGCGCAGTTTGTTGATGATTTTTACTTTTGCCAATAAAACCTTTAGTAGTTTTGAAGACACCCTGTGTGATTTGGTAGAACACCATTGGGTAAAGAAGAAGTAAAGAGTCGATATTTAACTTATGTCCTTCTCCGTCGCATCAAATGCCTCTGTGCCAAGTTTCAGGCCAATTCGATGCTCCATTGCGGCCTGATTGTGTGACAAATAAACTTTCAAATTTATGATATTTACTTTTGTTCACATTGTAACTCCTTCAAAGTTTACAAATAAATTATTTTAATGTTACCTAAAATTCTGTCATCAATCTAAAGTCAGCATGTGCAATGTTCTTGGTAGTAATTTAAAGTTAGATTATTTAAAACATTTATTTTTGACAAGATTTCCATATACACTATAAATATATACCTTTAATTGTAAACCCCTGTTTCTGTATTGACTTATCAGAAATACTAAAACCAACATGCCATTGATTTATCTAGAAGCTAAACTTTGCAAAACAAACATTCTAATAGAGCAAGTAAAGGGGGAAAACATCGAAAATAATTTTACTTTTCTTGTTCTGCTTTTTACTGTGTCCAAAAACTAAATAAATTATCACAAATAGTCATATTTTGTTGCAATCCTGTTTCCATTTACATATATATTGTATAATATTTTTTACGTTGATAAATTCAGGGGTTACGCCGGTGGCGGTGACTACCGGTACGGCAGCTACGGGGGTGCTTACCGAGCGGGGGCGCCGGCGCCGGCAGGGACCCCGCCCCCCGCGCAACCCTACCCTGAGTACTACCGGCCGCCGCATCCTCAACATCCACAACATCCGCATCCACAGCATCCGCATCCGCAACACCCCCCGCACCCGCCGCACCCGCCGCACTCCCCGCAGCAACAGATGCCGGATGTGAGTTCATTTTATATTCATCCTAGCAACGTGCAAAGTTTGATGTAATACTCTAAGTCAGATGTTGAAAAGACGCATAGGTGAGTGCGTATTAAAGGTACAAAGTTCAATTCTCATACAAGGCAACAAACTACCGAAACTATTAGTGGTTGTCTGTCATCTCGCATGAAACGGTAGTCTGGTTTAGTTAAAAAAAATCTATTTTACCTACATTTACAATATGAAAAGAAAAATAATTAGCCCAATATCTATTTGAAGTGTGTTGTTTACTACATTTCTCAGACCATTTTTATGTAGTAAGTATTCAAAACACCCTTAACATTAGATTTCGTAATTTTCATGCCAATCATGTTTTTCTAGCGTGAATACCTATCTTACAAATTTATTTTTACCATTGCCACTTGAAAAAGGGCATTTTATTTATCGTTAACAGTTAATAAAAGTCACTTTTACTCACTAAAGAATAAAAACATTTGGAACAATTTCTTAAATTGTTTTAATTGTAATTGGGGTAGTTTTATGTCATTTTTCTCTTATCACCCGGTAATAATTACCGAATATATACTATAGTGTGATAATAGTACTTCTTATTTTCTCGCAGTCAATGGTAAAAATTAGAGTATCTATACAACACATGAAAAAAAAAACATTCTCACACCTCGAATTAAATTTCCTTTTTTTCACTTATTGTATAATTTACTATTTTTGAGTAATTTCAATTGTGGTTCAAACAAAAAAAAAATTGTTATTTGTCCTTGTGTTATTAGGATTTCCTAAACCTGCCTTCAATAGTTAATTTCTGACTTTAAACTTTCAACATCACCTTTGAATTGACTGTTTTTTTTTTAGTCTATAGTAATTTAGTTGATCATTTTTAGGTTTCTATTAATTTGAAGAATGATATTAATATTTAAATTAATATTAAGGCCGTTGATTAGGATAGAAGTGTGTTTTTACATTTTAGGCAATAGCATGATCTTAGTAGAATTGCCGGCTTTAGAAATATTACGCATGCTAGGAATGTATTTTAAACTATGTAAGCAAGAATGCAATTTAGATAGAAAATTTTCCTTTACATTTAGAAAGAATTTTTATAAAGATATTTTATTAGAATAATAAATAAATGAAGGTACCTAATTTTCCTTTATCACATCAGTTTTATAAAGGGCAGGTGAAAAACTAAAACTGTGTATAAAAGTTTTGAAAATTTGGAATTAGAAATAACTTTTGCAAGCACAAATCCCTTTTTTTTAAGTTAATAAAAAAAAATGTCTATTTAACTTTTAGTTTTTATTATAGTGATTTGATAAACCAGTATGAGACCATGCGGCACCGCTAAAAAAGATGAACATTTCTAAAAGGATAAATTTTTGAGAAAAGCTAGAGTTCATTTTGATAATAAAGAAAAACCACGGTTGCCCATTCAGAACCTAAACCATTTTGAAATGGGGAGTGATAATCTAAAAGTGGGGTGTCGTATGAAAGAGCTTTTTTTTTACACATGATAATATCAATGTTTTTTTTTGCCAAAAATGGCCTTTATTGTCATGACGAATCCTTGCTTTTTTTTTACGTGTTCTGAGGTTATTTCATTTGTAAGAGAAGAAGTGCTAGTCAACTGTTGGTCGTGTTTGGTGGTGTTTGTTAAATAAATAGTGCTCTGTATTCAAACATACCGAAGTTTTTGCTAAATCTCCCAGGAATTTGCAATAACTAATAAATGATTGTGGGCATATGTGTTTGTGGTGATAGTTGAGTGAAGATTGTGCTTAGAGGTATGAATATAGAGCGCTATCAAACTGCCTGTATTTGTTTTTTAGTATTGTAGCGTTAGTAATTATCCAGCGAGGTAATCGTCGTGAACCAGGGTGATTCTAGCAGGGGTAACATTAGGGAGTGTATACTATTGTGTACGGGGGCTGGTTCACTGATGATCGTGTTTGGTGGTGTGTAGATGGGCGGCCAGCCGACTGCCCTATTGAACTCGCAGCTAGCCCGGCAACTGGTCGCGCCTCTGCCGTCCTCGCCTCGACCCTACGTACGGACGTCCCGTTTGTACCACGCACTCAACACCGCTTCCCATTGGCGTTACGGATCATTGTCACACATAACACAGTCTTTGTGTTACTACAGTCCCTTCGTTCAATCTCTGTCGGTTCTGTTTTGACCTTGTGTTTAGAACTTTGTCGAATTATGCGAAAATTGCATGGTACATGTTTAGGATTTTCAAACAGTCTATGTAGTCTACAGTGACCCAAGTGTAAGTTGGCGGTACTGTTTTTTGAAACTAACGGCGCCATCTTGAAATGCCTCAAGTTTACGACAAATTAAGTCGAAAGTTATTAATATGAGTTCGTAGGAAGATTATATCTTCTCAAAAACTAGAAATATATGAATCTGCTTCTCTGTTAATTGAGGCTATTGGATTTTTTAAATATAATAATTTTGAGTTATTATGTTAGTATTAAAATTACCTAGTTTTTGTTTCCAAAAATGTTACACAAACACTTATTTACACTTTGAGACAATAAATTTAAAATTACATACATAAACTCATACATGGAATAGTCCAAGTGAAACACAATTGCAATTTTGAAAAAAATTTGTTTACTTTTATAGACTCATAAAGATCTTAGTTCGACAAAGTTCAGTTCGAATTTAACTCTGATTAAAAATCCGTCATCTTTTGCGGAACAGTGTCAAGAGTGACGGGACTGGGAGTTCTCATAGAATGTGTACGCACGGACGATCATACGGACACACTAGCTCAATGTTTCGATTGTTGTCTAAACGTAGCTCATTTTGTACTCAAACGGTTTTCATTTACGGTGAGAATTATTTGAATAAATGTTAGGTTCGGAAATATATTAGAAACTACCTTCTGCCCGCGGCTCGGCCCGTTCTGACGGAAACTCCTTAACTTTAGAAGGAAAGTTTTCTGTGGCTAAAGTTCGTTCCATTTTTTATAGATCTCTTATTCCTGAGGCAACATTGAAATTTATTGATTAGCCTATGTCTTTCTCCGTTTCTTCAATTATCTCTGGGCCTAATTTCAACTCAATCAGACGTGAAGGTATGACAAAACAAACTCAATTTTGCATTTATAATATTTGTTACTGAAATATAAAAATATGTTTTCAGATAGCGAGAAACTAAAAACTGGGCAATGAAAATTTTTAAATATCCATTATCTTTACTATTAAATTTTAATTACTTGATGCGATGCCAACGAGAAATGTTAATAATTAGAGGTTACTTAGAATATAAAAACTATCAAGTGAAGTTAATACCGTTTATCACTGTGAATTTGCTTATTTACGACATGGTTATTAAGGATATATATAAAGCCACCTCATTCCAGATACACAGTACCATCGCCCTAACTTTTCCGAGTTAGTCAGCGTGTTGTTGTAAAAGCCATCTGCGGCCAACAACTATTGTTACAATAGCCAGTAGTTAGAAAACAAAACTGTACCAGAAGTTGTGTTACGGCAATCAGTTTAAAGTAATTGATGAGGAGTCTGTTTCCCACGTTATGATGTGGGTGTGAGTGAACATTAGGAGATCAAAACCGTACGTTATTTATACATACATACTTTGAGTACAAAATAGGCTTTAGTTCATTGTTCACTTGTCTGATTCAATTCATCCAGGTGAATGATGTTCGTTACGGACGATATTCGACACAAGAGTCAAACTCATCCGTGGTTTTGGCTTCATTATTTCAAATTAATATCCACTCGCTTGACAAAATTTTGTATGAGCTATCACTTGTTTTTAATTTTCCTTTATATATCTTTTTTTTTATTTAACAAATTTGGCTTTAGGTGCTATCAATTGGCTTTCCAATAGCACCCGGCGGTGGCTAACGTGTTAAGTCAAAACCTGTCCGTCATCTGATTCAAAATTTAACAAAATAATCAGAACTTGGAAGTTAAGGTTTAGAGTGTGTGGTGGAGGCTTTATAATGATTATATTGGTCACTAAATCATTTGCATGCATTCACTCGATCATGTTAGCTTAGCTGTAAGTATAGAGTTTAAGGCTTCTTTTACACACTCCGAAAAGTTTCTCAAAGTATATATCTTGGCAACTGGATATAAATAGTCTTCGGTGTGTAAATGACCCCTGAGCTTTGATTTAAAGCTGTGTATTCATTAGGCAAAAAAAATGTCGCGCTTCATTTTCCATGTCGCTCATTATGTTGAGCAACATGTTGCCTAGTGAATACATGGCTTAATTGCTAGACAGTCGAATGTCTGTATCTGAAGTT
This sequence comes from Apoda limacodes, assembly GCA_946406115.1. Lineage (NCBI taxonomy): Eukaryota > Metazoa > Arthropoda > Insecta > Lepidoptera > Limacodidae > Apoda > Apoda limacodes. The sequence goes on from OX291560.1 coordinate 15,743,019, forward strand.
GTCAGAAGCCAACCATTCGATCGACTTAGCCTTCATTTTTATTAGGTGAGCCGACATATTGGTATCATGGCCTGTGTAACACATTTGTCGCTTCTTTTAACATCCTCTTGAACCAGAGGCTTTTAAATCCATTTATGCGACTTTTTTTTTATAATTCAATGGCGAATTTTTGTTGCCAGTTAAAGTAGATGTAATTTTTTTACAACCTAGGGCCATTAATTTGATACAGAAATTTCCATATATATATATTCATATTATAAAATGTGATGTCGCACACTACGTGACGTATTAAATAGATGGCTCCTCTTAAATGACAGTCGTATATCTGGATTACCGCTTCGGGTGAATGGTAAAGAGGAGTTGGAAAACGTGGAAAAACTTATTATTATATTCTACAGTACGGCGGTGGTAAACCTTTGGGTCAGGGGGCTGTACCAGCCGGAGCGCCGCGGAGACATCCGGACTTCGCAAAAGTGGAGGGTGGTTACGGGGCCAGCGGGGCGCCCGGGGCGCCAGTTGCGGGCGGGCCGGCGCCCGGAGCAAGCCCGCGGTTCCCTGGTGCCTGGGGCGCCGGCTTCCCACGCCCCCCGCAGCCACCCGCTCCCTCCACCCCTTGGCGACCCCCGCCCGCGTCTGCGGCGACCCCTCCCGCCTGGTCGCACCAACCATACCAACCACAGGTCAGTAAAGGGAATTTTTGGTTGTTTTGGGTATTCATCCATTTTGAAAGTTTCAATAGTTATATGATTGATGAAGGACATTTTTCAATTGCAAAAATCATATAAAAGTTGAGTGAAGTTGTGCTTGGAAAAGCTAGAAGACAACTATTTTTATAAATAAGTAAATTTACTACCGTAAAAATAAAGCGAATAATAATGGTTAAATAGCTTTTTAAGTGAAACCACTTTCAACCGTAAGGACACTACATAAAAATACAAATTACCATCAATAGTTTGTTTACGTAATGTTTGCGTTTTGTTTTATAAATTTCTGTGCACCAGTGATTTTGAATAGTTTATTGTTAATATATATGGCTTTAAACAAATATTAGGATCCTTTTTTTGAGCGTGGTTGGAATTCAGAGTCATTAACCATATATTTTTTTTATCATAACAATGTGCAGTAAAAAGCGAAAATGTATAAAAGTATTAATTAAACAATAATCTAGTGCTAGGACAATATTAGATTAAAGGTGATACTGTTATAAACGTAATATTTTTAGTAAATAAAATAGTTTTAATCTTAAATAATGATAAAATTATCACGTTGCACCACAGCCTAAACATAACTTTAATTCATACAGTCGTCATCGCCTTTGAAGTTGGAGAAAAAACCGACAACGTTTATATAGTAATGTCGCCGCGACCAAACCTATGACTGACCGGACAGCTCCTGAATGGCCATATGCTTTAAACTAGGCTAGTCGGAAGCGTTCGTTTCCTCTTCTTGCTGCGGACCGCACCTAACGATTTCTCTATCTAGGCGCCTTTGATGGCCGACTGTATAAATGAAATTAATGTTTATACTGTGATTGCAGTTCACATTTGAAAATAGATTTGTATTGCATTTTATTATGAGGATTGTTTTAAATTTTAAGTCTTGTGGTTTCACATATAAGCTTGGATATTCTATTCATAAAACATTGGTCTTTTTGAATGGGATTCATCACGAACGTGAAGTAATGCTGGTTTTAATCATTACTATGTGACGTAATTATGCGCAATTCTCGCTTTTGACACAATACTGTACCAATATGAAAAAGTAAACGTTGTATAGTGATTTTAAATATGGTATTAGCTCAAAAAAAATAGAAGTAAAAGTTATGAAATATAGTATTTCCAATATAAAATCGACTTAATTTGCATGAATCTACCATATTTCCCAAATAAACATTGACTTGGTTATTTAAGATAATTGCCGAATTCATACCTTTAATTTCTATATTCAGTCCGGAGACGGAGAAAAGAGTAGATTGAATCGTGGTGTAACCACACATGAGACCGACGATAACTGAAAGCACCACAAATTGAACGCTAACATATTTTCAAATGACAATATGCTGTCATTTATAAATATCATTTATAAACGAATGCAAATAGCAAAAACCAAACAGTTTAGTTTAGACAAAAGCAAATAAAAAGTAATGGATTTCTTTCTTCACTTTAAGAAATTCACTAACAGCATCCTTTGATTGAGTCAATGTTACATTAAATATGGCAGAGGCCATTAGTTTGAAAGCCGAGCTGTAACCGACGTTTTCAAAATCAAAAAAAGGCAAAAATACAAGAAAATAAAAAAAAGGTTAATTCATATTAAATAAAATCCATTGCCAATCTTATCTACATATAAAGGCTCTTTTTGCACCAGACGATACAGACAAGTCTGTAACTTTACTGATACCGATCCGTTACTGACATATTAGTTAAAATTGGTGACCACAAACAGGGTTTGGATTTTATCAAAGTTATGACATCATGTTTGAACACAGTGGGCCACACGCGTCACTGTTATGGTAGTGGGGGCTACCATAAGAATTAATACCTATGCAGTTATTCTCACCCCGCAACCACACTACCTCTGCAACAATTTCGGTGATGGTAACGACACAGTGTGAAAGTAAGTATTAAGTATTATATGTGTCAGATTATCGTGACTGTATCGGATCAATGTCGGTATTGCCTGGGGTGTGAATAGAGCCAATATTGAGATTGCTGTGTAACTAATTATATACTTACCTCAGCATCAGAATCTGAATTTTTATTAGTAAACAACCGGTTTGTTCTTTCGAGAGTAATGATAATATTTCCGCGGTGAGTTAAGAAAAAGCTGTTTTGTCTATTCTTTTTCTCCGTCTACGGTTCCGTCAGATATTATTATGTTAGTCGACCATATTTGATTGGTTAGTTTCATCAGGGGTAACGGTTGTGTTATTTTGTAGGGTCAGGCGGGGAGTTGGGGCGGTGCCCCTCGGCCTCCTGCGGCGGATTCTTATCCGCCACCGGCAGCACCCTCACCTGTGAGTCATTTCATCTCATTTAGCACACAAATAACCCGCGCAAATAATCTAGTAAACCATTTGCTTGTTGCATACTCTTTCACTGGTACAGTGTAAGAACTTCTATATAAAATGATTTTCAGTACAAAGCAGTATGCTATTTGTTTGCACGGGTTACACATTTATGTTGATTCCATTATAGTTTTGCTTCTAGTTTATTATGCTTTTTAAATAGGTTGGTCCATGCTCAGGTGCCATATTGTAAACATTCATCGCCATTACGCCGCCTGAGCATCGGCTGACTCATTTTAAATACACAGTATTGACGCTCCAAAGTTTTTTCGCTCGCTAGTTTCTTATACTTTCGTTTTAAAGAATTAAAACTTATCGTGAAATCGTCGAGCTAAATCTGTTGGAGCATCGAAATGCGTAAACATTTTTGACCTATATTGGAAAACATAACATATGGTTGGACAATTATTAAAAAAAGTTCATTAGGAATCATCCTGTTTTTAATTTTCATTTTCTATCATATCAATATATATTACCAACTTTTCACCACAGCCGTTATATACCCCACTGGGGTACAGGCCATCTCCTTGAAGACGGAGGCTTAAGCCCATAGTCCATCGCTTTGTGTACCATTTTATGTCACAGAGATAATTGTTTACTCATAAAGTCTCGTAGTGCTTAAGGCAGTATGTGGGAAAAGAATTATTTTCTTTATATAATATTTATTCAGAAGTATTGAAGAATATTTTAATGTGGGAATTATAAAGTTTTAGCGCTTTTACAATAAATTGTATTGGATCAATTCTTTATAAGACATGACTGTGTGTACAGTACTAACCTGTTAATGTCTTTCTTATGTACTACAAGAATTATTTTACAAAATATTGTCCTAATCGAATTTGCGTAGCTTCATTGTTAATTGATTTATTATCTTGCAGCACTAGCAAAAGTGCATGTCCTTAAACCTTTTGTAGTTACGTAGTAGGTTAACTAATAAATTAGTCGGATTTCGAGTAATATCAAGGAGTTTGTTTTTGCGCAGACAAATTTTGACGTGGCGCTTTGTTGACAACATACTTGTTTTTTTCAGGCTCATTTTAAACTACTAAATTTTATAGTGTCGTGAGCTCTAAAGAGCTTTATATTTCTTTTTCTTTTTTTGAGTACTTATTTATGTTTTTTTCGATCACCAGGGTCCTCCGACAAGCGTTGCACCAAGTCAGATAAAACGAGAGCTAACATTTCCCCCGGACTGCGTCGAGGCGACGGTACCTTCGAGCGAGAAGCGCCGGCGACTGACGAAAGCGGACGTGGCGCCAGTGGACGCGTGGCGCATCGTCATGGCGCTAAAGTCTGGCCTACTCGCCGAAACCTGCTGGGCGCTCGACATACTCAATATACTGCTCTTCGACGACAATTGTATAGGATACTTCGGACTACAACACATGCCCGGACTACTAGACTTATTACTAGAACACTTCCACAAAAGCCTCAGCGATGTTTTCGACGCGCCCGCGCAAGAGAACGAGCCATGGTACGCGGCGCCCGTCGTCGTAGACGTACCCACGAAAACGCGCCGGAAAGTAGAACCGCCCGACCCTACGGAGCGAGTGCGGGTGCTCTCGGGAGAGAACTACACGCTAGAGTCGCGTCGACGGTGTCCGGTCAATTACAAGACAGACGTTGAACTTTTCGCGCCCGACGATTGTGAGTCGGACAGTGAACGAGTGGAAGACGTGCTGGAGCCATGGCAGTTCGGCGGTGACTCGGCCGGCGCCGCGCATGTCGTACCTTGCTTTAGAGGGGAGTTCGTGCATTTGCCTTTCGTCCGGGTAATGCCGGGAGAAAGACGACCCTCCCCACCCCCGCCACCTCCCCCGCCCGACTCGCCCCGCCTCAAACCGGAGCCGGCTGAGACGCCCGACGCCGACCGAGACAACTTCGAAGCGGAGCCGATGGAGCTCGAACCGGAACGGAGGCCGGCGCTCCTCGTCCGAGATCCGGCCGGAGTCCTCAAGCGAAGGCGATTAGAAGACTACGAGGACGAGTGTTACACGAGAGACGAGCCCAGTTTAAACCTCATAAATGAAAGTCGTGACGCTCTAGCGAAACGTTGTATAGCGCTCTCGAATATACTGAGAGGATTAACGTTTGTTCCGGGCAACGAAGCGGAATTTTCACGGTCGAGCGCATTCCTGGCGCTGACGGGGAAGCTGTTGCTGCTTCATCATGAACACGCGCCTCGGGCGGCGCGCGCGCGAGCGTACGAGCGAGCGGCGAGGGACGACGCTGATGCGGAGGCGTGCTGCTCGAGCTTGCGCGGTGAAAGTGAGTGGTGGTGGGACACGCTCGAGCAATTGAGAGAAGACGCGCTGGTGGCGTGCGCAAATATAGCGGGGAGCGTCGAATTAGCGCATCAACCTGAAGCTGTCGCCCGGCCACTGCTCGACGGTCTGCTGCATTGGAGCGTGTGTCCTGCGGCGGTGGCTGGAGATGCGCCACCAAACGCCCCCGCATCGTCACCCCTCTCCCCGCGCCGATTGGCTTTAGAAGCGCTTTGTAAATTATGCGTGACGGACGCGAACGTTGATTTAGTTTTGGCGACACCCCCTCGCGGTCGGATAGCGGCTCTGTGTGCGGGCCTCGCGCGAGATTTATGTCGGCCAGAGCGGCCGGTCGTCAGAGAGTTTGCGGTCAATTTATTGCATTATTTAGCGGGTGCGGGAGCGAGCGGAGCGAGGGAAGTTGCGCTTCAAGCCCCGGCGGTGGCTCAACTGGTGGCATTTATCGAACGCGCCGAACAGACGGCATTGGGAGTCGCAAATCAACATGGTGTTGCAGCATTGCGAGACAACCCTGACGCGATGGGAACTTCGCTAGACATGCTCCGGCGAGCGGCGGCAACTTTATTGCGGTTAGCGCAGCATTCCGAAAACCGACCGTTGATCCGACGACACGAACGCCGGTTACTGTCACTCGTCATGAGCCAAATCCTCGACCAAAAGGTGGCGCATGAACTCGCCGACGTTTTGTACCACTGCAGCCAGCGACGGAGCGATCCGGAAACGAATCCGGACCCGGAGTTAAACGAACAATAAAACTGTGCTGTGATGTGTTTAAGACAGTGAGCGGACGTTTTGCGCCGCGACCATAGACTGATATATACCTGTCGGTACTTGTACATATAGTGTTACGCGCGGCGTTACTCGCGAACCGAGATCGTTAGCGGTGTCTCAAGTGTTAGCCTGTACGATCCGATTTTTGTTATTTATGTCCATGATGATTTTATTTACAAGAATGTCAATGTGCTATAATCGATTTCTACTGTTCGATTGAGAAAAAAAAAGATTGTATTATAACTCGTAATTTTGATTTTTATAATAAAAATGGGACTTGAATCTGTTTATTGGTTTTATGGAGATTTTTTAATACCGAGTACCTTTAGCGCCTTTGTCTATAAGAGAGTCGTAGTGGAGAGTGTGAGGAGCTTATGTGGGCTATAAGTTTTAATTAAGTTTAATGTGAATTATTACAATAATCTATAATATATTGAAATTGAATCCGATTTTTATTTATTTTACTAATTGGCATTTAATTCTTTTAAACACCTCAAACTTAATACAAATCAATGGCCCGGTCCTCATTCTTTTTGATAATAAACCTAAATAAAAAGATATTTAAATCTGGGTAATATTGGGCCGGTTTTCTAAATAAATATTAGGGCTCTAATTTTTTCATACTTTTTTATTAATCTTTTAAAAACCTACTTTTATACTCTTATTAGAGACGTATGGGTCATGATTTGGATATTTGCGACTTAACCAAGCATAAACTAATGTGGACGAAATGTGTTATGTAGGTAGATCATGCCCTGGATGCAGGATACTTATTTTTCGACCGAGTATTAATAGATTTTTCCGCAGACGAATCCACAGGGGATATATAGTTAACTTTTTAACAATCTGTAGAATTATTATTTTTATTGTATTCTCTTTTGCACAAAACATATGTATTAAACAAATAAAAAAAATACTGTTGTACAACTGAGGCGGTTTTATCGCAAAAGGCGATTTCTAACAGACAACCGTTGGAGAGTGAAAATCTGGAAGATTACAATATTAATAGTAGGTGCAGCAATAGTTTATTAAAAGTACTTGACCGTAATTCGAAGCTTATAAACGAGTTAGGCACTTTCATTTCCCGTAGATTTCATCAAAACAAATACCTTTTTCCATGTGCCTGTCACGTGTTTCCCGTGTCTCATAGGCAGTGACGCTAACTGTCACAGTATATAAAAGTGAAGCGCCATTTTTATGGTTTTCGTACCCAAAGGGTACAAAACGGGACCCTATTACTAAGACTTCTCTGTCCGGCCCTCTGTCACCAGGCTGTATCTCATGAACCGTGATAGACAGATAAAATTTTCACGACGATGTGTTTCTGTTGCCTCTATAACAACCAATATTTAAAAATAGAATAAAATAGTTATCAAGGGGGCTCCCATACAACAAACGTGATATTTTTGCTCGATATTAATAACGGCAACAGGTAGACGCTTAAAATATTCACAGAATATTTAGTTATATACATATTCACTTTAAAAATAAAACAAGTATTTAAGAGGGGGCTCCCATACCACAAACGTTTTTATAGATAATGTTACGAAACCCTTCGTGCGCAAGTCCGACTTGCACTTGGCTGATTTTATATATTCGTGCGTAATTAAATAAAAGCTCATCACAGGCGCCTCGAGATAAATTTTAATGGGTGTTCAGTAAGAACATAGGAATTTCTGAAATGCTCACCTTTTATTATTCTATTTCCTCACTAACTAAAATTCATTCGCCTATTTAGATTAACAAACGCGCATCGTAGCGCGTGTATGTTTTTGTGTCACATTTTTGTGACCCTTTGCCTTTATTTCAAGCTGAATTAATAAAATATTTTCTCACTGTTTAATCACATCACAATAATCATATTTTTTTTTGCCTATTTATTAGACAATTAAAAACTGTTTATGTAGGTATACTACCTACTTATTTAATTTGCTTATCAAAAACTCGCGCGCACGAACTAAAACATATTTTGATAAGAGCGGCAACAGTGCACCGGCCGGGTCGAAGGCGGGGTCAAGCTGGCAACAGTATTTTACTTTATGTAGCCCAGGAGCGGCGCTCCACATTTCGCTAATTTTTCATACAAAATTTTCTGTTTCACGATTGAGGCTGTGTCGAACTTTCTCTTTCACACTCGTCGAATTTTGCTCTAAGTCTCTGTACTGAAATTCGTTTCATAGGAGCGCAATTGCTAGCGCTCCACTCAGTGACTCAGTCTCAATCATCGATATTTCTCAATGCAATTCCATACCAAAACTTAAGTTAACTGTGTGTGTACGGAATGTTTTTAGTGAAATGCTATGTTAACATAAAGAGTACCCGAAACATAATAATTAATTATTTTTAGTAAAATCTTAAAACATATTGTTTATTAAGTAGATAAAATATTTTTTATGGGAGTGCGCTGCACAAGCGGTCCTTAGAGCGAGCCGTCTCTGGTGCTCATATTTATTTAGATTTATGTAGATTCCTACTTACTGTTTGCGATGTAAATGCTTTTTTTAAAAGTAAAGAACCAAAGCATTTTTAAACTATAGTAACAAACAGTGTTAAGACAATAGCCAGTGCTACTATGTAAGTAGTGGTCGTATTTAATTTTAGATTCCTAATTAGGTACCTAGTGAAGAACCTACATATATCTATCAATATTATCTGACGTAAATGCATTTTTCAAAGTAGGGTAGATTCTTAACAATTTATTATTTTAAACGGATCTTTTCCGTTCGTAAGATACAAAAGGGTGGAACTATTTTATTTAAATTTATATTTGGGGTTTCGGCTACCTCTTAAAGTTATTTGGCGTGCAGTACAGTATAACCAATTGCTAGTTATATGGTTTTTAAATCAAGTTATTATTTCATCAAAAGAAATTATGTATGGTTTGTGAATAAGATATTGAATTACGATCATCTTTTTCTAAAATGAGTAAAGTAAATGTACCTCAGATTGAAAAACCGGTTGCCGCTGAAGTGACTACAGCCCGCCGCAAAAGCGCTTGCAGTAGTAGTAGCAGTAGCAGTTCTAGCTCGAGTACTTCGCGGCAGATTTAGTTTCTTTTGTGTGTGTATTTTGTAATCTAACTATGTCTAAACCGAGGGTGAGAGTTTTGGATATCCTGCGTTGGTTAGCGTCAGCGAGGATTAACATAGGGAGGCCGGACAGGAGACAGACCTTCATTGCGCGGTCTGGACAGCTCGACGACAGGACGAGGTGCTAAGCCAGGCTGAGGCCGAGAGCTGGTTGACTTAGATTTGGAGCCGGAGGCCTCTGCCAAGATTTTGGCCGATATTGATCAGGCCGAGGAGATAGCGGACGAGATCAGAGAGGCTGTAGGGGATCTCGTCGCGCTCCAGCCGCAGGGGAGGGGCGCTGGCCCAAACATGGGAACGTCGGTACTACTGAGTAGGCTGCCGATGTTGGATGTTCCCAGGTTTGCAGTAACGGTTAGTCAGTGGACCTCCTTTAGAAATATGTTTGTCAGCCTGGTCGACGCCCGCTCCGACCTTACTCCGGCCTAAAAGTTGGCGTTCCTCTTGGCCTCATTCGATGGGGTACCGCCCTTATCCAGCATCTCCGGTAGTCGACGGTAGCTATAAGCTGGCGCGAGAGTTGCTGGATAAGCGTTACCAGAATCTGCGGCAATTGGCAGACGCGCACGTCTCCGCCATTCTGAGGCTACCACGGGTTCAGGACGTTAGGAACCTACGGATTGGGTTTCTTAACGTGTTATTAGTTGCGTACAACGCCTTGAAAGCTTTGGGCCTGCTAGTGGAGGAGTGGTCTTTCCAGCTCCTTCACATACTTTTTGAAAAGTTGCCGGTGGACGTGAGGAGCTGGTTTTAGTGCTCCCATGGGGCCTCCGACATCCCCTTCTCCAAATTTGCAAATTTGGTGGGTTTTTTGGAAGAGGAGTCTCGCCGAGTGGACCATCTCGCTCTCCGAACCTTCTACCTCCTACGCTAGGACTAGGCCACCACCGGTGCAGTTGCCTAGACAATTGCCTAGACCTCAAGGAGGTGGGTGGTTATTTGCTGCTGCAGAGGCTACTGTTCGGGTGCTGTTCGGACAATCATATATTTTGTCGCGGCGCCATGACTTCTCGACCTTGTCGGATTTATCAAAGGCGATGACAGACTGTATGAATAAAAAAAATGTTTCTGCTATGCTAATGGGTAAAGCCAAAACAAGATTCATTATGTCTCTGGCAGTGCTGTATTTGTTTCTACCGCGGGCGGCTGTACAGAACACAAGCAAACTTTTGTTTATGTGTGGGAGTGTTCGGACGGAGCAGCTTGTAAAGGAGCACTAACTACTTTATATTATGGCATCAGCAAAGTAGCGATGAAATGTGGAGTTGTACAATCACGCATATTTACTTATGGGCAAAGTTAGGTCATCAGATCTTGAAGAAGCTAAAGTAAAGATCTTATATGAAAACAAGCAGATTAGTGGATATTTCAAGTCAGGTTTGGATAAAAGTTCTGTAGTAATATATACAAAGTAGTGGATAGACGACAGGCCCGAAGAGGACTTATAAGTCCAGGCCACTGTAAATTTCTATCTACTATTAAAAACTTTTTAAGAATAGTCTAGAGGACTCAAATAGTAACAATAAGTTGCCAAGTTTTTACATTTCACTTTGTTTGTTGTGAAGATTAAAGAGTGCAGGTTCGCAAAGATGCATAACGGAATAATCTTTTCTTACATCGGCAGGAGAGGAGTTACAGGAAATGGTAACAATGTATTCCTCACTAAAACGGAGTCGAATAAACGGTAAAGTGGAAGGAAAGACATTGGAACAAAAGCTAGAATTCGTAGGTATACTTAAGATCTTTATTCACAACAGGGGGTAAATGTGAATGACATTGAAAGAAGTGGAATTTACTATGGGGGATCTTAAGCAAGGTGAGTTCAGAAGCTGTTGTAGCTTCTTGTAGCTGGTTGTAATAAAGCCGTCCAGTAGTTAGATTGAGCTGTCGAACTCTTTATTAAGTATAGGGCAACAACCTTTTCTGACCTTCTGACCTTGGATGCTTGGTCGCTTGTGCTTTGTAAGTTCATTTACACTATTTCAATATGGCGACTGTAGTTTTGATTTTTTGACCGCGTGGTCAAAAAGTTTGTTTCACTATATTTATTAGAATTACTATTCCGTTAATAGCTTGCAATATAGAGTGATTTTCGAACTTGATACGCAGGTTTTGAACGACACGCTGACGCTCTGGTGAATAGGGCACACACTTTTATGGGCAGTCGGGAGCTATCTGACAAGACACCTTTAGATGTTCATGTTATGTTTGTTCCAACACTGATGTATGGAAATGATTGTTGGGTACGCTAAACGAAGCATGCAAATATATTTAATGCTGGGGGAATGAGAGCATTATGAACTATGTGGCGTGGTCACCATAATGACAGAAGATGTCTGGATTTTTTTTTCTTGATCGTAAAAACAAAACTGTAATACATACAAGCTTTGAAAGATTTTTGCGTACGCTAGTAAAAAAAAATGTTGGGCTCTTACTTTCTGATGTGGAACGGAACTTCGACTAGCACCTGGCCAGTTTTTTTATGAAGAACCTACAGTTTCCATATATGCTTTGTTCAAATAGGAAATAATGCTAGAAGCGGCGCCAGTTGGCTGCTATTCTCCCTTCTATATCAATACATATTATAAAACTCAACGTCTCTGTCTCCGTTTATGTTCTTTTCACGCGATAACCACTCATTATCATAATATCATCATCATGTTAGCTCGCCTTCCGCTTTTAGCTACTGCCAGCGTACAGTCGTGGCCAGCCCACTGTCAGTTTAGCTTGTGACTTTGTGGTCTTGTGACTTTAATGACTTTAGTTCTCTTCCGGATAATCCTGGACCACCAGGTAAGGTACCAGCGACGTATACTGGCTTTGGCACCACGTTGCTTTAACATGTCTTTGGTGTTTTCCAAATTCATGCCAAGTCCCACTCGTCGTGAAGATTCATCTACCTAATTGTTGCAAATTGCAAATTTCTACATCATTAAGTTTTTGAGATAAACGCCTCTGATAGATAGACATGTGAATAATTTTATATAGGTTCCTCTAATTTTCTTAATCTGGATTTGCCAGAAGGGATTTGATACAAAATTCTTTTGCCGTTAATCTCGAAAATACATACAACTTTATTGAAAATAAAAACAATAATGAAACAAACTGGCATTAAAATTAGCTCTTTAGTTTTTGAAAAAAATAATTGTCTATACAAATACAAATTATTACACAACCCAAATATTACCATTTCCGTTTAAAAAAGGATATTGAAAACTAACAAAAAATCTATAAAATAAATCTAACTTTATGAGTACATTACTAGGCAATACATATCATTAGACTGTCAAAACCGGCCAAGTGCGAGTGTGACTCGCGCACAAAGGGTTCCGTACCATTATCTATAAAAACTGGAAAAAAATCACGTTTGTTGTATGGGCTCCCATAATGTGTCGAATCGAGTCTAGGTTAAAAAAATAAAAGTATTTGTATCAGTTGTCTGTACTGGTAATCATACTGCAATCCTTGCCCATTCTGCCAGCTATGTCGGTCACTATAGTTCTTGTCTGCATGTTCTCATTTCGAATTCGATCCAAGGAGACTTCGAGCATAGCTCGCTCTATCGCTCGATTTCCTCATCTTTAAAGTTTTTTACCAAACAGAAAAACTTTCTTTAGAATTCTTTTTTTGAACCCGTTCCCGTCTTTTATAACCTAATCAAATCGTGTTTCATATGTAAGTTGCTGCTGAAATTTTGCTCAGCTAGTAATACAATAATATGGTACAGCTGGTCTGGAGCCCGAAGGTGTCTGTAGGAACTTCCCCGACGTGTTTGAGCAGTTAGATTTGTCTTGATTTGTGCTATAGATTAGGTAGTTTACAGAGTCTGATGACGAAGTCGTAATGTAGGCAAAGGAACTACTACCCTGACCAAGATAGCTCCATCGTGTTTGGGTTTTATGCATTTGGAAATGGTCAGTTTTAGTATGTACTCAAAGTATGACATATCCGCAAGTGAAACGAGTCGGTCTGCCGGTTTTCAGTAGTTGCATCTTTGAGAAAATGAGAAAAGCCGCATGAGACTTCATTGTTTAAAAATTAACAAAAAGGGAAATTGACAATTTTAGTCTTCTTTACCCATAAATTAAACGTGAAATAGAGATAGCTTATACACTGGATATGGGCATAGGCTACTTTTATATCCCAGCAACGGAACCGAAAAACAGGATTCGCTAATTTTTGTTATGTATGCAGATAAAACCGCAAAGCATAGATAGTTAAAATGTTTCTAGGACGATTAAGAGTTTAAGAGTGAATGAGCATTTATTTTTTTGGTAGAAGAATTGGCTCGTTTTAGTTACCTACTTTTTAGTTTTTGTTGATTTCTGCTTAATGCTAGGTTTCATATTAATTTGGGACGTACTAGGATACATATAATACAAACAAATTTTTATTTAATGAAACAAAACCTTTAGGACCTAAATAAGAATTAAATCAACCTAATGAAATTTTCTTTACTAAACTTACATTATCTAATCATCTTTGGAATCAATCACAGATAAGATATTAATTAGGTACTTTAAATATGAATGAGAAAATAAAACATATTGCTGAGAAGGTTAGAAAGGAAATATTTATCAATAATGGGAAATTATTTTAATCTTCTGTATCTCCTTCCTCACTGCTTAGGCACGTAGACGAGAAATCTGTAAAACACCAGAATAACTGTATTGTGTGATAAAATAACAATAGCGGTGATGGTATATGCAAAATTTAATTATTAATTAAAATACATTGATATTGCTACCTATCAGATTGGGGCAGAAAAAAACTTAGCTAATGAATAATATTTTGATATTTTGAAAATATTTTTTTTAAATATCAGACTATTATGGTAGTAAAAAGATCAAAACATCTCTGACCAACCCTCTTAGGGTTAAAGGCCGAGAAGACAATATTCTTAATTATATATATAATATGCTATTAATCTACATGCAAACATTGGTTACCTAAAGATTATTATCTGTATGTTAAGACTCACCGCTGATATCATCCGTAATGTTATCGTTTTCTAGTGTTATTATATCAGATACTCTATCTGGTAATCGGTTCCCTTCATACCAGAGAGGAAGATATTTCCCATGTTCTTCCTTCCACCCGTGACTAGTGGATCTTTGGTGGAATTAACCTAGATATTTGACACATATTTAGCCCGAAGCATCTGTCGATAAAGTTCTATTTCTGACAGGGGCAAGAAAGCAGCATCAAAATTCATGAGGGTTTTTTCAAACTTTTCGTTCTCTTAATTGGGCTTATTTTTTTTAGGAAAATCTTATGACGGGCTTTATCAACAGAAATACTATTAACACCATACAACTCAAAAACTAATTGTTCAAGTTTATTTCTGGTTTCATTTGTTATTGGTGTTTCGTTATTTAGCTCTATGAGAGCTTGTTGGTAGTCTATTTCGGCTTAAGATATTGAAAGGATTTTGTTTGCCTTTTCTATAAAATGCGGGTGTGTAATCACACCGTCAGGGCATGAGACACTGGCATACTTGTTGCCAGCATTAACATAATATGACTATAAACAGTACTGTAAACCCTGATTAGTTTAGCAATATCTAAGTACGTCCCAAGTGAATATGAAACCTAGCATTGTTCGGGAAATAAACAAAAAAGTAACTAAAAACGGGTCAAATCATTATTTTAAATGCTCATGATCACTTAAAAATTATAATAGAATCTATTCTTATCTAAAATAGAAATATTTTTAACTATTTATGTTTCGCGGTTTTACCTGCGTATCAAGAATTAGTGATTCTTACATTCCAGTAAGTATCGTTGCCAGGATAGAAATTAGCCTATGTCCATATCCAGTGTATAAGTTTCACGTTTAATTTATGGGTAAAGAAGACTAAAATTGACAATTTTCTCTTTTTGTAAATTTTTTGAACAATGAAGTCTCATGCGGCTTTTCTCATTTTCTCAAAGATGCAACTACTGAAAACCGGCAGACCAACTCGTTTCACTTGTGGATATGTCATACTTTGAGTACATACTAAAACTGACCATTTCCGTTATAATTGTTTTTTCCTGAACAATGAAGCCTCTTTCATGCGCTATTTCTCGAAGACGCAACCACTGAGAGTCGGCAGACCAACTTGTTTCACCTATCGTGATGCCATACTTTGAATATGTCCCAAAACTGACCATTTCCGTTATCCGTTCCGTTCCGTTTTTTTTTCTGAACAATGAAGCCTCTTTCTTGCGCTGTATCTCGAAGAAGCAACCACTGAGAGCAGCAAACCGATATAATTCACATCAGGGGAACGCTCTACAACTCAATATAATTAATCTAGTCGTATCCATTATCGTTCTGAAAATTCCTGTCACCTCTTATACTATTATTAGTCCAGGAGGAATCGGCTCATGAGTACCGAAAACTATTCGACCTCAATTTTTTTATGCGATCCTCTTCAAATTGCCCTTCTAATGATATAAATGCATGTTGCCATGGCGCAACCCGGTGCCATATTGTTTAAACCGAAATTGTTTAAACAATTGCAAAGAATTGTTATTTTTCAACCGGACAAATTTTTTTCATATTCTTTATTGAAATACCAATAAAAAAAGTTCCTATGACTTTTAACGATAAAGTTAATATTTTTAAAGATATGAATTTTTAAAGGTTCGAAAAATCTCAAATTTGGGTACTTTCGACCCATGAAAAATATATTAAAAAATATTGTCCGGTTGAAAAATAACAATTCTTTGCAATTGTTTAAACAATTTCGGTTTAAACAATATGGCACCGGGTTGCGCCATGGCAACATGCATTTATATCATTAGAAGGGCAATTTGAAGAGGATCGCATAAAAAAATTGAGGTCGAATAGTTTTCGGTACTCATGAGCCGATTCCTCCTGGACTATATAGATAGGTCCGTGTAGATATAATTATTTTTATACATACATACTTTGTATCTGGCAAGTAATAAAAATTCCGCAAAGAATTCCTTTTTCAACTTCTGACAAACCTGTCATCTTCCACTTTCGTCCGTGTATTTTTGGTTTTACATTTTTTTCTAAAATTTTTATTTTTTAATTTAAAAATTGTGATCAATAGTTATCTTACAGAGATGATGGGCCTTCGAGGATATAAGTAGTGGCTAGTACCAATGCCGCAGGACCCTTTTGACTACCTACGATGGAATGTCAGTCGAACGATAGCAAAAAATTATTCAAAGTGTTTGATGCTTCTAAAAGAAAACGAACGAAGAAGAAACGTGACGGTGTTGATGATAACTCCATAGTTACTGACGACTCTACAGGCGTAAGTAATTTTTTTACGTGAAACCTATATTTTTTGATATTTATGCGTGAGCCGAGAATTTAGTACGGACTTAGGTACTGAGTTTTATTGGTTATGGGCTAGTGGTTTCGGCATCTACCTCGCGTTCTGAGGGGTGGCTGTTCGAGCCCCGGTGTGTACCAATGACTCTTTTTTTAAATTCCTTAAGTACATTGAATTTTCACACCATTGGCTAAGGGAAACATCGTAAGAAAAGCTGCTGACGTAGAAAAGACGTAACTATGTGAAGTTCGCAATTCGCAGTGGGCTCTCGTGGTGGATTATGTTTATCAATCACTCAATCCGAAGACCGTCCGGTCGTACGAACGCTGGCAACTGGAAATTACTGCTGGCATTATTTTGGTTTTATTTTGTTCACTTTTAGTGCTGGTCAAAAATTTGGTAAATAATAGTCTAGTATGTCTCGAAAAATATTGGCTGTTTAGCAAGTGGGCGGATGACAAGTGGCAGAAGTGGTTGGATAAAGCACACGGAACAAGTGTCTGGTGATGCCCACCCACGATGTTTATATTATCTTAGCTTATCAAAAAATTATCTCAGGTTCTATAATACCTTTAATTAAAAAAAGCGGCTTACTTAGTGAGTTTGGCTGGGTGAGAAAGGCGGGAGGAGCGGGTATGGCTGCGCGCAATAGCGACGATCAAATTAAAAAAAACGTTGACTAAAATGATTGTTTTTTTCATTTTCTAGCTAATTTACAATGAAAACTACCGTGGATATACACACTTGTTTAACCGTGAATTCTGTACCATAGGTAACAATCCATCTTGTGGCATTGATTATCTATAGTTGTGTTGTATCCCTAGTACAGGGTAAAAACCTCTTCTTAGAGGAAAGAGGCTTAGGCCATAGCCCACTGACCCTCTCTACTTTCAGAATTTTCAAGCCGCCCATAAGGGTCCTGGCTTGACTTAACGACTGCTTTCATATGACAATAGTTAGATAATTATAGGTAGTACCGAAGTATCGTAAATCCTATTGAAATATAATTTCTAAAGTTTCCTAAATCCAGGTTTGTCAAGGTATACGTCGCTCTGTATCGGCCAAGGCAAGCCTCCAGGATATGTCAGCATCGCACGGTATGGACATGTCCACGGAAAACAATACCGGAAACAGGTTTTATATTTGTTTTCATGGTTAAGGGCCTCAGTAGACACGATACTTTTAGTATCAGCAACCGTCGACTTCTGCTGCATCGCCTTTTTGTGACTTGCTGCATTTGATCGAGGTATCAAAATTGTGCGTTTTTGGGGACTTTTATGTTGCTGCATTACGTTTTACTTGCCACATAGAAAACGTGTCAAATGAAACATCTCATTGAAACCTACGTTTTGTCAAGATTCTATCTTTCTATTGGTCGACCGACTACGCATGCGCAGTTTCACACAATCTAAAGTCGAATCGCGCCCTTCAGGTGTGGTAACCAGTAGACGCCACAGACGCTTAGGAGGTTAACATAGATATAAAAGTTTAATCTAATTTAATCTAATTTGTCAATTATTGTTTTAAGTGTCAAAATAGCTCAGTCGCTGCATCAAGCTTCTGAAAAGCATCTAAATCGTCAGCTTCGGTTGCCGATGTGAAAAGCATCGTGTGCTGGGGCCCTTAGTTGAATTTTTAGATTATGCATCTAAGATAATTACATGTACAATTTTAAACCATATATTAAGATACATAGTAGGTAGTTACTCTAAAATAAACTTTGGTAATTTTATTTCCGGCAATATTTGGTGACAGGAGAACAGGAATTGGGACATGGTAGACGGTATCTGTCGCCTGTCTCTACTTGTTGCCATTGACAATAAAACCAGATACATGTCTAAATACGTATTTGTTCTAAATGCGTCCTTCTAAATTTAATGCAAATAAATGCATTGGTAGATTCAATCTTTATATAGGTTATCTAAACAAATATTGTACAAGAATTTCTTTAAATTCATCAATCGATTCGGCTTCCTTTAACGACATGAAGGGAATCTAGTTCTCTAACACAAAATTGTTAATTTTACCCTTCCACTTAAGTTTTGTGATGGCCCACAAGTGTTCAATTTTGGAAACTAAATCACTGAATATATAAAAGTTATACTACGACTGGATTCTACAAGGAAGTCGCTGTTTATAGTAAATAGCATTGATATTTGCGATGCAGATGACTTTTTTTATATACCACTAAGGTGGCAAACAAGCTAATAGTCCGTCTAATGGCTCCTAATGAATTCGACTCTTTCATTCAAAGAAAAAATCACGTGTGAAAACTTGCAAAGCCGCGTTACAATTTGGGAGTACCTACACTCTGACTTTGAAATATTGACTCTAAACCTGACGCTATTCGTGTTGTGGCAGACGCGTATCAAGTCAACGGCCCACGAGGACCTCGGGTGAGCATCAAAAAGAGTTGATTGGGACCTTTCTCTATCGCCCCAGTCCAGTTAAAAGAACCATCTGATAAGGTAGAGCTAATTCGTACGAGGAAACTCTTGTCTGAGTGTAGTCTACGTGTTGGTCTGTTTGAGTAAGAGCA
Organism: Apoda limacodes; assembly: GCA_946406115.1. Taxonomy (NCBI): domain Eukaryota; kingdom Metazoa; phylum Arthropoda; class Insecta; order Lepidoptera; family Limacodidae; genus Apoda; species Apoda limacodes. Next base: position 15,762,064 of record OX291560.1, read on the forward strand.
TGGGTTAACTATTACCACAGCTTAAATAATATTTAATTCAGTCGGCTATAAAAGGCATCTAGACGGAGCAATCGTGAGATAAGTTGCGCGGCGAGAAGACCTGTCTTACATACATATATGTATGGCTATGTAAACACATACATATATGTATGGCTATGTATATACTTAAATATATGTATGGCTACGTATACATATACATACATATATGTATGGCTAGTCGGTTGCTATCCTTCCAGCCATACATTTTGTCACGACTTCTCGACGGCTTTCTAAATGACTGACTGTATTTAGGAAAATAAAATGTACTGTCAGCACGTTAATGCACAAATGACGTATGTTATGGTTAGGTAGGTACTACATTTAGGTATGGTTTAATAAAGTTATTTTTTGTTCAAAAGGAACAGGGTGAGTAGTCCATCGGCTACACCGCGATCGTCTAGACGACATAGGCGTCAAGGGTAAGTACACTCACAAAAACAAACAAAAAAACTGCCTGTGTTCTTCAGGTTAGAAAATCTAAGGTTTTTAAGCAACTTTTTATATCACATACGTATTTTGCGAGTTATTGACGAGTTGTACTTATTTTTACCGCATCTCATTTTGCTGGATGACGTTGGAGAGGTTTTCTAAAATACAATTGAAGTTTCTGAAGTTTTGTCGAACTAGAATTTTTATTTCAGATGTAGGTAACTATATTTTGTAGGTTTAGTTTTCATACTTGAAAATGTTGGGGCTCCCCCTCTAAAAACATTTTAAACGTGTGTTTTGAAAATTATAAAAAAAAAATCTAAAAAGAAAAACACAGATCGCAATTTTGTTTGTATTATTGTGACCCAATGTGCTTGTATCACTTTTAGATCATCTTTGAAATTCTTAGAACTGACGGATAAATAGCAGTATAGGTATAGATATACATAGATTCTAATACTTAGAAATCTTTGGTTGATTACCTACAAGTTTCTTAATATTTAGATAGGTAACAATAGTTACCAAAGTCAAAGTCAACCTTTAGATATGGGTAGTTCAAACTAATCCGTAGTTTGAATTATTTGGGATACGGATCAAGTTTTTATAAAGCAGATGTAGACTGAGTCACAGAAGTGTTTAAAATATAGTTCATTCCTATATCAATTATTTATTATTACAATTTACCACCCATGTTTTTACTCGTGTGCTTAGAAATAAAAAACCCCGATCTGCGCGTGGAAACCAATCGGTAAACGCGGGTAAATGCATGCGCGGCGTGGGACTGATAGGTAAATTATATGACTGCGACCTGCGCAGATGACCTTGAAACCCTAAGATCCGTGGTTCGAACCACATGACTAAATAACCTACAGACTGATAGCTTCAAACAACCGGCGCTAGCGAGAGCACTACTACAAGCACGGGTATGTGTGCGTGGCCTGTCACTGACACGGCGCGCGGGGCGAGGACTGGCGCCCGCTAGAGTAAAAACCGTTTTAAACTGGCTCAGTGAGCGAGCGCATCTCAGGGCTTCGTGTGCGAGTGCGAGCGATTAAAATTATAGTTCTTTTAGTGTTTGCTATCGATTAGTGCAAAGCCTTTTAGAAATGCCAAATACATGTACTGTGTGTATGAACAATTCTAATAAAAAAAAAGGAAATTTCCTTTTTACATACCCAAAAGATCTTGACAGGTAAATACCTAGATTTTGTTTATCCTAAGTTGGCTGAATAATTACAATAGGAAGGTGAATATTATAAAACGTAGGTACCTACAATAATTATGATACATATAAACATGCATATATTAATGTATACACACAAATATGTAGAATAATATTATTCCCTACTGAATACAAATAAAATCAGAGATCTTTTTTAGGGTTCCATAGCCAAATGACAAAAAGGTCCCTTATAAATCCAACTTGTCTGTCCGTCCGTCCGTATGTCACTGCGTTATAATTCCGCAATCTTTGCATATGTAGATTGTAATGAAATTTTACAGGAAAGTCTTATGTGAACCGTCACACAGATTTTTAATGAAGTTAAGCAAAATATTAAGGGGTAGCATATATGATGATGATGATGAACTGAGGGACGAAAAGTATTTTAAATGTGTCAGTTGACAACCCTACCAGTTTAGGTATGATTTGATGATGACAGACAGACATACAGACACACACATAGAACAAAATGAAGGGTACGGAACCCTAAAAAGGAATAAGATTTAACTATACCCGACTCCAGTACTTGCGCCCAATTCATAGTTTTCTAATATCGATCAAGAAAAAATTAGGTTCGATAAACAAGTTTTTTTTCTGTTTGTAGGTATTAAATGCAAGAAATATTAATATTAACTAGGTATGTATTGTTTTTAAACATCTGTTAAGGTACCAAAGTTCATTAATTTGTTCTAGGAAAGAAACCCAATCTCTAGCCCTAAAGGCAGGTGTAACTTTGTCACCGCGGTCGATAACCCCACCGCAGGTATTACCTACAGGTTTTCATTCTTGCTTGACTCTAGTAAACTGTAGTTATTTTTGTCACTAGAATCTATCTTTAAGGTACCTACCTAAATGAATGGTAGGAAAATGAAAAGGTATAAGTATGCAATTGTAGCTGTTATTGTCAAAAGCCTATTGATGATAAAAGAAAATAGTAGGTCGTTGCACTGAGTGGAAAGTGACTACTTGTTGCACTGAGTGAAAGGTGATTTCTTGTTGCACTGAACGGAAAGTGACTTCTTGTTGCACTAAGCGGAAATTGACATCTTAATGCACTGAGTGGAAAGTGACTTCTTGTTGCACTGAGCAGAAAGTGACTTCTGTTGCACTGTGCCGAGTGGTAGTTCGGGGCACGAGCGAGGGCTCTAAAAACAAGTGATGCAAGAAGTTTTTTTTTAGTGAAGTTCATAATCTGCTTTTCTTTTAACAACAGAAAAAAAAATTCTGCACTAAAAACCCATAAGATAAAATGATTTTTTATACAGTATTACTTCACAATTTTTTTTTGCTGCTTGCAATTTTAGGTGAAGGTAGTAAGATTTTTTATTAACCTAAAGGTTTATTTTAGGAAGAAGAGATTGGCATCGAACCTCTGGCAGCGGACCGCAATGATTCCTTCATTTACGCGTTCCTAGAGGAGGCCATCAAGAAAGACAAGAAAAAGTAAGGTTTTATAATCGTTAAGTTTATGTCGAGCCTCCAACTATTACAATAAATAAAATGGTTTTGCTACTTACAAATCCAAACAGTTACAAATGCCACATTTTATATGTTGTTGAGTGTTACTAAACTTGACCTGCCAGAGATAAAAAGTCCCAATTTAATTTTGTTTAGGGCATCAGTCTACCCTCGCCTTGGGTTGAGGCTATGGCCCAATGTGGGTAGTGTGCCCAGTTTTTTTACATACGATTTTAGCACTCTTCAAAAGTATGCAGGTTTCGTAAACTTGTACCTGCAAGGTAATTAGGTATTTATAAAAGATTCATATTGGGACATGTCGGGTTAGAACGCCCAATCCTCAGAACTTGAAGCAGATGACAAAACCAATAGGCCACCATGGCTTCTTGTCTAATTCCTCCTTACTTTACTTATAATTGCCAGATGGAATGGTCAAACTTCAAAATGACATAGTTTAACTATAAATAAAAATCAATTTTGTGATAAACAGACAGCGGAATGCTCGTAGAAAGGACGAGCAGCATACAAGCCAGGAGCGAGAGGGGGGGACGCGGGATCACCATCGTCACCACCATCGCCGGCACCGTGATGAAGCACCCAGGGAACATGAGCGTGACAAGTATGAATGAATAATCTTACTCTAGCAAGGAATACGTGTAATGAAATCTTATATTGTTTGTCATAATAATATTAAGTCAATTCATCCGTCTGAGAGGTCCCCACTCCTACCCACTGGTCTGCGACGCGGAAGTACTGATTTACGGTAGGTCCACGCATGCACGAGCAATTAAATACATCTTTGTAGGATTTTGTAGTTACGTCGTGCGCAGAACAATGAGTTGACCACCCATTTTTTTTTACGACCAGTTCATCTGGGTCCCTGACAAGTAGGGCCCCTTTCTTAAAATTCACCAGGGGCGTTTTATACCCCCTGAGCTTCTGCCCAGGTCATGGGGTAAGACATTAATTCTCCTACCCCGACATCCGTACTTTGTTCGCTCCAAGCGAAACATAGAAGACGAACAATGGTTGTTACTACTGAAATCTAAAAAATCGAGCAAGTTTTCATGGAAATACCTAAAAACCGATTTGACGCTCACGTTGACTTATACTGAAAGCGCTGTGGTCTTTTGTCTCGCTCAAGTACACGTGATATTTAATAGCTGGGTTTCAAACTGACATATTAGTCTGGTCAACATGTACCTTTTTGGGTGAAATTTTTGTATAGTCTCCGAAAATTACGATCAAGGTGTCATTCGATTCGGAATATTATGTAGAAAGTTTAAGAAAAAGTTCCAAAAGGGGCCGATGAAAATTGCAAAAGTTATAAACAATTAAAAAAAAAAAAAAGTAGGGGTTTGTTTTTTTTTGAATATCACAAAAACTATCAAAGATATTCGAAATTTGAAAAAAGATCTGAAAAGAGGAGGAAATTTCTTAAAAAAAGTCCTGCCTCCCGGAACTGTATCTTTAATATTTATAATTTTTACGGGGCCCTGAACATAGCGCTAAAAGCGGGTAGTCTGGCTTCCGCTCGCGATTTGTCATTCGGACACGGTAACAATAAAAATCATTTTAATATATTAAATATGAATATTAAGGAATAAAAAAAATTTAGTACTATTGGGATATATAAATGAACAATAATCCGTAGGCGAAAAATTTTTATCCCCATTTTTCCATTAGTTATGCATTAGTTAATTAACTACTTTTTCTGAATAGAATGTTAACAGAAAAAACCTGATTATTATTAAACTACAACCCTAGGATTTTTTTCACTTCGTGGAGTTATTCTTAAAAGGCATTAAAATAGATCCCCTTTGGAAAAATTTAAAAATGTTAATTTTCCACTTTTTTATTAACAATCGAAAACATTAAAAAATTAAAAACTGCATAAAAGTTATTAAAAAAATTTTGTTTTTCAAATATTTCAAATTTTATGATTTCTAACGGTTAAAAGTAACATGAAAATATTTTTTTTTAATTTTTTACCGCGATTGTTTAAATAATTGTTATAAACAAATGCATTGTTTATAAGATAATCAACAATTTTTTTTTCCTAATCTACTTGTTGATATAAATTATGATTTTTAAGAAAAAAATTATTCCTTAAAAAAATTTATTTATTGCTATAAAATGCATTTCTTAATTTACAATCGTTTTTTACCACTAAATATAAATATTAAGGAACCATTTTTTCTCTAAAAATCATAAATTCTATTGTTCTTAAATATTCTGGAAAAAAAATTTTTTTTTTTTCATTTTTTATTTGTTTATTTAATAAACAATTTGTTATAAACAAATGGATTTTCTTACTTTATTTTTTTTTTAATTCGTAATTTAATTATAAAAGCAGCTATGTATTATTTTTTATGAAAAATTTTTTTTATCTATTTTTTATATAACTTTTAATATTTTTATGTCCTAAAATTTGCCTTTTTATCTCGCTCTTTTTCTTTTATAATTGGTATAACTTTTAAACTATTATATATACGACAATTATACTTCAAGTCGTTTTTATTCACTATAAATTAATGAACAATTTAAGCTTTTAACTTCAGCTCTAGCTCTTTGATTTATGTTAATTATTGACAATTGTTTATAATAAATAAACCGAAAAATTTTTTTTCATGTTTTTCTATTCCAAAACGTGGTTAAATGTTCATAAATTTATAATTATGAGCCTTTGATGACTTGCATTTTACTAATTTGCTGTTATTAAAAATTGATTACAATCGTATTTGCATAGACTTTTCCCGAAAAATTTTAAAACTTTTCCATTATGTTAATTACATTTTAACGAGTGTTCTTTTATCAATCTTTCCAAACTAAGATTCTTAAAATTACTTTAGAATTTTTTAGGCTCATAATTATAAATTTATGAACATTTAACCACGTTTTGGAATAGAAAAACAAGAAAAAAAATTTTTCGGTTTATTTTTTATAAACAATTGTCAATAATTAACATAAATAATAGAGCTCGAGCTGAAGTTAAAAGCTTAAATTGTTCATTGATTTATAGTTAATAAAAACGACTTGAAGTATAATTGTCGTATATATAATAGTTTAAAAGTTATACCAATTATAAAAGAAAAAGAGCGAGATAAAAAGGCAAATTTTAGGACATAAAAATATTAAAAGTTATATAAAAAATAGATAAAAAAAAAATTTCATAAAAAATAATACATAGCTGTTTTTATAATTAAATTACGAATTAAAAAAAAATAAAGTAAGAAAATCCATTTGTTTATAACAAATTGTTTATTAAATAAACAAATAAAAAATGAAAAAAAAAAAATTTTTTTTCCAGAATATTTAAGAACAATAGAATTTATGATTTTTAGAGAAAGCATGGTTCCTTAATATTTATATTTAGTGGTAAAAAACGATTGTTAATTAAGAAATGCTTTTTATAGCAATAAATAAATTTTTTTAAGGAATAATTTTTTTCTTAAAAATCATAATTTATATCAACAAGTAGATTAGGAAAAAAAAATTGTTTATTATCTTATAAACAATGCATTTGTTTATAACAATTATTTAAACAATCGCGGTAAAAAATTAAAAAAAAATATTTTCATGTTACTTTTAACCGTTAGAAATCATAAAATTTGAAATATTTGAAAAACAAAATTTTTTTAATAACTTTTATGCAGTTTTTAATTTTTTAATGTTTTCGATTGTTAATAAAAAAGTGGAAAATTAACATTTTTAAATTTTTCCAAAGGGGATCTATTTTAATGCCTTTTAAGAATAACTCCACGAAGTGAAAAAATCCTAGGGTTGTAGTTTAATAATAATCAGGTTTTTTCTGTTAACATTCTATTCAGAAAAAGTAGTTAATTAACTAATGCATAACTAATGGAAAAATGGGGATAAAAATTTTTCGCCTACGGATTATTGTTCATTTATATATCCCAATAGTACTAAATTTTTTTTATTCCTTAATATTCATATTTAATATATTAAAATGATTTTTATTGTTACCGTGTCCGAATGACAAATCGCGAGCGAAAGCCAGACTACCCGCTTTTAGCGCTATGTTCAGGGCCCCGTAAAAATTATAAATATTAAAGATACAGTTCCGGGAGGCAGGACTTTTTTTAAGAAATTTCCTCCTCTTTTCAGATCTTTTTTCAAATTTCGAATATCTTTGATAGTTTTTGTGATATTCAAAAAAAAACAAACCCCTACTTTTTTTTTTTTTAAATTGGTTATAACTTTTGCAATTTTCATCGGCCCCTTTTGGAACTTTTTCTTAAACTTTCTACATAATATTCCGAATCGAATGACACCTTGATCGTAATTTTCGGAGACTATACAAAAATTTCACCCAAAAAGGTACATGTTGACCAGACTATATGCGGTAGGCGGGTAAATCCTGAAATTTCAAGTCAGGATACCGGTTCTTAAGGTAGTTTTTCAATTAAAATTGTAGATATATAGTTACTTAGATTTAATTACATAGTGCTTAAATAACATTTGTGTTAACAGGTCCCCAAAAGATGATTCAAGAGGTTTAGATCAGAATGTGCTGTATGAGACTTTTGCAAAGTTGTACAAACAAATGACTCCAAAAACTCCAAACAAATGTACCAAAGTTGTGAGCAATATAATGTTAAAAATATGTTTCGTTTTCTTCTTCCTATTTTTTATTATTCAATAACCTTAATTCGTTTCAGAAACCTGTAAACAGCAACAAATCTTTACAGTGCGAGGATTTATCGAAACTTGACTCTTGTAGAATGTATACACAGAACGAACACTCCCAAGTAAACATGTCTCCTTCTAGGGCTAGAAGTAATGAAGATGTTAATATTAAACGACGAAGCCGCGAGAAAGTTGACCAGCTAGATAACGTAGACAAATGTAATATTGGATACAACAGCGGATATGATTACGTTCCTAGAATCAATAACCTAAGACGTACAGCTGAAGATGAAAGATGTAGAGATTATTCTTTCTGTAAAGATGTTAGAAGCGAAAATGATCATTCGCATTATAGATCACGTGTAGACAGTAGAGATTATGTAGAATACGATCGCAGAAGTAGAGAAAAGTACAACGATGACAGAAAAAGAAATGTAGATAATACAAGCAGAAGTTACGATTTACACAGAAACTGTGGCTACGTTGAAGATGAACATGGAAGCAGAAGGACCCTAAGAAATGAAAGAACAAAGAGTAAACAATTGATTGATGAAAGAGACAGGAGATTTGACGATAGAGATTTCAGAGATAAATGTTACGATGAAAAAGCATTAGATTCACACGATCGACGTTACTGCTCTAAAGATCCTCATCGATTAAGGAAAAATAAGGAATGTTATGAAAGAATTTCTACTACATCAAGGGAAAATTTTTACAGAGATAAAGAAAGGGATAAGTATTCGGAACGTGAAAGAGATTCCGGTCTAAGCGTCGCTGATGAAACTAGTACTATCAGTGGAAGAAGCACCTACTTTAAAGCTGTCAAAGTAAGTGATTTTATAAATTAAAATAATTACAAAATGTTATAGTGATATTCATAACAACACTAACTTTACAACTTTTTTGTTTAAAGCAAGAGATAGCGGAGCAAAGAGAGGCAATGGACAAAATGATGAAGCTGTGGAAAGATCTAATGAAGTGTTTCAAGAATCTTTCACAAGCGCAAGCCCTGGATAGCAACAACGTAAAAAAACTACTTTTGTAATATTAAAGGCTGAATGTAAAATGTTGTTTTAAAATTCTAAATATGTTTCCAAAGGAAACTGCATGCCATGCTAGAGAATCTGCTACAGAACAGCTACGTCTTTGGCGCGAGTGTATGCGGCGGTACGAGACCGTCGCCCGGGACGTCGGCGACACCGACGCTAGACTTATGGTTACGTAAAAAACTACCTATATTATTTCTTCCGATATAATTATCAGACCCTGCGATATTATTCCTAATATTTTTACGTATTATTTGTGAAAGGTTCGATCAAGTTCAAGAATTTCATCAATGCTATATAACGCTTAACTATAAAAGAAGCTGATTCTAGCAGAGATAGAAGCTGTGCTGATTGATTTTTACAACTCGCATTGAATCTGATTTCCGACGACAAGTTAAAGTTTTCTGCCCTCTTAAATTGACATTTTCATAAGTAACAAGAGTTAAAAAAGAAACTTGACCAAGTAACTTCCTCAGAAATTGGCTTGGCCTTGGCCACCCAACTGTTTAACTACTACATCTATGACATCCCCTAGACTATTGATATCAAGTTTATCTTCGTCGATGACACAGTATATCCTTCTGCACTGGTGACAAATTTTTTATTCCTTATCTCTCCTAAAACAAGCCCTAATATATACACTTGCAAAACCTCCACGATTTCGGTCTGTGTAGCTAATAGGGCATCCCTCTATTTGCTACATAGATGGAAATCTTGGAGCAAAAATAGTGGTCCGGTAGCTAAGCGTAAAACATTGCACTCTTTGATCAAGTAAAGTTGCCACAGGTGAAGTACAGAGCCATATCTTCAATTTCAACCGAGAAGGTAAGTTGGGGCCCATGTAGTTGACTACATTTCGGGGGCAGAATCTAAGAAATTATTGTTTTATCGATATTTCTCATATCTCGCTTGCAGAATGCCACATTTTCACTATGTAAGGCATGAGCAATTTTTGTGTTTGGCATGGTTTTAATCCGAGCTTAACCTAGATTTTTCCGTTCCTAATGGCCCGCTACTGTATATAACAATGACGAATTCGAGTTACATATATGGTCCTTCGTTGGAGCAGATTAAAACGAAACTACCTAGCACGATACTTTACGCTATTCGTTCATGTTCAACGCATCTATTTCCTACATATATAATGTCACAACATAGATCTAGATTGAGTTTCGATGATTTAAAGCTTAATATGCACCTTTACCAACACTGTTTTGAATCATTCAGAAGGTTGTCACGGTCGATTCCCTTTATCATCATCAATCTGCATCATTCATAAGTAATTTTATTTCAATTGCGACATAACATAGCCATTATCCATAGGAGGAGATAACCAAGCAGCGATCCGAGATGGCGGAGATGTCGACTATGTGGCAGGAGTGTTTGCAGAGGTACCGAGACATGAGCAATGACTTCAACAGCCTCAAGAAGCAAGTCACCACCACGCATGTACGTATTTACGAATAATGTTATTCTATCACTATTGTTAAAGCTATACTTCCGATAAAAATTAAAAATTCGTCGACACTATAACATCCTAGCTTTAGTCGTTATACTGTAGAGGCACAGGCCTCTCCTTCAAGCAGCAGGCTTAGGCCATAGACTAGTATGCTAGCGAACTAGTGGGTACTAGACTGCCTCTATCTTGGAAACGATTGCTATCATACATATGACACCAGCAAGGCAAGAATGATGGTTTGCCGTGGCCTTTGAAACACACACATTCTATAAATGGCCACGCCTGCCATTAAGGGGTATTTTATGAAAACATTGATGACATGATAATAAGAAATTAATGAAAATACAATATAAAATATCGATCGATCAATGTACACCTTCATACCCAGTAGTAGGGGAGACCGGGGTAAGGCCGTGTTGCTAAGGATTTAAGGCTGTAAGTCTCCATTTTCCAAACACAAATATCAGAACTCAGCTTTAATCATTAATCAGTCTCATACAGAAATAATTATAATGATGGCATTAATCACTAAAAAACAAAAAAAACTAAACTTTATCTAATTCCGGTTTTGCCCCGAACCCTGGACAAAACCATATACTGTATACGATACTACCCCGGTAATTACGAAGAGACAACACAAACCATACACATAAAATCATCAAGGACCTCTGAATTAAAGCCTGTACAGCCTTCACGAGCCCAGCCTTTGTAACCTATGCATTGCATCCAACCTTCATCTATGCGACTTGTTCCATATTCCTCAAGGCAATACAGGCAAATGTTTTCATTTGTGGCATTCGTCTTTGACTTTTTGGGTAATTGAGTCAAATTAAGTTTAGGCGTTTTCTTGCTTTTATTTATAGTTATTAACTCTTCTTTGTAGGGAGAGGATGTGATGACAGGTTTTTAACCTCTGCGACGATCAGTTTTTCTTTTTTGGTCCATGCTTATCTTAGGAACAGGCATTATATCAGCTGGAGAAACAGTTGGATAGGACAGTTCAACATGTGAAGGAGTTAACGGTTTAGCTGAAGTTAATGGCACCCGATCAATCTTTGGCGTAGAAGAAGTTGATGGAACCGAGTCAACGAGTTGCGTAACGGAGTTATTTGACATAGGATCATCAAGTGTAGCAACAGAAGTGGATGGTACCAGGGCATTCAAACTGATAGCAGAACCAGTTGTCAGCGTCGGGTCAACATACGCGCTAGCGGAACTCGAAGCTATCTCCGCAGTTTGAGCTGCAGTAAAATCGGTTTCGTCAAATACGTTCCGATTTGTCGGAAAAATGCCCGTTTTCGAAAAGCCAGACACAGCATTTTGTATTGTGGCTGCCTTACAATAAGCTGCACCAAAAAGTCTTGATAGCTGAAATTGCGTTACGACCCGACCAGGATGATTTCTTAGCCATGTGTTTACATCTTGGGTGTAGTAGGTGCTCATTGGACCCATAATACTTACATCTAGGGGTTGTAATCGGTTGGTGCAATGGGGAGGAAAGCTTAAAATGATGACCCCATTATTCCTGGCCTTTCCAATCAAGGGGAGATTTTTTGTATGAGTCGAATGACCATCAAGTAAAAGCTAGACTGGATCTTCTTTTTGTAGGAGGAAATTTATGGACACTTATCATGTTAAATCCCATAGCTCGTGCAACAGAAGTCGGTTCAGCTGCACGTAGTGATAATTGTGGATGTCGCTTCATAAATCCAAATAACCAATCTTCTCCAGCTAATTTAGTAGTTCTGTTAAAACAATGATCAATATTATTCGCTTCTGCGAGCTGGAACGCTAAGTGGCGAAGATCTTTATACGTAAAGCCAACAAACCATTTTTCCATATCCAGGACATGCTCGACAAGTATTAGTTCTTGAGAATACGAAAAAACTGGCTTATATCGTCCTAGCCCTTTGCTTGTCGAAGAGTCCATATTACTATTGAGTCTAAATTTTTTTACGTGATCCTGTAAGGTAGATTTCGGTACGTTAAAGATCATACCAGCTTTCAAATATCCCATAGTTCCATCACATACTGCTTGAACAGCTTTTCTCATGTTTTCCTTGTCCCATTCTTGTCTGTTTGTCTTCCTTTTATAGTTACGCGGCATAAATATACTACCTGCAATAATAAAAACAATATGCATACATCCGGGTCAAAATCGTACATGGGCCGATTTCACCCCGAATGGTTTTGCGCCAAGACTCTGTTGGTGTAAGTATATCACTCACTAATACACACGCAAATCATTTTGCCTGTAAAACATTCTTAATTACGAGCAAATTACACACACTTTGACTTAGATAATAACAGACTTACGTATATTACACGTCGATTTCACAATTGTAACTAGAATTTACTTCAAAATAAGATCAACACCACCAAAAAACAATTAAATTTATTTTTTTCCAATCGAGCGTGCTCGCACCGACAAGTTTTTGTTGACAAATAGCTCTCATTGGCTGACACCGCTGAGCGAGCCATTACGCGGGAAATTCGAATTCTTGATAGAAATAGACGTACTATACTGTTTTGCCCCGGTATACGGTTTTGTACGGGTCTCCCCTACCCATACGGTATACTCCTGGTGGTACTAGTGGGAAATTATGGGTTTAATCGATCTGTGGAACTAACTGTGTTAGTATAGTATTTTTTAAATATCCCTGCAAACGTTACTAACGTAAAGAGGTAGATTGTATTGTAATGTAACACTCGATTCTAATTTGGACAGCTGGCAACATCGGAGAGTCCCACACGCATTCCTCCGCAGCCACATCCTCCCTTGATCTGTGCAGAAGGAGAGGGCACCATCCCCTCTGCCCCGTACCGCTTACCGCCCAGCTATCCACAGGTATTATTTTCATCGATGATTATTTTATACTCTTTGCTATCGATATTCGCATATGTATAATGTGTATTTAGCAGTTGCGAAAAAAGCATCAATTGTTTTATCATATATAATAAGTGTCAAAACGCAATAAGAAGGAACGCTTACAGGCTGTTTTACAAAACATCTTCATATCATAATTTATAGCAACATACGTAACTCTTTTGGTTATAGGTACGTATGAAAACAAGTGATCTTCAAACGCAAAGCCCTTTTTTGGAATGTTGTTAGCAATTCGCGCGAGAACCCCTTTGGGGCTTCTGCACGCCAGCAATATATTTTTTGACACCAATGAGTAACAATGTGATTGAATGTGGTTAGATACCGCCAGCGGCGATGGCGGCGGGGTACTGTGGCGGTGGCGGGGGATCGCCCCTGCGCCCGCGCGCGTCCGTCCCGCCCGCTTGGTGGTGGTCTCCTGACGACCCACGATCTCCGCACTCCCCCCGCCGCCGCTCCTCGCCAGACTCGCGGGGCTCGCGGGACCGAGACCGCCGACATCGACACAAGGACAGAGACCGAGATCGAGGTCGAGGTACCTTCTACTATTCTGCTTTTACTATTATCAAATAATTATATTAGGGTTGATGATGGGTTCTGTTTCTCTTTTTTCATCACCGCCATCTCAGCCAGAAGATGTTCGTCCATTGTTCAATGTAGGTGTCCTCATATTTTTTCGTAGCGGCCTGTCTTGAGCCCTAGAGGCCACTACTCCTTTCCTGTGGCTCTAACTAGAGCGTCTGCCCACCTAGTAAAAGGCCGTCCTGTGTGTATCCAGTGACAGGTAAATGATAAAAACCGTGTAGTTCTACATACAATAAGGTTGCCAAAATTGCCAAATCTGATCGGTTTCGAAAGTAAATGGCCAGCCGCCATTAATTATGCATCGACCTAGTTGTAAAAAGAAAGACCAGGAACTCAATAGGTTTTTCCTTTTTCCAGTTCTTGACGTTTTGTAGGAAGTTAGTCGATTCGGCATCCCCCAGTGCGGTTTCAGAGAAACTTCCTCCCGCGTACGCTTGGGTTGCGGAATGAGCTCCCTGCCAAGATTTTCTATAAGGACTACACAGAACGGGAATGGGCTTCTTTAAGAAAGAAGTTATAAGAATTTTGAACGGTCGATAACACGCGAGTGTTACCCCTGGTGTTGCAAGCGGCCATAAGCTACGGTGATCGCTTTCCATCGGCGGACCGTTAGCTTGTTTGATACCTTAGTAGTATAAAAAAAAACAATAATTGTTTGGGATTAATAATCTAGGTATTCATTTATTTTTTTAGATGATTCAAGGTACAAAGCGAAGTCGTCTAAACCAACAGTTGCAAGATCTGAGCATAGACATAGAAAAAGATGAAATACCCGGAGACGAGTCTTCGTTATAAGTAGAATGAACAAACATTTCGGTGAACCTAATCATACATTTTCTGGGACTGATCGATACTACACCTTTTGAGAAAACCAAGAAACTTCAAAATGAAAAGGAAAATCACATAAAAATATGAAATTTTTGTTACATTTTCATTAGACTTAAGAAAAAAAATCCTTGGGATCAGAAAACGTAGTTTTCGTAAAAAAATTAAGAGTTAACAATTATAAAAATACGTAAACGGAAGGTTTTTATATTCAATTATTCAAATATATTTTCATTGTGTTTTAAATAAAATGATTTTTGCTAATTATTTTATTAAATATATTTTATAAAGTTCAATATTTGTTTTTTTTTTGAGTTTGGCAGCGTTACAATGTTAACGAAAGTGATTGGGAAAGGTAGGTAGGTAAGGTGAGTCATAAATAATAGCCTAAGCCAAGAAATAACATCGACTAAGAGTAAGCAAAACAGGCGAAGCTCGGCACAATTCGTATATAAATATCTATCTACTCAAAAAATAATTATTGCATCCCCACTAATATGTGCATACCCCTGTAAATCCAGGGAGAAGATATACTGCAGTGGGACTACGAGAAATATGTTACCTTCGTGGACCCATTAATGGGAAAATTCACCTCGTGCAGAGCGGCGCAAGCGATGCGCCTGGACAGACCTTTACTATGCGCGTGCTGCGACTCCAGTATCTGAGTGTATAGTAAGTGCCACGTAAGATGAGACTTGGCGAGCGGTAGAAGTGGTGTGTTTGTGCAGCTGTACAGTTGGTCACAAGAATAATTATACATAGGAGTACGTGAGCCAAATACGGCGCATGCCCTAGCACTTCGCCCCTCTGCGTAAGGGACCTATAAACACGTGGTGTGCAAGTCTCATCTTGTACCTAGGAAATCCAGATGCGGCGCGCTGCAACTCCGTCCGATTCCTGCTCGTCTGAGCGACGCATTATTATACACCGTGTCCAACTCGTCGTCTCACCTGCTTGTCACGACCACTTGTCATACACATTATTAAGACACACGTACTAACCAAAATGGTTACAAAATTATTAGACTGTTGACAATATAATTTTGGAATTGTAAATTGTCTAAAAGTAACGTTTAGCTGTTCATGAGGGCCGCCAAATATCACGTAATTTCATTTTTCGCAAAAAACAGTGTAGAATTGAAAAATCCCACGTGATATTGGGGTATGGAGGGTGTTCGAGTCAAATATCATCCACAGGGGCGGGGGGAGTCGAAAAATCGCCAAAACCGCCTCACATTATTTATGGACGCCCTCATACGTGTACTGTCCTAGCCGCGGTTTACTCTTGTTTGTTATTTCCTAAACAAATTTTGTCTCAATCGCCGATTAGTGAAACGCAATTTTAAACAAACAAATTCTGACCCAATGAGTGTTTGCCTATTTCCTCAAACTAAATGAAAAGTATTCTTTGGCAGTTTTAAATTGAAAAGTTAACAGTCGTCCCAATCTCTAAACCTTTTCAAAACGATTTCAAAATTCTACTATTTTAGAGCAAATTCAAATTCAATTTGTTAGTTGTAGCTTCAACTATTTTTGAGTACCAACCTACCAAAATAATATAAAATTTACAAGGTCAAAGAAAAACCAGGTTAATAAAAAAAGGCAGGTGACAAACTTGCAGGACCAATGCATGGTGTCACGAGAATGAGTCTTGAACTGGTATTAACAATGCAGCTTAGTTTGATTCATTTTCATCTTCATCTTCACTTTTGCAAATTTCTCACTTTAGCCGCGCGAAACAACTGCTCTTTAGTAGCGATTTCGGTTGACCCCTTATGTTTTGCAGCCATAACTTCTTTCGTCATGCAGCGCGTTTTTACCCTAGTCATTATAAGTAGAAACAGGTGATACCTATCTGTCATGGCTTACTACATGGCCAAGATATTCAATCTTTCACTTTTTGGATGGCCAGCACCAGCTTTCGTGTTCTAAATGACGTGGAGAACTTTGTAATTTTTAACCTTCTGTGTCCAGCTTATACGGATCATGGGTTTTTTCGTAAGTTTGTATTAGTTCGCGACCTCCGTAAAAAGGGCAAATTTTTTCAATTTTTTTAATTTAAAAGGGTAAATATGTGGCAGGATGTAGAAAGCGAAAGTGTCAAACCAATGTGGTGGATTTTACAATTTCAATGGATTCAAACTTTTATTGAATTGCTCTATAATTATAATATACATGTATTGCATTGCTCTATAAATATAATATCAGTAGATAGAACATCTGTACAATTCAAAACTCTATGGTTGACCAAAGGGTTTGATTGCATTCGAGATTGATCTCGAATTATACGTAACTAAATAAATGGCCATAATTTTGTGTTGTACTGACCTTTTTTGTTTGCTTCTGTATATTTTTTATAGAGGGAATGCCAGATAGCACAAGCGTATTCTAGTTGAGGGCGAATAAGAGTTTGGTATAGATACAGAAGTGTTGTTGGTTTAAAGACAGCTGTGGATCTCATAAGTTATTATATTATTAATATGATGATAAAGATTGAGTTTACTATTTAGGGTTATACCAAGGTCGCGCAACATGTTTACTTCATTTGGAGTTTCTTGACATAAATTATAATTGAAATATTTTTGTTTTTAGTGAATCTTATGTAATTACATTTTGCAATATTAAGTCGCAGTTTATTTTCATCACATTATATTGACAATCTGTTCAAATCTTCTTATAGATGTTCACAATCCCTTCTCTCCACTATGGGTTTGTAAATCTTTAGGTCATCGGCATATAGTAGAAACTGACTGATGGAAGCAGTTTGTTATGTCGTTTATAAAAATAGTAAAGAGTAATGGACCTAATATAGATCCTTGTGGGACGCCTGAAGTGACTGGGACAGAGTTTGAACAGTAACCATTCACTACTACTCGTTGAGTACGATGTGTTACGTATGACGTGAACCACCGTAATAAGTTGCCTCTTATGCCGTTGAAAGCCAACTTCTCAAGAAGTAGTTTGTGGTCAGCCCTGTCGAAAGCTTTGCGAAAATCTGTATAAACAGCATCAGTCTATATCCTTTTGTCCATATTTGTGAAAACATCATCAACAAAAGTAATCAAATTCGTTACCGTTGACCTTTTCTCTACGAAACCATGTTGCTGCGATATGATGGTGTTATGAAATAGGGGATATAATTTAGTATGCAATAGTTTTTCGAAAAGTTTCAGGAGCACAGGATGGAAATACCTCTATATTTCTCAACATCGTCTTTGGTAACGATGTTTATGGAGCCATCTTCCATAACTTAGGAAAGGCTCCTTCTGATATACATTTATTGAATATAATAAACAAAGGCTTACACAAAGTGTTAGCAGTATGTTTGAGAAAGACTGCTGGTAGACCATCTGGATCAAGGCCTTTAGAGATATCAAATGTTTTGAAGGCTTGACGGATAGTGGGTAAGTCAAAATGTAAGTCATTTACAAGAGTAAAGCTATCAGAATATGCTTCCTCTGGGGACCAGTTATCTAAGTCAAGACTAGAGGGTTCATACACTGACTACAAAAACGAAGAGACATGGACAACACAAATACTTTCAGGGTTATTAGAGGCGGTGTCACCATATCGCATTGTTGAGGGGAAGCCTGTTTTACTTTTCCGGTTAGCGATATAGGTCCAAAAGTATTTCACATTCGTGGGGATGCTATCTTCAATATTATTTAAATATTGTGAATATACTTTCTTACATTCAGTCTTAAATCTAGATCTATACAGAGAAAATAGTTCAAAATCGGAGTAGTTATTGTATTTTTTCCATTTCGTCCATTTTTGGATTTGTTTTTAAAAAAATATGTAATAATGATTGACTAAACCAAACCGGAAAAAGTGAATTTTTAATACGAGACAGAGGGGTGTATTTTTTGATGACTCTAAATATTGTTTCATAAAAACATTCTAAAGCTTAATAAATTGGTAAGTGTGACAGCGCCAGCTCCCAATTAGGTTTCTCAAGTTCATCGATGATGCAGCCATAGTCAGCTTTGTGAAAATTATATTTATGGATGTACTGTTCTTTCATTGGTTTAAATTTAATATTAAGACTCATTTCAGCATAAAATGGTGGATGGTGCGCATCATCTTGTACCAAAAGACCATTTGGGGCGGATAATTGACAGGTTGGAGCATTTGATAGGAATAGACCTAAGATGCGGTCGCGATCATTTAAAATGAAATTAAACTGCCGAGACCCCGTGGATGACATCAGGAAGCTTAGTTGATCGCATAATAGGGATAAGGTTTTACATTCCAGACTTCCTGCGACACCGGTACTAGGTGTCCAAACTGCTTCAGGAATATCTTAATTATGATAAAAAAATATCCGTTTCTGATAGGTTTATGATATCTTGCAATTGATTGAAACTTCTTTGTTTAACTTAGGTGACAAGTAGGCAGTGCTAATAATGTTCTGCATACCATTAATACTGCTAGGAAACCCAACTAACACGTTCTATATGATAAGAAAACGAAGTATAACTTAATGGTAAGGTTAAGTGCCCTGACTGAAATTCACGCTTTATCGCTACTAGTACTCCACCACCGTCGTCCATATTTGGTGCAATCCGATTACGGTCGCATCGCAAAACAATATGTCGATAATCGATAAACTCACTATCTGAGATCTCCGGTATTAACCAAGTTTCAGTACGTACCACAACTTCATAACAATTGCTCAGTATATCCATACATAAAGTGTGAAGCTCTGTCCGAAGCCCCCTACAGTTTTGATAATATATAGATATTTTATAAACCATGAGGAAATCTCATATTAATAAGTATTAAAAACAGAGTGATTTTCAAAAAAGGGGTTAGAACATAACAGGATAAAGCACCTGATTTCGAATTACTTATAGATACTTTGAAACAATATATTACAGAAAAGTATTTGAGAACAAAGATCGATTCGATGCGTTCTGACAAATATTTTTTTAATTCCACAAATATCAAAAGAAAAATAAATATAAAAATGAATAATAATTCATACGTGTGGATATCATTAACCAGGTGACGAGCTAAACTAAATGATATGCGATCATTTTGGAGGTTCGGGTTCTGTAGACAGTTTGATTCTTTCGATGTCATATACAGGTGAATTTTATGACTTGCGGGCCAATACAGTGGCATGTTTAACCCATACGAACTTAAAGTTATTCTGTTTGGCGGCTTCTCTCGCGAGGTAAAATAACTTTTTATTCGTTTGATGTCAAGTGTTCAGTAAAATATATGTTGCGTACTGTGCCGGATATACCTACTACATCAGTCTTAAGTCCTTTTTTTAAAGTAAGTACATTATCTCGCAGGATACGGGAGGATAATTTTGCAATAACATTTATCGGCATGTTGCTATCCTTTGACGCATGAGGAACACGGTAGATCGCGGTTATATCTTTACTTGTAATCGTACAGCCAATGATACTACCAATGGTTTCCAGTAGGGTGACCAGGTTTTCTTCTTTTTTTCCAGAACATCCGCGATTTCTAAGTTACAATTTCTAACTTGTTGTTCTAATGACTCAATTTTGGATTGTAGTGTTGACACGGTGTCCTTGTTGATTTCCAGGATGGATGTCCGAGAAGTAAGTTCCTCAACTTTTTTGTGTAAGCCATCTTGCCTGTCTGAGTGAAATTGAACGGACTCTTTGACGCAGGTCAAGTCTTGGACTAGCTGTTTATGGTCCGAACGCAGTGATTTTATTTCACTCTTATTATCTTTTACATAGTTTTCCAAATCTACCGTAAAGGCGTTATGCTACTATGAATATTTTACAACTTTTGGTCCACATCCTGTTACATATTCATAAAAGATTTTTTTTAATCTATTTTTAGCGGGTTGATGACGTCAGCAAGGTCAAGCAACCTGGCTTTCGTTTACGGACACTACTATGAGCCCATGAATCGCTGTTTGATAAGTCAGGGTTTGAAGAAGACTCGTTATTAGGTGAACGTAGCATTTTTCTCTCGTATCTTGCGTGCAGGCAATATTATCGCTTACCCGTACTCTTGTAGTGTGTGCCGGCCTTACTCAGCCTAGGAATTCTGACGATAACTAATGTAACACGGTGCGAGGTGAGATCGCGACCACAAAGTCGTATGCACCGTGCAGGAGGCGTCGCTTAGGCGTTTCGAGCAAAACAATATCTGTTCACAGATTTTTTTAGTATATTGTTAATTTCACTTATTATAAACACTTTAATAGTCACGAACTGTTTATTACTGTGTGGATAGCAGTTTGTGCACTAGTTTACACTCTTTATAGCGATCAAAGTGACCTGTGAGGATTTTTTTAATAAAATTTTAACAAGAGGTTCAACAACGGTTGTGTTTCGACGGTTTTTACTAGGCGTTGGGCGCTATATGGGCGTAGCCGTCTTCAGAGTCTCGCCCCAAAAGTCCGGTGAAGCAGTAATGGCTACATCAGCCAACTGCAGTAGACAGTTCAGAAAAAATAAAGTAATTCTGTTGCAACGTGAAGTTAATGCCTATCAATATACTCACGGCATCACGGCAAACTTCATTAGTATAATTAAGAAGTTCCATGCCGATAACCGAATTTAGGACGGGTTGAGCCGCTGGCAAAATTGATTAATTACCAGCTATCCCATTGATATTATAAATACGAAAGTTTGGATGTTAAGTTGTTTGTTATTCAATCACGCTTCAACCACTGGATGGATCAGAATGAACCTTGACCTGAAATAGGACACAGGCCATTTTCATCCTGAAAAATTTAAAAGTTCTCTCGGAAATAACTATAACCAAGCTTAAACGAACTTTAGCTTTCTATAGCAAACCTTAGTAGTATAATTAGTAACTTATAAAATATAAAATTGACCTGAAACTAAAATACATAAGCCAGTAATTTTTTACTATTTCTCAACTACGTACTTTCAGTGTTCTATTTCCGAACATAATCTAAACATTTTTGAGCATGTTTGAGTAAATGTTACTTGTAAACTAGTTTTAGCTCTTTTGGGTCCAGAAATTGCATCGCAGTTGAGAGTCGGCTCAAGAGTGGTGCGAGGAGAAAACTGGATTTGGGGTAAAAAGGTGAACAAAACTTTAATCGAGTTCCTTTTACTACAATTTTTTAATCTTTTGACTACATCTATGAGGTTCACTTACTTGACTTTAGAACCCTAATAACAACCAAGAAATATGGACACGTTTATTTTTAGATATTTTTAGATGTCAGGTATCAGACAGGATCATAAAATATCGAGTTTACCTCATCACTATTTTTTTTTCTGGAGTCGCTAAATTCGAAAAAACAAACATTTTATTTTTAATATATATTTTTATGCTATGATCGACTTTGCTTTTGCCACAACATTTGTAAATATTAAGAGGTCTTCTGGGAACTGATGAAAATTATTCATAATCGGATGTATGCCATACGTCGTCTGCCGTAATAGTGTTGCAGTAATTAATAAATATTTATTATTCATTACTGCTTACTTATATAATATTTATAATTATTTTTTAAAATAACATTGAATAGTACTGACCTTAATGCGATGAACTCGACGCTTTGTTGACCGTCCGTCTGTCGTATCGTCAGTAGGGGCATAGCTTGTAAGAGGGAATTTACTTTAGGGTATAGCAAATACAAACGGAGAAATAGGTAATTTTTATCAAACTGTTATCTGTGTAGTGGTGTCAACCAACGTCTTTCTCAATCTAGAGGTCCCGGGGCGCTACCCCAAGTTTCCGTTGTTCTCAAGATCCGCCTCAAACTAGAATCAGGAGCCGATCTCCTTGCTGCTGGTGCGACAATCCAAATTTGTTCGACACTATTTGACACTAATCACAATTGTTCTATTCGTCCTTGGGCTATACCGAGGGGCTTTAATCCCATTAATATTGTCTATAAATATGATAGAAAGGCCCGTTGCCTCGCTCCGTAAACCAAATCTACAATACGCGGGACGCGGGAGCGTGCTTAACCGTTCGCCATGTTTTTAGAAGTGAAGGAACGCCGCGCCGGACGGGCGCCGCCGGTGCAGTCAATGCCGAACCAAGAAAAAGGACATGACGTACAAAGGGCCCTGTAAATTTCGGTTTTCTAATGTTCAACTATTTAGTTGGTCCAAGGGAAAAAACCTTGTTCGCACAACCAGTGGGACATAATAGATGGACGAACGGGAAAAACCTCAAAGTTCGGCTCAATCAAATGCTCCGTTGCGGAGTGATCCATACATTTTAATCACGAATTTCAGATTCCGAGCAGCTCGAGACTGTTTCCAATAAGGTCCCTGGACGCCGAATCGTCGACCTGACTATTGTGCGGGGTCGGCCCGGAACGCGTGCTTGGCGCGCTCGAGACTTTTTCTATCGGACATTTCTCGCAATTTGCAGCTGGCCTAAATAATAAATTAAATATGATTATATTCTCTTTGCTGAATTTAAAGCTTTACCTTCTAAAAGTAATACTTATTGTCGTCAAAGATATAAATTGAAATTACATAGATTACATTCGTAAGACAGTAACTAAACAATGTAATTACATACAGATCTACGTCTAACGGAAATCTGGCTAAAATTATGTCACTGTTTTTCTGTGACACATTACACACCTCGCACTTGCGCTTTGGCTTGCAATTTATTTTTAATGAAAACCTAATAAAAAATTAATATTTTACGAAGGTATTTGAAAGTGTTTGTAAACAAACAACACTGACCGTTTATAAACGACGGTAGTAGTATAAACACGAAAAATATATATTAAAATGCGTCCAAATAATAAATACCTACTAAGTCAAACCACTGCCTTGTTAGAGTTTGAATTTTAAAAGTGCTTACAAAACCTACAATAAATTAAACCCCCTTGAAATTAATTTTCTTTTGAGTAATATCAATTTTATCTCTATAAAGAAAGTCAGGCCAACTTAGTCTTTTTTAAAATCAAGGAATGGGTACGGACTTCTTTACCATGAGGTAGACATGGGTATCTCAGTGTCGAACCGGCTCAAAAATGCAGCTCCAACAAATTGAGCGGTTGAGCAGCTCAAATCCAAGATACGCAGCTCACGGCTCAAAAAATACACAAATCAACCATTCGTTTATTGAACTTTATCACAGCCTGGACGGCGCCAGCGCTGCAGGCGATGTGGCGACTCGATGGTCTGCCGAGCGGGCGCCACGCGCGTTACCGGTGCGTACAGTCCATTTTTGAATTTTTATAGGTAATTCATATTACACATATATGTATATATGTAGTGAAGTTACATTATTTTAATATGATTTTCGTATTTATATTATTTGCTATGCAGATAATTGTGCAACTCTCATAGGAAATTAGTCATACATAATTAAAAAGAATATAAGTATAGTAAATGTGATAGAAATAGAATAAATTAGTATTTCAAAAATCTAACTGTGTGCGTCAGGGCTCGTAGGTGTATGCATACCGCCGATACGTGAGCTGCAAGAACATTGGGCACGCTCTCGCAACATGAATCACAATGCAACTTTCGTTAAATTTTAACTAAGCCGGCTCTGGTGCTTGAGCTGCAGCTCACGAATATTTTTTGAGTTACCCTTAGAGATGTGTAACTCAGGAGTTACTGAGTAAAAAGATTTACTTAATCAGTAAAACATTTGCTTCCAAAACACATCTTTAAATCATTGATTTAAGATTTAATATAGAATGATCTATGTGTGTGTAAAAGTGATTTGAAAAGCAAAATGAACGAAATAAAAGGTTGTTACTGCAAATTGGGTAAGTTAGAAAGAGAAAAAATAGTGTCGTTTGCCGCACATGCGTATTGCGAACTCGTACCTTAACTAGTGAGTTGCAAACTGCAAAGTTCAATTATTTATAATAAGTTTTATGGTTATTGTAGCATTCCCGATTCGACTCTCGTGTTGTGCGGTCGTGTTTTCGAGCGTCAAGTGCTCTTAGTGTGCTCCGTGCAGTGGTGACTCAGCTGGTGCGCATTCCTGTGTGGTGTTTTGCCTCAGCGCTGACGACCTCGAATTGTTGTTTGGATCATTGCCCGCAATTCCTGGAAAATCGGCCTGAGTGTTGAAGCGCTGCTCGGCAGTGTGTATTGGCTGGGAAATTGCTTCTCGGCCCGCTCTGAGTGTGTTTGTGCGTTCTTCAACGCGCCCATAACTGAGTGTTTATCGAAGCGATACTGTGCGTTTTTGTGCGTGAGTGTGTGTTCTCGTAGTCGCGGAACTACTACGCATAGCGGTGACCCTCGCTTGCCTCTTTGACTGTTACCGGTTCGCCCGGTCTGAGTCCGGCTTTGTGTTAAATCGCTAGCGTAGTATTTCCGCTTCAGCGGTTCGCCGCTCCGTGCATTCTCGCGTTTTAAGTGTCGATTGCGTTTTAGTTTGTAGAAATCCAGTTCCGAGTGCTGAAGGGCTGGTGGGTGAGATCGTATAGCTCTTTTCAGAGTTGCGGTCTACCTAAAAGTTTCTCGTTCATAAACGTCTCGTTGCTGGGGGGAAACCTAACGGTGACAACGTAACCCCGGCCGTAGGAGTAGGAGTTAGGTACACACCAGGCAATCCGTAGCACTGCGGGGCGCCTGGCCACATTTAGGTATTCTTGCTCCTCGCCAGCAATGGTGGGGAGTCACTAGGTACTCACAAGCGACATCTCGGCTACTCCCGCGCGATGGCCGAATTACTCACCGGCATGTCCCGGGACCAGATAGGGGCGTTCATAAGGGCATGCCTTCGTGAACACTCAGACCTGGTCCAATCCTGCATTTCAGAGGATGTGGCTGCCCACATTGCGTACGACAAATCGATGCCCTCCCTGTTGTCGCCGCGTTCCGCGTTTCGCTCGCTCTCTCGCTCGCGCACTCGTTCGCGCTCTCTCTCCCGCGAACCCCGCCATCGCGACCCGCGTGTCGCTCGCCGCGCTCTTCTGGCCCCTGTGCCCAATCGCCCCCCCACTCCGGTAGCCGATGAGACCCTTTCTCGGTCTCTCGCTACCCCGCCCCCCGCAACCTCCGAAACCGCACCCCGGTCTCCAGCAGCCGAAATGTCCGCTGAGTCGGCGTTGTCCGAGGACGACGAAGGCTTCAAAGTGGTTGGCCTGGGGACCAAAAAGGGTAAAAAGCGGAAGAAGTCCGCCAAGTCCAAAAAGGCTTCGGCGGCATCCGCCCTGGAGTCTTCTACTCCTCCTCCCTCCGATTCCGAGGCTAAGCGCCTCAAAGCGCCTAGCGCTTCCGCGTCCCCGTCCCCGTTTACCTCGGCGGCCAGCCCTGAGCTAGCCGCCATGGACACAACCCCCCCCGCCGCCACCTCTTCGCAGTCCGACTGTCCCACTTCGGGACGGAAGGATAAATCTCCGCCGCCCATTGTCATCAAAGACAAAGGGGCCTGGCCGAACATTGCTAACGCTATGAAGGCCAAGCGTATCAATTATACGCACGCCCGCAATGATGCCGAGCGCGGCATCAAAGTGCAGGTCCCGACACCGTCAGATTTCCGAAATCTGACGGCCTTCCTCACGGCTCAAAAATATGAGTACCACACGTACTCATTGGCCGAGGAACGCGTTTTAAGGGCAGTCATAAGGGGAGTCCCTAGGGAATTCTCCACCAAGACTGTCCAGGACGACTTAATCGTCCAAGGCCTCCCCGTACGGGAAGTACATCGTATGTACAATGGCCGAAATAAGTCAGAGTGCTACGACATGGTGCTCGTAGTACTAGACCTGACAAAAGAAGGCAAAGCCATCTTTAATATTAAAGATGTTTGCAGCCTCAAAGGCATCAGGGTCGAGACTTCGCACAAGCGGTCGAACCCGAGTCAATGCCACCGATGCCAGCTATATGGCCACGCGCAGCGCAACTGCAGACGCAGACCGCGCTGCGTCAAATGTTTACGCGATCACGCCACTCCGGACTGTGATCGCGATCGCTCTAACGCATCCGACCCGGTCGCTTGCGTACTCTGTGGGAGCGAAGGCCACCCAGCGAATTACCGCGGGTGCCCCAAAGCTCCCAAACAGAGCTCGCGTAAACCCAAACAGGGTAAATCGCGTCCCCCCGCCCCCCGCCAGCAGGCTCCGCTCGTGCCTGCACCCCTCCCCGCTGTCAACGCCTGGAGCCGTCCTCCAGCGCTAGTCGTCGCGTCCAAATCGAAGGAGACAGACAAACTTTTGTCTACTCTCCCCTGGCCCGTCTCAGTTACGGGTATTCCCTACCCCGCCCCTCTCATGTCTCGGGACATTCCGCGTCCAGCGCCTATGAGAAGTGCTCCCGCACCTCTCGCGCATACGCGCCTTGCCCCCCCGCGCCCCTCTTTCGCACTGCCCTGCAACGCCGTTCACACGGCCGAGCAGCAGCAGCACCTCGGCATTCTCGCCGAGATTTCTTGGGCCTTCGACGCGGCCAATTTCGAGATCGTGTACGCCGAATACGTACAGATCACCGATTTCACTCAAATGCTCAGCTTCATGGCTAAGCATCGCGATTTCTTCGCCACCCTGCGTAGGGTAACTCCAAAACCTTAAAACCAAAATGGATTGCACAACCGCGCGCGAAAAACCCCGGTCCGTCTCCATAGGCTATTTTAACGCCAACGGTCTCCGCAACCAAAGAGAGGAATTATCGCAATTCCTCTCGTCCCAAAAACCAGACGTCTTCCTCATCCAGGAAACGTTCCTAAAGCCCGCTGTCCGTACCCCTTCGATCGCGAACTATCGCACCGTCCGTAATGATAGAACTGCCTCCAATCTCGGCGAATGAGGCACTCTCATCTATTACAGGCGCTCCCTGCATTGCTCCCCTATCGACCTTCCACCGCTTACGAATTTAGAAGCATCCGTCTGCCGCCTAGCGATGACCGGCCATCAGCCGATCATCATTGCATCGGTTTATCTCTCTCCCCTAAAAGACTTGCTCGAGAGCGACCTTCAGTCGCTCTTAAGTTTAGGCGACGCCGTCATTCTTGCCGGCGACCTAAATTGCAAGCATCGCCGCTGGAACTCTTCTGTAACTTCACGGAGAGGCAGACTCCTTGACGATTTAGTTGACAGACTAAACTTTGACATTATCGCTCCCATGACGCCCACTTTCTTTCCCCACAATACTAGGAACAACCCCGACGTACTGGACATAGCACTTCTAAAGAATGTAAGGCTAAGCTTTCGTTCTATAGAGGTGCTTGACGAACTTGACTCGGACCACCGCCCTGTCATCCTCCGATTAGGTTTCCCTTCGGACTCTCCTCCCGACACTAGAACCGTGACGGACTGGGATAAATTTGGGCAATTGCTCGAAAATCCCAGCTCGCCACATCTAGACCGCGTTCCCAACGTAATCTCTTCCGCGACCGATCTTAACGTAGCTATCGACTCACTCACTAGCCACCTGACCGCCACCGTTGGCGAGTGCTCACGACAGGTGCCGGTTGGTGATTATCACCACCTAATCCTGCCTCAGCACATCAGGTCGCTAATGACTGAGCGTAACGCGGCCCGCCGCGCTCGCGATCGCGCTCCCACTATCGATAATAAAGCTCGCTTCAACGACTTACACCGCCGTGTAAGAACCGCTGTAGCTGAGCTTCGCGCCCAACGTTTCGGTGATCTTATGGAGAACATTTCTCCTTCTCACCAAGCTTATTGGCACTTAGCCAGAGCTCTAAAATCCGAAACCGCAAACTCTCTCCCTCCGTTATCTCGTCCCAACAACGTTCCCGCGTTCAACGACGACGAAAAAGCGGATTGCCTAGCGTCTTGCCTCCAAGCCCAATGTGCCTTAAGCACACAGCCCTTCGATCCCGACCACGTGCGCGAGGTAGACGGCGAAGTGGAGCGCAGAACTTCTCTGCCTCCACAAGACCCCCTGCCCCCTGTCACTGTCGACGAAGTCGTACAGGTCATCAAAGACCTACGCCCCCGTAAGTCCCCCGGTGCGGACGGTATCTCTAACGATATCCTAAAGCGCCTCACTCTGCCCCTTGTTTGCCTCCTAGTAGCGATCTTTAACGCTGCTATGGAACATTGCATCTTTCCATCTCAATGGAAAGATGCAATTGTTATAGGCATCCATAAGCCAGGTAAAGCTCGTACCGAGCCGTCCTCCTATCGCCCCATAAGTTTACTAAAGGCCCTTGGTAAACTCTATGAACGCCTCCTTCTCGCCCGCCTACGGAACGCTATAGTCTCCAGAGGCATTTTAATAGACGAGCAGTTCGGCTTCCGTGCCAAACACTCATGCGTCCATCAAGTCCTCCGCATAACGGAACATATCCTCACTGGCTTTCAGCCAGCGTTAGGTAAGACCCGTCACACGGGCGCTGTCTTCTTCGATGTAGCGAAAGCTTTTGACAAAGTCTGGCACAACGGTTTAATTTTTAAACTGTAAAACTTTCAGTTGCCAGATCGTCTCGTGCTCATCATACGAGACTATTTGTCGAATCGTAGCTTTCGCTACAAAGTCGAAGGCACTCTCTCTTCCCCCCGCCCCATTGAAGCAGGAGTCCCACAAGGGTCCGTGCTCGCCCCCATCTTGTACCTTCTGTACACAAACGATATCCCTAAAACGATAGGTACCAATCTAGCCCTCTTTGCGGACGATACCGCTCTCTATACCACAGATAGGCAAGTGAGTCGAATCACTGAGAGACTCCAACCCGCTATCACCGCCCTAGGCGAGTGGTTTCGGAAATGGAGAACCGAGGTGAATCCCGACAAAAGCTCTGCCGTTCTTTTTACCCTAGGCCGCCCTCCGCGACCTTCTCCCCTTTCTCTTTTCGGTCGTGCCATTCCCTGGCAAAATAAGACCAAATATCTCGGTGTGACCATGGATAGTCGTTTGAACTTCCAAGCTCACACCAAAATAGTCAGAGACCGAGCCGCTTTTGTCCTCGGCCGTCTCTATCCCATGATAGGCAAGTATAGTAAGATGTCGCTTAGAAATAAGCTAAATCTTTACACAACTTGTATCCGCCCCATACTAGCTTATGCTAGCGTAGTCTTTGCGCTGTCCAAGCGCAATCTCCACAAACTCCAGACCCTCCAAAACCGCTTTCTCAGAGCGGCCTCTGGAGCCTCTTGGTACGTTCGCAACGCGGACCTACACAGAGACTTTCGAACTTCCCACGATTCCCCAATACTTTAAAGACTTGGCAGTCCGCTTTTTCGAGCGTACGCAAAATCACCCGAATCGTTTAATTGTGCAATCCACAACGTATCGTCCCCCCGATCGACCCGGTCACGGTCGTAAAACTATTGTTAGGCGGCCTCGGCACGTACTAACGTCCCCAGATGACGATCTCGCTGTCCGGATAGCGAGATTAGTCTCTACGACCTCCCCGAATAGGGCCTCCCTCCAAACACGACGCCGACGACCCCGGGTTCGTCGGCGCCCACAAGGATACACTAGGTATCAAAGAGTGCCGGGGCGCTTCTCGCCCCCACTCAATCGCAATCGTACCCGCGTAACGGGGAACTCCCCTCCTGGCGGTGACTCACCTTCGGGTTCGAGACTCACGCCGGTCGAAGGGACGCCCCCGAGAGCGACAACCCAAGCCGAGGCTTCCCCCGCGGGGAGCCCTTGAGCGTTGGGCGCTATATGGGCTGAGGCTCCTTCAGAGTCTCGCCCCAAAAGTCCGGTGAAGCTGCAACAGCCAACTGCATAGTCAGCTCAGAAAAAAAAAAAAAAAGTTATTGTAAGAAAGTATAATTGCATTTGGAAGTACTTTAACTCGACTTTATTTTGAGCGTTGTGAAGGTTTATACTTTCCGCACTTTAGGTAAGGTGCAAAATCATTTGTCACAAATGAAATTATTTTGTCTACCTAATTATATTTAAAATTTTAGCGTTGATTGATTTATTTATCGATTGATGCGCGTGACAAAATATCTTTTTTATTTTTTTGTGTAATAAAAAATAAACGGGGATCTGAATACTAATTAGGTACTGTGTTTGTAAATATATTTTAAACTATAGAATAGCGTATTGTGTGTAATGTAAATAGTAAGGTTAGGCTAAACTAAATCAAACAACGCGTTAAGCCTGTAGACTAAATTAGATAGTAACATACCTACATACATACAAGCAATCATCCGCGTGAAAATCAGTACCCTAAATCTGACTAAGACATCATGGGGGAAAATCTAATTTCGATTATAGCATCAATCAAAACCTATCTTAAATCTATTTCATACAAGATTTATGATACATATACATATGTACTGAATCACTGAACTAAAAACGATATGATCAAAATTCTGTACAAGCAAAAGATTTGGTTGTGATTTAAATCATTTCAATAAAAAAAATTGGTTCAGATAAAAGATTTAATTTGAGCGTCTCTAAAAGATTTGATTGTGACTTAAATCATTTCAATCAAAAGATTTGGTTCAGATAAAAGATTTAATTTGAGCGTCTCTATTACCCATGTCTACCATGAGGTAGGTTGTGTTGCCATCAGAGATTTATATGGGCATAGTCATCAAAGCACGGAAAATCTTAATAGTGCCGTTTATTTTTAGTACTTGTATCGATTACAGTGACAGCTGTGTATTTCGCGTTGAACTAGTTGACAATAATACAATTGTGCCGCTAGATGGTTATAACAAACGCTTACTCGGAACATCCATTTAAAGGTGCCACTGTAACAAATTGTAAAATTAGCCAGCAAAACAGAAAAATACCTGATATAATACACGTTTTTTATTCATAAATATGTTAAACCTATATAAGTAGTCGATGTCAAAGAATACTTGATGTTTTTTTTAAAATCGGAAATTTGTAACATTTGGGATTTTCATAGTGGTGACAGTTTGCCAAATGTATTTTTCGAAAAAATTACAAATATTTTTTCAAATATATCATTCTAAAAAAAATATTAAACGGATACCGGACTTTTCATATCCTTCAATGTTTTGGTAGACTTCCGTTCCGTTCCAGGCAGTATCTTACCCGCCAGCGTTCCATTGAACGAGTCCCATCGCAAAGGAACTCGACCGACAAATAATAATGGGTTTTCAAGGCACTGTGCCTGACGAAACGATTGACTATATCTTGTAGACAAGTTATTAATACGATAGTAGGTAAAGATTTCTGAAGATTTGTATGACTGGGTCATACAATGTGTTAATATTTTCTTCGACCAATTTACTTCATAGTCGCACCAAATCATATGAATAAATATATTATTACTTATATATAATGCTCTTTTATAGAGCCTACAATGGGCGTAAGGGGTGTTTAGGAGTTCAAAACATCCATCAGAAATAAGCCATGCTTTTCTATACCGTTACATTTAGTCAATTGTATCAAGAATTCTATTATCCCCCCCAAAATACAATACTGGGTAAGTCAAGTGTGGTCTCTTATCAGCCTCATACGTCCGTCACCGAGGGTGATTTGGTCTATATTCCACACGCATGCCCAGTGCGGATTGTGGACTTCCCATACGACTTTTTTTTGACACATGCAGGTTTTCTCATTAGTTTTTTTTTACTGATAAGCTAGTGGTGTGAATTATCAATGTACTTAAAATTTAAGAAAATCACGCCAATCGAACCTCCGTCACTCAGGACGTAAGGTGATATCGAAACCCCTGGGCCACCACCGACTTCCCTATGATCCGCCTACAACACAGCCTATACTCAAGGCCGTAAAAAGGAAAAGGTAAAAATTAAAAAAAATCGCATTGTTTATAATTTTTTTTCATTGGTAGGCACAGATACCTAAAGTACAAATTCATAATTACTGCGTATCAAATGACTACAATCTTTTCCATGGGCTAAGTAACTCCGGACAAAGATTGAATATATCACATATCATTCCTATTAAAGATACATATCCGCTTCGCATATCCATATCCGCTTAATATATCCACCGAAATATTCAATTTTCCGGCACACCGCTGTCAAACGAATCCTCGGATCGATTTCGTACCTTTCAATCCCGAGTGCACTAATCGTTAGTATTTCTCTCGTTTGTTAAAGATAGATCCTATTTGATAGCCCTTAATACTTGATAGGCTTAGTCAATCAAATAGTTATGAATAAACATATTTGATTGGCGTATTTAAAAATCAAATAGTATGTACAATGATTATCTGTAATAATTTACATTAATTTTTTATTTTTTTGGTTTTTTTTATTCCTTTTTTTATTATATGAGTTGTGATAGGTACGAACCGGGCTTTTTTTGACTAGTAATTTCTTAGGATAGGATACAATTTCAGACTTTGACTGAAACATTTATAAACTATTTTTTTTATTCGCAATACGCAATTTTAATTTAAAAATGTTATAGGTGTAAATGTTTCTACAGTTTAGTACTTATACATAAACAAATCCTACCAGGAAAGTAAACGATAATAATTATTTATAAACAAACACTCATCAAATACACTAGTAATAATTGACACTTATATTTTTCTAACAGATATTCACGTGCACGTCACAAAGCAGAGGTGATACTAAAAACGATTGTAGTAGGTGCTGATCTATATATCGTTATCTATGTATCGTTTACGTAAGTGAATTGAAGAAAATAAAACGTCCACTTAATTAATAAGCGGTTTAAGTGCTTTAAAGCGTATTGCACGTAAATTCGTAACCCAATGCATATACATTGGGTTTAGCAGGCGTGATTTTAAATAGAGCTGAAATCGATTATTTATAAGCAAGACACGATAACGTTACTATTTGGCTCTCAAGTTGCAACGCTAGCTCTCTCTCTCTCACCTTCAGTCATATGCGTGCATCGCTATACAGCCGCTCCGCGCGTCGGACACGGGCGACACGCTGCGCTGTTTATTTGGATTAGTTCGTTCACTCCCTGGATATAGGACATGTTTATTTCCCGCAAAGTGAAGGAGTTGTAACATATCCGGCCTCGGATATATATCCAAAGATATAGTTATGTCCGGAGTTACCCAAGGCTACTTTTTACATATAAATAAAAATCTGTCTTACAGAAATATAATATTTATGCAATTGTAAGTTACCATCACGACCTTATGCCTAGGGGAGACATTGACATGTACTACGTAATATTCGTAATATCCAGTATTACTAGCTGTGAATATTCTGTCCTAAAGTATACAGATTTTAGTTCATCAATGAAACTTTACTATTACAGATTTCTATTAACTGAAATAAAACTGAAACGCAACACTGGCCAACCGATTGTAAATATATTTAATTTACCATAAATATATAAATTTCAAAACAGGCATACGTTTGTATACGACAACAATTTCTTGCAGTTATGATACTTATTATTGCAGTGGATGTGACACTGCAATAATAAGTATCATAACTGCAAGACTCTATTTTTTGTTTTGTAAGGAAAGGTGTAAAAGAACTAATATTTGTTGATTTAACCCAATGATTTAATCTTCTCCAGAAAGTAAGAAATACTTTTCCGCCCCAAAATCGGTTCAGCCAAACGCGAGATAATCGCGGACAAACATACATACATACAAATATACTGGTCAAACTCCATTTTTTTAAGTCGGTTAATAATGACAAATCTCGCTATTTAGGAGGATTGTGAAGCTGCACCTTTCTTTTCATACAAAGCGTAGATATTATGTAAAACTACGATTGCTTGTTTTATTTTAAAGAACTATTGAAAGATATCCTCAATTTTCTCTTCGAAGAAAACGAATTTCTAAAATCGAAATGTCGCAAATATAAAAGTAGCCGTTTTTAGCAGAAATGCCAACTACAACTCACAGATATTATTTAGAAACTATATAAAATAGTTTTATATTTGCGACATTTGGATTTTAGAAATTCGTGTTCTACGAAGAGAAAATTTAGGATATCTAAGGGCGGCGCTAGTAGGGTGTAAGAGGGCCCTTAACAAGGAATTGTAAATAACAAAGTTAGATTTTAGAATAAAACAATTTTTAGTGACAAAAATATATAAGTATATTGTATCGTAAATCAGTCTCTTCTAGTCATTCGTTTGCCCAAAAAATTGCATTGGGCATGAAGACTCTTCGAATGAAACAAAGGAGCGACTGCGAAGAAATATTCGCAAAAAGTGTAAATTGGATACACTAGCGAATTTTTATATACGTAACGGCTGAATGAAAAATTATGGCTACAGTAAGGTTTAGCCGGCTAAAGCTATGTGCGCTCAGACATAACATAATCTAACCTAACGCAACCTAGTTGTACTAAACCAAGTTGTAGCCGCATTTTGGACTTTAACCTACATCGATGTACTAAATCTGTAGAATACATATTGAAACTAAAACATCATATCGGAAATGTAATTATTTTAATACATATAATTGCTTGTTATGTATTTTTTTTCCTATCTACATTGTATTATATGTGTAAGCAAGGACGTACCTAGCATTTGATTTAGGCCGGGGTAGCAAATGTTATTTTTATGTGGCAAATAGTGGCAATGGAATTTTGGGGCAATTATCTCACCTTGGATGTTCCTGGCTACGCCCATGAGTGTAACATAACAAACATTGGTATGTATATACATAATTGCATTAATTTACATTGTATCTATTATATTATAATAAGGAACAAGACAGTTTTGACGGAATTAGTCCGTAAATCTATATGTTTAGATATGACAATACAGTGTCATAAGTACATGACTAGGGCAACTAGGGGAAGAAAGAACTATATTATTTGTTATATAATTTCAAAGTAAACTGAGCAAATACAAATTAAACTTTAGTTACCAAATAGTTAATACTTAGAAATGGTATACTTACGCGAAATGCAACAATATTACTACTGACATAGAGAGGGTTGGTAATATATAGTATAGGTATACTTATAAAGTATTTCTTTAAGATACAATAACAAATTGTAAAAGTTGTATGTTGTAAAGAGTATTTCAATAGGTATATTTAAAACATTACAAAACGTGGCACGAGTAGTGGTCGGACTTTTCTAAACTCACAAAAAGGTACTGTGCAACAATCTTTTCTGACCTTAGGTGTTTGGACGCTAGTGTCGTTGTAATTTCGCACCATTTCAATAAGTCGAATGTAGTTTTGATTTTTGACCACCGGGTCAGAAAGGTTTGTTGCACTATAAGTCACTGTTAAGTGCAGCTTAGTGTCGAAAACAGGGACAAATTCAAAATGACATTTATAGGCGCAGTAGATAGGTCCATATGTGCTATAATAAATATATGCACAGCCTAAACATTTTTTTTATATTATTGATGTATTTTTTTAGGCTGTGACAGTACTCTGTCAGAGAATGCTTATTGATTCGTAATGTGACCTAATGATTTGTATCTTTTAAAACTTTTAATGTAGTACATAAATCACAAAATTGGCCACACTTTCGCCAAGACACCACAGTTTCGCTTCGTCTCTGTCACACTTTTGTGGCTTTTTTTTTAACATTTTGTTAGAAAATGCGCTGTCCAGTTCTCTATGTCTATGGGTTTTTTTTAGGTAGATCTATATCTATGTTAAATCATTTGTTTATTTTATTTTTATAGTGCCTCGTCAGTGAATATAAGTAGAACGTGCATTCACTTCGTGAATTCTTTGTATGTATGATCATTTATTAATAAATTATTATTTGACAGGAAATATCAGAATATTCACGGAAAAATTACAAAATAATCTTTGTTGTTTTACAATTAAATTAAAATTAATCTCAACCTCGCCATCTACTACATTTAAGGTTACGTTCCAAATCACTTTTTCATTTTTGTCAAATAATTATCGCCATGTATTAAAGTCAATATTTCAAAAGTTTTAGAACTTAGTGTTTGGCAGTTAATTTTCACACTGACAGAAGTGAATATCAACCGAATCTATAGCAGGCTAAACTTGAGTTAAATAATTACTTGGTGCTAAGGATTGACTCTTGACCAACTCCAATCCTGCGGCTATCTTAAGTTATGTCATATAAAAGCCAATACTTTTAAATACTCAACTATGTTACGTTTGATGATGAGTAAAATAACAACACTAATCGATATGATTGTATAAAAAGATGTAATAAGTGGAGCGGAAAGTACTAGCAGGGTCGTTCTAAAACATATTTTCTCACTTCCTTGTTTTGGAATTTTTGGAACACACGGTTTTGGACATTATCTGAGTAGCAGTGTTTTACAATAAACGTACTAAGGTACTTATAGTAAGTTACACTAAGAGCACTTTCGTAACAAATTACATTACTTACTAAGTATTTAAGGTAACACTTAAAATAAATTCGTTAATGTAATAAATACGAAAAACAACACACGTTCTTTAATTTCACTCATTTTTTTTCACTAGCGTCCATGGAGGCGCGCGCGTTGCGTTGGCATCAATACACCTGGAAATAGAAACAAGATATATTTAGGTATAACGGAACGTAATCTTTTTTTTTTTTGTTGGCGCTTCAAAGAACAAGATATTAAATGAAATGGTGTGTGATTCCTTTTTACGCATTTCCTTATTATATTTAATGAGGTTAAATACCATAACAGATGCCTTATTTAATGTTTAATTCCTTTTTCTTTGGCTCCCAGACAAGATTTATAAGTTAGTTGCTGTTTCAGCCGCTTCATTTGCTAGCTTTATAGAGTTTTTATGTTTGAATGCGTCTTAGGAAATACAGGACTAATTCAAAAATGTTGTTTGCGCTACCATTACTTTTAACAAAAACCTTAAATATTTGGTTCCGTACTGTTTCAATTTTATTTAAAAGTGTCTCCAGCGTTTTTAGTCGCTCCAATTTACCGATACCTGTCTAATTTGAAAAATTGTGTTTGCGCTATAAAGGCACAAAATAAAACACACAGATTGTAATTGAAATTGAAACGCGCACGTCCTACAAAAAGTACCTACCCACAATTGTCGGAGCTACAAAACTTTTTGTATAAAATACGCTCAAGTCAGACTTTACTGACCTGTATTACAGCATTACCAAATAAAAGGGTCACCAAAATACATTTTTCAGACTATAATAATAATAACACCAGAACTAAAAATTTACATTTGTAATTTTTGACAGTTAGGTACTGCACACCTAGTCGGGCTCAGTATCATCTAATCTAAGATTTTCATAAGTCTTGGCCTTCAAAAGATGATACATGATTTTGGGAGTAAAAATATTACTTTAGGATTAGGGTGAAAGAAAAGACTTCTGACGAACCAGTGTGTATGAAAACAGTCAAGAATAGTGCCCGTGGGAAAGAGTCTGAGCAAGTACCGCGTGCATCTCCCGACATTCGGTCCGTTACGCGGTAAGGACCATGGGAGGTGGAGGGTTCGAACCAGGGTGGCACTGTTTTTTTTTACATCACAAAGGTGGCAAACAACCCAGTCCGCCTAATGGTAAGTGATTACCGAAGCCGGATCTTGCAATATTTAATATTGAATAATGTTACATATTGTTAGTAAAACTTACTCTAACTCCGTACGCCATCTCATAGCCGCCTTTGCTTTGCATTTGATTCTGTATCGAGTGCAGCAGGGACGATGGCATCTCCACGTCCGTTGACCCTGGAACATTTTACAGCATTTTTTGAATAACAAATTAACCAAGGAGCTCATGGCCTAGTCACTAGTCTATCGGACGTTTTAAATTTAAGGAAAAGTTTGGTTGACATTGAGCTATTGAGCATTCATCTTAAACACTTTAAGTAATGTGACAGCAATACTTCACATTTTTAGGGTTTCGTACCCAAAGGGTAATTAGCGGAACCCTATTACTAAGACTTCGCTGTCCGTCCGTCCGTCTGTCACCAGGCTGTATCTCATGAACCGTGATAGTTAGACAGTTGAAATTTTCACAGAAGAAGTATTTCGGATGCCGCTATAAAAACAAATATTAAAAAACAGAATAACATAAATATTTAAGGGGGCTCCCATACAACAAATGTTACAAAAATTTTTTTGCCGTTTTTATAGATAATGGCACGGAACCCTTCGTGCGCGAGTCCAACTCGCACTTGGCCGATTTTTTTTGCTTAAGATAGATATAAGTGTGGTGTGGTTTCTCTTCATTTATGTAGTAGTAAGCATGTTGTTCGAGTGCTTAGCTGGGTGCTACGCCATACGACTCGCTAGGATAACTAAAGCACCTAGTGAAGCCCTGCGAAGCGCGTCGCCTGCAGTACGATCACCGACTATGATCAGTCACTAGGCACTCAGCTTAACTCTTAAGCTAAGCGTGCTCTAACTCTAATCGTGGCTCCTAGCTATGTGGTCTCAGTCTTAGTGATTGGCTGTCTGTATATACTTTATTTACTTTACTTTATGATAATGAAAAAAATATTTGTAAAACCTGTGACCTAACATTTGTTTGTTTTCACTCCTAATCCCAATTCCAACTGTACGTAGATCCGAAATTATCTTGTATAAAAGAGCAACTTTTAAATACTTACGTTGCAATAACATTTGGTGATAAGTAATCTTAATAATACTTTAATTGTATTGCATGAAAAGATGTAATTAGTGGTTTATTTAAGGCGCATATAGCAGCTAACTAGCGACGCCATTAGATATCCTCAATTTTCTCGTCGTAGAAAACGAATTTCTAAAATCTAAATGTCGCAATATAAAGCTAGTCATAAGCTATTTTTAGAAGGTTTTATAAAGTTTCTAATCTGTGAGTTGTAGTTGGCATTTCTGCTAAAAACGGCCACTTTTAGCAAATTTTAGAAATTCGTCTTCTACGAAAAGAAAATTAAGGATATCTAATGGCGGCGCTAGTGGGGTGTAAGAGGGCCCTTAAGTAATGCCGAAATTATAGCTAAATAAAATTGAGCGTCGAGAGCCACCTCGCCGGTGAGTAGCGGCGGTCATTAAATTCATCTATAGTATATAATATTTTGTCTATTAAATAAACATAAATATCTGTCTTGCTTCAGAATAGCCAGAAGGTCAAAGACTAATGGCATAATGGCCGAATTACCGGCTCACAGATTACAATGTCACTGGCACCAATCTCTTGCAATACACAAGGTCAAATTCATGCAAAAATAAATTACATATAATTTGGCGATATTTTATAGTTAAAAAATGTTTCATGGCGGAACATAAAATAATTTTGTTTAATATTTGCTAAGATTTTTTTTCATTAGATGGCATGTGAGAATTTGTTATTTTTCCGCGTTGTGTGTCTTGTCACTAGAGCAACAGTTGGCCATTCGTTACATAATATTTAATAATTCCCAGCGGTGTCACTCACCACGCACAAATAAGTTTCAGTCGAAATAGGATCCAGTGGTCATATTATTATTTACTAGCTTTTGCCCGCGGTTCCACCCGCGCTGAATTCAGTTATTGGTCTATAATTTTAACGGCAAAAAACCGAATCACACTTGACTTTTCAAGTAGCCTATGTTCTTTCCCGGGACTTGAACTATCTCCATGTCAAATTTGCCTGCGGTTACACCCGCCTTAAATTCGGTTATCAGTGTAGGATTTCAACGGTTACACCTCAATTATAGAAAAAAACCGACTCACATTTGACGTTTTCAAGTAGCCAATGTCCTTTTCCGGGACTCAAACTATCTTTATGCCAAATTTCATCTTAATTGGTAAGCGGTTTAAGCGTGAAGAGGTAACATACAGAGAGACAGAGTTGCTTTCGCATTAATAATATTAGTATGGATTAGTACAAAAGCGGATATGTAACATATAATAGGAGAAAGTAGCGTAAGTACAAACAACCAAATAACGTAGGTAAGTGACATAAGAGCAAAGTGGACAAGCGAAGGTTGTTTGGGACAAGAGGAACCGGTCCAGAGTCGTGTCGCCCAGACGGTTAGATAACCGGCCTGTTGACATTGCTTCCTCGACTATCTTTTGACTGCAACATTAATATTATGAAATAAAGAAGGATGACTAATTTTTACATTTTGTTCTAGCCTTAATTATTATATAACATAAAATAAGAGCATGTATATTTAAGAATAACCTTTAAGAAGCATTTACGTTTATGGTCGATGCGACATATTGGTGTTACATGTGTGTTAAAATATTTTAAATGTTGTGAATAGTAACCCTTATTGGGAGACTTGGGTGTCTGTCCGTCTGTCTATATGTCACGGATATTTTGCTTAAGAATATACTGACTGGAAATTCCATATAGGTTGTACACAAGGTGCTTATCTAATAAAAAAATAAAAAATAATGCGTTCCTTGTGCGTTCTTAGAGAAATCGTAATTTAAAATCTTCTGTATCCCTTAAAGACAGTATAAGTCAAAAAATCGGCCAAAGGCGAGCCGAACTCGCGCACAAAGGGTTCCGTACCATTATCTATAAAAACAGCAAAAAAAAAAAAACATGTTTGTTGTATGGGAGCCCCCTTAAATATTTATTTAATTCGGTTTTTAAGTATTGGCAACAGAGATACATCTTCTGTAAAAATTTCAATTGTCTAACTATCACGGTTTATGACATACAGCCTGGTGACAAACGGACGGACGGATAGCGAAGTCTTAGTAATAGGGTCTCGTTTTTTACCCTTTGGGTACGGAACCCTAAAAACATCGCATTGATTCTATTACTACCTAAATAAGGTTGACCCAAAATTCACTGATGAAAGTTTAACCTCCACTGGTCGGTTCCGAAATGCTAGTGTAATGACAAGAAATACAGTCAAGAACCTTCTTTTTAAGACGGCTAAAAATAAAACACTCAGGTTAGTAGGGTACAGGGATGTACCTTCAGTCAACAAAGTATCGGGAATGGATGATTTGTTTATGGTTCCAAATTCAAATTTTTGTTTTTTTTGTTGTTGTTAGATTGGCACAACTGTTTTCTATTTTGGCGCGGAGTTTGAGTTGCATCTGTTATTTATATTAAATACAGTGCTGTTTTTAGTTATATCATATCTAGTGTGTATTGCGAATTTCATAATGGACAAAAACATTGAACAAAGAGTTTGTCTTAAATTTTGCATCGCCAATGGAATTTCGTGTTCGGAGTCACTGAAAATGTTACAGAAGGCTTACGGTGATTCGACTTTATCAAAAACACGTGTTTATGAGTGGTACAAAGCGTTCAAAAGCGGTCGAGATGTGATGGAAGATTTGCCTCGCTCTGGTAGGCCATCAACGTCTGCAACTGAAGTTAACATCGCAAAAGTGAAGGAAATAGTGACTGAAAATCCTCATTCAACTTTGAGAGAGATAGCCGCCGAACTTTCTGTATCTCACGAGTCGATCCGTACTATTTTAACTAATCATTTGGGTATGAAACATGTTACCGCTCGGCTAGTCCCAAAAGACCTGAATTTTCTCCAAAAACTCAATCGCATGAGAGTCGCTGAGGACATGCTAGAACGAGTCAATTCCGACCCAACATTCATGAAACGCATTGTTACTGGTGACGAGACGTGGGTTTACGAGTTTGACATGCAAACTAGTCAACAAGCTTCGGAGTGGCGCCTTCCAACTGAACCGAAACCGAAGAAACCACGCCAAAGTCGATCAAAAGTCAAAGTCATGTTGACTGTTTTCTTTGACTATCGCGGTGTTGTGCACTCGGAATTCTTGCCGGAATTGACCTTCCGTTGACGGTAAATAAAGAATATTATTTGAGCGTTATGCGGCATTTAAGAGAGCAAATTCGACGAAAAAGGCCAGATTTGTGGAATGAAAATTCTTGGATTTTGCACCACGATAATGCGCCTTCGCACAAGGCCATCATTGTGAAAGAATTTTTGACCAAACACTCAACAAATACCATCGAGCAACCACCATATTCACCAGATATGGCTCCTGCCGACTTCTTTCTTTTTCCTAAACTCAAATTACCACTTCGTGGCACCCGTTTTCAATC
This sequence comes from Apoda limacodes, assembly GCA_946406115.1. Taxonomy (NCBI): domain Eukaryota; kingdom Metazoa; phylum Arthropoda; class Insecta; order Lepidoptera; family Limacodidae; genus Apoda; species Apoda limacodes. The sequence goes on from OX291560.1 coordinate 15,804,378, forward strand.
GGTAGAAGACATAAAGGAGAATTCGCGCCGAGAACTGAATTCAATTCCGGAAACAGCGTTTAAAAAATGTTTTGATGATTGGATTATTCGTTGGCGTAAGTGTATCGTTTCTGAAGGAGCATACTTTGAAGGTGATAAAATAAATTTGGATGATTAACAAACAGTTTGTGTATTATTGATCTTTTCCCGGTACTTTCTTGACAGAGTAGTATTAACAAAAAAACATATTTGAAACTTTTGTTTGTTTGTATGTATTACGCATTGCATTTCCGCGACTTCGTCCATAAGGACTTATTTAAGTGAAAAAGATTTTGTCTAACCAAAATAAAATAGCAGAACTTATTTAACTTAACTTAAAGTGCGACATCGACATTACGTAAAATTCGTTTTTGTAATATGTTAAAAGATATTACAAATCTAATTTAGCGACCTGCGACCTTCGCGTGCGACGATATCGTACCACATTACCGGACATTACTAAATTACTGACTCACTGTTAGTTGATAGATTTATTGGTATTATATTTTCGGTCGGCCCAAAATTAAAATAATGTCAGGTTAATTAGTTAAAAGGTTGTTTAGGATCTTTACACTTAATTAAACAATTAATTTAATTATTAAGCAATTCCTCATCAATGTTTTTGTTTATTATTTCTAACGTTTCTTTAGGTTGATGACATTAATATAGTGGTCGAAAATTGAATACATTAATTACATAAGAATAATGCTTATACTTTTTTATATTTAATGAAATCCCGACTACAGAAGTTGCCAGTCAAGAAGATATTAAGAATACAAAGTAGAACTATTAGAATGTTAAAGAGCTCATAGAGGTAGGTGCACTAGCAAAACATAATCTATGCTAAACATAATCTTGGTGTTTTAACCCAGTATGACAAGAAAAAGATAATTGGATAAATGTTCCCAAATGTTAGAAAATACGTATCTATACTAATATTATAAATGCGAAATAAAACTCTGTCTGTTACTTCTTCATCGCTTAACCGCAGCTGTATCCATTAATATGAAATTTGGCATGGAGATTAAGTCCCGGAAAAGGACATAGGCTTCTTAAAAACGTCAATTGTGAGTCGGTTATTTTTCAATAATTGAGGACTTGTGGTTAAAATCCTACACCGATAACTGAATTTTGTGGGGGCGGGAGATAGTTTGAGTCCTGAGGAAGGACATAGGCTACTTGAAAACGTCAAGTGTTAGTCGTTTTTTTTCTATAATTTGAGGAGTGACCGTTGAAATGGTCTCACCAATGATCGAATTCAGGGCGAGTGGAACAGCGGGCAAAAGTTAGTTTCTGCGTGATAAGTGTAATTTTATATGAAAATTAATATTAGTTATCTGAAACATCCTTTGGTCCTAATGGTGAAATAAAATACTTTTCTATGGATTAGTATAAAAATTATACCCCGACGTATGCTAATTGGAGATCTTTAGATTATTTCCTGATCTACGTGTAAGATTTGGGGTTTTAGAGTATCTAATACACTTAGCCATAGAATATACTGTACGGTATTGTATAAAAGCCTTTGCAAAATTTTTTTGCAATTAATTCAGAGATTTAAAATATACAAAAAAAATCCTTTTTTTAATTAGCGCTACTAACTTTACACGTAATGTCAAGAAATAAATAAATGAGCACTGAGGTTTAAAATTAAAATACCCACCAACTATTTTATTTTATGACAATTGTTGAAATTCAAAAGTTACGATATTAATTATTGGAGATGTAAATAAATAAATATTACACACAGCGCCCTGTGGCCCCAAAGTAAGCAAAGCTTGTGTTATGGATCCCTACCATACAACGAATACAAATACATATATTTACTTTTTTTTTTGTAAATACATACATATTATACATAAATACACCCAGACTCAAGACAAAAACAAATGTTTCTCAAATGCGGGAATCGAAACTATACCCTCTGCATAGCAGCTGGTCACACTACCAACTAGGCTGCGAGGGAGTCAAATCTTATCAAATCATATAGATTTTTATTTTGAGCACTGACCTTTAGGTCTGTGATTCTATATGTAGGTTATTTTAGATAAAAATAGAAGAACTGTAAATATTGATCGTATGTGGGCTGCATCTTTTGTAAAGAAATGACAGTTAAAAAATTACTACCGTTTACGGTAAAAGTGGGCAGAAGAGCAAAAGGCCAGGGTTACTCAACCGGTTACCAAGTAAAATGTTGAACGTTGCGACCTCCGCCAATCTCGCTTCCCTAAATGACACTGGCAGTTCGGTGACATTAATATTAATAAGTACTTAACCTGTTGTTTTTTTTTATTTGTATCTTTTTCTTGGCGGGAACCAAAAATTTAGGCAATATTTAAACTTGAATGATATTTGAGTGCAGTTCGGTGAGTAATATTAGTGCATGTATGTGTTTCAACATAGAACTCAAGAGTCATTGCCTATTTTTGAAGTCAAAGAAGATTAGAATATTATCACCTAAACTAAACCTCAGTTAGACATTGACTGAGATATGCACCTACGTTAAAATTGCGTCCTCGGCTCAAAATTTGGAAAATCGAAAGAGGACAATAGACCAATTTAATGATTTTTAGTGCCTTATTGTAGTGTCATAGTGTAATAATTGGTAGTTATTACGCTATGGTAGTGTTACTAGGGGTGTAGTCAGACCTCTGTACGCAAGGATAAATATGACAGTTACTCTGTGGTGAACATAGACATAGAGAACTACACAGCGAATTTCCTAACCAGCTGTGAAAAAAAATGGTCGTAAAAGCGTGACAGAGACGAAGCGAACCGGTAGTCCCTTGTCTCTTTCTAACTGGTTTTAATAAATATCAAAATGGCGGACATTGATAGACGGAAAAAAGAGACCACAGGTTCGCTAAGTCTGTTTCGAAAGGATGGTCCATTTTGTGAGGCTATAGCGCAGTCCATAAGACAGATTACCGATTAGTCTACGGTAGTGAATGGTAAGGTGAAAGAAAATAAAATATATGAACATCTCAATTGTTATCTATTCTGTGTTTCAGTTGTTGACTTTTCAATAAATAATGTAATAAGATTCGATTCGTGTGGAAGGATTTTTAATACATAATTACTTGACATTAGCAAATGCCTAAAATGTAAGTCCAAGGAAGTAACTAGTGACAGCTCTGGCATAGATTTTCTTTAGTTTAAATATTTCATACGATTTGTGTATTGTATAACATTACGGAAGTCAAATCTATATAATGTTTTTATAGAAACGAATACATAAACTTTACAAAATGTCTTTTGTCTATCTGACTTTTGAATTCAATCTTGCACAACTGATTCGATAGTTGTCTCTGGAAAGATGACTGCCACAAGAATATTCTTATTTGGGCTTTGAGCTAATATGTAAGTACCAGCTACGTACTAGAGATGACACCACACTTGCCACCCGTTGTCTGTCTCAAAATTTGCAGTGTATGGGCTGTAGTTCATGTTGTCGCTGGCTGAAACAGGCCTTCCCACGTGCATGGCACGTGAGCGTGACGAAGTAACTTACGATGTCATCTGTAAAGTGATGTTTGTTAAGGGGCGTTTTATTGACAAGCATTATACGCATTAAATGCGCTAATGCTATCTAATGCGCAGATTCGATCGTTCTGTTGACCAATAATGAATGTGCTATGACGTCACTTCCGGACCGCTTTCAACGCATCATCGGTTGCACATGGTCGGGAGGTAGAGAAGTGGATGCGCTGTCAAATAGTAAACAGCCATATACGGCCATTAACATTTGGTGTACAAAACGATTTCAATGTATATGGGATGTCATAGCTCTCAATGCCGTCAATAGAACGCACCTTTTGTTGCGTCTCCTCTAGTGCAAACTAATAGCTCATTTTAGATTCGTTTTCACATTGTAAGGAAAGGAGAATTCATAATAAACAATCACACAAAACTATATACATAGTTTATAATTTTTTTTAATATTTTATGTGATTTTTAATATTTTTTTAAATATTCCTTTTGATTTTGTTCATTTTACTCATTTGACTAGACAAACATTTTTTTTTTGTTTTTTATACCAGTAAGGTGGCTAACAAGCTTACGATCCGCCTGATGGTAAGCGGTCACCGTAGCCTATGGACGCTTGCAACACCAGGGATATCACTTGCGCGTTGCCGACCCTTCAGAAATCTAATAACTTCTTTCTTGAAGAACTTCATACTGTAGTCCTTGCAGAAAACCTTGGCAGGGAGCTCTTTCCACAACTTAAGCGTTCTCGGGAGGAAGTTTCTCTGAAACCGCACTGTACGCGACCATTTAGGTGAGTGTGAAGTGTGAGAATGAATTCCCTGCCGATGGCGAGCAGTGCGATGGCAGAAAGTAGCCGTGGGCATCATTTCGAAAAATTCCTCAGAACACAACCCATTGTACAAGCAGTAGAACACACACAGGAAGGCAAAGTCTCTCCTCAGACTTAAGGGCTCGATACCGCAAGTGAGTTTGGAATCGTCGACAATTCTCACAGCCCGTCGTTGAACCGAGTCAAAAGGGCCAAGCTGGTATCCGGGTGCACCTGCCCAGAGATGGCAGCAGTACTCCATATGGGGCCGAACTTGCGACTTGTAAACTAACAACCTTTGCCCCGACGTGAAGTACTGCTTCGCTCTGTTGAGTACACCAAGTTTTTTGGACGCCAGCTTCACCATATCTTGTAAATGATCTCGGAACTGAACATCGCTGGAGATGTCGACACCAAGGATCCCAATGCTCTTGGAGATGGAGAGGGGAGTGTTCCGGAATTGTGGGACTACAGTAAATGGAGTTTTCTTAGCGGTGAACGCGCACACTTGTGACTTTGTAGGGTTGAATCGGACCAAGTTTACCCGTCCCCAGTCAGAGATCTGGGACAGTGTGGTCTCGATTTGAGGCACAAGTTCTCCGCGGTTTTCCTCCACAACGGAACGAGGGATGTTTGCACGACCCGTGTAAAAAGCGTCTCCAGTACTGTCATCTGCATAGCAATGTATGTTGTTGATGTCCAACATGTCATTGATATGCAGTAGAAACAGCGTAGGAGACAGCACAGAGCCTTGCCACCACACACCAGCATTAATGTCCATGCTATCAGAGCAACTACCGTCAACTACGGTTCGTATGCGTCTGCCGGACAAAAAGCTAGCCACCCATTTGTACAAACCCTCGGGCACTCCGTAAGATGGCAACTTCGATAGAAGACCCCGGTGCCAGACCCGATCGAACGCCTTCGCTATGTCCAGGTTACATACCAATGCCTCCTCCTGACTCTCAATGGCATCGGCCCATCGGTGTGTGAGATACACTAGAAGGTCACCAGTCGAGCGACCGTGGCGAAAGCCATATTGACGGTCACTGACCAGATTGTGTACTTCTAGGTATCTTAGAAGCTGTGTGTTGATCACACGCTCCATCACCTTAGAGAGGAGAGAGGTAATAGCGATAGGCCTGTAATTCGATGGATCTGATTTATCGCCCTTTTGGGCACCGGGTGCACATTAGCAGTTTTCCATATAGACGGAAATTGCCTAGTGTGGTAGGAAAGCGCGAAGAGGCGCGTGAGTACAGGACATAACTCAGGAGCACACTGCTTAAGCACCACTGCTGGTATACTGTCTGGCCCACTCGACTTATGAACGTCTAGAGAAAGCAACGCCCGCCGGACCTCCCGCTGCGTTATGGAGATTTCCGGCATGGTCTTATCGCACCACGGTATAGTAGGTGGTACAGCGCCTTCATCGTTCATGTTCGAGTTCGAGGCAAAGAGACTGCCCAGTAGATCGGCTTTCTCTTTAGCACTATGGGCCAAGTCACCATCGGTCTTTCGCAGTGGTTTTAACGACGACTGGCAAAAGTTCCCTTCAGCAGCTTTGGCAAGCGACCAGAAAGCACGACTCCCAGAAGGATAGCTCGCAAGTCGCCCACCTATTTTGCCAATAAATTGAAATTTTGCTCTGGCAGTTGCTTTCTTATTGAATCTCGAGGCAGCATTAAATTTGCGTTTTAACTTAGAAATATTCGGATCCCTGTTATTAGGAGCCGTGGTCCAAGCCTCATATGCATTTTGCTTAAGAATTTTAGCTTTTCTGCAAGACCTATTAAACCACGGTCGTTTTTTGATACCGGCAGCTACTCGCGGGTTAGTAATATAGCATTCCATACCAGCAAGGATTGTCTCAGTGACTGCGGCTGCGCAGACGTCAGGATCTTCTGAGTTAAAACAGATCTGCCTCCACGGGTACGATGCGTAAAATTCTCGCAATCCATCCCAGTCTGCCGATTTATAGTGCCATACACGACGCCGATTAGTTGGCCCAGAAGGATCGGGTTGTGTGCATGACTCTTGAGTCCGAACGAGACAGTGGTCCGAGGAGCCAAGAGGAACATCCACTGAGACGGAGTATCCGTCCGGACGAGTAGTCAGCAGAAGGTCCAGTAAGGAGCTCGTATGTTCCTCTATATCTGGTATTCTCGTTGGAGAAAGTACCAGCTGAGAGAATCCATAGTTCAGGGCAAATTCATGAGCAGATATCCCAGCATAGTAATTGTTATAAATTACATATGTCATTAAAATGCTTTATTACGTCCAGGAGGAAAATTGACAATATGTCGGTTGAGATTTAAGGAAATAACACGCGTTAATGCACAATGAAATAGGTTAATTGAAAGTTCTGCAAAAACAACAGATTTCCGAAGTACCTACTACATCGTTATAAATAAGCAAGCTGAAGTGCCGATGGACAGGTCATATTTGTCGCAGAACCGATGGCCGTTGGGGCAGACGAGTCTTGGAGTGGAAACCACGGATTGGTAAGCGCAGCTAAGCTAAGTAAACCAATTACCTGAATTACCCGAAAGTGGATGGATAAGAAAGGCAGAAGACCGGGTGTGGTGGCGATCATTAGAAAAGGCCTACCTTTGTCTAGCAGTGGACTGTGATGGGCTGTGTGATGATTGATTATTGTTCCCTTGTTTTGAATAGTATTAAGATAAATAAATTAGGAAAAAATGATGCCGTACATTTTAATGCAGACCATATTTTTCTTACATGTCGTTCTATGGATTTTTCTTTGAGTTTTTTTTCCCCTACAAACCTTTGAACCAAAGAAAATGTACGGCATGTAAAAAAATATTATCTATGCATAAAATACTTTCAAAATAAATTAATTTTATGTTGTTTCAAATCAACCCCCGGACCACGGAAAGAGAAGGGGATGCAACCCTCGATTTTTTCCCCTTGTCGCATGATTTTTGTACGGCGTTGCCGAATAATGGATTAGAAGCTGTATTGAAACAGTATGAAACTTATGCCGTACAGAATGAAATGACCAAATTTACCCTGGAAATTGTCAGAAAATCAAAAATATTTACCGACTTTGTGGCGCACCATTTTTTTAACGGCACTGCGCGCTTTCTTATTATTATTCATGGATCTATCGATGGTAAAAATGCCGTACAAAAATATATGACCAAAATGTACTCACTTTACCTGCACTTTTGAATTCTCAGCACTCAGTTGGACAGCTTACAAGTGACGGCATAGTGCTGAATCTTATTATTTTATCTATAAACGTCACCTGGTGGTTCATATGACCCATCCATTTTTTGGACATGGACCTGTAGTCTAATTGTCATTACTTTTGAAAAAAAATCGCGAGAAGATAAACCAAATTGGGAACCAAAACGCACCGGCAATGTTGTACGGGATTCCATTGCAGGCCTGCTGGGGTTTCTACAATTATAATTAAAGGGTTCGTTGGTGAAACTCGAGAGCTGTATTTTCCTATCCATCCTCACGATTTAAGTTCTTTAGCTTTTTTATTTCAATTGCTTCGCGGACTATTGGCGATCGGTAGACAAAACCTTAGGCTGGATGGAGCTCAATCCAGTGGTTGAAATTAATCCCGTCTTATTTTGAAATTAGTAATGGAACGCGAAAATTTAAAAAACTTTTTTTTTTCAAGCTTTTTTTTGAGATAAGCAATATAGGTATAAGTAACCAAAGAACAAAATTTGAACAATAACATTTTTTTTTTTGGGGCGAACTTTCATCACAAACCTGGTAGAAAAAAAAAAAACGCCAAAGCGACATATAGAGCCCGGCTATATTATACATAAATAAAAAATGATATTTATTAAGATCATTTTCATTCTGTTATTATTATTATGTTAATGTTCATTGTATTGTAAAAGCTAGTGCTTATACTAACAATAATAACTAGTACCTCTATACGAGCAAATACTGTTCTAAGTTTTCGTTTTTGTGTGTAAATGTGTGTTCATAAAAAAAAATTAGAAGTTTAAATTTCGGTTTCAACAATTCAGTTTTATAAACAAAAAGTTTTGTAACTTTTTCATTAAAAAAATTGCTTCATCCTAACAAATATTGACTAAAAATTTGTTTCTAGTCAATATTTGTACACATATTATGGTGTTTATTAAATATTGTTCGTCGTTTATATTTGAGCTTCGTTCGGGGAACGCCAATACTGTGTTTGCTCTATGTATATTTAGCTAGAATTAGAGTGTCCTTGTCTGTTGAAAAAACTACTTCCCTATTATTTTATTTATCGCGTTTCTATTAGTAATAGAATTACACAATTCAAATGCAGATAAAATTCAGAAGCATTTTATTTAAAATCATGATTTGTCAAAGAAAAAAAAAGAAACAAACTTTTTTTAAATATAGAGCTATATATACGATAACGGGATATCCGACGAATAATTAATGTCACTGACATACCTCACAGAATAAGCTAGCTGAAATAGCAGTGGGCAGGTTGTATCTGAAGCGGCACTGATTCAATTAGGGTAGATTTGGTAGAATGGAGACCACGAATCTCCGGATGGCCAGTTAGACCGACCGAAAAAACGGTAACCGAAAGTGGGAAAGGCAGAGGACCGAGTGTGGTGGCTGATCGATCGATTGATATACTAAATTTTAATTACGTTTAAAAACCAATTTAAATATGTTTTATTGCCCAATTCTATTACATTCTATAAACTACTTAAGGCTAACTAGCGCCACCGCGCCGTAACTTTTAATGTTCTCTTTTCACGAAGCCCTTTTTAAAAACGGTTACATATAAAATAAAGAAGCTGGTTATAGGCTATTTTTTGGCTACTTTTCGCAAGAAAGATAAACAAAACTCACACACAAACAATACAAAACATTCTAAAAAAGCAGGTCCTAACTTCTAACAATAGTTCGTGAAATATAGGATGTGTCCTGCAACAGCTGTTATCGAAATCACGTCTTACAAGTTTCGTATTTTCTGACGTTTAAATGTATGCACGGCAATATCATACTTTATTGTTGCGTGCACAAAAAGAGAGACAAACATACATGTTGCCGTGTTTGCCGTCTCATTGTTTTGAATATTTGGTGAGTTTTGTATTTACTGTGTGTTTTAGAATTAGTTAATTGAGAGCGGAATAGAGGAACAGGTGAAAGAGAGTAGAAGGGGTTATTTTATTATTAATCGATATATATATATATTTAAACATAAATAATAATAGCATCAATAATCGGTAAAGATGATCGATTATCAACATCGTCCCAGCACTAAATCTGTTACTGAGACAGCTGTTCCTCCAGTCAAGCTATATTTTACAAACTATGCTTCATTGTTTCATTAGTGAACATTTTTGAAAAACGCTCAGTTTGAAAAGAAAATAAAAATTTGTCTAATGGCGGCGCTTTTTAGCATTCATAGGCGCCTTAAGTTATTCACAAGACTAACGAAATAGGCACCTATAAATATAGTCTATCTTTAAAACCATATGTGGTTTGCGTGTGGTTTCACAACGCAGCCGCTAATGCATGCGGTATAAAAATTACCATTATGAGTCCGTACATGGGTTATAAATCAAATACAAACTAGGACACAGTCTCTTAGACAACCGGATTACAAGATTACTGTAGCTATATATAAAACCCATAGTAATGGATGATTTTAGACATAAATTTAGTCGATCAGGGTAATTGAGAACAGGGTGGCTGAGAACGCATTACGCTCACGCATCGCATTTCATATTATATTTATGAAGTGTATTGTCTATCAGCTTCAGTTCACAATTACTCTATGATTATTTCCTTCGTTGTCTTTGTTAATATGAGCTACAAGTTGTAATGATAATACTGATAATAGAACTGGAATTATGGAATAATAGAATTTATTAATAATATAATTTAAGTACGACTTTTCGTACTTACTTTTGAGTACGCATCATTGGTACGAAAAGTTGTAACTCGATTGTGGTAAAAATGTGGGATACGCGTGCTTGTTTGTTTGATATAGTGTTATTCAGACACTGATGAAATAGAACTGACGCATCTCAAAATTTTACTAATATTATAAATGCGAAAGTAACTCTGTCTGTCTGTTGGCCGCTGTATCGTTGAAATTTGGCATTGAGATAGTTTGAGTCTCGGACAAAGGCTTCTTGAAAACGTCAAGTGTAAGTCGTTTTTTTTTTCATAATTGAGGAGTTGTCGTTGAAATACTACATCGATCGATTTAGGGCGAATGCAACCGCGGGCAGAAGCTAGTTTAACGAAGTTACGGTTGACTACCAATCACTACTGAAACTAGGTACAAAAAGTCGTAGCTCAATTAGGATAAAATGTGAGAAACGTCATGTTGTAATGACACTAATAATTAATAGATCTGGCGTTTCTCACATTTTTATTACATTTTTTTTTATCCTGGATGAGTCTTAGCGTGGAAAACGAAAAACAACTGGCATCTTCTAAATATAACGTTCTGAGAACAAAGATCTACATACTCATATGTTAAATATATCTAATTTAGCCTTCATAAGTGCACTAAAATTTTAGTTAAAACTAAATGTCCATTTATTAATAACATGTGTTAGCATTTTATTATTTCAGTTTAATAAAACACGTTCGAATATGGTATACTTATATTTAAAAAGCCACATACAGCCAAGATACATATATTATAGCTTGTGGAACGAGGATTAATTATTGCAACACTCCGCAAACTTAGATAAAATAAACATAATAACACTAGTGCACATTATGATGTCATAGACTTCGAGTTCGGTGATCTGTCCTATGGACTGATCAATAGCCTCACAAAATTAACTATCGCTTAGAATGAGACAAAGCGAACCTGCGGTCTCTTTTCTCTTTCTATCAAAGTCCGCCATTATGTTTGTTTATGTTTATTTAAACAAGTTCGAAAGTAACAAGAGACCGCAGACTCGCTTCGGCTCTGTCATACTTTTGCAACTTTTTTATTTTACACCTGGTTAGAAAATGCGCTGTCCAGTTCTCTATGTTGATGGATGTTGTTTATACGATTACAATACGATTATTGTTATACGATTACAATACGATTATTGTTATACGATTACAATACGATTATATTATCTGGCGGCTACTTCTGCCAGTACCGCGTACAGGCAGGACGGCGAACCCTCTTGGCTATTTTCGACTCGACGACGACGTTAGTATGAAATGAATGTGTGTACAGCCGTTTCAAGATTCTATATTTATAATTAATAGAATGACATTCCTTTTTGTTCACAGATACAGTCTTGTTGCTGGATTTGCCCGTATTTAGGGTTACGTACCCAAAGGGTAAAAAACGGGACCCTATTACTAAGACTTCGCTGTCTGTTCGTCTGTCACCAGCCTGTAATCTCATGAACCGTGATAGTTAAACAGTTGTTTTTTTTTACAGAAGATGTATTATTTCTGTTGCCGCTATAACATCAAATACTACAAAACAGAATAAAATAAATATTTAAGGGAGCTCCCATACAACAAACGTGATTTTTTTGCCGTTTTATAGATAATAGTACGGAACCCTTCGTGCGCGAGTCCGACTCGCACTTAGCAGTTTTTTTTTTATATATATCGCTAAATTACAAAACCTGTAAAAATAACTGACAATAATCATATAATAACATCGATGAATGACCTACTTGGGTCACGATAATCGTGTTCAATGACTTGCAGCTACTACATACAAAAGTAAATCGTTTCTAGCTACTACCTCGTCATCTCAACACAGATTGTCATCACACGTAGTAGGTCATCACACTTAACTGTCTGGTATCCAGAGATTTATAATCAGTTCCATGTCTGTCTAGAAAAAAAATAAACGAGCCAAACACGCCCTTTTTTTTCTTACTTGCTTAAACAAAAGTACCTGGACCGAGATTTGCTCGTTTTTTTAACAACGCCATCTATTGTCAAGAAGCTTTAGTGTTGCTGTGTCGGTGAAAATAATAGTATTACTACTCGCCAATAGATGTCAGGAAGAGTCATATTTTTTTCATTTTATCATTGCCTAAAACACGGATAAATCGAAGTTTTCTAAGAATGAAACCTAGCTAGATCAATTTATCCCTCCCGGACGGTCAGTTAGTAATAGGGCCCTGTTTTTCACCCTTTGGGTACGGAACCCTAAAAATGAATAAATGAAATAAGAGAAGAGAATTTTGGTTTTAGAGTTTTTTATGTTTAATTACCTTTCTTGGATCTCTGGCGCAGAACATTCCAGCAGCCACATTATATTCAGTGTTAGAGACAATCTTAAATGTTCATATGAATGTAAGTTAGTCTATTATAACATTCTATACAAATTTGCATTTACCGTTGTTACTACTTAGTGTAATTTTTTTTAGACGATAGTATTTTTGACTCGTGAAATAAAGTATTATTGGTATATAGACTTATGTTTTCTCAAGTGCCGAATTCAGTAAGTGATGCGAGCGAAGATGATTATCGATATCGATATGAGCTTAATGAATAGTGCGATCAAACCTTTGGAAATATTAATAACATGAAAGTACATTTATACTTCTAATATCTATAGTAGGTACGAAGGTAACGTTCCATATAAGGGTTCCTGTACGTCACTGACTCCGTCCGCTGCTAGCTATCCAGAAATGGAACGCCTACGTTAATAGGGAATGCCAATAATGCATTATAATATCTCGTAGGGGAATACTAAATATATACAGTGCAGGCAAGTTCTTTAATAATTCAATGCAGGTATGTATGCGTTACTGTGTACCGTTTGTTTGCCTGGTGAGCCGTTTTAAAAACCTATTACTTTAAAAAGGCCCTATACTTTATTTCTATCGTGACAGGACAGTAACGACATAGCTTGTAAGATATATGAGTGTTTGAATGGTGCTCATCAAAACCTTTCATTCAATACTAAAAATATAAACACGACATATTTCAACTACTTATTTTCGAGTTGTTTTATCTATTTAATCTTTTTTTAACACATGGACCTCTAGGCACAAGGCATAGCTTAAATATGATTAGTAGCTTAAGAGCTTCATGGGACAATATGAATATGCTGACATATGTATGTATATAGACTGCTAAAATCATTACCCTCCGTAGTCGGGTAATAAATGCCATCAGTTAACGACGAACTGTTGCGACAAACAACACAAACTCTTAAAGTGTGCCAATGCACCACTAAAGAAACGAGATGAATAAATAAAGAATCGAGTGCACAAGAAAGGGACAAGTATAGTTCCTATTTTCAAGAGTATGCAAAAATATCAAAAATCGAAAAATATTTGTTTAAAAATGAATGGTTTAAAAGCTTTAAAAAAAAATCCTCTGTTACGACCTCGAGTGAAACTAAACTACTTTATTCAATAATTTGATAATAATTAAATTTATTAGACTTTGAGAAAAACCTGCTAAAGTAACTGCGTAGAGCACTTTTCAAATAAATCTATCACGTAAGGCAATCGTGTTTTGGGCTGCAGTATACACTTTATTTTATTGTGTGTTTACCTTCAAGAAAATATGTAGTAGCAGATTTAGAAAAACCCTTGCCATAAAAACAGTTTTTTTGCATATACTTAAGCCCTCTTAATAATATTCGATAATACTTCGTATCCAAAATTATCAAATAAATCGCATTTGGCATGTGCCAAAATGCTCAAACATCCGTGCTGTCTTCAAATATGTACACAAAAGTTTCAAAGAATGGGCAGTAAGCGCCGGCTTCACACAATGCGCTATCACTAGGTCGTTCACCTTGATTTTGGAGAAGGTTACGAAAAATGTCGATGTCGATAAACTGTTTGATTGGCGGCCACTTATCAATTGTGTCATAGATACAGTTGATAGGTATCTAGTAAATGTCATATAAGATATCCTTTTATGATCCCGTGTTTGTTACGACACATCTACAGTAATCCGTTATCAATCATTTTAAAAGAAGAAAGGGTATTTGTTTGCTTGTGGTGTGTAGGGTATCTTTTTAACTGACTTCAAAAAGAAGGTTCTCTCTTCGCTACTACTTTTTTTGTGTTATCTTCGATTTACAATCAGTAAATCAGAAATATTAATGATGATAGTTGTTTATATAATAAGTATAAGAAATATTTTTTATTTCAAGTGAATGGAATGAAACCTAATTCAACATTTTAATCACTTAATAAAATGAAACAGGTCAGATCGAAAATCAATTTGAAATAATTACCGAACCCTTGGTTCAAATGTATAGGTGTAGAATTACTGAGATAAGCAAGAAAATTGGTAAAAGGTTTCTAATTTCTAGTCATACATATTTTAAGGAATTTTAAATCATCATGAGAAGTTGGCCTGTTTTATTACATTTATGTTTTTTATAGAAAATTTTTGGTGATAAGTTTGTTAGCCGATAGCTAAAGCGGGAAAGATCTTAACTTGCCTTCCCATCATACAAACGTCCCTATAATACTCAGGCTATAGTTGGGGTCGCTCACGACTCGGTTCTGTCTTGACCTATTTTTGATTTTTCTCGTTATTTTACATTGAGTACTATCTCTGTGCCAAATATCAAAGCTCTACCGCAATTGGAAGTACCCTAAACTTTTGATGATCTACAAATAACTTAGTCAGTGAGTAAGTGCTTTAAATTGTAACTTTTGGTCTCTCATATCTTGTAATGTTTGTCATTAGTAATCTTATCCTTTATGTAAAATTTCAGGTTATTAGCTTGAACCTATAAACCGAGATACAGTCGGTTGAAATGGTTCGTGTGCAAAATACACAGTGTGCGCTCCTAGGCCTGCCTGGGCGAGAAATCGGCCAAGCCTTTATGGCTACTTTTTAATTTGGGTTAAAACTGAATTTTGCTTTAGTCTATTGAAAAACCTAAACATTACTAAGTACCACTGTTTTGAACATACATAAATAAAAACAATCTTCTATTTCCTTACTGATTACGCTTTTTAAAGTTTTTGATTAAATGTAAGTGTGTTTTTATAAGTAAAAATATTAATTGGACCAGCACTATTTTGAATATACATAAATGTAAACAATCTTCTATTTCCTTACTGATTACGCTTTTTAAAGTTTTTTTTTTTAAATATTAATGGGACCAGAAAGTATATTAAAAGGCCAGTGTAATTTATTGCCTGAAGTATCTATTAAGAAATGTACACCCACAAGTAAATATATAAAAATTGAAAATGCATCTCACCTCAGTCGTTATACGCCCCACTGCAGGGGTATAGGTCTCTCTTGAGAAAGGAGCTTAGGCAATTGTCCACAACAAGTCGAGCTACTGGCCACTCGACTGTCAGAGTTTACTCTGCAGCCCACAAGGCCTTAGACTTGGCTTAACGACTGCTGACAAATGACGAATAGACAGGAGACTGAAAGTTTTACTTGCCCTCCGAAACACGAAGGAGGTCAAAAACATGTGCCACCAGAGTGAAACCCATCCAAGAAGTGATGCCCGCCGTTTTTTAATAACAAATGTCACTAGGCTACGAGCTCCTTAATATCAGCATCGAAAATGCATACTTGCAGCAAATGTTACGAAACGAGTACAAATGCTACACGTAATAATAACAAAATGCTGATTTGATAAGCAAGTTACACTTTTATGTTAATTTTACAATATTTGCATAGCTAAGTGGGTAACTTATGTTTACTTTAAGCAAACGAAAACTAAATTTTATGTAATAGTTTTATTTAAATACTTCATTTTAATTTATTTATTAAATTTGTTTTTTTTTTAATATTAACTTGTAGGATATTATTGAGTATGGTTAGGAAGTTCGCACACCAGTGCGTTGAAGTTGCACAATTAGGCAAATGTAAGTCACACGTGTTCGTCAAAAGTAGCAACAGTCGCGAAAGGCCTTGGCAGTTTAGCAGCTAAGAGTCGTGATTAAACGAATGTTGTGATGTCGCGCCGTCGTCGTTTGTCGCGCTACTCGATTTAGCAAATTTATGTCGCTAGTGTGTTGGTAGCCCTAATACTTACTTACCTATATGTCCTGTATGTTGAAAATTCGTTGGGGCCCCAATCATAGACCTGTCTATTCTTCGCCGCGTGCGTTGTGCTTGAGGCGCTGGTTGGTAGCAGCACGCAAACCATTGGAGCCAAATCTCTCCACCAGTGCTTGCCATTTTACTATCAAGAGTTATCCAATCACTAGGTCCGACGAGCAACTAAAAAGTTATCTAAACGCGGCACTAGAAACTGCGAATCGTCTAAACGCGCACTCACTTTTAGAAAGAATTCGAATTTTAAAACTCCGACTAGTGATGTTTTTTCGGAGTCGAATTCGAATCGAGTCGATAAGCTCACGCGGCGACGCGTTCACGACTGAGCTATGTTTTTGTTTGAAGAATTTATTATTTCTTCTGCTTATCTTATGTTTAAATAACACCGACAGCTTTCGCCGCTGATCTCCTTAGCACTGATAACGATGATGGCATGATTCGCCAGATAAGACCTGCGAAAGAAAAGAGGAGTGTTAGAAAATATTTCTAAGAAGAGTTCATAGAAATTAAGCGTGTTTATCGATAACAAACCAAACATAGGTATAATAACGACATTTTGAAATTTCGAAACGATGTCGTAAGCTAATGATCTTGTTCATAAAGTAAACAATAAACATGGTTTACAAATGGACAACGATTAAGCGCTAATGTGTTTTCTTCTTGAATTAGAAGATCCAGATGTAAGTAATCTTTGTTTATAAAGTTCATACAAAAATATTGCCTTGGATATGTATTCATTTATTTACTTGTATAATATATAATATACTTATAATATGTATAATACAAATAATATAGAATAACATAGTAAACTCGAGCCCATGCATGACCATTGGGGCTTTAGGTGATATGAGAACCACAGAGTACAGAGAGTTTGCAAAAGAACATGAAATTAAGTTAAGGTTCCGTAGAATGAGAATTACTGCAGCTATATATGACAGGTGGGAATAGATTTTATTGAATATGATTGGTTTGTTATTGACAAAACCCTTTTATTGTGATTCTTTTAAGGACACGGTGTTTTAAAATTAAAGGCAGAAACATCTTTATTTTTAACTTTGGTAGCCAATAACTCGGAAAATATAATTGTATCTTAGAGAAAAAGTTACTTAGATACTTTATTGCATTTTGAAAGACCTACCCAACTACACCCCATGTATAAAGAGCGACCGGTATTTCTTTTCTGAACGTTATTACAAATTCTATAACGCCTATTTGTAAAATTTCATAATAATAGATGCAATGACGGCGGAATATTAAGGCTGTAACACACGGACGAATGGACATGACGAAATAACTGGAATTTTGTTTTTGCCTTTCTAGGGCTAAGTGGGTACTCAAAATTCATCTCATCTACATTATCTTAGCAATTTCCTACACGTAAAACACTCGTTGATTCCTATGTTATGCGCAAGTAATACGCAGTTGCTTTCCATTATCTTAACATGCGCCGGTCGAAATCATACCCAATATCTTATGAGGTAAAAGATAGGTAGCTTTGTATGTAAGTTGTCAATCTTATCACATCACATCAACGACTTTGTGCGTAAGGTGATATTGGTTATTCTTTAAATTTGCATTTGTTTTGTTTTAAATAAATACTTCAGCAACATTATTCTACGTCACTGTCATTACAGAATAGGAATCAATACATACATATGCGATCTAGATATATATGTCTATCTGTTTTTTTTTTCGCGCAAGAACCACGTAAAAGACGGGTCCCTATTACTAAGACTCCGCTGTCCGTCCGTCCTTCCGTTTGTCACCAGGCTGTATCTCTGGAACCGTGATAGTAAGACAGTTGAAATTTTCACAGAAGATGTATTTCTATTGCCGCTATAACAATAAACACTAAAAAACAGAATAAAATAAATATTTAAGGGGCTCCCATACAACCAACGTGATTTTTTGCTTAATATTGATACAGGCAACAGGTAGGAGCTTGAAGTATTCACAGAATATTTAGTTATATATTCACTTTAAAAATAAATTATTAAATTAAATAAAACCAATATTTAAGGGGGGCTCCCATACTGTTATATATTGTTTTTTTTTGCCATTTTTGTAGATAATGGTACGAAATCCTTCGTGCGCGAGTCAGACTCGCACTTGGCCGATTTTTTTTTAATTTAAAGCTATGTTATCTTCAGGTCAGGTTTGAAGATATATGTATTTAAAATTTGTTACATAAAGTAACAAATCAAATCGGAAAAATCCTTCTTAGGGCAGCAGAACAACTTCTGCGGGGCCAGCTAGTTTAATGTATAAATCTAGTATTTAAAAGATTTTTTTTTACGTCATATAGCATTTATTGAGGATGTATATATGTATATGTATATAAGCAATATAAGTATATAAGTTGCAAGTAATCATAGACGTCAACCAATCCTCACTAATTATTATATGTAAAAGCTGTAGAAGTATTACGTTTGAACGCGCTAATCTCAACAACTACTAGTTCAATTAGAAAGTTTGTTAATGTGTTAGATAGCCCATTTATTGAAGAAGGTTAAATGGTATATAAGTTCACACTACAGACCTTAGCGGAGTAATAAGTAAACAGTTGCTAGCAGCTAGTGCAATATAAACAAGACTGTCCTGAATAGCTTGCTTTTTGCTTATATTTAAATTGTAACTGACCTAATTTATTTCCCTTCGTTACAGTTCGAAGTGAGCTTCAATCATTCGCGAATCGACATCCAAATGACACTTAGCGAAGCGATTCTTCTTTCAACTCCCACCTGAGTAGATAACTTTGCAAGTCTTGTAACAGACGTAGGTAGAAACAAGTTAGTCTGTCTGTCTCAAGCAGAATCCATTCCTTATCTGACATGTGTCAGTGGCTAACATCTGACAGCGAAGTAGAAACGATAGCGTTCCGACAAGTCATCAGATAAAATCGAAGCAAGTCGTATCACGCCAAATAGCACCAGTATAGTGGGTCGTGGAAAGAAGATCAGTGGAATGATTCAAATAGAGCATCAAGATGCACGAAGCGTAAATTTTTATTTGCAACTACTTGAAAGATGTAAGAGAGATATGCTGTATAAGATATAAGGAATAGCAAAATATTTCATCTATATGCCATCGAATTGCTGCATGGTATTAAAGGGATCTGCTAGCTGTGTCGAATTTTTCGAAAAAAATTGCCCATCCCTAGTAGCAAAATCGAATTCCCAATTTTTTTGTTTACAGTGTAAAATTTGGTGCATCCATTTTTTTTCATATCAAATGAACTTAGCTATTACTTACCAAATCCCAAAATTTTAGGTTCTTTATATTTTGATTTTTTATAAAATGAGCAATAAATTAAGCGCTTGGCTTTGGTTTTTATTGTTTCTACCTTAAAGGTAGAAATAGTTAGTTATATATAAAAATTAAGTCAAATACGACGCTTATTAGCCAAGATGTTTTATTTTTAATTTGGGTTTAGAGTTCACCTAGAAACAACCTACAAACTGTTTGTTTAGTTTACCTGATGAACTAAATTCGAATTTTGTTAAGTGGGCCAAATACATATCATTTATCCTACGTAAGGCAGTTTAATATAGCACCAATTTGCGATGCTTTCTGACACCAAAACCTACGTTTTTGTAATAAAGACCTATTTTAGAATTCCGTATCCAAATGACAAAAACGGAGCCCTTGCAGTTTTATAATATCCGTCCGTCCGACCCGTCTGTTCATCAGTCCGTATATCACAGCATTGTAATTGAATGTCTTTGAATCGATTTTGAAGGAATGTTACAAAAAGGTGTCTGACATGTACCTGATAAAATTAAAAACATAATTTTTTGAACTAAGGTAGTGACTTTTTGTGTAGGGGTCGTTGAATAGGTCTTAAATTGTGTCCTTTTTACATCGCGTGTTTCAAAAATCTGAAAAAAAATCTTGGTAATACGGCTCTATGTATAAATACTTTTGAATAAAACCGGTCTAACTTTACTGGGCTAGTGTTTATATTCAACTTTTGCGTAGTCTTGTTTTTACCTACTTTAAAAATTGTACTGTCTGCCTTTAGGTGTCAAAATTTCCTGGAGTACCTACTGGCAACATTCTGAATAAGATGTTGGTTTTATGATATCAGAGAGGACTTTATGATTATACCATAGACTATTATATTGTGGTTAGAGTGGTGAAAGCCTGCGTTCAGGTACTTGTCAATAACTGGTTGTAAATACTAAATGGGTGAGACGTGTGAATTTCTGGACTTAAACTTAAACTATCATCCATTAAAATCATTTAAATCCATTAAAAAATATATAAAGATATCTGCAGAAGAAGAAAATTATTAGATTTTTGAAGGGCAAACTATCACCTCCATTAGATAATTTTAAAATTTTCACACATAAAAAAGAAGCTATTTTTGCTAATGCTTTGTAGGTACTGTTTGTAGAATATACATGTGAGTTTGACTCTCATTTCTGCTTCAAACGGCCCCCTTTTAAACGCGCGGAAACGGCTTCGTACGAAAAATAAAAAGTATGTAATGGCAGCTTTAGATACCCCTAATAGGTTCCTTAACATTATTTAACAGGCGGGTCGCGTTATGTAAATCGTTAGACAGTTTTGTGAGAGATTAGGAAAAATAAAATTTGAGGGTAGCACTCCCTCCATACATTGACCAATTGAACAATAGTCCAAATTTTTTCGTGGACCCCAATATGACATGACAATATGACCTCATATGGTCTAAAAGATAAATTTAAGGTTCATTATTAAGTAACCTTTTTTCTAAAATGCTAAAAACTTTCGAAATGGAAACACTTTTAGACAGTAGTATTTTAAAATCAGAAAAAAATCTCTAGTAAAGGAATTCAATCAAAATGGTTTTCAACAAAATTCGTTTAAAAGTTATTAAGATATCTGAAATAATAGGTACTCATTCTACGGAACCCCAACTTAACGACGCGACGTATGACACGCACTTGGCCGTTTTTTTTTAATTCAATGAGAACGCACTGTCCGCGTGTAAGAACTCAAATTTTCGTGCAGTAAGCCAAAACGCAACTACGCAAGTAATGATTTATTTCCTCACAACACTAGCTTTCTTTTCTCTACGTACGGCAATGAAGAATTGCTATGTTGACCGCAAATATTTATTATAATATTTATTCTCTCTCATACTGATGAAGAAATGGAAAGTGTTTGTACGTCTGTAGCTACGTCGGTTTAAATATTAATGCTGTTTCAGAAGAACTTCCTCCCGCGATCGCTTAGGTTGTAAAATGAGTTCCTAGTCTTACCTTCCCTTACTCACTTGAGTGTCCATGCAATTTGACGTATAATTTTTTTTTTAAAAAATAAAAAAAATAATTAGGGCCTATTTTTTTTTTCTTTTTTTCTAGATTGGCAACCCTGGTTGCAAGGGACAATTAAGAGGGTTGCAAGGGACAATTAAGAGTGGGGATCTTTTAGAACGTAGCTTCGGAGTGGTTACAATGTTTAAAGGGTCCGACCCGTATATAAGCAATACGCCTGGTGATGGAATTGTCCTTAGATACCTCTTAACATAAGGCGGGTAATGTTTTGCCTAGTTGGTTGATTGATTGACCTAAAATTAGTTTTTTTAAGGTGGCAAACAAGTCTAATAACTTCTTTTAGTTACGTAAGAGATTTACATATAAGCAGTACGAGAGGATCTCCTACCAACAACATAGAAAGGATGGGTGCCAACTAGGGAATGCAATCTCGTTCTCGCGAGATCTCGGCCTTTTTTAGCGAGATTGATCTCGGACGAAAAAAGGGCGAGATCTCGCGAGTTTAACGAGATTGCACTCGAGCATAAAAACGGACGGGAGCAGCGCGGACTGACAAACAAATCTTTCATTTCATTGGTATATTTTGTTAATTCATCAGTAGTTTCTAATAGTCTGACTAAATGTTATATTTTGTTAATTAATCTGTAACATATAATGGATCTACTGAGTAGATATAGTTTCATTTAACTGATAATAATATCTCAATTTAATCGTCAACTTAACTTAGAAAATAATTTTCTTTTTTTTTATTTCTCGTTGTTTTGTTTGTTATAAAAGAACTGTTTTATTAATAAAAGAAAAAAAAAAAAATTTTTCTTTGATATTAGAAGATAAGATTTCATTTATATGTTATTGGATAGATACACACGTCAAAGTTTACTACTTAGAAGTTTATTAAAAAATTATAGACAGATACGTCAAACAATGTTTGATAAAACTTGTAAAAATAAATGTTTATCTTATAATACTCATAATTTCTATTATTTTTTTCCTAATATATTCAAATATTGTGATTATTTGCAAAAAAAAACACACAAAACTGCCAATTTAGCGGGATCTCGCAGTATTGTTATTCATAAACTCGCGGGATCTCGCTTGAGTCCCAATCTCGCGAGATTTGCATTCCCTAGTGCCAAAATTTGTAAATGAGTTCTTGTGCCATATCAGTACCTATACACTAGTAGGTGGGTGGGTAAGTCATAGTAAAATAAATTGTATTGTATGGTTTACTTTATTCTTTTAGTTTATTCTTGATTAAAGCAACCATAAATTGCATAATTGTTTATTTTAATTAATGCAAAACAAAAAAAAAACGCGAAACAAATTTGCCAATCTTGTAATTCTACGAACGTTATACCAGAGTCGTGTCGAATCGAACTGACGAACGTTTTCATCATAATCGAATGTCACAAAGGAAATCGATTTCATGATCGATTTTCGACACGATCCATTATGTCCTACAGCTTTTGTTGTTTTCTGCTCACTTTCGATTTGAGATTTTGGGTTAATTAGAGTTATAGATAGGTATTTACCTTTTTTTATATTGTAGGTAGGTCATTTGTATCCTTCGTTTCAAGACTCGACTAGATCACTCAAAAACTGTAGTAAGTGTATAAAGAGTGCAAAGTCACTAGACGGATAAGTCATCTTTGGAAGAGTGCTGGTAACATAGTACCTATTACATGGTATAAGCGTTGGTTGTACGAGTTTTCATGAAAATCCTTATTACACTCGTTAGCGAATATCTTTACTTATCGTAGGTGAACTGAATAAAATAATTAAGTTACAAAATAATAATAAAGAAGCTGTGCCTTGCGGTTTTGCCCGTAGACATTCTCGCTCGGGATAAAAAGTTTGTGTAAATCTAGAATTTCTGTATCAGTTCACAAACTCCATCCAAATTGGTTTAGCCGCCTATCCGTCATTAGTAACATACAACACATGCAATAGGTTTATTATGTTTTTGAGGTTTCGACTTTGAACAATAAAAAATGCAAGTGGTTGAAGCAAAAGATGTGTGTCAGGATCGTAGCAAGTGGAATTTCTGAGTCTCAGTATATCTTGTCGTGAAATAGTCGTGGTGTTATGTAGGTATATATGTTTACAAAATAGCAAACGCTGCTGTGAGAAATACATCAATAAGTAAGGTTATTTTACAATGACAGTTATTTATCAATTCCTGCAAATAATTAACTATATTCAATGTTTTCTTCCACAATTAGATATACCCATTAATTAAATTAATACGTGGAAAAAATTAAGAATGTGAGTATATAAATACTAATATAAAAAGAAACTGTAATTTTGTGTGTTTGTTATTCCGGAACTACTGTTCTATAAGTGTAAATTATTTTCATTTCAAGAACGGAAATTTAAAAATTTTACATAAAACATTTGTCGATGATAAAAATTACATTTGTAATCCATTGACAGTGAGTCAAAGCTCGAACAGTCCGGTCCTTGTGAATACTGACAGGCGCATCACTAGGGCTACCACCCGTAGGATAATTAAATTAGGACATCTTCGAGCTGGACACCATAATCATATCGTTATCATATCAGCCCATTTTGATCCACAGCCTCCTCCATAGCACACCATTCCTCTTAATCCTCAGTCTTCCGCATCCAAACAACTCTGCATGGCCACCCTTTTAAGAGCATACGTCTATTACGATAGTCTCTCGCTTTACATTCCGGTAGACGAGACCAGCTCACTGCAACTTCAGCTTGCTGCGAATCTTAGAGTTGCTCTTTTCCGTATGTCCTCATTCCGAATTTGATCCCTTAAAGACACCGTAAGCATAGCTCGGCCCGTAGAACTAAATTTAGAACTTATAGTCTGGCCCTGTTATATGTGTTCATATTTCGTTAGAGTAAATCACTAAGAAGGACTTCCGTCTTTATACTCCTGCGGCATGACCAACGAGACGAGGCCTAGGATCAAATGATGCCTGCCCGAAGGTCGGCTACCACCAAACACAGAATATATAATTTTTGGTACCCGTCTCAAATATAGATTACAAATACTGGTATCATTTTGCTAGCACTGAAGTAATCTAATGACGATTTGTTATCGGAGGTTCGGTTTCTGGTTGGTTTCAAACAACTTCCCACGGATGCTCGCTCGCATAAAGTAAGACAAGTCCAAGGAAACCGGACTGGTGGCAGCCCTAATCACAAGTGTGTACCCACTCGAGAATGTTCGTGTCAGCGTACAGCGTACAGATTGTCTGTACAGTGGGAGTTATTAATGGGGATCTATTCTTGGCGGACCCTTATCTCCCGCGATGGCGACAATGGCTTTAGCTCAATTCGATTGACTTACAGAAGAATATAATTTACCCAGAAATTTATGTCTGTTAAATCATATTTAAGAATTCTACTTTAAAAAAATATGGAAGTAAGTACTAGTTTTCGCTGGCTTGGATAAAAATCTAGGAACACTAAAAGTGAAATAATATAATAATATAATAAATATAATTATGTATAAAATAAATATAATTTGAAAAATAGGTAAATAGGTAGCTTTATCTTTTTCATGCCCATACAATATTAAAGTTATTTAGTTTCCTATTGAGTTTTCACTGAGCAACTTTTTACTTTATAGATATAATAATAATTATAATATACTTTATTGCACCAACATAATAATTTTACAAAAATATATTTATAAATAAAGAAAACAAATGGCGGTCTTATCGCTTTAGAGCGATCTCTTCCAGTATTTACAGTATTTATCGTAAATAAATGTTTTTATATAACTTTAAAGTATTTTGCCCATGTTTGTATTAAAAACGACGATAAAAAGCACTCGAAATAGTAACAAAAACGGAAGTATAAAAAAAACTTTTTAATAGAAAATATTTTATTAAATTTCTGGTCATTGCTTTTTGTGCACACTTATATACTATGCTATCATGAGATATATTATTTGTCGGATTGTCGGGCCTTCATCACTGTCAGCCTATAGAATTGTAAATGACCACTGTTCAACGTAGGTATTTTCATGATATACTGCAACACAACGGCTGGTCTTCCTGAGACGGCTGCATCCAGTCACTCCCTGAGGCTCTAGCCAGGTCTTCTGCCTGTCTTCTAGTCCGCCATTAGATAACCTGGCTATTTATTTTTGTTTGGCATCAGTTATCAGTTTGATGAGCGATGTACCTGCCCCTTGCCCGTCCTATTTGCTAAACTATTCGAGCTTGGTTCGTTGACTTTATTTCTTTTCGGCGAATTTAAATGTGAACCTGGTCATACAATTATTTTACATACAAAATTTAAATAATTTTTTTACATTAGTGTAAATAATAATATTTAGTAAATTTCATACTGAGTAAGTTACTTTAAAATATTTTTTATGCTAATATAGTGTGAATACAACTCCTAGTGACTTATAAAGTCCTAGTACATCAATCTTATAAACACACAAATCTTCATTCAATTAAGAAATAAATTATAAATCTACATACATAGAAATAATCTTTCTTCGTTTAAAGTCAATGTTTATCTTTTCAGTGCATCTTCGATATAAAATATTTATTTATATTTATAGGGTATAATAGTCCTAGGTGTAAGCAAAATAAAACCGCAAATCGTTGTAGAGTTTAGCCGTTTGGCACACAGGTAATTTAGGGCAAAACAATAATTTTGAGCCTCAGTTCCTCAAAATAATTTCCTTAGGGGGGGGGGGGGGGAGGGTTATGGTGTCGTCGATTTTTTGTATAGGATTTAAAAAGTTTTTATTCAGAAACCTATCGTGTGGGGTATCTAATGAAAGGGCTTGATGAGCCGGTTTTAAAAATATACCACACTATTACCTTTGTTTCTTAAAATCCAAAAGTATTTTCAAAACATACCAAGTTTGGGCCCCTCCAGGTAGAAGGTGGCTCCGTATTTTTCTTCTTCTAATATATACCTTAAATGATAGTTTATATCCTTATTTTTAACCCCCTGAAAGCAATTTGGAAATTATTAAAAAAAATTTTTATTTTTGAATTAAAACTCTACATCGATTTGCGGTTTTCGAGCGAAATTGCCGTTGTACACCTGCCACTAGTAATAAAGTGTCATATTGTGATAATTAGGTACATTTAAATATTTTTTTTATTTTTAATACAAATACAGCACAAATAAAGTTATTTAGCTAATGCAACAATTTTAAATCTTAGAGTAATGTACTCCAATGTTCAGCCATTTGAAAAAACAGCGAGTGTAAATTACCAATATTACTAAGCAAATGTCATATTGCGATAATTGCATTTAAATAATTATTAAAACTAATAGAAAGTAAATTACCAATATCATTTAGCAAATGTCATATTGCGATAATTGCTTTTTAAATAATAATTAATACTTATACAAATTAAATTAATAAGCCGATGCCATAAGTTCAAATCTAAGAGTAATGTAAACCAAGGTTTAGACACTTGAAAACACAACAAGATGTGAAATCTAGGTTTCCATATCATGGCGCCATAATCTTATCAATGGTATGAGCGTTTTCCTTGGGGTTTCATAATTTTTGACACATCTACCTTTCGATGCATTACTCAAGTATCTACTATAAATATGACATTGAGTTTAAGTGCAGTAACTCTGTAGTGATATTGTTGTTTGTATATTCAAGGTTCATTGGAAACAAGATGTAACGAGAGATTGCGTTGAAATCGCAATGAAAATATTTTATGTTTTAAGCCAATAGGTAAAAGATTTGTATAGTATGTATAGTAGAATTATAAACGACTTTGTACGTTAGATACATACCTAGAAAATATTAAAGAGAACTTATGCGCAAGGTCTTACAAACTTACATTATATCCTAAAATAGGAACATTAATTTTTGTCGGTTCCGTGGCTCAGTGGGTAATGAGAATGACCCAACACCTGTACTGCTTACACCCACGTCGGGTTCGATTCCCGCACAAGACCAAAAAATATTATTTGTGTTTATGTTGAGACTGGGTGTTTTCTATGTATATGTAGGTACTTATTTGTTTGTTTCCGTTGTCTAGTATACATGCATAAGGCATTGTGGATAATGTACTCGTAATGTCCAAAAAAAAATATTTATTATTATTTTATTATTTTTAGATATTTTTTCTGTCTATATTTTGGGTTTTTACCACATCATCACGGTTTTCGCTTATCCTAAAATTTATTTTTAGCTATGGGCGATCAAAACTCAAAACACAATAGATGTGTCCGGGGATATTGCTACATTAATTAGTACTTACATTGTAGTTTTATTGAATTTATGATAAAAATAACTTAAAATAATTAAAACAAAAATAAGAGATACCATTCACAGTCATTCACTGTACGCTTATTTTTTAGTAGGTTAATCTTTGTTATGTACAAAACATATTATAATGTAAACAATAAATTTAAATATCGACCTTTTCATTTTTAGAATAAAGATTAGAATCGCACTCGGCAAATATGGCAGCTTTACTTTTTCAGCTGTTCTTTATTCAAAAGTAGTTATACAGTTGATTGTAAAGAAAAATGACTCATACATTTTAGGGTGGTGTTACACATTCAGAATAGCTGTTAGAGGTTATTTAGAATATAATTTTGTATTATTAATGATCATAATTTTAACAAATTAAGTTAGTTATTAAATATATTTTTAAAGTCAAAGTTACGCATTAGTTAATTGGTCAATATTTTAATTTTTTTATTTTTAAATGTCAATGATGTTAGCGAAGATTTGTTATTTCATAATTAACTAATTGATAGCGATTAGTTATTTATTATTACAGTAATAAGTATCTTACTGACTTTTAATTTAAGTATTATCTTGATAGAATAAGAAATATGGCGAACGGAGTGTGTAGCTAGGCTAGAAATATTTGTTTTACAGGTGTATGCAAAGACAGTATACCTACCATTGGTAGTATATCGTGCTGGCCTGGCCTGTCATGCAAATAAGGGTTTACCCTTAAAGCCAGATTAAACCGGCTGAAGATTAAGTAAAAAATACCCACTTGTCCATAAATTTCAATAATCATCAATTTGAATGCAGCCAACTTTAATCTCTAATTAATGCCTTTATACGATCAGCAATAGTGAACAAACTTTAATCCGAAATTCGAAATCCGATACAGTGACCATCATTACCGATCACGGCCAATTACAGGCAAATATGCCTTTTACACATCAGTGCTTGCCGATCATGGCCGATCATGAAGAGGGTTACCAAATAATAGTTGTGTAGTGGTACCCTTATAATACAAATTTATGAATGACGTCACTACGAGGTCGATACGCTAGCTCACAGGATTGTTTTATTTGTTTTTTTTTATACGTTCACGACTTTACATAATGACTTTCATAGCAAAAACTTTATCTTAATGATCATTGACCTTTGGTAAGTACTACAAAGTAGTTAAATAGTAATCTAGTAGTTGAATGGGCATAATGTATTGTGTTGTTTATTAAGGGGCCACCCCGCTAGTAGTTAGTAGTTTAATAAGTGTTGTAATATTCCCATAGATGTTGTTATAATAGCAGTAAGGTAGTGTTGTACCATCATTGTTTGATTTAAAACGTACAGTTTTTTTTTTTTTTTTTTTTTTTATACCACTAAGGTGGCAAACAAGCTTACGGTCCGTCTTATGGTAAGCGGTCACCGCAGCCTATGGACGCTTGTGACACCAGGGGCATCACTCACGCGTTGCTGACCATTCAAAATTCCAATAACTTCTTTCTTGAAGAACCCCATTCTTTAAAACCTTAAAATTAAAAAGAAAAAATAATAAAAATTAATTAGAGGGACATCATAACTTATCATTTATATACAAAAACTGAAATCCATATTAAATATTATAAATGCGAAAGTAACTCTGTCTGTCTATTACCTCTTTGATGGAATTTGGCATGGGGATAGTTTGAGTCCCGGGTAAGGACATAAGCTACTTGAAAACTTCAAGTGTGAGTCGGTTTTTTTCTTTAATTGAGGACTTGCCGTTGAAATCCTACACCGACAACCAAATTTAGGGCGGGTGGAGCCGCTGGCCAAAGCTAGTACGTACTGAATATATACCAAAATAAAATGGCATAGGTATTATAACATTGGCTACGTGGCTTAGTTTGTAATGACCCGACTACTGAATCATGGGGCTTGGGTTCGAACCCCGCACAAGACAAACACTTTTGTAATGAACATTTGTGTTTGTCTAGAGACTGGGTGTTTGCTGAGTATAACAAGTAAGTATGTATTTACAAAAAAATATTTATATATGTATTTCTTTGCTTAGTTTGGGATGTGAGAACAGATGGCACTGTGTGTAATGTGCAAAA
Organism: Apoda limacodes; assembly: GCA_946406115.1. Classification (NCBI taxonomy): domain Eukaryota; kingdom Metazoa; phylum Arthropoda; class Insecta; order Lepidoptera; family Limacodidae; genus Apoda; species Apoda limacodes. The sequence goes on from OX291560.1 coordinate 15,834,243, forward strand.
GTATTTATATAAAAAAGGTATTTGAAACAAAAGTATAAATTCATACCTGGGGGTATATTAGTAGATTAGTGTAATATTCCCATAGATGTTGTTTAATAGCAGTAACTTGTGTACCATCATTGTTTAATTTTAATTTTAACCCTATACTGTAGTCCTTAGAGAAAACCTTGGCAGGGAGCTCATTCCACAACCCAGGCGTTCACGGGAGGAAGTTTCTCTGAAACCGCACTGTACGCGACCATTTCGGTTTTAAAGTGTGAGAATGTATATTTCAAAGACAGAAAAGCGAAGTATATAAACACAACATGATTTATTATACTTATATTCCGTGGAGTCAACTACCTTCAACGAACTTTGTAATATTAGTAAAGGTAATGATAATTTTAATAAAACTATTTTATAACCTGTTTTTTTTATAGTAGGTAGTAGTTAGTCTCACAAAGCTATTTTTGCAATATATTGCGACTTTTTGCTGATGTAACAATTACTTTACAAATAATTCATACCTACCTATAATAATGTCGAACATGTGACGTATGTCTACTGGACCAGACCATTGTCAGCAGTGATGCATGTCGTCAACTCTATTGAAATAATAAAGAATACTTGTTTCTTGTATAAACAGTAACAAATTGTGCTCTTTTGTTTATCCAATGAAAAGGAATTGTTCGATTCACGTTTGCAGTCGTAAGCGCCATTAATTTACATTTTGTCGTGACGGTCTTACTACTCTGTGCAATTTTTTGTTGTTTTTTCAGGTTTATACGTTTGAATTTGTTCGAAAGGCGACGATTTCTTACGGTAACGCGAAATACGCAAAAATATATAATAAAAAATATAGCTCACTATCTATCAGTCCGCATTATAGGCTACGGTGACCGCTTACCATGAGGCGGACCGTGGGCTTGTTTGCCACCTTAGTGGTATAAAAAACAAAATTTTTAGATTTTTCGGCTTCCAAATAGTGGATTCGTTTGACCCCTCATTTAAACAAAACTATACGTAAAATATTTTAATTGTGGTCAAATTTAACTTACAAGTTTTGATTAAACCAGATTCACCATCTAAATGAAGCTTGTAAAAACGAACCGGTGCGGCGGCGCTCCCCCCATGGTTTCAATTAGGCAACCTTAGTTTTATCTTAATTGGCACGATGAACTCTAGATTTCTGAGAATTTCATCCTTTTAGAAATTGTTAGCCATTTTTGCGGCCATCGCTTGACATAGTACAGTGTTGTAGATAAATCATCAATTTAATGATTTATGTAACAATAAATAAATGTAGATTAAACTGATAAAAACTCATTATAAATGAAGTCTGACCAACACCTTGGAGATAAAAACCTCACAAAGACTCTTGCAGCGTCGAGTTTCACAACTTAACTGGCGGCTCAACTCTACAAACTATTTTTGTATTGTAATTTGCAATTACAGTTACAATTTGAAGAAATCTCGGACAGTGCGTTACATCACGCATTTGAGTGCGGGAAACCAGAATTCTATGGACTTTGTTACAAAATATTTTACCAATAACAGTTTTTTTTTTTATCGAAGAATCATGAAATGGTGTTACTGGAACGCGTGGTGTCACAAATTTTGTTAACAGTCTAAAAGGTTGAAAGTTTGAAAGCCAATGCCATTTTGGTGGTTTTAGTGTTGTGAACTTCTTTCTTTGAGACTAATAAAATTGTGTGCAAAAATTCCGGTACTTATTATCGGTGTTTGCTGCTGAGTTATTATGTTTACTCTAGAGGAGATGCTATGAACTAACGTCACGCCACAGATAGAATACTATAGTCACTATGTCACATGCTATACGCAGGGAGGCCTTTACCAGCCAGTAGCTAAATAAACAGCAGCCCATACACTGCAATTTCAGCGTTTTTAGTAGTAGATTAATGGAAAAAGTAGGTTTTTGCAACAGTTTCTATGAAAAAAATATTTTATTATTGTATGTCGTGATTCGTGATCACAATTTTGTAATTTTTATATCTAAAATCCTTTACTCGATAGACAACTTCTTTGCCGACAGTATATTTTGTTCTTTGTTCCGTTAGATCTGCGGCGCGATTCAAGTCAGTAAAAACCATCTGGTGCCGAGGTGACTGTCATATGCATTGTCAATTACCTTTATGTTTACCGGATTAAATCATTTTGATGGTTTTTACTGACTTGAATCGCCCCGTTGATAGGAAATCCGTCAATTCTACAACACTGGGTAGAAATACATTCTTTTGCCGGGAAAATACAATTCACAAACAGTTGTAAAATAATAGCAAGGTACCTAAGGCCATAATATAAGAAATAATACGCAAATCTGATACGGCAAAATCGCCTAAATTAGTTTTTTTTTTGCACATATCATTTAACTAGAATTTGAAGCATTAAGTACCAATTGAATGACACAAACTAACTTTTATCCTGAGCATTATCTGTTTGGTTTATTTATTTTTTATTAATATTATTGTATTAAATTCAAAGCTAAAAAACTAAAACCTTTGTACTAATACTTTTTTAAGTATAGGGGTAGTAGTAGCGTTTGTCTCTAAGTAATTCATTCATAATATAAAAAGAAAAAAAGGAAAGGAAAATAAATTCAAGATATAGATAAAGATTTTGGTATTTATAAATTGTTATATATATAACAAAGAATGGTACTAAAAATAAATTACCATAATAATTATTATTATTATTATTGTTATAATTACATAACAAATAATAAAAAAATTAAAAAGTAAAAATTTTAGGGGTGTCCCTATACAAAATATACGTTTTATTTTGTTTTTGATATTTCGTAAAAAAATTATTACTTTTACAAATTTAAAAATTGCAGAAAAATTGTGTTATCTTTAAAGTATTACAAAAAAACAAGCACCAGTCAATAAATAATCTAGATAATTAAGAGAAACAGTTACTTATTTGTTGGAAACGATATTTGAAGCAATGTTTGTCTTGGTCAGTTAGTTTTGGGTGACCGCTTAGCGGCAAACATTTTGTTTTTGTTTGTGTTAATGAATTACGTAAATGGTGGTACGGAACCCACGGTGCACGAGTCCGACCCGTACTTTACCGATTTTTAGCTAACTGCATATCATATTTTTTATATGCTTTATTATTGTAAAATCTTTAGGAAATTGCACTTGCATACTTATTAAATATTTTTGTAATTTATTCTAAAACGTGTTTCTTTAGGTCAGAGAAGTGATTGCTTGATACTTTAATAGGTGTCGCGCCCTGTGATTTTTAAAATTAAAAACCAAAAAAAAAAAAAATTTAATTAAGTATATGAACACCAAAAAAAGTTTGTTTATCATCTATATATTGATATTGACGCTTTGCCATTGACTAATCAAGTTGCGTAAAGTTTTAAGTGCCTACTCTAAGCTACGTAGGTTTAGGACATTTGCTTAAGTTATAAAAACTTATCGTCCAAATTTTGGAAATACCTAATAATGTACCAAATAATAATGGGAAGAGGAGAATAGGAAAAGAGGGGAGGCTCAAAGGGGCAAGAACGACTAGGAGAAGGCAATGGGAAGATGGAGCTATAGCGGAACAACTTCAGATTAAACATGACTTGTAAGTAAATGCGTCTAAATCCATATTAATATTATAAATGCGAAAGTAACTCTGTCTGTCTGTTTGTTACCTCTTTACGGAATAGTTTGAGTTAAGGGAAAAGACATAGACTTAAACGTCAAGTGTGAGTCGGTTTATTCTATGATTGAGGATTGCCGTCAAAAGCTAGTCAATAATAAATGTAAAGTAACTTTTCTTTTCCTATCTCGAACCCGAAGTAAAATCGATAAAATATTCGGCTACCATTACGATGCTTTATAAATAAAACTTACTCTAATAAAAGAACAAAATTTATTACCTACCTTTAGTAAGGCCAGGGGCCAGGACAGTCGAGTTATCTATGGCCGGTTCTCACTAGTCTCGAGCTCCAATTGTTCAATTGTGGTCTATTGTGTTGTTCTGACAAATACATCCCATGACCTACGTGTAAGGTGGGCCAGTTCACAAAATGTATGTTTGTCCGTTTTAAGTAGGTAACTGAATCGTGTAACAGATTATTGTTTACTAAAAATAAAAATACCGGCCAAGTGCGAGTCTGGCTGGCGCACCGAAGGTTCCGTACAAAATTATTATATGTAGATAGTTCTTCATTACCTTACCTGATTATCAGCTTTTGGATTTTTTCCTATATTTGTAATGTTACATCTTGCTTTTTACCAAATTTCATGATTTAAGGTCAGCGGTACAGTACCCAATAGGTTTTGTTTTATTTGTGTCACAATATGCGACAAATTAAATATATTTTTTATTGCATTCACTTAGCAGCTTAATGTTTTACAACTTTAAGTGACCGTAGTCTTTAGTTTTTAATATTAATTTCAACTTGATATCTCCACGCGTTGTTGTGCAAAAGAGTTTGACAGACAGACAGGCAAACTTTTTTTTAATGTGTTATAATAACTACAAATTAACAAATTTCGGAATTTTCCCTATATTTGTGATGTTTTAAAACCTAGCTTCGTGTCAAATTTTATGATTCTAGGAAAACGGGAAGAAGGTTTACCCATAGGTTTTGATTTATTTGTGAATGTATTTAATATTCATTTCAACTTGATACTTCATGCGTCACTGAGAAAAAGGGTCTTGACAAACAGAATCCAAAAAGGGCTCCTTTTTTCCTTTTAGGTACGGAATCCTAAAAATAAGCCATTATTCGTTACCTTAGAATTCATATATACATATTAAATACTTTTACAATATTTTTTTTTCGTAAAATTTTGTTACAAGGACATTCTAAGGCCATTTTTTGTGTGCAATAAACTAGCTTTTGCCAGCGGCTTCGTCCGCCCTATCGGCATAGGATTCTTTCGGCAACTCCTCAATTATAAAAAAAAAACACAGAAGGTAAAATATTTTTAAAAAATACGTCCCGCACTTCCCCCTCATGACTAACAATACTTGATAATTATTTAGCTGCCACGTTATTAAAAAACTGCGATATCTCCGAAGATATTCATTGAAATCGAATGATGAACAGGGCAATTTTATTTTAAATTAAATGCTTGTGATAAATAACGTATTTATTTGGATAAAGATTAATATCATGATAATAAAAACACCTTCACAAATAATGCATTATTTTAGAACAAATATGGTTAGCATAGAAAAGGTTATAGTGAGTCAACCTTAAAATATAGACATATGCTGTCGCGGACTTTTTTTTAGAACTTTTATAGGGGAACAATTCTGTCATACATGATTTTTGCGAAACTCTAACCGTTTACGCAGCGCACGCAGCGGAAGCTCTCAAAAGAATAAAAAAACCCCGATTTTGAAACATTTTCATTAGTGCTCCGCTCCTATTTGTGTAAGCGTGATGATATATAGCCTATAACCTTTCTCGATAAATGGGCTATCGAACACTGAAAGATTTTTTTAAATCCGACCAGTAGTTCCTGAGATTAGCGCCTTCAAACAAACAAACTCTTTAGCTTTATATACTAGTATAGAAAAAAACTCCGATTTTGGAACATTTTTTATTAGTGCTCCGCTCCTATTTGTGTTAGCGTGATGATATATAGCCTTTAACCTTCCTCGATAAATGGGCTATCCAACACTGAAAGAATTTTTTAAATCAGACTAGTAGTTCCTGAGATTAGCGCGTTCAAACAAACAAACTCTTTAGCTTTATATACTAGTATAGAAAAAAACTCCGATTTTGGAACATTTTTTATTAGTGCTCCGCTCCTATTTGTGTTAGCGTGATGATATATAGCCTATAACCTTCCTCGATAAATGGGCTATCCAACACTGAAAGAATTTTTTAAATCAGACTAGTAGTTCCTGAGATTAGCGCGTTCAAACAAACAAACTCTTCAGCTTTTTATATTTAGTATAGATATAGATTGACACAATTAGTTTGATTTATAAACACCTATTAAATAACATAAATAATGTATTCAGTTACAGTCGATCTACATTGGCACAGATAATACAATTTACAAGTCTGACTATTGCCACAACGAAAATAAACTAAATATTCTAATTACATGCAAGGCGATAAGCTACGGCTGTCGGTGTAGTGCACGCTTTCTTAGTTCCTTCCATCTCTAGTAGGGTTGCTAAAAGGTAAAAAAATAATTAAAATTCTAATACACTAAAAAGAAAAAAAATCTCTATCAGAGACACCATTGAGTTTAATGAATTTCTTACTGTCAGATTCGAACAGTTTTTCCTATTTTTGATGCAAATTTGGGCATATGACTTCAAGAAAATTTACCTTTATTTTATATTATATATTAATTTGTTATAGTCAAAGGGCGAAATTCGTCAAACCTGAGGATTGACTAGTCAAAGCCTGATTTATACTTTTTTAACTCGACACAAAAAGTTATTTTATTTTAGTTCAGATACGTTATTGTTTCAAGTTATGTTAGTTAAGTTGTTTTATTTGAAAAACAAAAAAACATAACCTTACCTAGTCCAAATCAAATTTCTTCTATATCAGGGTACAGTTTGTATGAACCGGGCTTTGACTGGTCAATCTTAAGGCTTGTCGTACTTCCCTCTTCGACATGAAATATCATTTTTCTATCTGTTGCAGGGGTTTTACTTTTTAATAGATATTTGATTAAATTTTTAACTACGAGTCCTTCATTTATAGACAAAATATACAAAAAATATTTATCGACAGAAATGTCAATCATGTTGATTGCATTCTAATAATGACTATTTTTGATTAAATTAGATAAGATTTATTTTTTGCTATTGCTACTGCTTTTTGGCAGTATAAAAAAGTTGCACCGTAAATATTACCGGTTTGAACTTTAAGAAGTACTCGCTGCTTAGCCTACGGGTCTGTGTGTGGACAACCCTAATTATATGTAGTTGCTGTAATCTGCTATGTACGGACGATGCTTGTTCAAACAACGCAGCTCCACAGTTGACTCACTCATTAATGTAAACAAGAGATAGCAAGCAAGTTGCCGATCAAACGGCGCTACAAAAGACATACTTTCATATCAACGTACCGACCGATATTCTGGCACCCGTATTGCCTTAAATGTTTTAGTAAACTTTGCTCAGGCAGGCGTGTCTTACGCATTATACGTCATTTTCAACACACAAAAAGAAACACAATGGTAGAAGCAAATTTCTAAATTTCGCAGGAAATTTAATTTTCCAAGAGCTTTAGGATCCTTGGAGTTAACATCTTCAGTGACGTTCAGTTCCGAGATCATTCGGAAGCCAAGGTGAAGCTGGCGTCCAAAAAACTTGGTGTACTAACAGAGCGGAGCAGTATTTCACCTCGGGGCAAAGGTTGTTGCTTAACAAGTCGCAGATTCGGCCCCATATGAAGTACTGCTGCCATCTCTGGACGGGTGCACCCGGATACCAGCTTGGCCCGTTTGATTCGGTTCAACGATGGGCTGTGAATGCTGTGATACTTTCTACCATCGCACCGCTCGCCATCGGCAGGGCATTCATCCTCACACATTAGAACCTAAATGAGATTTTTGAAGTGAAAACTTCTTTAGCGGCGTTGTGCACTTTTTTTGGTATGGGTAAAAAATGATAAACTCGCGTCAGGTCACGTGTCCTAACCGTGGAAATTCGTAAGACGGAAACCGTAATGCCACGCCTATTATAATTTTTATTTTTAGTATTCGCCATTATGAGTAGTACAGGGAGGTTGGATATGGCAGATATTTTAATTCTATGACAGATTGCGATGTCAAATATACTACGTCAAAAAAATAAATAAACAAACATTATTATTTCTTGACAATGTCAAAGACATGTCTTGTGACATATTTGAGTGTTAAGCGCGAATCGTGTGTAAAGGTTTTCACTTCTGCCGGCACTCCCGGAGTGCAACTCGTTTTTTTTTTAGTTAAAAAGTTATTTTGTTACGGTTGTTTCGTGACAACCCAAACTCTTCTTTGAAATCAATATGAACTACTTAAGAACCAAATATAGGTATTGACTCATCAAAATAATGTCGAACTAGGTCACAGTCTGGTTTGTGTTTGTAAGTAAATGAATATGTCGCATATAAATTATGCAGGTCTATAACTTATTTGTTTCAAACAAATACATTCTGTCAACGTGAAAAAATTTCGTTTCTATTTTTTAAAAAGTATTTCAGTAGGTACTTATTCAGTGTTTTTGGGAAACGCGCCTCCCGCCTCACAAACTCCCGAATTGCACGGGTAAATGTGCGTGGTTCGCAAGCCTTTTCTCCGATAAAATTTTTTTTTCTAATTTTTATTCTATACAAATAGTAGATAAAGATACACTTAATGCGGTAAATAAGTTAACTGAAAATTATTGCTATTCGCGTGTAATTTAACTTGCAAAAACCTTTTCTTACCGATAACAACCTTGATCATTTCACATAAAAAAAAAATGTTATAATTTTATGCTAGACGAAAAATTAAGAAATTGGGAATTTTGTAAAAAATCAAAATAAAATAATCTGTGTAAACTAACAATTGTCTCATATTTACACACACTCAACGTTAATATCCCGAGCGAAGATCGAACCCATGCCCCTCGGTTCAGCAGGCAGGAGGATTCCCAACTGAACCACTGAGGCAGTCAATCTGCAGTTTCTCTAGTTTATTCATATTGTAGGTACACCAAAAACATTAAAATGTACACTGACTTTTAACTATAGAACTACACAACTACCAATCCTACCCCAAAACCAAACTTCATCAACATCAACTTCATCCATCCAGCTATATGTTTTCCTAAATCAGGAGTACGTACCCTACATGTCGAAACTTCGAAACGGTGAGTAATTCGGGAGGAATTCAGCGAGTTGCGAGATCAAAGTACCAAGGGGGACTTAAATAACTCAGCTTGCCCATATCCATACGCGTTACCATAGAAACCAGCTCATCCGTATGCGGACGGCGAATTGGGTTGGCTTGATCAATTTGCCGTGTGGGCTGTTTGAGGTTTCCAGTGCTTGATTAACTAATGGATTGACGTATTTAGTTTAATGTATGAGCGTGGTTGAAAATAGGTGCTTTACACTTATTCGATCGTTTTTAGATTATTTTTGCGGGTGTAATTTAGGTTCAAGTTTTAGAAATAATTAAGGTAATGTATGATTAGCTTAAGAAGCAGTGACTACCTCACTAGCGACTCCAAAAGATATTCTATGTTTGCACAACAAACCACATTACAAAAATGTTACAAACTAGTTATTTAGAACTAGTTTTTTTTTTTTTTTTTCTAACTACTGGCTACTGTTGTTGGCCGCAGATGGCCTTTACAACTACACGCGGACTAACTTTTGCTGCGGTGCTGCTTGCACTCTTCAGCGAAAAGTTGGGGCGGTTTGCGCAAGGGTGTCCTAGACACGAACCTCGGCTTGGGCAACCGCTCTTAGAAACTAAAATTTGTATCTAACTAAATTTTACCGCCGTTTCGGAAAATAGCAAAGGCGTTCTGAAGAGAAGAAACGGCAAGAAACTCTTCAGCACTCGCCTATTATTATTTAAATCTAACTAGTCGAAGCGCCCGGGTATATTAGTGAACCTAGTATACCCGCGCGCTCGAGTGTGTGTGTGTGTGTTAAAACTAAGCTGTCTAATGTTCCGTCGCCGCCGGCGGCGACGTATTCTGTATATATTTCTATAATCTGTGATCGCGGACGCGAGCGCTGAAGGCGCTTGAGCTTTGAGCCTGCTGGTTATATCATCGTCGGAGTCAATTATGACGTGCCTCGGATATCTAAACGGTCCTAAGGCCCCTCTAATGGGGGCATAGTTGCAAGATTGCCTAATTAGGGGATTGGGGTGGAGGGCTGCCGTCTCAAAGTAGCGTTTAGACGCATCTTTGATGAAGGCTTTTATGGTCGGAAGCTCGAAATCACTATGGAGATCGATGTTACGCATATAGTACGGGGCGCCGACTGCGCCTCGCATAAAGCGATTTTGTAAGACTTGCAAGGAAGTAGTGTTGGTGTGACCTTAGAACTAGTTATTAGCCATAGAACGTTATGTACTGTATTTGACATATAGGTACTTGTGAGTTGTAGGATAGCGTTTTTGCTAATAACGGCCACTTTTAGCTACAACTCAAAGGTATATTTCAAATACAATACATAACATTCTGAAAATAGCAAAATTAACAGGCTTTAGGGGTAATTTAGCGATGTCTCTAGCTATTTTTATTTTCTAAAGAAAGAAAAAGGAAAAGTAGCCACTTTCAGCAGAAATTTTTACTACAAATTGCTACAATGCACATTTGGATTTAAATGTGGATTCAATCAAAGAATTCAAACAAAAAATCGTCAAAGCTGTATACTGGAGAAAGAAGTGTCTATCTGAAATTCTAACCCCGTATCCATTCGCTGCCCGAGCTTCGTAGTGGGAAGTATAGTCATAATCTGTTATTGAATGTGCAGTTTGTCCAAATATGTCTTATTTTTGAACCTAATGTGTTGATAAATACTAGAGTGTGTGGCATTACATTAGTATGCTAGTACATTAGTAAGTGAGACAAGGTCTTGAGAAAGTCCACCACAGGTTGTTCAAGTTTTCTGTAGTAGCTTTCTGCTAGCGTGTGTTTTCTACACTAGACGTTACGACGCTATAAATGCACAAACTTACAATACAAAAAGACATTACATAATATTACTATGCTGCAATGAAATGTTTGGTTAGTTAAAGTTACTCTAAGTAAATAACCTTGGAAATTAATAATAATTTAATTGTGAAATTCTTTATTTTAAAATATGTAGAAATAGACATATAACTGTATTTCTTTGATTGACAGAATACTAGTTTTTGCCGACTACCCTAAAATCGGCAATGTCTTAAAGTAAAGTCCGGCCCCATACGGAGCACTGCTGTCATCTCTAGGCGGGTCCACCCGGTTACCAACTTAGCCCTTTTCTTGGTTCAACAATGGGCTGTGAAAATCGTCACGACGAATGCCGATCCAAAACTCACTTGCCGTATCGAACTTAAGTCTGAGGAAAGACTGCCTCACTGAGTGTGTTCTCCCGCTTTTATAATGGGATGTGTTCTGAAGAATTGTTCGACATGATGCTCACGGTTACTTTCTACCATCGCACCGCTCGCCATCGACGGGAATTCATCCTCACACCTTAGAACCCAAACGGTCACGTACAGTGCGGTTTCGGAGAAACTAAGTCCTGCGAAGGTTTTCTCTAAGAACTTCAGTATGAGGTTTTTAAAAAAGAAGTTTTAAGATATTTGAAGGGTCGGCAACGCGCGAGTGATTCCCCTGGTGTTACAAGCGTCCATAGGCCACGGTGACCGCTTACCATCAGACGGACCCTGTGCTTGTTTGCCACGTTAGTGGGATACAAAAAAAGTACTAAGCTATAATTTTAAAAATCGTGTTCACTGCCTACTGATTGACTGAAGACATTAAAGGTTATGATAAAGATTATGTAATGCGTCATTGAATGATAATTTAAATGTAACATTGGCGGTATGTATGCAATATGGTGTCTTTATGTCGTACGCTCCAGTGGTATAGTGTATAGAAGCCGGCGGCAGCAGTGCAATTTTATCACTAATTTGGCGGAAAATGTCAACAGACACCACTCTGGAAATATGTTTTTTTGACCATAAATAGCTTGCAATAGTTTTCTTACTGCTTCCGGACAGTAAAAGCGCTATATAAATAATTTTTATTTTATTTTAGTTGTTTACTTTAATTTGTTACTTAGGAATAACGGGGCCCATGATAGGATTCTTATTTTATTACAAAACCCTAATGTTGGCCGAGACAAGGGGGATGACAGCAATTTTATAATTTATTAGTATCCTAAGTTAGGGTTCTTATAGTTTATAAGGCGTTCCAGACCCGTTAATTGAATGACTAAAGTTCAGCCGCCTTTTAATTTTAGTTATACTATTTTATTAGACTATAAAAATCACAGCCGACATTAGGCTACTCTCACAACCTAAGCTCAGCCACATTTACCTGTTCTGATGAAATATAGTATGTTCAAAATGCTAAATAAGTCTATTTATGTAACTGTGTGGAACAGTGTGTTCATAATTATTTGCTAAAATAAACAATGCATTAATGTGGCAAACATTAATCATTTATTTTTTAATAATAATATAGACATTTTAATAATTTTATTATATTTTATTTATCATTCGTCAAATTCAGTTTTTACATAAAAATCATAAGAAAATACCTATATAACCTAATATAATTTCTATTTTAATACAACTTTCAATTTTAAATAACAATGACTAATAATGCCTTCTTATGTTTACGATTTAGAACATTCTTTTCTGGCCGATATTAGAGCAAAAGAAGGTTGTATTATGGAAATGTTACAAGCGTCCATAGGCTATGGTGACCACTTACCATCAGGCGGACCGTCGGCTTGTTTGCCGATTTTAATATATAATATTTAATTTATTTTTTAATATTTTTAAAAAAAAAACCTACTGTTCTATTCTTTTTACTTAGGATAGGAATAATTGGAAATCTATTTCTAGACTTTCAATCTTAGTGACACATTGTTCACAGTAGATGTAGATACAATTATTTTGAAAAATAGTTATCATAGGGCAAATTTTTTAAAAGGTATGTATTCATTATAAAAATCTATACTATTATAAATGCGAAAGTAAATCTGTCTGTTTGTACCTCTTCACGCTTAAGTACTGATTAAGATGAAATTTAGCATGGAGATAGTTTGACTCCCGAGAAAGGACATAGGCTACTTGAAAACGTCAAGTGTGAGCCGGTTTTTTTATAATTAAGGAGTTTCCGTTGAAATCTTACAGCTTTAACCGAATTCAGGGCGGAAGGAACTGCGGTCAAATTTGTCATGGAGATAGTTTGAGACCCGAAGAAGGACATAAGCTACTTGAAAACTTCAAGAGTTAGTCGTTTTTTTTTGTTATAAGTGAGGAGTTGTCGTTGAAATTCTACACCGATAACGCGGGCAAAAGCTAGTATTATATAAGTGTAACTTACACGTGATCCTGTCTGATCGAGGATCAATAAATTGCAAATCAAATGGTAACACTTTTTATTTTATTACCTACTATTATTTTGCACGCTCTAGGCAGTGCTCTTTAAAGGTATTACTAGCTGACCCGGTGAACCGTGTTTCTTTTTTTTAAACAACTGCCGCACCATCCTATTGTGAAAGGGTTGTACTAATTCAGAAACTTACCGAAATTTCATCAAAACCAAACCAAACTACCCTTAAAGTGCGAGTCCGACTCGCACTTGACCGTTTTTCGTTTATAAAAATCTTGCCCTAACACTAACCAACACAACAAAAAAAAATTACCCGAATTGGTCCAGCCGTCTTTGAGTTTTCCTTAGTGCGCGAGTCCGTCTCGCACTTGACCGTTTTTTTCTTTCATTAAAACCTAGCCCTAACACTATCAAACACAAAAAAAAAATTACCCGAATTGGTCCAGCCGTCTTCGAGTTTTCCTACGTGCGCGAGTCCCACTCGCACTTGACCGTTTTTTTTATAAAAACCTTGCACTAACACTAATAAACACAACAAAAAAAAATTACTCGAATTGGTCCAGCCGTCTTCGGGTTTCGCGCTTAGCAACAAATTTTGCGATTCATTTTTATTTATATAAGATTACGCTAAATACCTACTTAGTTAAAGGTCAAAAACATCTAATATCTAAATCCTGTTGAATGGAGCGCGCTGCGAATCCGATACTCTTAAGGGTTTAATAGAAGTTACCGAAACAAGAATTTCAAGCAAATTTAAGATTTTCTATGTTAAGAATGATAAGGGTTTAAAAGAAGTTTCCGAATGCACGGGTTTGTAAATTCTATATTATTCTATATTCTAAAAACTATATAATACGTTCTATAAATATGAGTAGCTTATAAGGTACTAGTTTTGCATAATTGGTTATAAATTTTTGATATGTGTATTGTACGAGGAGGAAATTAAAAATATCTTTTAGTGGTGCTAGTAAGGTAGAATCTGCGCCTTAAGTATTTATTCGAGTACATTGCGGTGAATATATTTGTGACTCATTCTAAGTTTAAAGAACTTTTACCGGAAGTTAGGCATTATTCATTATTGAGATAACACACACACAGCTCTCACTTAACTTAACGAATGCCAAATATTATGCAGAGGTTTTTTGATGTCCATTGATGGTAACCTAAGTCCAAACGGTGCCTGAAGTCCAAAATTTTCTGATATTTTTAGAATTACAAAAAAGGTTAAAAAGAAAATCGTTTGGTACAGTTACAGTGTAAAGATATAGTTGAAGAAAAATTTATGCAATAAAAATTAGGAAAATAATTCTAACTTGTAGATATAAGACCTAAAAGTTGTATGTGTGTCTATTTGTATTTTGTTGTTATCAAGCTGGCACGTTAAATCTTTTACTGTTTAATGTTTTTTAGGGTTTCGTACCCAAAGGTAATAAGCGGAACCCTATTATTAAGACTGCTGTCCGTCCGTCTGTCTGTTCGTCCGTCCGTGTGTCACTAGGCTGTATCTCATGAACCGTGACAGTTAGTAATTTTTACAGAATAGTATTAATACAGTATTTCTGTTGCCGCTATAACAACAAATACTAAAAAATAGAATAAAATAAATATACAACAAACGTAATTTTTTTTGCTCGTTTTTGCTCGATATTGATAACCAACGGCAGCAGTATTTTTCAAAATATTCGCAGAATATTTAGTTACCTATATAGTCACTTTAAAAATAAATAATTAAATTAAAATAAAACAAATATTTTAGGCTCCAAAACAACAAACGTGATTTTTTTTGCCGTTTTTATATATAATGGTGCGAAACCCTTCGTGCGCAAGTCCGACTCGCACTTGGCCGATTTTTTCATTATTAAAATATATTCATTAAAATTTCAAGCTACATATTTATAGACGTTTTAGTCAAATATAATGAACCAGTTCTTGTTATATTCAAGTAGCCAATGAGTAATGGTTGATGTAATCAGATGTTTTTTTTAATATGCAATTGGCAACCTACAATAGCCTTTGTAAAGAAAAAAAAAATTAAAGCACCATCTTATTTGTATGTACAGTGCAACAACCTTTTCTGCGGTGTCTGTCGCTAGTTTCGCCGAAGTTTACATAATTTAATTTGTAGTTTTGATTTATGACCGCCGGGTCAGAAAAGTTTGTTGCACTGAATTTAGGTGAATGTAAACAACAAATTACTCATTTGCTCCTGGAATTTTACTGGAGCTTAAGAGTCAGTGTCACTTGGCAGTAAACTTGAGTATAGACAAGGAAGACATATTATACTAAGCGGGCCTGAGTAGTGCAGATATAGTTTTTATTTTGACCATACGATGCCTCTTAAGGTGACGACGAACCCAAACGAGTTATGTTTAAATTTTTTTATTGATTCTGTTACAGTCCTGAAATATACTTTTTGACGTGAAATAAGTATATGCAAGAGGATTTAATACTATTATAATAATTTTGCTATTAAAACATTAAAAAAAAAAAAAAATCTGATACTCTATTTTTGGGTTTTAATTCAAATTATTCAGAAAACTAAGAGTGAAATTATCTTAATTCTTATTTTATAAAATATATATTAATATAACTAATCTAATTTGTTCTTAACAAATATTTGAATTTTATACTGACAAAAAACCAAGAAAATCGAGATTTTCACCGTGCGGTCCCGTGCTAGCGCCTATCGTACGTGGAACTGTGTCTTTTTGTATCCATTAATAGTATAATATGTCTTTGTATACTGGTCGAAACCGTACACTGGTCGAAACGGCACGTCAAATACTAGCTACCATTACGTAGCAGTAATTTTATTATCAGCTGACCTAGATCCTTGTTATTACAAAAATGCAATCTACTTTTTTCTTATATGTCTGCTGCGTCCAGTGGTATGTACAGTTACCTTGTTCTTTGTACGTGGCGTAGGCAACTACTTGAATTAGGTCTTTTGCGTTGAGTTCCGTTCTCAAAATGAATCACAATTGATACAAAATCAAACATATGCAAGCGTGGTTCTTGAAATCTAATTCTTTCGAATTTAGGTCTATAAAGGGTAATGTCAAAATTTACAGCACAATATCTACAATAGTGAGTCAAATATAGGTACTTAACGAGGCTGAGTGATATTCATATGTGTGTGTATGTATTTTAAGGGATTTTTGCGTACCAAAGAGCAAAATTTAATTTAAATTTTCAGAATTTTATTGGTTTATTTGTTTATTAATTTTTTTATTGACCTAAAATTTTTTTTGTGTACTACCTACATTTGACAATTCGTTTCCTTTTTTATACGGGAACCGTGTTCTCTATAAATAAAAAACAGTACAATAATGTTTGATGTGAAACATCTATTGGCGCCCCTTGGCTGTAAAATCTTACCGTATGCCGTGACGGCAAACGGCATGACGCTTTCTTATGCCATCATATCCCGTCTACGCCACCGCTGTTGACTCAAAAATTTTATTATTCCACTTCATATTTTTTATTGGTTTTTGCTTTTTGTTTATTCGAAATTTGAATATTCACATTTGTCGGGCGTCCCGTGAGTCCCGTGACAGTTCTTTTTTTATATACTTTGCCGAAAGTTTGAATGCATTCCATTTGTAAAATTTTAGAATGGCATGAAGTTATAAGCAAGACCGACTTTGCTTTTGAATGTTTGAATATCCTAGGCCAATTTACTTATCGTAAACTTACTCCGAACAATGTACAATGCTCGACTAACATAAGTAAGTAGTAAGTACCCTTAAGATTTTGAAAACACACTGGTAACGAGATCTAGACGACAGTTAACAATGAGTCGAGACAATGCGTGTGACGCATTCAAGTCAGCGAACCGTCATGACTTAAACAACTTGCTTGCCTACATACCGGTAGAGAACATCTAAATTATCTTGATAATGCAAATAAGACTTTAATAATTAATTCGTAAGATTGAAAATAAGTTACGTCTTATAATACGTCAGGATGTGTCATCCTCATACCTCATACCCTTTAGCAATGATTCTCAAACTTTGTTTACTGCGAACCCTCTTATTTATTTGTGAATGCGATGTTGATATTGATTATTCGTTCCCTAACAGTATGAGAGTTCTTCAAGAAGGGGTTGATAAGATTTTTAAAGGGTCGGCAACGTGCTAGTAATGCAATTGGTGTTAGAAGAACTACGGTGGACGTATGATGGTTTTCCTCCTTAGTGGAGGTAGAAAAACTCCAGAAAGAGATCACGAATGTCAATAGAAAAACAATAGGCAATTGAATTATTACCTAAATTTTGATTGTTTTTTTTAAATCAAACTACATTGTAAATCTTGTTTATTAAGTGTTTCAATACAAAACATGTTTTTATTAGTTGATAAACTATAATATTATGTTTCGTTTGTGATTTTACAAAGATTGCCTTTTGGACGCACGCAATAAAACAGTAGGTACTGTAATTTGTTTGTTAAGCTAGTTGTAGTTACTTTACTTGACGATTCGAAAGTGTTCTTAGTAACCCATTTGAATAAAAATATTTTGATTTGATTTGATTTGAAAATTATTTCTTTTTGCTACTTACCAGATAGGTTGTTTGTTATTCTATATATGTATATACATAGGTATATTTCTACCGTACGTGTATACGTCACTAAACTTTTTCTAAATGGCTGCACCGATTTTGATGAATTTTTGTGTGTAGTTGGGTGGGTACTTGGGCGGCTTAGATTCACAATTGGATCCGATAGCTGGCACTGGCACATATTTTGTTAGGGATAACGTAATACCGCGTTCTTCTATTCAAATGTCAGCTATTACGAAACAACAACGTTTGGCGGGACAGCTAGTTAGTAAGTTATAATTAAGTTGTATTTCTATTTATTCAAGTGTAACTTATCTACGCCATATGTAGTTGCACACACTGGAGATCGAATTTCTATTGGGTTGTTTGTACATTTTAGCTGCGTTTTGTTTACGCCATTAAAAATATATACCACGCTTTTCGATTGAGCGACACCGACACGACGGTGGCTCATTTTCATACACTTTGCTTCCGCCGGTGTTTTCTTCGTTTTCGTTGTCGTCATCGTGTCGTCTAATGGAACACCAGCTATTTAGAGCTATGACATCGCATAGCAATTGAAATATTTCTGTTCACCAAATGTAAAGAAACAATATAGCCGTTCATTATTTTGACAGCGCACTCCACTGTTCTACCTCTCGAGCATGTGCAGCTAATGCGTTGTATATGGACCGAAAGTGACGCCATGTTCAGCATAGAGCGCATTTATTGTTGGTCAACAGAACGATCGAATGTGTGCATAGAAAGCATATACTGCATTTAATTGTCAACAAAACGCAACTATTGTAATATTATGCACACTCACTATTTATAATTGTACGGATTCAGTAATAATAGTAATGTGCGGGGTTTTTTTTTATTTTGAACTAGTTGTTGCCAGCGGTTTAACCCCCTTAATTTATTGCTCCTATTCGATCCAAATTTTGCGATTTACTGTATTGGCACTTAGCATTTTGATCCATCAATAAAAGTTCATTTATGACTCGACATCAGTGCCATCTACTGGATCCAATTGTGAATCTAAGCCATCGACTCAAACACTGCCAAAAAATCATCAAAATTAGTCCACCCATTTAGGAGTTAAGCGACGTAAACACTTACAGAAGTAATATACCTATAAGTAAAGATAATCATATGCAGAAAGAATTAATCAAATCTGTCTGTATAGTAACCAACTTTCAGAGATTAGTGCGATTAAATAAATAAATAAACAAAGAAACACTTTACCCTTGTCATATCAGTATAGATGTCGGCGGTCAATCGTAAAATCCGGCAGATCACGAAATTCTTATGCAGATCGTAAAGTATGAAATAGAAATTATCATATAACTGAACAGATTATTATATGGAGCTCGGCTGGAACGCTCCGTCCGCTTCGCTCGCTCCGCATCTACGTTTAAAAAGAGAAACTGAACCTAACCTAATGACTTATACAGTGCGATTTCTGTTCCTTTCGTTTCCATACTGATATAAGCTTTCAAATAAGCCAACCAATTAACCATAAAAATAGTGTTGACAGATTTGATGTCTGAAAAACCATCTTTGGATATTTTATCTCATGTGCATATGTCAAATTTAATTTACCACGAACCTTATTTAACTCTTTAATGGATAGAGACAGGCTATTCATCAAATTAATAGTTGATTTATTTTGTTATCATAGCGTCTGTAGAGAACAGAGGTTTAGGGCATGGTCTACGTCGCTGGCTTAGTGCAGATTAGCGGACGTTGTCAAACTAGTGGCCACTCGCAAACCATATATACAAAAGAGTCTTTGTGGCCATTAGAATAAAAGAGTGTTCAAACCTTCTTCGACCAGACCATTCGTCATGACAACAGTCAATTTGTGTCTTTTATGAAGTTGTTTCAAATAAATGTTAAAAATACAAAAAGTGTTTTAACATTTTAAGTACCTACAACACTAAAATAAAACGAGTGTCACGTCTACTTCAAATGAGTCACGGAGCAACACTTGGCTAACTTCATTGCAAGGAATATTTTTAGCAAAAACGGTTTTGCAAATTTATTGTTTATACCATAGGTACAGAGGACAAATTTCTTTGTAGCCAACTTTTCGTACAACTTCCGATATATTCGCTAAGTTTGCTCGATTTGCTAAAGGTTTTTCATTTATATCATAAAATACATAGGTACATAGATGTTATTTTAATAGAAACCCCTTGTTATTGTACGTAACGAAGCATCAGTTATAATATCATTATCTTAGTTCGTTATTCTTGACTTAATTCTGCAAATAATTTAAATAAATTATTACATGATGACGATTGGCTAAATTACATCATATGATAGACAAATTTGAAGTTAATACAATGCGAAAATCTAGATTAAAATATCTAAATGGAAGCGCCAAATATAATGCGAAATTCAGGTCGGAATAACAAAGAGGGGGCGCCCAGTTTTGTTGTGAAAATCTAGATCAGAATTACCAAAATGGGGCGCTAAATTTAATGTGAAAATCTAGGTGAGAATGATTAAAAGGGGGCGCCAAATTTTAATGAAAAATTCTTGGTAGGTAAATATAACTAAAGGAGACGCAAGGAAGAAATCCTATTTGTACCGCAATATATAGGAAAAGAAAATTTAAAATAGGAGTTTCTACGGGGGAAAAGGTGTATAGGTTCGTTGGTTCGTTTCAGCCGAAAGACGTCCATTGCTGAACGTAGGCCTCCCCCATACGTCTCCACAACGGCCGGTCCTGCGGCTGTGACCAGATCATCTGTCCATCTGGTAGAAGGCCGACCCACGCTGCGTCTTCCGATTCGTGATCGCCACTCGAGAACCTTTCTTCCCCATTGGTTATCGGTTCGACGAGCGATGTTGCCTGCTCATTGCCACTTCACCTTGTAAACTGTATGAGCTATGTCAGTAACCTTAGTTTCGGATTCTATTGCGCAAAAAAACACCAAGCATATGCTCTTTCCATAGCTCGCTGAGCGACTCTGAGCTTATTCAAGAGGTAAACAGTAAGAGACCACGTTTCTGCACCATAAGTCATCAGTGTATACAGGTATAAGTTATAAAATAAAGCTAATATTTATTTCCATACAGTTTACTCATGTATATAAATAAAATAATAGTAGAGGTAATTATTGCTCACAGCCAGTTACCGCAAATAATACTCAATGAATACACATAAATAGATATATATGTATTTAATTTTATTGAATATACAACCAAAGCTATATTATAAATAAGTATAATAAAACAAACGTCAATAAACTGGTTGAAGACAGTTTATATTTTTTATAACATTCTGTAGATACAAGAAAATATAATCTGTATCATAATGTAAAACATATTGGTATGTTACATTATAATATGTAATATGCCTACAGTACAAAATATTCACATGCATACAGTAGTCAAACAAGTCCAGGTCAAAAGTAACGGAATTTATTGTATAGTTACATTCTAGCTCACCTAGCTAACTAATTAAGCTTAGTTAAATTAATCAAGCAAATTTTTTTTAAATGTGTAATAAAGATAAAAAAATATTAATATTTTAACTTTAAAGTTAATAGAATATGTATAAATATTAAAAAATCAATATTGAAACTTACGTGTAACAATAAAATCCTCGTGGCGAATGTTTCCTTTACACAAATATTTGATAACAACTTAGTTAATTGACTAATTTAGGTAAACACAGATGCAGTATATATTATTGACTAAAGTCTCTTGTTGTTTTATTGAGAATTCCGTAATAAACGTGAATTATTACTAAGAATGCACACCGGTTTAAAATGAATACGTTCTCACAATGGTCGGTGTAGTGGTAGACTAACTTAACTTTATTACAGACATCGTGAAGTGTGCAACAGTTCAGTCGCGCATGTCGAATAAAATGTCATTAACACTGCTTTTGTTAAGAGAACACCACCTTTATTAATGAATGGAGAAGGTTTAGTTTTAAATGAATAATTGTTACTATTTTACATTACACCACGGTTTAGTGTACACGTTAACCACATTCAACGGGTTTGTCACGGTTGTTTTAACAACATGTGATTGTGGAAAATAAAAAGAATATTTAACCTTTTACTTAAGAGAAAGACAAGAAAGCTGCGAATCTCTTTCTTCTGAAGTTAGCAATGTAGGTGTTTTATGCAAGGCTAATTAATGCCTTTGATAACAGCTAAGAGCATATGAAAAAATCCAAATGTAATTTAAAACGACATTATAGACCCATAATTGCCAGATTTACAATAACGTGTGTTTGTAATAAATTAAAAGAATACTTAACCTTTTTAACACGCCTTGAAACGTCTTTTATGTTGATGATTGTATAAAATTTTGTTACGAGTATGGAGTTTTTTAGTGTACGAAAAAAGCAATTCGTCACTCAAAAGTAACAAAATAATTCTTTTAACAAAAAATACAAAACAACCGGCTTCAAAAAGATTGTTACCTTTTTAGTGCATCTTTTGAAGCCGGTTGTTTTTTTGTTAAAAAGTTTTTATACTTATAAGAAAGCTATGAATTTCTTACTTCTGAAGTTAGCAAGCATAGGCTTTTTTATGCAAGGCATCAAAGAGCAAAGACCATTAAAAAATTTAAAACAAAGACAATTCCAAAGGTAAAACAATGTTCAAAACGACTTAAAGACCTTTAAATTGATGGGTTGAAATTCTTTGCATAATTCAAAATGAGTCAACTAAAATACCTACAACTTTAACGATACACAAAATCACCTTAACACACATCACATAAGAAAAAAAACAGATAGCAATTTAGTAGGTACATTAAACATTTCTTGGTTATCACAACCGTAATCCTTTGTGCTTTATATGTAAAAAAAGTGTACAAAAGTTCAAATTTTGCTTAAAGCGGTCTTAGCGACACTTTTATTTGTGTTTGTGTGTGAGCAAAAAATTGCAGATTAAGTAAGAATTAGATAACGGTGAATGACTCCTTTACAAAAGAGTTCCATTTTGTTTTTGTATCCATTTTCATGTACGTTTCACCTTTGACTAAGTGTGTAAACCTGACTCAAAATCTCTATGCAAATCTTGTAAACATAACCTAACTTTAGTTAATGTTAACTTTTTCGGGTAATATAATCATAATTCATTTAAATACTTACATGATTACCTTTATTGTCACATTCTTTAACATATTTTCAAATCACGACACTGATTAAACCTAAAATTTACAAAATTTCAAATTTACAATGAGAAATATTATACGTATTGATGTATATGTTGCATAGACTAACAAAGCGAAAGACGCGTGTCAAGGTCATTTTTGTTTACACGAATTGCAAACAGATTCTGAGTCCGGTTTAAGTAAGTGTAATCGCATATATTTTCATATTTTAGTATCGCTCATCATAAATGTTAGCTTCTGTACCTATGTTTTAATAGTCTTGAGTGTCTCCTAGACCTAGATAATTAAACTTACATACTACTTAACTTACTACTTTAATATATTTTAAAGACTACAGTGTAAATAAATAATTTAAGAGCAAAGATGCAGTCAAAAGATTAACCTCGAGCAAGGATTTGAACCCGCAATAATCTTCATAGTTCGTGTAAATGCGCTGGCTAATGAAATCCCACCTTGCTCTGGAAATACGCTCGTTACGAATGTCACAAACAACTTCTAGTGACTTATCAAGTCCTGGTACTTTATATGTCACTAGAAGTTTTAATTCAAAGGACATAATTACATTGTAAAATGAAAAGATAAGTAACATGATCATTTAGTCGGTCAAGTAACTTTGAATACATATAAGTACTTACTTGAAATTTCCCATGTTCCACTTCATTAATTTTTGCGCAAAAGCGTTTATTTGTTTATTCACGTAGAAGATTATTTCGTCCAGGTGGTCCAAATTGACATCTGTCGAGGTTGCTTGTTACTTATTATTGAAAGAGCTGCTTTATAATATAGTTTTTAATAGTAAGTATTGATATTAATAAATAAAAAGGAATAGATATACGGTATCGCTCTCATATCAAGGTAATTAGAGCGCAACGTGCTTACAAACAAGATTCAGAAGTTTCAGTCAGTGTGTGGTATTTGCAGCCCCGGATCTAGGGGGTGCAAGAAGGGGCACTTGCCCCGGGAGGCGAAGACTAGTGGTGGGCAGCAAGCCACCTGTTAGTTCAGTACGCGTTAAAATTATGCTATAAAGTGGCACATTGCCCTGCTTTTTTAAAAACGTAAATCTGGGGCTGGGAATTTGTTTCGCCACAAATTCCCAGCCCCAGATTATATGATATGATTATATGATTATATTAAAGACAATAATCATAATTAAGTTGTATACTTACACATATGTTATAATATGTAATGTTATTACATCACAGATGCAGAAGTGTTAGTTTGAGTGTTTACAAGTGTAATAATCGTTCAAAAGTCTACAATATAGCACATATAATTACATTTCATTCGTTATGAAAAATATTCTAAACTAACCATTTTCCACCAGAGAGTTGATAAGCCTCGCTATAGAATAGGAAAAAGTAGCATAAATAAAGGTATCGATTGGCCTATTTATTTTGACAATTAGTTCGTTTATATATTATATTATAAGCTTTTTGTGTATACCACAGACATTAGATTCTATAATCTGTACTATGGACTGCGCAATAGCCTCTTAAAATTTACCACTCTTTAGAAAGAGAGAAAGCTAATCTGTGTTTTTTTCTGCAAAATAAAACAAATGTAGAAAGGGAAAACTACTCGCCGCATGTTAACTTGATCTCTGTCACACCTATATGGCTGATTAGAAAATGCGCTGTCCTGTCTCTGTTGTCTATGATGTATGCATACATACAATACCTTTTCTTTTAAACCGACTTCAACGAAAGAGGCGGTTATATTTTTATTTTTTAGTAAGGCTGAATTTCCCACAGGCATAGTCAATAGTCAATTTCTGAGATCCCATCGAAATAAATGTTGAGACAATACGGTAACCATTAACATATTTAAATGATATTATCATACTTTTTTAAAAATGTTGTGGAAGATATACACTCAAAATTACTTTACTACGTATCAGAGCCATCTAGACGCATATATTTGCAACACGTCAATCTGTAGTATCACATTATACTACACGCAGCGACTGGTTAGCAACAAGTTCAACACAAAATGCACAGATGTAAGTGTACCGAAATATGCATAAATATAAACAGCACTATTAAGATTTACCGTGCTTTGATCACTACTTCTGTCTAACAATTTAATGGTATCGCTTCTCGGCCTTTTGGCTAAGATCAAAGTGTAGTATCTGTTCTTTTCAGCTTAATATCTGAAAGTTCCCTCACTGAGGGACCAGTATATTAAACTGATTTTTGTAACTGGTCGGGATGTTCGGAGCTCGCTCCACTCCCGGCACGGGTTGGCCCGGCATTGCAGTGCCGCCGGGACCGGCCCACATAAATCTATGATGGGAACACAACCTACTTCATGGTAGACATGATGTAATAGAGACGCTCTTATTAAATCTTTTATCTGAACCAAATCTTTCGATTGAAATGATTTAAATCACAACCAAATCTTTTGCTTGTACTGAATTTTGATCATATCGTTTTTAGTTTAGTGATTTAGAACATAAGTATATCTATCATAAATCTAGTATGAAATAGATTTAAGATAGGTTTTGATTGATGCTATAATCGAAATTAGATTTTCCCCCATGATGTCTTAGTCAAATTGAGGGTAATGAGTCACGCGGATGATTGCTTGTATGTATGTAGGTATGTTACTATCTAATTTACTCTACTGTACAGGCTTAACGCGTTGTTTGATTTAGTTTAGCCTAATATTTAGATACCTAAGGTGTTTGTTGTTGTAATGTTTGATAAATGATTATAATCCACTCAATAATCTACTACCTCTTTAGGCAAAAGCAGTTTAATTTATTTGTAGGTACCAGTTTCACGCATCCATCATCAATTCCATTTTCGTGATTCCGATTCTTATCTTAATAAGACTTTAATCATAGTTGAAATCATGAATTGTCTGGCGTAAAAATAGCTTATTCCGCTATACAGTCGTAGTAGATTTTATCTAATAATTTGTAAGAATAAAGAATTTTTAATATAAAAGATTATTATAACAATAAAATTAATGATTAAATGTAACAAAATAAATTACTTTGGTATTTACAATCGTTTTTGTGTTCTAAAAATGGCTTATAACTATTTTCATATTTCGTTCAATTACATTTTTGAAATACGCTTTCTACGAACATTAAATAAAAAATATTCTTTGTTGGCGCTAGTAGACTGCATGGGGGGCCTTAACAAGATCCGTTTATTATGAGTGTCACTGACATTTTGTTCGTTGCAAGCAATGTAAACTATAATGTTTTTCTTCTTTTAAATCGCCATATTTATCATTTAAAGGTTTTTGGTTTTTTTTTGTCAATTTGTAGGGCGGCAAATATTATAGGCCCGGGGCGCCGAATTAATAATACGCCACTGCTTACCTTTTCATTTAACAATAACCCTTCGAAATAAGGTTACCTATATGTAATTTTGATAATCATTTGGTATTACAAAAATAAGGTTTGCAGCTTTATAAGTTGCAAATCCAGCACCACATGGGGCACTGCTGACGAAAAAGACGAGCTAAGTGAATGTCGACGATCCCAGACTCACAAGCCGTTTTGCACCCTTAAGTCTGATGGATGAGAGACTGCAGTCCTGTGTATGTTCTACCGCTTTATTTCGAGAAATTGTTCGAAATGATGCCAATGGCTACTTTCTACCATCCTTACACCATATAACCTAAATGGTAGTAGGTATCCGATATCATTATCACAAAATAGTACTACACTATTTCTTTTTCTGTCCCGGTACAGTATCTATACATATAATTAAATGGTAGGAACTGTACATTGAATATTTTTTTAAAAGAATACTTGGGGAGTGATCTACAATTGATACCGAAGCCAAAAATATAGTTTTTAGAATTTTTGTCTGTTTGTTTGTTGTCTGTATGTATGTTCGGGATAAACTCAAAAAAAACTGTATGGATTTACTTCAAATTTGGCAAGAATATTATTAAGAAGTTGGGTCAACATATATATTATCACGGCTATATATTATCACGTTATCACCTACGGGAAACGAGCAGTGAACCTTTATTTCTTAAACGCATTCTGTAACAACGTGTGATCTAACGACGCATATTTGACTTGCTTCTTAATTATTAATTATTCTACTCACACATAGCTATTTATTTTATGTTAAAAAATCGTGTAGAGTCAAAACTTGGATGTGTTGTAATTTTTCACCATATAAAAATGTTTAGATGATAACATATAGCTGCATAACTAGATGGCGTTGGCGTCGAATTAGATAGCGCTATGGTTTCATTCACAAAAAGTAATGTTATAGTATAGCGTTCACGCAGACGACGTCGCGGGCATTAGCTAGTAGTATTGTGTAAATTGTGGCCGGCTGGCCGGTACATTTGCTTATTTTACGTAGTTTTCAATAGAACTTCTAAGCAGAGTCACCTAGCGGTACACGTTTGTAGCTTGTACAGCATCGGCAACTAAATTAACTCCACACAAACGAAGCGACGACTACTGCTTGCTTGTCAACAAGTTTAACACAAAATGCACAGATGTCAATTTATCTAAACGTGTACTAAAAATAAACAGCACTATTAAGATTTACCGTGCTTTGATCACTACTTCTGTCTAACAATTTAATGGTATCGCTTCTCGGCCTTTTGGCTAAGATCAAAGTGTAGTATCTGTTCTTTTCAGCTTAATATCTGAAAGTTCCCTCACTGAGGGACCAGTATATTAAACTGATTTTGGTAACCGGTCGGGATGTTCGGAGCTCGCTCTACTCCCGGCACGGGTTGGCCCGGCATTGCAGTGCCGCCGGGATCGGCCCACATAAGCGAATAGCCAACATGTTTCCTACAAGGGGCGAGGAACCCTAACAATTTTTAAATTGGAGTAACAATTTGTTAATTACACGTTAAAAGTTCCTTCTCTATTAGTTTCTTACGTTTTTGGCATAGTAGTGCCACCTTACCGGTGTGAATTTAGCAGCCAAAGTTACCTACCGCTAATAACCCAACCAAATTAAGAAGTCTTGGTTATTTTTGTATTTTAAGGTGTAGCAAATACGCAGTTTAATTTGTCTCGCATCTATTAAATTAGAAAAAAAAACATCTATTTGTTACAAATAAGAACCATTTCGTCGCTTACTTTCTGGTAGCTAACTTACCTGCTTGTACTGCTACTTACTGAGTTGCTCTTTGTTCCAGTCACAAAATTTGTAATTTTTAATATTTTGCGGATAAAGCTGCGGTTGGGCCGATAATATAACTGTGGGAACTATAACTAAAGGGATGAAAGGCTTCATTACATAAAAAGTGTATTTAAAATGTAGCTTTGTTTCGACATCAGTTGCTTTAACGGTACCTACCAATTTATATGACACTAAATATTTGCAATAGCTATAATATATAATATAAAATACAAAACTAGAGTGATACTCAATCGATACCAGAAAGAAAAAATAATAAAAACATATTAAAAAATGTTGCTGTCTGAGTTAAGACTTCATCTATTTTTCGTATGATGGACGATATGCATGGATAATTCTTATTGAATTATTATATGACTGAGGACTTTCTTTTCCCTATTATATGAATTTCCAATCGGATAAAAGTAATGGCTTCACTAACCTTGGGCCTATTCTAACCCCCCATCTCTAGGGTTTATGTCTTTAACTTACTTAACGTAACAAGGTTCTTAAAAAAATAAACATGGCGCGAGTCCCTAAGATATTAACTCATGGTAAGCTTATGAAGCCTTGAGAAAGTTATCCTTATTTCGTCCTAATCCTGTATTACAGAAGTATGTAAATAAAAGTCATTGACTTCAAATTGTTTTATGATTGTAAAAATCGATACTTGTAACAGTGATAGTGATGGATACTTGTAACAGTGATAGTGATCGTCCGGTAAGTGATAGGCTTGATAGTACAATGGAAGAAAAAAAAAATTAAATATACATATTTGACAAGGCCTTACTCGGCCTCTAGAGCCTTATCAAACCGTAGATAACTAAAAATGAATAATGAATATGCAGTAAATAAAGAGTAGAAAGTACCTATCGAATACTGTGAAAAGTATTAAGTCCTTCTTAGTATAGAATACTAAAGTATCAAAGTTCATTTTCAAAATTCAAGGAACTTTTAGTCACTCAACTTATATGATGATGAATAAAGTTAGTTATAATCAGTATTAAAATACACGAAAAAACTTGGTTAACATAATATACTTTCTTGAGTATCGAAATGGTACTGAATTAATTGGTTTTCACAATATTAATGCGAGCACTGTATTGGGAACCTAAAGCAGACACAGAAATACTTCAAACGAACACTGGAATACTAAGTGTCTATTAAACATTTACATTAGGCAATAAATGGAATACATTGAGTCCACAAATGGTCCGAAGCTTTTAAAAACGTTGTGTTTATTTGCTTATTTGCTTACCATATCTTTACCTTTCGTCCACACTACATTACACTCCTCGCGCTCTGCTTTGACTTGCGCCAAAACACCGACAAAACAGGGGAGCGGTGGCCATGACGTGCGGCATAGCGAGTAATGTTGCCACACCCACACTTGCCACACTACGTCTCTACCTCCTATCCTCGCTACTTCCCATGGCACTCGACGAGTGTGTGGCAAGGCTGTACATGAAGCACTGTAGTACAAACATAATACCAGACGGTTTAACAAATAAAAATACAGAAACTAAGCTGAGGCAGTCCAAAAAGCGTCTGGTTTTAAACGCACAATTCTCGAAAAGTAAAATGTATCATCTGGACTACATAATGACGGATAAATCAAATCAAAACAATATTTATTGCAATAGGTTGCTGAGACCACTTTTGAATCGCCAATACAATGTTAATTTCTGCCAAAAAGAGCTGGCAAGAAGTTCTTTTTAAAGCAACAATACAATACTTTGATAATCAGCTAAAGAGTATACAATAAGTACCGAAACACTTAGTAGGTAATAAAAATAAGTTAGTAATCTACTAAAAACAAAGTCAATTATTATTTTTTTGTTTTTATGTAGCATAGGGGTTACACCAAGTGAAACCTCAAATATCGTCAATCGTGCGAAGGAATTCAGATATTTAAGAGTATTCCGATATTTAATAGTACTAGTGGAATTAGCGCCATCATAATTATATTTTTGCACAATCATATCATACTTAAAAATATCCATACTACATCCACGAAAATAATATAAAATTAAATATTATAAATTCGAAAGTAACTCTGTCTGTTACCTCTTTACGCTCAAATCGCTGTACCACTCAAGATTAAATTTGGCATGCAGCTAGTTTGAGTCCCGGAAAAGAACATAAGCTACTTGAAAACGTCAAGTATTATCCGTTTTTTCCCCCATAATTAAGGAGTTGCCGTTAAAATCCTACACCGATGACCGAATTTAGCGCGGAAGGAACCGCGGGCAAAATCTAGTATATTATAAATGCGATAGTATGTCTGTTCGTTTGTCCCTGCATCACGTCACAAAGGAGCATCCAATTGAGCTAAAAATTTAGCACCCGGAGAATTGAAGAGACGGAGAAGGACGTAGGCTTGGCTTTTATTCCTTTAAAAAATAGAAGTTTATGCAGGAATGACCAAATTCCACGTGCATGAACTAGCCACAGGTAAATCTTGCTATTGCAACTTTCAAACTACAATTCCGGAGTACTCGTAGTAATCCTACGCCAACACAGTGTGGGCGGTGCCGTTGGCAAAATACATATACAAACACACATAAATATACATAAAACACAATGTGTGTATCCAAAATTGATACTACTAGAAAAATTATGCATTTATGTATAGACTTACGTATTAATATTTTGTTTATTTATTAATAATTGCAATTCACCATCGGCCGCCCGGCGCCAGAGAGGCTCTAAATGCGAGAGGGCGCATCACACAAAGGTTCACTCATACCCATATGCATACTCATACTCACAGACGTTGTATATCATAAAGTAGCCCAGCTGCCACACGACAGTCCGACAACAAATGCACACCATTTAATTTACTGTCACTTCGGAAACAAGCCTTAAAGAAGCCTCCTTCATTATGACAAGAAACTTCCCAGGTGTACACCTGTTACCATCAATCACGCAGGAATTATTAGGACGATATTGTATTGTGAACAGATATGTTAGTTACAACTCGCAATTTTACCCTAGAAACAAAACAAATTATGCCAAAACAAGCTTGTAACTTTTTAGTTTTTAAAAAAAATTGTTTCTGTAAAAGCACATTTTTAACATTTGCTTTCGGTTATAAGTTATAAGTTCGACGAGCAATGTGGTCAGTCCATTACCACTTCAGCTTGCTAACTGTTTGAGCTGTCGGTAACGGTAACTTTGTTTCTTCGGTGAATTTCCTTATTCCAGTACATTTTTGAAATTTGCTTTGTTCAAATAGGAAATCAAAAATACCATTGGCCGGGCTACTACTTTTTTTCAAAAATTGTGATTTTTATTGATTATATGTTTTAATAATATGTTTTAAGGCGGGGAATAAACATAAATATTAAACAATCTTAGTTTTTTTGGTAAATATATAGGACAGTAGGCACACAGGTACAACACTAGCTTCAAGACTCAAATCATTATAGGATAATACAAAGTAGTTGCGACTTGATACGGCTCCACCAAAAAGACGTACCCATGTCGGGTAGCTCCTACCCATGGCCAAGTCTTATAACCATATTGGATAGGCTTTCCTTTTATGTGCTGTTTACAGCCATGTTGACCATAATAGGGAATCATAGCTTCATTTTAATGTTCCTCTACAACATGAGCACATTATCGACAAAGAAGCCAAAGAACCTGTTCAGTGGAGACTTTTCTTGCAACGACGGATTGCAGGCCACTCTTCTAATTCAGCAGGTTGTATATTTCTTGGCAAATTGTTGATTGAAACCTGTTCCTCATCACCTGATTCTTTATCGGTAGGACCACTTAAATCCACTGGCGGGGGGAAAATTGTCATGATACGCTCCCGATGGTCGTCATCATCTGGGCATTCTTCTAACACCACAACAATTTAGTGAGCAGATAGAATTCTGCTAAAAAAAAATTTCGTCCTATATTTAGCACAGCTACAATGTAATTATCATAATTTTTGAAAACTGAGATATTGTAATATGATGATTACGTACTTTGAACAAGTATCTAAATAGGTAGAAAAAGAAATGATCACTTGTTACACCTAAAATTAAATGTCGAAAACACGTGACTGCAGCTTTAATGAGCTGGGGTATAGGTCAAATTTTTGCGCCTCACTTTAGGTGTATGGGAGCCTTAAATAACATCTAAAAATATTTGTATGACTTTACGAGGTAGCTCCAACCGGCTGTAAAATCTGTGTGACAGACGACGGACAGACGGACACGTGAGTGACAACAATAGGGCTCCGTTTGGACCCTTCGGATACGGAACTTTAAAAAAAGGAATGGATGATTCGCATATTGAGTCATTGTCAAAGAAAAACTACTTAAAACTACTTATTTATTTTTGTCACCTTGCCAAGACAAATTTTTTGCTTGGAGGGACGAGATTAAAACACGTTTGATGCTTGGTTTCATCAATAAAGGTCACCCCCACATTCACTATGTTTCGGTAGAGAATATATATATCTGTAAATATACAAGATATACCAGCTTAGTTGTTGAGTTAACTTAGTAATTTCACTGGTATTGTATTGCATTTTATCATTTAATTGTAAACTTTTGATTAGGCTACCGAAAATATGACCTATAACCTGATTTTTACGTATATCTTTTTTATTATTAGTTTTCTGATTAATGAACATATGATTAGTTTTCTAATTATAAAGTCTGTTTCCAATAAAACAAAAAAGGTGTGCTATTATCGTAACAAATAAAAGCCTGCATCTCTCATTTCTGTATAAATAGGTATAATTATAAAACTTTTAAAATTTTAAAGACCAGTTTGAAAGAAGCGTCACTTCTGATCAAATAATCACTTCTTGATCTAAGTATTTTTTTGTAGTAAGCTACTGCAACTGGCATTTGAACTTTACACACGTTAAACAATAACCACATATGTTATTCAAGCACGATGATTCTTCCTATATTGGTGTGTACTTTTTTGGGGCTGGTTAATTCTGAAAATATTTATTTAAAAGAACACTTTAGTGCCTCTCAACCCAATCAACACCGCAATCATCATGGACAAGTGTTTTTGAAAAATATAGAGACATATGTGCCTTTGTTTGGATATCAAAAACAAATAGCGATGACAAATTTAAATACAGCTGTCGAGGATCGATCGATTCAACAAGATTATCGAAATGGAGATACAAATAAGCAAAGAGTAAATGGATATAACAAGCTTTTAAATCAAGGAACTACAGGTGAAGTCTTGAACCATGGCAATATCATGCAGCATGTTGTTAATTATTCATCTACCCAAGATAGTGTTACAAATACTAAGAAAGGTTCCTTGATAAATAACAACATGTTGCGTGATCCAACAGTTCGTGCTGAAAACAGTAATAGTTTTGATGACTTTAAAATTAATGAGTATGCAAAAAGAGTTGGAAATGAACCTAAATTGTCTAATAATGATGAAAAAGCCACAAGAAGGAAATTAACAGACACGGATTTGAAAAAACTAATTGTATTTGGACAAACCAATAGAACTAGTGATTCAATAAAAACTAAGAGAGATACAAGTAACAACTCTTTTGACGTCAATTCTGAATCATTTAATGATGCCCAAAAGAATATATCCAATGAAAGCATTGACTTGAATACACAAGATATAGATCAAGAATTGTCAGGTCTGGGTGACAAAATAGTCTTTTTTGGAGGCTGTCCTACAGGAACCAAGAGATTAAAAGTGGGAAATTGTGTGAAAATAGATTAGATGTAGTATGTGTAACGAAACCTTAACACTAAAATCAAAGTGTTTTTAGATTCTAGAAAAAAAAATATTGTTAATTTTTTGTATTTGTTAGTTACTTTTTTTAATGCTACTGTTTTGCAAATGTATTTCCTTACAATAGTTAGGCATCTTTTTTTATACTACTAAGATGGCAACAAGTAAGCAAAGTTGTTACTTGGCGCAAGCGCCACGTGCTGATTTAAAATTCGAGATAGCGAAATAGTCTACTTGTAAAAATATAAGTGCCCTATATGTGTGCGTTATAAAATGAAACTAGACAGATTCTAACTTTAAGTTATACATACTGACGTAATATGTACTTGAAGCAACTTGCATTTTAAAAAGTTACGAGTTTATTTATTTATTTAGTAAGGGTTTTATAATTTACTTATGAGAATTCGAAATGAACTTCATTCGTGCCAAAGTTACAATGACCAAGTTCCGGTAGTAAATAGATTAAAGATTTACGATACTTATGTACCTAAAATTAAAGAGATACCTAATTTGATTCAGAAAAATAAAAACAAATATTAAAAATAAAACATGTTTGTACCTTATTATGAATTTATTTTATACTAGCTTCTGCCTGCGGTTTTACCTGTGCTGAATTCGGTTATCGGTGAAGGATTGTAGAAAGAAAACCGACCTACACTTGTTTTCAAGTAGCCCATGCCCTTCCCCGGGACTTAAACTATCTCCATGCTAAATTTCATCTTAATCTATGCAGTGGTTTAAACGTGAAGAGTTTACAGACAGACAGAGTTACTATCGCATTTATAATAAAGCGGACCCGACAGACGTCCTGCCCGAAAAAGCAGCGGCACATTAAATATGATAATTTAAATTTAATATTTTTAATTTTTCGATTCCATAATTACTTCTAAAGACTCTACGGTTGGGTTATAATTTTTGGATATCTCACTGTTTACTATGGCCTCTATGTCTAAATTGCTTAATTCTTCATTTTCTTCCAAATTTCTAACGTAAAAGTATAAGCTAGCCCTTTCGATGAGTCTTTTACATTTTATGTAATGTGTCGTTTTCAAGCCACAAATTTCAAAATGATTGAAGTTGTGGAATACGATAATAATGAAGTCGCATTCAACGCAGCGAATGTTGAAATCATTGTCATACATTCAATCTTGGCCGTTAAGGAGAAGATCAGTGACTGCAGCGGCACCTACCGGGTCCAATGGTGTTATAAAACCTTGCAGGGACCCACTAGAACGTCAACATCCCTCCATCCGTTGTAAGAAGAAAACCACGGAGAACTTGTGTCTAAAATCCGGACCACTCTGACCAAGGTATATGACTGGGGACAGGAAAACTTAGTCTGATTCAACCCTACGAAGACACAAGTCTTCGCGTTCACCGCTAAATAAACCCCGTTCATTAAGGTCCCACAATTCCACAACACACCTTTTACCATCTCCAAGAGCGTTAGGATCCTGGTTTTGACATCTTCAGCCATGTTCAATTCCGAAATCATTTAAAAGACTAGGAAAGCTGGTATCCAAAAATTTGCAGACCGAAGCAGTACTTCACCTTGGGGGAAAAGATTACTGCTCTACAAGTCGTAAGTCGGGGTATATATGCTATATGGGGTACTGCTGCCATGCACCCAGATACCAGCTTAGCTCTGTTGACCATAGGCTAGGGTGAGCACCTACTATTAGGAGGACTGTTAGCTTGTTTGCTACCTAGGGCAAGACATACATGTAAAAGGCAAATTTTACACCTACGATTTAACAACGATATTGTTGTTGCAGGCTCGTGCAAAGTGGCGCACCTTAAGCAAGGCCTATTTATTTATTTATTTCATGTACACAATTATAGGACACTTAAAACATATAAAATACAAAAATAGCAAAGTACATAGGTCAAGCTTATCTCTAGTTGAGATCTCTTACAGCTGACCCAAGAAAGTGAGAGCTGTAGAAAGTGAGCGGGTAACACATATGCACTGAGTTACTCATATGTTCAGCAGTGGACTGCAAGATTGGTGGAAGGCCGATTCCGAGACATCACAGTAACACGAGGTACCATAGAATATTGGAGAGACACTACTATTGGAGGTATAAGCACCCTCAGTGCAGGACAGTAGTGGGCTGATGATGAAGTTGGTAAATTATAAACGAATGATCGCGTAGTCGCATGCTAAAACGACTCAACATCATCAAATACTTACGATTACGATCTACTCCTCTACACGTTGGACGATAGTGTAGTAGCGGTATAAAATGCAGGCGATGAGAATAGGTTAATTAAATCATTCCTGCCATGCCCTGCTGGGGGGGGGGGGGGAGCTGCCCACCCTTGCCCGTACCTAGCTACGCCCTTGTATCCTACAGGAACCTAGATAGCAAAACTGACTGTAACGAAGACTAAGGTGGTGATAAATGTTTCTTTGGCACTACGGGATTTCATCACACAAGTATCTACGGTATGGATTTGATATGCGGACACTGAAAGATCTTAAAAAATAAATAAAATACCCTTTTTTAAGGTTCCGTAACCAAAGGGTAAAAAACGGGCCCCTTTTACTAAGACTCCGCTGTCCGTCCGTCCGTCTGTCACCAGGCTGTATCTCATGAACCGTGATAGTTAGACAGTTGTAGACAGTTGAAATTTTAACAAAAGATGTATTTCTGTTGCCGCTGTAACAACAAATACCACAGATAGAATAAAATAAATATTGATTGATTGGGCTCCCTTACAACAAACATGAATTTGCTCGTTTTTAATAACGGCAACAGCTAGACGCTTGAAATATTCACAGACTATTAAGTTATATATTCATTTTAAAAAACAATAATTATTTTAAAAAGACCTTGTTTCAATCATATTTTTCATTAGATCTAAAAAACGCGAAAAGCTATTTTACAATGTTTTCAAAAGAAATCATAATTTTCTCAAAACAGTTTAAAGCGGTCAAGAATAAGACTGGAGACTCCTCGGATGGGTCTAATTACAGGCCAATATCGCTGGCGACCACAGTGGCTTAGGTGCTGGTTGCTTGATAAACATCAGTTTGGTTTTCGTCCTGGACTGTCCACGAAAACTGCTATATACAGTCTCAAGCACATCGTCCAGTATTATGCAGCTAGGAAGACGCCTGTTTATGCCTGCTTTTTAGACGTATCCAGGGCTTTTGATCTCGTCTGCTATGACATATTATGGACTAAGCTCAAGGCCACAGGATTTCCGGAGGAGTTAGTTAATGTTTTTGAATACTGGTATATCAAACAAAAAAATTTTGTTAAATGGGGTCACTTTTTCCGGTGTGTATGGGTTGAGCAGCGGTGTTAGGCAGGCTCTTCAACCTATACATAAATCAGCTGATTGTGGAGCTCAGTGGTACCGGTATAGGGTGTTCAATTGACGGTACTTGTGTCAACAATATTAGTTATGCGGACGACATGGTGCTACTGGGCCCCTGAATCAGAGCACTAAGAAAGGCTCGTAAATATTTGTGAAGCATATGCAGCTCTTCATGGGGTACAATACAACACCAAAGTGATGGTATTTAAGGCGGGTAATAAAACCTATTCAGAACCGCCACCAGTCTTGCTATGTGGAACTCACCTACGGAGGGTTACTGAGTTTAAATACCTAGGTCATTGGGTCACTGAAAACCTTTGTGACGATTTAGATATTGAGAGACAGCGTTGTCCATCAAATGCAACATGCTGGCTCGCAGGTTTGCACGTTGTACTCCCCAGGTTAAAGTAACATTGTTCAAGGCTTATTGTCAGTCCTTTTACGCGTGCAGCCTGTGGGTCAAATACACACAAAAAGTCTACAATGCTCTCCGTATACATATATAATAATGGCTTCCGGGTTTTGTTGGGCCTGCCTCGCCATTGCAGTGCATCTGAGATGTTTGTCACGTCGCAGACTGATAGCTCTCACGCTTTTATACGGAAAAGAGTCGCGTAACTGATGTACCCAGTGAGGAGTAGCACTAACATCATAATAAAAACGGATGTGAACAAACCGGACTGCGTCATGCTGAAGCACTGGATTAAACTGCATTTAAAACTGCAATTCCTAGTGTTTCAGAATGACACAGATAATTATAAGTTAAATGTTTAATTTTGTCAAATATAAATTCTATACTAACATAGAATAAGTAAAATACTTACAAATTTTTATGGACACGTGTAGTCGGAAATAAAGTGATTTATTATTATTATAGTTATTAAACAATTTAATAACTTGTGGTTTTTTGATGATAACGCGTTGACTGTCGCCGTCACACCAAGGAGCAATTTTATAGCGCCGTGTCTTTGCTTACGTCACTTGTAGGTGCTCTCTTATGTTGGAATTAAATAGTATTGTAAAACTTTTGTTTTTTCTCACAGAGTTATATACTTTGATCCTACCTAATTCATCAAGTAAATTGCTGCATCCTGGCTTGAAGCCCTTACCTTGCTATAGGTGATTATTGTTAGCGAGTTTTCTTATTTATCGACTTCAATAAAAGGAGGAGGTTCTCATTTCGGTTGTATGTTTTTTTTTAATGTTTGTTACCTCATAACTCCGTAATTTTCAAACGAATTTAGAAATAAATCGTATAGGGAAGGATTAAGTCAAAGATTGGTCCCATTTTAATTTAGTAAGGATTGATCCAAAAAAACCAGTGATAATTGAGAAAATAATTTCAAGTTGTATAATTTTGTTTATTTAGACGAGCTTCTACCGGTATTAACGTTTTGACTGGCTATGTAAGTTTCTGCGTGGCGTGGAAATGATGTCAACGGCTATTTTCTACCATCCTTACACCACAGAACCTAAATGGTTAGGCATAGTGCGGTTCCAGAGGAACCTCTTCCCGCAAAATGGGGTTCTTCAATTCTTCAAGGAAAAACTGATTACATTTTTTAAGGGTCATCAGTTTTATAGAAAAGTTAATAGTGTCAGGCAATTTAATTTTTTCATCCAAAAACTCATCTACAATATAATCTTATTTAACTAATAATAGGTAGGTAGCTAACCGGTACCACTATCACAAAATAGTACTACACTATTTCTTATTCTGGCCGGTACATTTGCTTACTTTACGTAGGTATTTTTCAATCGAACTACTTAGCAGAGTCACTTAGCGGTACATGTTTGTAGCTTGTACTGCATTGGCAACTAAATTAACTCCGCACAAACGAAGCGACGACTACTGCTTGCTTGTCAACAAGTTCAAGAAAAAATGCACAGATGTCATTGTATCGAAACGTGTACTAAAACTAAACGGCACTATTAAGAATTTCCGTGCTTTGATCACTACTGTATTTCGTACCCGCGTAACGAGGAACTCCTCTCCTGGCGGTGGCTCACCTTCAGGTTCGAGACTCACGCCGGTCGAAGGGACGCCCCGAGAGCGACAACCTCAGCCGAGGCTTCCCCCGCGGAGCCCTTGAGCGTTAGGCGCTATATGGGCTGAGGCTCCTTCAGAGTCTCGCCCCAAAAAGCCCGGTGAAGCAGTAATGGCTGCAACAGCCAACTGCATAGTCAGTTCAGAAAAAAAATACAAATAAAAGCTTCTCAACCCTTAGGCTAAAATTTAAGTGAAAGAATGCAGTGACGTAAGCAAAGACACGACGCTGTAAAATTGCTCCTTGGGTTGACGGCGACAGTCAACCCGTCATCATCAAAAAACCACAAGGTCTTTTTAAAATAAAAAAATCGTTCAAGTGCGAGTCGGACTCGCGCACGAAGGGTTACGTACCATTATCTATACAAACGGCAAAAAAATCACGTTTGTTGTATGCTTAATATCTGAAAGTGAGGGACCAGTGTTAAACTGATTTTGTAACCGGTCGGGATGTTCGGAGCTCGCTTCACTCCCGGCACGGGTTGGCCCGGCATTGCAGTGCCGCCGGGATCGGCCCACATAAATAAATAACAAGATTCCTAAAAGGGAGGTGCAGTGTCTCCAGACACACGGTAATTACCGAAGATGCACGGTATTTTAGTCCAATCTACGGTTTACGATAATTTTGTATTACCTTGACCGTGTCAAAACACTTTTGTTTGTATTTATACGAATAGGTTTTATTTAATACAAGGGTTACTCTAAAACATATTTGGGTACAATAAAGGGTAACATTTTTCTCAGCAATCAATTTTAAGACATGGAACAAACTGTGCAATTGTCTCGCATAAATCAAAAATATACAAAGAAGAAATCGAAAGAGTAGATTCTTAGAACAATTATATTTACCTTCCTACCATTTGTTTGTTGTAATAAATATAGTGATAACACACGGTATTTCTGGGATTAAAACAAGGTATTTTTAGCTTAAAACACGGTATTGTTATCCTGGTAACACAGTAATTTTATTTTATTACATGGAGACACTGGGGAGGTGTGAAGTTAGCAGCCAAAAGTTACCAGCCGCCAATAACCCAACCAAATTAAGTCTTGGTTATTTTTATGTTTAATTCCTAACAAGATGTAGCAAATACGCGTTTTAATTTGTCTTGCATCTATATTAATAGAAGTAAATTAAAAGCAAAAAACCTTTTTTAAAAAAGCTTTTATTTAAATGCTTTAAAAAGAAGAAAATAAAATTTTCCTTTAAGTTTTTAACTATCAACTTTTACCCTCATTATACGCAATTTATATGATCATAAAAGCTTGTCGCGAGATTTACTTGTGTAAATAAACTAGTACCTATTTAATTGAGTAACTTAATCTGCTAAGTTTTATTTTTTTTTAATTTCAGTTTGATTAAATACTTAAAGGTACTTACGCAAACCTCGCGACAAGTATTTTTCTATGATGGACGGCAAACAAGGGTTATATGAAAATAGATATTAGAAGTATATTGTAATAGCTATTAATTAAAATTAAACAAAACTAGAGGGACTGTCGGACTGTCTAGACAGGCTTAATAAATCAAATAAATAGGACACAAAATCTATTTGTTTCAGAAATATATTCAAAATCGGATACATTTGTATCAATTCATTTTTAGCAACAGTTAGATGGTATATCAGTAATGTTACGTGTCAATCCCGCTGTAGGGGATTAAATAAACCACTTACAACATATTAATTACGAATATATTAAATAAACCATTTACAACATATTAATTACGAACATATTAAATAAACCACTTACAACATATTTGTCACGAATATATTAAATAAACCACTTACAACATATTTATTACGAACATATTAAATAAACCATTTACAACATATTAATTACGAACATATTAAATAAACCACTTACAGCATATTAATTACGAATATATTAAATAAACCACTTAGAACATATTAATTACGAATATATGAAATGAAACACTTACAACATATTAATGACGAATATATTAAATAAACCATTTACAA
Source organism: Apoda limacodes (assembly GCA_946406115.1). NCBI lineage: Eukaryota > Metazoa > Arthropoda > Insecta > Lepidoptera > Limacodidae > Apoda > Apoda limacodes. Next base: position 15,875,142 of record OX291560.1, read on the forward strand.
CATATTAATTACGAACATATTAAATAAACCACTTACAACATATTTATTACGAATATATTAAATAAACCACTTACAACATATTAATTACGAATATATTAAATAAACCACTTTCAACATATTAATTACGAACATATTAAATAAACCACTTACAACATATTAATTACGAACATATTAAATACACCACTTACAACATATTAATTACGAATATATTGAATAAACCACTTGAAAAATATTAATTACGAACAAATGTAGTTACTCACAATGTAAGTTTTTAAAGTTATTGCCTTTATACGAGAATTGGGATTTTTTTTTATTGTCATTGACCTGATGTACCTCCAAATGTCTGATGGTTTTGTCTGTTGAGATATCCCTATCTCATTGTTGTTTCTTATTGTAAGTCGCTATTTGGTGTTATCTAGAAAGATGGTAACGATACTGTACTCGTGTTTTCATGTTTGACACATGGTTTCCACTTTCATTAGGTCTTGGTAGGGCCATTGCTCATGAGAAGTATTTGCAACAAAAATATCGATACTGGTATCGGTATCGAAAAAAAAGTTTCGAGTACATTTTATTTACACTGAATGTAAACAAAATAAACCAATTAAAAAAAAAATCAAACAAATTCATTGATATATTAATTGTTTAATACAGAACATAATACTTATTGAATTATGATATTACTGAGGACTTTCTTTTCCCTATTATGTGAATTTCCAATGGGATAAAAACGATGGTTTTACTAACCTTGATCCTATTCTTACTCCTCCACTAGGGTTTACGTCTTTAACTTACTTAATGTAACAAGGTTCTTTAAAAATAAACATGCCGCGAGTCCCTAAGACATTAAGTCATAGTAAGCTTATGAAGCCCTGAGAAAGTTGTTTTATTTTTCCCAATCCTGTATAACAGAAATATGTAAGTCATTTCAAATATACCACTCAGGGAAATATATTCAAATTGTTTCATAATTGTAAAAATCTATAGCACAATAAAAGCAAAAAAATATTAAAGATAAATATTTGACTAGGCCTTACTCAACCTCTAGAGCCTTATCAAACCATAGATAACCAAAATTGATTAATTAATATGCAGTAAAGAGTAGAACGTATCGAGTACTGTAAAAAGTATTAAGTCCTTGTTAGTATAGAGTACTTAAGTATCAACGCCGTAAGGCCGTTCTTTTTAAAATTCAAGGACTTAGTCACACAACTAATATGATGACGAATAAAGCTAGTTATTTTCAGTATAAAAATACACGATTGTTAACCGATAAAGTGTTTATAAAACAAAGTTCATAAATAAAAAATAACTTAGTTAACATAATATTCATTCTTGAGTATCGAAATGGTACTGAATTTACTGGTTTTCCCACTATTAATGTGAGCACTGTATAAGGAACCCAAAGCAAAAACAGAAATACTTCAAACAAACACTAAAATACTAGGCGTCTAAACGAGAGGCGGTGGTCATGACGTGCGACATGACCAGTAATGATGCCACATTATGTCTCTGCCTCCTTTCCTCGCTACTTCCCATGGCACTCGACGAGTGTGTGGCAAGGCTATATATGAAGCACTGTAGTACCAACATAATACCAGACAGTTAATAGTTTATTAGAATAATATTTTTTAAACAAATAAATAATGCGTAAACAAATCTACGTACGATAAAGGTGTACATTAATAATAAATATCATTATTATAACAAACTTATTATTATACTCTATTATTACTCACCTACGTATTTAGGGTATTTTCCGATAACAAATACGTTAACATCTGAAAAAAATCTTCGCATTTTTTTTGACTAATGCACAAAAATTTTAAATAAAACGGAACTTAAACTAAGCTGAGGCCGTCCAAAAAGCGTCTGTGTTTAAACGCACAATTCTCGAAAAGTAAAATGTATCATCTGGATTACATAATGACAAATAAATCGGTGGACATACATAGAATAAATATACCCGTCGTACATAAAAACTTCTCATACTTTGAAGTCGGTTAACAAGAAATTATTTTTCTGTTTTGATTTTTAAGATAAATTTTTCTTACTATGGAAATGTTTTACTGCTGGCCGCTTAGCTAAGCTCAGAGTCGCTCAGAGAGCTATGGCAAGAGTTAAACTTGGTTTTTCTTTGCGCGATAAAACCCGAAATGAGGAAATTCGCCGAAGAACCAAAGTTACCGACATAGTTCAAACAGTTAGCAAGCTAAAGTGGCAACGAACTTATAACCGAAAGCAAATTTCAAATTTTACAGAAATATAAAACTTTTTGATAACTAAAAAGTTACAAGCTATTGGAAAATTTCGTATTGTCAATATATTGACAATACGAAATAGATTTGTTAGTTGCAACTCGCAGATTTACCCTAGAAACAAAACAAAATTTTCCAAAAATAACTTATAACTTCTTACTTAAAGCACATTTTTGGAATTTGCTTAGTTCAAATAGGAAACCAAAAATACCATTGGCCGCGCTAGTGAACGTTAGGAACCCTCTTAAGGCAAGGTAGTATCAAAGCTACTGTTGTTTTAAAAGTAGCACGTTTTAGAGATCAGCTTTGTACAAAGAGGAGTTTAAAAATAGAAAGTTGCTTGCTAACTAGTAGCAGGAATAACGCTCTTAAGATAAGAATGACTATATATTTAGTTTAGTAAACCTTATCAGTCGCACCCAGTGGTTTGAATATGTAGGTATATAGTTTAGGTTGCTAACTGGAGTTTGATTCCCAAACTTCAACACATCGTTCGTCGTATAGAGGGAGGAAGGATTATTTTAACTTTTTATGTATTTGAGTTATAACATAACGAGATTTTTTAAATTCTTCAAAATTATACAAATAATTAAAGCAGTACTGATAAATAAAAAATCTAGGTTTTTAAAGGTTAGATTCAATTTTTTTTTATTACAAAAGCGAATACCTTTTTATATTACATTAATAACAGTAGATAGGTAGGTGACGTTATTTATCACATACGATAAGTAAATGTAAAAAAACAACATTTTTTGTAAATAAACATGACTATCTATACCAGGGGTGCACAAACTTGAAGTGCTAGCGATCTACCTCAATATTATTAGACTACGATCGATCGACTCTGAGAGGCCGCAAGTATGTGTGATGCAGGATTGTCGTTTAGGTAAGGTGCATACAAACGTACGTTAAGTCAAGGTAAGTGTAGGTCTGCTCTAAGATATCAATCTAAAATATCAAACAAAAGAGATCTAGTATTAAACATTAAAGAGTGACAACTGGATGTTGTAGCGTGGCACTGTATGTCCTCAGCATACTTTTCATACGATGGTACGTAATTACCGAGTGCTAATCGCAAGCATGATGACAAATGTTCGTTAGTTTATCGATTGCGATATCTTAACACCCAAACATTGCCGGCAATTGAAGGGCCATTTGCCTTAGATTCGGATATTTATCTTCAGATATAAAATACCAGAATTATGTATCAGATGCTGTGGCTGTGAGTTGTATATCTGTTGAAACCTGCAATAACTAATTTTCAACAGAACATGAGTCCATGTTAAATTGATTTGATATTTCAGTAGCTAAGTCCTCAATGTTTTTAAACGAAAAAAGATAAGTCATAAATTATGTGATATTTGTCAAATTACTGAAATTATAAAAACGTGTGTGAATTGACGCAAAATATTTGATAATTCGGCCTCATAAATATGATAATTCGACTGAGGTATCCATGCTTTCAAAGACGAAAAATGTTTCAGATCTCTTCTTTTCATTTAATCTATCATAAGTTGCAACTTACTTTTGAATGCGTTTATTGCGCTTATCATCTCAATAATAATTTTTCCTTTACCTTATAGCTCAAAGTAAATGGTGTTTAAATGCATTGCATACACTGTCAAAAATGCCAAATCTGTCAGCTATTTACGTTTTCCAGTATCTGAGTGTCATCACCTCTTTCGTGCAGAAAAGCTGTTATTTCGGGCAATAATTCTTGAAACCTTTCTAGGAATTTTCCGTGACTTAACTATCTGACTGCGGTATGAAGAACTAAATCAGTGTGTTCAGCTGACTCACTATCTTCCAACTGCAATTTAAACAGCCGTGATGTACGGATGAATTTACAATTTTTCTTGTAATGCCAATAATCTCCTCCAAGTTTAGAACTTTTGAACACAAAACTCGTTGATGTATCATGCAATGGAAGGAGAAAATTTAAGAGAAATCGTCATTAGCTCGACACAATGCCACAAAACCGTTTGTTGTTTCTAGTCATTGCTGGTGCTCCATCGGTTGTAATGTACACTAATTTATATGTATATTGGTAGCTTGTAGTTGACTACAAAATTTCAGAAAACTTCATATATATCTTCGCCACGGGTCTGTCCTTTCAGAGGAATCATTGTCAAAAACTCTTCCTTAGCCGACATGTCATTGAATACCATACGAATAAAAATACACAGCTGGGCAGTATGTATTTCCATAACATCATGTTTAAGTTTATCTGCCATGTCCTGAAACATGACTTCAACACGCCTTAGACGAGATAGCTGAAGTTCTTTAATAGCAGACATAATATCTGTTTTATTTTTTAAATCTCCAAATAATGTCTCAGAATATCCTTACAATTACAAGACAGGTATTAAAACAGCATGCCTTTTGATGAAATAATCACATCTTGATATGCATATAAGTAAGTTTATTTTATATTCTTCTTCAGTAAGGCCATGGTATCAAAACTTCGCATACGTACCAAAGTAATTTGTGTCTCAAGAGTAATGATTATTCAGATATATGCACTTTGTTTGGATTAGTTGAATGTGAGGATGCATCTATAAAAGAAAATTTAGGTGACTTACAACCAAATCTGCCACTCAGTCATCCTAGCGAAGTCTTTAAGAAATATTTATGGACATATTCGCCTCGGCTTGAATATCAGGGTCAACAAGCAATTACAAACTTAAATAAAAATTATAGAAATGGACATGAACACGAGCCAGATGTAAATGGATATACAACGATCTATGAAGAATCATATCAACAGGTAAAACTCAGAACCACGGCCATATCAATGGCGGATTTAAGCAAGTCTTTGATTATTTTTCTTCAGTAGCTAATTTCACAAATCCAAACGTAAGGGTCTCAATAGATTACAAAGTGCTACGTAATATCGCAGTTTATCCCGAAAACGGTAAAAGCTTTAAGAATCTTAATATTGCTGAGGATGCAGAATGTGATGCAAATAAATCACAGTCATTAGGACCTGAAATCAAAGTTCAAATCGAGCCAAAAAGACGAAAACGACAAAATTACATCTTTTTTGGAGACTGTCCTGAAAGACGAAGAAGAGTGTATGAAAGATGTGTGAAAGTAGATTAACATGTGTAACGAAAACTTTAATGACAATAAACTTTAACGACTTTAAAATTCCGCTAAAAAGTATACAAGAAGGTCTTAGACACAAAGTAGGTAGGCAAATTGAGCTACGTATTTTATTCGCCTTGGCGTCCAATGCTAAAAAATAAATTTTAGAGGATACTTAGTCAGTTTTATTTTTAGTTGCTACTTGAACTACGAATCTAATATTTGGCTGAAAACACACACATACTGATCGGATCGTCAACAGACGGACGGAACAGACGGACAATCAGACAGACTACGAAACGCTAAAATACAAAGGCGTTAAATTCAGTTTACTACTTTTAAGACTTATTTATAGACAATCTACAGTACCTAGGTCATCTAAAAGGCTACAAAGGATTTCAGCATAAATCTTGGTTTCCCTGGTCAGGTCCTTACAAATTTTATATGGAATCCGAGATGGAATCCCTTTCAAATGTGTAAATCGGTTCACAAGCAACAAAGTTACGCGCGAATATACAAAAAAAACTAGATGAATTAAAAATAGTACTCTTGTTCTGAGTCAAGAAATAAGAGCAACCTTTTTTAATGACACTTAGAAAAATGTGTCCAAAGAAAGATTTGACTATCAACCCCAAATATACACCAAAAAAATGTGGCCTTCTGCATGGAGGAAATTCTTAATGGAAATGAGGGAGTCTTTGAATTGAACGAATGAATAATGCATATCACGAAAACTAAATAATGGAACTTGAAAGATAAATTAGCGAAAAGTTTTAAGACTTCTTTATTTGTGGTAGTTATATATATATATATGATTACTTTCTCTCTACTAGATTTGAAAACAAAGACTAAATTGAAAAAACAAAAAAAAAACTGTTATTTTTTTTTATTTACTTTTAATTTACTCATTTCTTTTGTCATCATATACTAGATAGGACTTTTATTTACTTTTTATTTACTTTTTATTTACTTTTATTTACTTTTTATTTACTTTTATTTACTTTTTATTTACTCATTTCTTTTGTCATCATATATTAGATAGGACTGTTATTGCTACATCCCAGCTTAAGGTTGGATTTTGTAAGTTAATTGTTATTATCATTTTTTGTCCAATTTTAAAAATAATTCAGTCAAAAGAGACGATCTGTAAGAAGGATTTATTTTTTAAGTATAAACAACCTATATCTATAACACACTGTGTACTCATCACATTTAAGAGAATGCGTTTGTGACTAATGTAATGTCCTTAAAATGGGGAAGAATTTACGATAAAAAATACTTTCGTCGTTTATATGTACTATTGCAATAAATTAAATTAAATACTGTACTATTGTGAAATAAACAAAATTTGTATAAGTTTACGTAAAATGTAATGTGGAATAAATGAGAAATATAGTATTTATGTAACGTAAATGTATTTATTATTATTTATTTAATTTCAATTCATTTGCTGCGCTGTTTCAAGGTTACGTCTACTTACAATTTTACTAGAGATGTGGTAAAAATTACCAGGTTATTGTATCATTTACGTTAATAAAATAAATTGCCTTGTATAAAACTTACTATTACTTTTTTGTAAATACATATATTTTTAGGTTGTATGGTTACATGTCATCTAAAAATATATCAAAACAAAAAACATTAAAAATACAAATACTTAACTTCAATACTCTTTACTTAAATCGGTTTTAAATACCAAGTATGTAGATATGAGTGTGACTTATTTATTATGCGGCCTTCCGGCATATATATATATATATATATATATATATATATATATAATGATAGGTTATATCTGTGAAATAGAATTATGTATTTAAATGTAAAAACAATTTACTAAAATAAAAATATTGTTTTTTATTTAATGAATCCGTATAAATTCAGATCTTAAAAAATTCGGTACTTAAGAATTAATATTAGATGACAAACTTAGTTCGATTCTTTGAACGTGCAATTTTACCTAATTACAATATTTTGATGCTATGTAAGATTGCGAAATTCGACAAAAATTCGTGTTCAAAACCCTAAACTTTAATTGCTTTGCTCTTCAATCAACGTCGATGTCGCTTCCTCAGATAATGTGACCATCACATCGATGTTTCGATGTTTGATACATAGCAACACACCACACCACACCAATTCTGGATTAAACCACTTGTCCAGCCTTTTCTGAACCATCCTTACGACCTAAGCCCACTAATTTCTAAACTATGAGTTTCAAACCATAAATCAGATTTCCAGATCATCTCATAGATATCATATCAGGACCAAGACATAAGACGTTAATTCTCCTTCTAAAATGATACCTATTACACAATCATACTTTTCTCCTAAAAGTCTGCAGACACCCTAGACTTTTAAGATAGCTTAGACTCCTAAGACATAGAATATCTTAATATCACTGTTGAAAGGCAAATTTCAACTATTGCCTGTATTTTCCTAGTCTAGCATCTATCGGTGACGATCATTTCCAATTCTATCACCAATTACATGAAGTCTAGTAACAGATGGATTCCTACACATTGACGCACGTGATCAACGAGTTCCTCCACGGGTTTTCCAGAGCTGTCATGTATCATTTCCCGAGGCTACAAACTCAAAAATGAGGCAATGCTCCGCGGTTCACGAGTATGTTCGGTAAAAAAGCCGTGTTATTAAGGTCTACGGCCGGCCCTGTTACTGCTCAAAAAAGGAAGTGCAATAAATGGGTGGTAAGGTGAGTAGGTAAATGGTAGGTAAAGAAGGCAGTACAGCTATGTATCCAACCCTATAACTACAACGTTTAGATATAAATAAATTGTGGTAAAGGGACTGAACATTTCTGAGCCAAAACATAGCCGAAAAAATTTGGAGGCCGAGAAATGTTAATTCCCTTTTCCAGAATTATCTATAGTTTAAGTTTTAGCTATAGTTATGTAGGGATGGTTATAGGTTGATGTGCTGCCTTGTGTACCATGCACAAACATAATTATTATTATTATTCTTAGTTGGTAGAATCAATGGATGATCCATTGATTTTTTGAGACTAACATCGTGCTAACTTAATAAGTATTTTAAGTAGCTCGCGGGCCACACTAGATCGTAAGCGGGCCGCACGGTGGCCAGGGCAATGACAGGAGGCCAGGTATATGACTATTTGTATGGCCAACAAGATGCTTACTTACACTGTGAAAATTTGAAGGCTGTAGCTCTAACAGTTTGGATGTAAAACCTGTGTCCCACGGACACGTGAGTGACAACAATAGTGCTTCGTTTGAGCCCTTCGGGTACGGAACCCTAAAAATGAAACGGAAGAAGTGCATATTTAGTCTTTGCCAAGAAATAACTACTCATTTCTTTTTGTCACCTTGACAAGGCAAGTTTTTTGTTTGTTGGGACGAGATTAAAAACACGTTTAATGCTTAGTGTTATCAGTAAAGGTCACCCACATTCACTATGTTTTTGTAGAGAATATACATATAAATATATACAAGATATACCAGCTTAGTTGTTAACTTAGCTTAGTAATTAAACTGGCATTGTATTGTATTGCATTTAATCATTTTATTGCAAATATATAAATATATAAATATATAATAAGAACCTATGGCTAGTTTTATAATTAGTGCTTGGAAGACCGAGCTTTGCTCGTTTTTTTAACAACGCCATCTATTGTCAAGTAGCTATAGTGTTGCTTAGCAACGCCATCTATTGTGTTGCTGTGTCGGTAAAATTTATAGTATTACTACTCGCCAATAGATGTCGGGAAGAGTCATATTTTTAGTTTATCATTGCCTCAAAACACGAATAAAACGGCGTTTCTAAAAATGAAACTTAGCTAGATCGATTTATTGCCTTTGAAACTACCTGCATACCAAATTTAATGAAAATCGTTGGAGCCGTTTCCGAGATTCTTAATGTATATATATACAAGAATTGTTCGTTTAAAGGTATTAGATAGATAAGAAGTTACTAATAAAACAATAATGTGGTTCATGATCGGAGCAAATGGAAGTCTTTGGTTTCCGCCTGCCTCTTTCATTTTTGTATAAATAGGTATAGTAATTAAAATTTAAGACTAGTTTAGAAGCAGTATCACTTCTGATTAAACAATCACTTCTTGATCTAAGTTTTAATATATTTAATATACTTTTTTTTGTAGTAAGTCACTGGCATTAGATCTTGTCACACTTGTTAATAGACCGCGATGATTCTTTTTATATTAGTGTGTACTTTTTTTAGGCTGGGCAATTTAGAAAATATTTATTTAAAAGAACACTTTAGTGACTCCCAACCAAATCAACCCCGCATTTATCATGGACAAGTATTTTTGAAAAATATAGAGACATATGTGCCTCGGTTTGGATATCAAAAACAAATAGCGCTTACAAATTTAAATACAGCTGTCGATGATCGATCAATTCACCAAGATTTTCGAAATGGAGATGCAAATAAGCACAGTGTAAATGGAGATACTAAGCTTTATCAAGGATCAAATCAACCAAATACAGATGAAGTCTTGAACCATGGCAATATCAATGTCGGATTCAAGCATGTTATTAATTATTCTTCTACCCAAGATAGTGTTACAAATCCCAACAAAGTTTCCTTAGTAAATAACAATGTGTTGCGTGATCCAACAGTTGGTGCTAAAATCAGGAATAGTTTTAACGGCTTTCAAATGGATGATTATGCAAAAAGAGTTAGAAATAAACCCAAATTTTCTAATAATGATAAAAAAGAAGTGTTACGTAACCAATGTTTAAGCGAAGTCGCAAGAAGGAAATTAACAGACACGGATTTGAAAAAAGAAATTGTATTTGGACATAATTATAAAACAAGCGGATCAATAAACACTAAGAATTATACAAGCAACCACTCTTTTGACTCCAATTTAATTTTTTTTAATGATACTCAAAAAAATACATTTAATGAGATCATTGACTTGAAAACACAAGATATATATCAAGATTTATCAGGTGTGGATAACAGATCAGTCTTTGTTGGAGGCTGTCCTACGGGAACCAAGAGATTAGTAGTGGGTGGAGATTGTGTGAAAGTAGATTAGATGTAGTATGTGTAACGAAACCTTAACACTAAAATTAAACTGTTGTTAGTTGTTAGAAAATAATATATTGTTATATTTTTGTATTTGTTTGTTACTTATTCCTGCCAGATACGCAAAGCTGTTTTGTAGATTTATTTCTTTATAGGCATGTTTTTTTATACGACTAAGGTGGAAATAAGTGAGTGAGTTGCGAGCGCCGCGTGCTGTTCTAAATCCCGAGCTGGCGAAGATGTTTAGTTGTAACGCTGATTTTAAATCCGAGCTAGCGAAGCAGCCTACTTGAAAAATGGAACTTCTAAATTTAGACTATAGTTCTTAAATTAAAGAATGGGCTTTGCGATAGCTTTCATTAGTATCACGTCTAACAAGTTTCGTATTTTCTGACGGACTTTATTGATGCGTGCACAAAAAACAGAGACGTTCCTCGGATTGTCTTAACCATAAAGTATTAGTTATCGATTTAGCTAATAGAATAAATCGAAAAAATAGTTACTTTGTAAATTTAAATATAGGATTTACACTTCAATATCTATAGGAATATATCAAATCAAATTAAACTAAACAATATTTATTCAAACAAGAACACGTTTGAATCGTCAATACAATTTTTAGTCATTACAATGTTAATTTCTGCCAAAAAGAGCTGGCAAAAAGTTATTTTTAAAGTAATAGTACTTTAATAATCACCTTAAAAGTATATAATCTGAATTGAAACACTTAGTAAATAAGATAGTAAGGTAGAAAAAACAAAGTCAAACACATGTCAAATATTATATTTTTGTTTTTATGTAGCATATGGGGCTATGCTACATATGAAGCGTCAAATATCGTCAACCGTGTGAAGGAATTCAGATACTTCAGAGTACTCAGAAATTTAATAAATCAAGTGGCATTAGTACCATCATAATTAAATTCTTGCACAATAACATGTTTGTATGTATACATATACTTAAAACTATCCAAATTATTCATGTATATAATCCATACAAATATTATTAATGCGAAAGTAACTCTATCTGTCTGTTACCTCTTCACGCTTCAACCGCTGTACCGATTAAGACGAAATTTGGCATGGAGATTATATGGTACTTGAAAACGTCAGGTGTGGTATATTGCATTGCTTGTTTATATTCTGTCCATTGCATTGAATCTTTGGTGAGTTTTTGTGCTGACGGCCGCCGGAAAGTTTTCTGAATAAGTTAATTGAAAGCGAAACAGGAGAAACAGGGAAAAGAGGGATAGGGGAAGAAGTGGTTGTTTTATTTTTTCAATAAAAAAGATATTCAATTCGCAGAACTCAAGCTTTATTTTAGAAAGTATACTAAGCACAGTAAGGTATTTAAAAGCATTAGACAAAAAAATTTGCTCGGGCTAGTAAAAAGAATACACGCGCCCTCAAATTCTTGATACGTACGTAATTAAATCTAACTGAACAGATATTTTAAGTATAAGTTTTATAAGAGTCTCTGACGTAATATGTACTTAAAGCAACTTGAATATTAAAAAGTTACGAAATGATTTTATGCGATCTTGATTCGTGCCAAGGTTACAACGTCTATGTTCCGGTATTAAAAAGGTATAAGATATACGAACTGTTTTTGCCTAATTCAGCTAGTAAAGTATTGAATGATTATTTAGTACGACTTCGATATTTATGCGCTTAAAATTAAAGAGATACTCGCGGCAGGAAACATTTTATGTGTTCTGGGTAATACTGCGTTAAATAATAAAAAATAAATTCATAGTAATACGAGAAAACCTCGCTTCATTTTCAATATTTATGTTATTCTTTCTGAATAACTTGATTTAACAACAAACTAAAATTTTTGTTGGTTTTTTTTTAAAAACACGTCGCTTCTGATTCAATAATCACTTCTTGATCTAAGTCTAAATATATTCCATATTTTTTTGTAGTAAGCCACTGGCATTAGAAGTTCGCACACGTTAGTCAATAACTACATATGTTACTCGAACACGATGATTCTTCAGATACTAGTTTATATTTTGTTTAGGTTGGTTAATTCTGAAAATATTTATTTAAAAGAATACTTTGGTGGGTCGCAACAAGTGTTTTCGAAAGATATACAGACATATGTGCCTCAGTTTGGATATCAGCATCAAACAACAGATATAGCTTTAGAAGGTCGACGAATTCATCAAGATCACCGAAATGAAGATGCTAACAAACAAGCTGTAAATGGATATACTAGTCTTTATCAAGAATCAAATCTACCATCAGGTGAAACTTGGATTTATGGCAAAATTAATGGCAGATTCAAGCAAGTTATAAATCACAATGTGCTACGTCAATCCACAATCAGCGTCGAAAACAGTAGCAATTTTAATCGCTTGAAAACTAATGAGGATGGAAAGGGCATTGAAAATATATCCAGTAATGTTAAAAAAAGCATGTTACATAATCAAAGTGAAGTCGCAAGTAGCAAAGCAACTGAAGAGAGCCTAAAAAAGGAAATTGATATTGTATTTGGTCATAATAACAAAACTAATAAATCAACAAATAGTAAGAATAATAAGAGTAACAAATCTTCTGATTCCATTTCAAACTCTTTTAATGATACTCAGGGAAATATATTCAATGAACGAATTGACAATAACACCGAACAAGATACTGATCAAGAATCATCAGGTCTGGATAACAGAGTGAACCTTGATGGAGGCTGTCCTACGGGAACCAAAAGAGTGGAAGTGAGTGGAAATTGTGTAAAAGAAGATTAAAATATGTAACGAACATTTAGGTGGTGATAAAAAAGTTTTCTTTGGCTCTACTGGATTTAATCACACAAGTATCTACGGTATGAATTTGATATTCGCACACTCAAAGATCTTAAAATTATTTTTTATTATTTTTCATTAGATCTAAAAAGCACGAAAAGCTATTATTCAATATTTTTAAAAAACATATAATTTTCTCAAAACAGTCTTCAAATAACTTGCGGTTTTTTGAAGATTATGCGTTGGCTGTCGTCGTCAGACCAAGGAGCAATTATATAGCGCCGTAACTTTGCTATGCACTGTTTTTTGATATCAGAATTAAATAATATTGTTGAAATGAAGTTGTACTTCACAGAATTATAGGTATAGTTACTTTTTTGTATTGTTTATATTACGTAAAAATTACAAAAAAATATCACAACAATAGTAAAGAAAAATGTACATAGGTAAGCTTATCTCTATTCAGAGATTTCTTCCAGCAGACCTTTATTAGGGATGAGAGACTAATCTATTAAGGGGCAACACCGACGTAAACAAGATATAAATATTTAGTTTTAGTTAATAAACAGATAGAAAATATATTAAAAATAAATTAAGTAAAATATTTTAAATAAATATATAGCAGATTTTTAGATAAGTATATTTATAAATATATATTAGTCTATATAAATATATATATACATAACATATACAATAAAAAAATAACTTGAATCATTCTAGTGCAGATTACAGATCATTAAGATACAGAAACTAAAGGAAAAAAAATTACAAAAAAAAACAGTATAATTAAGTTGTAGGCTTGCATAATTGTAAATAATGTTTTTTCAGACTAGATTTAAAAGTAGGAAGATACTCCCTCATAAAATATCAAGTATTTTATGAGGGAGAGCTTTCCATAGTTTGATAGCACAAACACTGGAAGAATTACCAAAAGTTGTTGTGTTATGTTGGGGTATTTTCAGTAAAAGTGCCGTTGAGGGGCGAATTGATCTATCCCCTTGGGATATTATATTAAAACGTTCTTTGAGATAAATTGGAGCACCGGTATCATTCAAAATTGAGTATAGAAAACACAAAGTTTGCAAGTTCCGGCGAAAACAAATTGGGAGCCAATTCAACTCATGTCTGAATTAAGATATATGGTCAAACTTGCGCAACGCGTAAACAAAACGAATGCACAAGTTTTTATGTCGATCGACTTTATTTAATAGCTCCTCAGTGGCATCCGGACTCTGGATAGCAAACGTCCGCATAGTCTAGAAGAGGAAGAAGTAGAGTCTGCGCTAGTGCAATTTTGGTTTTTAGAGGAAGAAATTTACGTAGTCGCTTAAGTGAGTGCAGCGTGCTATACAACTTTCTACTAATTTCTCTGACATTTACTGTCCAGGACAGGTTGCTCTCGATGTAAAGGCCAAGATTTTTAACATGTTTAGAAAACGGGATATCTATCCCACAATTGTTACCTTAGGCACTAATGTACTTTTCATGCAGTTAAGTGAATGTCTACTTCCAATTATTATACACTGTGTTTTAGCTGGTTTGATATTTTGAACAGCCAGTGTAACATCTTGATAGTGAGTTATAATAAACTTGGAGATCGTCTCCATAAAGATGGTAGCGAAACTACATTATTGTAGGAGGTATCATTTTTGGAGTTGCCAATCCCAATTGTTTTTAGAAATTTCCAGACTTGTGCTAGTCTTATAATGTTCTGTGCCTGTGCTGGATTAGAATTCTCGAGAGAATTGTAAATGTGGCGTTTTTTTGCATCCCTACACATCCTATTGCAGCGATTTCTCAGTTTTCTATATTGAGAAAAGTTTACATTTGATGGGTACTTTTTAAATTTAATTTTAGCTTTGTCACTTAACTGCATTGCTTTATGAATATTTTGCCTAAGCCAAGGACCAGGAATGTGTTTTAATTTAATTTGTTTTTTAGGAGCATGCTTATCGAATAGTTCATTCAGAGTGTTATAGAATATATGGATCTTTTCCTCTACATGGTTGCTACTGGTTACTGTCGACCAGTCTAAGTTAGCTGCATCTTGCTTAAGCGCGCTTAGATTAATATTCTGGAAACTGCGCAGTGTAAGAAATTTTGGGATCGCCTTAGGGCTTTTAATTTTATAGGATAGGTAAATGAGATCGTGATATGAGAATGGGGAATTTAGCTGTCCATGTGTTGCAACTTTGGTAGGATCCGAAATTATCATTAATCCAAAAGTGAAGGGGTACATTTTGGAGAGTGATTTTTCTGGAAATTACCTTGAATGATTTAATCCTTATTGGAGTTTATTACAGTCCTTTGCTCATAATTGACTGTTTTGACTCATTCGAAAGCTTCCTTGAAGAAATGAACCCGCAGTAGATCGTACTCTAATTCTTTGTGATTTTAATACGTCCCTTCTCAAAAACTATATTTTTTACCGACTTCAAAAAAGGAGGAGGTTCTCAATTCGGTTGTTTTTTTTTAATTCATGTTTGAAGCCTTTAATGTACAGATTATGTCACTGGTTGACATGATGTATGTCTTTGTAGTGTGTAATTTTTTCTGACCCAGTGGTGAAAAATCAAGACATACAGTCGCCATATTGAATTGGTGTTAATTTAAAATGACTAACGACCAAACAGCCAAGGTCAGAGGATCAGAAAAGTTTATTGCACGAGTTTTTTTCACGATATATTTTGTTTCGTTTCTTTTATATCAGGAAAAAAAAATAACATTTGACAGTCCTAACCGTATTTTTAGGCGACTTCAAAAAAGAATGCACTCAGAGTCAATAGAAATTGTGCCAGGTCGTTAGTCTAGTTTGTGTCAACAAAATAGTATCAAATAATAGCGCTGAGGTTACAAAATAAAATATCTTACTGTGAGTTCAAGAGCTAGTAGACGACTAGAGGTCTGACACATTGACTCAACCTGAGTCGCAATACAAAAACTTCTAAGAATCCGTTTGTTATCTCTTTTGGACTCTTGCATGTCTATTTCGTCGAGGTTCACATGACTCATGCATAAACTGAAAATTCATGACTTTATACTTGTTAAATTACACTAGTTGTCTCTTTTGAACACTTACCTGGTTATTTTAGCTTTTTGACCGGTCGCGTTTCAGGTAGTTGTGTTTAGGTTTACGTGAAACATGTATTTACAAATAACGAATTAGTTGTTACATCTTTGTTGTTACTTTTAAGTACTAACTGTTAACTCTTTAGATAAAAAATAAGTTCACGAAGTTTGAGACTTTGTTTCCACTTTAGGTAGAATGCTTTTTAAATAAGTAATAAAAAAAACAAATTTATTTAATTAACTTATGGTTTTATTATCACATGAATAAATTAAATTTAAGTATGATCCCGTTGAGAAACATCGATACAATTTAAAGTTTACACCTTAAATTGCGAATGAAATGAGGAAGTTTTTAAAATATTTTTGCACGAGCAAACTTATGTGGTATTTTTTTTAAACCCCTTCAAAGTTCTTGGTTTATTTTCTTCATTATTGTCATATTGCTTTACTTGCAACACATGCGCAACGAAATGTGTTGTGGAGCTAAAGTTGTGTTAGTTGGCAAGGTATAACCATAAACTAAATAAAAATAAAAAAAAAACAGGCAGTTATTGAAATTATTTGCTTCAGTTTGACCAAAACGGTGTAAATTCCTAAAAAATCATAAAAAAAATTACAATACCAATACTAAAGAAAATTGCAGAACATACATGGGGGTGATTTGGATACCTAATGGTGTGCTCCACTGGACGACCGCTTGACACTTTTTCTTGGGACACCCTGTATATATAAAAGGCAATGTCCTGATTGACTGATCACCGCCCAGTCCTAACCGCTAAGGATAGAAATTTGAAATTTGGAGGATGAGTTTCTTATATATTTTGAGGACGTCATTTAAGAACGGGTTTTGCGAAATTCGACTCCTAAGGGGATGAAATAAGGGTTTGAAGTTTAATCTATAAAACTTGGTATTTGTTCTTTTGAGAAAAAATCAAAAATTTCACTATTTTTGGAAAATCATCGTACAGGAGGTAAAATAGAGCATGAAACTTAGTATGGAACGGTTATTCTTATAAATAAAAACATGACAATTTGTGAATACACTTTAGGGCGCAAATAAAGAGTGATGTGTTTCAATATTTTTCGAAATTCAACCCCTAAGTGGGTGAAATGGTGTAGCAAAGATTGTATAGGCAAAAATATTTTCAAAGTCTTAGTAACTCTTAACTTGGTATTAATGCTCTTGAACAAAATTATACTTACTTACTCTTATACAAACTTTGGTATCTCATTTCCCCCCTTAGGGACGGATTTTAAAAATTACTGGAAAATGAAGGGGTGTGAAAGTTTGTATAGGATTTGATATTTTTACAGTCAATTCAATTGAAACTTGGTATATATGCTTCTTAACACAACGAACTAACGACGTGTCCGAAACACTAAACTACAATTTTTTCATAGGAAATAATATTTTTATATTTTACTTCCAACTGTTCTTCAAAACACTAAAAAGCATGTCTTTCGGGATTTTTAAAAATGAATTTTCTTAAGGGGAAAAATGGTGTGGCAAATTTTTTACAGGAAATAATATTTTCATGTTCAAATTATTTTGGAGCACAGTATGAAACTATCTAAACAATAAATAAAATACGTATTTCGGTGTTTTTATAAATTCAACCACTAAGAGAAGAAAGGGGTGACAAGGTTTGTATCTTTAGTGTTTTTCACAATAAGGGTTAGAGAAAATTGTACAGGGTATAGTATTTCTACTGCCAATTTATTAAAATTGGGTAAACATAGTTCTCAACACAATTAATAAACGACGTGATTCGGGGATTCAGAATACTTAACCCCTAACAGGGAAAAGGGGATGCCAAAATATTCACACAGAAATGAATATTGTTATGGTCAAATTTGCTTGCAGCTATTCTTTACCAAAATTGAAAACAAGAGAAAAAGGGTGTGGCAAAATTTGTAAAGAAAACAATATTTTTATGTTCATTTACTTGAAATTAAGTATGAATCTATAAATACCAATAAATAAAACACGCAGTTTGGTGTATTTTTCATCTAAAGAGGGTGGAAAAGTTTGTATAGGAATTTTTTTTTAAAATGTGTAAGGTATATTCAATTTTTTGTAATCAATTTACTTAAACATATCGTTCCTATATGCTTCTCAACACTTTTCTGAAAATTCAACCCGTAAGTGGAAAAGAGGGAAAGATTTTGTGTTGGAAAAAATATTTTAATGTTTAAATTTACTACTTCGTATACCTAGATGTTATTCAACACAATTAATTTGTTTTGGGTTTTTTTTTTTTCAATCTCTAAGGTGAGAAAGCGGGTGGCAAAGTTAGTCTGGAAGAAAAATAAAAATTTAGAGAAGAAGTAAGTTATGATTATATTGTAGACGTCTTTGAAGATGTTTATGAAACCCGGGGGTAAGCCGCGCGTAGGCACGTATCAATAATAACTGGACGCTCGAGCATTTAGCAACTTTTTCATACGTGGTGGAGAAGAGTAGGGTTTTACAGCAACTTAATTTGGAAAATTTCACAGGGAGTGATTTTTATGGATACGTAAGGGATATTTTTTTAAAAAAAATCACCCCTAAGAGTGTGAAAGGGCGTGGTAACTTTTGAATTGCGATAACCTTATGCTCACATCACTGAGAAATTATAAATTTCGAGAAAGGGTTTATTTTATTGTAGGTTTTGTGAGCACTTTTAAAATTCAAACTCTAAGGTAAAAGGTAGTAAACTTTACAGTGTTGCTTTAAGAACTGTGCAAATCCAGAAGTTCATGCGAAGCCGCCTGTGAAAAGCTATATAATATTAAATAAAATAAGTATTGTTGGATAAATATACAAAATACGTATGTCCACAACCTGACTTGACTTACGGCGGGCAGTCGCAAACTATGAGTGCGAACAGCAACCGTACGGCTGGCCGGTCCGGTAGTGGGGCCGCAGCTCCGGACGGCGTAGCCACATAGTGCGTATATCCTCTTATAAGTGCACTTGTTTCATTGAAGACTTTAAAACGAGTACCGTCTCTTATTACTTTTGATAACTTACTACATGTAACATTTCTTCTTCTATATTTAGAAGACGTTGCATAGGTTACGACACCCAGGTTCCTCTTTAACGTTGATGGAGTGACGAAAAAAAGAAGTCGAATTTAAATAATATTTTGAATAATAATTGAAGTAAATTTGAACGTACATTCAGTAAATTTATCCCCTTATGCTCTATTTTTAAATATTCGACTTTATGGTAATTTAGAGTTAGGTTTAGTGGCCTGAAATGTTCTTGATTTTTGAAGGCAAATAATAAAACAATCTAGTACGATTCTTCTTATTCTTTATCTTATTTCTAATATTAAATAACAGTATATTTTCATCTACGGGACCTGATTATTATTTATAAATCAGTAGCAGTACTAGTAGCATCGGTAACTATTTATAACTTAAGGTGAATGCGTCGAACTTTATTTAATACTAACTGCGTGTCACTACGAAATATCTTAAATCAAAAGTATTTTGCTTCCAAAAACGGCTTATTTTATCTATTTAGCATAGTCTCAAAAACCATATTCTTTCATTAAATTTTGGGTATTCAATAATTCACTGGCATTTTTTAATGTATCGAGTTTATGGCGTTTTGACAGTTTTTTATTACGTCATATTTTGGTCTAAATGCTTTTTGAGACAATGTGTAGTTATAATTATTTAGTGCAACGCAGATTTTTTGACAACAATTAACATTTAAGTACATTGTTTAGATAATACTGCAAACTTTTTAAATACTTCTAAAATGTCTTGCATTGTTTGAATTCTACTGGATTTTGGTACAATGGCTAATTCTTTTTCTACTAAATTACCAAATAGTTCATTGACTTCTTTAATAATCGCATCATTAAGTCCATTTGCTATTGGTTCAATTGTTGCTTTAGTTGTTGTTGCTGTTGTATGTTCAGTTGTTGATTTGTATGTTCAGTTGTTGATTTTGAATGTTCAGTTGTTGATGTTGGGAATTCAGTTGTTATGTTGTCTTTAGATTGTAGGCAAGTATCTTCTAAACTAAGATCGTATTTCCCTCTGCTTCCCATCCGGTATTCGTAGGTACCGCTTTTGTTCCACTCCACTGTCACCCACCCATTAGCTATCTTGCTGACTACTACACCTGGGTTGCCAGCTCCACCATCCTGCAGTAAAATAGATGCATTAATATCATAGGTTTCCAATGCAGAAAATGTTAAATGTCCGTTTTATTTTTTTAATATCGTACCTCAAAACAGGAACTTACTTTACCTAACTGAACCTACTGTTCATATTACTAATACCAGGTATGAACTTGCTCTGGAACTTGGTATTGGTAGAAAGTTAAAATAAGATGCGATTTTCAGTTTAGTTTTTACCCGAAAAATAAAAAAATATATTTAATGCCTTATTTTAAATGCATTGTATGTGCATCACTAAAACGAAATTGTCTTTTGGCGAGTTTATTTATTTATTCACCTTATATTTTTATTTATTTACTTGCAAATGCAAATGTGATGAAAAACATTGTGTGCAACATGGGCGGTACGGTAGATATGAGAGCCCATAAAGCTTGGTTTGGTTTAACGACTGCTGTCAATTATGACAATTTTCAGGACCGAAGACTTAACGTGCCTTTCGAAGCACGAATCTTAGAAAAGAATTGCTTCTAGGCAGTCACCTATATAACGACTGACCACACCTGATTGTTTGTATCGCATATCGTTACCGATAGACGATAGTTACCGGGCCAAGATCTCTTCTAACCAAGTTAGGCTAGAAGAGATTCTTTATAATAAAATGAAAGGTGTTTCCTGACCTGATCATCCCATTGCCAATCTTTGCCTCTTACAACACGTGTACCAAGTTTGATGCGAGATACAATTTCAGGACCCGATAGTTCACCTGTTGAAAGACAAAAAATTTCATAAGTAATAAACCATCACAATACAAAAAAGAAATATCCTTGTAAATGTATAATTGTTGTAATGTTTAATTATGTCTAGATATAATATTCTATTTTTTTTTTGGCGACTATTACAAAGAGAACCAAAAGTTGTATTTAATCTTCCAAAAAGATATGAAAAAAAAGTTGCTGGAAATTTAATGTACTACAAATAACGCTGGCGCGAATGTCCCGTTTATGGGGCCTCAACATCAGGTGGTCCTTATTTTTTTATTTGTCAACCTAGTGGTACTTACTAATCTTAGTTTGCGTGGCTGAGCAGGCAAATTTAAGGTCATATTTTCCATAGCGGCCCATTCGGTAAGAGTTCTGATTGCCCGAGTCCCACTTTACCCTCACCCAGCCATCACCTTGATCAGCCCTAATGACTCGTCCTTCTTGTCCAGCTCCACCATCCTTTATGAAAAGAAGAAAAGTATGTAAATATTTATTAAGAGTCTTCTAAGCGACTAAATTTACTTTACTATCGTAGTTGTCTCTTTTAGAGGGTTCTTACGTATGACAGAAAGCAACTACGATATTGTATTTTTTAGATGTTATCACTAAAGCCGGCAATGAACTTAACTATTCGAAGTACTTAATGAAAGAATACTTTGTTAATCAATTAACAAGTATACAATCTGTATTGTAACACTTAGTAATAGCGTCAAGTATCTTTAATCATATGATGGAATTAAGACATTCAAGAGCACTACTTACGATATTTCATAGTGCTGGTAGAATTATTACCATTATAATTATATTTTTTTGCACAATCATATATATATATATATATACCTACTTCCTTGCCAGCCTTCATACGTCCCCACTGTTGGGGCACGGCCTACCCACATAAGCGAGGGTGATTTGGGGCATAGCCCACACGCGGGCCCAGTGCGGATTGTGGACTTCACATACGTCTTTTTTTTTTTTTGACTTATGCCGGTTTCCTCACGATGTTTTCCTTCACCGAAAAGCCAGTGGTGTAAATCAATGTACTTGGAAATTAAGAAAAGACTTATTACCTTTACCTACACGCCGACTCCGGGGTTCGAACCTCCGCCACTTGGGACTTGAAGTGAAATTTAAACCACTCGGCCACCACCGACTTATATACCTACTTACATAGACTTTAAAATATCCATACTATTATAATGCGATAGAGAGTCTGTTTGTTTGTCTCTGCTTCACGTTACAACGTAGCAGCCACAATCACAATTAAGCTAAAACTTCGCAAGACCGCAAAGGACAAAGAAATTGAGATAAAACTGACGAAAGACGTGTATCCCGTAAAAATATAACTTTCCGCAGGAACTTTCTTACTAAAATTCGGAAGTGGTGGCAGAAATCCTACGCCGACAACCGAATCCAGCGTAACAGGTACTAGTATAACATTATTTATTAATAAAATATAGTATTAATAACCCACTGCAATCCACCATAAAAATACACACACCTATATACATACATATATTCACAGACGTTGTATATCACGAAGTAGCCCAGCTCCTACACCACAGTCCGGCAACAAATGCACAACTTTTAACTGACTGTCATTTCGGAAACAAGCTCAAGGGAATAAAAAGTGACAAAAAACTTCCCGGGTGGACAACTATTACGTTACCATCGATCTCGCAGGAACCAAGCTCACCACCTACTACTTTTGTGGGATGGAAAACCATCGATGAAACGTGGGCTAGCGTAAGTTCGTAACATCTCTGACACCCCTTCGGGAATAAATGTCGTGATATGCAGGTATATGCTTATATGTATTTATATACGAACAATCAATAGGCCTTTTCCCCTGAATAAAGTCTGCGTGTAACAAGTGGGGCCGTATAACGATGAATTAGAAAACAAGTCACAGGAAGCATATTTACCAATAAATTACGATTGAATTGTTAAAAAACCAGTGGTTTTGTTAAAGCAATTAAGTGTATAAATTCCATAAAGACTGGTTATTTCATAAAAAGAAATAAACTAATTGTTATAAATAAAGTACCTGATCACCCCAATCCCAGTCTTCGCCTCGAACTACGCGATCATCAACTTTCAGGACAGGATCAAATGTAGACCCTGATACAAATAAAATTCTTTTAAGATGGGAACCAATAGGTAACCCTATAGCTCTAATACTACAAAAGGAAAAAAATATCGTGATTATGAAAGTAAGTTCGTTAGTTAGTACCTTATTTTCACTCCACGTATGTAATGTGGGTTTTGTAGTTAAATTTGGCACAGAGATAGCATAGGTTACATCATTAAAAAGTAAAGAGAAGGTGCAGCTAATCTTTGCAACCGGTGTCTTCTTTATTAGAAAAAAACCAACGCCATCTGTTTAACATTAGGTTTAAGTTGCACAAATTCTGTGCAATTTTACCCGGAGCTAAGTTCTTTACGCGCCGCGCCGTCTGATCCTGCTTGGGTCTGGGTAATTTTGTCATGGCAGAGTTTGAGCAACGCTTTGATCGCGGCTAAATAACTGTTGACAAATCGAATTTGACGCGAAAAGGACAAAACAAATTATGAACGCAAAAAATTAAGCCTAAATCAGTGTAAAAGTTCTTCTTCTTTTGTTTTTAAATGCTATACGAGGTTTACTTTGAACCTACGAGTAGTACTTGTTTCATTTCTTGGAGCTAGTTTCAGATCATATTTCTCGTCATTGCCCATTCGGTAGGAGTTAATAAAACCTGAGTCCCACCTTACTGTCACCCATTGGTCACCATGATCAGTTTCTATAATACTGCCTTCTTTCCCAGCTCCTCCGTCCTAGATGGGAATTTAAAAACATTTAAATAAATATTGTGGGTACCACGCACGAGAAGATAATAGGTACAATATTTTATCGGGGGATTCGTCATGTTGAGATAAATATTATCTGGGCCGTGTTTGTGACTCGATTGAGTTGTATTAAGAGCAATATCGTAAAACATTTGGTCTAATAAAGATATATTATCTGTCTCGTGCTTAGTTTAAATTCTAGCCAGAAATCTTAACATATTTGCAATCAATATTATACAGTAAAAGAAAAACTAAAACGCGGTAGAAGCGACTGTCGTGTACTTTTTCTTTTGTGATCTGTGTATTTTTTCTTATAATTATGGCTATTCTGACCTGATGCCCCCAATTCCAATCATCGCCTCTGACGACTCGAGTGCCTGGTTTTAAAAGAGAGGCAATTTCAGGACCCATTGGAGCTGAAAAAAAGTGAAGATACAAATATTAAGATGACTCGTGTATCAACGGCGCTACGCGGTTTACGTGTCTTACTATAACCCATATCAAGTCTCGATGCAATACTCACGTAAGATACACTGCAAAAGCGTAAACGACCAAAGGGCAGAGCTCTTTTACAATCCACAAATCATAAGAGAGGCACTGAATAAAAACAGACACCTTTTGGATTTCTGGATAGAGCGGAAACGGTATGAGCGACCAATAACATGGAATCGGTTACCTACGTACAATGGCATGATTATGAGGCTACGTGCGGAAATAATACGCCAAAGTTACAAACTAACAGTTTTTTTATTTTGTAATAAGTTGCAATGCAAAGATCACACTGCCAAGTTACCTGGCTACCCACTATAATTTAAGTTTTAGAATTTTATTCCAATTCTATCGTTCCCATAGCTTCAGTTATTCAGTTTTTTCTTATTCCTATCTAATTCCTAAGGAATTGCCTTAAGAATCCCATGCCGATATCTAAATTTAGCGCGAGTGAAGTCTCGGGGAATAATGAGTAGATAATAGTAAGACGATAATAAAAAAGTCTAATATATCCTTACTACTGTTTGGTTGAGCTAAATATAAATCGTATTTGTCGTCATCGCCCATTCGGTAGTCATATATGACACCCGTGTCCCATTTAACATGGACCCAACCGTCAACAACTCCCTGCGTAATTGTTCCTTTTCCTCCTATGCCTCCATCCTGTGAAATATAAATAATTAACTGACTACTTACTACTGCTACTTAATAGTAAGTTGATAATTCAAAGTGCTGGTTGGAGTGAGTTCGGTCCATTAGCTTTTTATTCCTAAATTAAATCTAGAAGGCTGATGCCCATGTATTAATTTGGCGAGCATAAAAAAGAGAACCATCGCATTAATATTTTGACAGTTTTTGACGAATTGCACTCAAGGTCGGTAGTTCAAACTTTGAATAATTAGGTATTATTATTGCCTAATCGATGTTTTGTTTCTTTGTGTACTGGTACTGGGTGTTAATTGTATTAAAATTCTATATTAGTGACCATTTAATTGAATGTAAATAGTGTATAAATCAGAGTTGCAAATAAATAAATCAAGCTCAGCTATCAACCAAGTACAAATTTATTAAAAAATATCGTAGGTAATTATTACTAGTCTATCCTGTAGTTAGTTGAGTCGAATATACAGTCGAACTTGCTAACCTAAACTGTAAAATGCTCCATCGACTAGTCAATGAACGAAAATGGACGGACTAGTTTCGTTGATAATAAATACGTCCATGACCCATCTTAGTCAGCATGATTAGAAAGAAAGCCTTAACAGAATACTAAGTCGCAATCACCAGAAAGAAAGCTTTAACAGAATACTCAGTCAGCAACACTAGAAAGAAAGCTTTAACAGAATACTAAGTCAGCATCACCAGAAAGTAAGCTTTAACAGAATAATAAGTCAGCATCACCAGAAAACAAGCCTTACCAGTAAGCATTTAGAAAAGAAAAGAATTGAAGACGAAGGTCAACAGCCGATTATAGGGTTGTTACCTTTAGTGTACTATTGTGTTATACTTGTAGTAGTTATGCTTAGAATGTACTGTAATAAAAAAAATATTTACTTATTGAAGAACCTCATACTTTAGTCCCGAGAGAAAACCTCGACAGGGATCTCATTCCACAACCTAAGCGTTCGTGGGAGGAAGCACCTTCAAACCGCGCAGTGCATGACCATTTAGATTCTTAGGTGGATAATATTTCCTACGGCAGGCAGTGGAATAACAACTTATAATGAAAGACTCGTATTTATATTTACCTGGTCATCCCAATCCCAGTCTGTAACTCTAACAACTCGAGTGCCTTCTATAATGTGAGCAGCCACATCTCTTCCAGAAACTGGTTTCTTAGTTAGGGTTAAGTTAAGGTCATATTTGCCATCGCTTCCCATTCGATAAGCGTTACTTTCACCTGTATCCCATGTCACTTCGATCCAACCTTTTGTAACCTCATGAGTTACGGTTCCTTCGCCACCAGATCCGCCATCCTATGACGCGTATAAATCACAATTTTGAAGTTATAATGCTAAAATGCAAGAATCAGCTAGGGTCAGTGAGGTCACAATATATATATTGTGAGAAAATACATATTGTACATAGATAAGATCCAGACTCAAGACAATCACAAATGTTCCTAGAATACTATATTGCAATAAATTATTGCAATACTTTGTAGGTAGTAAATTGTAATTGTTAATATAAATTAAAATTAATGTCCAAATATATTTTTATTGTTTCTTTTGCAAAGTTATCCAAAAACACAACTGAAATTGTCACAAAAATTGTCGAGTCATTCATAGCTACAGAAAAACAATCTTAGGCTGGAATGGTTTTGGCTTTAAGAAAATAATTACCTGGTTGTCCCACTTCCAGTCTTTGCCTCTAATAACCCGAGTGCCGTTTTTCATTAAAGCCGCTAATTCTGGTCCTGTAACTGGTCTTTTAGGTGTAGGTGGGATTTCTTCTTGAGCCAAGTTTAGGTCATATTTATTATTGTTACCTATACGGTAAAAATTTGATAGGCCTATATCCCATTCTACTTCTACCCAACCCTCAAACGCTTCTTTAATTATAGTTCCTTCACCACCTTCTCCACCATCCTGAACAATGTATTAAAATTTTTAATGAACTCTAAGTGGCCCAGTCGCATTCGTCTATAGGAAGCTACCCAGATGGGTGACCGCCTATTGCCACATTTTTATGTACTCTACTTCGTGCTTCAATGTCACATTAAGCTTTCGGTATCTGTCTACCTTACATATTGTCACATTTATAATAGCAGTCGTTAAGCCAAACCTCCAAGTCGTTAAGCCTTATTGTGGGCAGTTTGAAAACTCTATCGACAAACGTCTGCCAATTTGTGCAAAGCTTTCGACATCTCACCTTTTTTTCTGTAAGAGATAAGTTTCACAACAGATAATGGATCCTTGACACACTGATATTACAAAGACGAAAGTGTGTGAGCGTATATGGTTGTTACTTCTTCACGCTCAAAAGGCTTGACCAATTTTGATGAAAATTGTAGCTGACACCATGTGTATATAGGCTACTTTTAATCCCAAAAAATTCAGGTTTCCGTGGGAATAACTATAACTGAGCTTAAACGAACTATAGCTTGCTATAGCAAACTTCATTAGTATAACGGAGCCGATAACCAATTTAGGTTTTTTAATTTGGGGAACATAGGCTATTTTACATCTCGTAAAATTCAAATGTTCCTACGGGAATAATTATAATGTTTTGTTACTTAATCCTGCCGCAGCGCAGCAAACAATTAAGCTGAAATTTTGCACAGAGATAGTTGACTACATTTTATCCCGAAAAATTCAAAAGTTCCCGCGGGAGTAACTATAACCGATTTCCAAGAACGAACCATAGCTGCTGCTATAACAAACTTCTTAAGTATAACTTTTTTACTTTTTAAACGTGATTAATCATATTTTATTTACCTAAATTTTTGCAAATAATTATTGTTTTATATCTTCATTATACATTTAACATTTTTGTAGTTCAATTATTTTAATATTAAGAGAGATCTGTACGACGATACAAGATGTATATAAATTAAGAGGAAATATATCGCTGTTATCCCTATACCCTGTTTCCTCCATGGATTTTGACAATAGAGCTATATTTAAATGTACGATTGACAATCATTATGTCTGTATATTTTGCTTTTCTTTGTAATGCAAATCCTTTAATCAACCGTAATTTCTGACATCTTTAAACGTGTACTGCAATAATATGAACCTATAAACTAAATTTTAAGAAAACAAAACACACAGACACGAAATAATTCATCACCTTTAAGTTGAAGTCACTTGAAGTAATTTCTATTTTTGGTTGAGATTTGGAAGAGAAAAGTGGGGAATACGATACCCCGATTTTATATATTATATATCTTATGGCAGTTGTCCCGATCGCACATCGGTATCTTGGTACCCAGGTCCTTACGAAAGCAAATGTTTTTTAAATACATATTACTGTAATCGCTTGGTTGAGATATTTCCTTGTAAGTACTGAGAATTTGTATATCAGAAAAATATGTATATTCAACAAAGCGTAGAAGTTGATTTACATTTAATAATTGAATTTGATTATGATAACAAATTCTTTACTCAAAGTAATGATGCACTAATTAAAAATTTACCTGATCATTCCAGATCCAATCTTTGCCTCTTACAACACGTTTACCAACTATGAAGGTAGATGCTACATCTACTTTAGGAGATGCTGTCGTAACTGTGGAGTGGTTATGCTCTGTGGTGACTTCTTTAGTTGCCACTGATGAGGACAAAATATTAAGCATTTATTATATTAAACTGCCTTCTTATTATTAATGTACTTATTGTTATTATTAAAGTACCTTCGAGTAAGACGGTTTTCAAGAGCTTCTGAAGGAATTTTAGTACCGGTTTTCCACCCGCTTTCAGAAGCTCAGTCGTAACTCCATCATCACCCGGTGCCTTATTGTTCTTAAGCTGTTTGAGAGCCATACTAATCTCGTACAAGCTGACGTCCGGGATGTCCTCGGTATAGTGTCCAGTCAGTCTAGCTCTAGGGTCTTTAGCTGGACTGCCAACTAGTTTCGATGTCGACGTGTATAACTGTCCATAGAATTTTCGATCTCCTCCAAGACTTCTGGTCCAGACGAAACAATGGTGCCGTCCTCCGTCTTCAGCCTTGCCAGACGACTTCGACCAATAGCCAGATCTCTCGCAAACACTTTGGAATCTTTGTTCCGTTCTATTGCCTCCTCAATACGCAATGAATTAAAGTGGCGTTTGTCGCGTGCAAGTGATTTTGAGATCTGTCTATTAAGCCGCCGATAGGACAACGCATCATCCGAAATACGGTGCGTTTTAAAGAACTAAAACCCAACCGTATGGACAGTTTCCAGAAACATGTCGTTGGTATCATCCACTGATGCGTCTTCCTTTAAGCATTCAAAGCGATTTTTTAGTTGGAGCTGAAAGTTTTCTGGGTTTTGGATTTGGATGGATGTGGGTCGGAGCGTGGACTTTATCAGTCGAGACCTATCAAATCAAAATTTTCAAGAGTAATTACGAACCGTCTCGCTCGCAAGTTCGACGACTTCCAGCCTACCGAACAAGCCGGTTTCTGAAGAGGCTATAGTACCATATATCACATACATACGCTGCGGCAGATTATACAGAAGTCAGAAGAGTATAATCGGCCGCTTTGCTTGGGGTTTGTGGACTATGAGAAAGCCTTCGATTCGGTGTAAACATGGGCAGTGCTGAAGGCTCTACAGAGATGCTGTATTGATAATCAGTATATCGAGGTGCTAAAATGCTTGTACGATAACGCCACCATGTCAGTCCGTCTCCAGGATCAGAACTCGAAACCGTTCCTACTGCAAAGAGGTGTGAGACAGGGAGATGTCATATCTCCGAAACGGTTCACAAATCCGTTGGAAGATGTCTTTAAGCTTCTGGACTGGGACGGTTTTGGCATCAATGTTAATGGCGAGTACATTATCCACCTTCGGTTTGCCGACGATATTGTGATCATGGCAGAATCGATGGATGACCTTAGCACAATGCTCGAAAGCCTCAGTTTGCTAACGAGTGGGCCTCAAGATGAACATGGACAAGACAAAAATCATGTCGAATGGCCATGTAGCACCCACTCCAATTACTGTTGAGAACACTACACTCGAAATTGTTGAAGAATACGTATACCTGGGACAAACTGTTCGATTAGGTAGGTCCAATTTCGAGAAAGAGGTTAATCGCCGAATCCAACTCGGTTGGGCAGCGTTCGGAAAACTGCGTACTATTTTCTCGTCCTTAATACCCCAGTGCTTGAAGACGAATGTCTTCAACCAGTGTGTGTTGCCAGTGATGACTTACGGCACTGAGACGTGGCCGCTAATTATGGACCTTATACGAAAGCTCAAGGTCGCTCAGCGGGCGATGGAAAGAGCTATGCTCGGAGTTTCCCTACGTGATCGAATCAGGAATGAGGAAATCCGTCTAGTCTAGTCTAGTCTAGAACTAAAGTCGCCGACATAGCTCACCGAATCGCAAAGCTGAAGTGGCAATGAGCAGGGCACGCTCGAAGAACCGATGGCCGATGGGGGAAGAAGGTTCTCGAGTGGCGACCACGAACTGGGAAGCGCAGCGTGGGACGGCCCCCCGCTAGATGGACAGATGACCTTCTAAAGGTAGCGGGGAGCCGTTGGTTACAGGCGGACACAGAGTCGCACGCTGTGGAGAAAGTTAGGTGAGGCCTATGTCCAGCAGTGGTCGTCAATGGGCTGATATAATGATTAAACTGCTGTTGAATATACGTATATATAATTTTGTAAAGCCTAAATCTCATGTTTTAATTTTTTATATACCTTTTGATAAATACGCCTTATTATATTAATTGTTTTCTGTGCAGTAGTAAAAATTTTTGAAATACTAATCTACAATAATATTACTAATAACGGTGCTAAGAACATGTTATTATGTAAAAATATTACAAGAGGAGACACCGCACTTACTGCCGTTGTTGACATAAACAACTGAGGTGAATGCGCCGCAGTTGTTTGTGACAAAAGTATGGCTTTTTTTTTCTGAACTGACTATGCAGTTTGCTGATACAGCCATTACTGCTCCACGGGGCTTTTGGGGCGAGACTCTGACGGAGTCTCAGCCCGTATAGCGCCCAACGCTCAAGTGCTCATGCGACGTAGTTATTCAAGAAGCTTATTTATGCATTATATGGATGTAGTTACTAGTATTTTATCCAAGCAGCTTATACATGGATTCGCGCCGAAAGGGTAAAAAGACCATGTTGAGACTTTGGATTATTTCCGTCTGTCTGTGTGTCACTGTTGAAATTTGGCACAGTTTTATAGCCCAGATAAGGATAAAAAACAGCGAAAAAAATCTGTACCTGTTACAACACTTGTGCTGACTTTAGATGTAGTTATTGCGTCTACTTTAGGAGATCCTGGTGTTACTGTTGTAGAGCTATGCTTCGTGGTGACTTCTTTAGGTGCCGAGGTGTTGTCTTCAACTGTTACATATAATCGTACGTATGTACAAATGTTATATGTTATCGTTACTTAACTATATGTGTTAGTGTGTTAGTTAACTTAATTATTAGTTTTTTATGCTGTTGTATATATTTCAGTAATGAATGCATCTATTAGTATTAAAAACAATTAATAGTGACTTATTAAGTCCTAGTACATCAATCTTACAAAAATGAAAATCATCATAGAATTAAGTAATATATTCATAAAAATGATTATTCTTCGTTTGAGACTTCCTTAAAAGTTGGAGTCTTCAAAGAAAACATATCACAAAGGCCACATTATCTTTCAGTTCAGTTGTTGTATCTACTTTAGGAGATCCTTGCTTGGTTACTGTTGTGGAGCTATGCTATAGATGAAGACAAATTCTAGTGGAAACAAAATTTAAGAGAATGTCATTGAACTCTTGGTGTATACACTTATACATAATTATGCGTATATAACGCATAATTATGTTAAATTTAACATTAGATGTTCTCGTTACGTATATGTATTTATTTATTTTTACTTCATTTAATTAGTTACTTTTTGTGCCGTTGTCTATATTTCAAAAATAAATAAACAAAGTGTATACTTATTATTATTAACCAATTAACATACATATATCGGGTTTCAATATTAAACAAGCATACCTTATAATGCTCAGCTAAACCTAGCACAATATCAATCTTTTATGGATTCTGTACCAAAATGGTAAAAAGAAACACTTATGGTGTGGCTTTCCTATTTTTACATCTGTCTGTATGTCACAGTTCAAAATTGGCACAGTTTTGTAACTTTGCTGCCCCCCTTAGTCAAAGGATAAGAAATCTATGGAAATAATTTTGTACCTGTTACAACATGTGTGCCAAGTTTGGAGGTAGCTGTTACATCTTCTTGAGGAAATCCTGTAGTGAATTCGGTGAAGGTGTACTCCGTGGTGACTTCCTCTTCCTCGGTTCCCGCTGAAAAAGATAGAAATACTTATAAAGACAAAATGTGAAAGTGTGTAATTGAACTGCACTTGCATTTATGTATGCATCTATAATTATATATAACTATTAGGAGCTTATGAAGTCCTAGTTATAAAATATTGAAAGAACCCAAATTTCCCTATGTTTTGTTACCATTAAAAAATAAAAACGTATTTAGCTCCTATTGTTATCAATCAGCCTTTATCTGTCCACTGCTGGACATAATAATTTCCCAATGTATGCTACCAGACTCGATCCTCCGCCTTCCACATCCAGCCGTTTCCAGCTACCTTCTTTAGGTCATTGGTCCACTCTTCTTGCTCTCCACTCAATAATACGTATGTCCCAACGGCCATCAGTTCTGCGACAGATATGATCTACCCATTGCCACTTTACCTTGCCTAGTCTGTGATCTATGTCGGTTATTTTAATTCTTTGTCTGATTTCCAAATTTCTGATCATATCCGTCAAAGAAAGGCATATTTTCCGTGTCCACATTTTCGCGTTGTAGGTCACAACAGGCAAGACGCAATAGAATCTTTGAACTAAAGATCTCAAATAACTTTCTGGATACCGTCCAGGCCAACTGAGTTCTTCTATCTGCTTCATTATCGAAGTGGTTTTCTACCTAGTGGGATTGTTTGACTTCGGTAGACGTACTCTCGAGCAGCTTGTGACATTTTCGACTGCCACTGATCTCGAGTCCACGTGTACATCTTCACTTCGATATATGGATGGACTTGGCATCGCTGCAAGACTTCCGTAACAGACCAGGTTTTGACGGAAATGAGGCCTTTTTGTAGACTACAAAGGCAAGACAAAGGAGCTGATTATACTCTTCGATCTTTTGTTTAATTTGTCTCATTGTGTGGAATACTGCTACGGTGCTGTAGACTTTTCAGAATTTTTGGAGGTTGAAATCTCCTTCTATCTCCTTTTTGAAGAATAGAACCACGACACTACTCCTACACGTTTCTGGCTTAATTCGTTTATGCAGGATAGTATTAAAGAGTTCTCGCAGTTCTGTCGAAACTAGAGTCGACCGTCCGACAAAATCCTTGCTGTGATAAAATTAAATGTATGAAGGCATATTTTATCGATGAAAGCTCAGCACAAAAAATGTAGTTATAGCTTCCTAGTACAATTTAGAAAGTAGCCTCCTGACGTGGATATTTCACTATCTGTATGTATGTCACATTTGAAATTTGGCCCAGTTTTAGTCGTTGCTTGCCCGCATCTGTCTTAGGATAAAATAAATACAAAAATAATTTTGTACCTGTTACAACACGTGTGGCTACTTTGGAGGTGGCTGTTAAATCTTTTTCAGAGTTTTCTGTCGTAATTTCGGTGTTGGTATACTCTGTAGGGTTTTCTTCAGCTGCCTCTGATGAAGACAAAATATTAAAAAAAACGATATAGGTAAGTATTCATTTTATTTTAATTTGTTTTTTAATAATTGAGGAGTTGCCGTTGAAATTCTACACTGATAACCGAATTTAGGGCGGGTGAAACCGCGGGCAAAAGCTAGTTTCTTAGTTAGTCTCTAAATAACTTAAGTGCCATCTAAAATAAACATGCTTCTATTATAATTTATTCCATCGTGTCACTGTAAACCTGCTTAATTTGGACAACATTTTTTTAATTATAATATAATATGATTTATAATAATATAATAAGTCTGGCTCCTAACTAATCAAGGCTTGTAATTTGGATACCAGACAGTGTATATATATGTATATTAATTACATGAATGTTTGCTCTGTGCGGGAATCGAACCCACGCTCGTTTGGTTCAGCAGGCTGGTCATTGCCTACTGTATATATTCCTCTTTAATTGTAAAATTCTTAGAACGAAATATTATGTTTATTTTTTTTATTTATTTAATACATAATAAATGTAGTAGACTAACATTTTATAAAAAAATATTAATTAAAACTAAATGCACAACCATTAATAGGTAAACACAGCTCTCAATTAATTAATTAATGGAAATTTTTTCCGACTCATATCTCAATAAGTTAGTATAAAACACACACATTTTTATGTGATCAAATTTTTAATAATCTAACGCGGCCCTAAGCTAAGCACAACTTTTTATATACTTTGGTAGTAGTAAGTAACTGCCTGCCGATCAGAGGGTCGCGAGTCCCCATAAGACTAACATATGTTGTCTGGTATCCATAGTACAGCTTCGCTTAGTTTGGAACTAGATGGCGCTAGTACCTGTGTAAGATTCACTGTCAGAAGATGAGCCGACTAATACTAAATCATATTTTCCACTGTTGCCCATTCGGTATTTGTGCTTTACGCCGGAATCCCACTCCACTTCGACCCACCCGTTAATTATCTCACCAATAATGGTTCCTTCATGACCTTTTGCACCATCCTGTACCAAAAAATTGAAATAAAATTTTAAATAAATAAATTCAAACAAAACAAAGACGCAGTCAAAACATCAAATTCGAGATAAGACTTGAACCTTACAATCCGTGTTAATTGTATACCAATTGAGGCATCGCGGTACAATCCTGACTACATCTTTGTTCCGACAATACGCTCGTTACGACTGCATCTTTGCTATAAAATTAAAAATATTTGTTTACACAATTGAATGAAATGTTTTTTTTTATTCCACAATTTACAAAAGAAATACAATAAAAAGCTAGAGTGAAAAAAAGTAGTAATAGGCGACCTTATCGCTAAAAAGCGATCTCTACCAGGCAAAACTTTGGTTAGACGAAATCACAAATAGAAGTAGTAGGTGCGATGTCGAAGAGGTAAGTTAAAGTTAGAATAAACATACACACATAATTTATAATATACATGATAAGGAAGTATCTTACATTTATACACAATATATAATATTCATTTAAACATACGCGTATACATATATGTAAACATATACATACACATATAATACATTCGTAATAAAATAACAAACTCAAAGAAGAAAATTTTAACCAGAGTTAATTGCACTGTGAGTTAGAGATTAATAGATATTGTTGTTTAATTTGATTTTTAAAAACAACTACAGATTGTGAGCGCCAAATAGTCAGTGGTAGAGAATTCCATAGCTGTGTAGCCTGAACTGTGAAAGAATGATTATAGAAATTAGTGTTGTGAGCTTGTGTTTTTAAAACAAGACTAGTGGAGAAGCGAAGTGTGAGTGTTGAAAAAGAAATAAAATGAAATCTTTTTTTCAAATAGTAAGGAGTTGATGGATACTATTCATAGTATGTTTTAAAAAAAGTGTCAGAGTATGGGTATTCCGGCGAAGTCGAATTGGGAGCCACTTGAGCTGAGCATGAAATTGACAGACGTGATCGACTGATCGTATTTGCGTAATCCAAATATAAATCGAATACAGAGGTTTTGTAGCGAAAAAAGTAAAGATTATGCAAGTGCAACTTTAGTGGATATAAATAACAGATTATGTAACCACCTCATTGACCTTTAATTGCTTTTGTTTGTGGGGCCCATGATAATGTTTTGTCAACAATAATCCCTAGATTTTTGACGGAGTCACAATAAGGTATAGAAACTTTGACAAGTTTAATTAAAGTTAATAGTTTCAAATTGATGCGTGATATCTGCCAATAATAATAGCTTTCGACTTGAGAGGATTGATTTGAAGGCCATAAAATAAACTCTACTCAAGTATTTGGTCATGATCAGCATTAATTTTTTGAATGGCTTTATTGATGTTAACAATTGGATCATTTCTGTAAATTTGAAGATCATCTGCATACAAGTGGAAGAGAGAAGAAAGTTTGAGAGTGGTAGTTTTAATGAAGATGGCAAATAGGAGAGGAGATAGCACGCCACCTTGCGGAACACCAGCGGCACGGTTTCTTGGAAAGGTAGGCCACCTTTAGGGAATCCCAAACGAAGACAAATTATTTTTCTATCTACGTTTATATTATATTTATTTGTAACAACAAAAATAAAATAATAATGTGTGGCAATTTTAATATTGATATATTATGTAAAAGTAGAATGACATTATATTTCCAGGAAATATTAATAAGTAAAAATCTTAAATTAGGTGTTACCGAATCAACACGACCAACTAGTGGTACATGTATCGACAACATCACACATAACATTACTGGAAGCAAGGATGAGGTTATATATAGATTTAGGACTCTCTGATCATACTGCAACCTAAAGCACTGGTTTATTAAACGACGCGATTACAATGAAGAAAATATGATTTAATTCAAAGATTGTATTGAAAAAAAGTTTTTGCGACGTATATGCCTCTCTTGATCCGAATGATGCAGTAAATAAATTTTATGACATATTTATTCTCTTTTATAATTTATGCTTTCCTATAATAAAAATTAAAATAATGACCAATGCCCATCCTAAAAAAAGTAGTAAAACTAACTCAAACGGCACAAAACAACTACTACATAAATACTTGTAAAAATAAGTCGAAGGCAACCTGGAAAATTATTAACAATTATAAAAATAATATTCCGAAACCATCAATCAGGAAAATAAAAGTCAATGGCACAACAGTTACTAGTCAATCCAAAATAGCCCAGTCTTTCAATGATCATTTCACCCACCGAACAAATATAAATGCTTATAATAGAATAAATCAATTAAATTCGCAAGTAACAAATTCAATGTTTTTGAAGCCTACTACCCCAAATGATGTTCTACAAATAATCAAACTGCTAAAAAACTCTGTAGATGATTTTCTTAATGATAAAAATATATTTAACTTTTATTATGTACTTGTGAAGACATCAAACTAAATTCTAATGACTAAATTTTATTGTTTTGATTATTATTGTATGAATGTGATATTTTATTTTTATGATTTAATTTTATGATGAATTGTTTTAATATTAGCTCTATATGTAATCCAAAAA
This sequence comes from Apoda limacodes, assembly GCA_946406115.1. NCBI lineage: Eukaryota > Metazoa > Arthropoda > Insecta > Lepidoptera > Limacodidae > Apoda > Apoda limacodes. The sequence goes on from OX291560.1 coordinate 15,912,408, forward strand.
CATCTAAATATTTGTACGCCTTTGTAGGCAGGAAGTAATTATCTGTACCTATTAGAAATCTAAGAACTTTAATGTACCTACTTCTACGAATAAATGATTTGATTGATTGATTGATTGATATTATTTTCATTTCCATTAAGAATTGGTAAGATTTATAAACAAAACGGTGACCATCAATGTTATTGTTATAATATCAAAATAAAATAAACTAGCAGCGTTTTATGAAGGTTGTTTGCAGGCAAGCCTCAAATATTCATCTACTTCTACATTATTATATGCTTTCTTGTTGACGATGTAATTCTGTTGCCGCTATAACAACAAAAACAGAAGAAAATAAATATTTAAGGGGCTCCAATACAACAAACTTAGTTTTTTTGCTCGTTTTTGCTCGATATTGATAACGGTAACAGGTAGACGCTAAAAATATCCACAGAATATTTAGATATATATATTCTCTTTAAAAATAAATAATTGAATTAAAATAAAACAAATATTTAAGGGGGGCTTCCACACAACAAACGTGAATTTTTTGCCGTTCTTATACATAATAGTACGGAACACTTCGTGTGCGAGTCCGACTTGCACTTGGCCGATTTTTTTACAAACTTCTCTTAATTATTTCTTTTATTACATTCTTTTCTCATGAGTGTCAAAAAAGTGGTTAAAGACTATTCCACTAAGTTTAGAAGTATCAAAGTAATAAGTGATTTACAATAATAGTATTCTTACGTAAATAAAACTTTTAAAATTATTAAAAAATACCAAAAAAACTGACCGAGATATAGAGATTGAGTTTTTGGTAAAATGCCTGACCCGCAAAACGGGCGAAACGCCTAAGATCTAAGCGCCTAAGCTTTAGTGTTGTAGCTGTGTCCGTAAAAATAATAGATAGTATTACTACTGAGAAAGAGTGATAGTTTTCAGTTTATCGACAGTATAAAACGACTAAAAGTGAAACCTAGAAAGATCGATTCATGACCCCAAAAACCCCATTCATACTAAAGTTTATAAAAATATATAGTTATATATATATATATATATATATACACATATTGAAAACATACCTGATCATTCCACTTCCAGTCTTTTCCTCTAACAACACGTGTGCCAACTTCGAAGGTAGCTGTTACATCGAGTTCAGAAGATTCTAGTGCATGTTTCATGGAGCTATCATCTTTAGTGACTGCTTGAGACCCCTCTGTAGAACACCAAACAGTTATAATAATCACAATAAAATCATTAATCAAATCAATATTTTTGATTATAAATTTATGATATTTAACAACCAATCATCAACTTTTTAATCATATTATTTATAATTTTTTTTCATAATCGGCTAAGAACTTCATCTTGTTATTAAGAAGAGTACTACTGTTGAAAAGGGAATTTAAAATAATGATTTCTCACATAGTTTTACACAATTATAAAGAAAAATAAATTGTTAATAACATTAACTTATTCTTATAATAAGTTTAGAAATCTTTATGACATATTAAAGAGTGGCTGCTGGAGAGTTTTAAATGAAAAATTACAGCCTAGATATATATGTTAATAAATTAACCATAGCAGTGTTAGTGTCAATTCTGAACCGAAGTTAAAGGTGAGCTACGTTTGTATGGAAAACTAACCGCTAAGCCTGGTTTGAAGAAAAAAAATGTACATTTAGTGCAGAAACTATTTATTTTGTAAAGGCCCCTGCAGAAATTATTAACTTTGTAAAGACCCCTGCAGAAATTACTAAATTTTGTAAGTACCCCTGCAGAAATTATAAATTTTATAAAGACCCCTGCAAAAATTATTAATTTTGTAAAATGAACGACGCTATCCCATTGGAGAAACAAGTTGTTATTAGTTACCTATTGATTGGTTTTTTTTAATTTATTGTTAGTGATATTAAATATTAAAGTTTCACGGCAATAATGATAAAGGTACTTTTTTTTCCATTTTTACATCATTGGGTTTTAATTTTATAAGTGGTGAAAGAAAACGCATAATTTAGGTAAAGATATTCTTGTAATAACTCATCATTTAGGTATCTGTTAAAACTACGGTAGCTGTTCCTATCTATACTATAACTAGCGGCTCGTCCCGACATTGTCCATTGTTGAACATATTTAGCCTATAATAATTATAATATTTTCGGATCAAAATCAAAAATCAAAATCATTTATTCAATTTAGGCTGCAATAATTGAGCACCTATGAATGTCACTACGCTATCGGTTGGTAAGTCTATAGGGCGGGCGACCTTGTACTGAGAAGAACCGGCAAGAAACTCAGCAAGGGCATTTCTATTCTCCCTTTCTCTTACAGCGTCCACTTAAAATATTGGAAAATCCCCTTCCTATCATAGAAGGACACTTTCCTTTACAAACATAAAAAACATAAAATGCCCAAGCACAACATAAAAAAGTATCTAATTACAAAATATAAAAAAAAGTCAGTTTATGTACCTATTCATCACTTATCAATGTCTTACAGTATTGATAAACAAATCAAAAAAGTAAGACTAAATACAAGGATACGAAGAAGTTTGCAAGAGCAGACCAGCCTCCACAGGCGGCACCTGTTCAAGAGTATGACACATGAATCAGCTATCGCTTCGCTCAACCATGTTTTAGGGAACGTTACGACCCGACACACACGCCACCACCGCAGAGACACTTTGAGAGAGCATGACACACTCAAGCAACTTAATAAAACTTCGATTGTACTAGTTACAATGTGTGTAACGATTGGTACATTTCCAAATACAAGTACTATGATAACAACATTTTAGTTATTCCTAAGCGTTTTTATCTAAAAGATGTCTTTAATTGAATAGTAAGCCTTTTTGATAAGTTTTGTTTAACAAAAATTTTAAACTTTTTTAAATTCAGTTTACATACTTCTTCAGGGATTTTGTTGTAAAACGGACACATTGTCCTTTAAACGATTTATTTATTTTCTTAAGCCTGTGTGGATCAGAGCCAGTTTGTGTCTATTTCTTGTATTTCGATTATGAAAATCACTATTTTTTAAAAAAAGGTTAATATTCTTATGAACATACATTAAATTATCAAATATATATTGACCAGGTAAAGTTAGTATATTGATCTCTTTAAATGTATCCCAACGCACAGCGCCATCTGGTCCCAAAATAAGCAAAGCTATATATACATATACCTTTTTTGTAAATACATAAACATTATACGTAGAAAATACCCACTGTCTCAAGACAATCACAAATGCTTATAACATAAATGTTTGTAGTGTGAAAAAATCGAACCTACGCCCCTTGATTCAGCAGTGGAGTTATAACCCATAGAGCCCCGGAGCCGCCTGTATCTGTTTATGTCTCCCTAAGCCTGTTTTCTCTTATTTTGTAAACTTAAAATCAAGGAAACTATGATTTTGGCTCAAAATATGAAAACCGAAATCAGATAGAAACAGAGATATTTAACTATTTATTTCACCTAGAAGTGGTTATTCTTATTTGAGCCTAAATCATAGATTTCTTGATTTTAAGTTTACAAAATAAGTCAAGTATGTAAGAATAATGTTCCTTTCAAGTAGTTAATGTATATCAAATAGGTTCAGTGGTTCTGGATCTCTTTATATTTATCTCTTTATAATATTATTATAGATCTTTTTGTAGATTTTAAGATAAAATCTAAAATGTTATACCTAATTGTTTTTGTAACCTACGTACTAGTGGTGGACTCAGCCATCGGAGGCCTGGAACGGCAACCGAAATGAGGCTTTCTCTGCTCAAATTCACTTAGATTTACTGATATAAAAAGTAAGAGGTTGTTTGTTTGTTTTTGCTTAGCGTCGCCATGTAGCAAAATAATTCGAATTCCACGTAGGCGAACTAAAGCTATAGTTTGCTACAGCAAATTTTATTAATGTAAAATCAATGACTTCCGTAAAAATTTCACGCTGATAACCGAATGTAGTGGAGCTACGTGTAAAAGCTAGTAAATAGATACATATTATTGTAATTCCATTCCATATCCATGGGATACGGGTTTTATTTTTCATGTTTAATACGAGCTTACAATAGTAGATTGTGTCACAAAGGACCAAAATAATGTATTGAGGGCGAGAGTGATTGCTTAAATCCTAAGCGAAGGATTTAAAGTGGCCACTCTGCTTCTCACCCCTCTTTATGAGAAAAATAAATAAGAGATGCTTAGTAGTGACGAATATTTATATTTATATAACCAAATTACAAATTTATCTTTCTTTGGTAGTAAATTGTTTGTCAGTTTCGTGTTTGAGGAGCACAACAATCTTATCTACATACATACATACACACACACACACACACACACACACACACACACAGACATCACTCTAAAAATTATAGCAAATGATTCTCCAGTTCTCAAAACGTAAAAAAGGGCAAATTTAGCGATTTTGATTTTCGGACCTATTAAAATAATTTCCCTCAAAAGAAGTTATTAACTAGCATCAGTGTTTGATCAGTAAATGTGAAAAACAAGTGGGAAATTCGTTTGTATGAAGCACGCTGCGAGGCGCCGCCAATTGTATTCTCATAAAGAATAAATTCACATACCTGCTAGAAGCTGACCCACCACTATAAGCTGCAATAGACACGTCCACATAGTTGACAGTTCCGTTGCGATGACAAATTAGCAATGATTAGCAACAAATTGTGACGGCAGGATACAGTTTGTAGGTACTTCAGTTATCTTCAGCCGTAGAAGATAAATATTGTCCAAGCTCGAGTCAAGGCCTATGCCATTTGGTACATACTCATCTCATCATTTATTAGGGCTCCGCAGCCAAAGGGTAATTAGCGGAACCCTATTACTAAGACTCCGCTGTCCGTCCTTCCGTCCGTCTGCTGTCACCAGGCTGAATCTCATGAACCGTGATAGCAGTTGAAATTTTCACAGATGATGTTGCCCCTATAACAACAAATATTAAAAAACAGAATAAAATAAATATTTAAGGGGGCTCCCATACAACAAACGTGATTTTTTGCTCGTTTTTGCTTGATATTGATAACGGCAACAGGTTGACGCTTAAAATATCCACAGAATGTTTAGTTGTATAGTCACGTCAAAAATAAATAATTAAATTAAAATAAAACAAATATTTAAGGGGGGCTCCTATACAACAAACGTGATTTGTTTGTCGTTTTTATAGATAATGGTACGAAACCCTTCGTGCGCGAGTCCGAATCGCACTTGGCCGATTTTTTTCTTTAAACCAGCCGATGCCTAGGATTTGAATTAAAAGATGTCATGTATGACTGAGTTGAAGTATACCTAATTTTAGCTAATCACTAAAACACAAAAACACGAGTAAGTATGTACATATAGGCAAGATTTGAAGTCGGTTTTTATTTTTGTGTAAAAAATAATTTATTAAATTACAGTTACAGTTAAAATTAAATTATTTCAAATAAATAAAATAGTAGTTACCTGGAATACCAAAGTAACAAGGCGAACTCCCTATAACTCCGAATCCTACGCACACATCAATCTTGCATTTGCTGCGCACCTTCGACTGTGAGTGTATTATTTTTGCAAATTGTAAATCATTGTTATAAAAAACTACCACGATCAACGAGTCTGACCTACATTATTTGATACGACTTCTACAAAAGTTAGTAGGTAGTTAACCTGGTACTATTAAACTATATTATAATGCCACTAAGGCGCTCGCCCCCTCCCCCCTGACTACACCCGCATCCGCGACGACTGCGTCACTCGTGCCTTCATCGCATTATTACAGCCGATTTTCATTTTCAACATACACTGCATCGCAGTTCTTCAGAACAGGACTTATACGGGTCATTTGATACAGATAAATATAATAAATAATATATTACCCCAAATTCAAATGCCACGCGCCATCCAAAACGTAAAAGATCTAATCCAGTAGAATGCTAATTAGCAAACTTTATGACTGACATGAAACTTTTATTTAAGGAATTTTGGTAGTAACAGGACAAAAAAAATTTAAATAATCATACTGCTATTAAAGAAATAAAGCATCAAAATAGTGAAATTTCAACAAATAAATAAGTTTGAAACCTATAGCGCAGAAAAAAAATATATGAAGTAAGTATCTAGAGGAAAAAAATTAAAAACTTGGAAGATACGCTCGACCAGTTTGGAAATAAGGAATATTCTTGTTACAAAACCTGAGTCAAAAAGTAACTTACCTAAAACCATAGGAGAAATCCTAGATGTGAGTCAACAACTTTAAGATATTATTTGTATTGGTCACAGAAGCGTTAAAAATAAAACTATTATTGATGAATTGACTAGTGTTCTTATGAAAGAAAAAATACTCAAAATTTACAAGTTTAAGAAGAAAAATAACTTACCACCGAAAGGATTCTAAGACTATATTGTCCTTCCAAACCATGACTTCACAGAATATCACTCAATCTCGATATACATATTTTGTCAGAATGCTGGCTAAGCAAGTGTCCAAACGTTTCAATATTATCTAACTACAGGTCATTCAAAACTAATTATAAAAATCAAAATGATGGCATTGTTGTTTACATAAGAGTTAATATAAAAACAATGGCTGAAGAATCCAAAATACTGAACGCAATTTGCTTGGTTATAAAACGTCCATGTTACGTAGTTATTTTAGCTATATTATATATAGAAAATTTTAGTGAAACTTTAGATAAACTTTTGCTTTCTTTGCACTTATATTACATCGTTGCCCTCATTGGAGATCGTATCATAAATATTATACCCAATAAGGCTGAACCACATTCAGATGTTTACCTAAACTTAATGATGGGAGCGGCTACTTTTCTTTACCGCTCGCCATCGGCAGGGAATTCATTCTCACACTTTAGAACCCAAATGGTCGCGTACAGTGCGTTCAGAGAAACTTTCTCCCGTGAACGCTCGAGTTGTGAAATGAGCTCCCTGCCAAGGTTTTCTCTAAGGACTACAGTATGGGGTTCTTCAAGAAAGAAGTTATTAGATATTTGAAGGTTCGGCAATGCGCGAGTGATACCCCTGATGTTGCAAACGTCCATTGGCTACAGTGACTGCTTACCATTAGACGGACCGTAAGCTTGTTTGCCACCTTAGTGGTATAAAAAAAAAATGCTTCTCATGGCATGCTACCAGCACATCTGTTCCCTACAAGAATCCAAAACTGCCGCAATCATGTTATACTTAAAACTGATAAAGAATTCGTTACTCTGGTGTTAGACTCTTTTTTCACTGATCATGCTCCTGTGATCTACTGTTGCAATACTAAAAGTAAATTAAAATCTCCAGCTCATGCTTACACATCAAAGCTATTAAATATACCTGGCTGTGTAACAGAACTCGAAAGCTATGATTTCTCTAGCATTGTAAATTGATCTAACCCTGATACTGCTTCAAGTAACTTAGTTAACATCTTATTCACAGCAGTTTAACAATCACACCAAAACTGTAAGCATCCGATGGGAAAATATGATTACCAAGCCATGGATCACACCAGGGATTTTGAGATGCATTCGCCATAGAGACATTGTATCAAAAGCCACAAAACAACCAAACAATGAGATCTTATTAGTTACGTATAAACGGTACAAAGTATTCTGTAATAATTTGCTAAAGAAGCTTAAACATAAAAAGGATCCAAAAGTGACACCGTATCTTATCATCAAAGAAGCAGTTGGCATCATTTCGAACAATTCCTCAAAACACATCCCATTATATAAGCCGTAGAACACACACAGGGAGGCAAAGTCTCTCCTCAAACTTAAGAGTTCGACGTTCGGTGCATTCAAAGGGAAATAAAGCGTAATAAGATCAAATCATAAACCATATTTATTATTATTTACCTACCTGGGCGACCGACCTTTATTTTTCTTGATATTGAAGATTTTTCTCCAAAACAAATTGACACCATATTAAATCGAATAAAATATTTGAATTAAGTACCCTCGGAAACATAACAGAACGTTGTTGCGTCAAAATAAAAAAAAAATGACAACAAATGAATGCCACGTTGGATTCGCCATCTTGAATTTAAAATCGAATATAAAATATTTGAATTACACACTTAAAAGGAAAAGGAAACGTTCCTTTCTGGAAAACGAATTATTCGATCCTAGGTATAAGGGAATCGACTTCTTTGCTAATGATATTGGAAATTAACATGGAGATGGTAAGGGGAGTACTAGTGGAATGGTGAGACCTTAGTTAATTGGGTTTTCTTAGTAGCGGTGAACGTGCAGTTCAATATTTATATTAATAGAAACCGTTCACCAGCATCTTTCTTTGTTTTTATGTTAACTGACTCAATTATAGCCACAAAAAATGTTTGGTTTAATTTAAGTTCTGTGCCATTCTGAGTAGTAGATACCATATTTACACTGTCGAACCTTTTAGGGTTGTGAGGCTAACTTACTAAGTTAGCTTCTGTGACGACTCCAGTTAGGAAGTCCGAAGTAGGGTTATATCGAGATTTTGCATAGTCTTTCCACCGTGCATGCATTGCAGTTATTAGCTTTAATAACAAAGATTTATAGAGCTCGGGTGATTCTTAATAGGATCTTTTATTCAAAAATTTCATAACTGCAATACAACTGCGTACACGGCTGGCAAAGAAATGCGAGTCTTTACCTTCAAAGTGAACCGTAGGTAAAGCGTGCACCGCAGCCACTTATTGAAGTACTATTAGCTCCGGGCGGCCAAACTGAATCTCTAAAACGGCTATAACCTCACCTGGATCACATGTCGTAGCAAGTAGGACACTGCATCACGGGCAGGACCAAACAGCGCTGCATTAATGACATGATAAGTTATCTATTGGAGAATTCAAATCTTTAGAAGCATCAAATGCTCTTTTGAAAGATATAATATAATCAAACGTTTTACGCCCAAAACTTGGAAGACTTTTTTCGCTTTTATCTTTTGCCAGACTGTATGGCTAAGCTAAGAGGTTAAAGCCTGAGCAGTTTTGATTTTTAGCCTCATTATTTACTTAACACAAATCACACCTAGTAGCTTGAGTTTCGCAATCTCGATTACCATCGCAGTAAGGTCTTGACGGCAGCGGAGCACTTGCGCTTGTATAGTTTCCTCTGATGTCTGATGGCAGCCTGATCTAGCAGCCAACTTGTGAGAGGACATCGTGCAAGACTCTACCATAATTCGGGCCTTGGGGCACTGTATTAAATTAAACTTTTGTAAAACCTTCCATCGCATTACTTTAGGTAGTCATACGCTTTCTATCTTTTTTAGCTTGGTAGGGAAGGTATGTATTATATTTTCTCTATTTAGGTGCTAGGAATCACTTTTCCTTATCTTAATTAATAATAACTTATTGAGTAAGCTTCAATCTTTCTATACTTAAAATGCGTTGTCCTGAATGACTGACGGATCAACGCACAGCCTAAACCGCTGATCTTAGAGACCTGAAACTTGGAGGATGTATTCTTTGTGATTTTTTTTTAATTTGGAGAAAAACTCGCGACGAGTTTCTAAAAGCGGCTAAGTCGCGCCGGAACCTAGACACCGCAGACCTGGACCTGACAACCGCCGGTTATTTCGAGCGGCAAGACAACGAGCAGTACTGCACGGCTTCAAACACTGTTGGTGTCATCTTTGCGCCATTTATGTCCGCAGACAAGAATGCTCACCGGCCAGACCAATCGAAAATGAGAGCGACTTGGACAGCATCATCGGGCCAGCAGACACTCCGAAAGTCGCCGATCCGCCGCCATCTACCCAGGGCAGACAGCTATCGCTTATTCCTATGCAGGTTTTGGTCGTCCGTAATAAAATGAAGCGTTCTGAATCATTTCTTTTAAAAACTTTCATCAAATCATTTACACAAAAATGCCACTGTTACGTTATTATTGAGTTTATTATTTTTGTCTGTAATATGATCATATCAACACACATTCACACAATAGAATCATACATTTACATATAATATAAATAAAACATAGGACCACTTTCTTTGCAACTAAACACCTACAAACAATTTTAACTAAATACCTACAAACCACCTCGACACTTACACTGCTTACCCATATTATAAAAACCGCTTATACAATCCTCGATCAAATGATTTTACAACAGGTGCGTCATCCCTGACAGCTTGGCCCGGTCTGCGACGTCACACGCCTCGCCCGACGTCAATGACTTTGATGAAACATTCTTAATAAAATGCCACGCAGTGGGGATGCCCGAGCACTGTAAGACCATAATCACACCTAAATTCAAAATTAAAATTCTATCATTGAACATAAGAAGTCTTCAGCAAAATTTTGACAGCTTTCTTATAATTTTAAACAGATTAGACATCCAATTTGATGTTGTTATTTTGACGGAGTGTTGGTTAAGGGAGGGTTAAAAAAATTGGGCAAATTGATGGTTACACTTCTTATCACACTGTGCGACAGAACAACCAAGCAGGCGGCATAGTCGTTTACGTATACAATATATGGAATCCCTTAGTTACTGAGCCACCTATAGAGGATGCTGATTGCTTATTTATTGAAATTCCTAAATGTGTCTCAATACTTGGTATCTATCGCTCCCCATCATTAACAAACACAGGGTCGTTCCTACAATCACTTGAATTATTCACAAAAAATATATCCTCAGAGTGTATGATAATAGCGGGGGACGTTAACATAAATATCAAAATCGACGACTCTCGTACCTCAGAATATTTATGTATGATGGCAAGTCTTGGTCTTAGGCCCGCAATAACTAAACCAACAAGAAAAAACGCATGTCTAGACCATATTTTTGTCAAATCAAAAAATCCAATAGAGTCTTGTGTTTGTGGATGTGATGTAACGGATCATGATATGATTATGGCTGGGATCAAAAATCCTACCACAGTAAAGCCGACCTATCGTAAAACTTCGTATCTAAAGTCAATTACGAGGAAATTAGAGTCGAACTTAGCGAAGAAGCTTGGTCAGATGTGTTTAACCAAACTTGTCCTACGAAAGCTGCTGATGCTTTTGCTTCGGTGCTTGGCTCCAAAATCACTAAGCACACATCTTACAAGGAAATTAGTCGCCAGAAGCGTATTTTGAAGCCTTGGATGACGCCTGGTTTATTGCGATGCTCTTGACAAAAAGACAAGCTACACGCTGACACGCGTAAACACCCGCATGATAAATCACGAAGACTCATATACCCGAGGTATCGAAATTTCTACACAGCCCTAGTTCGTAAGACTAAAAATGACTATGAAAGAAAAGAGCTGGCAGAAAACAGGAAGAATCCAAGAAAATGATGGAAAATCATTAAGAACATTGCTCACGCCAGTCAGAACAGCGGGGAACCTTCCGATCTCTCTTCAATCAAGCCCAATACACAGGATTCACTTGAATTTGCAAATAGCTACTTCAGAACAGCTGGAAGAAAAGTGTATATCCGAAGTAACTTTGGCATCAACGGTTTTAACGACTAAGTCTCCTCAAAGTTTTTTTTTCTTAGCACCCACAGACGAATGCGAAGTGATAGACCAAATCACAAATTTGAAATAAGACAAAGCTTCCGGCATAGATGACGTTAGTAATCGACTCCTGGTATATGTTAAAGACTGTATAGCTCAGCCCCTAACCCATATCTATAACCTTAGTTTATGCACGGGTGTTTTTCCCGAATCATGGCAGTTGTGCCTATCTACAAAGGATGTCCTAAGGATAATCCAGGCAACTACCGCCCAATATCGCTACTTGGAGGTTGCTCAAAAATACTGGAAAATCTTGTAAATAAACGCCTAATGAACTACCTGGAACTAGAAAGCCTCCTTGCGCCGACTCAATTCGGCTTTCGACGGGGTAAATTTACGGAAGACGCTGCTGGTCTACTGACAGACTACGTATCTGCTGATCTCGACGTAGGAAAGGCATGCATTGGCGTAGTCTTGGACCTGGCTAAGGCATTTGACACGGTGTCTTCGCCCATCATGCTAAAAAAACTTGAGCTGGCAGGTATAAGGGGTTTAGCCCTAGATTGTTTCCAAAGCTACCTAACTGGAACATAACAGTGTGTCAAGATAGGTGCCTTGGCCAGCTCACTTAAAACTGTGTCTTATGGGGTCCCCCAAGGAAGCATTCTAGGACCCACATTATTTCCGATCTACTTGAACGTAAATTTCCTACCCGTAAAAAACGCTAAAATCATATGTTATGCAGATGACACCGCAGTGCTTTTTCATGAGAATTCCTGGGAAAGGTGCCACAGAATCGCTGCACAGAAAGCCAGTGTGGGGAGGTGCTGGTAAATCTAGTCTGATACAATTGGAAAGAGCTCAGCGTTACGTCCTAAAAGTCATGCTTAGAAAACCCCGACTTTTTGCCACCACCAATCTTTACAAAATGCTGGTGTCCTGAGCGTGCGACAGCTTGCGATACTTAAAATTACAAATTCAGTCCATTCAGCTACAACAAACTTAACTGAATATAACGAGCTTCTAAAGAAACAAGTATATTTAAAACACCGGTACACCAAGTTAAAACGTCATTTGCTAAACGGTTTCGTTCCTTCCTATATGAGTTCCGATATTTTTGTAGGTATTTTTGTTTAAGTTCACACGGATGAACACGGATGAAGTTTCCGGTGTAAGCTAATTAAGTAAGTACATTAATAGTAAAAATAGTAAAAAATTTACTAACGTAAAAGGGCGCTTTAGTTGTGTTAATTGCGCCCGATTTGCGAGTGTTCATACGAAGTATCCAGTTAAATTTTTTAAGGATTTCTCTTTCCTTTATTTGACTGGTACTTAAACGTTTTACGAAAACGTTTAACAAAACTAAAGAACAAATTAAAATAACTATGAGTGACATTTTTAACTCAATCAAAACTTACATATTGTCCCAAAATTGATATATTTCGTCTTACATATGAATTTTGGCAGGTTAACGTCAACATTTTAAAACTGAGAACATGAAATCGGTTAAGTGCGAGTCTAACTAAAGCGCTACCGGTTCCGTACTGTACTACCACACGATATTAAAATAATATGATATTTAGCAAAAATTTGGGACAGCGCATAAAATTTTTATTACACAACTAGTTAACCTGTAATAATTTGTTGTTTAACTCTAGGGCTTACAATTATTTAATCAAATTTGGAGCTTGTTTGTAATACCGTTTTGCAGTGGAAAAAAAAAGTTTTTTTTTTTTCTAATTTCTGATGTTCTTACTAAGATTTACCAAGCAATGCGAATTAATCTTAGATATTAAAACTTTTTTGTGGGTGACTTCGTTTCTTAACATTTTTTAAATTTACAACATCCAATAATAGGCTTCATTTATATTTGCGACGGGCCCTTGCAAGTGCTGAAGATAACATAGTGTATTTTAATAATTTATACTAGGTTTTACGTTGTAAATATGGTCCAAAATATATAAATTATTGCTTGAATCAATTGGTCTAGATGAGCTCTCTAAACTCACGTATAAGTGGCCGCGCTATTACATCTGAGTCGTGAGCTACACTGAATGGAAAGAAGCGAAAACACAGGTTTAGTTTGATCAGCGCGGTACCCATTCTTTGGCACTACACCCGCGCCCAATGCAAAGTCAAGGTCGTATCAGCGAGCTTAAAGTATAACAACAAATAATAAAAACCGTCCAAGTGTGAGACGGGCCCGAGCCATTACCATTTTAAATTACCGGTACAACGCCATCTAGCAATTATTAACAGAAACAGTTACTGTGTACATTTGTTTGTTGCAAACGATATTCAAAGTTAAGCAACGTCGGGCTTGGTCAGTCATTCGATAGGTTCACTTAGCGACACATTTTTTGTCTTTGTGTTTGTAAATTACGTAAACTCGCACTTGACCAGTTTTTCCTATTTCGTGCAAAGCCTAATTGCACCAATTAGACTTAAAACTTCTCGGTACCTTTTTGATATAATACCTCATTAAAAAGGTGGAACTCGTTACTTGCCTACTGAAAAACCCAATAAAAAAATAAGTATTTTGTCTTAATTAAATGACGACTAAAGTTGCGTTCTGTTGACGGCATTGAGAGCTATGACATCGCATAGGTATTGAAATCGTTCTGTTCACCTAATGTAAACGAACAATATGGCCGTTCACTATTTGACAGCACCTCCACTACTCTATCTCCCGAACACGTGCAGCCAATGCGTTGAATGCGGTCCGGCAGTGACATCACAGCGCATTAATTTTTGGTCAACAGTACGATCGAATGTGCGCATAAACAGCATTTAGCACATTTTATGCGTATAATGATGGGCAACAAAACGCCCCTTAAATTGTCATTTTTTGCTATTCAAGAATAAATAATTCAAGTGTATGATAGAATTTATCATATCATTTTTAAGTGAAGATATCTTAAAAATGACAAGGTTTACTATGTGAAAGGCTTAAAAATGACAAGGTTTACTATCTCAAATTGAAAAGGACTATATCTCCGAAGCTATTGACCTATATTTTCTTTAAATTAGTGATAGATTTTATCAAGCCCTTAATTTTGCCAAACCAAAACAAGTGTACAAGAATGTGGAAGTGACGTTTGCTTATATCAAGTGACAGGCCTAACACCAGTGTAGTTAGTGCAGATTAAAGGTGCGTTTTGTTCACTGCTTCAATGCGTTTAATGTAATCCTGCCAAGTTAAAATTACCCGATTACCGCATTATGTACATTATGTCGGTTAACTAAACGCCACTTGTATGAAGGTAGGATACGTAAGCACAAAATATATATTGAATTAAAAAACACAGTTTTACAAAGTTAGCTAAGTTCACCGAGAGGTATATACGAGTTTATAGAAAATATATATATAATGGAACGCAGCGCATTCGGTAAGCGCTAATGGCTGACTGGAGGGTCGATCGATGCACAATGCATCGCAGCTGCAGTTCAAAATTATATAATAATATATACTTCCACATGTACATAATATGCACCTACGTAAGAGCGCGTCAGTAACACAGCCCACTCCAAAGGTGTAACCGCGACACGTGTAGCCGATCGCTTCAGAACTAAAGACTCGGTTTTTACCTCTACTACTCTGACCCTACCATCCTTACCTGGGTAAATCTGCTGGACAATACCTATCGGCCATATATTTCGAGGTGAATTTGGATCAACAACAAGGACTAAATCATCAACCTGCAATGACTTCTGCTCCACAGCCCACTTTTTTCTTGGAAGCAGCTCTGGAAGTACCTCTTTCGGCTATCGGTTCCAAAACATGTGCGCTAGCCGCTGAGCTATGCGCCATTGTTTTCTAAGTTGTAAATCAGAGTCATCGAAAACACCAATGATAGATGCCTATCATTTTCAATTCATTTTCAAAATTGTTTGGGGTTAGAGATTTATTGTCACCTAGATCGGCTAAGACATTAGTCAGTGGTCGACTGTTGATTATGTTCTCTACTTCGGCCATCAGCAAGTTTAGAGTTTCATCCTTAGGAGCACGCTCTTTTAAAATAACTTTCAGCGAGGACTTTACGCTGCAAATGAAACGCTCCCATGCTACCCCAGTGAGGGCTTGAAGGAGGAATGAACGAGATCTTCTTTATTTAGTTTTAATACTGATTTTTAAGCTCATTCTCTGAGCCCTTCAAGTTCATTCCATTATCGGAGTAGAAACATCCGGGCCAGCCTCTTATCGCTGCCATACGTCGCAATGCCATTATCAGAAATTCGGATTTAAGTGACTGTACAATTTCTAAATGTACTCTTTGGACCGTTAAATACGTGAATATAACACCATATCGTTTTTCTTAACGGCGACCTACGGTCACTTCCATAGGCCTGAATAAATCTATAGCAAAATGAGTAAAAGGACGCATTACCTCAAAAACTGTTGCAATAATGACACTTACCCAGCTTTCATCTTTTTTTAGCCCTACCGAATTGGGTTTTGGCATAAGAGGTGGTTGTGAAGCTGCCGTACACGCAGCCTGCTCTTTCCTATTAAATAATGGGGGTGAAGTATTTTTGAAGGTAGATGTGAAAAACGCCTTTAACTCCGTCGATAGGGGTGCACTACTTAAACAAGTTAAAGAAAATACGCCCATCATTTTCCCTTATTTGTGGCAATTTTATTCTGAACCTTTCAAATTACTATATAAAGAAAAACATACTGGAATATTAGTAAAATTTGTGTGTGAAAAACTAAGTTATGTTTTTAATTTATGGTACTTACATGACGGAACCATCGGTGGAATGGCTTCCACCGTCCTCGAAGACCTCCGCACTCTAATTGATGAATTTAGCACCATAGGTCTGGATCTATTTTTTGCGAAATGCGAATTTTACATCTCGGATTCAGTTACCCTAAATTTAAAAACTGATATAATCAGCAAATTTAACATCCTGGCCCCAAATATAAAAATTCTCTCAAATTAATCACTTTTGCTCCTCGGTGCTCCAATCCTAGATGAAGCACTCCCGACCTACCTGGACTATAAAATTCAAAATTTCATGACAGCAGAAGATAAATTAAGTCTAATTAACCCTCATATAGCTCTCACAATTATTCGATCTTGCTTATTTGTTCCTAAATTTACTTATGTTCTCCGTTGCTGCCCTTTTTGGAACCATCAAATTTTGCTACTACCTCTAGATTCTTTGATTAGACATTTGCTCACAAAAATTTTGAACTGCCCTTTAGATGAACGTGCCTTGTGTCAGGCCTCACTACCAATCAGACATGGTGGTTTGGGGATTCGGAGCATCTCTGCTATCTCATTGCCAGCTTTCCTGTCCTCCGCTAACAGTAGTCGTGACCTCTACAGTAAGATTACCAGCCCTTCTTTGGGTTCCGTCGAGGTTCCGTATTTGGCACTAGCCACACAGGCCTGGCAGTCTGCATGCCCTGGCATAAATGCACCATCAGTAAGCGAATCGCAAGGTCTATGGGAAGAACCAAAAAGTCAGCAGCTCCCTTATCTCAGCCGCTACAGAACCTTGTGAGCGTGCACGCTTACTTGCCGTGTCTGTACGAGAGTCAGGTCACTGGCTCCGAGCGTTGCCTTCCACGACCGTGGGCACCCTCCTCGACAGGCAGACTTTATCACTGGCTGTGTGCTTACACCTTGGGCTCCGTTCATTGCAGTCAGACACCTGTGTTTGTGGTGAAACGGTTAACCAGCTTGGCTATCACGGCCTTTCCTGTAGGAAAAATGCCGGCCGCCTTTCACGACACTCGGCTCTCAACGATATTATCCGTCTTGCCCTAACCTCGTCTCAGCTGCCAGCCACTTTAGAACCAAAGGGAATTTTCCGTACTCATGGAAAGAGGCCAGATGTTTCCACGTTGGGGCCATGGAAGTTTGGTAACCGTCCTACCTACCAACGATCTCGAAGGGTGACGGCACTGCAGCTGCGTCCGCTAAAGGCCGGAAACTGCTCAAATACGCTAATCTAGTCGAGGCGTCGGGAGATCGGAGGGCTGGCAGCTTCCTATGCCAAAGGATCAGTTTGGCGATCCAACGAGGTAACGCTGCCAGCATTCTGGGAACTGTTATGCCACATGAGTTTTTAGAAGACATTTTTTATTTATAGTTAGGTTATAGTTTTAATTTGAAATTAAAATGGCACTACTTAAAGTAATCACATTTCCGAAGAGATTTTAATGCAAACTTTTAACAGAAGCTCAGTAACAAACTATGTTAGATTTTTTGTTTGTAATTTTTCATCAAAAATGTGCAATACATTCATCTTTACCTTAAGTGACTATGCTTTTTAAATTAAGTTAAGTTTAAATTAAGTCAGTAGCCGCTGCCATATGAGATTAGACTCGTGAGAAATCGTGTAGGTGGCGATTCAAGTCAGTGAAAACCAGGGCGAGATGGCGTAATAAACGGGTGCCTAATCGTATTAAGAGTGATAAAATATATGAAAACATGCATCAAGTTGCAGGGACTGACGAAAACTGGCGTATTATACGGGAAATCGTATTAAGCGTGATCTTATAAGGCAGGTTTTACTGTATTTTGCTATGGAAAATTTAGTTCATTTACACTGTGAGCTTTTAAAATAAATCTTATTATCAAAGCCTGAAATTTTAAAGTCCAATAACACAGATTGACAAACCAGTTCGTTATCCGTCCATGCACCGCGCACGCGCATCGTCGCGGCGCGCTCGGTCGCCGATGTGTTTATCAGCGATACTTTCGAGCCATCGTCGAGAAGAGCATTTACTTTTACCTGTCCTTTTGGACAACTTGCATCCGCCCCATACTAGCTTATGCTAGCGTAGTCTTTGCGTTATCCAAGCGCAATCTCCACAAACTTCAGACCCTCCAAAACCGCTTTCGCAGAGCGGCCTCCGGAGCCTCTTGGTACGTCCGTATTGCGGACTTACACAGAGACTTCGAACTCCCCACGATTCCCCAATATTTCAAAGACCTGGCAGTCCGCTTTTTCGAGCGTAAACAAAATCACCCGAATCTATTAATTGTGCAATCCACAACGTATCATCCCCCTGATCGACCTCGGCACGATCGAAAAACTATAGTTAGGCGGCCTCGGCACGTACTAACGGCCCCAGATGACGATCTCGCTGTCCAGAGAGCGCTTCTCGCCCCCACTCAATCGCAACCGCACCCGCGGTGACTCACCTTCGGGTTCGAGACTCACGCCGGTCGAAGGGACGCCCCCGAAAGCGACAACCCAAGCTGAGGCTCCCCCCGCTAGGAGCCTTTGAGCGTTGGGCGCTATACGGGCTGAGGCTCCTTCAGAGACTCGCCCAAATAAAGTCCGGTGAAGCAGTAATGGCTGCAACAACCAACTGCAACGTCAGTTCAGAAAAAAAAAGTCCTTTTGGTCCGTGAGCTGGGTCGTGTGCTGGCGTCGCCGGTGGGTCCGGAAGCGGCATCGTCAGGCGCACGCGGCTACCGTGTCGTGTAGTGCAGCAGTCGATGATGCATGCAGCCACAGCTATCCTTATCGCACGCAGGCGCTGGACACGTTTCACTACCTCTATATTGAATCTTGTTAATAATAATTTCCGGATTGCCATATCGTAGCTCTAACGTTTTCATTATTTTTTTCAGGTGGAGCACTACCCAACTTATAAAGTAAAAAAAAATATTCTTATAAAAGCTATACTATCGCTTATAAACGCGGTTTTGGCGTAATTTTACAAGGACACAAACCTTATATCAACCACATTGTAGCCTTATTGTAAACTAATAGTCCTTATATATGTTTTATTATAGCTAGCAATAAGTATACCTATTAGATCTTTTAATTACCAAAATAAAATGTATTAATAGGGAAATGTTCTTATAATTGCACTAAAGAGACATTTAATAAGGTTATTGAACTTGTTGCAGCTGTTTTAAACTAATTTAAGAGGATAATTTTCTTATATTCGCCAATTTATATCGTTTAGAAAGGCATTTTTTTATAACAAACGTAAAAATTCTGCAATCAGTGTTTTTGTCAACTATATTGTGAGACGGTAAACGTTTTTTTTTTTAATTATTATTTTGAAGCTGTTATTTCGCATGTTTTATAATGAAAATTGTGTGGGAATTTATTTTTATGAAAATGTGAGGTATGGTTTCTGATGTATTCTAAACGCCCTTTTGAATTAGGGCTTTGGTGTGTGGCAAATGCATTTGAATATTTGGTCTTGTCTTTGTTTTTGCTGCTACAAAGGCAAAAGTTATTTACACAATGGCAATAAGATTTTTACAAAACTAAGACATTTATAAGAGTCCTATTAAATGTCACACTATCTCCATATTGAATAATTTTAGGGTTCTCTATTCATTAAGAAAAACGAATAAAACTTTATTTATTTGCTAGGGAAACCAACGACAATTTAAAGTAGGTACAACTATTTTAAAAGTACCTGTATAATAAGTAGTACAGTCCGAACCTGTACTTACTGTCAATCAGATTTCTACCTAAAATGTAATTTCTAAACTATAACACGTAGGTACATACTTATTTAAACTATTAAATCATCGTAAATTCCCATACGTTAATCAGAAAACTACATAGGTACATTATGCAAGTGTTACCTTCAATTGTGATTTTGTCAACAGTCAATGTAGTGACCATTAAAGCACTTTCAAGTTGCTTAATTTCGTAAACAAATGGGTTTAGATATAAATTTAAATCAGATGGGATCGTTTTCTCTTCGTATATTCCCACCACGAAAGGGGACAAGTTTTTTATCTCAGTTATGTTGCACAGTATAGGCCAAAGTTGATGATTCGAATTTTTGTGAATTGGTAAACCATCGATTTTAATATTTAGGGATACCTTTTTTGGTACGTAATTGAATTCTGTAATGTTTTTTGGAATTGACTAATTAATCCATTGTGCCAATAACGTCCAGTCCCCATTTTAATAATAGATAACTTTTCTTCATTAGTTTAAAGCAATGTTCTTGCATCCAATGGTAAACTGTGTGGCATTGCTGTACTTATGATTTTAGATAGCTCATTTAAAGCTATATGCGGAATATTGAACTGCACAGTCCAATTTCTAATATTGTAACGTAGGTCCTCCGTTTTTACGTCATCATTAATATCTTCGTCTACATTACTATCACTAAACTCTTTCCCACTACTGTTCTTTGAAAATTTTTGTGGCAAAAAATAATTTTGTACGGAACCACTTTCACTTTTATCAGTTTCCTTGTTCCCCACAGAAGATGGAAAGAATGGATCTACACTTAAATGCCATGTTTTTGTACTTCTTGTTAACGTTTCTGTAATATCTACCACTTCTCTTTAATTTCTTACAGTCTTTTCGTTAACAAGGTCTACAATATGTTACACGTGTTCGAATGGTTGACTAGGTCTCAAGAATAATATTATTTTAATGACTTTATTAGTAATCACTAAATACTTAAACACTTTTAAAGGTCATATAAACAACAAGTATTCATTTACTATATAAGTATCCTATAAATAACTGCAATACATAAAAACTTAAAATTTGAAGTGAAAATAGTGTGAACTCTAACTAAAGTATAACTACAAATAATTAAAACCGGCCAAGCGTGAGACGGGCCCGAGCTATCTACAATCTTAAATTACCCTTAAGGCATCATCTAGCTATTATTAAGAGAAATATTTACACGTTTGTTTGTTAAAGTTAAGTAACGTCGGACTAGGCGGGTACTTAGATACGTGACAGCTTAGCGGCACACTTTTTGTTTGTGTTTGTAAATTACGTAAATGGTGGTAGGTACGGGACCCTCGTTGCGTGACTGCGACTTGCACTTGGCCGGTTTGTTAAATCGACATTAGCGTTACCACTCAGATCTCAGATAAGTTGGTGGGTCTATCTAGGAGTATACTCTCTGTTCTCTAGTAATTATCAGACAGATGACTTACTACGGCACGTATATCTCATATAAGATGTTAAAAATTTCCACATTTGAAAATAGGTTGCAGGTAAAGTTTCATAATACACTCAGAATAGCAAAAGCTAGCTTACAATTGCCAAATAATAATTATTCGAAATGATGCCCACGGCTACTTTCTATCATCGCACCGCTCGCCATCGGCAGGGAATTAATTCTCACACATTAGAACCGAAATGGTCGCGTACATTGCGGTTTCAGAGAAACTTCCTCCCGCGAACGCTTGGGTTGTGGAATGAGCTCCCTGCCAAGGTTTTCTCTCTACAGTATGGGGTTCTTCAAGAAAGAAGTTATTGGATTTTTGAAGGGTCGGCAACGCGCGAGTGATACTTCTGGTGTTGCAAGCGTCCATAGGCCACGGTGACCGCTTGCCATCAGGCGGACCGTTAGCTTGTTTGCTACCTTATTAACAAAAAAACACAGAAACCTACATATTTTGCATTCACTTTATTTCACATAATATATTATAAATAAATAATAAACGCTTTTTTATAACATTTACATTTGAACTTATTATATTTAAACATTATTTAATTATATTTCGAGAACTTCTTAAATACTTCTAATATATCTTGCATTGTTTGAATTCTTCTGCTTTTTGGTATAATATCTAGCTCGTGCTCTACTAAATTTCCAAATTCCTCATCGGCTGCTTTAATAATTGCATCATCTGGCTCTATTGTTGTAGCTTCAGTTGTCGTTGTTGAAGTTGAGTATTGAGTTTTTGAAGTTGAGTGTTGAGTTGTTGTATCTAAGCTAACAGAAGTTGCTAAAGGAGAATCGGCTAGATCAAGATCGTATTTTTCGTCGTATCCCATCCGATATCCGTAGGTGCCACCTTTATCCCATTCTACTGTCACCCAGCCATAGTGAATCCCTTTGATCACGTTACCCGGGCTTCCAGCTCCACCATCCTGGAGCAAAAGAAACAAAAAATTACTAAACCGGAGTCTGTGCAAAGTCTTGTAAAATTGAAATTTACATAATATTTCAAAAAATTGTTTCAAAAATGTTCAGTTTCAGCGTTGGTTTTTATTTATGATTGTGCTCTGAAAGTTGACCATTTGTAAGGATGACCATTTAAAACTCTGACTTTCTAAAAGTAGAGGAATATAATAAAATGCTTTAATACCGAAAATGAGAATTTTCGTGTACAAAATTTGCATTAATACCAGATATCTAACTTGATTAACATGTAAATTCCTATTGGATGATGGTGAAAGTATTTTGTATTTTTTGAAGTAATTGGATATTTCAACTTAAAAGTGAAATGAATTCTAGAAAGAGTTCACAAGAGATCTTTGTACTGGGTAACGAAAGCTAACGGAGCAATGACAGGTAAAATATTTTTATTCCAACATGAAACATTGTCAAAGTCATTTTTTTTATTCAAATTAGGATTTTGCAAACACTTGAGCCGTCAAAGTTATGAAATACTATTTTTTGAAGATTGAGATAGATTGAGAAAGATCAAGAATCGGAAACTAAAAACAAAAACTATTAAAAATATAAAATGATAGTCTATTATTCCTTTGTTTTGCAAGACACTGAAAAGTAAACGTTCCTTCTATGAATTACCGAAAATCCAATAGCTATCCTATAACTGTTCACGGCAATTAACTACGTCTTTTCAACAAAAAAAAACTTTATTTTGTATCAATAACAGTTATAATTGAATTAATATAAGTATTATAAAATACAGGACGCTGACACTGTACGTTATTTACACTTACAGAAAAGCAGCTCTCTACAAAAGTCAGTTGTAGAATTGCTGTCAGCTAAATTTATATAACTTCTTGAAACTGCTGATAATAAAAAAGTAAATGTACCTGATCACCCCATTTCCAATCTTTGCCTCTGACGACACGTGTCCAAACTTTGATACGTGATGCAATTTCAGGACCCGTCAATTTTTCTGTTGAAAGAGAAACATACAATAAACGGTTTTGTAAGAAATATCGGTATACATATCAGAGGAAATTATAACATGCAGAATATATGTCAGTAAAATTAAAGTAAAGGACAGAATTATATACAGTAAGATCCCAGAGCGATCAGACATAACTTATTTTCACATAGATGAAACCTTAGGTTCTCAGTAGCGTGTCATGTTCTTTAAATACCTGCGTGCTGGTGGAGCTCCCCTTGTGGACACCCGGGCAGGTACCAGGTAAGAAAGGTAACTAAAAATAAGAGTTACTTAAATTAAATTTATATGGCTTTTATATATGTTTTGTAGAATATTATATAAGCCACATAGGAAGCGCGGAAGGCTTTTTAGATTTTTTTTAGATACTCTCGGCTGAATTATTTTTGTGTTTAGGGGATTTTTGGTCACTACAATTTGTCTGAGTAATGAAATATAGCTTTGTTATAGTTACCTTAATAACATAATAAAAAATCAGTCATGTAAAAATAAGTAAAGTTCATTTATTTTTTGTGGAGCTCTAAAGCGTCTGACAAAAGTTTTGGTCCATGGAAAGTGTCTGACACTTATAATACTTTGAGAATAATATTCTACAAAACATATATAAAAATCAGCCATATAAATTTAAGTTAAGTAACTCTTATTTTCAGTTACCTTTCTTACCTGGTACCTGCCCAGGTGTCACAAGGCGAGCTCCACAAGCACGCAGGTATTCATTGAACATAAGACGCTACTGAGAACTAAGGTTTTATCTATGTGAAAATAAGTTATGTCTGGGATCTTGGACTAATATACATTACACCAGAGGTGCCCAAACGATCGACCTCGATCGACTGGTCGATCGCAAGAGTTTTTCAGGTCGATCGCCGTATATTGTTTGAGCAAAAAAATAATTTGTTCAAATAAAATAATATCAATGGCATCACTATGGTTTAGAAAGCAGTTAAGGTCCCTGGGAAACAACGGAAAAAAGCCGCGCAGGTGCTATGGTTTAAAGTGTTAGATGTTGCATGTTACAGCCTGCATGCGTTTAGCTTTAATTGAAAATATTTCCAAATTCGAAAATTTAGCGGAAGACCACTAATGTCATGCACCAAAATCACGTTGATTATTTTTTTTTTATTATAAATGACTATTAAGAGAATACGATTCGCGGCGCCTCGCAGCGTGCTTCATACAAACTAATTTCCCACTTGTTTTCGACATTAACTGACCAAATAATATGTAATTTTGTACACATGATCTCAAGCTGAATTATACGTCTGTGATTTTCCAGAATCCTAAAAAATGTTTTCATTAAGTTGGTATAAAAAACTAGAATCCTGTATAACTTTTAAACTATACAATTTATTAAAAATCTGTCAGGCTGCAGTCCAAGATATTAATTCCTTACACTACCTCAGAAAGAATCTTCATACATATAAGAAAGAACAGTTAATAGAACGTCTTTGCAGAGATGCTTAATTACTACCTTGCTCAGCGGGTTGCATAAAAATCTTTGTAATATATATACGACAGAACCGAACCGAACCGAAAACCTATTTCACGCGTTCTAATTTTTAACAGCACCATCTGTCGTAATATGTTTCAACTATATTTTCTAATAACTCAAGTGTTCCAAAAATGTTACTGGCCACTTGCATTTTATTTTTCATTTAGAATAAACTTTAAAGTTAATTTAACAACATTAATAATTTTAATCAAACATCTTATATATTTTTATTTATTAACTTTTATTTTCCTCGTAGGTGTAATATAAAGCACTATGTATTACGCGGGGTAAAATACGATTCCTAACTCGTGTGTATTTAAAACTACACCCTCGTTAATAATCGGTCACTTACACCCCTCACAACGTACTATACAACTCTATACAATGTACTATTTTTATATTATAATTTTATATAATTATAGGTCACATATATTAGTGTGTCTTCTTTCAATTAGATATAATATTCTTTGGTACGTTGCTTTCTCTTGTAAAAAAGGGTAACGGTTTTCTTATTCAGTATATTCTTTGCTTAATTGGAATAATCTAATGTTCATAGTAGATGTACAAAATTTCTCGGCTGGTTCGAATCTTAGCTTTCAACCGCCCCACGATCTGTTATAATTTTATAGTTCTGCACCTAAATGGTGCTAACGAAACCTTATTATTAAACCTGCGCTTTCTATAACTGAGGATTAAACAAACATATACATAAGTAAATTTTTGTACCCAAGACTGTCTGGCAATTGGCCGGTTTTTTTACTTACGTTTTGGAGCTAGTTTCAAGTCATATTTGTCGTTGAAACCCATTTGATAATTGTTGACGCTGCCAGTATCCCATCTCACTTTCACCCATTGGTTACCACCATCGGCTTCTATAATAGTGCCTTCCTTTCCATTTCTACCATCCTTGTTGAAATAAATTAATTACATTTGAATAGACAAATTTTTTAATTTTATCTAATTTTAGAATATGAAAACTTACAAAACAAACAATACTATAAGTTTGCCAAGTTTCAGCTGAAATTTTCATACATACATATTTATAAACTTACATACATGAGTACACATACATACATACAAATGGGAAATTAAATAATAAATTTTAAAAACCAACACCGATTTCAATAGAAATAACATCTATTCTTACCTAATGTAGGGTCGAATTTTTTTATCTCTACAATCTGGCCTTAAATTTGCTTTAGATGATAGAATTTTTATAAATAGATTTTCTGTGTTTGGATATGGTTTCTGATGAAATAAGGTAATTCAATATTCTACTGACCTGATCTTCCCAGTTCCAGTCCTCGCCTCTGACAACTCGAGTGCCTACTTTTAATAAAGCAGCGATTTCAGGACCTGTTAGAGTAACGGTCCTTACAGTTGTTGTGGTACCTTCAGCTACAAAAAAGTAAAATTCAACTTAAAATATATATTTTGTCCGATATCTTTCTGTATGTAACCAATGCGAAACCTATCTGGCTGGATAAGTAATTTTGAGGGCTCCTAAACTAAGTCATTGTTTAAATAAATAAATAAATCTTATTTCAGGTTTCTTAGACCCATATGTACAATTGTAAATTATTTTAATTGTACACATTAAAAAAAAAATAGTTAAAATATTAATCAAGTTTAACACCTGATAAAATTGAAAAAAAATTGAATTAAATTAAAATAATTCAGAATAAATCAAATCATGCCAAATCAAATTGAATTGAACCAAATTAAAATGAATCAAAACAAATTAAATTAAACTAAATGATTATTATTTAATGTCACAGTTATCCAACACCAACTGCCACTGGAACTGTTCACTGAAACAGACTCTGTTACCACTTTTCATATCCATCTCTATAATGGTACGATGATATATTTGCACTAACATGTTAATCTATTGTCTCCTCAAAAGTTTGCATATCAATAAATAAGTTTATATGTGTGTTCGGGCGAAACATATACGAAAAAAAGTCATGCTAATAATAGCGTGTAATAAAAAAAAAAAAAATTATTCCGAATTTCGACATTAACTGACCAAATAATATGTAATTTTGTACACATGATCTCAAGCTGAATTATATGTCTGTGATTTTCCAGAATCCTAAAAAATGTTTTCATTAAGTTGGTATAAAAAACTAGAATCCTGTATAACTTTTAAACTATACAATTTATTAAAAATCTGTCAGGCTGCAGTCCAAGATATTAATTCCTTACACTACCTCAGAAATAATCTTCATACATATAAGAAAGAACAGTTAATAGAACGTCTTTGCAGAGATGCTTAATTACTACCTTGCTCAGCGGGTTGCATAAAAATCTTTGTAATATATATACGACAGAACCGAACCGAACCGAAAACCTATTTAACGCGTTCTAATTTTTAACAGCACCATCTGTCGTAATATGTTTCAACTATATTTTCTAATAACTCAAGTGTTCCAAAAATGTTACTGGCCACTTGCATTTTATTTTTCATTTAGAATAAACTTTAAAGTTAATTTAACAACATTAATAATTTTAATCAAACATCTTATATATTTTTATTTATTATCTTTTATTTTCCTCGTAGGTGTAATATAAAGCACTATGTATTACGCGGGGTAAAATGCGATTCCTAACTCGTGTGTATTTAAAACTACACCCTCGTTAAT
The DNA here is from genome assembly GCA_946406115.1 of Apoda limacodes. Taxonomy (NCBI): domain Eukaryota; kingdom Metazoa; phylum Arthropoda; class Insecta; order Lepidoptera; family Limacodidae; genus Apoda; species Apoda limacodes. The sequence continues at coordinate 15,939,808 of OX291560.1, forward strand.
AATCGGTCACTTACATCCCTCACAACGTACTATACAACTCTATACAATGTACTATTTTTATATTATAATTTTATATAATTATAGGACACATATATTAGTGTGTCTTCTTTCAATTAGATATAATATTCTTTGGTACGTTGCTTTCTCTTGTAAAAAAGGGTAACGGTTTTCTTATTCAGTATATTCTTTGCTTAATTGGAATAATCTAATGTTCATAGTAGATGTACAAAATTTCTCGGCTGGTTCGAATCTAAGCTTTCAACCGCCCCACGATCTGTTATAATTTTATAGTTCTGCACCTAAATGGTGCTAACGAAACCTTATTATTAAACCTGCGCTTTCTATAACTGAGGATTAAACAAACATATACATAAGTAAATTTTTGTACCCAAGACTGTCTGGCAATTGGCCGGTTTTTTTACTTACGTTTTGGAGCTAGTTTCAAGTCATATTTGTCGTTGAAACCCATTTGATAATTGTTGACGCTGCCAGTATCCCATCTCACTTTCACCCATTGGTTACCACCATCGGCTTCTATAATAGTGCCTTCCTTTCCATTTCCACCATCCTTGTTGAAATAAATTAATTACATTTGAATAGACAAATTTTTTAATTTTATCTAATTTTAGAATATGAAAACTTACAAAACAAACAATACTATAAGTTTGCCAAGTTTCAGCTGAAATTTTCATACATACATATATATAAACTTACATACATGAGTACACATACATACATACAAATGGGAAATTAAATAATAAATTTTAAAAACCAACACCGATTTCAATAAAAATAACATCTATTCTTACTTAATGTAGGGTCGAATTTTTTTTATCTCTACAATCTGGCCTTAAATTTGCTTTAGATGATAGAATTTTTATAAATAGATTTTCTGTGTTTGGATATGGTTTCTGATGAAATAAGGTAATTCAATATTCTACTGACCTGATCTTCCCAGTTCCAGTCCTCGCCTCTGACAACTCGAGTGCCTACTTTTAATAAAGCAGCGATTTCAGGACCTGTTAGAGTAACGGTCCTTACAGTTGTTGTGGTACCTTCAGCTACAAAAAAGTAAAATTCAACTTAAAATATATATTTTGTCCGATATCTTTCTGTATGTAACCAATGCGAAACCTATCTGGCTGGATAAGTAATTTTGAGGGCTCCTAAACTAAGTCATTGTTTAAATAAATAAATAAATCTTATTTATTTCAGGTTTCTTAGACCCATATGTACAATTGTAAATTATTTTAATTGTACACATTAAAAAAAAATAGTTATAATATTAATCAAGTTTAACACCTGATAAAATTGAAAAAAAAATGAATTAAATTAAAATAATTCAGAATAAATCAAATCAAGCCAAATCAAATTGAATTGAACCAAATTAAAATGAATCAAAACAAATTAAATTAAACTAAATTATTATTATTTAATGTCACAGTTATCCAACACCAACTGCCACTGAAACTGTTCACTGAAACAGACTCTGTTACCACTTTTCATATCCATCTCTATAATGGTACGATGATATATTTGCACTAACATGTTAATCTATTGTCTCCTCAAAAGTTTGCATATCAATAAATAAGTTTATATGTGTGTTCGGGCGAAACATATACGAAAAAAAGTCATGCTAATAATAGCGTGTAATAAAAAAAACATAAGTAAATCCGAATTGAGAACCTCCTCCTTTTTTTGAAGTCGGTCATTAATAAGATATTAACAAAGTTTCATTCTTACTGCTGTCTGGTTCAGCTATGTACAGATCGTATTTATCGTCGTAACCCATCCTGTAGCTATCGGAGTTGCCAGCGTCCCATTCGACATGTACCCAACCATCTACAATTCCCCGTATAACTGTCCCTTTCCCTCCTATGCCTCCATCCTGGGGAATATAAAAAGATAGGAAACCTATAAGTTTGCCAACATCAGTTGTCGTGATATGTGGGATAACATACTCGTAGTGGTACGAATATCCTAGAATGATTTTTTTTTGTATTTGAGAGCAGCATTAAAGTATTTGACCGGATTAGTTAGTTACAAATAAATAAACGTTAATCTATAAATACATACTATTTCAAATTATTAAATAACACTGAAATATAACTTGAAAGCAGTAAATCCTTAAAAAAGAATGCATGGTGCGTTTAAGTGTTTTAACTTCAAGAGCGTAATTACCTGATTATCCCAATTCCAGTCCTTGCCTCTAACTACTCGAGTACCAATTTTGAAGAGGTCTGCTTGTTCTGCTTCCGAAAGAGCATGCTGTTTAAGTGTCCTTGAACTAATTTCAGGTACTAAAGTACTGTCTATCATTGAAAAACCAGCGTCGGCGAGAGACAAGTCATATTTATCATCATAACCCATCCGGTAGGAATTGTTTTCACCTGAATCCCACTCCACTCTCACCCAGCCATCGATATCTTCTCGAGTAATTATTCCTCTATGACCCACCCCTCCATCCTAATTAATATTAACATAAATTAATTCTGTTGTCAGCCGCCGACTTATTGTTGTGTGTTGGTGGCCATTCTACATACTTTATATGGGCTCGGAAAATTTTCGGTATAGTTTTTTCAGCTAGATCGAGAGACTGATCAGGCATTTATTGTGCTCTATTTTTGTAAATAAATAGTTTTCGTAATCTGTCAGACCCATGAAGTTAAAAAGTTTAACGGTTCCGTATAATAGGCAGTTGTAAGACGGATATTTAACTTGTTCCTTACTATTTGATAAGGTAGTGATTGGTTTTACTTTATTTATCACAGATACATCACTGTGTATTAACCTATCGGAAATCGAATCATCGTGGTTCATTGAGGCCCATTTTCTTTGAGGTAGGTTTTTAAAGAAAGAATTCATAAGAGTCCTGGCATAAAGTTGGCCAACCGCTGTCCTCTACAGTTTTGCTACCCTGCACTAACTTTCCATAGAATTCTCTCATGACGTTAATATTCTAATACACAAACTCAACTTTATCATCAGGGTATCCTAAAGTCGGTGCTTAAGCCTGAATTTTGTTGATGTTAAGTACAAGGTACATACTTTACCCTTGTCGTCACACTCTCGATAGTCATTATATTTTGATGAAGGACCATAAACCTGACACCACCTAAGGACAGTTGTTTGCCCTCCTGGTAGTAGAACCAGTTACCGGATTTGAACAATAGAGTAACTTGCCTACTCCCTTAATACATGATCTATTTAAATTTGATTGAGCTTCAACATTAGAAGGTAATTTGCTTATTTAGGTGTAGGTGTTTAATATTTATTTAATATTTGTATGTGCATTACCCAATAAAATATCTATTTTATTTTTTGTTGCTCCGTGGCTACTTTCCGTGGCTTTGATGGTATTAGTGACTGCCTGCCAAACTGAGGGGCAAAGATTCAATTTCCGCATTGGCCGAACATTTAAGGTGACAAACATTTGTGTCTATCTTGAGCCTAGGTGTTTTCCATGTATAAAATGTATGTATTTACAAAAAGTATATTCTAATTTAAGTGTTTGTATCCGTTGCCTGGTATACATATTATAAACACCTTAGTATAAACCTTATTAGTTTGGGATCAGATGGCGCTGGGTCCACCAACATTAAAAAAACCTTTGAGAATCTCTGAGTAAATAGAAGTTGCATTTAATGATGCGTTAAAGTTGTTTCAGAAACTAAATATTAAAACTAAAATATACCTGATCGCCCCATTTCCAGTCTTTGCCTCTTACAACATGTGTGCCAATTTTAAAGGTAGCCACATCAATTATAGAAGATTCTGGTGTAGTTTCAATAAGAGTTTGCACTTCAGTAACTTGTTCGGGTACCTCTGATGAAAATAAAATCATTCAGAAAAAGCTGTGAGGTTTATAATTACTGCTGTGAAATTAATTTATGTAGAAGTGCATATTCTGGTGTTAAAATAAATATCACTTGTTTTACAACAAAATTTTGTTGAAATCGAAGATTTCATATTTTTATGTATGGCTTTTATGACATATAACTCTCAACAAAGTACTATTAGGCGAGAAATTTTGTTGCACAGTACGTTGAAGTTGGTCTCACTGAAATCTCCAAAAAAAACAAAAAAAAAGTAGGGAATAATATTTTTTTCATTCAAGAACCGATTCTGCTAATGACACTAAAAATATTGTATAGGTACCTATAGAATCATATAATGGAGGCAGACGCCATTCAAAAGAACTTCTGAACGCTTTACATCAGCTACCGCGTGTTTTGATTTATTTTATTTATTTTAATTAGAAATTAAGATTCTTAAAAATATAAATAATTTTATTAGTTAGATAGATTTTTAGATATGTCCGTATGTATGTCAGCACGGATTTAATATTTCGCAGGGGTAAGCAATGGGGTGTTCAGCACACACCCACATCACAATGTGAGGGATCATCAACCACTCTTGTCCTGTGTGGCAGGTGGTGAGCCCATGGTCTGAACAATGCTTCTGTTATCTGATCTCTTTAGATATGTCGCTTGCTGTAAACCACTATCCTACGAAAAGCGAGTGGTAAAACGAAGGACCAAACAACAAACTATATGAACTAAGTCAGAATTAAACAGTCTTTTAAATATTGTTTTCTTATTACAGTAGCAGTTTTTTGGCCGATGGCATACTATACCTACATACTAATGCCATCAACCACATAATCATGGAGTAGCATTTTTTGCTGGCCTACTTATTAGCCAGAAAGTCACAATAAAAAGTGTTTTTAATTATTCTGACGATATCAGTGGACTTTTTAAATAAAGAAAGCTTGTTAACTCCTTTTGGTTAAAGCCAAAAATATCAGAATTCTCATACACATTTCCATCTCCTATTTTTCCCCATAGGGAGAGCATGTTCTCCATCTATCTTGAGCATGTTCACCATCTATCTTCCATAAACAGTCAACACATCAATCTTAATTTCCAATCTCAAAAAACAACCAATTTTAATGCATTAAGCTTAATATATGACGGATTTCCATACAAACTTCCTACCCTCATTTAACCCCAGTAAGATAATAATTTTTCAAAATTCAAACTCGGTGGAACCCTTCGTCACATCAAATACCCACGTGCCAAAGTTTTTGGACCCAGGGTTTGGGCTGCGCTGCGCTGTGATATGTCATTTGCCAGATTATAAGATTGACTTACCAGTTGTGTACAGAGATTTAGTAGCAGTCGAGCCAGCTAGGTCTAGATCATATCTTCCACTATTACCCATTCGGTAGGAATAATCCTCTCCGGAATCCCACTCGACTCTGACCCACCCGTTAATGTTTTCACGAATAATGGTTCCTTCGTGACCTGATCCACCATCCTGTAAAGAAAGAGAAACAATTAGTCAAGTGCGAGTTGTACTCGCGCACTGAGGGTTGCTTACTACGTAAGTTACGTGGACTAACCACAATCAATATTAGGATATGGTTGGCGGATTAGCCTTAGCCGTTGTTTGACTCTATCCTAACACAAAGGCACAGTTTTATCCCAAAATAAAGCACGTTAAGGTCATAGTTAACCGTGCTGTCCCAGTGCGAATTTTCAGCATTTTCAAGTGGCCCATATAAAGTTTCTTACTTAGCCTAAAGACTAGCCTTTAACTACCCTTGTGTTAAGTCATCAATCTAATGTTTTATATCTCCCGTAGTTTCCTATTTTATTTTTATAGCAAAAGGTGACGCATGTTCAGTGCGGTTTCAGAGAAACTGCCCCCGCGAACACTTTGGTTGTGGAAAGAGCTGTCTGCCAAGGGTTTCTATAAGGTCTAAAGTATCGGGTTCTTCAAGAAAAAAGTTATTTGATTTTTGAAGAGTCGGCAACGCGTGAGTGATGTCCCAGGTGTTTTTAAGCGTCCATAGTCTGCGATGACCGCTTACCATCAGGCAGACCGTGAGCTTGTATGCCACCTTAGTGGTATAATAAAAGCCAGGACTTGAACCTGCACCCTCAGATTCTGCCTTAGTGCTAAGTTGCCTTGCAATTGTATTGTGTGTATAGATGACTTTCGTAATAGTGTTAAGAGGGTCGTATTGAATGAAAGCTATATAAAATTGGGATTTGATTTCGTAAGAATTGTACCTCGACAGTGATATCTTAGCTTGATATACGTAAGTCCTGGATCGATCGAGTCTTTGTTATGAAAAATAAAAATATTTGTCGTCATTGAAATTTTTGTATAACATAAAAAACTATATGTTTGACAAAGCTTTCTTATGAAAAGAATATTTCAATATTCTACTGACCTGATCTTCCCAGTCCCAGTCCTCGCCTCTGACAACTCGAGTGCCAACTTTTAATAGAGCAGCGATTTCAGGACCTGTTAGAGTAACTGTCCTAACAGTTGTTGTGGTACCTTCAGCTAGAAAAAAGTAAAATTCAGCCATAAAATATATATTTTGTGTAAATTAACAGAAGCCGCTATCACTCTGTATGTTACCAATGCGATAACTATCTGGATAAGTAATTGTTGCGGAATCATCAGCTAGAAAAAGAAAAGCTATAAAAAAGCATAAATTGAAAAGATGATAGTATTAGTTTTTATTGTACATACATTTAACCGTTAACAAGCGCAGATTTTTTATCTAAATAGTTCGATTAAAAAAAAAACAATTATTAACAAAACTAGAGAATAGAGAACCTAACTTCTAATATTTAATAAGACATGTTAATAATTAATAAATAATAACAATAACAAAAATATATTTGTTTCAATTGACCGCGGGTTTGTGTTATACCCGCTATTTTAACGTCCGCGCCCCACTCTCGCGTCCTAAGCATTTCATTAGAAATTTATGTTTCAAAGGACTTATCAAGTCTGCGCGCGGCGCATCTTCGAGCCGCGTTTCGGTGTGAGCTGAACCTAACGTACTTCCAATTGAGGTAGAGCTTTCTTTGGTACAAAGATAGTATTTTAGGTAAAAATAAAAATGATCAAGACCGAATCGGTTTATGCACCAATTATTACCTCAGATGATCCTGCCTGAGTGGCTCAGTGGGGAATGATGCTGCTTCCTGAACCGACAGGCGTGGGTTCGATCCAGACAAGAAACTTTGCTTTTCTACTTTTTAAATTTGTTAAATTTTTTTTGAATTAAAAATTATTACGAGAACTTGGCTTGTTTTTTACATTTTTGATGGGACTTTCATAACTTTTTGTTGAGACAAGTAAGTAAATACTAGGCTAAGTGGATGCATGGGTCGGGTAGTGTAGCACCTACTATTATTTTTATGTTGGTGATCCATTTTATTTAGTTGATTTCAGAGAGCCATGCGAGACGCTGGTTGCCAATTGTTGTCTGAATTTAGCAATTATTGTTTTTTTAAGTTGCAGTCACACGTAGCGATATATAGCTTCTATTTTCTGCTTGCGATTACTAGCAGCATATAAATCGCCGCTACCGTGTGACCGTCTGCGCCTACTGTCAAAAACATGCTGTTTTAGACGTAATATCGTCCGAAACTTTGCATTTTTACTTTAACTTTACTTGACTTATATACTTTACTTATTTTTATTTTTATTTAAAAAAAAATTACATGCATGTTTTTTTAGCTACTATCCTGTCACACGTAGCTATTTATCGTCTAGCTTTTAATAAATAAAAAATCAGGTGGACCGTAAGCTTGTTTGCCACCTTAGTGGTATAAAAAAAAAAAAAAAATTTGGTCTGCGATTGTTAAAAGAGGGCTGGCAAGTGTTTCTTTTGTTGATAATTCTGTCTTTCTGTTTTGTACTTATCATAAGTTCTTCTTCTTATTAATGGTTTTTTTATTTATTTCAACTTACAACATTCACTTACCAGTTGTAAGCTGAGATTCAGTATCAGTCGGGACAGCTAGGTCTAGATCATATTTTCCACCATTGCCCATTCGGTAGGAGTTAGTTTCGCCGGAATCCCACTCCACTCTGACCCACCCATCAATGTTTTCACGAATAATGGTACCTTTGTGACCTGATCCTCCATCCTAAATCAAAAAATTTAAATGAAATTACATAAAAAATTGATTTGTTTATTTTTCACATTGTTTACCTCAATAAAAAAGAACGAAGCTAAACGTGTGGTAATTTGCTAGATGGCCAATTCGCAAGGCAGCCCATAATGATTGAAGCTTACGGTCCGCCCGCTAACTAATTTCTTGAAGAACCCCTCATGTAGTCCTTGGAGAAAACCTTGGCAGGGAGCTCATTCCACAATCCAAGCGTTCGCGGGAGGAGGTTTCTCTAAAACCGCACTACACGCGACCATTTCCGCTCTAAAGTGTGAGAATGAATTCCTTGCATTTGTATATTTAATTTCGTCAGCTGGCTCGTGACGATGGTAAGAGGTATGCTATCTTAACTCTATTATCTTGGAAGACGACCCTTGGTTGGTTGGCACCAGGTATTTAGAGAAATGGCATGACAAAAAATTAAAACAAACAGAAAAATAATCTGTAACAAAGACAATATAATCACTGCGTTTATTTAATACAGAATCCATTAGAGAGGAAACCGGTAAATAATTTTTTATTGGAAATAACAGCCAGATATTTCCTAAAAGCGTAAACAATATGTCGCCCTTGATGGCGGCTTTATTTTCGAAGCTTTGAGAGGAGCCTATGGGTTCTCTTGTAACAAGTGCTAATTATTTTAATAAGAAAATAGCTAAGCAAATTGATTACATTTAAAAAAAAAACTACAAGGCCGAAACAGAAACTGTGGCGATCAGGAGATAAATCCGTAGATTTCAAACACAACAGTATACCTATCGTTACCTTCTGGCTCCATTATCTAGTCTATCTAGTTCTAGTAGTTCCGTAACAAAACGAAAAAGAAAGTGGGTAGATAAATATTTTTGCCCATAGACTTTGTACAAACTCACAAGTACGCCAGTCATCCCACGATCATGGTTCTTGAACAGCACCGAAATATCGGGAGCTCATCTCCTCGGCTAATCACGGCAAGAACTCCGTATGACATTATGTGTAATAGTGACATTAACCGTGAATCTTAAAAACAAAGAAAGCCCAAACATGATGGTTTTGCTGCCTAAATGAGTTCCTATTGCCACCTTCTGGCTCCATCATTAAGCCGGTTCTCAGGTACCATATTATTGCACTGTTACCAAGATTATATAGGTTAGCCGAATTTTAGCCCAATAGTATCCCAGTATGTAGTTGAAAGATTGTTTACAAATTTTGTAACGGACAACTTAGGTACGAAGAACACTGCAAAGTCAGAGCTCAATCAAATTTTGTTTTATGAAGAAAAGTTAAAAGAAGACTTACCTGATCATACCAGTCCCAATCTTTTCCTCTAACCACTCTAGACCCTTTTAACATGAGAGAAGCAAGTTCTGGTCCAGACCATTCAGATTTTATAGTAGTTTCGGTTGTGATGTCGATCTCATCGGGAACAATATCAGTTTCCTCTGAAGATACTGTTTAACAAAATTGAACTATCAAACTGATTGTAACAAGATAAATATGGTCTTGAGTTTCTTTTTTTTTATTGTTTTAACAATAACATTAGGAGTTACCAGTCCGATTGAAAAAATTATATTGCATTTGATAACCCAATCCTTGCAGGCAACCCAGCCAAGGCGGGTTATATTTAACATCTCGCTAGGAACCGAGCAAAAAGAAAAAAAATACAGAAAGAACCCTAAGCGATAATGAAGTGGTAGCGCGAGCGAGCGATGCGACGGGGAGGGGCAAAAGAAGGGGAAGAAAAACGTCTGTCAGTTCTGCTACCATACTAATATAATAAAGTTAAAGATTTTTTCTATTTCTTTGAACCCGCTAACCTCTGGAACTACTGGTCCTATTTGAAATATTGTTTTTGCATTTGATAGCCCAATTTTCGAGGAAGGCTATTTAACAGCACGCTTATCTTAAGCAAAAAAGAAATAACGGGGGTTGGCAGCAACTAAAGGGCGGAACAACGTCTGCCAAATCAGCTAGCATTATAAAGATTAAGAAGGATGTATTTTGTTTTATTTAGAATTAATTACTTTCTGCCAAGGATCACTAACTGCAAATTTTGTTGGTATATTTTTGGTGTTGATTTTGTTTTTACTGTATCGTGTGTATATTTAACCGGCTTCAAAATAAGAAGGTTTTCAATTCGACTGTGTGTTTGTTTTTGTGCTACTTCCGCGATATTTTTGCCGGATATGAATTGATTTTAATGATATTTTTAATATGGAAAGGTTAACTTTTTGATTGGTTCCATTTGAGGCGTATAAAAACAAACCAGGAAATCAAATTTCAACTGTATGAGAATCGAACCGGATAAACAAGAGTTAGGTTCAAATTGTGAATAAATTGCAAAAAATTAAATAGAAATATATAGTATGTGTATATATAATCTGAATTTCGGAAACGGCTCCAACGATTTTCAAGACGAAGACGTTGTTTTCACCGTGTTTTCAGGCAATGATAAACTAAAAGTATGACAATTCCTGACATCTGTTGGCGAGTAGTAATTTTACAAACACAACAACACTAAAGCACTTGACAGACGGACGGACGTACAGAGGTGTCTTAGTAATAGGGTCCCGTTTTTAACCCTTTGAGTACACCTTATTTATTGTTAATGCTCTTTTAGTACATTCATCATTTTTAAATGCTTTTTGCTACGTTTTACTGAAGTATTGAATGCAAATTATTTTTTTTTAAATTTTTTTTTATCACTTAACAATGTCATTACGTACAGGCAAAGCAGGTCCGGTCAAACCTTAATTACTGCCACGGGCTTTTTATTTGTAAATTTTACTTTTCTTAAAGCAAAGCGCGCGGTTTTAGAACCCACGTGCGGTAATGACGCGCCTATTCTATCAAGTATGTATAAAAGCTTAACATCTATTCAAAATACAAGCGATCAATTACAAGTTTTTACTTCAGCCAAAACTTTATAATTCATGTAATTCATTCAAATATATAATATAATATGCAGTGCCATCTGGCGGTGGCATTGTTATCTCTACTTCTATTCCCGCAGTTTCCATTGTGTTTTGGTGAGTATATTAATTTTTTTAACCTTTATTTTTATTTATTTACAAGCAAATACGATGAAAACACTGTGTGTAACCCAGGCGGTACCAAAATTACAAAGTGAAGTCATTAAAATTTTCGACCTTCGGCCTTCGGCTTCTAAATAGCCTCTCGTTAGTAATTTTTTCGTTACCACCCTTCATACACAATATACTATAATGGCTTACCAGTAGTGTACTGAAATTTAGAGTCAGTTGAGTCAGCTAGATTCAAATCATATTTTTCAATGTAGCCCATTCTGTAGGAATAAATCACGCCAGAATCCCACTGGACTTTGACCCAACCATTAATGTTTTCACGAATAATGGTTCCTTTATGACCTGATCCCCCATCCTGATACAAAAAAAAAGAAAAAAAAACTGATTACATTGTTTTTTTACACTTTTTGCTCAAGTAATGGCTTTTATATGAGTGCATTTATAAATAACCTTCAAGGGTATATTCATATATATAATATTATATATATGAATGCACTGAATCTAATACAGTGTATCTGGACTAAAGTGGCCTTATATCTGTCCAATACGTCAAAACTCTCCAGTTTAAGAGTAATAAGTGGTAAAATGAAAGACCAGAGACGGAATAAGCAACCTCTTTTGTCACTTACTGATGATCTGTAAAAAGTACTTAGGACAATAAGTAAGTAAAAAAAAGGTAAATTTGAAAAGTAAGTAAAAAAAAGGTAAATTTGAAAAATTTTAGTCAATAAATATTAAATAGTAGATTACTGACGAGGTCGCGAAAGTAAGCATCTGCTGAATAAGTACAATTTGATGGCCGTACCGTAGGTAAGGCCGTCAATAATACGCATCCAGCAATGGCTTCGCGGCCGAGACTTGTATTGAGCTGAACTCAAAAACGCAGGAAAAAAGCTGTGGCAGCGGAGTCGATCAACACTGGCCACTTTGATATTTCATAAAAAGAAATCATGTAGATTCTATAAGCGCACGTGTGTGTGCTTTAAAATAGGACATGCAAAGAAAATCGTATATGAAATTACTATCTGTCCTAAAAAGTGTTTTTTTGTCAGCAATAATACATCTATGTTCTTCCTGTATTCTTATTTTCAAAGTAATTCGAACGTTTTGTAGCGTTATTGAGCAAAGAAAATTTACCTGATCATCCCATATCCAGTCTTTGCCTCTAACCACCCGAGTCCCTTTTACTATCAGCGGTAAGAGATCTGGTCCAGAATATTGGGATTTTGAAACAGTTTCGGTGGTGGTGTCAACCTCCAGGATTACAGATTCAGTTTCATCTGACGATACTGAATAACATAATTTAAATTCCTATTACATTAATTTAAAGTAGGCTATTTGTACCTTCGATACATTCGGCCATTCGGATTTCAGAATCTGCCACTGTTGCCAGCGTGCCTAAAACTCTCAAACCAGGTATGGATATGCATAATATTCAATCCATCTATGCTTAGTCGGAAAATAGAAGGTTTGATAACTACTGGACTAATATTACTGTGGGAAACTAGATTATTATTAGAAATAGGATGCTAATATTTAATTTGAACGAATTTTTATGTATCATTTGTTTTCAATCCGACATAACACGTACGAAAATAAAAAGAGTCAGACTCGCGCACCGTGAGTTCCCTACCACTATTTACATAATTTACTAACACAAACGAAATAGCAAACCCATCCAATTACTGACCAAGCCCGATGTTTTTGATGTAGCCAATTAAAATCCATGTTGTTCAATTTCAACTATCATTTTCCACATTTCATACAACGCCTGCGCTAAATCCGGTAGATCGGAATTCCTACGACAGCAAGCTAATGTTGTAGCTCGAGGGATTTCGTTATAGATATTCCTTAGGGATCTTTTGATTTTACCCACAATAGCAGTTTATTATACTATAACAAGTTTTAAACTGTTAAAAAATAATATACCAATTATATACTAACTCAATTTGATAATAACTCAATAAAAAACAAATAATATTATCTAAGTTCAATGTGCTAAAGAAATGCTACCTCTTTCACTGGCTTCAGTAGTCTCTTGCTTCTCAGTAGATGTGTCGGCTAAGGAAACATCATATTTCCCCTCGAATCCCATTCTGTACGAGTTGGTTACACCAGAGTCCCACTCCACTCTCACCCAACCATTAAGAAGTTCACGAATCACAGTTCCTTTCTTGCCTGGTCCTGCGTCCTGATTAACAATCAATAATTCGAATGACTTTAATTTTAAACATACAAATTCTTGGCAATTTTATTTGTTTAATTTTTATCTTATAAATAAGCAATAGGATATTTATTTGTTTAATTTTCAATTTATGAATATACAAATGGATATATATTTGTTTTTTTTTTTCTTATGAATATACAATAGGGTATCTATTTGTTTAATTTTTAATTTATGAATATACAACGGGATTTCTAGTTATTTTATTTTAACTTATGAATATACAGTAGGATATCTAATTTTTTAATTTATTAATATACAAGATATCCATTCGTTTAATTTTCAACTTCTTTTATTATTGTTTAATTTAACCATTTGTTTAATTTTCAACTTGTTTATTAGAAATCTAATGAATACGCTTTTATTTTGAATTTTCTGAATCTTTAAAGTTTGGTCAAAGTATATGGATATTTCAAAAAAGTAATCTAACTGACTGACTGATAATTTAGCACAACATTATTAATACCATTAATATCAGCCTTAATTACTGGGTCTAGAGAATTAAAAATTTGCACTGATATTCCTGTAACAACTTTGGCGAGCACTAAGAAATAATCACATAACACACATCCCTAAAAGGGTAAAATGAAATTTTGTATGGAAATGCATTAAAATTGGTATTCGGCTTACAGGTTGAAAATAATTTAGATTGACTGTACCGTTTTTGGAAATTATCCCCTAAATTTCTAAAAAAAAAAATTGTAAAAGAATTCGGTTTTTTTTTGCGAGTAAAACATAAACAGCAGTTAAAAGGTCACTTTTTTGCAAACATCCACGCATATAAAGTTGTAAGAAAAAACAAATTTATTATTTAAATATGATACGACCCCTAATGACCACACTTGGTAAGTAGAATAATTTATATTACCTGATCACCCCATTTCCAGTCTTCACCTCGCACCACCCGAGTACCCATTTTCATCTGAGATGCCATTTCGGGACCCGTGAGAACTTAAATACACAAATATACACATTTACTTTCATGATATCGCAAAATACCTTTTCCCTTTATTCCCTTTAGAAATCCAAAAAAATATAATACCTTTTATTATTGCACTTCGTGAAGAAGTATTTACTCTACTATTAAAAACATAAATTACGAACTGATTAATGATAATGTTAGAGTTACTATAATTCTATACAAAAAATTAAATAATATACTAATGAATAATAGCTTAGAATACTGACCGAAATAAATAAAAAAAATACATTAAAATTTATTAAAAAAATAATTGGTATAATGGGGAACTGTACCTAGAAGGCTGGCAGCATTACTTCGTTTAAAAGAAATTGTAAATGTGAAAATAACTGCCAGTCCTCTTGTCTTGCGAAATAATTTATATATAGGTATGCATATATACCTAAGGTCGGTGGTGGCCCATGAGTTTTAAATCACCTTGTTTCCTAAGTGGTCGAGGTTCAAGCCCGATGTGTACCAATAAGACGTTAACTTATTTTTTTAAGTACATTGAGTATTCACACGATTGGCTTTTCGGTGAAGGTAAACATTGTGAGGAAATCTGCATACCTCAAAATAAAAGTATGCAAAGTCCAAAATCCGACCAAACTGGGCCCGCGTGTACACTTCGGCCCAAATCACCTTCGGCGAGGGTAGGCCGTGTTATATTTATAGGTATATGTATGCTTCCGTGCGCTCTAGTGGTATATTGATGGTAAGATCGCGATACAAGTTCGGCAATATCCTGGTCCACAATTTGGACTATTGTTATTTCAGTTGAATCGGTTCAATTGTTTCAACGTGAAACGAACACACTAACACAAATACTTTCGCATTAATAATATTAGTAGGATATACTTCAAAAAATACCTTTATCACTGTCTTCAGTAGTCAATGGGACTTCAGGGTCAGGTGAGGTAAGTTCATATTTCCCGCTGTTCCCCATCTTGTCGAAGCTTGTTTCACCAGAGTCCCACTTCCCTCTAGCCCAATCATACCAGGCTTCATGGGGAATATCAGAAATTGTTGTCACTTTCTTTTCTTCTTCTTCCTAATTAACAATTAATAATTTAAATAAAATATACTCAATTGGATTTAGATACTTTGACTTTTTAATTATAAGATTAGTAATTAATTAAATATTAAATATTGCCACTGCATTCGTCTGTCTGTCTGTTTGGTTCTTCTACAGTACTCAGTGGGTTTTGCTGCGGATTGCACTTCCATGTTGTTAGTTTCTTCCGGAAGATTTTTGTGTATAATATATTATTATTACCTAAATGGTCTAGAAAAGTCGATGTTTTGTGAAGTTGAAGTTTAAAATATCTTTAAAACTAAAACTGTATACTAAATAATAATAATAATTATATATAGTTTTGGACATTACACACTTGTGCTATGGATACCAGACAACGGATACATTATGTAATATGTATCTATATATTTATATTTTTTGTAAATACATAGATACATATTATATATAGGAAACATCTAGTCTTAAAACATACACAAATAAATATGTTTGGGCTTCTGCGGGAATTGAAACCCACGCCCCTCGATTCAGCAGTCGAGTCATTACCCACTGAGCCACGTAGTCGACATAGCATAGCATAGTATAGTGGGCCATATTAGACAACCTTGTGTACAATTTTACCAGAAAAAATTCATACAACGGAGGGTCGATTCCGTAAAAAGATTGCTAACCTTTTTGAAAGAAATAAGATATACATTGCGGTTTCGCAACAATCGATGAATTTTATACGTCATTTCAAATGCGCAATGTTTATCTTATTTCTATGGATTTCAAACGAGAATTTTTAGCTGTCATTTTACACAATCGAGCCGCAGTTCGATTCCGTAAAAGATTGCTAACCTTTTTTGAAAGAATTAAGATATACATTGCGGTTTCGCGACAATCGATGAATTTCATACGTCTATTTCTATGGATTTCAAATGAGAATTGTTAGCTGTCATTTTACGGAATCGAGCCGGAGGCTAAATTCAAACTTAAGTGAGTATGGGCAAATGTATATGGACCTTGGTCCAAGAAATCTATACTCTGTCCACAGCCTTAATATATCTATATAATCATATAGTGCATTTGAAAGAGTAGTTTTTATAAGATAATTTTCTTGTATGAAACCGTAAAAATCCCGCAGTAATGAAAAAAACTGCTGTGTTCAGCTTAAACTATTGTAGGTAAAACTTGTTAAAAAATAAAACACTTCGATTAAATGAGTTAATGCTATCATAAAATAATTAGTTTAGCCAATTCTGTTAAATAATCAAAAACAGCTTGCTGGATAACTAATGGTATCACCAAGGAAAGAAAAACTCTCGTGTAAATTGATTATTTAATATATTTATAATAGTATTTATCTTCACGTTGAAAGCTGAATGTAAATACATTTTAAAGTTAAATTTCTTAATATGTTTGAGCCAATCTTA
Source organism: Apoda limacodes (assembly GCA_946406115.1). Taxonomy (NCBI): domain Eukaryota; kingdom Metazoa; phylum Arthropoda; class Insecta; order Lepidoptera; family Limacodidae; genus Apoda; species Apoda limacodes. The sequence goes on from OX291560.1 coordinate 15,956,446, forward strand.
TCTTCGAACGAAGGGTTGTATTTCTAAAGTGTGATGATACTCATATGAAAGTATATTAATAATAATTTGTATTACCTGATCATACCATGGCCAGTCTTTTCCTCGCACCACCTGAGAACTAAGTGGCATCTGAGTTGCCAGTTTGCCACCCGACAGAACTAAAATACACAAACAAATACATTTATTATCACATTTATATGAAAACGTAATGCAGTCTCTACAAATCATAAAAAAAATAATTATAAGTGATTAATAAATACAAACGGGCCTTTTTTCTTCCTTGTAATAAATGCCATTTTCTACAGGTCATTGAGTAGAGTTCAGATATCTTTTAAATATAAAAAAATAATCTGTCGTCAATGTTGTCTATTGTAGTCTATTTTTGTTACTGGTCCAACTGTCAAAACGAAACTAGTTAGGAATTCGGAATTACTGTATACTGTGTATAAATATACTGTAGTAGTAGTGAAATTATCAATTTATAATGTAGTTTGTGGTAGTCGGACTGTTTGTGACCCGAATGTTGCCTCGCACTTGACCCTATAATCTTTTAGCGCTTGAATATTATAATGCAATAAAAAAAATAATGTACTTATAATTAATAAAAAAATCTTATACTGCAATAAGAAAACCCATAATTACGCCATTTTCCTCTATCTGCGATACGGAAAACTGCACCTCGAGTTGATTTTACCTAGTCAGAATTATCAAAATCAGGGTATCGTATTCCCCTGTTTTCCTCTTCCAAATCTTAATCAAATCCAATAGGAATTACTTGACTTGGAAGGTTATAATTTTATCTGTCTGTGTGTTTTGGTATCTTAAAAATTAGTTCACATATTCGTACAGCGCAAGTCTGAAAATGTCATAAAAAAGGTATTTTTTGTAATTTTTTAGGGCCTTAGTTAAAATATCGGAAAGGGATGAAATGTCTTATCTTATGTCAAAATCCATGGAGGAAACAGGGGCATACGTTAGTATAGGGAAAAGCAGCGGGATATTTCCTCTTAATGCGCATGGTGTGAAGTCAGGGGGAGGGGAATAAAGTTACTGAAATTTGGATGTAACTTGCAAATTATGCACTTAAGAGACAAAATAAAGGAAGAAGAGAATAAAGGTTGTAATGGGTATTCATTAAAAAAAGAAATGAATTTAAAAGCCGAAAAAATAAAGGAAGGGATTGAAGATTGTTTAGATCAATCATTAAAAAAAAATGGTCTTAAAAGGAGGAAGAAGAGAATCAAGGTCTTTATAGGAATTTATCATAAGACAAAAATAAATGGTCTTAAAAGCCTTTATCCATTTCAATATCCTAATATTATAAAAAATCAGTGATACTTTTTAAAGTTCCTTCATTGCCCGCCGAATACCATTTTTTGTTAGGCACTACAATGGGGTTCAAATTAGTATTTTTCGATTCCTGTAGAATTATCTGATACAAATTATGATGGAAACTGGTTTCAAGGGTCAGCCAGGCGTCCTCTAACTCATTCGTTTTCACAGATCGACAGCAGTAGAACTATGTTGTGTCTTTTGGGTACACGAAGAAAAAACTTTAGTAGCCACAAGTAAATAATACTAGTATTCACTAAAATATTAGTAATTTCGAGGACAAGTAAATTACGCTGATGGTTATAAATGAGTTTTACTTATTGTATTTACTAACAGGAATAAAACTAGTTAAATTTATTGGAATTATATAACGTAAAACGTTTTAATCGGTGTAATTAAGCGTTAATTACACCGATAGGTCTTGATAAACCTCTGTGATGCGAAGCGTACGGTTAACAACTGGTTTGTGTAGAAGATGCGTCAAATTTGTTCAGCTCAGGGTCACCAACTGTAAAGCGGCGGTAATAGGGATTTTACCCGCCAGGTGAGGAGTTATGCCTGGAGTACGCCTTGGTCCACTTTACTTGCGATTCGGTTTGTATATATGCGAACTACCAAAGAAGCTTCAATAGTGCGATGTAGGACGCGTGACGTTTGTGATGTTTGTTATTAGTAAATTTCACTAATTCTTAACAAGGTGTTTGTAAACGTTAATTGGCCCTCTCTGTAATTACAAGTACTGTTTTATCTTTCCACTTTAATAAAACTTTTTGTAATCTTTAGTAAGCTTTATATGTTGATATTAATTACCCTATTCATAAATTCGAAGAAAGTTTTATAGGATTTGTAAAATTCTGTAATCCGAAGTATAAATTATTAATTTCGGAAAGTAGTAAAACTATTTTGTAGTTATTAGTTTATGTAAATAATAAAATGTACTTAAAATTATATTGTTTTGTAATTTCCAGAAAAAAAGGTTTAAATTATTAAAATTTAGTATTAACTCATTTTAAAAAACAGGTTTTTAATTCGAACAATATATTTTCTCTCTGTATAAACTTAAAAATAACATTCAAACCTACACCCCTTGATTCAGTAGCCGGGTCATTATGCACTGAGTCATGGATCTACTATTCTACTGAAACTTATTTATTAGTTTGTTTTAGTATTTATATGGAACTGATAAATATGTGGAAATGAAGCAAAGACACATTATCTTGGGTAATTTACATTTGATATGTATAACTTTGTTTGTATTTGATATGTGTGCACTCAGTATATAGGTAAAACACTCAGTTGTCAATGTTGTGGATATTGCTCATAGTGAGTCATAGTACAAAGAAATGCGTATATCAGTGATATTGACAATGTCAACAAAATAGGTTATAGTTAAGGTCAAAATAATATCACTTTTGTTCGACTTCAAAAGTGGAAATAATTACGCTTACCTACTCACAATATGGTCAAACACCTGTCTTTTATATTTAAATCAGCTTTCCGCCCCGAGGTAGTTAAGGTATCTTACGGAAACCAAAATTTTTTAGGGTTAAACACGTTCCATAACCACACCTCGACGCAACGACAAAAGGCAGTGGTTACGTGTGAATAGTGTGGCTGCAGCTCATATAAATTATATTATTCATTTTCATACAAATTTACGCCCGCCTACGTATTGTTATTGTAGTGTTGTTGTGGCTGAGATGTCATTGTGTTTCGTTTGAAACAAGCCTGAAGGTATTTTTATAAATCCATTAGTCCCAGATATCATCACATTCTCTTTTTACGTTCCAATAAAGATTCTATTTATTATTAAAACCAACTAAATACAATTGTTTTGTTCACAATTCAATAATTAAAAACTAAATGTTTATGTATAGGGACCCTCAAAGATAAACAAAATAGTTAAAACTGGCAAATTATTGTTTTATCGCTGGTAAAACCGCATAAATGCTTTTCCGGTTAAACTCAAGTTATCAAGAGACAAATATTATGATTTGTAAATACGTATTAAATGGAAAAGATAAAAGTAGACTATATATCGCCTTATCTGTAGGTCGGAGATCATACGAAAGCATCTTTAGACACCGCAATAATGTTGATGTGGTCACTTCATATTCAAACAATGACTAATAAATGTTTATTTACTCAAGAAAATTACGCAGGATAATAAAATAATATACACCATGAAGCACCATCTATTTGTTTACTTTGGCGTTTTAGTAATAACACTTAATACGTTAATCAGCGCTATCTATTGGTTTACTTCGAAAAAAAATATATTTAAATTTCAAACAAATAACGCGGGAAAAGTAAATTAATAGACAATACGCAGCGCAATCTATTTGTTATCATAAGCATTAACGGTACTATTGTCAATCAGCACCATCTAGCAGTAGCATGTCACAGCTCACTTTTCAGTGCGTTTTGGTCGTTTTATAATATTACAAGTACATATTTTCCGAAATATATTACTCAAATGACTACAAAATTATAATAATTTTGATTTTTTAATTTGAAAAAATTTAAAACTAGTTTTTCGCATAGATAATGCAGTCAATGTAGAATGTATGTAAACGTAGTAAAAGAAGTCAAGTGAGTTACAGAACTGTGGTGAAGAAAATTCAAATAAAATTTAATTTGGAAACATTCTAATCTGACCAAAGCCGAAGCATTAAAAGGGGAAATATTAAAAACATAATTATGGACCGCAGCGCTTTAAACGTACGCACCACTACCATTTGAATAGAGATTTGTATGTAATGGCTTGCACTATTAAAAGGCAAAAGGAAACCTTATGACGATCCACGCGTATCAATAGGTCAAAAGTGCCGCGACTAAGATAATACAAATGTGCTCATTGAACTTTATACAAGTGCAAATACACTTATAATGTGAGTTCAAATACACTTATAATGTGAACAGTATAATGTAATAAAATTGATGCTTATAAATAGTTTGCCAGCCCAGATAGTACTTGCATATTTACTTTAGCTATATCGGTGTAATCAATGTACTGAAAAACTCATGAGTTTGTCATTCCATTAATCTCCATCTCCAAGAGTATTGGAATCCCTGGTGTTGATATCTCCAGCGATGTTCAGTTCCGAGATCACTTGCTAGACAAGGTAAAGCTGGCGTCCAAAAAACTTGGTGTACTCAACAGAGCGAAGCAGAACTTCACGTCGGGGCAAAAGTTATATGGAGTACTGCTGCCATCTCGAGGCGGGTGTACACGGATACCAGCTTGGCTGTGAGAATTGTCGACGATCCCAAACTCACCTGCGGTATCGAGCCCTTAAGTCTGAGGAGAGACTTTGCCTCCCTGTGTGTGTTCTACCTCTTGTACAATGGGTTGTGTTCCGAGGAATTGTTCGAAATGATGCCCACGGCTACTTTCTACCATCGCACCGCTCGCCATCAGCAGGGATTTCATTCTCACACTTTAGAACCGAAATGGTCGCGTATAGTGCGGTTTCAGAGAAACTTCCTCCCGCGAACGCTTAGCTTGTGGAATGAGGAACCCTGCCAAGGTTTTCTCTAAGGACTACAGTATGGGGTTCTTCAAAAAAGAAGTTATTAGATTTCTGAAGGGTCGGCAAAGCGCGAGTGATACCCTTAGTGTTGCAAGCGTCCATAGGCTACCTTACCACCTTACCATCAGGCGGACCGAAGGCTTGTTTGCAACCTTAGTGGTATAAAAAAATATCGTGTCAGGACTTGAACCTGCAACTCCTTACATTCCGTAGTGCTCTTCCAATTGAGCTATCGAGGCACAAGTCTAGGCGATGAAAATCATTTGGTAGAGTACTTACACGGGGGGGTGTATGGGCACAGAATTAGGAATCAGTAGATTGGGCGCAGTTTACTATAGTCATTAGCTATTAGTGTTAGGTGGCCAATAAGCTTATAGTCCGCCTTATGTTAAGCTGTCACCGTAGTCTATGGATGCTTACTATTCCAGGGGTAATCCTCGCGCATTGCCGTCCTTTTAAAAATCTAATCACGTCTTTCTTAAGGTACTTCATCCGTAGTCCCTAGAGAACATCTTGTCAGGAAGCTCAGTCTCCAACTAAAGCGTTTGCGATCATTACTGTTTTAAGGTGTAAGGATTAATTCCCTGCCAATGGTGAGCGGTGCGATGATAGAAAGTATCCGTATTGTCCCATTAACAAAATATGTGTATTGCTTCGGTTACAAATTTATAATAAATTAATTGGTAATTGTTTTCAACGCAATCAACAAGTAATCAATTGTTAATTGCTGCAACCAAAATTAATTGTTAATTGCAATTAAATTCTGCCCAACACTGCAGGCTGGAACAAGCCTTCCAGCGTTTGGTACGTGTAACTTTAGTATTTCACCTGTGATGCGACGTTTGTTTACAGCGGCCCCACTAGTGTAAATGTGTACCTAGCGTAATATATTCAAGTAAAAAGTCAAAAACCGCCATAAATATTTTTGACAGCTCTGTGATTGTCCGTTACCATCAGGTTTTAATTCGACCGGAAAGGCGATTTTCTAACTGTAATAGAAATCAAGTGATCTTTTCAAGTCCATTACCGTTGCCCTATGGGTAGAACTAAATAACACACATTATTTAAACTTCCCATTACCATCGGAGTACTATTAGGGGCTAATTATAATTATCAAATACAGGCAACCTTTTATCAAAAAAGTTGATTTAAAATAAAGGCGAAATAAAAAAAAATTTACTTACCGTCTAACAGGCTCGTACTTTCATCGTATTCGAATTCATCTACGCCATTTGTAACACCTAAAATAAAAAAAAAAAAAAAACAACTGTTAGTACATCGCTTTTGAATACGGACTTCGAATGTAAATATAAAAGCAGGTTCTGTACTTCTGTAGAATGAAGGTTACCTAATATAAAAATAAAACGGTAAAAAAAAAATATGACGACACACCGTCCTGTAAACGTAATAAGGTGGTGAACCTATGACCGTACCGGGCACAAATCAAAGTCGTGACAACTTAACTATTAAGAGGGCGATATAGGCGAGAAAGCTAATTTCTGTAATACTAACGTTGTGTATGTAAGTGTACTAAAAATCATTACACAATGTCATATACATTACTATTAGATATATTTGTTATATACTTCCTTAGTAAATTATTCCATAATGACGCCTTAAACCTTATTTTTTTTTGTATGGGATTTAACGTTTCTACCGTTTTGTCGTTACATTGTTTTAGTTTTTGCTACAACTTAGAGTCAATGCACTAGATAACAAGAAAAGCTTGTTTAATTATTATTTAATCAACTTTCATTACAATAAAATGCAATACACGTTTTAAAAATTCGCACAAGTATTGGAACAACGGTCACTCCCAGATTTTTTATTGCACTAAATACAATAAATGAAAATCACTCACTAAGGTTATGCACTAGACAAAAGAAAGTTTTAGAACATATATTTTCTTTTAATTTTTTAGGTGCTATAGTTCAGCCACAAAATTTGCACAAAAACGGCGGATTTTTGCGTTCTCGCCTATACCGCAGCCTTAACGAATTCTAACAAAATCGGTTGCCCCGTACCAAACCCGAGACCTACGACATAGCAATCTAGTGTTCAAACACTGCGCCACTGGGTCCTTTTTAGGGTTCCGTACCCAAAGGGTGCCAATCGAGCCCTATTATTAAGCCTACGCTGTCCATCTGTCTGTACGACCATTAAAGGGCTATCTTCAAGACCGAAGTAGGTAGAAGCCTGAAATTTTCACAGAATATGTGTTACTCCGTTATGGATTAGTGTCACAAAAACTCGAAAACGCCTAGACCGATTAGGATAATCCTTTTATTGATGTGTTCGTTATTGTGGACTCACGCACTAAGAGTAAACCGATTGTAATAAAACTTTGGTAAGTTGTTTTATATACACCAGAAAAGATTTCTGAAAAATTAATCGGGGAAAAAATTGGTCTAGATTCGAATAAGACTCGCGCACTAAGAGTAATCCGATTGTAATAAAATTATGGTGACTTGTGCATACACCAGGGACGGTTTTTGAATTAGTACAACCCTTTCACAAAAGGTGGCGCGTCAGTTGTTTTAAAAAAAAAACACCGTTCGCCGGGTCATCGAGTAACTAACTAATAATTTAAAAAGTGGAAGTGCAAGGGTTATCCCCACACAGAAACACTTTTTCGTTCTTTTTGCTCTATCGTAAAGACGTACAACAATATTTCAAAATTGCAGTGACTTTAGAGCGAGATCTAACAACAAATAATAAAAACCGGTCAAGTGTGAGACGGGCTCGGGCCACTAACATTCTACATCTACAGAAAATAGTACAGTTACACACTTGTTTATTGGAAACGATATTCAAGGTTAAGCAACATCATGCGTGGTCAGTCTTAGATGGGTGAACGCTTAGGGGCACACTTTTTGTTGTTTTTGTTCGTAAATAATATCCCCATATGTATAGTATATATGTATAGTACGGAACCTAAGGTGTGTGAGTCAGACTTGCATTTGACCGATTTTATTATAAAGATCAATACAATTTATTTTTCGAATCCATTAAATATGTATGTTTTCAAAAAATTGCTACTATTGAAAAATGTCGATAAAAAACATATTTTTCATATGATTCATAGATTTTCCCTGCGTTCAAGCCGCTCAAACAGCAAGCGCAAAGACGGCACCACAGCACAACGTCAAGTCGTCCAACAGTCATGTCAAACATATCCCAATTCACAATCGATCCCTCATTCCCCCGACCGACCTCGGCACGGTCGTAAAACTTTTGTTAGGCGGCCTCGGCACGTGCTATTCGGATAGCGAGCTTAGTCTCAACGACCTCCCCGACGGCTAATAAATCCCTAATAGGACCTCCCCCCTGACACGACCCCGACGTCCCCGGGTTCGACAGCGCCCGCAAGGATACACGAGGTATCAAAGAGTGCAGGGGCGCTTCTCGCTCCCACTCAATCGTAACCGCACCCGCGTAATTGGGAACTCTCCTCCTAGCGCTGAATCACCTTCGGGTTCGGGACTCACGCCGGTCGAAGGGGCGCCCCCAAAGGCGACAATCCAAGCCGAGGCTCCCCCCGCATGGAGCCCTTGAGCGTTGGGCGCTATATGGGTTCAGAGTCTCGCTCCAAAAAGCCCGGTGAAGCACTAATGGCTGCAACAGCCAACTACAGAGTCAGCTCAGAAAAAAAAAACTTCGTTCCAACATCATTCAATTTGGAGGTCTTTGAAGTGTTAAGAGCTTCTGCACTATACGTTGTGAGTGAGTATAATTATTTTTAACAAGTGTATAACCGACGTAAAATCAAACAACTACGGCGGAAACGAAGAAGTGACCGCACTGATGTGTGGAGGGTCTGTTCGTGTGGGTTGGCCAACTCCTTTGATGTTGATACGATTTACCGCTATCAAAGCGATTGTGCGCCAACACGGGCCAACATCTGAAACATGCACGAACTATTTCTCTACACAGTTGGACTATTGGACAATCGTGTGGTGCCGGTATAAAAGGTAACCAAGGTTTTGTATAACGCGACCAAGACATATAATACATCTTTGAAAAGTTATTAACTTTGGAAGTCTGTAATTTGCTAAATAAACATTATTTATTTAATGATCTGACAATCGAATAGTGCCTATTTGCCATTACTCTAAGGAACCCTCAAAGCGAGTGTAAAAACAAAAAGTTTCTTATAAACCAGTTAAAGTTATAAAAAATAATTATAATTGTTTTTTTCCTATATCAGCGAGGTATCAAAAAAATAATTTTTGCCACTGCTTGGAATTGCATGGGCATTAATTCCTACTGTCACTGTGTTGAAGTTACAGTTCAAGTTAAAAAAAAAAATTGAAATTGGGAATACCCGAGCGACGTAATTAATTTGAACTGTATAGGGGTTTTTATTTAGTGATGAATCATAATAAATTGTAATGATAACCTTTGAAGAATCGTAACCTTTGTAATCGAATTTGTTCATCATATGTTAATGTAAACGTACGTTATAATATGTCTGATACGAAGACTATAGAAACAGGAATCAAGATTATTAATATCTCAGAAAAAATAGCTATTTGTTCAAAAAGTGGGCAAAGTTGTTTTTTTGGGAAGAGTGCTAACTTTGAATCCCGAGCAAGCGGAGTAGTCTAGAATCGAATCACGAGCGTAGCGATTGATTCTAATATAGAATACTGAGCTCAGCGAGGGATTTTAAAGCACGAGACCTAACATAATAATTAGCTCTCGTGTGAACATACAACTTGTCACCTCTACCAGTGCGAAGGAACACACTGAAGGCCATATTAAGCAATAAATTTATTATAATTTACAAATACTACCGACTATACTGTGCTCCTATCAAAAAATAAACAATAGATAGGACCTAACTATTCTTTCTAACATTAGCACCTTTTGAAAGTCCCCAATTATTGAACAATTCGTATGCTTTAAGATATTTTTTACGTGACTTCTCTGGTAAAAAGCTTGGTTCAGCAATAGACACTTATTGTCTTGGCTTTGTATTTATAATTCGAGTCACAAATTTTATTAAAATAAAAATTACAAAATATAGGTAAATAAACAATCAGGTGTTAAAAAAACTAATTAGTTTCGCGCCATTTTGCTCTCTTTTTTTTTTGTAGACGTTCGTTCAGAAATTTACTCTATGACACTTTTTTCGAAAATTAAGCATATTTTTTTTTTAAATAAACGCTATTAATTATAAGTTAATCATAAATATTAAATATGACAACAGTGAAAAAATTCAATGTAGTTATGCTTTTCATTAAAATAAATTTGTAATATTCGACCGTTGCATTCATTTCTTTGTCTCTCGCTCGCAGCAAAAAACGTTTTTTTTTTTCACTGTTTTTAAACAGCAAAACCACCCTTTTGGTGCTGGAGAGGTGAAAATAAAATATTATCTCTAAATTTTTTTTAATATTATCTCAGAAAAAAAATATAAATAAGTAAATAAAAATAAGTATTCTAAACAAGTGCTTACTTAAATAAATAGTGTATTAATAACGGACTGATCGTTATTTAATGAACTTACTAAACATGCATCAGTGTATATAATATCAAAACTCTTTCATAATGTTGTAATTGGGTATTTTTAATTTCCGAATATAAAGATATGGACTCGAATTTTGTACATAATAAGTGCCTACTTTATGATATATCAATACTCTCACAGTGTTACCCGTGGGATGCAAACACATTTTGTAAGTATATGACACAATTCACGGTGATATTGCTATGAGAAATGTTTAAGTGTTCAATAAATAAGCAAGCAAAGATATAAATTAACAATGGACTTCAATCGGTATATTACTTTGATTTCTTGCAATTTTAATGGACATATATATTTATAATAATATAATAAAGATAGTTAGTGTAATTGTCTTTTCAATTTTTTATTTTCGATTCGAACTATTAATAAGGCCATAAAATAATAATAATCGCCTTTATTATATTTTATAAAGATGTTATTTTAAAAAGAATTTGGTTATCGGCGTGGGATTCTTACGTCAACTCCTTAATTATACTAATTATGTTTGTAATAGCAAGCTTTAATCATAGTTCATTTAATGTCGGTTATGGTTATTCCCGTGGGAACACTACACATTTTCGTGATAAATAGTAGCGTATGTGTTAATCCAGAGTCTCAAATTTCATGAAAATTGGTCCAGCCTTTTAAGTGTAAAGAAGTAACTAACACACTTACACACTCATAAAATTTCATCTTCATGATATTAGTATGATTTGGATTTTTTTTATTTGTAAAGGTATATTCCATATTGGTCCCATTTTAATCGGCAACCAGTTCTTATGGTGAAACACTAATACAAATTCATTTATTTAGGATTTTTCATAATTGGATGATAGAGTGTTAAATTATATCCCACAGTAATTGTTTTGTATAAATTATTTCACAAAAACTTTTAAATAAACGAACGGTATTCGGAGTACTGCAGATATTTCGCAATATGGTCCCAGGACGCTATTAGCGCTGTGACTTACAATAAATGCAATACTATACCACAAAAACCTGCTATTCCGTAAGTTTTATTGTTAACTAGCTGACCCAGCGAACGTTGTTTCTCTTTTTTAAAACAACTGGTGCGCCCCCTGTACTGACCGGGTTGTGCCTACTCAGAAACATTTCCCGGCGTGTACACAACAATTTACCAAAATTCTATTACAATCGGTTTACCCTTATTGCGCGAGTCCGACTCGCACTTGACCCTTTCTGTCATTAAAAACTGCCCTTACAATAACGAACACAACAAAAAAGAATTAACCAATTTGGTTTTTCCTTTTTTTGCTGAATATCATATGATTCTCTAAGATATAACAATTTCGTGGAACTATAATGTTAGTAAAAGCTGCAATTGTGAAATCTTAGGTCTTTTATGTGTATAGTCCTTAAGTTTGTAAGGTAGGCGGATGAAATTTCAGGACTCAAATATACCCTCTAAAGAAATAATACAATAAGAATCTTCCCTTCTTGCGCTGATTTTGACTAATATTCATGTTTTAAAGTGCCTTATTTTTTTTAACTCTGTGGAAGAAAACGCTTGGCATAATACTTATCATAAATGTCCGTCCATACTTTTTTTAAGGACCAATGTTTTACACACATACTGCAACATGTTCATTGCACTTATAAGTTATACAAATTTAAGAAAATTATTAGCCTTAAATAAAACTTCAGAAATAGTTACAACACATATTTAGTATATACCTTTAAAATAAAGCAACAAAAAACATACCTGCAAGAAGCAGGACCACCACTACAAGTTGCAGCAGACACGTCCGCATGGTTGACCGTTCCGTTTGAGACTGACCGATAACCAAAGATCTACAACAATTTATAATGAAAGGATATTGATTGTAGGTACTTCTGTTTATCTCTAGTCACAACACAGCAGATAAATTATAAGTTTACAAAGTTCAAGTCGGGGCCTTCAGTTATTTAGACTAGTCGAGGCTTGAGCCTTCGCTTGCTATTTTGTCAGATATAATCAGATCCAATGTTTAATAAAATATTCTATATACCTACACGTTCGTACCCAATATTCTTTTTTTTTTTTTTAATACCACTAAGGTCGCAAACAACGACACGGTCCGCCTGATGGTAAGCAGTCACATTGGCCTATGGACGCTTGCAACACCAGGGGCATCACTCGCGCGTTGCCGACCCTTCAAAAATCCAATAACTTCTTTTATGAATAACCCCACACTGTACTCCTTAGAGAAAATCTTGGCAGGGAGCTCATTCCACAACCCAAGCGTTCGCGGGAGAAAGTGTCTCTGCGACCATTAAAGTGTGAGAATGAATTCCCTGCCGATGGCGAGCGGTGCGATGGTAGAAAGTAGTATGTCTCCACATATCGTATTTATCTAATGAATGTTGTAATGAATGTTTCGGTTGTGGTATCGCTTTACGTCAAAGTCAAGTTAAATCATGAAACTTACATAAAACAGTTTGACAATAGGCAAGTTCCTTCTGAGTGGCGTCGCAATAGCAAAACCTCATTTTAGCACAAATATTACTCCCATCCAATCCAAGCGCAGCTGATAATTTCAGTGCCACTTTTATTGTTTAAACGAAACGCGTTTCGACAGCTGTCAAAAAGTAGTGCAAATACCGATCACCTAACAAGGGTCGTAGAAGCAATATTTCGTAGCAAAACTGCTTAAACGTAACGCTGAAAGTCAACATTAGATTTGGCTACTAAACTGCTTACATTTCTGCTACGAAGTAGTTATATGGAATGACCTGAATAAAAGAAATCGATAATGAATCAGGGAATTGAACGTGATATTAATCCTTATCCAAACAAATACGTTATGCATCAAAAGTATTTAATTTGAAACAAAATTGCCCTTTCGATCATTTGAATTCAATGAATATCTTAGGAGATATCGCAGTTTTAAAATAACATCGCAGCAAAATAATGATCAAGTACTGCGTGCGCGTTTATGATGTGCAAGGCTCGCGGGCAGTCATGAGGGCGAAGGACGTTCTAAAGTGCTTTTCGCGCGAAAACTCTGTACGTATTATACCGCTTTCTAACTCTTTTTTATGTGTTAAATTCACATATTTTTCCTTTATTCGTTTATTCATCCATTATTAGTTTGCAAATTGCTCAAAAATATGGTATCTATTCTGTGTAATATATTTTTTTTTTTTATACCACTAAGGTGGCAAACAAGCCTACGGTCCGCCTGATGGTAAGCGGTCACCGTAGCCTATGGACGCTTGCAACACCAGGGGCATCACTGGCGCGGTGCCGACCCTTCAGAAATCTAATAACTTCTTTTTTGAAGAACCCCATACTGTAGTCCTTAGAGAAAACCTTGGCAGGGAGCTCATTCCACAAACCAAGGGTTCGCGGGAGGAAGTTTCTCTGAAACCGCACTGTACGCGACCATTTTGGTTCCAAAGTGTGAGAATGAATTCCCTGTCGATGGCGAGCGGTGCGATGGTAGAAAGTAGCCGTGGGCATCATTTCGAACAATTCCTCAGAACACAATCCATTGTACAAGCGGTAGAACACACACAGGGAGGCAAAGTCTCTCCTCAGACTTAAGGGCTCGATACCGCAAGTGAGTTTGGGATCGTCGACAATTCTCACAGCCCGTCCTTGAACCGAGTCAAAAGGGCCCAGCTGGTATCCGGGTGCACCCGCCCATAAATGAGCACTTAAAGTGAAATTCTTGGAAAATAATAATATTGTGTCTGTCGAGGTCTGTTCTTAGAAATACTTGGGAACTTTAGTAAATAAAACTTATCACACGTATAATTATTATTTTGTACAGCTGCTATATCACTCAGTCGCGTTTGCACGAAATAGGTTTTTTGTGATTTGAGTAAAAAAAAGGACTTGGACAGGGGTTTTACCTTGTAGAGGTACAGTCGGTCTGCAAAAAGGTTGTGCGCTTTGGGTCTTTGTCATACTACAATTTTATTAAATTTTATTTTGCGCACTGCGCATGCATCTTTGATCTGTTGTCAACGAAAAACTTTAAAATAATAATTGTTTAAAAATTTCAATACAAACCAAAGATAATCAACTGTTCGGCCCAAAGAATATGCCCCGGAAAGTGCTAAAACAAAAAAAAAATTAAACCTTTAACTTTTTAACTAACTTCATAAAAAATTTAAGAAAAAAAACAATCGGGTCAAAAGATGCACTAAAAAGGTAAAAATAATTACTTATTGCCAAAAATCTGATCTGAAATACAGTTTGAAGTTGGAGTCTATGTACTTTACAGACTTCACTTCAAGAAAGAAGGAAGATCTAGAATTGGAAAACGGTCATATTATTCTGTGTCTGGGTGAAGGTATTTATGACATTTTGTATGGGACATATAATATAAAGCCATATTAGTCCAGAAACACTGCTATCAGAAACAGTGTTGTGGGGGCGACCACCTGTCACGCAGGACTAAAGTATTTTGTGAAAAGAGGCTGGCTGTGATTATGACGTGGATGTGTTCCCAGCTACGGCTTAACTTCTTCGGGGAATAAAAACCTTTACCAACACTCTGGCCATCCCATCGCTATCCCGCTCCCTGCCAAGGTTTTCTCTAAGGACTACAGTATGGGGTTCTTCATGAAAGAAGTAATTGGATTTTTGAAGGGTCGGCAACGCGCGAATGATGGTGGTGTTACAAGCGTCCATAGGCCACGTGAACGCTTACCATCAGGCGCCACCTTAGTGGTATTAAAAAAAAACGTTATGATATACATACGTACAGGTCTTATAAGACAGCAGTCGTAAACTAAGTCAGATACCTTACGGGTGACATGTCAACTCTGATAGTCAAGTGGCATCTAGCTCGTTAAATGTCTACCAATTTGCACTATGGCCAAAGCTTTCATTCTTTAATAAAGTGCCCATGTTCTTGTTGTGGGGAAAAACAATGGGTCAGGCATGTGCCACATATTAATTAAGTTTAAAGAAAGAAATAGATAACCTAATTAAATTAAAAAAACAAAAACCCAATTTACCATTTACAACTTTCCTGTTTACAAATTGTGAACAACAAGCGTTAAGAATTATACCACATCTGATGTAATATTTTTGCTATTTCAATCTACGTAGGTATAGTTAAACGTTATTAAGTATGTGCTTGCAATCAACAAACTACTGGTGCGAACACAGACCTTTTTACGCTACGCTAAAGACCAACACAACGCGGAAAAGAGATATACTCATTACATGAATGCTGCTCAAGCGAAAAAGAGACAGATAACCATGTACAAATATGTCGATTATTTTTCGAGTAGAAGCTAGGGCCTGATTCCCGTGCGGGTAGAGATATTCTCGAATTCGAGATGTATTTAATTGATTTGATCATGGCTTGTTAATCGCGGTAACTGTTTTAGTTGATAGATCGACTAGTTTGAACTAGATATGTTGAAAAAACATGGGGGATATCATTTACAAATAGTTTTTCGTATTCTTAAAATCTCTTCGACATGCATCGAGTGGTCGGTAGCAGTAGAGATTCCCATCGGTCGCACGAAAAGTGGTATGAAAAAGAGTCAGAATTAGTGAGTGAGGCTAAATAGTATTTTATTTTGGGGGGAAGGGGCGTCAGTAATATATATCAAAATAGAAAGTTATACGGAAACACCCTTTTTTCAAAAATGGGTTCATATGTTATTCTTGTGCCTTTTGGGTCACAGAAACCCCTGTTGAATCCCTCTTTTTTTTACGTGTTTACAAAGGACTACAAAGTGTAGTGCTCAGCCATGGTGTCTTGTTGTTTAGCTAATTGTTACGTCACAGGAAGAAATATCCCGGTCAATCATACGTTTCACACGTAAATACGAAGTTTCCACGCATTTTTTCCAATTTATGTTAAAATATTGCCTCAGAATAGAACGGTTCTATTTAATTATATTTTAAGTAAAATAGTAAAATGTTTGGATACGCTAGGGCTTGACAAAATGACGGCGATCAGTATTTCGATATCTTTTGAGGTAATTATTTATTTGCATCCAGAGTAGGAAAATAAAAACAAATTCATTTTAAAAATATTTCTTACAAATATTACTGGAGCACACGTGGTTAAAATTATTTTTAACATTAACATAGTAACATAAAAACCGGTCAAGTGTGTGCTAGGACAAGCCGAATAAGGAATAGTACTAGGCAAAGGTTGGCTAGCAAACTGCAGACGTGGTGTAGGGGGAGAGGGGATACGCTACTTAGCTCGTGTCGAAAAGAGCACGTAACCGAGGTCAATGCTCCCGGACACAAACATCCTGATTCAACCGTTCATTTGACGCAATGTTATAAATTCTTTCTTAAAGAACCCTATACTGTAGTACTAAGAGGAAACCTTGGCAGGGAGCTCATTCCACTATCCAAGCGTTCGCGGGAGGAATTTTCTCTGCAACCTCACTATACTAATATAGTGTGGGGTGTCGTTGCGTCGTAAGATAACTCGATAAAAATACTAAGGGTATGTGAAAACCATTTAGAGTTGCGTTTGCAAAATATTAAGCTTTAAAATTTTTGTTAGAGCCCAGTGTCCCCCCACTGCCAGTAAAATGGCTATTCTTGAGTGTATAATAAAAATCATTGTAGAAGTCATCAATATATCGAAATAAAAAAAAAAAACTTTTATAGCTAAGGAGTTTGAAAAATATAGTCGGAAAAGTAAAAATTTCGTATAAATTCCATTAGATGGAACTTAGATGAAGTTACTTTAATAAATATAAGTTTATGAACCATGTAATATTACCGAAAAATAAAATTATAAAATTCTGAATAAGTACTAATGCTTACTTAATTAAAAACCATATTTACGTGCGCATAACGCATTGGACTAGGCGGCGCAGCGGCGGGGCGGTGGCAAATCGAAGTAACAAATCCAGCGAGTGGCAGCTGCGCTCATAAGCGAATGCTGTTCGGATGTGTTTCTCGAACGACCTATACGTTATTGATTTGCACTGTAAAAGTTTGGTTTTCGATAGATTTGAAAGTATCGTTTGAAAAGCTTTATTTTTTTTATTTAAATTTTCAATTACTACGGTGAAAAACTCTAACTGCGTGAACCGAAACACACTTGGCCGGTTTTTGTCTCGTCCAGCATCAGATCTGGAGCATTAAATTCAAGAAAAATGCTCTTCAAGATTAATATAACTATGTAATTCAAACACCATCTATTATTAACAATATTCCAGTTCTATTAGGATTCCCCTCAAATCGTAAAGCATTAATTAAATATAACTACTTAACATTTTTTTGTTTACATGGGAACGTCCAAAGTTTTCAATTTTTCCACCGTCACATCGCGAGCCAAGAGTTATTAGTAATATATCGATAATGCACAATGTCGGTAGTGTACGTAGGCAACACTATTCTCAACCCACACAAAGACAGTTACTAACACTTACTAAATTTTTTTTTTGGTATTGTTTATCTTTTACATACCATATATAGGCTGCGAACATACAAAACAGTTCTTTCGTGTAGACTACAAAGTGTCATGAAGTACAGTTTGTCTTAGAAATAAATAAAAAATAAAGAAATTATTTAAGTTTAAGTTATTTAGGTTCGATTTAAGCCATCATATTTTCCCTATTTCCTATCTTTAGATGAATTAGATTTTGACAAAGTCTCTACAAAAAAGTCGCTAAAGGTTTGATTTTAGAACCGGCTCTATTGTTCTGGGACATCCCAGCGGAGGGTACTCACGCAAGGGTATTTACGCAACTAGAGTTAATGTTAATATTTGCGTCACGCATGATGTTGGAATATTATAGAATATTTATAGGTATTCTTTATTGGAATAGAACTACACAGTGTAGTATGAACGTAAGCAGGTGGAATCGAACTTAGGTTGCAGGTACGGTCCAGGGTACTTACCTATCAAGTGACAATTATTGGCTGAACAATCGCTTTGTCTTCCTCAAATCAAACTCAATTGCTTCAAAACTGAATAGGAAACGATCAGTCCACTAGAAAAATAAATAATCCATACTAATATTATAAATGCGAAAGTAACTATGTCTGTCTGTCTTTCTGTTACTTCTTTACGCTGAAACCGCTGTACCGAAGAAATTTAGCATGGAGATATTTTGAATGCAGTGGAAGGAAATAGGCTACTTGAAAACGTCCTGTTAGTTGTTTTTTTTTCGGGCAAAAGTTGGAGTTTATTTCTATGCAGATATCTATAAAAACAACAGCACTATCAAATATCAAAACCCGCTGTGAATTGCTCTGAATGTATTTTATGACAAATAACGTTATGACAAATTAAGGCGTGTTTATTTTCTACTTTTTGGCTGTTAATATAAAAATTATATAAAAAGACATATAATTATAATTATTAACTTTGCACTCAATACGTAAAACCTATCAAGTCATCAGTAAGTAGCATTTACAACTTTGGAAACATGCATGTTTTCAGTTTCAATCAAGATTTTGATATCCATACTAATATTATAAATGGGTTAGTGTATGTGTGTCTGTTTGTTTGTCCGTCTTTCACAGCAAAACGGAGCGACGAATTGACGCGATTTTAAGTGGAGATAGTTGAAGGGATTGAGAGTGACAAAGGCTACTTTTTGTCTCTCTCTAACCCCCCGTACTTTCCTAATCTTTAGACGTGCCCGCGGGAATAACTATAACCGAGCTTAAACGACCTATTTCTTTTTAGGTATAATTAAGAAGTCATTAGTATAATTACCGATACGCCGATAACGATTTAGGGCGGGTGGAGCCGCGGGCAAAATTCATTAAATACTTAATTAATTAATTAATTACCTGCTATCCCATTAATATTACAAATGAGAAATTTTGGATGTATGTTACTCAATCACGCTTTAACCACTGGATGGATCAGGATGAAACTTGGCACCCTTATAAGTTTTCATTCCGGAAAATTCAGAAAATCCTACAGAAGGAACTATACCCAAATTCCACGAACGAACCATAGCAATTGTTTGCTACAGCCAACATCTGTAGTATAATCAAAAAGTTGCTGTAAGAATTCCACGCCGATAACCAAATTTAGGGCGGGCGGAGCCGCGGGCAAAAGCTAGTAGTAAAATAATATGATACACAAATTAACATATTATTATCCCACTAATATTATAAATGTGAAAGTCTGGATGATTGGTTGTTTGTTAGGTACTTAATTACGCTTCAACCACTCGATCTATCGGGATAAAACTTGGCCCACATATAGGTTAGGTCCTGGAATAGGACGTAGGTTACTTTTTAGTCCGAAAAAAATAAAAGTATAGCTACAGCGAACTACATAAGTATAATTAAGGAGTTAATTAAAAAGCTCCATGACGATAACCGAATTAAGGAGCCGCTCGTAAAATCAAGTTAATAATATAAAAAATAATAATTAATAATAATTAAAATTAAAATGTAACGGTCTGTATGTTTGTTTGCTATTAATTTACGTCGCAACGGTGGTGTAACAAATTTAGAAAATTTCGGCGCAAAGATAGTTGAAGGGACAAATAAATAAATAAGATAGATAATAATAAGAATAAATTAAGAGAAGAAAAAATAATCTTTTTTTTAAACCTATAATCAATTTAAAAAATTGCCTCCTAGCTCTGGCTCTGGCCCAAAAAGAAATCATGAATCATGTATTCTATAGCAAAACGCAAATAAAGGTAAATCCTTACTTAATATTATAAATTCGTTAGTGAGTTTGGTTGTTAGATTCAATGTTTCTTTTTTTTTGAAAGCGTTTTTTTGCTGAAAAACAAGTTTCAGCAAAAAAACGCTTTAATAAGAACTTAAAAAAGAAATTAATAATACTAAAAACTTTTATTTATTTTATTTAAAACATGACAGTAAAACATCAAACGTTTTTGTTCTTAAAAAATCTTATAATGTGTATTTACGCTACTACTACCGAAGACACTCAGTAATCCGACAGCCATATTTTTTCCCCGATCATTTGAATGGCCGTACAGTTTGGGATTCTTCAGGAAGGAAGTGACGCGAGTAATACCTTTAGTGTTGCTAGCGTCCAAAAGATATTCTTTATTTCCTTTTCGTACAAAAGACATTTCAAAAATGTTACAAACCAATTTTTTTATTATTTATTTAGTTATAAGGTATTTTTAGAACGTTATACATCGTCTCTAGAAAATATGTGTGGTTTGTAGATAGCGTTTCTGCTAAAAATGGCACACTTTAGTAGAAACGCGAGAAAGTTTTACATTAATAATATGAATAGTATGTGAATGTATATGTATAGTAATTTGATCCCTTTAACACAATCTACTATAATATCATATACTGCATGGAAATATGAGAGGACATGCTAATGAATACCTTATTCTAATGGTTCACCATGGTCTGAAACAGGGAATTGATGTACCTACAAGTAAATGTATTGATCATTTTATAGTCAAGTGCTTCATCGAATGGCAAACAGCGGTTTTTGAACAACTAACAGATCATTCTCCTATATTATTGTATATAAATAAAGCAAACGTTCAGAAAAAAATATCTTCTTGTGACAGAGTATCAGTAAATATGGATGGTGTACGAGATAGCCTAAGCAAAGAAACGTGGGATGACTTATACAATATAACAGATGTTGAACAAGTAGCAGAGCTGCTGACCACAAAAGTTCACAAAGTTATCGGAGAAAATACTAAAACCTATAAAGTGCCAAGAAGGCAAATACCTGTTAAGCCACTTAACAATTGAGGTCATAAAAATGATACGAAAACGGGACAAACTACATAAGAACCTAAGAAAAACACCAAACGACTTAGAAGCTAAAAACAAATATACCTCTTACAGAAAAGAATGTAATAATAAAATAAAAAGAGTAAAGTCAGAGTATTATAAATCTCAGCTAGAAAAATGTACAGGGAATACTAAGGGTACCTGGAAAATTATAAAAGAGGCTTGTGATCTTAAATCTAATAGGGTGACATCATCTGATTTACTCACAATAAATAAATCACCAAATTTTGCACTTAATGAGGTCAAGAAATATTTTACTGAAATAGGACCTAACCTAGCAAACAATATTATGCATAAAATAAATTTAAATGAAAATGAATTATCTAGTAGATTCAAAACTACTACCACGCCTCTCAAATCAATGTGTTTCTTTAATACTGACGCTATAGAGACTAAAAGCATTATTAATAACCTAAAACTGACAGTGCTCCTGGCTATGATAATATATCTGCTTAGACAGTGTAAGATTTAGCCTTATACCTTGTAGACCCAATTACTTATATGTGTAACCTTTCATTGGAGACTGGTATTTTCCCCAGTATACTTAAAAAGGCTATTATCTGCCCAATACATAAAAGTGGTGAAAAAAATATAGCTAGTAACTATAGACCAATATCTTTGTAAACTACATTTTCAAAGATATTGGAGAAATAAGTGCACAAAAGACTGGTTAACTACATTGAAAAAAATAATTTACTGAGCAATAGTCAATACGGTTTCCGAACAGGTAGGTCAACGGAAGACGTAGTTATTAGATTGACATCTCTAATTACTTCACACGTAGATAAGGGTGAGAAATGTATTGGTGTTGACTTACAGAAGGCCTTTGATACCGTCTCAATTCCAATCTTATTAAAACACCTAGAACACATTGGAATCAGAGGTGTAGTTCTTAGCTGGTTTAGTGACTATTTTACTCAGAGATCACAATGTGTGCGAGTAGATAAGCATCTGAGCTGTGATGCACTTATGGATTTCCCCAAGGCAGTACTCTAGGTCCCACACTTTTCCTAATTTACGTCAATGAGTTGTGTAAGACAGATCTAAAAGGTGGTGATCTAATTATGTTTGCAGACGACACCGTAGCGTTATTTCATGAATCTACTTGGAATAAAGTTTTTAACCTAACTGAAGTAGAGTTAAACAAAATAACATTATGGTTAGAAAATCATCTATTATCTTTAAACGCGAACAAAACTTGCTGTGTCTGTTTTAGTAAAACAGCTGCATCTACTCCATGCAGTAACCTGAAACTTATACCCTAATACACACGTTCCCGTGCAACCTTGTTAACAAAGCACAAGAAAAAGAAGCATGCAACTGTACTATACTCAATCGGGTTAGCACGGTTAAATATTTAGGTGTGACGATTGATGAACATCTAAGTTGGCAGCATCATGTTGCTCATTTAGCCACTAGAGTTAGACAGTTAATTTATATTTTTAAAAACCTACGTTCCTTTACCAGTCTTAATTTAAGAATACAAATATATAAAGCGCTTTGCGAATCTTTATTAAATTATTGCATATGTTCTTGGGGTGGCGCTGCAAAGAGTCATATTATACTACTAGAACGAGCACAAAGAGGACTACTAAAAGTGTTAATGTTTCTTCCGTATAGATTTTCTACAGAAGAGGTTTACGACAAAACGAAGACTTGACGTTCAGAAAATTATATGTCCTACGTTCCCTGCAAAGATATCAAAACAGTACATCTCATACACCTCTAACAGAAAACAACAAACGACGTAGTTATTGTCCGATACCTCCAGTTAAAAGTACATTTGCCCAGAAACAGTATATATGTCTTGCTTCATGGCTTTACAAAAAATTTAATCATATCTATAAAACTAGAGACCTTTATAAAAATGCAATCAAAAATAAAATATACATTTGGCTTAACTCGTTAGACTATGATGGTACTGAACGACTTTTAACAGTTATCGCATAGACTTATATACTAAAACACAAGCCACATATACACGCACACACTCACGCACACACACACACACACACACAAAACACACATATTTAATTGTAAAAATATTAATTTATTGTTTTTATTTACTATTGTAATAACTAAGTTATTTGATGCCGGAAGACTATTTGTTGCAAATTCTTGCCCTTACAATTTGTATTAAGTTTTGTATTCTTAAAGCCAGAGACTGTAAGTGGTAACCAGCACTCCACTAAGATTATTTTTTAATATTATTTTTAAAGAAAACCAGTGGAAGAAGACACTGACTCCCGACATACAGTTTTTATAAACTAGTTCGGGGTTCGATGAGTTTAGAATTCTGTAAGATACACGATGACGAAGTTGTTATGGACTACTAGTCAACTATTAAGAGTTGATGATCTTCAAACGGCAAAACAGATTTTTATGAATCATAGCTTAGAATACTGTCGATCAAGTTGGCTTTCAAACAAGAAAAAAACTAAATCAAAATCGTATACTTACATACACTCTGTTCTTTTATTGAAAGGCTGTTAATCTCTCTGTTTGAGCCTTAACTATAGTATTCTTGATTTTAAGTTAATAAAATAAGACAAGTAAGAAAAAACAGCCTAGCTAGTATATATATATATACTAGCTGGCTTGGCAGACGTTGTTCTGCCCTTAAAGTTGATGCGCTGTAGCAACAAAGGGGTTACTATTACTCACGGCTCCAACCGTGCGGATTTCTATTAAATACTTACCCAATCCGGACATGTTAGGTCGATAAACTAATTAACACCGCCATCTGTTAGAAATGTATAGAAAAGGATTGAAGTCGGCATGATTTTTTCCGACATCTTGAACAATTATCGTCATATTTCAACAAATTAACACAAAACAATTTTAAACTATACCTATAAATTATCCTCTTGTATCACTCTATCTATGGATAAAAAAGCGGGAAAAAGCGAGGGAAGCGACTTTGTTTTTTACTTAACATATTTACATACATATACTACAGCATTGTGAGGGTATTTTATAATCCAGTGCAGTGTGTTAATAGGAAGACAAAAAATTATGAATTTAAATTTTTAAAATAAATTATATGTTTTATATTGATTTTCGAAGGAGCGCATGATAGTTAAAAGTAGAGCGTTTCACAACTGAACTGCATAATAATATTAACATAGAATGCACTCAGACTAATAAGGAACACAAATGTTAATAAGGAACACAAATGTCAGTATTTCTACAAACAGAGCCACGGATCCGCCCTTTTTCTTATACAAATAATATATTTAAAATCTATTTATGTATCTATTATTATTTATATATCACTTTTCTCAGCGTCAAAGAGCAAACTAGCTTTAGATCATATTTTCCATTGTGGCCCATTTGGTAAGCGTTTTGATAACCAGAGTCCCACGACACCGTCACCCAGCTTGGGTCATTATCAATGATACGACCTTTGTGTCCAGCTCCTCCATCCTAATGAAAAGAGAATGGGTATTAATAGAATATTGTTGCACAGTAAAAAGTAACTTCTAGCTTCCGAGTGTTAGTTTGGAGCTTGAATTTTCATAGTCTGTAACTTCGACTACAAGTTACTAACAAGGCTATGAAATTATTATATTCCTTCGAATAATATTAAAACGAAATTTGTTAAGTATTTAACGCTAATCATATGGTATTTCCTAATTCACGATATTGGAAGTCCCTGTATTTCAGAATCAGTGCCTTTCTCATTTATATTGATAAAGAATAAAAAATAACTTGGGGGTTGAAAAAACATAGGTAAAATAAATATAAAAATAACCGCACGTGTGTGTGTTTAGGTATTTTAAGTCCATGTTAGTTATAGTTAATATCTCACTTTAGCTTATATGGCTAGAGGTTATCTTACATACAACGACCGGTATTTTTTTATTTCATCAGGCGTAAAATCCATCATTAATATCCATTACTATGAATTTAATTTCTCTAATCTACTTCACCTCGGGGCAAACAGCAATGTTTTACGAGTCGCAAGTCGGGCTCCATATGGAGTACTGCTGCCATTCAGCTTGGCCCTTTTGACTCGGTTCAACGATGGACGGGCTGTCAGAATCGTCGACGATCCCAAACTCAAAAGCCGTATCAAACCCTTAAGTGCGAGGAGAGACTTTGCCTCCCGCTGTGTGTTCTACCTTGTAAATGTGGTGTGTTATGAGGAATAGTTCGAAATGATGCCCGCCGCTACATTCTACCATCGCATCGCTTGCCACCGACAGGGAATTCATCCTCACACCTCAGAACCTAAATGGTGTACGTGACAATGCGGTTTTAAAGAAACTTCCTCCCGCGAACGCTTACGTTGTGGAATGAGCTTTCTTCGTTTGTTTTCTTTAAGGACTATAGTAAGGGGTCCTTCAAGAAAGAAGTTTTTAGAGTTTTTGATGGCATTTGCAAGCGTCCATAGGCTGGGTTGACCGCTTACCATCAGGCGGCCCGTAAGCAATTGTTACTCATTAACGCCGCAAAGGATATCAAGAGACGGAACAGGATATAGGCTACTACGTATCCCGGAAAATTGAAAGGTACCCGCCCAAATAACTATGCCCAGACTTGACATGAACGAACTTTAACTTCAGCTTTAGGTTGATATAGCAGACTTCTTTCGTAAAATAAGGATTTGTCGTAGAAATCCTACGCCGATTACCAACTTTAGAGCGGGTAGAGCTGCCGAGAAAAGGTAGTAAACGCATATTACTAGACGCCTATGTTTTAGCTTATTATTACCTATGCTATAGCTTTTGCTTGAATACAGATGATAAAAAATGATCCTTAAATGTATTACACACGAGTGATTAGTTGCTAACAAATATTATGCCCCAAGTTCAATATATCTACAACGGATAAACATACAAACACACATACATCATAGCGTCCAAAGTAGCAAAAAAACGTCATGTGGTCTTAATTTCAGTTTGTCTTGAATAGTGAGATGTCATTACATGATTTACAGTTACACTATTGTATATAACACAAAATTGTTCATCTGTATATCTTCAAATAAATAAATCACGTTCCCATAAACCAATTTCTCCTTCTTATATCAAAGTACTGAGTGTTGATTTGAATACAGGTAAATTAGAAATTAGTCATATCTGTGACGCGATGTAGGTACTACCTAAATTCGCAAAATCTTAATAACTAGGTATCTTAGTAACTATTTAACTATTAGAGAGATACATATATGTGCATTTCCTAACAACCTAAACAAATTTCTAATTAGGTGTAAAGTTATATTTAAGTTACCTGATTGTCCCAACTCCAGTCTTTACCCCGAAATACACGATCCCCAACTTTCAAATCAGCGGCAAACGCAGGCCCAGATAGTTGAGTACATTGTGTAGCTGTAAATAACAAAGAATGAAATACATTGTAAAAATTATGTAACAATTTTATAACAAACAGATCGTGCCAGCATAAAATGTAGGGAAAAGGGGGTATTGGGAGACACTCATTATAAATCGAAAGTAATTTTTTTGCCATAATAAAACATAATTATCTCTTACTATAATATTATATCAGTCTGAAACAGTTTGTTTAGTTTTGGAATCATACTCTGGCTAAAATTGCACTTTCCTAAAAAAATCGGTTTGGCTGAAACCCATTCGTGCAGTCACCTTACGCGCACAATCCACAAGAATTGTAACGGTAACTAAACTCGTCACAAATATACACATCAGTGCCTATGGTAATACTCATAGTTTCAGCACCTTCGGTTATAATATAAGTTACATAACCTGGCTCTGTGGAGGAGTTTTATTCGAAGTTAAATGCATAAAACTTGGTATTTAGCCTTCAAGTTAAAAAATAAGATAAATATGTTTTACCGTTTTTGGAAAATCATCCCCCTAAAATGATAAACACGCACCTACTCATACCTTCAGAATTAAAAAGCCCCCTGTACCATGGATCACTGAAGAAATCCGCAAGGCGATGGTTAAGAGAGACAGAATATCTTTCAAATTTAAGAAGAACCGTAGGGATTCTACTTGGAATTTTTATAAAGCTGCAAGAAAAAGATGCAACCAGCTGGTAAGGACAGCCAAACGCCGATTTTTTTAAGATAGTATTGTCAATTCTTCTCATAATGATAAATGGAATAAGGAAGAAGCAGCCACGCAGAAGTTGCAGGCAGAAGCTAGTATTTCAATAAAAATATATCACAATACGATTTCCTAGAGATTCACTAAGATATATTTTATTCTAATAGCTCACCTTTACTTCATGTATACGAAAAAATATGACAAAAGTGCAGAAAACAAAAACAACACAGTCTCCTCATCCAAATGAATGACGCGACCTAGCATACGGACTCCCACTATCCTATCTTCCCCTATCTCCACAGAAGTCAACATTTATTTTCGTATCGGTATATTCATGCATTTCAAATAGCTTAAGAGTTCGAGTTGCTCTCGACCACTATGTGAACTTTTTTTAATAATTTAATTTAAATTTAATATTTCAATTTTTAGGTTTCTGTTTGAGCACGTAGGTGCGTTGGTAGTCATTTACTAAGAAGGTCAGTGATGGTACTATACATATATTTTATACCTATATACAGTCTCTAGTCAGAGAGAGGTTGTGCGTGCACGGCGAGGTCGAATGTAGAGAGCGGTGGAGAGTGACCATACTGCATAAAGTGATGTTAATTATACTGTGTCAAAGCGAAACTTTTGAAGGCAAGTAAGCCTTTTACCTATTGCGATAACTAAAACAATATTCTTACCGTTTTTTGTCATTCACTTTCATTGTTTTTCTCTTATAAACGATTTATAACACCTAAAACAAAACAGTGAATAAGGCTAGTGCTTACCTGCTTAGCATGATCTAAGAGTATGTTATTATACTTTGTTAGTACAATAGTAGAGACGGCCACACGCTAAAGTGCAGCATTGGGATATATAGGATTGGTTTATTTTTCTCTTATTACCCAAACATTTACTAATTATATTACGCTAATTAGGACATTTTGTAAGTTCCATACAAAACAATTCGCTCAGAAATTACGTTTTTAATTAAATTGGCAACAAAAATGTAAAATTTTGAGGTTATGGTTACATTAATTATTCGTAACAAAAATATTACCTGTTAGTTAATAGAATGTGACAAATTACAATTTATATTACTTGTACTTTCTGTGATTTGGTCCTAATAGGAATGATGATCGAACTTTTAAAACAGCAAAGGAAATAATCCATCTTTTGTTAATATTTATCTACGTACACCGACAGTTGAGCTGCACACCCAGCAGTGACTTATGATGATAGTGTTGTCCTCGTGTTGTCATATCCAGCAAATTGCTACCCAATATCTGTATGTTGTAATTTATAATATTTTACGGAATTTGTGTAATATCACAGAAATTACGGTATTTTGGTAACCTCACTACAGCTATAAAATGAAATAAAATCTGCCAGCATAAAGAATAGATAAAAAAAAATTCTGAAAGATATAGAATATTAAACGTTATTATTTTCTTTCTTTTTTATGTCGTTTTATGAGTGACATTATAACCAGTAAATATTTTTTACATTTCGCAATTTTAATACGGCACTTAAGTAACAGGACATGACGTTCAAGTAAAAGAATTGTAAGACTTTTGTAATAAAAGTAATATTTTTTCTTTGTTATGTTAAAAAAAAATCACTAATCTTAAATAAAATTAAAGATTTAAGCACGAAGTAACAGGTTAATTGTTTACATTTACAAGCAGTGACTAAATTTTGAAGTGAAAACTTCTTTAGCGGCGTTGTGCACTTTTTTTGGTATGGGTAAAAAATGATAAACTCGCGTCAGGTCACGTGTCCTAATCGTGGAAATTCGTAAGACGGAAACCGTAATGCTACGCGTATTATAATTTTTATTTTTAGTATTCGCGATTATGAGAATACAGGGAGGTTGGATATGGAATTTTAATTCTATGACAGATTGCGATGTCAAATATACTATTTCACTTCTGCCGGCACTTCCGGAGTGCAACTCGTCGTTTATTACTTAGATACCGCCTACGGTAGTTTTTTAATTGTAAATGTTTAGCTAAATGCCCCAAATTGTCATGCCTATTAGGTGTGGCCGTTTGCAATTTCACTTATTCTGTGCTAGAACGTTGGGTTCCGTAGCACGAAGAAATTGTATTGAAGGTAAAGGCAGGCTTTGTTCTGCCCTTAATATACTTACCCAATCCGGTCATTTTTATGTCGATAAACTCACTTACACCGCCATTTGTTAGAAATGTATCCAAAAAACCTCACAGTCGGCATGATTTTTTCACAATTTAGTTTCACAACAATTATCGTCATATTTCAACAAATTAACACAAAACAATTATAGACTATCCGTATAAATCATACACTTGAATCACTCTATCTATCGATAAAAAATTTAATTACAATTTAAATTTGTTGCGTAGTAATAAATATCGAAGCGTACATCGCTACAGACGATAAAAAGTAATATATATGTATTTGTATCCGTTGTTTGATATCCATAACACAAGCTTTGCTTTCTTTAGGGCCAAACGACGCTGTATGTAATGTCCAAATATATTTATTTATTATATACTACATCTTTGTGAAGGTATTTTATAAACCAGTACAGTGCATCAATAGCATGACAAGAAATTGTAAATTTAAATTTTGAAAATTTATTTGTTTAGAATAAATTTTTACAGGTCTAATTGGACCTTTTCATCATCTCTTTTTGGCAATATATAAAAAATAAAAATCATTAGTGTGTAAACAAGTTATTTTTATTATAAAAAAAGTGGAATTTCAGCAGTTTTAAGACTTCCCATTCGCCACAGCCTTTTTCTTATACAAATGATATACATATTTGAAATTCATATCTCTGTCACTAACTTATCTAAGTTTGCGTCACAGTACAAGCTAGCTTCAGGTCAAATTTTCCATCGTGGCCCATTTGGTAAGCGTTTTGATAACCAGAGTCCCAGATCACCGTCGCCCAACCTGGGTCAGTATCAATGATACGACCTTCGTGTCCAGGTCCTCCATCCTAATGCAAACAGAATAGAAATAAATTTTATTTATTTGCATAGCGAAAAGTAACTACAAGTTGAACCAAGTGTTAATTTGAACCACGAGGGTTACGGATGACATCAGAAACACGAGTGCAGGAAGAAGTTACTATAAACGAGGTTCATAGTCAGTAACTTTAACTTTAAGTAACTAACAAGGCTATGAAATTGTTATACACCTTCAAATAATATTAATATAAAATATGTTCAGTATGATGTTAATAATATAGAAAATCCCTGTCTGTGTTTCAGGAATCGGTGCCTTCCTCAGTAATATTGACAGAATAAAAAGTACCAGGTGGGTTGAAAACACAGGACATATAAGTTGAAAGATATACATACAAATAACAAGTTTTAAATTACTAAGGTAACTAAACTAAAACAAAGGTACGATTACGATTAACAATTTTAGTAAAAATGATTATCAAAAACTCGCCTAATAAAGTCAAAGGTAGGTAAATATTTGCGGTTTAAAGAAAACAAATTACAATGACAGATTATGTGTGTATGTAAGCGTGTTTGTGTATGTGAGCGTGTTTGTGTGTACGTGTGTGTTTGCGTGTGTGTGTGTGTGTGTGTGTGAAGAGTTCATATGTAATATGTTATTATTCTTTGTTATTTAAGATTTCTTCACTGAAAACCCGCAATGAAAAGTAAATGTATAAAATGTGTGTATAAAATATATATAAATAGATCATATAACTAATGTGTTTTGCTTACAGTTGGACAAACAATTATAAAATTACTTAGTGGTAGGAGGAAAATGTATTTTTTTCTACACATCTATATAATGTTTTACACAGTGCGTTGCGTGCATTTCTTATTTACCTAGGTATATTCACCTTTTACATTTTTCTAACGCACAAATTTATACTTGGTACGTTGATATAAAAAGGAGAAACTGATTTGGGAACGTGATTTATTTATTTGGAGAAATACAGACGAATTGATGAATGATTTTTTTTATACCACCACAGTGCTTGCGGCTCGACTGGTGAGAAGTGGTCACCGCAGTCTCTAGACGCTACCTGCATGGGGCATTACTCGCGTGTTTCCGACCCTTAAGAAATCTTGTTCTTTCTTGAAGAACCGCATACTGTAGTCTTGAGAGAAAGTCTTGGCAGGAAGATCATTATAAAATGTAAGCATTAGCGAGATGAAGTTTCTCTTAAACCGCATGTGATGACCTTCACTATTCAAGACCGACATTAATTAATACGACACAAAGTTTTTTCATACAAATAAGGTGAAAAACAAGCTTACGGCCAGCCTCGTGGCCACCATGATGTATATGGTAAATGTATCTGTATGTTTTAATTCGTTGTAGATATTACGAACTTGGGCATAAAATATAGTAATTTACTCTCAGTTCATTTATGTTTATTACTTTAGGGATATTTTTTCCAATTCAAGAAGCCTGTGTTTTTTTTTTTTTTTTTTTTTTATACCACTAAGGTGGCAAACAAGCTTACGGCCCGCCTGATGGTAAGCGGTCACCGTAGCCTATGGACGCTTGCAACACCAGGGGTATCACTTGCGCGTTGCCGACCCTTCAGAAATCTAATAACTTCTTTCTTGAAGAACTCCATACTGTAGTCCTTGCAGAATACCTTGGCAGGGAGCTCATTCCACAATTAAGCGTTCGCGGGAGGAAGTTTCTCTGAAACCGCACTGTACGCGACCATTTAGGTTCTAAAGTGTGAGAATGGATTCCCTGCCGATGGCGAGCGGTGCGATGGTAGAAAGTAGCCGTGGGCATCATTTCGAACAATTCCTCAGAACACAACCCATTGTACAAGCGGTAGAACACACACAGTGAGGCAAAGTCTCTCCTTAGACTTAAGGGCTCGATACCGCAAGTGAGTTTGGAATCGTCGACAATTCTCACAGCCCGTCGTTGAACCGAGTCAAAAGGGCCAAGCTGGTATCCGGGTGCACCTGCCCAGAGATGGCAGCAGTACTCCATATGGGGCCGAACTTGCGACTTGTAAAGTAACAACCTTTGCCCCGACGTGAAGCACTGCTTCGCTCTGTTGAGTACACCAAGTTTTTTGGACGCCAGCTTCACCTTATCTGATAAATGATCTCGGAACTGAACATCGCTGGAGATGTCGACACCAAGGATCCCAATGCTCTTGGAGATGGAGAGGGGAGTGTTCTGGAATTGTGGGACTACAGTGAATGGAGTTTTCTTAGCGGTGAACGCGCACACTTGTGTCTTTGTAGGGTTGAATCGGACCAAGTTTACCCGTCCCCAGTCAGAGACCTGGGACAGTGTGGTCTCGATTTGAGACACAAGTTCTCCGCGGTTTTCCTCCACAACGGAACGAGGGATGTTTGCACGACCCGTGTAAAAAGCGTCTCCAGTACTGTCATCTGCATAGCAATGTATGTTGTTCATGTCCAACATGTCATTGATATGCAGTAGAAACAGCGTAGGAGACAGCACAGAGCCTTGCGGGACACCAGCATTAATGTCCATGCTATCAGAGCAACTACCGTCAACTACGGCTCGTATGCGTCTGCCGGACAAAAAGCTAGCCACCCATTTGCACAAACCCTCGGGCACTCCGTAAGATGGCAACTTCGATAGAAGACCGCGGTGCCAGACCCGATCGAACGCCTTCGCTATGTCCAGGCTACATGCCAATGCCTCCCCCTGACTCTCAATGGCTAGTGCCCATCGGTGTGTGAGATACACTAGAAGGTCACCAGTCGAGCGACCGTGGCGAAAGCCATATTGGCGGTCGCTGAGCAGGTCATGTTTTTCTAGGTATCTCAAAAGCTGTGTGTTGATCACACGCTCCATCACCTTAGAGAGGAGAGAGGTAATAGCGATAGGCCTGTAATTCGATGGATCTGATCTATCGCCCTTTTTGGGCACCGGGTGCACATTCGCAGTCTTCCATGAAGACGGAAATTGCCTAGTGTGGTAGGAAAGCGCGAAGAGGCGCGTGAGTACAGGACATAACTCAGGAGCACACTGCTTAAGCACCACTGCTGGTATACTGTCTGGCCCACTCGACTTATGAACGTCTAGAGAGAGCAACGCCCGCCTGACCTCCCGCTGCGTTATGGAGATTTCCGGCATGGTCTTACCGCACCACGGTATAGTAGGTGGTACAGCGCCTTCATCGTTCATATTCGAGTTCGAGGCAAAGAGACTGCCCAGTAGATCGGCTTTCTCTTTAGCACTATGGGCCAAGTCACCATCGGTCTTTCGCAGTGGTGGTAACGACGACTGGCAGAAGTTCCCTTCGGCAGCTTTGGCAAGCGACCAGAAAGCACGACTCCCAGAAGGATAGCTCGCAAGTCGCCCACCTATTTTGCCGATGAATTGGAATTTTGCTCTGGCAGTTGCTTTCTTACTGAACCTCGAGGCAGCATTTAATTTGCGTTTTAACTCAGAAATATTCGGATCCTTATTAAAACGAGCCGTGGTCCAAGCCTCATATGCATTTTGCTTAAGAATTTTAGCTTTTCTGCAAGACCTATTAAACCACGGTCGTTTTTTGACGCCGGCAGCTACTCGCGGGTTAGGAATATAGCATTCCATACCAGCAAGGATTGTCTCAGTGACTGCGGCTGCGCAGACGTCAGGATCTTCTGAGTTAAAGCAGATCTGCCTCCACGGGTACGATGCGTAAAATTCTCGCAATCCATCCCAGTCTGCCGACTTATAGTGCCACACACGACGCCAATTAGTTGGCCCAGAAGGATCAGGTTGTGTGCATGACACTTGAGTCCGAACGAGACAGTGGTCCGAGGAGCCAAGAGGCGCATCCACTGAGACGGAGTATCCGTCCGGACGAGTAGTCAGCAGAAGGTCCAGTAAGGAGCTCGTATGTTCCTCTATATCTGGTATTCTCGTTGGAGAAAGTACCAGCTGAGAGAATCCATAGGTCAGAGCAAATTCGTGAGCAGATATCCCAGCATAGTTATTGGTTCGAGAACTGAGCCACTCGCGATGGTGGGCGTTAAAGTCTCCCAAAATAACTAGTTCTGCTGTGGGATATTGCTCTAGAACTTTGTCAGTCGTCAAACTCAGGTGCGTGAAGAGTCGAGTTACGTCCGTGTCACCGCTATGAGACCTGTATAGGCACGCATAGATACGAGTGTGGCCGCCGTAATCTACGCGCACCCACAATATCGACAGGTCCCTGTCTTCAAGGCTATGAAGGCGGCGACAGCAGATATCCTCCCGGACGAACATACATACACCGGCACGACTCACGAAATTGTGCTCAAGTTTGTAACCGGGATAATGAAGGTATGATGTATCGGCCGGGCAGGATATCTGCGTCTCCGTTAGAAAAAGAATGGTCGGCTGCGCAGTCTCCAAATGGAGGTGGACTGCGTTAAGATTTGCGTGAATACCCCTAATGTTGCAAAAGTCCACATTAAATGTGGATGGAGCGGCCGCTGAATAAACTCTTTTTCTTTTATTTCTTGCCATATTTTTTATTTTTTGAAAGTGTTATTTAGATTAAAGATGAGGATTCACTGCACTGACAGCTTAGAGGACAAAAGGTGCGGTACTAGAACTGCCAAAGCTCGCCACAGATGATACGGTTGCTGGCACGGCGGGCGGAAGGGCCCCTGTTCCCCCTCTGTTGTAGTAGCCGGGTCCACTCCGGTCTCCTTCTCCGGCACGACTACCACTTCAGATACTTTACACAGGCTGGCGAATCAGCCTCCCAGGGCGGAGATTAAGTGATCCCTGGGTTCGGAATCCGGTCAACCTGCGGGCGGCCAGCGGTCAGCCGTTTCATCAGGTCTCCCTGACCGCCGAACCAGCACGCCGCGTCTACGCCGAGCATGACAGCAACAAGTACCGCCGGTCCTCCGCTGTCCGCGCAGCGAATCCTCAAAGAGCTTTGGCAACCTTACTCACCGCCAGGAACACAACACTACTCAATGTTAGTGTTATTGTGGCCGCGGTTTTCTGTAAGGTGGAGGTACTTCCCCAGTTCGGGCCGCTCATTCGAGCAAGTACTCGCTATGCCCTGCTTTAGTTGTTCGGGTGGCTTATTCGAGCGAGTACTTGCAGTGCCCTACCTCTCTTAAACTGTCTAGTAATTTATGTGTTAACTGTTGCTTCTGCCAACGGCTCTTCCTGCTCTAAAGTTGGTTATCGGCGTAGGGTTTTTGCGAAAACTATTTGATTACACCAAAGAAGTCTGCTATATCACTGTAGTCTTAACAAAGTTATCAGTTCACTAATTGAGAAGTCATCTTTGGCTAAAATAGTACAGTTTCCTAAGTGTAAAATAAAATACCCTATTCGTTAAGAAGGTAATTTCAGAGATAATACGCTATAAAGAAACTCATATTCTCTCTCTATCATACCATTTTTTTAAGTCAAAGTTAATCATAACCCATAATGCGGTAATGGTATAATTACATTCGCAAAATCTTAAACTATGAACTCAAAATAAAATATATGCGCCTTTCCTAACAACCTTTATGAGTTTAAAAATAGGTGTAAAGTTATATTTGAGGTACCTGATTGCCCCAACTCCAGTCTTCACCCCGAACTACACGATCTCCAACTTTATAAACAGCGGCAAACGCAGGCCCAGATAGTTGATTACATTCTGTAGCTGTAAAAAACACAGAATAAAATACATTGTAAAAATTGAACAACTTGTGCCCAACTTATTTTTGCTTCAGTACAATTTCGTTATGTTACAATTTTATTACAAATATTTTATACTGAGCATAAAATGTTATTCCTACAGACGTCAAGATTTATTTACATATATGTATATTCATGTATTTCAAATAGCTCAAGGGTTTTCAGATCTCTGCTATGTTTGTTTAAATTCATAAGAATTTTTGATATTTTCATCTATGTTTTAAACGTGACAAATTCGAGTAGGTTTACGTGGTCTCAATATCTCCTCGTCATGCTCTCGATCAACATGTAAACTTTGTTTTTTTTAATAATTTTAAGCCATTATACTTTAATATTACGGTTTCTTTTTTAGGTAGGTGCGTAGCCCATTTCGTAAGAAGGTCATTAATGGGACTGTACAGATATTTTACACCAATATACAGTCCCCGTCAAAGACAGGTGGTACCAAGCGAGGTCGATTGTAGAGTGAAAATTTTTAAAGCCGTTATTTAAACTGTGTCACAGCGTAACGTTTGGACGCCTAGGCGCCTAGTGTTACCAGGCAACTTTTCACCTATTGCGATAACTAAAACAATGTTCTTACCGTTTTCCTTTGCCTCACTCTCATTGTTTTTGTCTTGTAAAGCATTTGTAACACCTAAAACAAAAAAAGAGAATGTATAACCAGGCTAGTACCTACCTAGCATGATCTAAGAGTATGTTATTAAACCATGCTAGTTCATTAGTAGAGACGGCTACACGCTAAAGTACATCATCGACATATATGGGATTGGTTTACCGTTTGAAGTTTTATTTTTATCTCACTATCCACAGTTAGGCTACGTTCACACGGCGCAATTATTCTCGTATACCGTACACGAGATTTTATCGAATATCGTAGTGACAACAAAATTTGTATGGCAACTCTGAAAATCGTTCACACGGAATCTATGCGAGAAAATCTCGTATTCGAGAAATATTTTTTCCCGTATACCGTATGGTTTTGCTACTGGGAACGCGAGATTCTCGTAACGATTTTATCGAATGCGGTGCTCAGTGGCGCTTATGTTTACATTGATTCGTTCACACGCACAAACTGGTTTCTCGCATACGAGACTCATAAGCATTTTATATGTTAATTTTTTTCAATTTTGAATTCATTGAAGTTATAAAATGTTTTGGTCAATAACCATTTCTTGAGCTTAGCCTTGAACAATGTCAAACTGCTTGAATTTTTTATGGCCTCAGGTAATTTGTTATATATAGCTGGACCGCCTATATATACACATTTAACAGACTTGGATAGTGTGTGTCAAGGAGTCACTAAGTTCTGGGCAGTGCGAGTATTATAGTGGTGGACCTCTGAATGGGTTTGGAATTTATCAATGTTGCTCCTGATAAAAATAGCTACATTAAATATGTATTGACAGGTAACTGTCAAAATTTGACAGTTTTTAAAAAGTTCCCTCGCAGGTGACCACCACGGGGCTTCGGCTACAATGCGTACAGCAAGTTTCTGCATTCTGAATACTCGGTCGACCTGCGCCGATCTGCCCCTTAGTTCCACCCCGTACTCCAGAATAGAGTGCACTGTTGCAAAGTAGCAGGAGCGCACCGCGTCAGAAGGCAACGTGCGCGCCACACGGCCCAGCGCGTAGCAGGCACGTGCTAGCTTCGCCACCACACTATCCATGTGCAGGTCCCAGCGGAGCGCACTGTCTACGTGAAATCCTAGAAATTTCTCGCTGTCACACTGATTTACTTCTGTGACGTCCAGTTTCATTGGATTATATTCTAAGCGACAGATTGAAATACATTACGAAGGTTTTTGAAACATTTAGTGATAAACCGTTCACTAATATCCAGTGCGAGAGTTGGTTTACAACGTCAGCAGTTTTTATTTCTAACTGAGATCTCGATGGTGCAGTGACTATGGCAGATATGTCATCAGCGTACATTAGAATTTCAGCATCTTTTATCGCGCTAGGCAGATCATTAACTAGTAACGAAAACTGCAGATTTCCCAAAGCGCTGCCCTGACTCACCCCGATGTCCACCGGGAGCTTACTTGATGTTGTTTTGCCGCTATCAATTACGACTGACTGCGTACGGTTTTTTAACATATTCATCAATAGATCTTTGCTTGGTCCTCGAAAGCCGTAGAAGTCAAATTTCATGTCAAGGACTTCGTGGTCCGCAAGCTCAAATGCTCGACTCATATCACAAAAGATAACTGCTACGTGATGAGCTGCCTCACGCGCTGCCAGCACCACACGGACTAGCTCACGAGCCGCACTCGTCGTGGACCGACCTGGGCGATACGCATGCTGTGATTCGTTTAGCAAGCTATTTTCATGTAAGTAGTCATTGATGCGGTCGCATAAACCAACTTCGAAGACCTTAGAAATTGACGGAACTATAGAAATGGGTCTATAACTTGATACATTGGTTTTGTCGCCTTTGCCCTTATAAATGGGTGAAACTTTGATTTTTTTCAACCCAGTAGGGCATTCACCTGCTCGTATGCACTTATTGAACAACGGAGCCAGTATAGGGCTTAAAGCTTTACTAGATGAATGTAACAGGTTACATGGAAAACCATTTATGTCAGATGTGACACTGGATTATACGTTCAATTTCGTCAGTCGTAAAGTGTTTAAACCGGAAAGAGATTGGAACAGGGTCAACAGGCACAAGGGCGCGTGCAGCCAAAGGGTTGGCCGGTGCGCGGCGTACGCTCATCGCACTAGGTGCATAGTAGTCATTTATGTGATTCGCCAACTTGACCTTGTCAGTCAAAGGTTGGCCCAGTGTATTTACTATTTTATCTATGTGGGAAGTGTAAGCCACAGGACGTGCAGTGGTTGTACACTTCACTACTGTCCACATTATTTTGTTTGAATAAAATTTTGACCTTTCATTTAACATTTGTCGTTCAAATGAAAAAGTTACTGTTTTGACTAGCGAAGCCAGGTGTTCATTGTCGGGATTTTTTTGTAAGAGGTTATATAATTCATCAATTAATTGCTTTTTAGCTAAGCAAGATTGGCTTACCCATGCTTGTTTGTTTTTTACTAAAGAAGTTTTCATAGGAAAGAAAAAAGATAATTTACTATGGAGTCTTTTTAAAAATAGGTCAAACATATCTTTAATGCCGAATTTCTCATCGTTCAAAATTTCAGCCCAGACATTAAAAACTGGAAATAGTTCAATCGATTCATAACACTAAAGGATCTTTATTAGATCATATCATTTTTAGGATCATTTCTAAAGTTAAGTATGCAGCTTTGTGCATCATGGTCACCGATATTTGTTATTATGGTACTTACACTAATTACGTTATCAGGACAGTTACAAAACATTAGATCTATAGCGGTGGAACTCGTTTGAGTCCGCCTTGTCGGTCAAACAAAAATCTAGTATCATTATTATGTTTCTAAATATTCAGATTGAAATCACCACAAATAAAGATTGATTTATTTTGGCTAGAAATATGTTCCAAAATTTTATTAAATTTGTCCATGAAACTAGTTACTAAACATGAACGAGGCCTAAAGATACATACAATAATGAAGGATAAAGTTGTCAACTCTATCGCTGACACTTCACAAACATGGTCTTCTGACATGCTCCATATGTCCTGTCTGATATAATAAATGTGAAAGTTTGACTTGATGGATTGATGTTAGTTACTCAATCACGGGTTAGGTTATGTCCTGGAATAGGACATAGGCTACTTTTTATCCCGAATAAATCAAAAGTATCCGCGGGAATAACTAAAACCGAGCTTGAACGAACTATAGCTACAGGTATAGCTGGCTATAGCAAACTTCATTTATATAATTAAGAAGTTAATTAAAACGCCGATAACCGAATTTAGGGCGGGTGGAGGTGCTGACAAAGTCTTTAGTTGTGGCTTTTTGTTATAAGGTACTATTCTGTGAATTATTTAAAATAATGCCATTTTTTCATGCTACTAAGGTGGCAAACAAGCTACCGATTCGCCTGATGATAAGCGGTCACCGTAGCCTATGGACGCTTGCAACACCAAGGGTATCACTTGCGCGTTGTCGACCCTTCAAAAATCTACTAACTTCTTTCTTTAAGAACCCCATACTGTAGTCCTTATGAAAAATCTTGGCAGGAAGCTCATTCCACAACCCAAGCGTACGCGAGAGGAAGTTTCTCTGAAAACCCATCTACAAACTACTACGTGGCTAATTATTTTTTTATCTTACTACGTAAATAAAGAACATTTTTATATAGCAAAT
Organism: Apoda limacodes; assembly: GCA_946406115.1. Taxonomy (NCBI): domain Eukaryota; kingdom Metazoa; phylum Arthropoda; class Insecta; order Lepidoptera; family Limacodidae; genus Apoda; species Apoda limacodes. Next base: position 15,996,435 of record OX291560.1, read on the forward strand.
GCTTAGAAGAAATTGGATAAACTGGATATTATTTCAATGGGCTCTAGCTCTTTTGAAGATGCATTGTCGAAAGTTTCTAGGAAGTACCTACGTAGTTACGTAGAGTGCTTTTTATTCATATCGTAACAGGGCTACAATGTTGCCTAAATTAATGATACTGGCATAGTTAAAGGGAGGACGCAAAAGGAAAAAAAAATAACTTTCTATTACGGTCTAGAGTTCTTACGAAAAGAAATTATTCCGTAGGTAATAAGTAAAACCCCGGGGCACTTTTTCGCAACGTAGCAACAGATGTCAAGTTCTTGGCACAGGAATACACTTAAAAGGACATAAAATACTTTCTGTGACAGTATTTTTCATGAACGACTTCGAAATACGTTTTTTTTGTGTATGTACAGAAAGAAGGTATAATTTAACGTAATACGAACAATGCCCATACATTATGAATAATGAAAAATCAAATAGTATTACGAAGAACGTGTACTTAAGATAATTCTTTGAATAATGCATTTAATAACATACTAAGTATACTTGAATAATAGAATAATTAGTAAATGTATCCATGATTAAATTTTTGTTCCATTTTTAATCTATTTTAATATTATAAATAGATTAAAGCTAATGATTGACGTTAACACTATAAACGTATACCGAGAGGCGAAGCGTGTTACGCCGAGGCAAGACACAAGAGGCGGCTGGATGCGTAAGGAAGAAACAGGACAACATTGCGTGCCATGAAGGAGAATTTTGTTCAGCAATGGAACAATATAAGCTAAAGTGATAAAGTATTCAGGTAAATACTAATTTAACACCGCTTTATGCCTCATTCACACGAGCGCTTTTTCAGCGGTCGGTAAAAAGACGTTTAAATGGCACAAAGCGTCACCCATGTATTTATTTACTCGAAGGCGGTTTTAAAGCACACTTAATTTTTCGACGCTGAGCGTTGGACATAAATTGAATTAAGCGTATGATAGCGCCAACGTTGACGCTTGAAGGATTCTGCCTTTAACGGTTTTAATTAGTATCTTTGTATGTTTGTTTGTCCCTGCCCTATCCTGACTTACTTTTTATGGTTCCGTACCCAAAGGGCAAAATGGGACCCTAATACTAAGACTCCGTTGTACGTCATGCAATAAAATAAATATTTAAGGGGGCTCCCTACAACAAACGTGATTTTTTTGCTCGCTTTTGCTCGATATTGATAACGGCAACAGGTAGACGCTTGAAATAATCACAGAATATTTAGTTAGTGGTTCACTTTAAAAATAAATAATCAAATTAAAATAAAACAAATATTTATGGGGGAGCTCCCATACAACAAACGTGATTTTTATTTTTGATTTTTTTGCCGTTTTTTATAGATAATGGTACGGAATCCTTCGACTCGCACTTGGCCGTTTTTATTATAATTCGTCGGGAATGACAATACTAGTTGAATAATAGAATAATTTGTTATAAATATTATTCTGTCTCTGGTCTTTTATTTTGTCAGAAATTAATGACGTACGCGACAATTATAAGTTTTTTTTTATACCACTGAGGTGACAAACAAGCGCACGGTATTAGTATAAGTAGCAAGTAGCCATGTTAGTCCAGGTATACTGAATTATGAGCAGTGTTGCGGTGAAAGGCTCAACGAGGTGAAATGAGGCTGGCAATTATATAATGGCGTGAGTGTGTGTCCAGCCCCCCTTCTTGGGACACAAACTGTAAATATATACATTAAACATTCAATTATTTTAATCGAATTTTGACTCACTACCCATTTTCCGATTAAACTAAAAGAACATTGGTCATTCTCCATACATAATTGGACTAGGTTCAAGATTTTGTAAATAAAACTAGCGTATAAATCAATTAATAAAATGTTTCGTAAAGAGGTATACAGATATTTTAATTTTAAAATTTATGTGATAGAGTTCTATAATAAAAATAATAATTAAACATACCAACAAGGAGCAGGGTCACCACTGCAAGCTGTAGAAAAGACGTCTGCATGGTTCACCGTTGTATTTGAGACTAATCGATGGTCAATAACCAACAACAATTTATAATAGATGATCACTGCTTCAATGCGTTTAATGTCATAATCCAGCCAAGTTATAAGGGACAATTTCTGTATGTCATACTATACAAATCTTGGCCCATTCTCTTTGGTAGGATTATTGACATTAAGCACATAATGAACATTATGTCGGTCAACAAAACGCTACTAATGACAAGATATTGTTTGCAGGGTGTTTGCTTTAGTTAGCTTTAGAAAAAACTGATTAATATTAAGTCAACAAACTTCGAGTTGGGCCTACGCTATTAAGTACAACTTACTTTACTTGTTTACACTAGTTAATGCCTTCAACTTAGCTTGCGATGTGCTCTAATGAATGGTGTGACTTAAAAATGGGCCTATGCTTAAAAACTTTAGCAATCTAGAATATATTTTAAATTGTAGGACAAAGATCATTCATTTAATAATAATAACTGAGGCTAACATCAAAAACGACTGTAAATCATTGTTTACTCTACAGGGATATCATATGTATACACAATTAAGGCAACATAGAAGTGGTGAAGGCACAAAAGTACAAAGTTTACAAAACAAAAGTTGTACAAAAGTATAATATTTGTTCACAAAACTTCGAATGTGTAATACCTAGGTGAAATATCAACGACAAGTAACTATAAAACTGGTCTATGCGTCATCTATAGGCCTCCGGACTTAAGCGTAAACAAGTTCAACAAAGAACTACCCGGCATAATTCGTAACTGTTCAAAAAACAAGGATTTAATTCTTATAGGCGACTCAAACATAAACCTAAAAAATAAAACATCTCTATGCACAAATTATTTAAATTTACTTAGTGAAGCGGGCGTGGAATGTGGCTTGACCAACTTAGTCGAATTGAAAAAAAAGGTTATAAGATCTTGTATAGATCACATATTTTAACGATATGTGTAAAAAATCGAACGGATTCGCAGTAGTACATGGAAATGACTCATGCCCCCGTTCTGACGTTCAAAACAAACCGAACACTATGATAAATGCACATAAGGTTCTAGATATCTTAAATGCAGTTGACTGCTAACCTGTAATGACTCTTAACAATCCAAATGAAATTATTAGTTTTATTTCGGATAAATTTAAATATTTGTACGAAAAAAGCAGATGTATTATAAAAAGCTCCAAATCAAGTAAAAGGAAATATGAATGGTTAAACAATAAAATTAAAGTAATGTGTAAAAAAAGGGACAAGTTATTTAAAATATGGAAAAAAGATAAGAGTAATTTGCACAATAGACTGCTATATAACAAATATCGAAATAAAACTAACAAATTTATAAATTAAACTTAAAATGAGTACTTTAAGAAGAAATTTCAAATAACTTGAGACATCCAAGGAAAATGTGGGAAATTTTAAATAAGAGATAAGATAACTTATTTTTGAAACATTTTAAATTCCTCAATCCTAACAAATATGTTTGCTCAAGAATTTTCTACTAGTGTAATTTAAATTAAAAATTTACTGTGACAAAAAATTATTAGATCCTAGAACCTATGAATTGTGTCCTGATAAATCGATAAATATCAAAAAAGCTACAAACGAAATAGTCTACAAAATTATTAAATCAACTAAAGAAAAAAAGCCCGGAAATTGAAGGAATTAGAATGTTAGATATCAAAAAATTAAGCCATGTCCTTACACAAGTAATTGGGCATTTAATAGACAAAATTATCGAATGTTCTATTTATCCGACTCAACTAAAAATTGGTATCATACATATAAAAAAGGTTGTCATTCTGAGTTTAATAACTACAGGCCCATTAAAATACTGCCATCTATTGACAAAATTATTGAAAGATATCTTTCGGATGAACTCCATTCATATTAACAAAAATACAATGTAATAAATTTTAAACGGTTTGGCTTTCAAAAATATAGAAGTACATCTCAACTATTGTCAAAATTCACCAATGAAATTAAAAATTACATGAACGTTAAAATGCATGTAATTGCTATTTTCATTGATTTTAGTAAGGCTTTCGATACTTTAAAATTTGAAACTTTATTCAGTAAGTTAGAGCAAATAGGTATAATCTCCTCCCTCCTCTATTAAAAATTGTTTGAAAATTATCATCAAAATCGTTTTACGACTGTAGGGATTGGTAACACATATAGTGATAAAGTAGGAACAACACAAGAAACAGCGCAAAGATCTATAATTGGTCCCTGTGAGTACTTAATATATGTCAATGACATGTGTAATATTTTTCCAGAGGGCTCTGTATATCAATTTGCTGACGACACTTGTTTATTAGTAGCACAGAAGGACTAACATCAAGCGATTATTATGATGCAGCGCAATTTTGATATTTTGTGCAAATGGGTCCATGATGTCTGTTTGATAATCAACAGATTAAAAACTAAAGCTATGCACATACATAGCTATAGTATAATAAAACAAATTTTACACCAAGGATTTTAGCGCATGAGCATTTATGTATGCATAAAAAAGAAATATGTAATTGTAAATGTTTATATTTTGTAAACCAAGATATGTATTTAGGCCTTAATTATGGATCATCGATTCAACTGGGGCCCCCATATCGATTATGTCTGTGGTAAGATAAGAGCACTAATCTGTAAATTTGCTATTATTAAATACAAAGTACTTTATAATATACTTAGACTCTCATACTTATCGCTAGCGGAATCTATCATCTCATATGGAATCAGTAGTTACGGAAGAACATTCAAAATATATACAATCCACAAATTGCGTTATTAAAAATTATAGTGCCAAAAAAACTAGACTTAAGTAAGGACTAGATAAAAAATTACTACTAAAACATTGTTCTAAATGTATATGAATTAATTAAGTTAGTAGTATCAGTAGATGGAAAAGATCAAAAATACGAACTTACAATTTAAATTAGGTTACCAAATTTACGTAAGTTACCTTATCTGCCTACATATGATAAAACAAAATATAATAATGGCTCTAGAGTATGGCAATATATGTTGGCAGATATTTTAAATCACTATATATAACAAACAATAATTCATATAGGTAAATTATAAATAATATATATATGTATGTGTGTATGTATGTATACTTACTTACGACGATATGATAATATATATTATTAAGTAATAATAGTAAATAATATCATGATTGTAATAACCGTGTTAACTAAACTGTATACTCCAAATACATTAAGTTATTTAATGTAAAGAGCGACGTCCTGACTACATAAACCTAGAAAGGTTTCAAGTCTGAAAAACTATATTAATTTTGTTGTGTTAAATTGTTTTGGTAATATTTAAAAAAAAAAACAATAAAATCGTATATTACTTAAAACGCTATTTAGGCTATCTGCCGAGACAATATTGACATATGGCAATATATCTGCCAAGACACTACAGTGTGGTTCTAAAGAATGGGTAAGTGGAGCGCTCTGATGACATATCAATCGATACGCCACGTCATGACTTAGATCTGAAAGGAGTCTGAAATAAATCGGTCCAGCGGTTCGTTTTTAAAAAACTGATTTTTTTATGCACGCAACATAAATTTCATGTATAATTTCATGTATCGAGGGGTAGTAAAGGGTTTTCGATGGTGCTGATTTCGAATTTTTTATCAGTTTTTTAAAATTAAAAATGGCGGATCCAATATGACGTAATTTATTTTTTTTGTAAAAGATTTTTTCTCAAGAGAAGTTGCATGTACGGTACTTGCTGCCGAACCAATTTTATACTTCTTTTTGGCCTAATTTTCAAATTCAAAATTATTTTGCAATAGGAATAACGACGCTTTTTATCTTAGCGTCAGTCAGTTTTTAGATTTCACATTGAAAAGATCTAATTTGTTTAGAAAATCTTTGCAGGTCCTATAGCATCTTCTAATCTTCTTTTTTGGCTATATATAATAATAATAAAAATCAGTCGTGAAGTGAACATGAGGACAAGTTTATTTTATTTACCAGAAAAGTCCCATTCAAGCAGTTAAAGACGCTCATACCGCGACAGGTCATCACCACGTTTCTTTATATCAAAGACTTAGGTATAGTTATTAGGTCCTACCTTTAGAAGCATCGAAGGCATTACTAAAACAATAGTGTTACGATTGCTTAGAATAATGAACTTTAAATAAATTAATAGTTTACTATACATTATTGTTATCCAAAACTGCTTTTGCTCAGGGTTTAAAGTCACTATCAGTCGTTAACTACTGGCGCTTAGAATTTTGAAGATTTCTTTGCCAAAACTTAAAAAAAAACAAATAGTCAAAAGGCGTTAGTTTGTTTTTTTTTTAATCAAACGAAAGTTCATTAATCGTGGCTCAGCGGATCCGGAGAAACCTTTGACAAACAAAAAAAAATAGGTAGTATAGCGTCTTAAAACGTCAGGGTCTGAAGAAACTATGCTAAAACTATTCTTTATTATATTTTTATATTAATAATCTCCATGTTTTAATAATTGGTTTTACTGTTTTTCTAAAATCACAGGTTCATTTTTTGACATCATTTCAAACATACCTCAGAACAAATCCCATTATACAAACGGTAGAACACACAGATAGGATCTTGAGTTTGGGATCGTCGACGATTCTCTCAGCCCGTCATTGAACCGAGTTTAAAGGGACAAGCTGGCTGGAATTTTATATTTTTAAGTTTAGTTTTCAATATCACAATTTTAATGTGTTACATTTATTGTAGATTACTTACACTCCAAATTATAAGTGGTAATTTTTCAATAAGCTATTTAATTTTATGGCGCGTCGTAAGTTAAAAAAAATACATTTGTTATTAATAGGATTCTTGTTTTTTTTTATAAGAAAATTATTAAAATAAAAATAATTTTTTTTTTGAGATTATCTTTTATGATTCTAGAAATAAAAAGTTGTAAGTCTTTAAGATCAGAATGGTGTATTAATTATCTAAGTGCCATAACACTCACAAGCTTTTTATATTAGTTCCATCAATTTAATTACAATATGTGTACACTTCAAAAAGAAGGTAAAGTTAGTTAGCTGTTAAGCTTTGAAATTTACATTACTGCGACTCACAAAAAATAGTCTTACAAGTTACAGTTACAGCATCTTCGAATCCTATAAGGAATTTCAGGCAGTCATTTATGTGGTGATGTAGTATTGTATGTGGACACATTTTGGAACACACTTGTGTGACTAAAACCTTATGACTTGTACCATATACAAATGGAAAGCTCAAAAGTTTACAAGTAACTAATTAATTTAGACTTACAAAACTGTATGTTACATATTTGAAACTTAGTAATAACATTTAGACAAAGATACAAATGTAGATGTACACGTTACCCTTCTAGATGTGGATACATCATTCCTAAGTTTTTTTTAAATTGACAAACTTCAAGAAGTTGATTTGCAAAATAAAGTAAAGATGCAAATTTGACAGTAAATAAACACTACCTAATAAAAGATGTAAAAATAATCAAAACTAAAAAAACAAAACTATCTCTATATCTGAACAATTTCTTTTTCTTTCTCACTTATTCTCTTTATTTCCCACATTCTTGCTCATAACTCAAAATGAGGTTTAATCACTTAGCGACTTTGAGCATTCGACATTAAGGCGAATAAAACACGCAGCTCAATTTGCCTACTTTTTTATTGCCCAGGGCGTTTTTGTTTACTCTGTGGTAGATTTTTATTATTATTATTATTCATTTATTTCAGATTATCTCCATATGTTGTTAGTATTTATACAATCTTAGAAGTATGTTAGTACTCAAATTACAGATTACAAATTAAAAATAAACATTATTCTGTACTAGACAAAGCCTATTAGTTTATCTAGCACAGAATATTGCTGGCCTGGAACAAACATGTAATAAGTTCCAGTGTCTTAAAATTGGACACTGAAACCTTTCAGCTATCGGCTTCAGAAGAGAATTGGGGCTGCCCCGGACTCTGTGTAGTAGGGAGGCTACTCTTTTGCGCAAAATAGCAGGAAAGCTGTCTATTCGCGCTTCCGCCAACATTCCTGAAGCACTGCAGTACCGAGGCAGCCCCAAAAGCATCCTCAAAGCGTTGTTATACTGAACACGTAAAGTTTCAGTCGGTATTTTTTTTTTGTTATTGCAGTGTTAGTCACACGTTGTTATTGTTCCTCCACACATTTTTCATCCGCTTCAATCGCTCTCTTTTGTCCTGAAGGACAGTCTAATTCAAAGTTTGATCTATATTCTGTGTGTGTTGATATATTTCTTAATAACTGTGATTTTTTTGCATCGCCTTTTGCATCCTCAGTAATTTTAAAATTCTTGAAAGTTTTTCCAGATCTGTTTCCAGATTGAACTGTGATTTTACGTAGCACATTGTAATCTATTAAGATCCCTACATTTGGATTGGTAACATTAGCTTGTGAAGAAAAATAATCAAAGACTTGCTTAAAACCAGCATTGATATTGCTGTGGTTCTGAGATTTACCTGTAGATAGTTGATTTGATTCTTCATAGATCGTAGTATATCCATTTACATCCTGCTCGTGGCCATTTAGATAATTTTGTTGAACTAGTTGATTATCGATAGCTTTTCTCTTCTCATTCAGAAGTGCTATTTCTTCTTCATATACAAACCGAGGCGCAGATGTCAGTAAATATTTCTTGAACGCTTCTCCAGGATGATTGAGTGCCAGATTCGGTTGTAAGTCAATTAAATTTTCTTTTATATATGCATTCTCACATTTAACCAGTCCAAACAAAGCGCAAACTAACATCTGAAGAATCATACTGCTCGAGAAATAAATTGCTTTGGTACGTATGCAAAGTTTTGATACCCTGGCTTGAATGAGGAAAAGTATAAAATAAACTTGCAAATCAAGATGTGATTAGTTGATCAACAGGTACGCTGTTTCAATACCGGTATTAAAATTGTAGGGTTTAAAATTTACGACCATGCTTAGCATGATTTATAATTTATATTATAAAAATAAAATAAAAAAATTATACCTTAGGGTCGATCCACACCACAGAGCTTAGAATCATATTACGCAGCAATATTTGTTATTACTAGCATTCTAAAATTAAATGATAGATAGTGTATTAAATTCAATAATAAAAATAAGGAATTAGGAAGAAAACATCAGACAGATAGTCGAGTTTAAAATATTCATATTTTTTACAAAAGGATAATTGAAGCTCATAAACTTTAAAAGCCTAACTATTTTTATTTTCTGCTATAATTTTGGTTAATTTGGTTAATTTTGAAGAATACAAAAATCTGTTTGTGTTATAACTAAAATACTTAGAAAGTTATAATAAGCCTTACTTTGCAACAAACGATGTCGTTGATGTATCGATGGAATGTTATGCAACATTTCCACGAACACAGCAGTCATTATCATATTGTTTTTAAACATAAAATCTTGTATGTAATGATGCTGTCAATATGTTGTAGGCACTTTTCCCTGTGTCAAGTTTTAAACTATCAACAGATCAACAAATAAATTAACTCCACCAAAACATTTTCAAGTAAAATATTGTCAATACGAGACCATATGGTTCGCATTGTTAAAAAGTTATCAGACCTCATGTATAGCCAAGCTGCTAACTCCTCATGCCCTAACTCTACAAGCCCTAACTTTACAAACTCTACACCTTAGTTCAAATATGTGGTTTAACCGTTTCGTTACTACTAGAACTAAGAACTATTGTATGACAGAAAAGTAATGAACAGTGAATACATTTTTCACCTTACGCCCATGTGACGGTAGCGAAACGGCCAAGCCACGTATTTTGACTAAGGTGTAGAGTTTGTGAAGTTAGGGCTTGTAGAGTTAGAGGCTTGGCTGTAGAGTTAGAGACATTAGATCTGATAACTTTTTGACAGTGCGAGCCATATGGTCTCAACTTGGCAATATTTTACATGAAAATGTTTTTGGTGGAATTTCACTTCTTTTCGTAAGTTGTATGACCATATTTTTTTATTTTGTTGTTATCTTCTTTTTTTAAAAGGGTTACATTTTAAAAAACTATATGCTCATAAGTAGATTGGTTTACTATGTCATCAGATTTTTAAGTCTGACCCCTGATATAGCTTATTACGATCGTTATCTTACAACAACCTGAGCCTACACCATTGTGATTTTCCATCCTTTCCCAGTTTCTAATAATTTTTTAACGACGTACATAAGTATAGTATTATTATTTGTATAATATAAATATAATAATATAGTAATATTCTGAAACATGACGCAAGCTCCATATTTATACACTTTTATATGTGAGGCGTTGAGGGATGATTAATTAGAAGTCTTGTATAATTTCAGATCTCTAGCATATAATTAAGTTTGTATGGGAAAATCCATCCCATACAAACTTCCATTCCCTCATTCAAAGGGTGGGGGATGATTACTAAAAATCTTGAAATATGTATTTTATTTTGATGTGAAAACTTCTTTAGCGGCGCTGTGCACTTTTTTTGTGATGGGTAAAAACTGTTAAACTCGCGTCAGGTCACGTGTCCTGATCGAAAATTCGTAAGATGTCACTCGCGTTAGGACACGTGACCTTTATTTACATTAGGTTAGTTTTTATTTTTAGTATATGGCGATTATGAGTAGTACAGGGAGGTTGGATATGGGATTTTAATTCTATGATAGATTGAGCTGTCAAATATACAACGTCAAAAAAGTAAATAAACAAAAGTTATTATTTTTAATAAATAAATATGGATAAGAAGTGATGGGAAGTAAATAGCAAGTATGTTTTCACTTCTGCCGGCACTCCCGGAGTGCAACCCGTTTTTTTTACTAGCTTTTTCCCGCCACCCGCCCTAAATTCAGTTATCGGTGTAAGATTTCAACGACAACTCCTCAATCGTAGGAAAAAAACCGACTCAAACTTGACGTTTTCAAGTAGCCTATGTCCTTTTTCGGGAACTATCTCCATGCCAAATTTCAGCTTAATTGGTACAGCGGTTAAGGGATAGGAAATGTTGTGGGAATTTGGTAATTTTATACAGAAAACATAGTCAGTGTAGCATTTACAAAAAAAATGTCTGACTGGCTTAAGAGTTGTACTAGAAGCCAAAGCTTTAGGTTAAGGAAAAACCTTGTTGATGACAGTAAACAAATATTTGAATACATATAACTAAAATCGGCCAAAAAGTGCCTCCGTATATTAATAACTTTGGCGCAAATATGAATGAACACCTAATGAAATTTAAACCTTATTTTTTTTTTACTTGTCATGTAAACAAAATGACGTATTATCAAAATTACAAGATTCTGTCACAATCACGGGAATTCATTACTTTCCAAGAACGTGAGATTTTTACGTAACGATGGCTTTAACTGATAGAACACCACATTTAAATACACAGGTATAATTCAAAGACTCTCGGAGGACACTAGATTTTCACGAAAAAAACTAAATGGATTTCATACAAAACCCGCCATTACACACCAAGAGTCCCTATATTACCCAACCGTGGAATGTACAGCCACGGATTACGTGTACAAACAAACCGGATTCCTATTGCTCGGTCGGGTATTCCGTGGTCGCGTAATCCTGCCTGTACAATATCGACACGTACCGAGATTGTCCGACCAATAATTGGGATCCAAGGATTGTACAGACAGTATTTCATCTACATGCACACGTAATCCTTGGCTGTACATTATTTGGTTGTACAATATTGACTGATCAAAATTTGTACGGAGCAGTATTGTACGGCCAAGGCTTACGTGTACAAATAAAACATTTTTTTTTTAAATTTAGCAAATTATCTTGGTATTGTCTATGCTTCTAGGCGCGTTTCATTCCCTTCTGATGCGCTTAATGTCATAGTATTGTGTTCAAGAAATAACTCTGCTAATCGGATTACAGTATTAAGTGATCTCTCTTACTAAAAAACAGTAACTAGTTTCCATTGTTTCAACTCTCGCGTAACATAAATATAAAGACATAAGAATCTGCTCTGCCGTTTTTCTTTCTCCGATGAGAATGAAAAGGTGTCCTACCTAGTTAGTACCTATCTATCGAGGATAAACCTCGCTCCAGCCTTACTTGGGTCAGAGTAACTAAAAGGGAGCAATGGAAAAAAAGACTCAGCGCCCTCTTTTGTACACCCCATCCCTTACTTGAAAACGCGGACTGTCTGCTTGAAAAACCCATTGGCAAAGTGTATAAACACTTGGATCCGATGGCATATTATATAGAGTATATCCCACAGTATTACCTACCAAGATGGAATGTATTTTTTCACAGATTTACTAGGTGCTTCTACCTATATTTTAAAAGATCAATATATGCTATGGAAACCTGATGAACTGATCACAAAAAAGTGTGCATCCCAATCGGATGGCAAGTTGGTGTGTTGATGTTATTAGTCTTTTGGGATTTTCACTTATTATATTTTATGCTAGAAAAATGAGGAAGTGACCATTGTTTTAACACTTGTGCGAATTTTTAGTGTGTGTTGCATTCGGTTGTAATTATTATTATTATTATTATTATAGCCTCATTTATTTCCATAATGAACACGTTTAGAATCTAGTAGTTTACAATATTTTACTTAAATGATTGTAATTAAAGTCAATTAAATAATTAGAATTAGTTGTTATCCAGTGCACTGAGTATAAGTTGTAGCCATGGCCATAGTTAGGAATTTATTTCTTGGGCTACGGCCATGATTGTAGTGAAGTCAAAAAAGTCTACACTTAAACTACAAAGCTCATAATAATTGTACACTTTTCGTGAGGCAGCATATGGCAATTTTTTAATTTTTGTAACATCTTTACTTACTAGACATAGCGGACTTTTAATTTTGTATCTGATGGCTTCAGCACAATCCAGAGCTGAAGTCCTTGTTAAAATATGGGACTATTAGTGCTTAGTATGTTATCACTATCATGTACCCATGGCTGAGGGTGATGATTATGTACCTATTCATAAGAATATATATAAATGTTTAGTCGATTATTGTGTGAATCATAGTGCAAACAATACAAAGTTTGGATGTTTAGTAGAAAATATTTGCTTGCTGCAACCATTATACACTGCGCTGCTGGGTCACAGGCCTTTCCTTTGAGAATGAGGCTTAGGCCATAGTCCACTATACTGGCTCATTGACAAACTAGTGACTAATCAAAAAAGTCAATTTTTAAGCCAATAATAAAGCAGAAATAGTTCATTGTAACCTTTTTGGTAAGTGTTGTATATTATTTAAATAAGTTAATTAAATAAAATTTATTGTTCATTTTGTAGTGTTCTTTTGTCCATTACATATTTTATATGCTTCTGTTTTAAAGATAAAAAATCAGAACACAAACGTAAAAGGTAGTTATAATCATTATTACAGCCCATAGACCTCAATTGCTGGACATAGGGCTCACCTAACTTTCTCTACAGCGTGTAACTCTGTGCCGCCTAAGTGATAAAGAATCACTATTTGTGTTTTTCTAAACATGCATTTTTACTACCTACTTTAAAATAATATATGGAACAATTATTTAAGTGCTGTCAGAACTTGCAATTGTTTAAAGAAATTCTAGTTAAATTTGAAAAAATATTTTTTCACAACATACATATAACACTTATTGCCAAATGGGTTAATCAAAGACTATTTGTTTAAACCATCAAGGTGGCAAACAAGCTTACGGTCTACCTGATTTTAAGTGGTTACCGAAGCCTATGGATGCATTATCAATATTGCTAAAATTTTACAATTATAAAGTTTTTAGCCAAATTCCATCCCAGCTATTTTCTTAATTATTATTTTAGTATCAGAAAAACACCCGACCAAGAGTATGTCAGGGCGAATTCAATGTAGGGTTCCGTATCTACTATAACTGAGTGCAAACTTAATTTCAGTTACCTATAATTTGGTTTATGCTAGATTTTCTGAATATGCACTCTGGGTCTGTTGGATTTGTTACCAAACACTTGTAGTTAATGATAATGCTACTTGATAGTTATAACAATTTAATAAGAAATTCTAAGAACACAAGTAAAACAAATTAATTAAAAAATAATCGAAAATGAGTAGTAAATTAAATAGTGAATTGCTTTGTTAAATGTTTAAAAATTATTAATTATATTATTGATTGCTAATTAAACTGATTACTGAAAACTGCTAACATTATTTAAATGCTACAAGTACAAAAATAACTTTTTCTGTCTTACCTTAAACTGTGTATAACATTTTGTGTGATTGGCCACTGTCAAATTTCTAACGATACCACATTACAAGCAGATAAAAAGTTTTTCATTTGCACTCAGATTAGATATCCATGACTTGTTAAAGTAGTTGGATATATTTATTTCTGGCATGAGGTACAGTAATAATAATCACTTTTTGAAGAATATTAAGTAATCCTTAGTAACATTGGACTGCTACACAAACATGTTTCAAACCACTATATTCATACAAAAAATAAGAATTTTAATTTTTGACAAAGTTAGTTAATTATCAAATTAACTTTTTTTTTATACCACCAAGGTAGTAAACAAGCTTACGGTATACCTGATGTTAAGCAGTCACCTGTGGTTATTATGTAACAGGTCTATTGTTCAAATAAAAATACATTTATTGAAGTAGGTAACTAAAATCAATTTTAATTTGTTAAAATAAATATAATTACAAAACATATTATACAAGTGGTAAATCCATTAATAGACATTTAATAAACGTTTTAAAAATTTCAATCAAATGTTTATTAAAGGGTTAATAGCAGTAAACTAACGTCGCCACTAGATATTACCTATTTATTTTCTCTTTGTACAAAGCGTATTTCAAAAATGTGCTTAGAGATTTAATAATAGTAATAAGCAATTTTTAGAACGTTTTCTATAATTTATAGAATACATATGACATACAATACGACTCACACCACGTAAAGCCTTAAAATCATCAATTCTGTAAGAGAATTTAAATATATTGTAACATGCATCATTAAATAAATGTATAATTCTAGACACACCACACAGCGCCACCTGGTTGTAAAAATCGGATACCAATTGCCACAATGTTTTTAACTTTTTTTAATACTTACACTCATAAATAAGATTAAAGATATTTATATTGTTACACATATATATAAACAGGGTGGAGAAAGGCCGTAGTCGGAGGGAAAGTACTGTATTGTACCTTTTGAAATAGCCCAGCTCATACACAAGCTCTTGCCAACAAATGCACACCATTTAACTTATCCATTCCAGAAACAAGCCTAAGGGAAGATGAGGCAAGTAACACATGTTGCCAATCAATAATCCAGGAACAAAGTACCCAAACACACATCTATATAAACATGTAAACACATATATATAAAAATTACAGGATTAAAAATCTAAATCATCAAATAAAACAAAAATAAAAATACTATTAGTTATTATATAGATTTTTTTTATATCAACAATTTCTTCAAACGAACCTTTTTTTGCAATCTTTCTATGTATAATACTGATAGTTGACTGAACCTGTCTGGAATTTTTCACAAAATTTCATAAATTATGATTGTGGGTGACTGAGTAACAGACATAACATATAACAAAAAATAACCTTAATCTAATATCTAGGCATAGATATTTCTGTGAAATAATTAGTGTAGGTATATGTCCCGGAAAAAACTGGGGTGATTAGCCCTCCTCCAAGCCTCACCCTATGGCCGCCTATGGTATACACATTACACATAAAATACGTGTACCTATATCTAAGAAAAATGGAAGTGCACTTGATTGATCAAAATTTCATACAATAAATTATACAATTAATAAAAACCTTATAAAAATACTTGTTATAACATAATATTGCTAAGGAAAACATTGAGGAGTAAATAAAATAAACTGATGACAGGGGAGTGATATAACTCGTTGGCAAGTACATTAAGCAGCTACTTCATTCCTGCGGCAGAGTAACCTGAAATAAAAAGCATGTACATACTTAATCTGAAAAACAAAAATTGGCAATAACTTAGGGTTCCGTGATCCAGAATTATTGCACTGTAATTTTCGGTTGAAAGCCTTCTTAATAATTTCAGAATTTTCGGCAAGCAAACATTTTTTAGGGTTCCGTACCAAAAGGATAACAACGGGACCCGATTACTAACACTCCGCTGTCCGTTATACTCATAATATAAAGGTTATACTCATGAAATAGTGTCTAATGTTGTATAGATAATGGTAAAAAACCCTTCATGCGCGAGTCCGACTCGCACTTGGCCGGTGGCAAACAAGCTGACGGCCCAACCGGTGCTAAGCTTACCGAAGCCTATGGACGCTTGCAATACCAGGGGCGTTACTAACGCGTTGTCGACCCTTGTTCAGAGATAAGCAAGATGGTCAAAAACAATGTTATAAAATTCACAGGCTGACACTAAAATCTCACAGTAAGGGTTCCTTTTGACCATTATAGGATATATGCGTAGTTTTTTTTAGAGGCATACTCATCTGGTGTCCCTCGAAGTAGCACGATGCACTCCGCAGCCGTCGCATGGTGTTCCCTAGCTGCTCTTCAAAACAAAAATCAAACAATTATTAGATATATGTGATGTATGAGGCCGGTCAGAAATGTTCATAGTTAAAATATTATACATACAGTTTTATGTTGGAAGTCTTACTCATCTGGTGTACGCCGTTACTTGCACGATGCACTCTGCGGTCGACAAAACATGTACATACCTTGTGTGTGGGCAGACAAAAATTTATATTACAAATATGATACAAATATGTAGCTTCAGTTTGCAGAAGCTTCATCAGACAATATTACGAACAAGCTAACTAGCGCTTTTAATTCCTTTTTATAGAAAGCATTTACATCGAAAATGTACTATTTGGATATTATAACACGAGTCATGTACTACTTTAACAATTTTTGGATTCTTTTGGAATACATGTTAGTTTTATTTCGCATCTCTGTAAAAGTGGCCACTATTAGCTGAAATCTTAACTAAAAGCTCATTTGAATTACTTTAATTGAAATACGTATTTAAAAAACTTATCGTTTAAAAATACATTTAAAAAAACATTGAGCGTTATGAAAAACAAGATAATATAATATTTTTAAAATGAAAAAACTAATCAAAACCAGTGCACTGATCCAGCGTAGTTTTACGGTATTTAGCAAATCATCTAAATAACCAACTCACTAAGTCACTAACTACAATAGTGATAGTGTTCCGTTTGCACCCTTTGCTTCCGGAAAATTTAAGTAACACAGCCATCATACCAACTGTATCTTGTAATTTGTACTTTGTATATCAATTAAAAATGGTTAAAATACAGTATTTTGTATTTTATATTTTCAATACATGCGATGAATGTATTTTGTATTTCGTATTTTAAATACATGCGAAAAAGTATTTTGTAATTTATATTTTAATTAAAACAAAGCATGTATTTTGCCCAGCCCTGGTTATAACTCAAACTTTTAGGCATCACTTTTCTAACACTAGTTGTGATTTAAAAAACTTTTAGCTACGTTAAATTAAATAACTTAAAAAGCATTAACAACAAATTTTAAGTAAAAACTATAAAATATTACACAAACATTGTCATCCTCTCTCCCCTTTTCCAAAAATACTGTTGGACATAGGCCTTTTCTAAGTTTTAAAGTTAAAGTTTGTTTGCATGTTCTGTGTAATTTTTTGTGGAGTCAGTTCCAAGGCGTGTGTGTAATGTAATAACTACCGAACCGATTTCACTTCTCTATATAATACGTCCACTAGCTCCCTCTGTTCGTAACAGGCCGACTGGAAAAATTACTAATTTTTTTAAAATATAATTTTAGTTATACAACTAAAAACAGAAAGCTACCAGTAAAAGTCCAAACGTTTGGTGAGGCACCAAGAGACCGCTTCAGTGCAGCATGGAAGCTCTCTGTCACGTTAGAAGTTTGGTGCATACTGCTATGCACACTGAACCCTTCTGGACCCACCTGAAAAAATAATCACCTTAGTATATTAGAATATTATTTTCTCAAACATACTATGATATACGACCATATCTTGCACAACCGTCTTGGAGATAAATCGTAGTTACAGTATTATACAATAAAGTGTCCCGCAAAATTTTAACAGGCATTAACCATTATTATTGACTAAGGTTAATGTGCTGCAGCCACAGCCGTGGCCAGAGGGGCCATTATGGGGCAATGCCCTACCTAAAAATCCTAATTCCCAACCTAAAAATAAGAGGATATATAATTATGAAATTATTAAAAATGAATTAGTACTAGCGACATCTATGTAATCAAATCCGAACTTACAACGGTTTGTCACAATCTTCTTTATTTTGGCCATAGATGGCTATTGAAGTATGAATGCAATGCAACTGTGGTATGGGTACCCTAACTAAAATTGTCAACATTTGTTGTCTATGGTGGCACACTCACAAGGGAGCGATTAGATTTTTATTAAAGGGACGGCAATGCTTCGGTAATCCCTTAACATCAGGTAGGCCGTAAGCTTGTTTACTATCTTGGTGGCTCTTGATCTTGATAAAAGTATCCTATGTCTTACGTCTCTTCAACTAATCATGTGCCAAATTTCAGCTCAATTTGATGTACTTTGCGTCATAAAAGAGTAAATCTCTTAGAAAAAAAACCGTAGGAAATCTTGGTCTGGATAAAAAGGATCCTATATCCTATCCCAGGATCTAAGCTATATGTGTGCCAAGTTTTATCGTTATCAGTACAGTAATTGAGTAACAATACGTGAAAAAAATGCGTAACAAAGCGTGATTGACATTTATCCATTTTGAGTATTTGTCGGGATAAAATCCCAACATTCAACGCGACGTATTTTCGGTCAGATATGAAAGCACCCTAACAAATGGGGGGCACCCATGTCTTGAAATGCAAGCTATAACCACCTATAAGTTTGCGATTTTCACTTAGAAAATTGAGATTGATTCAATATACTGGCCACATATCTGCAATAAACGGACAGGCTGAGGGACATTATTATACAAATTATGTTTGTGGCGATTTAATTTAGGTAGGTACTCACCGATTGTCTTAGAATTCTATGAAATCGCAATTTTCTATTATTACTACTGTACGAAGTGGATAAAAACCCGTATACTGCACATGTACACCGCATTTTAAAAAATAAAACCTGTGTCGGAAAAATTATAAAATTTAATAAGCAATAACGACACGCGACACGCTGCTTAGACATTACCCCCGCGCACTAACTTAACTGGTAAATTAACTAATTATTTGATTTTTAGGAGACATTAGTTAATTTTCTCTCTAATAATACTTTAAATCCAAAAATTTTAGCATAAGGCTATTAGGATTCAAATATTATGGAACGAGTATTCTGTACACGGATTCACCTACCCGAGTGTACTAAAATATCCCTGTACAGCATTACGAATCTATGGGAATTAAATATCATTAGTACATGATCAATAGTAGAGGCACATAATTGCTTTCATACAAAAAAAAATGTTTGTTATCAAAAATTAACTTGACATATTCACTGCCATATCTCTAAAAAAACAAAGATAAGTAACATATTACAAGTTAGTTAAGATATTATGCTTATACACTTGCGTGTACCCAAAACCTTAAACTTGGCTTGTAATGTTCTTTTTTTTCTAACCTTTAAGTTTCTTTTATACCGTGCTTCATGAAATTACCTAAGTCCTATTGACATTTTCATCAACACTAGATGGCAACTAACATTTCTAATGCATTTTTGTTTCCTTCTATGTCCGCTTTAGTTATTGTTCTGAGCCTTCTATTAAAACCTGAATTCAAAATAATATAAAACATTCTCAAAAACACTAAAACGGTAATACGACCTACTTACTTTGAAATGCCACGAGCAATAGCCTGCTACAGTACCTAGTGGGATTTTCATACAAAGTTACAATTCCTATTTCATTTAGGGGTTGAATTTTCAAACACCCTTTTTTTATAATACCCCTACGTATTAATACTAATAAATACACCCTCCAAATTTCAAGTCTGTGCGACTAGCGGTTGAGGCTGTGCGTTGTTTGTGAGTGAGTCAGAACTTTATCTTTTATTTATATAGATTATGACGTATATTTCTTATTGTTTATTTGATGTGTGAGTAGCATGCACGAAGAAATGACACGGTCACGTTACTTTCGTTTGGGGTCGCAAGAGCACGGCACCCCAGCCGCGAAGCGAGAGCGCGGCCTTTACCACCAGCGTGCGTTCATGCGATTGCGCGGGACAAGCGATAGAGGCAGACGATACCTTAATTATCAGTAAACGAAAAAAGCATAGAACGATTTTGTCCTTTAAATCAATTGAGAATTCGGCACTAAAATTAACATACCTATGATTCATAACACACTTATTTGCAAAATTAGATAACAGTCTTCATGAAACAAATAATAATAGCTTTAAACTTAGAGAGATTACGTCCAAAATGTCTGAAAACAGCGTTAATGTATTTACGTCATTACGTTATTGTCTCCCAGCAGTTCTAAAAGTGGCGGCGGCGTCTTTTTTAAGCCCGGCTGGTTTTCGTTTACTGCCAGCCGGCGTGTCTTTGGCCAATTTCAACTGCACTAATTATACTTCTATGCTTTTTACGTTCCCTATTAATTATCGAAATCCGCGTAGTGGTTTGGACGAAATGAGGTAATAAAGTATATAAAAAACATTCAAAGATAGCCGCGAAACCATAACCTTGCAGCCGGGTAAGAATAATCTACTTTTTGTTTAGTTTTTGTAGAAGGTAATAATGTATATCACCGTGACGCCTATTGGAATTCCGCAATCACGAATTTCGTGGACAGATTAAAAAATATATTTTAATATATTAAAAGCAAGACCGTTTAATTTAATAATATGAGATTAAAGTTTATTTTATATCTTTTATTATTATTCTTACTCTATCAAAAAAACACCCAAACATATTTTGCAAAAATTAGGAACATCAATAAATTTTATTTCGAACCTGTAAAGGCATGTGTTGGATACGCAAAATATACAGCACTTTCTCATTATGTTATTCTATTGCTGGCTTTCTGTAATATTAATAAAATAATGTCGTCGCAGAGACCAAAATGTAACTAAATGGATAAGACACACAGAGCCTCTAATCAAATAAAACCCAATCAAAAAACGTTATTATTTCACAAAAAACACAAGTTACGCAATCTGGGTAAGGTTTGTTCATCAAAGATAACTTTACTCGGTCTGGTAGAAGTGTTTCTATGATCGCTGTCGCTATAGTGCTCACAACCATTATCAATGCCGTTGTTAGTAAAAACAATACACAGTAAACACCTAGAAATTACTTTATTGGCGTGTGACATATAATTTAAGCTGTGTTTACCACCAAAAATTTGATACTTAGAACTCAAAAAAGTTTTGCTCTCTTTTTATCCTATGTTGTACGTCAATAAGCTTCTTCTACGAGTTTTTTCAATTATTGTCACTTCTTTAGTCATTTCTTCTCTATGCACGAAAATTGTTCGTATTATTATAAGAGTAAATAAATATTTAAAAATCAAGACAACTCAAACACAACGTGATAATAATCCTGAACAAATCTATCCTGATATCATCAATTATTGTGAAAAAATAAAAAGTTGAAACAGATAAGAGATCTAGATGAATTTTCTGCCCTTTCTTCCCGGGTAATTTCAAGCATAATACTTTATAGAATTAAATATTCAATAAACGACTACCTACCTTTTTTGTACTTTTTGTCTTAACCATAGCCCTAATTTGATAGTGATTTAAAATACAAACTAATATATCCAATGTCTCATGTTTATGCAGCCTAATGCACATAATGCGTTGAAACAAAACGCAACTATGATATTTTCTTGTCTATGGTACTGGCTTCGTAATCCGTGGCTGTACATTATGTGGTCGGACAATACTTGTCCGGACCGAGAATTCGCAGCCAACCATGAGTACATGTTTTCGCGTAATCCTGGGCCGTACAATACTGGTGCGGACAGAAAATGTACAGCCCGTATTACGCAGCAGTACACGTATTCCGGGGGCGTACAATAATGGCTGTGTAATATCTGGCTGTACATTCCCTTGGATGCGTAATCCTGCCTCCCACACACGAACATTTAAAAATACAAAACTTTTTTTTTCACGAAAATACTTGCCAGTCTAAAGAAAAAATAAACACAGGATTCAATCGATTTTACTTTTCTCTAATTTTAATCGATAGAAAAGCATATTTATATACTCGAATAAAATCAAAAAACTGGCAGCGAATCCAAACCTTGCCAAGTAAGTGGTGAGGAGCGAAGCGACGAGCCATAAGGTTACATGGTGAACACTGCACGAGCCGAGTGAAGCGTACCGCGGCAGAGGCCGGCGAAGTGCCAGAAACAAATTGTTCTAATTTAGAATTGTTTGGTAGGGGGGGGCAGGGTAGACACTGGTTTATTGATCTGAGTGACACAGGTACAATTTGTTTCTGGCGCTCGCCGGCCACTGCCGCGGCACGCTCCGCTCGGCTTCGCGCGCTAAAACTTTCATGTGCTCCGCTTGATTTGGCGCACAAGTTTTTATGTTCCAAAGTGGGTTGCCTTGACTACACTAAAAAAGTACAAGTTGGTTGAAATATAAAAACTTGCGCTCAAAGCCAAGTGGAGCACATGAAAATTAGCCAGAACAAATTTGTACTTATTTAGTGTAATTGTCGCGCGCACTTGGCTTTGCGCGCAAGTTTTCATGTCCCAAAGTGGGTCGCCGTGACTATACTAAATAAGTAGTACTTAAAATTTTACTTAGATTTTTTTTATCGATTATTACTTTACAGAGTAAATACTCGATTGTTGAATACTGGCAACATGTTATGTTTTTGTTATTTTCTTCTCTCATGCGTTTTGTTTTTGTTGATATTTATTGTTGTGTAATGGCTGATTTTGTATGAAATGAATTTATTAATTTTCCGAAAAAAACCAGTGTCCTCGGAGAGTTTCTGATTTTCATCTTTGTATATAAATGTGGTATTCTATCAATAGAAATTTTTATGACGTAATAATCTCACGTTCTTGGAAAGTAAAGAATTACCAACAATTCATATTGTCCATTTAAATACAATATTTTTAACAAAATCGAAGTATTGACAAAAACCATTTCCACAGAGCATAACAGATTCAATATTTGTCAATCATTGTTATCTATAGATCTTAGAGTTGGGAAAAGCGTACGAATAAAATAGAATGATTTTTGATTTTACATCTACCATTACCGAATAAGCAATATCTTTACGTCTAACAATAGTTCTAAGGCAACCGTAATTATCTGAAAATAAAATACTTATTTTTTATCTTAAACAAACGTAAAACTGATGCACCTACCCTACGATTTATTATCCATTTATTTATCGGAATTAGAAGACAGTGATGATGATAGTGATTACGAATCTGAATTAAAATAAATATCCGTGTTTTTCAAAGCATAGTGTTTAGGGTTCCGTATCTCATAATCATAACAGTTGCCCTTCTGTTTGTCAAGACCATCTTTCTTAGGAACGCGTTAAGGTATCAAGGTTAAAATA
Source organism: Apoda limacodes (assembly GCA_946406115.1). NCBI lineage: Eukaryota > Metazoa > Arthropoda > Insecta > Lepidoptera > Limacodidae > Apoda > Apoda limacodes. The sequence goes on from OX291560.1 coordinate 16,019,941, forward strand.
AATATCAAAAAGATAAGATCTACGGTCCCCTTGAAGCTGTTAAAATATCAAACTTTTAATTAACGCAATAAAAAAATACGAACATTTTGTCGCATATTTTGGCATTCACAAATAAATCAAACCCTATGTGATACTTCCCGTTGTCTTAAAGAATCATGAAAATTGACATAAAGTAAGGTCTAACATCACAAATACAGGAAAAAAAACCGAAATTTGTTTGTTTGTAACTATAACACATTAGAAAGATGTTTCTCTATCAAGACCGTTTTTCTATATTAAGAAGTCATTATAAAAACATTCTATAGTTAAATAACCCACTGGGAAAAGCCTGACAAATAATACATTTGCGTTTCTTGCATTATTCGTCTTTATCACATAGCGCACGTATTTACTTTTCTGTATCGTGTGATACGAACCTTTTTCAAATTTTGAAAGACGTCTATAGTACTATTATTTAGGAAATATTATAAGGCAATATAAAAACAAAAACGGATGTCAGTGAGGATGTGTGGATGTTCGTGTTCCTGATATTATATGTGGAGATATAAACAGAGTAGAAGTTACTTATAAACAAAACGAGTTTTATTGATATTTTACGCGAGCAACAATAAAGGTTATTTTTAATTCAAAGTGATGTTTTATTTCTTAGCAAACTTGCAACAATTAATTATATGATGTAAAATATATTATAATCTAACGCTCGTTTAATAGCCCAAAAGCCGATTTCCCAACACAAAAAATTTACTCTGCTCTCCAATAAACCATATTTGTTAACATGAAAAGACAAGTTATAAAAATATGGTTGAGTTAATTATAGACATCAAAAAACAGGCAACACGCTGCAACTTTTTGTTTAACATAACAATGCTTCAGTTTTTTTTGTAAAAAAATCGCAAACTATGAAAATATTTCGCCCGAAATCTCCATACAAATTACTATGGCGGGCGCGACCTGTCTCTAGCCGCGCAGGAACAAACGCAGGAATTTATTTCACCCACTTTTTCAAGGTGAGAGCACTACATAATTGTGAATGCTCAGTGGTTTACACAGTGATAAAATTAAAACGAGATAAGTACTAAACTTGTATGTATACCAATTTTTTGCTTCTTGTGTATATACGCAACCCATGTAATTTGTTATCGTTTACAAATCGTAAAGGTAAATGATAACTAGTCTGTGGCATTAAAAAAAAAAGAATACGGCCAATCGCAAATACAAAAGCCATTTCCCCGGCAAGAAACGTGTGTATTAATCAAAAAAAGTAAGTAGGTACCTAATATTATGGCAAAATATAGTACATGCATGCGACGCAGAGTGTTTTTGCGTTTTTTTCGTAATAAGCTGCTCTTACAGTATATTCATAATGATGAAGCCAGATGGTAGCCAAGTGAACCCTGTAATGAAACAACGCAACCCCATTGAGTTTGGGCTCGTTTGATTCCTCGTGAAAAGCACTTTGGTCTTACATGATATTCAGGGTCTTATGATGAAGCTGGAAGGTACCCAAAGTACTACGTAATGAAACAACCCATGCCCATTAACAATATTAGACTTAACACATGATTGTTTAATAGCTTTTAATTTGGATGCAATTGCACATGTAGTTCCTTGGGGATTCTTGTTACAATCGGCATGTTTGATTTACATTTTTTTATTACGTTTATGAAACAAAAACTACTGTTACCTTCACTTTGTGAATCATTTACTGACTAACAAATAATATAAGCTTAGCATTTTTGAACTCGCAATAGAATCAAGTTCAATTATTTGTGAAAATATCTCGTTGAATATGACATGCGACAGCATCCGCTATTTTGAATTTTGAATAACTGTTAAATATTTTTAAAGAATGTAAAAAAAGTGCACGCTAGATTCGTAGTCTTAAAAAAACCCGCCCGCCACCCGCTTCATCAGACCCTGAATATCATGTAAGACCAGAGTGCTTTTCACGACGAATCAGACGAGTTCACGACATATCCAACGAGCCCAAACTCGATGGTGTTGCGTTTTTTCGTTACAAAGTTCCTTTGAATACCTTTCGGATTCATCACCAGATCCTGAATATCATGTAAGACCAAAGTGCTTTTCACGGCGAATCAGGCAAGTTGCACCTTGCATTGCTCCCCTATCGATCCCCCGCCCCTTACGAACTATAAAGCATCCGTATGCCGCTTAGCGATGACTGGCCGTCAGCCGATCATCATTGCATCGGTCTATATCTCTCCTTCAAAAGACTTGCTGGAGAGCGACCTTCAGTCACTCTTAAATTGAGACAACGCTGTCATCCTTGCCGGCGACCTAAATTGCAAGCATCTTCAAGTTCCTCGACCAATTAGTTGACGGACTAAACTTCGACATCATCGCTCCCATGACGCCCACCTACTTTCCCCATAACGCTCGCCTCCGCCCTGACGTGCTCGACATATAGCACTTCTAAAGCATGTAAGGTTGAGCTTTCGCTCTATACAGGTGCTTGACGAACTTGACTCGGACTACCGCCCTGACCTGCTCCAAATGGGTTCCCTGTCGGACACTCCTCCAGACACTAGAACCGTGACGGACTGGGATAAATTCGGGCAATTACTCGAAAACCCCAGCTCGCCACATTTAGATCACGTTCCCAATATAATCTTTTCCGCGAAAGATATTAACGTGGCTAATGACTCACTCACTAGTCACCTGACCACCACCGTTGGCGAGTGCTCAAGACAAGTGCCGGTTGGTGACTACTACCACTGTATCCTGCCTCAGCAAATCAGGTTAAATCATCCCCACAACGTTCCCACGTTCGACGACGACGAAAAAGCGGATTGCCTAGCATCTAGCCTCCAAGCCCTATGTGCCTGAAGCACACAACCTTTCGATCCCAATCACGTAGGACAGGTAGTGAAGTATAATATGCACCTTTTCTTCTCATCCATAAGCCAGGAAATGCTCGTACCGAGCCGTAATCCTACTGCCCTATAAGTTTACTAAAGGCCCTTGGTAAACTTTACGAACATCTCCTACTCGCTCGCCTACGGAACGTTATAATCTCCAGAGGCATCTTAATCGACGAGCAGTTCGGCTTCCTCTTCGCGGACGATTTCGTTATTTACACCACCGATAGGCAAGTAAGTCGAATCACTAAGAGACTCCAATCCTCAGCAATCACCGCCCTAAGTGAACGGTTTCGGAAACCCGCTTCCTCAGAGCGGCCTCCGGAGCCTGCTGGTACGTCCGGAATGGGGACCTACACAGAGACTTCGAGTATCCCACGATTCCCCAATATCTTAAAGACCTGGCAGTCCGATTTTTCGAGCGTACACAATATCACCCGAATCGATTAATTGTGCAATCCACAACCTATCACCCATCCGACCGACCTCGGCACTATTTTAAGGCGGCCTCAGCACGTACTAACAGCTCCAGACGACAGGTTCTCCTTCAGAGGCTCGCACCAAAAGTCCGGTGCAGCATCAGCTAACTGCACAGTCAGTGAGAGCCATGCCTCCAATGCGCCGTCGTTTTACCTCGGGATTAATAAAACCAGGCGACATGCGGTTTTGAAGCGTTGAATTTAATTTATACTTCTTTGCAAAATAACAACTGAATTTATATACTCTGTATTCATTTCATTTAAAAATATTATAATACAATAAAGTCATATGTATACCTAACATTTTAGAAATACATGTAAGTATATATCGTCAACTACTGATAATTCCGGTTGTATTTGTGCATTTTTTGGTTAATAATAGAAAACTTTTTGAATACCTCCAAAATGTCTTGCATTGTTTGAATTCTACTATAATTTGGTACAAAAGCTAGCTCTTTTTCTACTAAATTTCCAAACTGTTCATTAGACTCTTTAATGTTTGTTTGATCTGGTTGCGTTGTTACAGCTTTATTTGTTGTTGTAGATATAACTGTTGTTGGTGTGTCGGTAGTAGTACTTGGTGGAGAAATATCTATTAGAACAAGATCATATTTCTCGTCGTCTCCCATCCGGTAACTGTTGGAACCACCATTGTCCCATTCCACTGTCACCCAGCCACCAGAAATTTCACTAGTTACAGTACCTGGGTTGCCGGCTCCTCCATCCTGGAAAATTTTGTATCCATCGTTATTTAAAAAGCGAACATTTGTATTAATACAAGATTGACCAAAATTTGAATTCCGTTATTGGCATATTGCGTACTTATACAGATATATATATATATATATATATATATATATATATATATATATATATATATATATATATATATTGGTAAAATATGTAATGGGTGTTTTTAAAAAAAGAGGTATTTATTTACTTTAAAATACCAAGAAAAATATTTGACTACTTATTTTTAAAAATGTGGCAAGAGGATTTTTTGTAGCCCTATTGACAGAAGACTAGTCAATACTAAAATAATAATTACAATAAACTTTCAATATTATCTAAAAGACTGTAATATTTTTGGGTTCACATGTATTGAAAGCTCCACCTAATTCAAATAGTTCTTGTTGCCCATCATTATAAGATCAATTGATATCTTATACAGTCAAACTAAACCCTAACTTGTAACCCTCTCAACATCATTGCGTGTCTGCCTGTATGAGAATAGAAAAGCCTAAAAACGCGGAAACGATAAATTACCCTCCGTCCACTAAGATTTTTTGACCACATAGATATCCTTACCAATAATGATTTTCTGGAGGACTCATTTGAGTAATAAAATCTATCTCTTCAACGAAAACTATACGTAACGTCAAAACTTCTAAAAGCTGGTGAAATTCATACTTGACTTAAAATTTATACGGTGCATGAAGAACTCATCAAAAATTCCTAACAGCTGGTTCAACCAAGTCATTGACATGCCTTACGTCAAGGCAGTGTTTGAGTAATTGCGTAAGATACTTACGTTTAAAATATCCGAATGATAATAATTAACTTTAACGGTACAGATAAGTTCGGTTTCAGAGGAATTTCCTACCGCAAACGCTTAGGTTGTGGAAGGAGCTCCGTGGCAAAATATTCTAAAAGACTACAGTATGGGGCTGTTCAAAAAAGAAGTTATTATAGATTTTTATAGGGGCGCGAGTGATGCCCCTGGTATTGCAAGCGTCCATAGCCTGCGGTGACCGTTTACCATCAGCCGGACCGTAAGCTTGTTTATCACCTTAATGGAATAATAAAAAAAGCGTAAAACCTGTAATAGCTTTGTTCAGAATTGAACCCGCAGGATAAAATGCTTAATATTTATCAAAAGAAGATTAGCGCTTTTAAAGTACAAAGCTGTTTTTCGGTTTGATTCCTTGAAACTGCTAGAAAAAATATTTTTACCTGGTCTTCCCATTCCCAATCCTTGCCTCTCACCACACGTGTGCCAACTTTGATGCGTGCTGCAATTTCAGGGCCAGTAAGTTCACCTGCTACTGAAAAAAAGGGCGTTGTCAGATATATTTTGATTTAATGAGTTTGTTGTGTAACATTAAAGTTTCGATCTCTCGAGGCATCCGAAAATCGCAGGAGCAGATTTTCCTTAAAATTCACTTAATGTGATTGCCTTTGTGACACAATGCTAATAATTCTTTAACTGTTTTCTAAGGGAAGGAACATACACTTTCCCTTTGCAATGCATTCTTTGAGCAAATGTGTTGAAATAAATATTTACAAACAAGCTTTTATAGGTATTGTTTAAAAAATTATAAAAATGTTTCACCGACATTAAAGGATTCATCATTAGATTAGACCCTAGCTATCATCTTAGACCAGAGTACTTTTCGTTACAGAGGTCCTATGGCCACCTTCCGGCTCCATCATCAGCCCAGCTCTATAACATCATTATATTGCATTGTCCTCCGATTTACATTTGTATGCAAATTTCAACTCAATCGAACCCGGGAAGTGGGTCAAATTTAACTTACAAGATATGATTACAGACACGGGACAGAATATTGTATACACAAAACAAATGTGTTAGAATCAACGGAGCTAAGGCAAACAATAACTGGTTTTATAGTATTAACCCTTTTTTGGAAATATCTAAAAACAGACAAAAAAGTTGTAAGTATTTATATTAATCGTATTCCGTCTGAAAGAACCTGCTTGGATACTTATTTGTAAGTTATATGGTTAATTAAATTGTCCTTATTCGAAACACTAAAAAACCAGTCTAACTAGATTTCACTTTACCTTTTTATTGAATATTTCGTTTTGAATTCAAGTTATAGAGGAAAAGGAGATCAGTTATATTATAAAATGTGTCACCTTTATCAGCACGATCAAGTTTTTACTATGCCACCAAATCGCTAAAAGTATTTCAGTTGTTTGTTTTTACTTAAAAATCTGGGTTTTCCATACTACTAAAATCTTTATATTACTACTGTTTGGCTGGCGGAAAACGATGATTTGGACAATAAATAATGGTCGATAAATTGATCTGTGAAAGAAGTACCTGCTGTGACAAATAAACTTAAAAAAGCTTTTAAAGCAAATGAAAATGTATATTTCCTTTCTTACATTTAAGTTTTTGAATTTCGGAGCAAGCGAGCTTCAGGTCGTACTTCCCATTGCCCATTCGATACGCGTCACGGTCACCAGTGTCCCATTCTACTTTAACCCAGCCATCCTCATCGACAAGTTCTTCGATTTTGCCTTCATGTCCAGGCCCTCCGTCCTGGATAGATATTAAAATTCTATACTATTACAATTAATTCAATAAAAAATATTCAAAACTAGCTTTTCCCCGCGACTCTGCTCACACTAAATTCGTTTATTGGTGCGGGGTTCCTATACTGTAACTGCATGATTATAGTATTGAATTTTGACCAATTCTTGATAAAAAAATTGCGAACTGCGTCCTTGTTCTCCACTTTTTTAAAACTAGTTCATTAAATATAACATTTCAAAACTGTCAAAATTTTTTAAATTTAAATATAAATTTTTAGTAAATTTAAACATTAATTATATTTTTTTATTTATATAATTTTTATTCATAAGTTGTGACTAAAAGCACCACTATTTTTTTTTTCATATAGGGGCATGAAAAGAAGTGTCAATCACTCGGTCACAAAATATTCTAAGCTCGGGCGACGTATATTTAATCTCTCTAGAATCCTTTGCTACGTTCTGGATTCAAAATTACATTTGGGTCGCCATAAAAATACTAATTTGCTTCCATGAAATAAAATCTACTATTTAGTACCCTTTGCATTGCTACTAGGTACCTATATAATTTCTTAAAATCGACAGCTAAGTTCTAATCTTTTCTTTGACTGTAAGGGTTAGTTTTAAGCTGTTATTTTGCGTTTATTTTTTTAATAATCTCGTAACATACCTGATTGTACCAACTCCAGTCTTCTCCCCGGACTACACGTGTTCCGATTTTCAAAAGAGAGACAGTATCAGAGCCTGAAGGCCTGTCTGCATCACAATCAGTGTCGGTTGGCGTCGACGGAGGGGGTGATGGTGTTTCGCCTGCAGATTACATAATATAATATATTATGTTATGTATATGAGCTATTATTTTATCACTACAAGTAACGCTATAAACATTTTTTTTATTATTAAAAATATAGAAACCACAGACAGCAGGCGCTTAGCTACATAAGCGACCTGCGGCCTATACACAGCAATTACTTAAGATCGCTATCTCATCGGTGCCTCTTTGAGTACTTAATAAGTAGCAAAACGAAAAAGAAAAGATAGATATTTGTATAAGTAAAAAAGTCATCGTTCAAACCCGCAAGTAAATTAAGTAAATAAACGAAAATCTGAGAAATCAATTATAACATATTGTAACAACGTAGGCTTTGTAGCTTTTGCCAATGTAGAGATTAGGTATATTGTATGGCAAAGTTTTTGGTTAATCCGTTCAATATTTTTCTGTTCTTCTACCTTATAAAATGAACAAATTATGTCGGCTCCGTTGTTAAGTGGGTAATGATTCTAGCACTAGACAAATATTTATTATTTGTGTTTGTCTTGAGGCTGGGTGTTTTCTATGTATTTATGTATTTATTTACAAATATGTATATATATGTATTTGTATCCGTTATCTGGTATCCATAGCGCAAGCTTTGCTTAGTTTGGGACCAGACGGAGCTGTGTGTAATCTCCAAAATTATTTATTTATTTATTATTATCATTTATTATCAAATAATTACTTTAAGTCAAAAAATAATGATATTGATCCGGTACTTACTAATCTCAGTTTTCGTTGAAGAGCAAGCCAGTTTCAGGTCATATATTCCGTTGTGTCCCATTCTGTAAGAGTTTCGATTACCTGAATCCCACTCCACTCTTACCCAGCCATCACCCTGATCAGTTTCAGTGATTAGACCTTCATGTCCAGGTCCTCCATCCTTTATAAAAACATACTGCATTAAGAAGAAGCATTAAATTTTGCTCGATTTTTAAACTCAAAATCCGTACTAATATTGTAAATGCGAAATGAACACTGTCTGCCCGTTATCTATTTACACTTAAACCACCGTACCGATTAAAATGAAATTTGGCATGGAGATAGTTTTATTCACAAAAAGGACATAGGCTTTATGAAAACGTAAAGTGTGAGTCAGTTTTTTTTTATAATTGGAGAGTTGCCGTTGTAATCCTACACCGATAACCGAATTCAAAGTGGATGGAACAGCAGGCAAAAGCTACTGCTTATATAAATTTCCATACCCTATTCTACCATTTAGGGGATGATTTTCCCGAAAACAGTGAAATACGTCAATCTTTATGTTCAACTTACAGTAAAAATAACAATTTTCCCGCATTTAGCGTTCAAAATGACGTTCACATTCACAGGAATACATATCCCAACCCCCATTTTACTACTTCAGGGGATGAATTTTGCAAAATCCTTTCTTAGTGCTTGCCTACATAATAACATTACATAAAATTTCAAGTCCCAAGACACATATACTATCATCCCCTAAAGAGGAAACTAGGTTCCTCACAATTTATCATCACATAAGGAACCTACATGCGAAAGTTTAAGTTTTTAGGGCCAGGGATGTGCGTGGATGGATATGTCATTAAATCAGTCAGGGTCTGCACCGCGCGAGTAATACCTCTGGTGTTGCAAGCGTCCATAGGCTATGGTGACCGCTTACCATCAGGCAGACCGTAGCTTGTTTGCCACCTTAGTGGTATAAAAAGTCAGTTTCTTCTTTTATGAGTGTACTTAAATTAAGTTGTATAGAAAATATTTTTTTATCTACGCTCCTACTGCAAAATCCAAGTTACGAACCAAAAAAAAAATTAATCAATTTAGTTAAAAAAAAAATACTTTGTAATATTATTTTTTGTATGAAAGTATGTTTTGTTATAGTTTTTTTTATTATTATAGTATAATTTACCGGCCATAGATATAGAATTACATCGATGATATCGGTATTCATGAGTACGTAATCTGTGGCGGCGCAACTAGATTTGGCGCAAAAAGAAAAACATTTTTTGATAAACTGAAACAATAATTTTCTTGTGTTAACAAAAAGTTTAAAAAAAATAAGTGAGGACTCGTCTGGCAGTGGTACAGAGATAAATTTAACTCCACCGGATATATTGTGTGCAATAACAAGAAATGGTTCATAAATAATTTTTATATTCACTTTTCTCTTTTATTTTACCAATATCATGAGCGTAGATAAAATTAATAATGAAACTGCACATAACTAGGTATTAAAACACTCGTATGACAAGTACTATTATGGAACTCGCCTTTCCCTCGTCCCATAAACCCACACTCGTGTTTAATTCCCCTGATTATATCACAATTTTATATACTACTATTATAATTTTCATCTTTACTTAGCGTAATCTAAACGAACCAATGAAAATTCGGCTGTTGAAGAAAGGCAATTCCTGAAACTACTAAGTGTACTTACTTACTTACTTACCTAAGTCGTTCTAAAAAAGAATCCTAAATAACAGATGTAGTTTTGTAATAGATAAGTTTAAATTAAAAGGGTAGGCATTCACGAAATATCAATTACTTAAGACTTAAAAGAAAAGTTAAAGAGTTTGTCTAAAGCCTCAGTCGCAGGCAAATCGTATAATCCGCCGTTTCATAATATGCCTAGGCAGATCGTAAAGTATGGAATAGAAATTATCATATAACTGAACGATTATTATATGAAGCTTGGCTGGAACGCTCCGCTCGCTTCGCTCGCTCCGCATCTACGTTTACAAAAGAGAAACAACCTAACCTAACATACATGACTTATACAGTGCGATTTCTGTTCCTTTCGTTTCCATACTCAACGATCTGCCTAGGCATATTAAGAAACGGCGGACTATACGATTTGCCTGCGACATATATAACGTCAACGGACGCTTCACAGTTCATGTTTTTTTTAAAAACACATTGCCTAAGAAGCTTAAAAGTTTGGTGGTCAGATGGTTATTATAGATTTTTTAGCTACCTGATTGCCCCAATCCCAGTCTTCACCTCGAACTACACGATCCCCGACTTTCAAAACAGCAGCAAACGCAGGCCCAGATAGTGGAGTACATTGTTTAGCTGTGAAATACGCCGTAAAAATAAAAAGTTTTCACACAAAAAATGGGGGGGCAGAATCTTTCTCTTTTCAAGTTAAAAGGGTATAAATAAACACTGACTTGTTTTTGTCCTAGTAATAATCATCTAATGTTAGAAAACATGTTTAGATGTATATTAACTGGTATATTGACTTGGCAGGAGTTTTTTTACAACTCTGTGAAAAATGAAACTAGTCAATCGTAATTTTTAACATGAATGCCAAATACCAATGTGTGTGCACTTAGCTGCCAAAATAACTTATTTCCATCCATACTTTCAACCACTAATTTTCATACCTTAGGGGATGAAATTTGCTTAATTCTTTTTTAGTAGGTACTCGCTACGCTACATGAATTGTGTTATAGAATTTATCAAAAACGAACATCAGGAGGTTTTAGCATAAGAATATTGTCTCTTTAACAAAAATACTGTATTTGATAACTCTAACAAGATGTAATCACTAAAAAAAAAAAGGGAAAAGTAGTTTGAGTTACTTTGTATGGACAAATTTCCTTTTTTATTTTTTTGATAACATTGGTTTTTTTTTGAAATAGTCTTTCGTTACATGTTTAAATTGTAAGTGGCCGCGAAACTAAACACAAACAAACGTTATAGGGTCGATAAACAAAATGTCTATGGAGTCGATATATAAACTTATGATCCGTGTTATTTAGATTGTATTTTATTACTATTTTTTTATGTGGATGGATGCAAAAAGTGCAAATTTTCTTACATGCTCATTTAAAATAAACAAAGAGCTAGTTTTCCTTTCTTACATTTGGTTTGTTGAATTTCGGAGCAAGCAAGCATCAGATCGTACTTCCCGTCGTTGCCCATTCGATAGTTGTCGCAGTAACCTCCGTCCCACTGCACTGCTACCCAGCCTTCGTCATCAACAAGGCTAGTAATTGTACCTTCCTGGCCAAGTCCTCCGTGCTAAAAAAATTAAATATTTTGAACGTTCCCACTCAAATAACGTCGTTTTTTTTGAATTTAGTTGTTTTACATTTTTTCTGGACTGTCTACTGCAGTTTGCTGCTGGAGCCATTACTGCTCCACCGGAATTTTGGGGTGTGACTCTGAGGGAGTCTCAGGGATCCCCGCGGAGGAAGGCTCGGTTTGGGTTGTCGCTCTTAGGGTGTCCCTTCGACCAGCGTGAGCCTTGAACCCGAAGGTTAGTCAGCGCCGGGAGGGGAGTTCCCCATTACGTTGTTTAACAATCAGGTGTTTAATTTAGTACAAACGCGTTAACACGAATTATATATAGAAAAATGCAAATGAAATGTGCTGAACGTACTATTCGTATCAAAACCCGTAAATTTTAGGGTTCTATACCTTAAAAGGAACAGGAAGGATTCCCTCTTTCGGTTTATCGAGACTCATTTATCAGGAGCCTGGAGAATTAATATCAAATACTAATGATATTAAAAATAGCATACCTATATTAGTTTCGATGGTTCAAAAGTTGTTTTAAAACTATTTCATTTAAATGATTATGTTTTGACTACGATTTCTTAAAGCTGTAAAAAATCTCGCGTCTAAGTCAAGGTAAAAAAATACGGCCATTTGTATATTTTTCATTACACTTACTCGTGAACAGTGCACGAGAACACTCGGGCAGACAAAGCGGGTGCTAAGACCTTAATTAATCCCACGGGCTTTTTGTTATTTTCACTTCATTCAAGGCAAGCAGGCATTCATTGAACTCACAGGGGGTAATGACGCGCTGTATATTCTGTCTATTCTGTCAAATATGTATAAAAGCTGTCCAGTTCATATAAACTACGCGCCAAAACTTTTCATAAATTGTCTAGATATGTAGGGGGCGGGTTTTTTCTCTTTCTCTATTCCTGCCATTTCAATTATGTTTTAGTGAGTTTATTCATTCATTCAACTTATATCTTAATTTATTTACTCGCAAATGTGATGAAAAATATTGTGCGTCATCACGGGCAAAATTCGAGCCATAAAAGCCTTCGTTTTTAGGCTTCTAAATAACCTCTCGTTAGTAATTTTCTCCTTACCACCCCTGATACACGATGTACATAACGTTCACAAATAATTCAAACTCTATAGGGTACTTCCCGATCATTGTGTAAATGTAAATTATAGGGCTGGCTGTCTGGCAAAACCCGTGCAAAATCAGGGGTTCTTAATCGGTGGTCGGCGGACTGGTGGTCCATGAAAGCATTAGTAGTGGTGCTTTAAGTAAAGTTACATGTGGATATCAATAAACATAGACGTTCGGGAACATAATTTATGATCACACTGACTGAATACTTCTTTTAGTTACACAATTTAGTCTAAACATTTAACAGAACTCCGAATTCACGCTTTCCGTATTTTAAATTTTCCGTATTTTAAATTTTCCGTAAAACTACAACTCTATAGTGGCATAAAAATATATTGGCCGCGAGTGCTTTGTAAAAATAAAAATAATATGCTTATTGAAAAAAACAAAGGCACGTAAAGTCGAAAATTGCTGTAAAATAACAAAAACTTTTGCCCCCATGGCCCCCCCTCTGTATCCGCCACTGGTCAAGAAAGCCTTTGAGACGCTTGGCAAAGTATAATGAAGAATGCGGGTGCAGTAAGATAACCACTGCAAAGGAGGGGGAGGGGGGTTGAATAGTCGTTCTATATGTAGTATTATTGTTTGTGCCAAAACTATTCGAAATATTTTTTTTTAAGAAATGTCTAAAGGTATCAAACCTCTTCCTTTTACGCAATGCAGGATTTTATTTTGAAACTGCTTTTTGTTGTTCTCTTAATATACCTGATCGTCCCATTTCCAGTCTTCTCTTCGCACTACACGTGTTCCGATTTTCAAAAGAGAGACAGTCTCTGGGCCTGAAGGCCTGACTGCATCACAATCGGTGTTGCTTGGAGTCGATGGTGGGGGTGATGTTGATAAGCCTGTAGAAAGAATAAATGCATTAAGAGGTAGGTAAATCAAAAAATGCTTTTTCTCAGGGTTTAAAGTACTATCACAGCTATGCTTTAGTATAGTTGCAAATTAATAGCACTTAAAATTTTGAAAATATCTTTACCAAAACTTTAAAAATAATGGTAATAGTGATGAAAAGGGGTCAGTTTAGGATTATTTTTTATCAAACCCAAGTTCATTAATCGTTTTTCAGGGTTTGAACCATATATACCAGACTACTCGTCCGGACGGATACTCCGTCTCAGTGGATGCGCCTCTTGACTCCTCGGACCATTGTCTCGTTCGGACTCAAATGTCATGCACACAACCCGATCCATCTGGGTCAACTAATTGGCGTCGTGTGTGGCACTATAAGTCGGCAGACTGGGATGGATTGCGAGAATTTTATGCATCGTACCCGTGGAGGCAGATCTGCTTTAACTCAGCAGCCGCAGTCACTGAGACAATCCTTGCTGGTATGGAATGCTATATTCCTAACCCGCGAGTAGCTGCCGGCGTCAAAAAACGACCGTGGTTTAATAGGTCTTGCAGAGAAGCTAAAATTCTTAAGCAAACTGCATATGAGGCTTGGACCACGGCTTGTAATAATAAGGATCCAAATATTTCTGAGTTAAAACACAAATTAAATGCTGCCTCGAGGTTCAGAAAGAAAGAAACTGCCAGAGCGAAATTCCAATTCATCGGCAAAATAGGTGGGCGCCTTGCGAGCTATCCTTCTGGGAGACGTGCTTTCTGGTCGCTTGCCAAAGCTGCCGAGGGGAACTTCTGCCAGTCGTCGTTACCACCACTGCGAAAGACCGATGGTGACTTGACACATAGTGCTAAAGAGAAAGCCGATCTACTGGGCAGTCTCTTTGCTTCGAACTCGAACATGAACGATGAAGGCGCTGTACCACCTACTTTACCGTGGTGCGATAAGACCATGCCGGAAATCTCCATAACACAGCGGGAGATCGTTGCTTTCTCTAGACGTTCATAAGTCGAGTGGGCCAGACTGTATACCAGCAGTAGTGCTTAAGCAGTGTGCTCCTGAATTATGTCCTGTACTCACGCGCTAGCCATTGAGAGTCACGGGGAGGCATTCGCATGTAGCCTGGACATAGCGAAGGTGTTCGATCGGGTCTGGCACCAAGGTCTTCTATCGAAGTTGCCATCTTACGGAGTGCCCCAGAGTTTGTGCAAATGGGTGGCTAGCTCTTTGTCCGGCAGACGCATACGAACCGTACTTGACGGTAGTTGCTCTGATAGCATGGAGAATAATGCTGGTGTCCCGCAAGGCTCTGTGCTGCCTCCTACGCTGTTTCTACTGCATATCAATGACATGTTGGACATCGACAACATACATTGCTATGCAGATGAAAGTACGGGAGACACTTATTACACGGGTCGTGCAAACATCCCTCGTTCCATTGTGAAGGAAAACCGCGGAGAACTTCTGTCTCAAATCGACACCACACTGTCCAAGGTCTCTGACTGGGGACGGGTAAACTTCGTCCGATTGAACCCTACAAAGACACAAGTATGCGCGTTCACCGCTAAGACAACCCCATTTACTGTAGTCCCACAATTCCAGAACACTCCCCTCTCCATCCCCAAGAGCATTGGGATCCTTGGTGTTGACATCTCCAACGATGTTCAGTTCCGAGATCATTTACAAGATAAGGTGAAGCTGGCGTCCAAAAAACTTGGTGTGCTCAACAGAGCGAAGCAGTACTTCACGTCGGGGCAAAGGTTGTTACTTTACAAGTCGCAAGTTCGTCCCCATATGGTGTACTGCTGCCATCTCTAGGCAGGTGCACCCGGATACCAGCTTGGCCCTTTTGACTCGGTTCAACGACGGGCTGTGGGAATTGTCGACGATTCCAAACTCACTTGCGGTATCGAACCCTTAAGTCTGAGGAGAGACTTTGCCTTCCTGTGTGTGTTCTTCCGCTTGTACAATGGGTTGTGTTCTGAATAATTGTTCGAAATGATGCCCACGGCTACTTTCTACCATCGCACCGCTCGCCATCGGCAGGGAATTCATTCTCACACCTTAGAACCTAAATGGTCGCGTACAGTGTGGTTTCAGTGAAACTTTCTCCCGCGAATGCTTAAGTTGTGGAATGAGCTCCCTGCCAAGGTTTTATCCAAGGACTACAGTATGGAGTTCTTCAAGAAAGAAGTTATTAGATTTCTGAAGGGTCGGTAACGCGCGAGTGATAACCCTGGTGTTGCAAGCATCCATAGGCTACGGTGACCGCTTACCATCAGGCGGACCGTAAACTTGTTTGCCACCATAGTGGTATTAAAAAAAAAATTTAGTTCATGAAACCTTTCTATATTCCACCATATTTTGTTTTCTCATTTTTACCCATGGTTGACTGGCACAAAATGTCCATTGGCGTTAAGTTTACCTTTTATACAAGTGTACAATTTTATTTTTAAGTAAAATAAAACAGAGAACGAAACTTTGTATGACATTTGTGTAATTTTTTGGACCTTTATTTGTATACCAACTAAACTGAAAAAGGTGTGAGTTAAAAAAAAAATATTTTGTTTAAGTTAGAAATTATGTAACCGATTTTGATGCGATTGTCATTATTCAGCTAGTATTTTATGCATTTTATTCATTATATTTCAGTTTTTTTTTATACTACTGAGGTGGCAAACAAGCTTACAGTCCGCCTAATGGTTAGCGGTCACGGTAGCGTATGGACGCTTGTATGACTCACGCGTTGCCGGTCCTTCAAAAATCCAATAACTTCTTTTTCAAGAACCCCATAATAGTCCTTAGAGAAAACACTCTACGCAACTATTTCAGTTCTAAAGTGTAAGATTGAATTCCTTGCCGATGGCGAGCGGTGCGATGGTAGAAAGTAGCCGTATGCCCACGGCATTTGTCCAGGCCGTGATATTACTGTGTGCAATATATCTATAAATCTTACAATCTTAATGTTCAGCTACTTTTAAAACTGTTCCTACTATGCTTTCTGATGTAATGTTTTATAATTATGTACTTATTGTGCATTTCTCATATTAACCCACAGCAATATATAAATGAAAAGATATACAAATTGAAAACGTGGAGAAGAGCCGAGGAGGTGTGTTAAGAGAACTTAAGAAGCTGTGCTAAGATGTTAGGAAGCATAGGCTAGCTAGCTACTATAGTGTCTGCTCCGTGGCAAAGTGTATATGGTGAGTATATGAGTAGGATTTGTAAAGGAAGTCAGTCTAAACCACACTTGCTAAAAGTATCGACTGTTTTAACTTATGGTAGGTTTCAGGTAGGCCTTTAACCACCTCACAACTAATAAAAGTTTGTTTTCCCTTACTAGTAAGAGTTATAATGCTTGTTGGAGCTAGTTCCAGGTCATATTTGTCATCACCGCCCATTCGGTAAGAGTAGACGCCGCCCGTGTCCCACCTCACTTTCACCCATTGGTCTACATCAACGGCCTCTATAACTGTTCCTTCTTTTCCAGCTCCTCCATCCTTGTAGAAAAAAAATACAGTTATGTTATTAAAATAAAAAAAATAATTACTTACCTATTTTGTAACGTCAAACGAACTAACAACTTTTGGAAAAAAATATTTAGATATTTGTAAGTTTTTTGTGGCCTCTTAGTAGAAAAAATTAAGTGGGCCTATATGCAAGAAAACACTTTTATTAGGTCGGTATTTTTTTAAACTGCTGAATGATTTTTTTTGAAAAAAAAAACACAATAAAATATAGCATATACATATGTGAAGGGCGTGACACAGCCCAAAACATGATTGCGTATATTTTACACGATAGATTTTTTTCTTAAAGTGCTCTAAGAAGTTACTTTAGCAGGCTTCACTCAAAGTAAATAAGCACCAAATTATTTAAAAACGTAGTTTAGACATTAGTCGAGGTCCTGACAAAGAGATATTTTAGAAAACTTGTGCTATTAATTTTTATTAATTATTTTTTAATATTTTCGAATTCTCTTAGAAATAAGAACTGTACTTGTCCCTTTCTTGTGCCCTTAATTCTGTATTTATTCATCTCGCTTCCGAATTTATGCATTGGCATACTCTTAAGTAATGATTTTTTTTTGATAACATACACGCGGCAACAAATACCTGAATAAATTTTAAAACATTGGAGCTAGCTTTATGAAATAGGTAAATACTATATATTATAAACAATTTTATAGCTCTTAAATCTTAGTTCAAGATTATGAAGTTAATTTTGAATTGAAGTAAGTTAAGTAAAAAAACATTGTTACAAAAAAATAAAAACTTGCTTCAAAAAGATGCACTAAAAAGGTAAAAATAATTACTTATTTTCAAAAATCTGATCTGAATTACAGTTTGAAGTTGGTTTCATGCAAGTGAAGTGTATTATAAACTGTAAGGTACATAGACACCAACTGCAAACTTGTTTCAGGTCCCACCAAAAACGTAAAATGTTGCCAAGACGAAACTATATGGCTCGCACTGTCAAAAAGTTATCAGATCTCATGTAGAGCCCAGATTCTCACTCTACACGCCCTAACTCTACAAGCCCTAACTTCACAAACTCTACACCTTAGTCAATATATGTGGTTTGGTCATTTCGTTGCTACAAGAACTATTGTAAAACAGAAAAGTGATGAACAGTGAATACATTTTTCGCCTCATACCCATGTGATGGTAACGAAGCCTAGTATTTTGACTAAGGTGTAGAGTTTGTGAGGCTTGTAGAGTCAGGGCATGTGGAGTGAGAATCGTGGCTTTTTTGAGAACTTTTTGACAGTGCGAGCCATATCGTCTCTTCTTGGCAACATTTTACATGAACAATGTTTTTGGTGGGATTTTATTACTTTTTGGATTGAATTGAGTCTTAATTTTTTATTATTTTAAAACAGTGAAAAACTTAACAAATTGTGTAAGTTACATAGATTCAAAAAGGGTTTAATTTATTTATTTATTTTCCAGAGGTAGAAATTTTTTTTTTATTTAGATTTAGATTTACAAGAGCTCTAAAATCCCCGTTTCCCCGGATAATTTTCTGAAACACAAGGATTTCGTCTTTCTTTGTCTAATTCTTCAGATAAGAAAGAATTTAGCTGTTTTTCTTTAATTTTGTTGTCTTATAGATTGTTAGGAGAACTAGGTAACCTAGACTTTCTAAGTCTGGCTATTATTTATTTTTCAGCCGGGTTTTATTTTTATGGGAAAATTTTGTAGAACAAAGGTGATAGGGCAATATTTCTCGATTTTCTTTTATGTTAAGGAGAATGTGTGAATTTTGTGAAATGTTTGAGTTTTGTGTGTTTTTAAAAAAGATTTATTGTAACACTTTATTTTCAAAATTAACGTAACTGAAAGCCTACAAAAATGAACTAGATTTTAATAAGCTAGACAATACTTTTAGCAAGTTTGACTGAGTTGTTACACAAACAATTAAATTTACAGCTCAGCCTAATTTTTTATTTTACCTTGTCTTACTATATATATTATATTGTTCTTTACTATCTCTATGACAGTAGAATTCTGATCTGAGTGAAATTTATAACTGTCACTGAAAATTACGTTAAACTTAATTTTTTTTTCTTTTTAATTTAATACATAAAATTTCTTAAAACTACACTTCACAACACTAATTCACACGCCAAAATCTGTGTGTTCAATGGAGTTTGAGTCGGAAGGGAGATCTAGACCAGATCTTCGCTAACGGTCCTTCGCTACAGATTCACGGCATACTATATCTGGACTAAGTCTATATAAACACATATAAAACATTTAGGATACATTCTGGAAATGGTTCTTGGTATTTTTGGACCTGTAGTTTATTTAGCATCGACTACATAAACGATGGGGTCTAATTATATCGAGGCAACCTAATTTCTAGAACTCACAAACAATTTGATCTACAGCTCAGCCTATTTTTCTTTAAGTTCTACCTTGTCTTCATCAACTATCTTTGTAAGAGTTGAATTTGAACTGAGTTTAATTTAAAATTGTCACTGAAAATCTACGAGTTCCACAACTACATATCTAAACTACGAGAAATCTAAATTACTACTCAATTTTATACTGCGGAGGGGTGACAATTTATTTTCAGTTTCAAATAAACGAAAGAATCTAAATCAAAGACAAAGGTATTATAAAAGCCATTTATGAGCTCTGCGAAAATGACATTTTGTCCAATCCGGATAGATTTTTATTTGTCCTAGAAAATTGCTAAAGTAATAAACAACAATTCATTTTCAGTTTCAAATAAACGAAAGAATCTAAATCAAAGACAAAGGTATTATAAAAAACTATTTATGAGCTCTGCGATAATGACATTTTGTCCAATCCGGATAGATTTTTATTTGTCCTAGAAAATTGCTAAAGTACTAAATTAAAACTACACTTCACAACATCAATTTCACACGCCAAAATCTGTGTGTTCAATAGAGTTTGAGTCGGAAGGGAGATCTAGACCAGATCTTCGCTAACGGTCCTTCGCTACAGATTCACGGCATACTATATCTGGACTAAGTCTAGATAAACACATATCAAACATTGAGGATACACTCTGGAAATGGTTCTTGGTATTTTTGGACCTGTAGTTTATTTATCGTCGACTACTTAAACGAGGAGGTCTAATTATATCGAGGCAACCTAATTTCTAGAACACACTTAATCTACAACCAAAAATTATAGATTACCTAAAATAAATCTTAAAACTAAGATTCATGCAGAATTGATTGGTTGTAAGAAAGTTGATTTGAGACTAGTATGTGCCTAAGGAAAAGTAAATGAGAGATTTGGATGCTTAGACTTATTTCCAGTATGGAGGGATGGTTTGATTGTCTAGATTTTTTTAGTGCTGCTAGCTGGTTCTGATGGGGAAGTCTTATCTTCTGACTTCCGAAAGGGTTTGGTAATATGGAGTGCTGGTGTGACCAAACAAGTTCGGTTAGGGTAAAAACTTCTATATCTAGTTATAACTTGATATATCTTTGGTATATGAATCGCTTAGATCTTATTTTATGTCTAAAATCAGAGGAGCACAAGATGGTTTTGGCGTTCGCCGGTTCCTGTTTCGACGTGTTGACTTCGTATTATGTTAAATTTCCTTAATTTAAAAAATATTTATATATGTCAAATATAACAATTCTTTCCCTAAACTATACAGGTACCTTTAATTATTTTTTTTAACTCGTCGCGAGTGTTATAATTCACTTTTATGGACTTTGAAAGTGATAGTGACCAAAGACATAAAATAGTGTGAGAGCTACAGTGTCATTCAGGATTTCGAGAGTTGTCTATTCCCGACAGTATCCGAGGTCCCTGCTGAAGGAAGACTACAGTTCTTTAGAAGGAAATAACAACCACATCGAGTCTCAGTAAGTGGATACTACTTAGTCATGCAAGAATAAATTTAAGTTTATTTATTAAGTTTAATCTTGATGTTTTTAATTTCAGAATAAGGTTTTTTTTATGTTTTTTTTTATTATTTTTTTGTGTATGTGTTCCTTCTTTTCCTTATAATTTATAGCAAATTATTTTGACGAGAAACTATAAATAACTTAAACGCACATAAGCATCAAAACAACTTTATATTAAAATAACTTTTACAATCCCCTAGTTTAAGGGGTTGTGTGATAAAAGTTCCAAGTTTTAGAATTATTTTGTTGTTTGTGTATTTATGCTAGCTAATGGACCAAAATTCAGCTATTTCAATAAGTACCCTAAGAATTTTATTTAAGAATTTTGATGATGTGAGTAGGTATGTGACGAAATCGCAGTTTTTTTAGATATTTAAAAAATCTAAAGCTATGCAATCAAATCTTCATATGTTTAATAAATTCACTATTGACAACATATTTTATCAAACTATTATCTAGATAATCGAAACCGCGATCAATCAAAAAAATAATTATAAACACTGGATAAGTAAAAATGTTTTTACCAACAAAAATCATTTTGCACATGTTTACACACAAAATTTATTATTACGTATATTCATTTTTAAAACCAATATAATCACATCGTTACCTGGTTTGCCCAATCCCAGTCTTTGCCTCTAATAACACGGGTGCCAATCTTCAAACGGGCTGCTAGTTCTGGTCCAGAGATCTGAGGCTTAAGAGTTAAAGTATTGTCTGTAGCTACTGCAAGATCATATTTGCCACCGTTACCAACCCGATAAGTCTCTTTATGACCTGAATCCCATTCTACTATAACCCATCCATTTTGTACTCCACGAACTATGGTTCCTTTGCCACCAGGTCCACCATCCTGAACATGAAGTTGGTATTAAACTAATTCTTTCTATTTTTTTTAGAAATTATTTGGTATTATAGTAAAGTTCTGTGATATAAACTGTCTTTTTAGTCGGGTTTGCTCATAGACATAGAGAACTGGACAGACAGATGACAGAGATGAAGCGAAGCGAAAATCTCTTGTCTCTATCTAACTGGGTTAATAAAATTCAACAAACACAGTGCCGGACATTGATATGAAGAGAAAAGAGACCACAGGTTCGCTTTATTTCACTCTAAAGTGAGGCGTATTTTGTTACGCTAATGCGCAGTCCATAGAACAGATTACAAAACTCGTCCAAATAAATGATGAAAGGCACTTTTTTTATTTTGTTTTTAACTATTTTATGGGATGTTATTTTTATAATACCTAGTCTTTTTTAGTTTCTCTGTGGCAATAATAAATTCATATTCAATATATACTATAAAGCCACACATATATTCAGACAGTTTTCAATAATTATTTTGTAAAAAGTTAAACATTTTAAATTTCGCTGTCTGTTTACCCTTCGACAAAAGATTTTCCCATTTTTATTTACTCCTGTCTATTGCGTGCTATGCTTTTCTATTAATTTCACAAAGTTTTCTGCATATTTCACGTGGCTGGCAATGTTTATGTTAACAATTTCTAAGGATCCATATTTACCATATTTAAAGGACACGGCTTCGTGGCTCAGTCGGTAATTAATCGAGTGGTGTGGGTTCATTGCCCGCACAGGACAAACATTTATGAGATGAGCATTTGTGTTTATCTTGAGACTGAGTATTTGTATGTATGTATGTATGTATGTATTTACAAAAAAGAAGTATTTACATATATGCATTGTATCCGTTTTCTGGTATTCATAGTACAAGCTTTGCTTAGTTTGGGATCAGATGACGCTGTGTGTAATGTCCAAAAAACTTTATTTATTTATTTCTAAATTACCATATGTATTTTTTGTGCTTTTCTAGCGCCTCAACAAGGAGCTAAGGTGCTAAGATTCAATTTTTCAAAATGCTGAACTATTGACTAATAAACAACTCCTTGAGACTTATAAAGTCCTAGTACATTAATATTACAATTGTATTGTACAAATATATATATATATATATATATAATTATATCATAGAATTAATAGTATACATATATGTAGAAATAATCTTTGATTCGGACTTCCTAAGGGTTAGAGTATTTGAAGAAATATAGGTTTTATAATATGACATAATTATGACTACATTACCAAAGTCAATAAATATTTTCATAGCAAAGAAGCAATTAAAAAAAATTAGCATTGTAGCCTTGGTAGAGCACAAACACGGACTGTAAGGATTGTTGTAGGTTCAAGTCCTGTCCTAATTGTGTTTCGAGATTTGAATATTGTAAATGATGAAATTTGATAAGTGCTCATCATAAAAAAAAATTAATATTTTCAGAAACATACCTGATCACCCCACTTCCAGTCTTCGCCTCTTACAACACGTGTGCCAACTTTAAAGGTAGCTACATCAGTAGATTCTGGCGTAGACCCAGTTGATAGCTCTTCCGTGGTTGTCTCTAATAAAAGAAAATATTAACTAAGAATCTAAAAGTATAAAGTTAGGATTTATTTATTTATTTATTCGGAAGACCAGAGGTAGTAATAAGATAGAAATACATAATCATATAACGGACACCATAGGGTCCTGACAATTAGTATCGGCATAGCTGTTAATTAAATACGAATAGAAAAAATATGACAATACTTAATTTTGATTCATCAAACATTTTAACATTATTCAAGTCCAACTAGTAATTAAGTTATTATTTGTGTAATTAAAAAAAATTAAAGTATTGATTTAGAGAGGAAAAAAATTAAGAATTTAAAAAAAAAAAAATTAAAAAAAAATCGCCTCGTGTTATCAATTACTGCTAGTAGTAACACAGAACAATTTTTATTTCCATAATAATACTAGCCATTATCTTTGTTGAAACTTTTTTCTCTTTTTAAAATAATTGAGTGATGTTTGCATTACTGTACTTGCGTCATATGAAACCTAGATAAGGAAGTCAAGAACTTGTGTTTATATTATAAGTGAACACCTGAACCTGCCATTTTGGATTTAAAATGATATTTAAATAAAGCAAAAATCCTCAAAAACTGTTTTATGAGATATCAAACTTTATAGATTCCTCTTAGGATAAATAGTTCAGTACAGAACAACAAACTTTTCTGACATTCTGACCTTGGGTGTCTGGTCGCTAGAGTCGTTGTAGGTTCACACCATTTCAATGTGGCGACCGTAGTTGTGATGTTCCCCATTATTTTTAATAAAATGATAGCTAAAGACATGTGACAGTGGGCTTCTAATCAGGTGTGCCAAATTTTAGGAGTGTAGGTATGTATGTTTTTCCACGTATTTCTAAAACTATTTCATAATTCTTGGATTTTAATAATTCTTTCTTATAAAATTAAATACTGATCAAATTCAGGAAACCGTGTAAGTTTCATCAAAATTGGTTCAGTAGTTTAAAAAAGATATGGACTGTTAAATGTGTGCCAATGAGTAAAAAAAACACGTCACGTCGTCAGTTTAACGCATTTGTGTTTGCGATTCTAATAATATTACAAACATAAAGGTCCATTTGATAACCTTCTTATTTAAAGGTAAATATCGAAAATCGGTTTACATTTGTAACAAATTTAAATCGGAATCAAAATAAAATTGAATTTTAAATGAATATTTCTTCTAAAGCAAACCCTAAATATCACAAAAATGACAAGGTGAGAGTTAAATACTATATTACATAAACTAGGAAGTAATCCGTAGCTTTGCCAATAATATCGGTGCCTTAATAATGTTAAGTATAAATTAATATAATATTATCTTGAAAGAAGTGTACATATGTAATAAAAAAAAACAGTAAACAACTAAACCTTACCTATAGCAGGCGTTTCTTTGTCAGCCAAGGAAAGTTCATATTTTCCACCATTACCCATTCTATAGGAGTTAGTCTCACCAGAGTCCCATTCCACTCTTACCCAACCGTCGATAAGCCCACGAACAATAGTACCTTTTCCTCCTTCTCCTCCGTCCTAATTGACAAATTCTTTTCTACATAAATAAATAATCGGTTGACATGCCTAATTATATTTATATGTGTGTTTATTTAATATAGGTGTGCATCCAAAGCTAAAACAACAATATTCTCCTTTCGTTTTTTGAAAAATATAATAATATGTAGGCACCTAATTGTTTTTGGATAAAGATTTTATATACCGAAGGTTTTAATCCGCTGATGGGAATAGCTAGGGGGGAGTATGTGTAATGTGCTGCAACACTGCTTCTGAAGTGAACTGAGATGTCTTTAAATATTTTCCATAAATCATAAACCAGCTTAATAATAATAAATAGTAAGATGAAGTTTTCTGACTAAATTTGAAAAGACTATTCCAGTAAGTCACCACAATTCTATAATCGCAAAAAGTGTAACGTCGCTTTTTATGTGCAAACTAGACCCAAAACAACATTTCACAATCGGCAAATGCATTCTGGATGCAGCATAATTTTTTTTTTTTTTTTTTTTTTTTTTTTAATACCACTAAGGTGGCAAACAAGCTTACGGCCCGCCTGATGGTAAGCGGTCAGTCACCGTAGCCTATGGACGCTTGCAACACCAGGAGTATCACTTGCGCGTTGCCGACCTTTCAGAAATCTAATAACTTCTTTCTTGAAGAACTCCATACTGTAGTCCTTGCAGAAAACCTCAGCTCATTCCACAACTTAAGCGTTAGCGGGAGGAAGTTTCTCTGAAACCGCACTGTACGCAACCATTTAGGTTCTAAAGTGTGAGAATGAATTCCCTGCCGATGGCGAGCGGTGCGATGGTAGAAAGTAGCCGTGGGCATCATTTCAGTTATTTATGTGAAATGTATATATTCGAATTGTTTGAATAACAACGATTTCAAAACATATTTTTACCTGATCACCCCATTGCCAGTCTTGTCCTCGCACTACTCGAGTACCGATTTTCATCTGCGATGCCATTTCCGGACCAGTAAGACCTAAAAAGTTTGTGTTATAACATTTGAATAGCACTGTAAATTAAAGTTTTGTGTCACGCTCGATAACTTAAATAAATGTTATTGTTTCCAACGTGTAATAATACAGTCTATGTATATTACCTTCTCCTTTCAGTTATAGTTTTTCATGAATCTGCAAGTATTATAAATTTGCCAGAAATATAATTCACTCAACATTATACATAATATGGTAGGAATTTGAACTTGTACTTTTACTTGAATCTGCAGGTATTCAAACTGAGCCACAGATATAATCGACTCAAAATTATATATATTGTAGGAACTGTTATTTTACTTGAATCTGCAGGTATTCAAACTTTGCCATATATATTATCGACATTAATGATAGGTACTATTATTCGTAATGTAAGTTTTCAAACAAATATTGTCTTTTACCTTATATGTAAACATAGGATCTGAAGCAGTATAATCAAATTTTATAAAAAAAGTGTTATTTTTAAATTTAAAATTGCACCAAATCACGATAAAGTTTAAATTTTTAAAACCGCCTATTAAGGCATTTAAATTTTGAAAGATTACAAATTAGTTACCTGGTTTATTTGTTTGTTCTGTAGCGAGGTAGAGATCATATTTGTCTTTGTGTCCCATGCGGTAAGAGTTCTCATTACCCGATTCCCACTTCACTCTCACCCAACCGTTTGAAACTCCCTGAATTACGGTTCCTACATGTCCTGCACCTCCATCCTGTAATTGAAAATTGTTAAAAACTTGAAAAAATTATGATTTTAAAAACTTTTTGTATGTCGTTAGTAACAAAAATAACATTTTTTATTTTTTGGATAAATGAAAAATTGAACAAGGTTGAAGTAGGAACATAATATGTAGGTACTTTACAAAAAAATACAATTGCACAATATCGTCAGCAGTTTTTTTGGTTTAACTTGATTCTGATTTTTTATGTTCAGTCAGTACACAGAGAAATAATGGATAGTACAATCTTAAAAAAAATATATATTTAGGCACTTGCCTGGACTTGCCAATCCCAATCTTGTCCTCGAATGACACGTGTACCAATTGTCATGCGTGAAGCCAATTCAGATCCTGAGAGACCTGAACGCAAAATAATTTTATTTTAAACTACGTGGGTTTTTCTGTTTCAGCGGCAAAAGAAACTATTTCATAAAACAATAAATTTATTGTTTTGAATGAAGACGATATAATATATCGAAATATTTGAAATACTTAGGTTTTTTTCTTATTTATAATTTAATATAAAATATCATTATTTAATCAACTATAATTTATATTACATAATTCATGTTTATGTCATGCTCACCAGATACTTTTATGTTTTCTATGAGACTTACTCACTTACTAGGAAAGAGCATACCCTTGCAAAACATCGCTTCGCATTTGTTACAAATTTAAGGAATTAGAATGAGAATCAAATTGAATTGTAATGTAATGTATATAAATATTTATTCTAAAGCAAACTCTGAATTGCAAATGAATCTGATGTATAAATTAGTATATTCTCTTTAAAGTGGTATTCGTCTGAAATAAATACATAATACAATAATAAATTACAAACCCTTAGTAGTTTCATTAGTTTCTTCCGGATGAGCAGGTATGTTTTGATCAGCCAAGGATAATTCATATTTACCACCGTTACCCATCCTATAGGAGTTCATTTCACCAGAATCCCATTCCACTCTTACCCAACCGTCGATAAGTCCACGAACAATAGTACCTTTTCCTCCTTCTCCTCCGTCCTAATTGACAAATCAATAATATCGGTTAAGTTAAAATTTTCTTAACTAAAATAAATAGTTTTCGTTCAATTCAAAGCATTTATATTAGATCTTCTTTTCTAAATAAAATAATCGGTTGACATGCCTAATTATATTTATTATTGTATCTATTTAATATAGGCGTGCATCAAAGGCTAAAACTACAATATTCTCCTTTAGTTTTTTGAAAATATAATAATATGTAGGCACCTAATTGTTTTTGGATGTACACAATATATACCGAAGGTTTTAATCCGCTGATGGGAATGGCTAGGGGGGAGTATGTGTAATGTGCAGATCACCCTTTTTAACATCGACTTTGGTGCTATAGGTAACAAGCTATGAGACCATCACCGCAACAATGCTTCTGAAGTGAACTGAGGTGTCTTTAAATATTTTCCATATATCGTTAATCAGCTTATTAAATATTAATTTATGACCATATACTAGGGTAAGAGAAGTAGACAACACAGGCAACACACTGTCTTGCTCTTTTCTTGAATTCTTATCATTTCTAATGGCATGGACAAGTTATTAGCTAGTACGCCTAAAAATTATATATTATGTAAAATGTATATATTTGATTTGTTTGAATAACAACGATTTCAAAAATATTTTTACCTGATCACCCCATTTCCAGTCTTCTCCTCGCACTACTCGAGTACCAATTTTCATCTGAGATGCCATTTCCGGACCTGTGTGAACTAAAATATTCGTGTTAGCACCTTTAAATTACACTGTAATTATAATTTTTTTGTCACGCTCGATAACATAAATAAATATTATTGTTTCAAACGTGTGATATTACAGTCCATGTATATTACCCTCTTACTTTCAGGAACAGTTTTTTATGAATCTGCAAGTATTATAACTTTGCACAGAGATATAATTCACTCAACATTATACATTATATATGCATATTATGGTAGGAACTATTATTTTACTTGAATCTGCAAGTATTTAAACCTTCTCACAGATATTATCTATTCAAAATTATATATATTGTAGGTAATGTTATTTTACTTGAATCTGCAGATATTCAAACTTTTTCACATATTTTATCGACATTAATGATGGGTACTATTATTCGTGACGTAAGTTTTTAAACAAATATTGCCTTTACCTTACATATAAACATAGGATCTGAAGCAGTATAATTAATTTTCATTATAGAAAAGAAATATTATGCTTCAGTGCTTTCAGCCAATCAAACAAAATTGCGCCAAAACACGATAATGTTTAAATTATTAAAATGGCCTTAATGGCATTAAAATTTTAAAGGATTAGAAATTAGTTACCTGGTTTATTTGGTTCTTCTGAAGCGAGGTAGAGATCATATTTGTCTTTGTGTCCCATGCGGTAAGAGTTCTCATTACCCGATTCCCACTTCACTCTCACCCAACCGTTTGAAACTCCCCGAATTACGGTTCCTACATGTCCTGCACCTCCATCCTGTAATTGAAAATTCTAAAAAACTTGAAATAAATTATGATTTTAAAGACTTTTTGTATGTCGTAAGTAACAAAAATAACATTTTGTATTTTTTTGATGAATGAAAAATTGAACAAGGTTGAAGTAGGTACATAATATGTAGGTACTTTACAAAAAAATACAATTGCACAATATCGTCAGCAGTTTTTTTGGTTTAGCTTGATACCGATTTTTTATGTTCAGTCAGTACACAGAAAAATAAGGATAGTACAATCTTAAAAAAAATATATATTTAGGCACTTGCCTGGTTTTCCCATTCCCAATCTTGTCCTCGAATGACACGTGTACCGATTGTCATGCGTGAAGCCAATTCAGATCCTGAGAGACCTGTAAGCAAAATAATTTTATTTTAAACTACGTGAGTTTTTCTGTTTCACCGGCAAAAAAACTAGTACCATGGGAGATTCTTATAAAAGTAGTCCTTATCACTCTTAGTCCCTACGAATATTCCTCTCCAGAAAATGAAGCCATTAGCACGTGAAGAATTGGTTCATGGGAATTCTTAATTTCACTAAATAAAAGATTGTATTACAAGGGAGCAAATTAATATTTTGCGGCGAGGGCGCATTTTTGAGTCCAGAACGTAGCGAAGGATTTTTTAGATCTGAGTGAAGCGAGAGGTTTAATATTCGTCGCCCGAGCTGAAATTTGTTTGTGACCAAGTGATTACACTCTACTTTTCATCCTCCTCTATGATCTATGAAAAGAGAAATATGAGGCGCTTATAGCCTTAAAAAAATCTCCTTTATTTTCATCCTTGCGAACACTTGGGTTGTGAAATGAGCTCCCGGCTAAGGTTTTCTCTAAGGACTACACTTTGGGGTTCTTCAAGAAAGAAAATATTAGATTTTTGAGAGGTCTGCAACGCGCGAGTGACGCAGTACTTCATGGCTAGACAAAGATTGCTGCTTTACAGGTGGAATCTAAGAAGGTGTTCCCCTGGTCTTTTTTGCAAGTATCCCTAAGCTGCGGTGACCCCGGCGGATATCAGGCGGACACTTAGCTTGTTTACCATACTAACCAAATGTTACCAATTTCAGTTATAAAATAATACCTATGTATTTTGGCTGTGTCTCATACGTACTGTTTTAGGACTGAGGGTAACAACCATTTGTGGTATTTGCTTGACGTGGTCAAAAAAATAATAAGCATTTAAACCTAAAGGCATCACAAAGGATCAAAGTAATAAAAAAAAACCAATGTAACTGAAGTAATAACATAAGAATAAATAAGAAGTCGTCTGCATAATTTTTATACTGTAACACACAATTTCTTGTGACTGATAAAGTCCTAGTCCATCATTCTTACGAGCATACAAAATCTTCATAGTATTAAGAAGTCCATACTAATATTATAAATGCGTAAGTAACTATGTCTGTCTGTCTGTTAACTCTTTAAGCTTAAACTGCTGTATCGATGAAGCAATTTGACATGGAGATAATTTGAGTCCCGAGAAAGGACAAAGCCTACTTGAAAACGTCAAGTATTAGACGTTTTAATTGAGGAGTTGCCGTTAAAATCCTACACCGATAACCAATTTTAAAGAGGGTGGAACCCCGGGCAAATTTGGCATAGAGATAGTTTGAGTCCCGGGGAAGGACATAGGCTACTTGAAAACGTCAAGTGTGAGTCGGTTTTTTTATAATTGAGGAGTTTTCGTTGAAATTCTACATTGATAACCGAATAGACTATTCCATCTATTTTTTTTCTATTTTAATATGAAAAGATTTTTCAATATAGTGTAGTAGTATAGTGCGCGGCAAAAGGCGGCAATCACAAATACTCAAAAACACATACACATTAACGCAAAATGTATTGTTTTCGTTTTATTATTAAAATTTACAAATCAAATGATGACATTGAATGGAATATACATCTCCAAACATTACAAAGAACTCCCTCGAAGCCTAGGTGATAGTGTGGCCGTCTCCTGTGCAGATAGTGTGGATTCGATCCCTGCACTGAACAGACATTCATGTGATAAACGTTTGTATTTGTCTTGAGGCTGGATGTATTTATGTATAATATGTATATATTTACAAAAAAAAAGTATTTGTATCCATTGTCTGCTCATTCATTGTAATTTTTTTCGATTTTTTTTTTATCAACTTGCTTATTTTTTATCAGTTGCAGATAAAATTTGGTACACAACTGCACAACATTCTTTGTTATTTTTGTACTCGCGACATGTAAATATTATCTTCATTTCATAACAGAAGCATAAGTAGCTATATTACAAAATAAATATTCTTCACTTACTACGTCAAAAGCTTAAAATTTACACTATTGGACTAATAAATTAATAGAAATGGAAATAATTTATTCAATAGAAATAAAGAATATCTTTTGGCGGCTCTAGTTTTTTCTCTAGTCGCACATTTTTGTCCAAACAACTTAATCATCCGATAAACATTAAAGGATCGGAGGTGTCAGAAGGAAAATAATGAAAAAAAAAACAAATTTACTGTGTCACAATATGATTAAATCACAATATCTCTCAGCTTTGCTTGAAGCCGTCTAAAACAAGTTACCTAGCGCCGCCATTGGATATTTCAAATTTTCTCTTCGAAAGAATGGAAATCGAGAATACAAATAAAAATATATAGTCATAAGCAATTTTTAGAACATTTCGCATTGTTTGTAAAATATATCTATTTGTGTCTTGTCATAGCTAGGATGTCATGAGATGTCTAGCCAGTTATATGTTTGGTCGTTGCGCCATGAATGTCTGAATGATTTCCTTGTTAATTTTTTACTATTTTCTTAGTGAGCTTGGATGACTAATTATTGCAGTGTTTTATTAAAACCAGTTATGGATTATACAGCAAAGACTCATGAACAATAAATTAGGAGGAATAAGCAAGTAACGACGTGCAATATCTGCAAAATATCCGTTACGAAATGGCGTTTCGCTGTAATTTATGTATTTTCACAATGATGCTAGGCTACTGGGTCTTCCCGAAGCCTTATCGAGTTCAACAAGATACTGATTTAATTAACTAACTTAAACATATCCAACTGTATGTATTAATTGAATATTTATGCTGTGGTATAGATGTCTACTAATTAATATAAAATTGTTTTCTTTTGAATTATCAAGGACTTACAGATATTTTGAACTAATTATATTTGTACATATAAGTATTGATATGTGGACATTACTAAGTAATTGATACTATTAATCAAACTGTGGTCATAGACACAATAAGGTCTTGCAAGACTCGATGATAACAAAGTTAACAGAATAGACTATTGCACTAAGTTTAGAAGTATCTATTTGATAAACGATTTGCATTGACACTATTTTTATGTAAAAAAAACTTTTTCAATTATCAAAAAATACTAAAAACTGACCAAGATATAGACAATCAAAGATTTTGGTAAAATGACTGTTCCGCAAAAGGGGCGAAACGGATGACCGGCCCTCGGCTGACGTCACAGCCCTAAGACTCGACGCGCGTGTAAGCATTTTACATAGAGTTTCGGTTCGCAGTGTACATGGAATACATTAATTCCATTTCCATTAATGTATTAATCCAATAGTGTAAGTTTTAAGTGTTTAACGTAATAAGTAAGAATATTTATTTTGTAATATAGCTATTTATGCTAATGTTTTGAAATGAAGATAATTTTTACATGGCGCGAGTACAAAAAAACCAATAAATTTTGTACTGTTGCAAACAAGATTTTATCTGCAACTGATAAAATTTAACCTATTAAGGAACATAAGCATATAAATAAAAAAAAATCAAAAAAAAAATTTTGGCACATTTTTAGATTCTCGCCACTTATAAAAATCATCTAGCTTTTTTCATGTAAGTACCTGAATTCTACGGGATAATAATAGATAGGGATATATAGAATAATAATAATTTTGGACATATCACACAGCGCCACCTGGTTCAAGCTTGTATTACGAAAACCAGACAACGGATACAAATACACCCAGACTTAAGACAAACACAAATGTTTATCACATAAATGTTTCTACAATCCAGGAATCGAACCCACACCCTCGGCACAGCAGACGGCCACACTTACAACTAGGTTGCGAGGGAGCTCTTTGTAATGTTTGGAGGTGTATCCATTCCATTCCTTGTCATTATCCGATTTGTTAATTTTAGTACTGAAACGAAAACAAAACATCTTACGTGAATGTGTATGTATTTGTTTGCCGGCTTTTGCCGCGCACTATGTCATATTATTTAAATAACTGTCATAATATTTAAATAACTTAGCCAAAAATTTGGCTTGTGAGACTGCCTCTTTTGGGCATATTACTAGTTTTAATAAACCGACTTTGGAAACGCTTCCAAGAAATTCTAGTCAAATTGCCTCTATTGGGCAAGATAATAGTTTTAAGACTTTGGAAACTGTTCCAAATACCCTCTGAGAATCCCTCGACTTTTATGTCTAATAATAATTTACCCAAATGTTGTAAAAAAAACATAATGTAAAGAATGTAAAATCCCTAAACATAGTCAACCAAAATATTCAAGGTATGCTTGGAAAAGACCTTGAAATAGAGTTGTTCATGAACTGCTGCAACATAGATATTCTATGCATTTACAGAACATTGGCTAAAATTTCACCAGTTCATGTTCAACTTCAGTAGTCACCAAATTGGTAGTTCGTTCAACAGGGAACACGCTATTCATGGTGGCTCTTTGATTATTGTAAATAACAAGTTAAAACATAAAGATCGGAAAGATATTGTGAGCCTCTCTGTTGAACGAATTATTGAAATAGCCTGTGTGGAGTTAAAGCATTTTATTGTTGTTAGTGTGTACAGGCCGCCCTCAGCCGATTATGACATTTTTGAAAATAAAATGGAGGAGGCTCTATCCATTATTCGTTAAAAAAAATAAAAAAGTATTTGTTTGCGGAGATTTTAATATAGATTTCTTAAAAGAAAAGTCCTCCTTAGGCATAAAATTAAAAAGTCTATTTCAATCATTCAACTGTAAAAATATATTTCTATCACCGACTAGAATAACAGCCAATACAGCAACATGCATAGATAATATTTTTACAGATTGTATTACAGTTACAAATAAAGGTATTATAAATAACCTTTCTTCTGACTATTGTGGGCAGTTAGTGCAAATTGAATTGTTAAATGAAACGGAGAATAAATGTAAGGAAAAAATTGTTATAAGACCTAAAACTAAACGACACTTGGAGATATTTAAAAATAATTTATTGTTAAAAAATTCTATTTCTTGTCGAACATAATGATCCAAATACACAATATAATATGTTTTTTAAAGTTTTTAGTGATGAGTATGACTCTGTATTTAAACCCAAGAGTGTCTTAGGTAACCAACGTCCATGCTTTAGTGATTGGGCTAATGTGGACATCCATATAAGCAGAAAACGATTGTATGAGTTATATAGTGAAAGAAAGTTTATTATAAGCGAGAAATTTAATGATTATGTTAAAAAATACTCTAAATTATTTAAAGTAATCTGTCGTATAGCAAAATCACGTTTTTTAAGTGAAAAAATTAAAAATAGTAATGATAAAATAAAAACTACTTGGAATATTATTAATGCTGAGACTGGAAAATCAAAATCTCATAAAACTGATTATTGTCTAGAAGTTGATGGGAATTAGGAAATTGCAACACTATGGTATTAGGGGTACTGCACTTAAACTCATTAGCTCGTACCTGGACAATAGGATTCAGACAGTTGATATAAATGGGAAGCGCGCCCCTGGATCTGAAATTAAAATAGGCGTTCCACAGGGCTCCATCCTGGGGCCATTCCTATTTCTTATATACATCAATGATCTGCCGCAGGTCCTTAAACACAATCACGAGATTGTGTTGTTCGCAGATGACACATCACTATTGTTTAGAGTTAAAAGACGCGAAACAGTTCTAGATATTGTAAACAACTGTCTGTCTAAAGTTGTCCACTGGTTTAATATGAATAATTTGATTTTAAACAGTAAGAAAACCAATTGTATTAAATTCTTAACGCCAAATGTTAGTCAAGTAAGAACCAGTGTACTTATAAATGGGGAGCAATTAGATGTTGTAGATAACGCTGTATTGTTAGGCATTACTTTAGATGCAAAACTTCAATGGGGCCCACACATAGCTGGATTGGCGAATAGACTTAGTTCTGCAGCTTTTGCGGTTAAAAAGATACGTCAACTCACAGACGAAGCCACAGCCCGGCTAGTATATTTTAGTTACTTTCATAGCGTGATGTCGTATGGTATCTTATTATGGGGACATGCAGCCGATATACAGACAATATTTGTACTGCAGAAAAGGTCTATTCGAGCAATATATAATTTATCTAACAGACACTCTTTAAGGGATAAATTTAAAGAGATCAATATACTAACTTTACCTGGTCAATATATATTTGATAATTTAATGTATGTTCATAAGAATATTAACCTTTTTTAAAAAAATAGTGATGTTCATAATCGAAATACAAGAAATAGACACAAACTGGCTCTGATCCACACAAGGCTTGACAAAATTGATAAATCGTTTAAAGGACAATGTGTCCGTTTTTACAACAAAATCCCTGCAGAAGTATGTAAACTAAATTTAAAAGTTTAAAATTTTTGTTAAACAGAAACTTGTCAAAAAGGCTTACTATTCAATTAAAGACTATCTTATATATAAAAACGCATGGGAATAACTAAAATGTTGCTATCGTAGTACTTGTATTTGGAAATGTACCAATCGTTACACATATTGTAACTAGTACAATCGAAATTTTATTGGAGTTGCTTGAGTGTGTCATGCTCTTTCAAAGTGTCTCTGCGGTGGTGGCGTGTGTGTCGGGTCGTAACGTTCCCTAAAACATGGTTGAGCAAAGCGATGGCTGATTCATGATTCATTCTCGTGAACGGGTGCCGCCTGTGGGGACTGGTCTGCTCTTGCAAACTTCTTTGTATCCTTGAATTTAGTCTTACTTTCTTGTTTTGTTTATCAATACTGTAAGACATTGATTATTTCCAAGTGATGAATAGGTACATAAACTGTCTGTTTGTTTTTTTTTTTTTTTAAATTATGCAATTAGATACTTTTTTATGCTGTGCTTGTGCATTTTATGTTTTTTATGTTTGTAATGGAAAGTGTCCTTCTATGATAGGAAGGGGATTTTCCAATATTTTTAAGTGGACGCTGTAAGAGAAAGGGAGAAAAGAAATGCCCTTGCTGAGTTTCTTGCCGGTTCTTCTTAGTACAAGGTCTCGCCCTATAGATTTACGAACCGATGGCGTTGTGACATTCATAAGTGCTCAATTATTATAGCCTAAACTGAATAAATAATTTTGATTTTTTTGACTACACTATCTACTGTAGGTTTTTCAACGGAGCCCAAAGCAAGCAGGTAACAAAAAAGTCTTAGGTCTTAGGTGTAATTAATCACATTACAATCATCATCAATAGGTAGGTACACTTTTGTGTAATATAATCCGATTACACAAAAATAAACCCAGAAGACCAGATATCTATCTTTTGTAGATTAACCCGATACAAAAAAAGGAATAGCGTAGAAAATCTAAGTAGTACATATTTGGTAGGTATCCAAATAAATACTTATGACATTTACCTTTTTAGGCACCATTATAAAAAAAAATCTGGTGTAGATAAAGTTGTTGACTTGCATTTCGGTACAACATAATATAATATATATGCTTAGATACAGACATATTAATGGACTCTTGGTCTGTAATTTGTATAAAAATTTAAGTTATGAAAAAATCATTTGATATAAAAATAAAAAAAAAATAGGTGGAATAGTCTATTCTGTCCGACTTAAACAAAAGGATGACAGGCGCGTATTCATTTGTCTAATCACTACTATTCAATAAACCTAGTCACTGTTATGCATTATTTTAACATTAAAAACACATAAATGTATTATTTAGGCACAATCTTTTGATTTGTGTTTGTGTGTCACTGATTGTAATAAGACCAAATACGTTACATTTCGAGGAGATTTAAAGACTGGGCGAGTAAATGGCCAAAAAAGACCTAAATAATTTTGACTACTTTTCGTTAAACCATGTCGTCGAAACCACGCAAGTTGTTGTCTACGTAGGCGTGGAAACTGTGGTCGTCAGAAATACCAATGCGGTCAGAACATAAGTATACTATTATCTGTGAGTCAATGTTGAATATTTTGATGTCGCGGTGGAAGTAGTCAAATAGTTATTAGCAAGTAACAGAACTGCGTTAACTTAATTTTAAATTCTAATAACAGAGCTGATTAGATAAAATTTAAACTTGAGCGAAAGCAATTTTTTACATATTAAATAACTAAATAACTATCAAAATAATTTATTCTGCAAAGTAACCAAAGCTTGTAGATTATAGGTATGAATTGATAAGGATAGTTCGACCATGAGGTTTTAATTAGGTACTTTATTGTCGGCTGGCATTATTTCCTCTTTTTATTTACGGATAATATGTAATAATTATTATATGAAATAGTTAATAACCTATTCATATGTACCTAAGTGATAAAGTTTGGAGACGTTCGGAATAAGGTAATAAGCCCATTTTTGTACACAATTACCAAAGATCTTTTTTGAATTTCACATTTTAGATGCAGTTTGTTGCATAATAAACAGAACATACTTCAGAGCAAGTGCTTAAGCATATTGTTTTACGGATATAGGCCAAGAGGGGGCGCTACATTAGGTACTTATGTAGATGTTGTTCTTATAAAACACGGGACTAATTTTTAAAGCGGTTTTTCATATTACGTAGGTATCGCCTTCGACTAGATTTTCTTTCATGTTTTAGGGGTTGTAGACCATCAGAGGGCGCTGCAGTTTTATCCTTCGAATGCTTGTATGTGTTATTTATATTTGTAACAGAAATGTATGGCGCGTTGATTGTATGTTCCTTATATTTTTATAGCTTCATTAATGATTTTAGTGTGTTTTTTAATTCCTCAAAAAGATTTTTTTTTTAATCTTTAAAAAGTTTTACGCATTGTGTGCGTAACTTCAAAAAGTTGACATTAGCGTAGCTAGTTAAAGGCAGGTGAGGGTTAGGGACTTCTCCCCGTGATTCTAGTGTTCTCTTTGAAATTGTATATGCTTTTTAACTGACCATATTAACAATATATATGAAAGGCGCCAAAGCCTACCCCATATCAATTGTGCTTGAAAAAGCGATGACGCTGTCCTTGCCAGATAAAATTTTCAGAAAAGCTATGGTTCATGAAGACTATAAAGACCCGCTTGGATTGTCTGTTTAGAGCTTAAAACATTGAGGGGGAGGGGGAGAGACTAGAGTTATCGCGGAATAGGAAAACTGTTAACAACAACAAAAACTGTTAACTGAAAAATATTAACTGAATTTACCGTTAAATATAATTAATATATCTATCAGTCTGAATTATTTTAGATTTTACGACTCACAAATAATACTATAATAGATTTAACGGGTGTCAGCAATTTTTTGTAAAATTTTTAACCTTGCTTTTAGATTTTGTATCAAGTAACGAAGAATAATTGCCCCTTTTTATCAGGTTCTAAGTACCTAACCTTGATTTTTCTTCATAAACTGAAGCTCTGAAAAATTTTTCCTTTCGAAAATTGACAGCTTTTTTGTGCACATAAAAGAACATATATGATGTACTCACTATATCTGGACACATTACCTTCATCGTGTCTGTTTTTTGGTAGTCCACTTGCGACCGCTGAAACAAAAAGAAAACTATAATTCAGTTATGTCCGATTAGGTAGGTATTTAAAATTCATCAATGGGAAAATTTGCATACATGTTTTGTTTTCCTACATTGTGGAATTCTCTTCCTACCTCCATAAGAACAGCCCAGTTACTAAGTTAAGTTCTGACTAAGAAACTGATCAGCAATCTTCTACTACAACAAGACAATCCTGACTGACTGTATTTATGTTTCCGTATATTTTATATTATTGTAAATATGTATATATTTATTCATTGTTTGTACATATAAACTTATGTGATTCGATAATTCGAATAAATTATTTTCAATTTTTAGCACACCACCCACCTCTTTCTTCCATTATCCTCTGTTAATAGGTTGTTTGTCAGAAATCACTATACAGTAATAACAGCATGGAACATATTTTAAGTCTTTTTGTTTTTATCCTAGTGTGTAATATCTAAGCTAAGTTGCGCAATAAAGAATATTTGTATTGTTTTGTATTCAGTAACAACTCTAAAGCGACATGATGCTTGTATAAAAATAGCTTAAAAATAAGTAGCTTATTTCGAACATTAAAATAAAAAATATCCAAGTACATATTTCAAAGGCTTCAGGATGAAGATGTTAATTTGAACTGCTTAAGATCCACGTCGGTGGTGGCCTTGGAGTTTTGATTTTGCCATGCGTTCTATGGGGCGGAGGTTCGAGCTTTTCGGTGAACAAAAAAATCGTAAGGAAACCTTTATACGTCAAAAAGAAAGAAGACGTATGTGGAATCCACAATCCGCGCCGGATCCGCCTGCCCTCGCCTTAGGGACATAAGAGGCTGTTTAAGGAAACGGAAGGTTAATATCCTTATCTTTATTTGGTGATAGTAAAACATCATCAATGACAATTGCTTTTTTAACGATTGAGAAGAGAAGATGATTAAAGTAAAATTTTCTTTAAGTAGGAACCTCAATGATGAAAAATATCTTATAATACAGACAAACTTAGAAATGCTTGAAAGACACAATCTTCTTCCAGTCGAGTAATAAACGTTATATAAAGTGTATGTAACATTGTCAAGTCATTTTCTACTGTCATTAAAAGAATATACTTGTAGAAAAAATTAACAAAAGAGTAGGTAAGTATTTTCAAAATGTATATGGCCACTTAGCATAGTTTTTCCTTATATTTGCAAACAAGGTTACGGTCCGCCTGATGGTAAGCGTTGGTATCACTCGCGCTTTGCCGACCCTTCGAAAGTCTAATAACTTCTTTCCTGAAAAACCCCATATCGTAGTGGTTAAAGAAAACTTTGGCAGAGAGCTCATTCCACAACCCAAGCGTTCGGTGGTGAAAGTTTCTCTGAAACCGCACTGTACGTTTCCATTTCGGTTCTAAAGTGTGAGATTGAATTCCCTGTCGATGGCGAGCGGTGCGATGATAAAAAGTAGCCGTGGGCATCTTTTCATCATTTCGAACATGCGGTAGAACACACACACGGAGGCAAAGACTCTTCTCAGACTTAAGGGCTCAATACGGCAAGTGATTAGGTGGACCACAGTAGTAGAGTAGCAAAGGGGGCTAACTAAACTGCACTACCTAATACATGATCCTTACTCCAGGACCCCTCTTTCCTAACAGCGTTTGAAGCTGGAAATTTCAGTTCACGGTAAAGCCGGCGCTTACTGACAAAATGGCACAGAACGGAATAACAAAGTATGTTAAGTTAACAAGGTATTACGTTCAACTTTTGAATAACTTTGGTGAATGATTTCTGCATTATTCAATTATTTTCTTTTGTAATACGACCAATGCCTATCACATTTTTACGCTTCTTTCGCTACATCCCTACTTTTGGAGTGTCTAAGCGCCACGCAACGCCATGAAGATTATACCAAAGCCACACGCGCGATATGTGAACGAAATAAGTGTGCTAAGAGAATTATGACAAAAAATAAAAAAACTTCCACTTAAGGAAAGGGAGCTTCATAAAAACGTATTTCTCATTTATTTTTGACATTTACTAAGCAAACACTGAAAATTCATAAACATGATCTTAAGCCAAATATAATAAATCTAGGTTTTCCAAAATCCTAAAAAACGTTTTTATTAACTTTTAATAATAGTAATTTACTACTTTTTAATCTTATTTGATACCATTAGTACAAAAAACTAGAATTTCGTATAACTTTTTACTACTAACACTACTAACTACACAATTTATTACAAAACTGGCACACTGCAAACCTAGATACACCCAGAATAAATATTCTGAGAACACGTCTTCAATATTACATGGTTTTTCATTGGAATGTGTCAAAAATAAATGGGAAATTCGTTTGTATGAAGCACGCTGCAAAGTGACGTAAATTGTATTATCTTAGTAAAATTCTTATCCATGCCATTCCATGCTATCCTCTTAGTGAACACTCAACTCAAAACATCTTTTGGTAAGAATAATTCCGTATACCCATGCAATAGAGCCATGGGTTCATAAATCTATATTTTGGAATCTTCTGGACATTTCTAATTATCTTCATGATATAATATTCCAATGCACATTTGAGTTCTTTATGAAAAAATGTTGTTTAAGTGTTATTAGAATTTAAATTAAAACTCATAATTGTGCTAAAACTGAAAATTAAATTAGGACATTTAAATTGTTTCAAAAACATTAAGAATGTCTTAAGAAAGTTAAATACCTGCAAGCAGCAGGCCCACCACTGCAAGTTGCAGTAGACACGTCCGCATGGTTCAGCGTTCCCTTTGCGACTGACTTGACCAACGGCTGGCAACAATTT
This sequence comes from Apoda limacodes, assembly GCA_946406115.1. Classification (NCBI taxonomy): domain Eukaryota; kingdom Metazoa; phylum Arthropoda; class Insecta; order Lepidoptera; family Limacodidae; genus Apoda; species Apoda limacodes. The sequence goes on from OX291560.1 coordinate 16,061,403, forward strand.
ATAATCACAGGATGCTGTTTGTAGGTATTTCAGTTATCCTAAGTCAAAGGCGATAAATATTGGCCAAGTTTGAGTCAGGATTTATAACATTAGTTATATAGCTTCTAAGGTTTTTATGATGGGAATGACTCGATATATCAACATATTTGTTTCCATGCAAACTTTGATTTATACCTAGAGTCTGAACTGTGTGCGCTAAGGAATTCGAAATTGGAAGTCAGTGCAGAAATATTATTTATAGAATTTATGAAATACATACTAAAAACAAAATGATATTTATAAAATACTAGCTTTTGCCCGTGGCTTCATCCGTGCTTTATTTGGTTCTAGGCATGGAAATTCTAACTCCTTGATTATAGTAAAAAGTTTGTTATAGCAAGCTATTTTAGTTATATAGTTGTAATAAAACCGCCTAAATGGTTTAACTAACAAATTCTATGTACTGCTCCTTGAATTTGCATTATCTATACATATATAAAATAGTATACAGCTGACTGACTGATATATATCACCGCACAGTCCAAACAAGTGTGGTTGGAAAATTGAAATTTTGCACAAATATTACGTAGGCGAGCACTAATAAATAATTTTGCACAAATATTACGTAGGCGAGCACTAATAAAGAATTTTGCACAAATATTACGTAGGCGAGCACTAATAAAGAATGTTGCACAAATATTACGTAGGCGAGCACTAATAAAGAATTTTGCGAAAATCATCCCCAAGGGGGTAAACTTGGGCTTCAATGTTTGTGTGAAAATCCGGAATTTTTTAAAGCTTAATGCATAAAACTTGGTATTAAGCCTTTAAGTTAAAAATTAAGATTGTGTTTCACCGTTTTGAAGAAATCAACCCTAAAGGGTCAAATAAGGGATGAAAATTTAAATGATAATTTCGATATATTTGCGCTTTGTGTCTAGAGCCTTGAAATTAAGCACAGAGGTTTCTGTTATAACATAAGCAAACACTAAAGAATGGTTTTGCAAAATGTATCCCCTAAAATGGGCTTAAAATAATGGGCTGTCTTCAAACAATTGTTTAAATGATTTCCACCACCAATTTCTATCATTTCATCGCTCGCCACCAGCTGGGAATTAATCTTTACACCCTGGAACATAAATGGTCACACAGTTTGGTGTCAGAGGTGTTTCCTCCTGCCGGGGTTTTCTTAAGGGTCTAATTACGATATTGGGTTATTTAAAAGGAAATTGATTTTTCAAAGGGTTGGCAACGTGCGAGTGATACCTCTGGTGTTGCAAGCGTCCATAGGCTACGGCAACCGTTTTTCATCACGCGGGCCGTAAGCTTGTTTGCTATCTTATTGGTTATAAAATAAATTATATTATATAGCTCACGGCTATTGTACTTGCTACTGTCACAACTCACAATAGGAAAACGATTTAATAAACAGGCGGGCAGAAATCTAGACGGAAATCTACAGTCGCTACATTAAAACGTTGACACAGACATCGGATCAGAAAAGTTTGTTGCACTGTAAAAAAATTGAATAGGGAAACAGGTTATTTTATACTTAGCTGAACAGTATGTAGTTAAGTTTGTTTTCTACAAAATATAGGAAGTTCACGCTTTGATAAGTAGCGGTAAGCAAAATACCGCACCATATCCTTTCCGATAACTAAATTATCGCAATGACAGTGACATACTATAGTTCGCATACAAAACCTAGTACTGTGGCAGTATATAGGTAACATTTAGTCCTATTTTTAGATTTACTAGATAAATATCAACACCAATATTCAAAGTATAAAAAGTTTTTGAGTTTTGATGTACGTAATCTCCAAAACTATTCATCCGATTACAAAAAAATCTTTCACCAATATTTACAATAAACTTTTAAGAGGGGCGTACATAGGCTATATTTTAATTTTAATTTTTGGCTCCCTGGCTCAGTCTATCATGACTTGATTGCTAAATCGAGGAGCGTGAGTTCGATTCCCACACAAGACATACATTAATGTAATGAAAATTTGTGTTTGTCTTGTGACTCGGTGTTTTTATGTATAATATGTGTGTATTTACAAAAAAAGTAAATATATTATGTGTATTTGTATCCGTTGTCATAGTACGATGTACAGTACAGTGTGTAATAGTGTCATTTGACTCGTCGTGATTGTGTGCCTTACACTAGGTATTTTAAAATTACAAAAAAATCAAAATGGCGGATTAAAAAAAAATAACAGAGTTACTTGCGCATATGTAATTTTTTTTTTACTTACAAAACTATTTATGTAGTAACTTAGTCTCAGTCTGTCTATATGTCAGTCTGTCTGTCTATTATCTCCTTACGCCTAAATCGCTGTACTGAATTAAATGGAAACTGGTATGGAGATAGCTTAATTCCCGGAATTGTCCATAGGATAGTTTTTATGCCGAAAAATTCAAAAGTTCCCGCGGGAATAACTATAAGCGAGCCAAAACGAACTATAGCTATAGCTTGCTTTATAAACATAATTAGTATAATTAGGGAGTTGACGTAAGAACGAAGACGCACGGATGAAGCCGCTGGCAAAAGCTATAGATCATAGATAAGATGTAAAATATATTTTTTTGTTTAAGTTGGTAGCAATATGTTTGTTTTGGTTTACAAGTTTTTATAGTTATCTAAATATGTACTAGTAATAAATAAATACTACTAGTTCATTTTAATGATTATTGTTTGTTTATTTAAATACTTGTACATTTGATTACTATAAAATAAATTTCAATTCACGTTTCAAGTGGCGGAGGTTCGAACCCCAGGTTCCAATGAGGCGAGTACCAATGAGTCTTTTCGTAATTTCGCATTTATTTATTCACACTACTGGCTTTTCGGTGAAGGAAAACCTCATGAGGAAACCTGCATACGTCAAGAAAAAAAAAGACGTATGTTAAGTCCACAATCCGCACTGGGCCCGCGTGTGGACTATGGCCCAAATCACCCTCGTTTATGAGGGTAGGCCGTGCCCCAACAGTGGAGCCGCATGAAAGCTGGCGAAAAGTTAGAATTACAAAATTTTAAATACATCCAGTAACTGTGTGTTTGAATGACTCGTATCCGGATGATAAATAAATGACACTGACAAAGATGAACAAATCCGTTGTTCGTTGACATTTTAGCATCATGGCTTCCCGATTACGCGATGTTTTATCGTGTAGTCGGAATATCCATTTTGTTGATGATGAAACTATTTATAAAAATAACTGTTTCCAGTGGTTTCACCTTCCTAGAATTCAATTTTACTTAATGTTTTGTGGCAGAAATGTATAGTGAAGAAGTTCTTCAGCTTTCTACCTATCGATATCGTACTGGGTTCGTTTCCAGCTCTTTTATCGTACAGGCTCGGAAAGCACTACTAGCTAGCTTTTTTTTATTTTTTATACTACTAAAGCGGTCACCGTAGCCTATGGAGGCTTGCAACGCCAGGGGTATCACTCGCGCGTTGACGACCCTTCAGAAATCTAATAGCTTCTTTCTTCACTAACTATCACGGCTTATGAGATACAGCCTGGTGACAGACTGACAGCGAAGTCTTACTAATATGGTCTCGGTTTACGGACGGGTACGGAACCCTAAAAATGGGAGATTGTATGAAAATTTGCATTGTCAGCTTGTTTTAAACTTAAACGGCCCGTCATAGTTCGTCAAACTACTAGCTGGTTACCTTTAAAAATAGCTGACGATAGATATTTGCATACCGTTTGGGAGAACAGCAATTGGTTAACGTCAAACTTTGTCAGTGCAACCCAGCCTTAAAATATAATAAATATGGAACTTCTTCAAAAATTTGTTATAGACGTCCCTAAGCATTTGACCAACTTCAAATGTCTACTTATCATTATCATCTTCTCACTCGATCCATTGTTGAACTTAGGTCTACATGTTTTCTCAACTGCTGGTACTAAGCCGTCTATACCCAGTGGCTTCTTGCGGATTTAAGCTATTGCACGCCTCATAAGCGGAGCGGTGAGGTAGTGCTCTACTCTCGACATGTCAAAAAACCCAGTCTTTCGAAAATTAAATGACGTTTTTTTTTTTTAATATAACACTTACAGGATAATATGAGTGCACTAATATGAAGTTAAATAATCTGTCTAGCACATATGGTACATTTTATAAACAATTAATTTGTTTAATATAATAAATAATAACAATAAAACTAATCATTCTTGGACGTCCGTGAGTCTGTGTTTATGTGACCATGTATGTGGCAGAGACATTGGTCGAAAAATTCATCTTACCGGAATACTTTTGTTTTTAATATATAAAGTATTACACTGTGCTGATTCCTAGTTAATATTAGCGTTTTATATAATATACTAGCTTACCGGGCAGACGTTGTCCTGCAAGAATCCGACTGCAGCGCCATCTGCAGGGCTGATTTGTAAATCTTAATCATCCAGGGCGCCACCCAAACGCATAGAAAAAAATTCATTTAAATCGGTCCACCCATTTAAGAGGAGTACAGAGACCTACACACGTACAGTAGAATTATATATTTAAAGATTATCTTATAGAAGATCGAACCATGCTGCGTCTTACAGTCCAAGGTCGCCAGTAAAACAACTTTTACAATTAGTCATGCACTTGTGCCTCATACTTGCAGACTTTGCAGCAGACATGAGAACTTTTTGAGGATTAAGTAATACCTAATTGCAAGGAGTAAAAAACACTAAGTAAATACTTACTAAATATTTTGTCAGCTTTAGGAACTTCATTTCTTTATGAGTATGGATATTTTTAGAGTCAGAGCCTTTTCACACGTTCCTGCGACCGGGTATCTGGTGCCGGATACCCGGTGGCGAAGTATGGTGATATATGTGGAAGCTTTCATATGTACCGACGTTAACTGTCCGGGTCCTACTTAGATTTTCGCACCGACCACCCTGCACCCGGAACGTGTGAAAATGCTCTTATGCGTGTTTCGTCGGACGCCTTTTTTATGCTAATCTAAGGGGGAGCTGACCACGGCGTGCGTGACCTTGCGTGCGAAATGTATGTAGGAAATAGCGCCACACATCCGCGTGCGTGACGAAACGCGCATATCTCTACAAGTGCCCTAAACAAATATTTTACAGTCAGTTTAACTTTATTTTGTTATTGGTTTTTTATCAAATATTGACTTTAACTTTTTAAACTTTCGCTATTATCTTCTATCGTCATTATAATTTTCAAAGGTAACGGGCAAAGTTAAATCGTGGCAAGGCTGTTACGCACAAATAATGACAAAGATATTGAACCTTATTTGAATATTGCTTGTTATTTTCGACCATGAATATTTGAAGGTTAAATGTCATGAAAATTTAATTTAACTTGTAAACAATTATTTGTTAACTATGATGTGGTTTTCCTTATTATTGAGCAAATGAACTAAAGATAATTACTTCACAGGTAGGTACATAAGTAGGGGAGAGTAACCAATATTGGGCTGTCTCCTAAATTGTACCACTTTCGTACTGGCAACATTACACGAGTCAACCAAAGCTCCACTAGCCCTTCGACAATGCGTTTCTTTTTACCACTGACAACAATTTATGAAGTAAATAATCTTTTTTTTTTTTTTTTTTTAATACCACTAAGGTGGCAAACAAGCTTACGGTCCGCCTGATGGTAAGCGGTCACCGTAGCCTATGGACGCTTGCAACACCAGGGGTATCACTTACGCGTTGCCGACCCTTCAGAAATCTAATAACTTCTTTCTTGAAGAACTCCATACTGTAGTCCTTGCAGAAAACCTGTTTATTTTTGGGCTTAGTTTCTTGTGTAAGGAGGTTTTTCATATGAAAGGTTAGTTATTGTTACACTTATTCTTATATTCTATAAAAACATTGATAAGTGACTTATTATTAAATGATGTTTGGGAACCTGCCAGGAAAGCTTTATTTGACGTTCGCATAGTAAATTATGAGGCCTGGAAAAAACAGCACAAAGGTATAGTAGAGAAAATCATTTAAAATATGATCTTCCTGTTGAAGACTTAAGAGGGTCACTCACCCCACTAAATATCTCATGCGAAGGAACCCTAGGCTTTAAAAAAATAGTTTCTTAAAAAAAACTGCATCTAAACTAAACGAGAAATAAAACATACTCTCAAATAATTTACTGGCTGAGAATGAAAATACAAATATCTTTGATAAGAGTAGTCTCCATATGAGGCACGAGGAGGCAAATTAAATGCCTTGGTTGTGAAGACGGAGCCGAAATTCTTTCAAGAAGGCAATGGAGCATTAACTTAAGCATATATAACTACGTATTTATTTTATTCTTATTCATAATAGCTTATTTATTGGTTTATCTATATTATGTAAGTATTGATAAAGTTATCTATATTATATAAAAAAAAACGTGATTGTCTGTTTGATTTTAATCTGTAGAGCTTATATTTTCGATCAGGACCGTAAAACTACCTTATCCTTCCCTATTAGCCTGATACGTCCTCACTGTTGGAGCACGGCCAACCCTCACCGAGGGTGATTTGGGCCATAGTCTACACGCGGGCCCAGCGCGGATTGTAGAATAAACTACCGTGTTTCCTAAATTGTACAAAGTATTTTAAATTCCTAAATTGTACCAGTATAATTAATGAAACTATACCGTATGTAGTTGGGAACGCCACTCTCGAAGTTGTTGAGGAATACACATACCTAGGGCAAGTAGTCCAATTAGGTAGGTCCAACTTTAAGAAAGAGGTTAACTGAAGAATCCAGCTCGGCTAGGCAGCGTTCGGGAAACTGCCTAAAGACTAAAGTTTACAATCAATGTGTGTTGCCAGTGATGACTTATGGTACAGAAACGTGGTCTCTTACTGTTGGCCTCTTTAATAAGCTCAGAGTCGCATTCAGCTATGGAAAGAGCTATGCTTGGTGTTTCTTTGCGCGATAGCCATACATGTACAGCAGCTACTATAATTATATTTAATATTGTGTTTATTTATTATTATAATTAATATTATGTTGACCTATTATTCCACAGAATTAATTTTGTCGATTACTTTGTATAGCTGACAATACAATTTGAACCTTAGTACTTAGATATTTATGTAATTTGACAATACCACTTTAGCCAACGCTATTATTTTGATTTTTTTTTTGTTGATGCAGCGTGGGTCGGCCTCCTACGAGGTGGACAGACGATCTGGTCAGAGTGGCAGGAAGCGGATGGGCGCGGGCGGCTCAGGACCGGCCGTTGTGGAGACATATGGGGGAGCCCTACGTTAAGCACTGGACGTCTTTCGGCTGAAATATTTTAGTGATAGTATGTTTAAGATTACGAATGTTAAAATAAGAAAAACATACCTATTTTAAAAAGGGGGTAAAAAACATATATAACGCGCATAAATTGTCATTGTATAAAAAAATGGAATTAAAGTACTGCCGAGATATTTTTAAAAGTCAGAATTAAAAGCAGACAAAAACTAAACACTAGAAAGACGGAATAATACTTCTGCGGGGAAAGACGGCACGAGGTAATATGACCCCTCTTCGTAAGAGCATTGTATTTAAAAAGCTGCGGAGATATTTTTTATCGTTATTAAATTATATTAAGTAGGCAAAAAAGATTAATTATCTACAGTTTTAAAAAGTCTGAATTTAAAGTAGACAAAACTAAACGCTAGAGAGACGGAATAACACCGAGAAAGTCGGCGGGGGGTAATTCTCCTATCATGGACAAACTGTATACGTCTGCGTATTCTACATACCACCAAACTCGATTGGTAACGTCTATATGGACTGGTTCAATAGTGTGGAATACGTATGTTCTGTACATCCCACCTCAAAAACATTAGTGTTCGGAGACCTAAACCTATTTAGTGCCAGTAACAATGTCAACAATTATTATAAATGTTTTAGTTCCCTGTGTGACCTGGTGCAGTATAATTGTGTAAGTAAATGAATGAGAGAATGTTAGATGTGGTGCTGACGAGTGCGGAGCTGGGTGACGCGGTTAGCGTGAGGCCAGCCAAGCCGGACGAGTGCCTGCTCAAAGTGGACGGTCACCATCCACCGCTGGTCGTGAGCATTGGGTACAGCTTCTCTAAACCGGTGATAAGAATTGACCCTTCCAATATCCCCTCTGAGTGTGACTGGAATTTTCCTAAAGGAGATTACAATACATTATATAACAAAATTAAACAATTTAATTGGAAACTAATATATAATTTTAAGAACGTTGATAATGCAATTAATTATTTTTATCAAGCAATTTATAATATATTTGACTATTGTATACCCAATAAAATAAGAAATCGGTCGGGGAGTAGTCGTATTTATCCGGTTTATTACAACTCCAGTATCTCGATTTCCAAAAAGCGTTTGACAGAGTAGATAATGACACGCTTCTTCTTAAGTTGGGGACGATGGGCTTTACTCCCAGACTCTTAAAATTATTTGCCAACTACCTATCTAACTGAAAGCAATTTGTAAAATATGTGACGCACGTATCCGACCATTACCTTACGCCGTCTGGTATAAGTCAGGGTTCGAACCTAGGACCCTTTCTGTTCGTGCTCCTGATTAATGACCTACCAAAAGTTGTTCATGAGTCAACCGTGCTAATCTTCGCTGATGACGTCAAACTTCTGAAAGCATGTAGAACACAAATAGACCACGAACTACTTCAACGTGATATGGATGCAGTGTACGAGTGGAGTGTGGCTAATCGACTTCACTTCAATCCTAGTAAATGCGAGACGATGACGTTCACGCGTGGGCACAGCCCTCGACAGCACCAGTATGTGGTGGGCGGCGCGCCTGTGTTGCGCATGCAGCGTGTGCGTGACCTAGGCGTGTGGTTCGATCCGGCGCTGACGCTACGAGACCACGCGCAGCACGTTGCGGACTCCGCACACCATCGGCTGGGTTTCGTTTTGAGGAATGCCGCCTCGCTCTCAACAGCTGCAACTCGAGCTCTCTATGGAGCCCTTGTGCGTAGCGTACTAGAGACGAGTGCAGTAGTATGGAGCCCGCTTGAGGACAAATATATTCTCATGCTGGAAAAAATACAAAAGAGGTTTTTACGACACCTGTACAAAAAGGTCTATAATTATTACCCCTTCCTGTATCCTACTCTTTTTATACAGGGTCAATTAGGTTACGACTCCTTAGAGCTTATGAGGTCTCTAGCACTGACGAAATTTGCTCTTGGTATCATGAGAAACAAAATTGACTGTCCGGCACTCGTCGAAGCGTTTCTAAGACTTGTTATGCCCAATGCTCATACAACAGGTAGACTACGCGAGAGAACCCACTGCGTGGTAGGTCCTGCATTGGGGCGTACGGTGCACTGCAGGCAGAGCCCGGCGGAGCGCGCGCGCGCCCTTCTCGGCTCGGTTCTCGCCACAGTGCCACAGTGTGATCTATTTGCGAGTGGAATAGCAAGCCTGATGAGTGAGTTCAAGAGAACATACGAGATGGATGCTAGAGAAACTAGCGTAAATATAAACTAAGATTATGATTAAAATATAATAATACATGTATTATTATTAGATTTTTTATTATTTTAATGAATTATTTAATTATGAAAATAATAATATTATATTTATTTTAAAGTGATGATTTTTAAGTAAGTACTAATTTTAATTTAACATTTGTAACGCTTTGGTATAATTGTATGCTGTCATGTTATAAATTGGAAATAAATAAATAAATGACCGTAAGAGCATTGTTTTTAATATATTCAATTAGCAGTTGATTTACCAAATTCTTTGTAACATATAGAAAAGTCGGAATAAACATTAAAATATTATATTATATATATATATATATATATATATTTGTTTTGCAACAACGCTTTCCAGTGAGTAAAATTTAAAAAAAAAAAGTTGTCAAGACCTGACTGTGCGGTTAGAATATTTTGCCGTAGCCATGCTCGTCGATCTATCTGGTTCGTTTCAAGACATTTCTACTGATGATACCACACTGTTTTAATACACATTATCCGCATTATTATATAAATATTATAATAAATATTTAATTGGATATTGTTCAACTTAGTAAATACATCTTGGGTGAAATGACTCCGCATCATCTTTTTAGGTAGCTATTGTGGTTATTTGTTATTAGATTATGTTATTACAATAACAAGAATGGTTTAATTAAATAAAGACTTTTCCGGGAAAATGTAGTACAAAATTCGAAATTCGTAGTTTCGAAATTATCGAACGCTAAACTACAAAATGCGTCAAGTCTGTCCCGTATCTGTCTTTCAAGTGTTCAAAAATCCAAAGAAACCTGTCCCCAAACACCACTTGTTTGGTCGAAAAAGCCTTATTTCGCTTATAACTCTTTAATCTTTTTAGTTTTAAAATATTCCTGTTACAAAAGAAAACCTTATGAATTTCCTAAAAACAAGTCATCTTGTAATTTTTTTTGTATATTCTATAGTTAAGAGGATATGATTCGCGGCGCCTCGCAGCGAGTTTCATACAAATGATTTCCTACTTGTTTTGGACATTAATTACTAAAAAAACAAAATACTGTAAAATTACGTTAGCATGATCTCAAGACGAATATTTATGTCTGTGGTTTTCCAAAATCCTAAAAAAGGTTTTTATGAACTTTTAATCTTATTCGAGATCATTGGTATGAAAATCTAGAATCCTTCATAGCTTTTAAACTTTATAATTAAAAAGAAAAATGGCACACTGCAGACCTAGATATTTATTCCTAAAGCACGTCTTCAAAATTTCATGCTGTTTGATTTGTAAGTGTCACAAATAAGTGGCATATTCATTTATATGAAGCGCGCTGCGAGACGCAGCGAATCGCATTCTCTTAATAGGAAAATTTCTTTCAAAAAAAATGCAAAATTTCTAGTATTATTTGATGCAAAGCGTACATGCGTTAAATAACGCCGATAGAATTAAGTGGCTTTATAATGTACACTATACCGCAACTAACAGTCTTTCTTTTAAGAAAAGCTGTTACAGATTTTTTGGCACAAAAATACTGTAATGATTGGATTTATAAAAGGATTTATAATGATGATGGTGCTCTCCTGGAATTGCATTAGTTGAGTTTTCTGAGCAGTACGCGTGTCTCTTGTTTGAGTTGAATTTTATAAAATGTTTCCAACCGCCGTCTCCAATACTTGAAGATCTTAAAGATCCTTGAAGATTTGACAATGAATAACGGTCACCATTTTACACACAAGTGGCACGCCTTCTTTCCAGAACGAAACCAGGAATGATTGTTTGAAATGGTAAAAATTAAGAAAGAATAATAAAATTAAAACTTAGTATGAATAGCATAATAAAATTAATATTTTTAGTATTTAAGAGAATAAAAATAAAACAGGAAAGGCAATGAAATATTTAATTAAAGCCATTTCGAACGAAGCTGACCACGCAATTGTATAACTCCAATAGTGATAGGAAATGGTTTTAAATTTAAGTTCGTAGATATGAAATGGTAAAGAATACATAAGCTCCTGGTTATGGATTTAAAACAATTATCACTGTACTTAGTCATGAAATCGCCCAGCCGCTTGACATTTATGACTTCGTTTGTTGCCCGCTCTCTTTTATCCTGTACAACAGACAAATAATCCAGTATTAGCTTCAGTGTACACACCAGGTTTGCTCATTTAAGACGATTTAAGGTTTTAAGATTCGGTAACCCGTTCGACCCGTTCGAATGAGCCCTTACATACGGTTGCGTGCTTTCTGACCGAGCGCTAGGTTTTTTTAACCTAATGAAAACAAATTAAAATCTCATAGTCCTAATAGTCAAACCTTATGTATGCGCCCAAACCTTTTTTTTTTGTTACCGCTCCATGGTCTATACAGGCTGCCCCAAATACTGACGATAAAAACGAAAATTTAGATGCCTTATACCAAGATTTATCTGAAACACTCCTATTCAGCGATTTTTAGTAGTTTCCGAGATATGATTTTTTTTTTAGTTATTTTTTACAGTTTAATTTCTGGTACTGCTTCATTAGTTTATTTTTTTCAAAAAAATATTTCATCGTGTTTTTTCAATGTCCTCGTAATCACTAATAAATAGGCTGTTATAAAAAAATAACAAAATAATTAATTATTAACAGTGACGTTCACCGATTTTAAACCCCATTGATTTTTTTATTTGAGGTTATTACAAGGAAAGCGTTTTTGCCCGGGAATGTAATTCTGAACAAGTACTACGACAAAAATAACAAGAAATAAAAGGCCTTATTAGCCGCAACTCTGAAGCATAAGGCATCTAAAATTTCGTTTTTATCGTCACTATTTGGGTCATCCCGTATAATAGAAGGTGTACGCAAAAAAACCGCAAATCGATGTAGAGGACAGCCGTTTGGTGCACAGGCACTTTTGCTTAAAACAATTATTTTTAGCCGCAGTTCTTTAAAATATTTCCCTTAGGGTGGGGAGTTATGACGTCATATTTTTTTGTATGGGATTAATTATTTTTTTATTAGATTATTTAGACTAATGCGCCGGATCTAAAAATATACTACAAAATTACTATACGGCCACTTGTTTTTCGAGACTTATATGAAACTGTACTGTACTGTAATGTTTTCTTTATTTGTCAGTAAATGGGTTAGATGGGTATCCTATTAATCCTCACCATCTCCTTTTCCAGTTCCAGTAATTCCAGTGCATACATGGCGATTACAACTACTATAATTTCAAAAAAATCGTAAAATTTAAGGAATCAATTTCACATTGTAAAAATCAAAATTTAAAAAAAATATAAATATTTTTAAATTACTTTCTTGAGGTTAGATACGAGGATATTACCTTTTATTTGAGGTACATATTATACAATAATTACCTAGCCGTCTTCTACCTGGAGGAGCCCAAACTTGGTATGTTTTAAAATATTCTTTGGATTTTAAGTAAACAAAAGACTGAAAGTCAATTGTGTAATTATAATTGTGTGTAGTGTTAGGGACTAGGCATGATGAATTTGTAGTTGCAATGAAACGTCACTCAGCTGATATAATTGCTATTAATGAATCGTGGTTAAAGAAAGGAGACGAAGGTAGGGCACCTGTGGTCCCAGGTTATCGTCTTCGTCATATTCCTAGTTCACCGGAAGTGCGGGCCCGTGGTGAGGGAGTCGGGTTTTATCTTCGTCATGGTATAAATGCGCGCACTTGCACTTGGCCTAAGGCTCCTGCGTCCGTTGAACAAATGTGGATACGCGTGACAGTTAACAGTAACAAACTAGCGATAGGTACAGCTTACCGTCCACCGTGGTTGGAGGTAGTTATTTTATAGATGCATTAACAAACACTCTAAGTACCTTAGCTGACTATGACTATATTATATTGATCGGAGATTTTAACATCAATTGTTTACATGAGTCCAGCCTTAATTATAAGAAACTACGGAATTTCTTAAATGTGTTTCAGCTGACGCAGCACGTTCGCCAACCAACCCATTTTACTGCAAACAGTGAAACATTAATAGATATAATATGTACTGATGCTCCATTAAAAGACATTCACGTTGATCACATCCATGAGCTGAGTAACCGTGCCTTTATTACCTGTACTTTAAATATAAAGAAAAATAAATTTGTTCCTAAAATCATAACTTATCGACCTATAAAAGATATTACTGTGGAAGACTTCAATAGGGACTTAAATCGAATAAAATGGGATAAAATTAAACATCTTAATAACGTGAATGATATGGTTGCCACATTTAATAAATACGTCTTAACATTATTTGATAAGCATGCGCCACTGAAATCTGTTTGCATTAAAGCCAAAATGTATCCATGGATTACACCAACCATAAAATTAATGATGAGATTAAGAGATGCAGCGTACCGCAGACAGCGAAATTAATTTCTCAATAAAAACCAATACTTTCCCGGATCTTTGGAAAATTGGACTAGTCAAACCAATCCCAAAAAAGGATAATGCTGTTGAAATCAAAGACCTTAGACCTATTACTATTCCCTCTTGTATGTCAAAAATTTTAGAGAAAGTTGTTAGTATTCAACTCACTAAGTACGTTGAATCAAATAATATATTACCAGTAAAACAATCAGGTTTTAGACAGGGCTATAGCACAACTACTGCCTTGATAGACGATAGACGTGGTTCTATTTTGGCTTTACTAGATTTTTCCAGAGCATTTGATTGCATAAATAGAACTTTATTGTTGTCAAAGCTTTCTTTTTTTGGAATGGAGGCGTCAACAGTTAAATGGTTCCATAGCTATTTGAGAGATAGATTTCAGTTTGTCGAGCTTTGTGGATCAGATGGATCAATTGAGAGGTCAACATTACGTTCAGTGCAGAGAGGAGTTCCCCAGGGATCTATTCTTGGGCCTCTTTTATTTATAATTTATAGTGCCGATATCACAAAATGTATAACTAACAGTAAATATTACATGTATGCCGATGATATACAGTTATACATTTCTTTCAAAGCACAAGACACTGAAACAGCTGTCAGCAAGCTTAATGATGATCTGATCCGTATTGTCAAATGGTCCTCGTCCAACTCATTAGTGCTTAATCCCGAAAAGTCAAAGTACTTGATTTGCGGGTCTAAAGCACAAGTACAAAACATTGAAAAACACAAATTTGCCATAAATATCACAAATATACCAATAGAAAAAGTAGGTGAAGCTCGTAATTTGGGCATTTTAATAGATAGTAACCTAAGATTTGAAGATCACGTTAGTGAAACTACAAGGAATTGTTTTTATAGGTTGAAAGTCTTATACAGATTGAGGAGCTTTTTAAGTGTAGAACTTCGTGGTCGGCTGTGCGAGGCAATCGTTTTGTCTAAATTTAATTATGCAGATGCAGTTTACGGGGAACGCCTTCTTGCACGTTCGAATAGAATGGTTCAACGTGTACAAAATGCTTGTGCTCGGTTTTGCTTAGATATTCCATTTCGTTCGCATGTCACCTTACCTAAATCAGTCGAGGATATTAAAGATGAATGCTCGTAGACAGCTTCATCTAGCTGCTTTAATCTTTGGCTTAACGAAATTACAAAAGCCCTCGTACTTATACGAGAAACTGAAGTGGTCACGCGATCGACATGGTTATCCGACTAGAGCTTCCTCTTATCTTATTCAATGTCCTCGTACTCACACAGCTGCATTTCGAGGTAGTTTTAAGTTTGCGGCTTCTAGGTGCTGGAACGACTACCACCGCCATTTCACAATATACAAAGTCTAAGCAACTTTAAAAAGAAACTTACACTTACTTATTTAATTTACAAAAGGAAACGTAAACTGTATTATACGGAATCCAAAATAAATATATATATATATATATATATATATATGTATATATATAATTTATAATACATACTAGGTAGTAAGTACAGCTATTATAAAATAATATTTATATCGTATTTTCTCTATATCAATCTATGTAATCCATATTTAAGTTAAATTAATTTCATTAGTACATTAATATTTAGTGTTAAGATACCTATTACGAATCACCTGTTGCGTTTTTATCTTCGTCCGTGCATTACTAACCGGTTACCCTGAAAACCAGCGCTGTGATTTCTCACAGCATATGCTGAGCGGAAACCGATTTGACGTCACACTGCAACACTAAGGTACCTATACTAGTTTTATATTATGTGTTCGCATTTTGTTAAATTTATAAAAAAAAAGGTGTTGTTTTGTGACTCAAATAAATTTTATTCTATTCTATTCTAGTATATTTTTAGATCATCCCAAGATGCCTCTTATTTTCATACCCCACATGATAGATTTCTGAAGAAAAAAACATTTCAAATCTCGAAGAAAATTTGATGACGTCATAAATCCAATTTAAACTGCGTCACAAAATTATTGTTTAACCCTAAACGACCTGTGTACCAGACGGCTATCTTCTACATATATTTGCAGCTTTGAGCAAAGACCACCAGTAATATTATTATGCTTATCAACTGCATTTGTAACATGCAATTGATAATTTCCGCTACGAAGGTAAAATTGTAATATTAATTTGCAAAACAAAAACATTGTATCGTATGCAATAATTGAGTCAAATATCATGATAAGGTACCTATAACAATTTAAATTATTATAAAAAAATAACAACTACTAAGATAATCGTCGCTTCTCTTTCTTGAAAAAAGAACAAATAGGGAAAAAGTAAGTAAGTTATAGCAAGGTGTAGCTGTAGTTATAGCAAGGTGTACCTGTAGTTATAGCAAGGTGTAGCTGTAGTTATAGCAAGGTGTACCTGTAGTTATAGCAAGGTGTAGCTGTAGCCGCAATTCGTCCACGTGGAATTCGTTTATATTTTCTGTGAAAACTCTAAAAAATTTCTGAAATAAAAAGCAGCCTATGTTTTCCGTCCAGTTATAAATAAACAAACAAACAGGCTTTCAAATATTATTATATTATAGACACGTATCTAAGTTTGTATATGTTGTATTGAATAGGACAAACTCTCCGCCGAACTAACGTCCTTTCGACTTCTTGTCATGCGGGCTTGATATGGCACTGTAAAAATAATAAAAAATTATGTTTATTTAAAAAAAAAACAAAAATGTCGAACATGTGGCGGACGCCAGCCAAGCCGGATTGCGAAACGTCACCGGCTGTTTCCAAGGGCTATTACCGTAATTAAATTGTGGGGTTATTGACAAAACTACTGCTGTCAACTAACGCCAGGTCGTATTTCCTATCCTTGCCTACTCGATAGGAATTTATATTATCCATTCCAGTCATTTCGTTCCGGTCCTATTTTACTGTCACCCAGCCACACGAACATTCACTGATTATTGTGTCCATATGTCCTTTGCCTCCATCCTGTAAAAAAAAAATTAAATCGATTAAAAATATGATGCATAGCAAGTGCAATAAACTACTTTTTTAGGAAAAACTTAACCAACTTCAATTCCACTAATAAGTGAAAAAATAGGCTTCTAAATCAGATTTATTGAAAGAAAATGATTTATTTCCCTTGATTTCGATTGCTAAAAGTAAGGGGTAAAGACAAGTTAACATGTTCTGTTGATATTTGACATTAAGACAAAGAAAATGTAGCTAAATGTTCTGTCAGTTTGTCTGTTTGTGCAGTTTTTGAGAAACTTCCTCCTGAACGCTTAGGTTGTCAAATGAGCTCCCTGACGAGGTTTTCTCTAAGGACTACAGTATGGGGTTCCTCAAGAAAGAATTTATTAAATTTTTATAAGGGTCGGCAACGTGTGAGTGATACCCCAGGTGTTGCAAGCTTCCCTAGGCAGCGGTGACAACTTACCACCAGGCAGACCGCAAGCTTGTTTGCCACCTGAGTAGTATAAAAAAAAATACCGTTAAGGTTTTAATTTGCTGACAGGAATAGCCAGTGGTAGAGTGTGTAATGTTGTCGTCAGCCTGGTTTCTGCAGCGACTTTAGTCCTTCGTATCAGGACGTGAGGATAAATGGCAAAGATTAAATTTTCTGAATTTACTTCAAGAAGTATGTCAGCATTGGATACGTGGCATTACATATCTAGCATACCAATAGTGATCACAATACTTAATGGCAAAATTTCAGTACACAATAAGTACACAACTTAAATAGTTTGATATATTAAACAAACATTTCAGTTATTAATGTGATATGTATTTATTTGATTCGTTTGATTAACAAACAAAGATTCCAAAAATAATTTTACCTGTTCACCCCATCGCCAGTCTTTTCCTCGCACTACTCTTGTACCAATTTTTTTTTTTTTTTTTTTTATACCACTAAGGTGGCAAACAATCTTACGGCCTGCCTGATGGTAAGCGGTCACCGTAGCCTATGGACGCTTGCAACACCAGGGGTATCACTTGCGCGTTGCCGACCCTTCAGAAATCTAATAACTTCTTTCTTGAAGAACTCCATACTGTAGTCCTTGCAGAATACCTTGGCAGGGAGCTCATTCCACAATTAAGCGTTCGCGGGAGGAAGTTTCTCTGAAACCGCACTGTACGCGACCATTTAGGTTCTAAAGTGTGAGAATGGATTCCCTGCCGATGGCGAGCGGTGCGATGGTAGAAAGTAGCCGTGGGCATCATTTCGAACAATTCCTCAGAACACAACCCATTGTACAAGCGGTAGAACACACACAGTGAGGCAAAGTCTCTCCTTAGACTTAAGGGCTCGATACCGCAAGTGAGTTTGGAATCGTCGACAATTCTCACAGCCCGTCGTTGAACCGAGTCAAAAGGGCCAAGCTGGTATCCGGGTGCACCTGCCCAGAGATGGCAGCAGTACTCCATATGGGGCCGAACTTGCGACTTGTAAAGTAACAACCTTTGCCCCGACGTGAAGCACTGCTTCGCTCTGTTGAGTACACCAAGTTTTTTGGACGCCAGCTTCACCTTATCTGATAAATGATCTCGGAACTGAACATCGCTGGAGATGTCGACACCAAGGATCCCAATGCTCTTGGAGATGGAGAGGGGAGTGTTCTGGAATTGTGGGACTACAGTGAATGGAGTTTTCTTAGCGGTGAACGCGCACACTTGTGTCTTTGTAGGGTTGAATCGGACCAAGTTTACCCGTCCCCAGTCAGAGACCTGGGACAGTGTGGTCTCGATTTGAGACACAAGTTCTCCGCGGTTTTCCTCCACAACGGAACGAGGGATGTTTGCACGACCCGTGTAAAAAGCGTCTCCAGTACTGTCATCTGCATAGCAATGTATGTTGTTCATGTCCAACATGTCATTGATATGCAGTAGAAACAGCGTAGGAGACAGCACAGAGCCTTGCGGGACACCAGCATTAATGTCCATGCTATCAGAGCAACTACCGTCAACTACGGCTCGTATGCGTTGGCCGGACAAAAAGCTAGCCACCCATTTGCACAAACCCTCGGGCACTCCGTAAGATGGCAACTTCGATAGAAGACCGCGGTGCCAGACCCGATCGAACGCCTTCGCTATGTCCAGGCTACATGCCAATGCCTCCCCCTGACTCTCAATGGCTAGTGCCCATCGGTGTGTGAGATACACTAGAAGGTCACCAGTCGAGCGACCGTGGCGAAAGCCATATTGGCGGTCGCTGAGCAGGTCATGTTTTTCTAGGTATCTCAAAAGCTGTGTGTTGATCACACGCTCCATCACCTTAGAGAGGAGAGAGGTAATAGCGATAGGCCTGTAATTCGATGGATCTGATCTATCGCCCTTTTTGGGCACCGGGTGCACATTCGCAGTCTTCCATGAAGACGGAAATTGCCTAGTGTGGTAGGAAAGCGCGAAGAGGCGCGTGAGTACAGGACATAACTCAGGAGCACACTGCTTAAGCACCACTGCTGGTATACCGTCTGGCCCACTCGACTTATGAACGTCTAGAGAGAGCAACGCCCGCCTGACCTCCCGCTGCGTTATGGAGATTTCCGGCATGGTCTTACCGCACCACGGTATAGTAGGTGGTACAGCGCCTTCATCGTTCATATTCGAGTTCGAGGCAAAGAGACTGCCCAGTAGATCGGCTTTCTCTTTAGCACTATGGGCCAAGTCACCATCGGTCTTTCGCAGTGGTGGTAACGACGACTGGCAGAAGTTCCCTTCGGCAGCTTTGGCAAGCGACCAGAAAGCACGACTCCCAGAAGGATAGCTCGCAAGTCGCCCACCTATTTTGCCGATGAATTGGAATTTTGCTCTGGCAGTTGCTTTCTTACTGAACCTCGAGGCAGCATTTAATTTGCGTTTTAACTCAGAAATATTCGGATCCTTATTAAAACGAGCCGTGGTCCAAGCCTCATATGCATTTTGCTTAAGAATTTTAGCTTTTCTGCAAGACCTATTAAACCACGGTCGTTTTTTGACGCCGGCAGCTACTCGCGGGTTAGGAATATAGCATTCCATACCAGCAAGGATTGTCTCAGTGACTGCGGCTGCGCAGACGTCAGGATCTTCTGAGTTAAAGCTGATCTGCCTCCACGGGTACGATGCGTAAAATTCTCGCAATCCATCCCAGTCTGCCGACTTATAGTGCCACACACGACGCCAATTAGTTGGCCCAGAAGGATCAGGTTGTGTGCATGACACTTGAGTCCGAACGAGACAGTGGTCCGAGGAGCCAAGAGGCGCATCCACTGAGACGGAGTATCCGTCCGGACGAGTAGTCAGCAGAAGGTCCAGTAAGGAGCTCGTATGTTCCTCTATATCTGGTATTCTCGTTGGAGAAAGTACCAATTTTCATCTCAGACGCCATTTTTGGACCCGTGAGACCTGAAAAATTTCTTATTTTAAAAGAAATACTAATTCGTCTTATCAGCTATAATTTATGTCATGCTCACCAGATGCTTTTATGTCTACGAGAATCACTTGCTAGGGAAGACCATACAGTTGCAAAACATCACTTCGATGGACCCATTTAGGAATTGCAATGGATCTGGATCCAAATAATTCATAATAATCGTACTAAGGTGTCGCCATACCGTTTGTCAAGTAATACTTGGTTACCGTAGGCAATAAACGGAATCTTGATAGACAATTTTAGGATAAAGTAGCGAAATGGTAAAATCCGAACCTTTTTTTTCGTCATATCTGGCCATACTAAAGTGTGATAAGTAGTAAGTAAAAACAAAAATTTTAAATATTAAATTAAATTAAATATAATAATTGTACTAAAAAGTAAAAGAAAACGTCAAGCTGACATTACGATGACCGCTTACCATCAGGCGGACCGTAAGCTTGTTTGTCACCTTATAGTATTTTTTGTAGTACTTTGTTACTTTATAGTAAGATATTTTTTTGTTAAAATCTTTTTATTTTATACTAGTTAACTCGGCAAACGATGTTTCTGCAATGTTGCAAGTGCAATCAATAAGTTGTCAAAATTTTATCACAATAGGATATACCAGGGTTTTGCAAAGTGGGGTACGCGTACCACTTGGGGTACGATAGTCAACCGTAGGGGATACTCAAAAAAAATATGTAATGGCGGCGGCTTAGCTAATTCGCACGGAAAACAGGCATGTTGGCATGCTACTGTGAAGTACGCTAAGACGCTGCTAAGACGCAGGATATTAGCGTGGTTTGTTAAGCTTCATCATAAAATATATTTATTTTTAAGGGCTAATGACTTTAACCTCAAATTCAGATTTGAGGATGAAACCTGACTTCAAATAGTAACATATTGAGGTGTCATTTTCTCTTGGCTCAATAAAACGAATAATTCTATGCAAGGTTCTAGGTTCTTCATGAAGCGTATTCACTGTGCATGACAAAATATACACTCTAGATAAAAAAAGGACTTCTGGAAAACATGTGTGAATGTTTTCCCCTTCTGCACAATTTTTTAGCGACCAACAGCATATCATTAAATGTCGTAATTAAAGCTGAAACTGTTCATCATCTTGCGCAGCTCTTTGATGAACTGAAAAGGTGCTTTCCCGATATTGGTAATGCTGAAGACTGAATTCGAAACCCGTTTATGGTTATAACTGCAAGCATTGATGTTGGTTTGACTAATATGCCACATCAATCATTGCTGGAAATATCTACAGATCGAATCCTTCATGATAATTTTGAAAAGGTGTCTCTTATTGATTTTTGAGTAGCAACACAAGAATACTCGGAGCTTTCACAACCCTTAAGGTATTTTTGTACAGGATAATATACACACTTAACATTTAATTCTATGAGGTAAATTAACACCTTCGATATTTTGTTTTTTGATTGAAAGTGGTTTCCAAATGTTCCTTCTTAAGAAAAAAATAATAAACTGTCATTCATCTGTGTAGAGTTAGACAGTTGTGTGACATTTTGCCTTTTGTGACACTTTACCGTACCTTAGAAAAAGTGGGTTTTCACATCGCGTCATGATGAAGGCAAAGACGAATACGGAAATTGTCTGAACGCAGAATCTGAATTAAGATCGAAACTAAGCAAAATTGCGCCGAAAATCATCTCCATGCTCGAAAAAAAACCCACAAGCCCACCCATCACAATAATTAATTTATAAAAATAACTTAGGTATATGTATTGCTCTATATTATTTCTTTTTTAATGAAATATCTTATTTTTTATATCTTTTTTTAAAGGGGTTCGCCTTTATCTTCATAGTGTAATAGGGGTACGGGGAGCTATAAGTTGGGTTGGGTTTCTTACCCTGGGATAGGCGGTGTGGCAGCGCATAAAATATATGAAAAAAACTGATATTTGATTAAAAAATGATTGATGAATGATTATGTAGAATATTGGATTTAAAAACGGCAAACAAAAATAATCGTCAAAGTCTCGAGTTAACTTTTGTTACTTGTGTTAAGAGCATGTTCATTGCATTTCTTGGTAATTTGAAGAGGCGTGAATTTTTAATACGACAAAGAAATAATGTTAGTGTGTGGGACACGACCGTGTGCAAAGCAGTGTCAAAAGTAAAACTATGGCTAGCAATAAGAGTAGGTATGAAGGCAGAGTCAAGGAGAGTAGTAGAGCATACCTATAAATGTTTATACCTCAAAAAGTTGCTATTGGTCAGATGGTTCTAACGTGGCTTTAAATGATCTTTACCGATTTCTTATTTGGTATTGTTGATATATATTTTTATGTAATTTTTTTTGAATTAAATATACATAGAATTACGAAGTAAACATCCGGTAAATTATTTTGATAACCACAATGGCCACGGAGCCAGTATGTTTTCGATGATTTCATGGTTTTCCTCATAGATTAGACACCACAAATATATTTACTAGGTGGTTTAAACAAGCATAGCATAGCAAACAATATTTGTAACGCTAAATATACAACCTACAGGCTGGCAAAGAAAGGCTGTAGTTGGAGTGAAAGTACCCTAAACATTGATAATGGCAAATTATATTAAAAGGAAACATTACTTTATTTTCTAAAATAAATAGCAAAAACTCTATTTTTGTATATTTGCATACATCACATGCTTGAGCTGGGAATCGAACCTATAGATATAGAATTTTAAAACATAGTCCATGGAATATTGTCTGAAATTAAAAAGAAGGCCAAGTAAGATAAAATATGATTGAGTTTTGTACTGTAACAAATTAGCTATGTACTAACAGTGCAACAAACTTTTCTGACCCGGTGTTAAAAAATCAAAACTACAGTCTTCATATTAATATTAAAATGGTATGACAGGACACTAGCGACATACATACACGGGTCAGAGAATTTATAATTCCTTCAATAATAGTGGCGTTTTGTTAACCGACATAATGTACATAATGCGGTAATCCTACCAAAGATAATTAACCAAGATTTGTACTGTGTTATAAGAATTTATGTCTTTTTAACTTGGCAGGATTTTGGCACTAAACGCATTGAACCAGTCAGCAAAACGCACCTAATATAATGTTGAAATATTAAAGGAACTTTATAAAAAAAGGAACTTAGCAAGACGCCATCAAACCAAAAATTCATAGCTTGTAAAACAAATAAATACATACAAACAGATAAAAGTAAACAGTAGGATATTGGGCTTACGTGATGATGGTAAATGATGATGTAAAGCTGTTTGTTTTTTTTAATACCACTAAGGTGGGAAACAAGTTCATGGTCAGCCAGATGGTAGGCAGTCACCGCAGCCTCTGAAAGCTTGCAACAACTGAAGCATCACTCGGGCGTTGCTGACCCTTTGGAAATCTAAAAACTTCTTTCCTGAAGAATCCCATATTGTTGTCTTCATTTCACAACCCAAATGTTCGCGGTTGGAAGTTTCTCTGAAACAAACCCTCGCGGACAGTCGAGGAACTTTGACAGAAGACCCCAGTGCTTGACCCGATCGAACGCCTTCCTATGCCAAAGCTACATGCAAACAGCTCCCCCTGACTCGCAATGGTTAGTGCCCATCAGCGTGTGAGATACACTAGATGGTCATCAAGCGACCGTGGCGTGAAAGATATTGACGGTCACTGACCAGGTCTCTTTTGGCTCGGTATCTTAAAAGCTGTGTGTTGATCACACGCTCCATCACCTTGGAGAGGAAATAGGTAATAGTGTTTGGCCTGTAATTTGATAGATCTGATCAATCAACCTTTTTGGGCACCTGGTGTACTTTCGCAGTCTTCTATGAAGACGGAAATTGCATGGTGTGGTAGGAAAGCATAAAGTGGCGCGTGAGTACAGGACTCAACTCAGAAGCACACTGTATAAGCACCTCTTCTGGTACACATGTGGCCCACTCGACATATTGAGGTAAAGCGACTGCCCAGTAAATCGGCTCCCTCCATAGCACTATGAGCCATTTCATTGTCTCCGTGACTGCGACTTAGCGAACGTCAGGATCTCGTGAGATAGAGCTGCCTCCACGGGTATGAACCATAAAATTCACGCAGTCCATCCCAATCTGCAGACTTATAATGCCACACACGACGCCAATTAGTTGGCTCAGATAAATTGGCTTGTGTGAATGGCACGCTAGTCCGAGGAGCCAAGAGGTGCATCTACTAAGATGGAATATCCGTCCAGACGTGTAGTCAGCAGAAGGTCCACTAAAGTGCTCGTACCGTCCTCTTTATCTGGTATTCTCGTTGGAGAAAGTAAGTACCAGCTGAGAGAATTGATAGGTCAGTGCAAATTCGTCAGCAGATATCCCTGTATGGTTATGGTATGTGTGTCCGAAAACTTAGCTACTCACGATGGTGGGCGTTCCAAAATAACTAGTTTTGCTGTAAGATATTGCTCAACAAATGTCTTGTCTTATCAGTATTCAAATTCAGGTGCATGAAAAGTGGATTCACGTCTGTGTCACCTGTGAGACCTGTAAAGACACGCATGGACACGGGTGTGTCAAAAATTCCTTTGCGTTATTTGTTATTTGTTTAGTATTATTGATTAAAACATTACGCTATTTGCAAAGCTATTTTCTCCCATTCATTATTCAAATAAGTATTTTACTAGGTACCTACCTTGCTACCAAGGTAGGTTATGTAATATAAATTGAAATTATTCTTTACATCACTAGATGGCTCAGTACTGCTGATGTACCTATACATTGTGAACATTTCTTTTTGACAAAATAATAACAAAGAAAAGGTAGTCTGTTTAATATTTTACTTTGTACAGGTTACTTTATTTCTATACTAGCTTTTGCCCGCGGTTTCATCCGCCCTGAATTACGTAATTGTAGAATTTCAACGGCAACTCTTCAACTCACTCTCAACGACTCACAATTGCCATTTTCAAATAGCCTGTGTCCTTTCCCGGGACCAAACTATCTCCGTGCCAAATTTTATCTCAATCGGTACAGCGGTTTAAGCATGAAGGGGTAACAGACATTTCGCATTCATATTATAGCGAACCCGGCAGACGTTGTACTGCCCGGAAAAGCAGAGCTATAATCAATATGATATTTTTAAATTTAAAATTAACATTTTTTTAATTTCGATTTTTTTCGATTTGAGATTCCATAATTACTTCTAAGGAATATACGGTTGAGTCATCATTTTTGGATATCTCACTGTTTAGTATTGCCTCTATGTCTAAATTATTAAATTCTTCATTTTCTTCTATATCTTCTATAGTGGAAGTATTGGCGCGAAGCCTTTCTTTAAATCCTTTTGATTTTAAGCAAGCCCTTTTGATGCGTTTTTTTGAGTTCTATGTAATGTGTCGTTTTCAAGCCACAAATTTTCCAATGATTGGTTGTGGGATATGATAATAATAGATTCGCATGCAAAGCAGCGAATGTTAAAATCATTATCGTACCTTCAATCTTTGCTGTTTAGGAGAAGATCAGTGACACACCGACTGCAGTGCCACCAACCGAGTCCAATGGTGTCATCAAACCTTGCAGGGACCCACTCGAACGTACACAAAAAATATAATTAAAAACATCCCTGCTGTTTAGAAGAAGATCAGCGACACGCGAACTGCAGCGCCACCTACCCAGTCCATTTTAAAATTCAAACCTAGCAGGGACACACTCGAACGAATACAACAAATATCATTTAAATCACCCTGCTGTTTAGGAGAAGATCAGTGATACAGCGACTTCAGATCCACCTACCGGGTCCAATTGTGTTTTCAAACCATCCAGAAACCCATTGAAATATTCAAACAAAATTTCACCCAAATTGTTCCAGCCGGAGGAGGAGTGAGGTTAGTTAGTTAGGAGTTAGGTGAGAAACACACGTACAGAAAAATTATACGTAGAAAAAAACCGACTCTCACTTGAGGTTTTCAATTAGCCTCATCATCATAACCGGGACTAAGACTATCTCCATGCCAAATTTCGTCTAAATCCGTACAGTGGTTAAATAGAGAGACAGATAGATAGACAAACACATAGACAGACAGACAGAGTTACTTTCGTATTTATAATATTAGTATGGATGCAACTGGTTCGGCGTGTCTAGAAATGAGAACCTTCTTATAAAATAGTTTTAATTCATTATTCCCTTCCCTAAATGTGGTGTACACAAAATCAGGATCAGCTAATTATTAATAAATAAAATAATATTAATTATTTATTGGCATTACACTTAGCCCCATTAGTTCAAAATTTAGAAGAGCTTGCATTATGGATACCAGTCGGCGGCTACAAATACACTTACTTAAATACTTTTTTTGTAAATACATATTATACATAGAGAACACCCAGACTCACGACAAATACAAACGTTTGTCCTGTACGAGAATCAAACCCACGCCTTTCAATCCAGCAAGCAAGTCATTATCCACTAAGTTACAGAGCTTTTTACAGACTCTACATGTTTCAAACTGACAGCGACATATTATTAAATAGTAAATAATAGTTACCAATCGAACAAGTTGCCCTGGTGATAGCCGAAACGTAAAATATAAAAATTAATATTACATAGGCATAAGAATATGGAATAATATGCAGACCCTTTTATGGTTAACATCACGGCTTTAATCCCCAAAAGCGTGTAACCAGTAGCTTGATAAACACCTACATTATAATGTAGGGGACAGCTTGTTTTCTTCTTTTTTTAATACCACTAAGGTGGCAAACAAGTTTATGGTCCGCCTTATGGTGAGCGGTCACCGTAGCCTTCAAATCACTTTAGTCCTGCGTGATCGCCGCAACATTGTTTCTTATACAATGTAGGTATCTGGACTAAGGTAGCTTAATATAGGTATGGACATAGCTTAGGTAAGCTCTATAGTAAAAGTGGTAAAATAAAAGACCAAGAAAAGAATAATGTACAGAGGGTTTCCAGTGATTAACAAAATATTTAGAAGTATGTTAAGAAGTTATTAATTCATACCAATATTATAAATGCGAAAATCACTCTGTCTGTCTGTTACCTCTTCACGCTTAAACCGCTGCACCGATCAAGATGAATTGGCATGAAGGTAGTTTGAGTCCCGAGAAAGAGTTACCGTTGAAATCCTACCGATAACCGAATTTAGGGTGGGTGACACTTCGGGAAAATTTGGCATTTAGATAGTTTGAGTCCCTGGAAAGGACATAGGCTACTTGAAAACGTCAAGTGTGCGTCGGATTTTTTTCTATAATTAAGGAATTGTCGTTGAAATCCTGCACCGATAACCGATTTTAGGGCGGGTGACAATAACAAGTAAATTGCAAATGTTTAAAGGTGCAATGATTTGTCTTTGTAATTGCATAGAAGTTTACAGAATGAAAAGTACCTATCAGCACAGATTATACAATACTATACTCTAATTTACCAGATTTTTTTACCTTGTACGCGCACAGAAGCCTTAAAAGTAAAATAATAGATACATTTACAGACCTTTTAACAGCAGGGTACATATTGCTACTTGTAGACAGATTTTCATGGTGGACTGTTATGCTTCAATCAATCACTTGTTATATTAAAACTACTAGAATATTTAACACACGCGTAGTTATAATGATTTAATTTGATTTTAACGTTTATTTATACTTATTTTAATTGTTTATTATTCTGTTAATGTGTTTGTTACCTCCAATTACATTTTTGTAACCTACAATTATAAAGTAATAAAAATTTTGTGCCGATATTGATTAGTTCTCGAAATGTAACAAGATTTCATCCCAACTTCTCCCGACGTTAAAAATTCCCAGGGAACAAAATATACTAAAAATACCAGTTTAGCTGATATTAGTACATGTGTGTATTTTAAATATGTAGAGATGTAAAAAAAAGATATCATGCGTTTAGATTTTTTTTTTTTATTGCATATTCAGCTAACAGGTGAAGCCATAGGCTTGAACTAGTTGTAATAGATTTGACGTTTTAACTAGGTATATTTCATAATTTTGTTTTAAATATAGATGAAATTATCGTTGCGGTATGTATGTTTTTATCAGTTTTCCTTAAGGTTAGCTTGAAACTAGGCGGAAACTCCACACTGGAAAATGACTATATATTTTGTATGGGGTAAATTTTAATGTTTTTGGAATAAAATATTAGTATTATAATTTTTACTTGATATAAGTACAAAAACGTTGGCCATTAAAAGTAAAATATGACATACCTACATACGTTTGTAATGTATTTATAAACAACGTATTGTGGATGCTTTTCTAAAGTATAGGGATGTGAACCAGTCGTTTTAGGTGCATTTTCCACAAACTCTAATTCATCATAACTTTTTACTGACGTTTTCAACAATCCGGCTTCATAGGATCATTGATATTAATCGGCAGATTACAAATTAAACATCAGTCAAGTTCGAGTCGGACTCACACACAGTGGGATCCGTACTACCATTTGCGTAATTTACGAACACAAAAACAAAAAGGATGCCGCTAAGCGGTCACCCAATTACTGACCAAACCCGACGTTGCTTAACTTTGAATATGACCGGTTTTTATTATTTGTTGTTATACTTAAGAGCTCACACTATAATCACTGTAAGTTTAAAGCCTACAATGTGTTACTGATTTTATGATAGAGCAAGAATTCAATTCCAAGCAAAAACTTAATTTTTTTTTTTTTACTTTTTATTATTTGTTAAATAAGTCGCCATTATAACACATGCTGTAAGAAGTTCAGGCTTCTACCTACTTTGGTCGAAAAGATAGAGCCCTTTAATAACTACAGTCTAGGCTTAGAAATAAGGCTAGTCTAGCACCCTTTACGTACAGTACCCAAAAAAAGAAATTGAAAAAAAATCAGTTTTGTTCCGTAATTTTAATTGGTAATAATAATACTATAAAAGTTTTGGACGAACTACACAGCGCCCTCCGGTCCCATACTAAGCGAAGCTTATGATATAATGTGATATATGTAATATAGAAAAATCACAAAAGTTCTTCTTCATTCATACATGTACATATGCATGCCTATACAGGTCTCATAGCGGTGACACGGACGTAGCTTGACTCTTTACGCACCCCAATTATAGGACTGACAAAGTTCCAGAGCGATATTCCACAGCAAGAACCAGTTAGTTTGGGAGACTTTAAAGCCCACCATCGTGACTGGCTCAGTTCTCGAACCAATAACTACGCAGATATCTGCTCATGAATTTGCTCTGACCTATGGATGCTCTCAGCTGGTACTTTCTCCAACAAGAATACCAGATATAGAGGACCATACAAGCTCCTTATTGGACTTTCTGCTGACTGCATGTCCGGACGGATATTCCGTCACAGTGGATGCGCCTCTTGGCTCCTCGGACCACTGTCTCGCTCGGACTCGAGTGTCAAGCACACAACCCAATCCATCTGGGCCAGCTAATTGGCGTCGTATGTGGCACTATAAGTCAGCAGACTGGGATGGATTGCGTAAATTTTATGCATCGTACCCGTGGAGGCAAATCTGCTTTAGCTCAGAATATCCTGACGACTGCGCGTCTTTGACACCATCCTCGCTGGTATGGAATGTTTTATTCCTAACCCGCGAGTAGCTGCCGGCTTTAAAAAACGACCGTAGTTTGATAGGTTATGGCGGGGGAAAGCTCCTCCGTCGCAAAATAAGGGTAGAATAGAATAGAGGTAATAGAAAATAAAATAAAATTTTGGATTAGGTAATTACATTAAATATAATGGGTCATTATCAATATTCGTAGGGTAGGTAAATAGGTAATTTAAATGGAGAGCAAGGTCACGAGTATTACACAATGTCTAAGTAATACTGGCACGTCTCAAAAAAAATACCACTGTCTTTCTATTTAGCCGCGACAGTTTTTGAGACAGTGAGTGCAGATGTCGGGTTGACCAGTGCAGCGTCGACACGGAGGTCGTTGTCTTGCAGTGGAATGCTGTACGTCGGGTAGTACGTAGCCCCCAAAAACTGTATAAGCAAATTAAGTTTAACAACATCGTCAAAATATACTTTAATTTTATTAACTTCGTAAATATTGTAGTATAGAATACGTACCCCCTTATAATATGTTAAAGATGTAGTAGGTTTTTTTTTAATACCACTAAGGTGACGGTAAGCGGTCACAGTAGCCTATAGACGTTTGCAACACCAGGGATATGACTCGCGCGTTGCCAACCCTTTAAACATACCATAAATTCTTTCTTTAAAAACCCATGTCGATCGGCAGGATGACCCTGTAATTCAGTCGAAAAAATAGGTAATTACAAGATGTCTGATTATTCCTATTGACTGCAACAGTTTTCAGCTTAGGAAATTTCGGAAGAATGGACTACTTCAGTCCGGAATTACATATAGTCAGTAGGTAGCCCGAAAACAAATAGGTAAAGTGGTAGAACTTACCCAGACGGACTTGGCACTTAGATAGTGGTCCTGCCACCGAATTTATTTGTTTTTAGTTTTATGGCATTATGCCATTTTTATTATGATTTATACTTAAAGTCAATATTTCTTGTTTAATAGTAGTTGTATTTTTATTTTGTTAATTCAGTTTAATAAGTATCAAAATCAATAGTTTTTATTTGCATTAATTTATTTAGAATTTAAAATGTTAACTACTAGTGATTTATGTATTGTAGTATATAATTATTAAAATAAAAACTAAAATTCTGTAGCAAACTGTGTATGAGGCTTGGGCCACGGTTCATAATAATAAGAATCCGAATATATCTGAGTTAAAGCGCAAATTAAATGCTGCCTCGAGGTTCTGTAAGAAAACATCTGCCGGAGTTAATTCTGGTCGCTTACTAAAGCTGCTTTGCTCCCTTCGGCTTCGTTACTACCACTGCGAAAGACCGATGGTGACTTTGCCCATAGTGCTCAAGATAATGCCGATCTACTGGGCAGTCTCATTACCTCAAACTCGAATATGAACGATGAAGGCGCTTTACCGTGGTGCGGTAAGACCATGCCGGAAATCTCCATAACACTTCGGGAGATCCGGTGGGTGCTTTCTCTAGACGTTCATAAGTCGAGTGGGCCAGACGGTATACCAGCAGTGGTGCTTAAGCAGTGTGCTCCTGAGTTATGTACTGCACTCACGTGCCTCTTCGCACTTTCCTACCACACTAGGCAATTTCAGTCTTCATGGAAAACTGCGAACTTGATCAGATCTGTCGAATTACAGGCTAATCGCTATTACTTGTCTCCTCTCCAAGGTTATGGAGCGTGAGATCAACACACAGCTTCTTAGATACCTAGAAGAACACGACCTGGTCCGTGACTGTCAATATAGCTTCCACCACGGTTGCTGAACTGGTGACCTAGTGTATCTCACACACCGATGGGCACTAGCCATTGAGAGTCAGGGGGAGGCGTTGGAATGTAGCCAGGACAAATCGAAGGCGTTCGATCGGGTCTGGCACCAGAGTCTTCTATCGAAGTTGTCATCATACGGAGTACCCGAGGTATTGTGCAAATGGGTGGCTAGCTTTTTGTCCGGCAGACACATACGAGCCGTAGTTGACGGTAGTTGCTCTGATAGCATGGACATTAATGCTGGTGTCCCGCAAGGCTCTGTGCTGTCTCCTACGCTGTTTCTACTGCATATCAATGACAGGAACAAATGTCAACTATAATTACATACATTGCTATGCAGATGACAGAACTGGAGACGCTTGTTACATGGGTCTTAATAGCATCCCTCGTTCCGTTGTAAAGGAAAAGCGTGGAGAACTTGTGTCTCAAATCAAAACCAAGTTCTTTGACTGGGGACGGGAAAACTTGGTCCGATTAAACCCTACAAAGACACAAGTCTGCTGCAAGTGTGCGTTTACTGCTAAGAAAACCCCATTCACTGTGACCCACAATTTCAGAACACTCCTCTCCACTTAGATCCGAAATGGTTGCGTACATTGCGGATTCAGAGAAACTTTCTCCCACGAACGCTTGGGTTGTGGAATGAGCTCCCTGCCAATGTTTTCTCTAAGGAATACCATATGGGGTACTTCAAGAAAGAAGTTATTAGATATTAGATGGGTCGGCAACGCGCGAGTTATACCCCTGGTGTTGCAAGCGTCCATAGGCTACGGTGACCGCTTACCATCAGGCGGAACGTAGGCTTGTTTGCAAAAAAGACATAAATGTTTGTCTTGTGCTGGAATAGAACCCGCGCTTCCAGTTCAGCAGGCAGGTCATAAACCACTGAGCCACAGAGGCTGTCCAATTATAGGTGAACTACGGTTGTATGGGAAACTGACTGTTGAGAATATTCTTTTAAGAAAATGACAGTAGGTACTCTGGCCAAGTTTTACATATGCCGCATTTAGTTGTTTTTGTCCTAAGATCCAGTTTATTGTATAAACCATTATGAATACCATTCGATAGAGCTCGTAAAGCACTTTTAGGATTACTGGTTGAGATAATCGAGTGAAATCACTTAGCGTTTCCACCTTGTATATCTAAATTTTTACACATATTACAGTGTAGCAGTTTTGACACTTCCTATATCCATGAACAATATAGGTAGCTAACGTATTACCATACGATGAGTATACTTTAAAGACTACACATGTTACAGTGTAGCAGTTTTGACATTTCTTTCTCCCAGACGATGATCTCGCTATACTCGACGTCCCTGGGTTCGTCAGCGAACGCACGGACCTACCTCAAATACGAGGTATCAAAGAGTGCCGGGGCGCTTCTCACCCCCATTCTCTTCGGGTTCGAGGCTCACGCTTTTCGAAGGGACGATCCCAAGAGCGAAAACCCAAGCGGAGGCTCCCCCTGCGATGAGCCTTTGAGCGTTGAGTAATGGCTGCAACAGCCAACTGTATAGTCAGTTCGAAAGAAAAAAGACAGTTCTATATCCATTAACAAAGATAAAATATAGTTATCTAAGATTTTTACACGTTACAGTGTAGTAGTTTTGACACTTCTATATCCATCAACAAAGTATCTAACGTTCAGGTTTATAATGAATATATGTATAAAACTTTACACATGTCATGTTACAGTGTAGTAGTTTTGACACTTCTATAACCATCCACAAAGTATCTAAAATTTGATGGGATGTGACCAGCATTATATTCAATTTATTTTTAATATGTAGGCCTAAAGGCCCACAATTTGATGATTGTGAAATGAAAGGGAGTTTTAAAACGCTGGAGTTTTATAGCATTAAATAGTATATATCTTACTTTGTTGTTAGGTATTTTTAGCTATTAACGATATTGGGGGCGCGATTTTTTGGCAAGACTTATCCGTTTCTACTTAAATCATTATGATTTGGTAGTTTTTAACCTCAAAACTTATACAAAAATATGTGGCGTTCTTCCAGTACCTACTGCGTAAGGTCCCGTACGACACCGCTGTATACAAAGCGCATTACAACTAGGTATATAACTATTGGCGGTAGGTACAACTTGTGGCTAGACTAGTTTATTGTTCTGACAGGACTAGAGTTCTCAATTTTATTTGGAATATCAAGTAATGTTTACGTTTATATTGTGTTGTTAAATATATAAATATACATAGGTTGCACTATTGATTGTTATCGTTGTATTTATAATATTATTTACTGATCGTAACGTATAGAGGGATATTTTGTGAAGTTTCTTTGGAATAGTATCTATAGACGTATTTTTTAATTGAGCTTTTTACTTGTTTCTCTTGCGTTTAAAAGGCATTTGTGTATAAAAAGTCGTAAGTGGCTCTTTGGTTCCCTGTGAGATTTTCAAATAGTCTTAAATCTATATAATAGGTGTATAATAGCTACCTCCCTCGGCTTTGCACAGGCTGTACTATTTATTTGATAAACATTCGTATTGTGTTACTTACAAAACGACACAAAGAATTCTAAACATTCTGTTACCAACTGGGTTTACTACTTATTTCACACAACGATCTCGGGTCCTAATACTTTTGACGATCACGCTTGGCCGAATAAAAGTGGATTGTGGACATACGTCTTTTTTTTTTCTTTGGCGTACGCAGGTTTCTTTACGATATTTTTCTTCACCGAAAAGCCAGTGGTGTGAATAACACAAAACTTGAGAAATTAAGAAAAACTCATTGGTACAAGTCTCGAACCTCCGCCACTAAGGACGCAAAGTGAAATAGAAACCCCTCGGCCACCACCAGCGTATATATATAAATATATAAAAAACCTTATCTCGGTTGAATTAACCTTTTTAATTTGAACAAATTTTAATTTCACAATAGGTGGCTCGACATTTTTTTTTTAAACTGAAACGACGTTCGCGGGGTCAGCTATTATAATATATAAAGAGTGACAAATCTATCCACGCATCTTATTGTTAATTTTAATATGTAAAATGATAAAACTTATTATTTCTCATATTTAATCAGAAGCTGTTGATAACTTAAATCATGAATTCTGCGCAGGGAATCTCTTGAATACTTCTAACACGTTCTGCATAGCTTGAATTCTGCTGCTCGTGGGTACAGCATCCATTTCTTTTTTCACTAATACTCCAAACAATCTGTTGGATTCCTTAATGTTTTTTTGCTCAGAAGCTATATTAATGAGTGTATTACTCAGTGTAGACGTAGTCGGCATTTTTGTTCGCCCTGTCAAATAAGAAATACATAATTTTATAACATTGCTGTGGCACATTGATTATTCATAGTTATCACTTTTGTACACTTTATGTTTCACTTTAGGTACTTTTTTAATAACACTAAGGTGTCAAACAAACTTACAGTCCACCGCAGCCTATGGGCAACACTTGAGGCATCAAGACCATCAAGACTATCGAGACAGACAGACATGCGGGAGGACATGGCGCAAATGTAAGAGTTCCTTGTTGACTACAGAACTCTTAAAACCTAATTTTCCATAACATCTACAACATTTTCAAAAATCATGTATATTGGACTAGGTTTTAAGGGGAGAGATACGTTATCGTTTTGTAACAGAATTTGCAACTCTACACTTTGAGTTGCTCAAGTTAGTTACTTTTTTATATTTATTTTTCAAGAGTTGGATCTTTAAACGCTTCTAATTTGTAAATGGCGATTACTAAAAATCTTAAATAAAATAACGATAATAGAGCTTTTTCAAACTTTTAACCAAAAATGTTGAAAAAAATGCTGAAAGGTAATTAGGAACCCTATTACTAAGGCTTCGTTGTCCGTCCGTCCGTCCATCTGTCCGTCCGTCCGTCCGTCCGTCTGTCACCAGGCTGTATCTCATGAACCGTTATAGTTAGACAGTTGACATTTTCCCAGAAGATGTATTTCTGTTGCCGCTATAACAACAAATACTAAAAAACAGAAAAAAAATATTAAAGGGGGCTCCCATACAACATACGTGATTTTTTTGCTCGTTTTTGTAGATAATGGAACGGAATCCTTTGTGCGCGAGTCCGACTCGCACTTGGCCGATTTGTTTTTTAATTACCCACAATAATTCTCATTTTACGAAATTTTAGCAGCAAATCAGGCAGCTTCTGCTCGTACAAACATATTCCCCTGTTTCCTCTCTGGATTTGGCTTTAGACCCATTTTGATGATATATGATAGATATACACAGTCACTATGTTAGTTAAGTCCATAAATGCCTCTTTTTTGCAATGTCATTTTCAGACGTGCCCTGTACGATTATATAATAAGTTCCTGATTTAAAAAAAATAAAACATTCAGTTATAGAATAATTAATTAACTTCCAGGATAAGTATTTTTGAAACAAATCGGTTAAGATTTGGTGAAGATTAGTAGGGAATACAAAACACCGATTTTTATGATTGTGACAAGGTATAATTAGCCCGAGGCGCAGTTGTCTCTATCGCACATCAGTATCTTGGCCCTGGTTTTAGTGCTACAGCAATTGTATTTCCAAATACCTATACTTGTATTAATTTGGGTGTGAACTCTGATATTTCCTCTTAACTTATTGATGCGTGCACGACACGTATTTGGTCTGATTTCAAAGATCTGGGAGCCTAGACGAGTGTGCACAATGGCGATAACGACGATGGAAATGTTGCTATACAACCAAATTCAGAAGTTGCTTTTCATATAATATTACCACATAAACTATACCTTGCGTATTTGGTCGGGTAATAATGTTTCCACTATTACTACGAATAATGATTATGAAATGCACACTTGGCTATAATAGGGTCTGAACTCTTGTTGCATCATACTTGTATGAATGTAAACCATAGACATAGCAAAACTGTGACCTTTTTTCACTTACTTTAGAGACCTCAGTTTTGCGACCATTTTTTTTTAGGAAATGCACCGCCATGTTCTTTTTGTCTATGATGTAAACTTACCCGCTGTATTCGTATTTTTGAAACATGCAAGAATAAGGTCATATTTCCTCTCAGCTCCCATTCGATGCCAGGTACTCTTTCCATCTTCCCATTGGACTCTTACCCAACCATAACTATTTATTTCCACAACTGTGCCTACTCCTTTATGTTCTTCGTTCTGGATAAAAACATGTAAAAGAAGATAATACTTTTATCACATTGTAACTTATACTTTATCAGCTAAACAATACGTAGTAGCTAAATTATTAATATACTAAAATGAATCTTGTCCTTTCTATCAAAAAAGTGTCAAAGCTTAGGTCTGACGAGTCATTGACGATACGTCTATAATTTTTTTTTTTTTGTATAATGGAGTGAATATCTTTGAAAACCTACTCCTAAATATTAAAATTACTTTTTAGAATTACACTAAAACCCGCAGACGTTGTCCTGCCCGAGCGTTGGCGTCAAGCCGCGTCCTCTGCTCGTGTTTCCCCGAAACATTACACAAAAACATCTGCACAAAACATTTTTACACATTTTTATTGTTAAAACTTAGTTTTTGTTGATGAAAACAATATTTTTGCTTTCCACCCCCGACGGAAAACTAAACATTTACCCCCGCGATTCACAATCATTAATTTCGTTCGTATATATGATCTTTGTTAATGAAATGTCTGATACCGAATCTACTAAATCTGCTAATTTCTTAAACTGAAAATACGTCTTCTTAGTTTGAAGTCATTTTGACGGCAAATGTTTTGAAAAATATCAAACAACAATACCAAAGCAGGAGACATGATTTGTGTAGATTAAACAAAACATGATTTTATGTAGATGCTTTTGTGTAATGTTTTGGCGAGGCACGAGCAGGAGATTCGGCTTTAGTTAATCAAAGATTTTTGATTAGAAATTATACTAAAATATACCTGAGAAAACATTGTCATGTCTTCAACTCGAACCACGCGGTTTCCAGTTTTCATGACATACGACAGTTTGACACCCGACAGTAAGCACTTATCTCCATTCTCAACTGGAAATACACATGACAAATAAATGACTGTAAATGATATTTACTTAGGCGTTGCTTATCTGCACTACAGGGGCACATGCGTCTCCTTAGAGAAAGGAGACTTAGATCATAGTCCACCTCAATGATCTGGTGTTGTCGAGTTAGCGGCCATTCGACTGTTAGAATTTTCAAGTTATCATGGAGGCCTCTGACTCGGCCTAACGACTCCTGTCACATAAAAGCTGCCAGGGCCGACGACACTCCACGGAAGAGCTAAGGAAACTGTGTAACTAGGCGCGGTTACCTATCCAACAACTGACTACGACCGACGATGATTAACTTCGCATAAATTAGATTGAATTGGATATATCTTAATATATATAAATCCCGTGTCACAATGTTTGTCCTCAATGGACTCCTAAACTACTGAACCGATTTTGATCAAACTTCGTAAATATCTGTTATTTGATCCAACTTAAAAGATGGGATAGTTTTTATCTCGATATGTCAAGTGCGAGCCGGACTCGGGCACTATAGGTAAAAACCAACTTTCGCCGGGTACAGAGGGACGGCAGCGGAACAACGTTCGCCGGGACAGCTAGTAGAGTATATATTGTCTATATATTGCCTTCGTTATATACCAATTCAAAAGAAAAAAAGTTTCACTTGCCGGTGACCAAAACCTGCAACAACTACTTTGTGCGCACGCACTGGGTAAGTTTTTGGAATCGTCGCTTGCATTAAAACGCACTGAAAGCTCTATCAATTTGGACATGCGAAACACAATGGAGTCGTTAATCAATAAAATTCATGAGTATGCTATATTTATAATATTCTATATATAAAATTATACTTTTTTTATACCACAAAGGTCTTAAACAAGCCAAGCTGCCACCACAGCCTATGGATGCTTGCAACACCAGGGGCGTTAATTGCGCGGTGCCGACCCTTTAAAAATAACTGCTTTCTTGAAGAACCCCATACTGTAGTCTTTCGAGAAAACCTTATCAGGGAGCTCATTCCACAACCGAAGCGTTCGCAGGAGGAAATTTCTCGGAATTTTTATTTGTATTAATCTCTGTCCATAATGATTAGTAATTTTTTCCTATGTCTTTTATAGATTGTATATGGAATACTTTCCAATTTATAAAGTTACAAAGTTTCTCTGTAACCGCACTGTAGGTACGTGACCATTTAGGTTGTAAGATGTAGAATGAAATTCCTATTGTTCTTAGGATAATACTAAGTAAGCAAAAAAGTTATTAACGAAAGCATAAAAAATACTTTATATAGGCAGCAGTACCACAAGATGCACCATATTTCTTTTTACGTTTTATTTTCTACGGAACAAGTCCATTGTAAGAATAGACAATGACAGAAACAAAAGCCACTCAGTGCGCACATGTTGGATTTCTGGTGGCAAAAGTCACCAATACGTTCATCACAGAAGCATTTGCCTTTGACGATAAAGACTCCAGTGCATTCGTAACCTAAGAGAAAAGTAAGTTAAAGACCTGGCAATAACTGTAACTTTGGGAGGCACATACTGCAATGTAAAATTTATTTTTTAAGAATACGTCTTACCAGTGGATACCATAGAAGGATCAAATAATCTTAAGTCATATTTTCCATTGTATCCCATCCGATAATTGTATTGGTCCGTATCCCACCGTACCCACACCCAACCATCAGTTATATTAGAGGTCACTGTTCCCACACTTCCAGAACCGCCATCCTTTGAAAAGAATAAAACTTTTTGTTGATTACTTTCGTAGATGTAAAAGATCAGTTAAGTGAGAATTGCACTCGTTAACCATGTTTGCGGTCACTAACCAGTCACCCATCTAATGTTTGACTATGCCTTATTTTGCTTAACTGCGCATATAATATCCAATAAATAAATTTTAGCTCCATAGAAACTGCTGATGTGATTGGAACAAAATATCTATACGTAAACGCTTCATAATGTCACCATAAACATTAAAATTAATACCTTGAGGCATAGCCAATGTGATTTTATTCAGTCTTCAGCAAGTTTAAAAGAAGAGAATGGAGAAGTATACCTATTATTTTTAAGGTTGTATGCCTAATTTGGTTTTAAAAAATATTTACAATTACGATTATGTTAGACTATAATTTTTACTAATAGTTCAACAAAATTCGCAGGAATAACTATAACACACAGTGTTTTACGCACGGAAAATCGGACCGCACTCTACAGGCATTACTCTGTGGTCAGGTCATTTCACTCGCAAGGGCGGCATGGTCTAAGACCGTAGCCTGTCCTCATGGGCAAATAAAAAAAAACAATCTGTTGCATATGTTATGATATTTAACCGTTAAATAAATAAAGTAATACACGTATTAGTGTTAATGCGTTAGCTCTTATAAAATTAAAAGTGTTAACCATAGTGAAGTACCGTGAGATAATCATTTTGGACGAACTACATCAGGGAAGTTATTTAAATTATATATACATACATACTTATTTAGATCCTGACCGTACTTTTTATGTCCCCACAGATTAATTAAATCATTATAATTTAGGGCTCCCTTAGGGACATTACACAAGACATTAGGACACACAGACACTTCCGTATAGGTTCAACAAAAGTACCAATTGAGGTAAGTCGCCTTGCTGTTTCTTTTATTGTGGGTTTAGCTTGTACCTGTCTAAGATAAAACACGCAGGCTACCTTTAGTTTCTGATTGTATTGCTATTGCAAACTTTCTTAGTATATTATTAATAGAATTCATTAATTATGAACGGCTCAACGGCTTTTTCTTTATTCGTAATTGTCGGGACATATATTTAGGATTCCGCACCCAAAGGGTAAAAAACTAATGGCTCGCCGCTTCGCTCCTTACCACCTAACTTGGCAAGGTTTGGATTCGCTGCCAGTTTTTTGATTTTATTCGAGTATATAAATATGCTTTTCTATCGATTAAAATTAGAGAAAAGTAAAATCGATTGAATCCTGTGTTTATTTTTCTCTTTAGACTGGCAACTATTTTCGTAAAAAAAAATGTTTTGTATTTTTAAATGTTGGTGTGTAATGGCGGGTTTTGTATGAAATCAATTTAGTTCTTTTTGTGAAAATCTAGTGTCCTCCGAGAGTTTTTGAATTTTACCTGTGTATTTAAATGTGGTGTTCTATCAGTTAAAACCATCGTTACGTAAAAATCTCACGTTCTTGGAAAGTAAAGAATTACCAATGATTTTTACGTAATAAAAATTTCTAGTGATATAATACCACATTTATATACAAAAATGAAATTCAGAAACTCTCGGAGAACACTAGTTTTTCCGGAAAATAAATAAATTCATTTCATACAAAATCAGCCATTACACAACAATAAATATCTTCTAAAACAAAACACATGAAAGAAAAAAAATAACAGTTTTTTTTAATAGCAATGTTGCCAGTATTCTACAATCGAGTACTTACTCCGTAAAGTAATAATCCATCCGTCCGTCCGTCCGTCCAACTGTCACCACGCCTATCGCATGAACCGTGATAGTAAGACAGTTAAAATATTTACACAAGATGTATTTCTGTTGCCGCTATAACAACAAATACTAAAAAAACAGAATAAAATAAATATTTCAGCAACAAACAACAAACGTGATTTTTTTGCTCGATATTGATAACGGAAACAAGTAGACGCTTTAAATATTCACAGAATATTTAGTTAGGAATTGACTTTAAAACAAAAATTTAAGAGGGGTTCCTATACAATAAAAGAGGTTTTAAGCCGTTTTCATTGATAACAATACGGAACCCTTCGTGCGCGAGTCCGACTCGCGCTTGGCCAATTTTTTTGATTCTCCGCTGTAAAAGTTGGAAACGTGGATAGTATTTTTGTATGGAAACCTCAATAAGCGGGCGCCACCAGGCACCAACAGCTCGTTTGATATAAATTTTATTTTCTCACCTCATTGCCCCATTCCCAATCCTCGCCTCTGACAACACGAGTGTTCACAGTCAGGAGAGCCGCTATTTGTCGCCCATGGAGTATAATATTAGTTACATTTACAACCTCCAAATTCTCGCTTGGAGTGGTTGGACCGCTGGTGGTTGGTGCTGATGAGGAAGAAAAACATAGCTTAACATAAAATATTATCGATCTTGTTCAAAAATAAGTTAAAATTTTCTTCATACCATCAAGGTAAAAACATGCTCCCGGTTCACCTGATGCCCTACAGAATAGAAATAACCTATGGAAGGTTACGGTGACCGCTAAGCTTGCATTATATAATGTGAATAAAGTATATAAGTATATATGTAAAGTGAAATTCATTAGGATTAGCTCATTGCCTATTCTGTTATACGAGTTACTGGCCTTGAAGAAGGAAGCTTAGGTCATAGTCCACCACGCTGTACGTGTTAACAGGCGTGACGAGTTAGTGGTTACTCAACTGTCAGAGTTTTCAAGCTGCCCCAGCATTATGGCTTTTGGCTTAAGGACTGCTATCATAAAATGAGAACAGCTTGTACCGATGACGGTATAAAGTAAACTCTAAAAAACGAAAGAGCTTAGAAAATGTGGTGCTAAGCGGTCACCCATTTAGGTACTGACCACGTCTGGCGTTGCTCAACTTCGCATATCGTTTCCAATAGACCATATGCGTAAGTTACGAGCTTCTCTCTAAGGTCGGGTCACAATTTTGTAAAAAATATTCTTACTTGTGTAATTTGTGGAACATGCAAGAATAAGGTCATATTTCCTCTCAGCTCCCATTCGATGCCAGGTACTCTCTCCATCATCCCATTGGACTCTAACCCAACCGTAACTATTTATTTCCACAACTGTGCCTACTTCTTTATTTTCTTTGACCTGGATGAAAATATGAAAAATTAGAATAGGTTTATATTTCAAGCTAAAGTTTAAATTACTACGCTTACAGTACTAATTTATAAATATCTAGGTTTAACATGAATACTTGCATAGAAACATGGGTCTTGCTTAAAAGCTTTATCTACCAGGGAACCTTTGGGTAGTGTTAATAGTAAGGATAGTTAAAAAGTGAAGTAAGGTAGAAGATATAAGATAGTTGAAAAGTAAAATGTGGTGTGAGTAAGAGGATATAGAGAAGATAGTTGAAAAGTAAAAGGTGGTGTGAGACGGAGGATATAGTGAAGAAACGTAGTGTAAAGTAAAAATAAAAAAATATTTATAAACTAGAAGTATACCGCAACTTCAACCGCGTGGATTTTTGAGAAAAAACTTTTAACTAATTATGGTTTTACTTGTAAAAATATCGGAATTCTTATACAAATTTTCATCCCCTATTTTGCCCCCTACTGATAACTTTTAAAAATGGTTGCACACGTCAATCTTAATCTTCAACATTAAGGCTAAATATCAATTTTTATGCAAATGCATAAATACAAAAATCTCAAAAATCAATAAAATTTATACAAACTTCTAATCATACCAATGAATCAAAAACTACAGAAGGGTAAATAATGAAAATTTATTATAGACCGTATACTTGGCCCTTTATAATTATACATTATAATATATTACGTTCTAGCTTTTTACTCGTGTCCATACACACATTCTTTTAATTTTTCAAACATGCTACATGTAAGCTTAAAAAAAATAACTTTAATTGAATATATAGGTAGGTACTTACCTCGGAAAAAGAATTCCGTTTCCCATCAAAAATCACACGATTCCCAGTTTTCAAAACATATGATAGTTTAACACCCGACAGTAGACAGTCATCTTTTAATCCATCTGGAAATGGTTGAAACAAGTGAAGATTGGTTTATCCGGTGCTATTTCTTGAGTTACTTGCAATGATTATTTTTGTATTAAAAGAGGAAGATATCGTACTAGCACGCAAAAACTGAGGCGATGAAATTAAAACAATTGTCGTAACTTGATTCAGTCACATGTCACTTTCTAAATATACCTATTTCCTTCTGTTTCACACGTTCCGTATTATCGCTTGCATTCGTCTAAGGTTTCAAACGTATAGATAACAGTGGATCAAAATTAGATTTTAAACAATATGAATGAAAATTGAATTCGCTGTTTAACTGAATGTTTAGGCTGGTTGATTTTTTATACTACTAAGGTGGCAAACAAGCT
Source organism: Apoda limacodes (assembly GCA_946406115.1). Classification (NCBI taxonomy): domain Eukaryota; kingdom Metazoa; phylum Arthropoda; class Insecta; order Lepidoptera; family Limacodidae; genus Apoda; species Apoda limacodes. The sequence continues at coordinate 16,104,928 of OX291560.1, forward strand.
TACGGTCCGCCTGATGGTAAGACTTCACCGTAGCCTATGGACGCTTGCAACACCAGGGGTATCACTTGCGCGTTGCCGACCCTTCAGAAATCTAATAACTTCTTTCTTGAATAACCCCATACTGTATTACTTAGATAAAACCTTGGCAGGGAGCTCATTCCACAACCGAAGTGATCGCGTTAGGAAGTGTCACTGAAACCGCACCGTTCTAAAGTTTTAGAATGAATTCCCTGCCGATGGCGAGCGGTGCGATGGTAAAAAACCGAACACATCCCATTGTACAAGCGGTAGAACACACACAGGGAGGCAAAGTCTCTCCTCAGACTTAAGGGCTCGATACGGCCAGTGAGTTTGGAATCGTCGATAATTCTTACAGTCGTTGGACCGAGTCAAAAGGGCCAAGCTAGTATCTGGGTGCACCCGCCCAGAGATGGCAGCAGTACTCCATATGGGGCCAAAATTGCGACTTGTAAAGCAGCAACCTCAGCCGCGACGTGAAGTACTGCTTTGCTCTGTAGAGTACACCAAGTTTTTTGGATGCAAGCGTCACCGTGTCTTCTAAATGATCTCGGAACTCGTTGTTTAGTATAGATAATCCTGTAAAGATGAATCGATTATTATGTGAAACTGGGTTCGGTGGGTCTACGTTGTCATAAAACACCTAAACCTAAACAGTACCTATACAGTACAATTTCTGTTTCATACCAAACGACATGTCCAGGCATTTAGTTGGTCTACGGATTCACATACCAGAACAAAATCTATATTCAAAAACAATACTGACCGATTAACATATCCACAACTCAAACCGATGGTTCTCGAAACCCGGGCAGCCAACTGCGAGTCGGACTTACGTATCAAGGGTTCTTAAAGTTTGAGTAACAGCTTACAAATTATGCATATCATAAATACTTATGTATTTAGATATAGTAAATGGTCCATAATATACAGAAATTAGAAATACCTTAATAACACAAATGTTTTCAAACTGATTACTTGGAATACCTCCCATTCCTATTTCGAGATATTTTTTTAGATTTGTGATGCATTTTAAAATAGAGTATTTTTAATTGCGTCGTCATTCTAGCAGACCAGCTGGCAAAGCCTGCAATATGCGCATCCCATCCAGATATACCGGAACCCTTTAGCAAATCTCTGATAGCTTCGACGGGATCTTTAGCTGTGAAGATGAGCATGTAAGTTTACTTGACGGCTTGTTCATAAGTTCCGACCGTTCAGACATTGGACGATGGTCCATCACACGAGCTTGGTGCGGATTGTGGACTTTACGTAGGTACGCCTTTATGACGTACGCAGCTTTCTTCAAAAAGCCAGTGATTAAGAAAAAAATCATCACACACAATATATACACATGCTAGGTGCGATACACCACCCCTCGAAACGTCAGATCCCGAAACCAGTAGGCTACCCCCAGCTTTAGTTACTTTAAAAAACCCCTCTTACCTGTAGGTATCGTAGAAGCATCAAATAATTTTAGATCATATTTTCCATTGTATCCCATCCGATAATTGTATTGGTCCGTATCCCACCGCACCCACACCCAACCATCAGTAATATTAGAGGTTACTCTTCCCACACTTCCAGAACCGCCATCCTTTGAAAAGAATAAAACTTCCAGTTACATTTTTTCATCAAAACAAGAAGTGAACAGACTCCTTTCCAAACGCAATATATGAAAAACATATCCTTATCAGCCTCATACGTCCCCAGTGCACGACCTTCTCTCACCGAGGGCGATTTGGGAGTAGAGGGGATTCGTTGGTTCTGGCGCACTACCCTCCAACCCCAACCCCTCGCCTAAACTTTTCTGCCCCCCGCCGTGTCTGGGCTGTGGCGACTCGCGCTTGACCACTCTCAAAACCACCCCTGTGTCTGCGGTGTGCCGACTTGCGCTTGACCACTCTCAAAACCACCCCTGTGTCTGGGCTGTGGCGACTCGCGCTTGACCACTCTCAAAACCACCCCTGTGTCTGGGGTGTGGCGACTCGCGCTTGACCACTCTCAAAACCACCCCTGTGTCTGGGCTGTGGCGACTCGCGCTTGACCACTCTCAAAACCACCCCCTATGTCTGGGATACGTCGACTCACGCTTGACCAGAACTATCACGTGACATCACTGTGGGTTCTGTGTAGTTTTGTTAAGTAGTTATATCATTATCGTAATGGGTCTATCGGTATTTTTCCATTTATTAGTTATTCTTATTTAATTAAAATGTCGTGAGTGCGATAATGATGTTTGTGGTGACATTCCTAATACCTTTTTAATTATATTTGTACTTGTAAGATAAATCGTATATATATAGGATAGTCGATAGTATTCGAGTTACAATTTATCATCAAGTGATTGAATTCATCCTGTGTGATACTGAGGCTGGTTCTATTTACTTCAAAAAAAAGCTATGGAGGTATGTTTTTTTTTGCTTTATAATTCTTTATCTATATTTATTATATATTACAGACCCTCAAAACTATGTGTTTGTTTGAATGTCTATTACTTAAACCAATTTTGTTTAGGTTTTCACTTTAGGCAAATTTTTGATTCAAATTATTATACAAATATGTTTTTAAAGCATAGGCTTATTTTATTACAGAATTCAACATTTAACGTAATGGAAGAAAACACGTTCAAGCATTACTACTACGCTACATCGGATGATGAGCAATCAACTGAGAAGGCCTTAGAAACAACAAAGCTCAAACGGTCTCGTCGAAATAGTATCGACTCATTCTTTGAGGGGACCAATCAGAAGAAAAAGAAACTCAGCTCTACAGTGGCGAGATCTTCAAAAGATGGTATCCCTGGTGTCACATACTTGTCTACTAATAATGATGATGGGGCTCATGCTACACATTTGATAAAAATTGAGATGTATGACCTCATAAAATTGAAAAAAGTACCAGTAGATGAACATTGGAAACACTCAGAAGTGAGGATCAAATATTATACGGATACAAAAGATGAAAAATATGAGCAAACGAAGGGTATCATATTTGATATCACGAAGCAAATAGCAGAAACCAATAACTGTAAAAAATACTTTTTTAAAAAGTAATCTCTAATAGCTAAATTAATTTATAAGAACCATCGTTACAAAATTTTATGAGTATCTAATTGATAAGTAACGAGCAACTATTAATTAACCATCAACTAATATAGTAATCACCTTATCGACTTGTATATATAAGAGAAAAATCGAACATTATATTTATTATTAATTCATCATTCACAAGCAAAGCTAAACTGGTTTATTTCAACCATGTCACTAGAAAGTGTTTTTTTTCAATATGTTTTTGAAGAAGAAGAAAAAGAACTAATGAGAGCGTGTGAGAATTATGAAGATAATGCTCTGGAAAATCCGTATTATGACACTTCACTGTTTAACATCTGTAAAGAAGTTGAGGAAACATTCAGGTATACATTCTAACTATACTTATTTAAATTTTATGTTACATATTTGTGTTCTTATATTAACATAAGCATGTTATACCTACAGAAAATCTTCAATTCAAGTCGGTCGAGGTTTGAAGAGACAAGCTGATATTAGTGTTGAAGATTTACAACAAGCATCGACGTCATCATCTTCCAATACAACACATAGACAGAACGTTATGTGTCAAATATGTGAATTACAGGTTAGCCAAAGGTTCTATGCTCAGCACTTACGATCTAAGGAACACAAAGAAAAATGTCTTATTCATAATCATAATTTACATAATGTCTCTGTTATATCAGTTGCTTTTGGGTCTCGGGTCTTAACGTATAGAATTGTATCACCTAAAGCTAATGAGTCACTTAAAATACAAACTCCTGAAGTATTCATAGCATCAATTAAAGAGTCGATACTATTTCTTATTCAGGAATGTTTAAAAGAGTTAACTATTGTTAATGTTAATTTTATTATTCATGCAGATTTTGAACAGGAAACAAAAGATTTAAAAAATTCTTTCGATTTTCAAACAAAAAATTGGACTATTTCTTTAGGGGATGAATTAGAAAATTATTAAGAAACTTTAAGCGAAGACATTAAAAATAAAATGAGTGATTTCGAAGCAAAAGATAGTGGATGGACTTTAAAAAAAATTCAGTTCTTAGAAATGAATGTTAATAAGTTCAATCCCTTACGAGGGTCTTCGTTTATTGAATTACCTTTAGATATTAAGCGTAAAAAAGCAGTCATAAATGTAAAAAATAACGATCAACAATGTTTTAAGTGGGCTTTATTATCCGCACTATATCCTGTAAATAAAAGTTCTGAAAGGGTATCATCATACTTGAGGAATCAAAATAGACTAAAGTTTAATAATATACAGTTCCCAATCAAATTATCGGATATACCCAAGGTAGAAAAACAGAATAACATTAGTATCAATGTTTTCGGATTAGAATTTAACAAAGAAAAAAAATGTAATACCATCGTTGGACCATTATATTTTACAAAATGTCGTAAAGAATTACACATTAACTTATTATTTTTAAACAATGGTTCAAATGGTCATTATTGTTTTATAAAAAATTTATCACGCTTGGTAAGTAAACAAATAACGAATCGAAATAATGCTATTCATATCTGTGATGGTTGCCTTCTATATTTTAAATCTAAAGTTAATTTAATTAATCACCAAAAACATGACTGTGCTCATATTGTTACTGAATTACCAGGAATTCATAAAAAAGGAAAAGATTGGTTTAATCGTGAAACAAATAATGATGAAATCTATTTTGATAAGTTTCAAAGAAAATTAAAATTACCTTTTGTAATATATGCAGACTTTGAAGCTCTTTTAAAACCCGTCACCTCATGTGACCCTGACCCATCGAAGTCATATACAAAAACAATACATGAACATGAAGTTTATAGTTATGGATACTATATAAAATGTTCGTATGATGATAAGCTGTCTACATACAGAACATACACAGGGCCTAATTGTGCAAAAATGTTTATGGAAAGCATTTACAAAGATATTAGCAATATACATAGGATAAATTGTTTTCAAAAATGTCCACTTCCATTAACTAACGAAGAGAAGGAATCTATTAGACAATCGCAATTATGTTATATTTGTGAAGGGCTATTGGGTGATGACATAACAGTAGACTATGATTGGAATACTGGTAATTTTAGAGGTGTTGCTCACGAATTATGTAGTTCAAAGTATCGTGTTCCCTTTTTCATTCCCATTCTATTTCATAATCTAAGTAATTATGATGCTCATTTTATTGTTCATGCTTTGAATTTTAAAGATGGAGAGATAGATATCATTCCGCAAAATAAGGAAAAATATATTTCATTCTCAAAAAAAATTTATATAAGAGGTCATTTAGTACATTTGCGGTTTTTAGATTCCTTTAAATTCATGGCCAGTAGTTTAGATAGTTTAGCTAAAAATCTAAAAAAAGATCAATTTATAGAATTAAGAAAACAATTTCCAAACGAAAATGATTTTAATAAACTTATTAGGAAAGGTGTTTTTCCTTATGAATTTGTTAATTCTTATGAATCCTTAAAAGTTACAACTCTTCCAGATCAAAACGCTTTCTTTAACTCTTTAAGTAATACCAGTGTCTCAGATGATGATTATAAACATGCTCAAAATGTTTGGGTCCAATTTAAATGTAAAAATATGTTGGACTATTCCAATCTATACTTAAGAACTGATGTAATGTTACTCACTGATATTTTTGAAAACTTTAGAGAAATTTGTATCAAAACATATGAACTCGACCCTGTACAATATTATACCCTTCCAGGATTAAGCTGGGATGCAATGCTAAAATGTACTAACATAACACTGGAATTATTAAAAGACTTTGATAAAATAGCATTCGTAAAGTCTGGTATAAGAGGTGGTATTTCACAGTGTTCTAACAGATATGGAAAGGCAAATAACGAGTACATGGGTGATTACAAAGATAACTTACCAAAATCTTACTTAATGTATTTTGATGCAAACAATCTCTATGGTTGGGCAATGTCTCAGTATTTGCCTGTAAGAGATTTTAAATGGGTTAACCCGAACATAGACTTCAATATATCAGATTCATCAGATATTGGATACATACTGGAAGTTGATCTTGAATACCCTGAAAATTTACATGATCTTCATTCAGACTTACCTTTATGCCCTGAAAACATTGTAATCGGTAACAGTAAAGATAAAAAATTAGTACCAAATTTATATAACAAAACTAAATATATTATTTACTATAGAAATCTGAAGCAATGTTTACAACTTGGTATGAAATTAATTAGAGTTCATAGAGTTTTACAGTTTGAGCAAAGTCCTTGGTTGAAGAAATATATAGATTTAAATACACAACTAAGAACTTTAGCTAAAAGTGACTTTGAAAAAGATTTTTATAAACTTATGAATAATGCAGTCTTTGGTAAAACTATGGAAAATGTTGAAAAACGTGTTAATGTGAAATTGTTAACCCACTGGGAAAACCGTGGAAAAATTCAAGGTGCACAAAGTTTAATTGCTCGCCCTGAGTTTCATAGTCTATCTATATTCTCCAAGTCTTTAATTGCTGTACAATTACAAAAGACTAAGGTATATTTCAATAAACCATTTGTTTTAGGATTTTGTATATTAGAAATATCAAAAACATTAATGTATAACTTTCATTATAATTACATGAAAAGAAAATACAATAATAGTGTCAAGTTATTATACACTGATACGGATAGCTTAGTTTACCATGTATTTACAGATAATTTTTATAATGATATAAAATCTGACTTAGAATGTTTTTTCGATACTTCAGACTATCCTAGTGATAATGTTTATGGTTTCCCACTTTTAAATAAAAAAAAACTTGGATATTTTAAGGATGAGAACAATGGTAAAGTATTTCGGGAGTTTGTAGGACTTCGATCAAAAATGTATGCAATGGACATTGAAAGTAAGGTTATTGCTAAAGCTAAAGGTGTAAATAAAAGTGTGACAAAAAAGATGAATTTGGAAAATTATAAGTTGTGTCTATTTAATAAAAATGTAAATGTTTCACAAATGTGTAGGATTCGAAGTGTGAAACATACTATTTTTACACAACAAATTAATAAAACTTGTCTATCCTGTAATGACACCAAGAGATATATTTTACCTAATTCAACAGATACATATGCTTGGGGTCATTTTAAGATTAACTTATAGTTTTGAAATAATAATAATATAGAGTATTAATTGTATCTGGTTTATGTGTGTTTAAAAAATGTAAGGTAATAACTATTATTAAGTAACCTAATGATTGTAATTTTTTTTTTATTATTAATTATATTGTTTTTAATATATAAGTGTTTGTTTTTATTGCTTTCCTCCATATGAATTTGAACATTTTCAAAGAGAACACACATTAAAAATAATTATGATTCATTTTTATCATCCCTTTACAGTAATTGTAGCTGGCCCTAGTGGATGTGGTAAATCAGTTTTTGTTAAAAATTTTGTGAAACATGCTAATGAGATTTGCAATCAACATTTTTCTAATATTATGTGGTGTTATGATGAAATGCAACCGTCATACAACTTGAACAATGTTAATTATTACCAAGGTATTCCTGACCTCAGTATGTTTGATGGAGAACAACCACAACTAATAATAATCGATGACCTCATGCGAGAGTCTGATGGTCGTGTTGTTGACATATTCACAAAGGGTAGTCATCGTAGAAACATTAGTGTTTTCTATATTACACAAAATATATTCCATCAAGGTAAAGGACAGAGAGATATTTCTTTAAACTCTAGTTATATAGTCTACTTTAAAAATCCACGAGATAAAACACAAATTCGTTACTTAGCACGTCAAGTCTCACCTGAAAACATCAAATTTTTGGAAGATGCCTACAAAGATGCTACTAGTGAACCTCATGGCTACCTAATGATAGATTTAAAACAGGACACAATTGATATGTGTCGATTTAAAACGAGAATATTTCCTTCTGACCAGAACTGCATTGTATATATACCTAAAAAAGGATTTAAATACAGCAAACATAATGAAATTCCAATCATTCATAAATAATGCATTCAAGAGTGACTACACATCAAGAACTTTTAAAATCGTTGCATGTATTGAAACCAAGACATAGAAAAGCTTTACTTAAATCTTGTAGTAAAGAAGAAATAAATTTTATTTGTGAGTGTATTTACAACGTATTACAGGGTAAAATACCCGTCAAGGAAAATGATAAAAACAAATTAAAAAAATATAAAAATATATTGAGAAAGTTGGTTTGTAAAGGAAGAAATCTACTTAGAAAAAACGTAATTATTCAAAGGGGTGGTGCCTTTTTACCTATTATTTTAGGATCTGTTCTAAGTGCCTTGGTGAGTTCAATTTTAAAACCTTAGCAGGAAACAAAAGCAAAAATGGAACATGCTAAAAAAATGATTCTAATTGAACCTAATTTGATAGAAAAAATTAAAAAGGAAAATGAAACACAAAGCGCTTTAAATACTTTATCCCGTTTAGATGGTGAAATGAAAGTTATTTTAAATAGTAATGTAGTAGATAGAGAAAAATGGATTTTGTATTTACAAACACTACAAAGGTATTTACATTTTACTGAAGTAGAACGACGACCATATCAAATACCAATTATAACCAAAACAGAAAGTTCGCCTAATTATAAAGATACTGATGTCATTAAGGAAACAGTCCTTGACACTAAGCAGGTATCAAACATAAAATCAAAAACCATAAATGATACTGACTTAACCCCATTTTATTCAAAGCAACAACTCTTGAAATTGATTCCTAAGACGTATATAAAACGAGGTGAATTACTAATAGAATCAATTTTTTCAAATAAAAATAAGGTAGATTGGGATACCAATGGAACTGTTAGTATCAATAATATGAAAATACCAGGGAGTAACATTATAGACCTGGTGAATGATACACTAAGACCACTTAAACACAGTGATCCAATTGGGTGGCAAGAGTTTGCATCAGCATTAAAAGAAATTAAAATACCATTAACTTATATTGGAAATCCAAAAAGACTAGAATATATTAATAAACTTTACTTAGGTGATATAAAAGAAGAAATTCCACTTAAAAAATTGCAATCAGATAATAGTTTTACTCCTACTAAGACTCATTTTAACAAAATTAAGAAAAAAATAGACTGGGAAAAATGGACCCCCTATTAGAAATAAATCAGATTTACTATGATGTTTCTCATCCTGCTGGATATGGAGGTGTTAACAAACTCATCAACTCGTTAAAGGGAAAAATGACAGCAAAACAAGTGAAAAATTGGTTGCAAGAACAAGAAACTTACACATTACATAAACCTGTAAGAAATAGATTTCCTAGAAAAAAGTACATTTTATCTAATTATAATGACTTGTGGCAGGTGGATTTAAGTGATATGCGCACTTATTCTGAATATAATGATGGTTTTAAATATATTCTGTGTGTTATTGATGTATTTAGTAAATATGCATTTGCTAGATGTTTAAAAAAAAAGAACTCTATAACTATAAAAGAATGCTTTGAAAGTATATTTAATGAGTCAAAATCCTTACCTAACCACATTCAGTCAGATAAGGGAACTGAATTTGTTTCTAAGGATGTGCAAAAATATTTTAAAAGTAAAGGTATAAACTATTACACCACTAACAATCCTGATATAAAAGCTAGTATCGTGGAAGACAAAAATGTGGCGGTATTTCACACATCATAACACATATAGATATGTTGATATTTTAAAAGATTTGATTTATTCTTATAATCATAGCTATCATTCAAGTATAAAAATGTGTCCCAAAGATGTTAACTCAGAAAATATTATGACTGTTTGGAATAATTTATATGATAGAGATAAAGGGCAAAAGGCTATTCTAAACAGGTTTAAAGAAGGTGATTATGTTAGGATAACAAAACATAAACACATATTTCAAAAAGGATACGAGAGCAACTGGAGTGATGAAATATTTGTTATTACTTCAGTTATAAGAAGATCATCTTGGGTAGTTTATACGTTAAAAGATCTTCAAAATGAACCCATTACAGGTACATTTTATGAAAAAGAATTACAAAAAGTAATATACAACCCCACTCTCCCACATAAAATAGATAAAATACTCCACACTCGTTATTTTGGAAATAGAAAGCAAGTACTAGTGAAGTGGAAAGGTTATCCAAACAAATTTAATACTTGGGTATCATTAAAAGATATAGAAAAAATATGATTAAGGAAGATTTTTATTTAACTTTGCTCAGTAATAGTTCAATGGAATATTTTCCGAGTAATACCACTACAAATTTTTCAACAAAACTTCCAAAACCTATAAAATTAGAAGGACAGTGGTCTGTTGGAGTTGTAGAATTTCAATACCCATGTAGTATGTTTACAGTTCAAGAGGGTGAAAATATAATGTATATTACTAAGAAAATGATAGTACCTTTGGACAAATCAATATCATCAGTTATTTATAAAAATCATATACCTGCAACCAATTATGATAATATTGATAACATTTTAAAAGCCTTAAACCTAAAAGAAAACTGTCGCTTTCATTATGATAAAGTTTCCCAGATGGTCTCTGTTCAAATTAACGATAAAAATATATCATCTTTAACGTTATCATCAAAGTTAAGTATTCAACTTGGCTTTGAACCAAAAACTAATTTAATAACAAAAAATGTTGGAAGATACCCACCCAATTTACATTTAGGATTACCTTCTCAATTATTTGTTTACTGTGATATAATTGATCCGCAAATAGTTGGAGATGTTATGACACCATTGTTAAGAATAATACCTTTAGACCCCGAGAAATATATCTATGGTGCTTATAAGATGCATGTATTTTCACCACCCCACTACTTACCAGTTATGCGAAGAGAATTTGATACAATTGAAATAGATATAAGAACAAACACTGGTAATAAAATACCATTTCAATTTGGGACCGCATATGTTAAACTACACTTTAAGCGATTATAATGCATAATAACAGTATTTGTCCCTATGAGCAATATTATTCACACCAAGCAGGATCAGGAATTGGTGTAATTTATAAAGGTGTACCACATCAACGTGGTCATGGAATAGGAAGCTTTTTAGGAGGCATGTTTCGATCAGTACTACCTTTATTATCAAGTGGGGCAAGAGTAATTGGTAAAGAGGCTCTTAATGCTGGAGTGGAATTATTAAGCGATATGATAAGCCAGAAACCAATGAATGAATCTGTGCAAACACGGTTAAAAGATGTAAGTAGTAATTTAAAACGAAGAGCAGATGATAAAATTGAAAGACTAATGAATGGATCAGGTTATATAACGAAACGTCAACGTCGGTTTCATTCCATTCCGTCAACAGCTTTGAAAGAGTTGAGAACTAGAAAGTATAAAATTAATAGAAATACTAAAGATATATTTTCAAACAAATAATGTCATTCTTGCATAATCATTCATGTGAATGTATAAAATCGGAATTGGATTTATTTGCTTTACGAACAACTCAGACAAGTATTGAAAATGGACAATGGATACACTACAAACCTATATCATCCCTTACAGACGATGGACCAATTGAATTTCAAATTCCTGGTACGGGGGATGATTATATCGATTTGTCTCATACATTACTACATTTAAAAGTTAAAATTCGAAACCAAGATGGCACCAACTTAGCTGCTGCTACAGTAGTAGCCCCAACTAATAACTGGTTACACTCACTGTTCAATCAACTCGATGTGTATTTAAATCAAAAACTAGTATCTCCACCAAACAACACTTATGCTTATAGGGCATTTATAGAAACTTTATTAAACTATGGTCCAGCAGCTAAACAATCTCATCTGACTTGTGGACTATGGTATGAAGACACAGCTGGAAAAATGAATTCACTAGATGATTCTAATGATGGATTTAAAAAAAGGAATCAATTTGTACGTGAGAGTAAAGAGGTAGAAATGGTAGGACATTTGCATGGGGATTTGTTTAATCAAGAAAAGTTTCTGATAAATGGTGTTGAAATTAGTCTTAAACTAGTACGATCAAGAGAAAGTTTTAATCTTATGGCTGGTGCAGGTGCTAAACTGAAAGTTACTATTACTGACGCTACACTTATAGTTCGAAGAGCAAAAATTAGTCCAAGTGTATTATTAGCACATCAAAAAGTTTTAAGTGCAACGACCGCTAAGTATCCTATAACCAGAGCTGAAGTCAAAGTGCTCACAATACCTTCAGGAGTTCAGGGAAAAACGCTTGATAACATATTTATTGGTCAAGTTCCAAAAAGGTGTATAATAGGTTTTGTAAACAATGCTGCTTTTAATGGAAGTTTTAACAGAAACCTTTTTAACTTTGAAAACTATGGAATAAATACATTTAGTTTGTATATAGATGGCCAACAAATACCATCAAAAGCTTTACAACCAATGTTTCACAACAATATATTTACCACAGCTTACCATACACTATTTTCCGGGTCAGGTATTCACTTTTTGAATGATGGTAATGCTATTTCTAGGGAACAATATGCAAATGGATATTGTTTGATGGCGTTTGATTTAACTCCAGACTTATCAGCTAGTTCTACGTCTCATTGGAATCTTATTAGACATGGAAGCGTAAGACTGGAAGTTCGTTTTGAAGCAGCACTCATACAAACAATAAACTGTATAGTGTATGCTGAATTTGATAATGTTATTGAAATAGATAAAAATCGTAATGTTTCAGTAGATTACAGTAGCTAAAATATAATAATTAGAACTCAATGAAAGGACTTATTATACTTTTGACATTCATAATATCAACATTTTGAAATGAATACTTTAGATATTCAAAAATGTTTAAAGATAATTTCTCCAAAAATTAAACTAAATGTATTTGCTGCAAATAGATTACCAGTACTCATGCACCTACCGGCTTTTCTCATTAGTAATTTAGATGATGATACATATTGATAAAAATGGATTAGGTGAATACTTTGATTCTTATGGTCGTAAACCTAGTAGACATCATTTATATTTCTTAAATAAGAATACTAAGATATGGAGTTACAATAATAAAAGAGTTCAAAATGACTTTACAACTGTTTGTGGGGAATATTGTCTTGTTTATTTGTATTTTAAGTTTCATGGTAAATCAATGATTGATTTTGTAAATCACTTTAGTAATAACACTCTATGTAATGATATTTTATTATATGATATGTTTAAAACAATTTTTGATAATAAAACTTTTTTAAAATAAAAAAAAAAATGTTTTTTTTCTTATGTGTGTGTGTGTGTGTGTTTGTGTAATTAGTGGTTAAAAAACAAAAAAATATTTTTTATTTATATCATTTATTCATTTATTCATAATAAAACTCAAACATGATACAATTTGATTCAAAGTTGATTTCGAGTAATACTGAAGCTGGTTCTTATAAATTAATTTAGCTATTAGAGATTACTTTTTAAAAAAGTATTTTTTACAGTTATTGGTTTCTGCTATTTGCTTCGTGATATCAAATATGATACCCTTCGTTTGCTCATATTTTTCATCTTTTGTATCCGTATAATATTTGATCCTCACTTCTGAGTGTTTCCAATGTTCATCTACTGGTACTTTTTTCAATTTTATGAGGTCATACATCTCAATTTTTATCAAATGTGTAGCATGAGCCCCATCATCATTATTAGTAGACAAGTATGTGACACCAGGGATACCATCTTTTGAAGATCTCGCCACTGTAGAGCTGAGTTTCTTTTTCTTCTGATTGGTCCCCTCAAAGAATGAGTCGATACTATTTCGACGAGACCGTTTGAGCTTTGTTGTTTCTAAGGCCTTCTCAGTTGATTGCTCATCATCCGATGTAGCGTAGTAGTAATGCTTGAACGTGTTTTCTTCCATTACGTTAAATGTTGAATTCTGTAATAAAATAAGCCTATGCTTTAAAAACATATTTGTATAATAATTTGAATCAAAAATTTGCCTAAAGTGAAAACCTAAACAAAATTGGTTTAAGTAATAGACATTCAAACAAACACATAGTTTTGAGGGTCTGTAATATATAATAAATATAGATAAAGAATTATAAAGCAAAAAAACACATACCTCCATAGCTTTTTTTTGAAGGAAATAGAACCAGCCTCAGTATCACACTTGATGATAAATTGTAACTCGAATACTATCGACTAGTGTTTATGGATCCTATATTTATACGATTTATTTTACAAGTACAAATATAATTAAAAAGGTATTAGGAATGTCACCACAAACATCATTATCGCACTCACGACATTGTAATTAAATAAGAATAACTAATAAATGAAAAAATACCGATAGACCCATTACGATAATGATATAACTACTTAACAAAACTACACAGAACCCACAGTGATGTCACGTGATAGTTCTGGTCAAGCGTGAGTCGACGTATCCCAGACACAGGGGGTGGTTTTGAGAGTGGTCAAGCGCGAGTCGCCACACCCCAGACACAGGGGTGGTTTTGAGAGTGGTCAAGCGCGAGTCGCCACAGCCCAGACACAGGGGTGGTTTTGAGAGTGGTCAAGCGCAAGTCGGCACACCGCAGACACAGGGGTGGTTTTGAGAGTGGTCAAGCGCGAGTCGCCACAGAGCCCAGACACGGCGGGGGGCAGAAAAGTTTAGGCGAGGGGTTGGGGTTGGAGGGTAGTGCGCCAGAACCAACGATGTTTTGAGAGTGGTCAAGCGCGAGTCGTACAAAGCAGAAAAAAGTTAGTGAGCTTTTTTTAGGCGAGGGGTTGAGGTTGGGGGGTAGTGCGCCAGAACCAACGAATCCCCTCTACTTTTGGGTCATAGTCCAGTACGAATTGTGGATTGAGGCAGGTTTCCTCATAAAAAGCATACCTATAATTTTGGATAATTACTGTGTGCCTTTGATTTAACTTCTTACTTTTTTAAAGGTGGTTTGCAACAAGGGACAAAGAGAAAGCCCTTATATAGTCCGCACACATATCAGAAACAGTGTTGCGGTGATGGACTCACTACCTGCCAGGACTAAAGTGGTGGGTTAAAAGAGACTGTAGGATGAAGTGGGTGTGTGTTCTGAAGGGTTGGAACTGTGACGATATAGGTACACATATATTAAATTTACACACACACACTCACACAATATTTGTGTAATTTGGCACTGCACAAACATGCATTGCACAAGTAAAGAAATAATAATTAAATAATACTTAAACTATCAAACATATTGAATGATAAAACTTTATATATAAAATTTAAAAAAAATATCTTTCGTATTGTCATGCGCCCTTGTGCCCAAAATAGAGTCAGCGTTGCAACTAAAGGTACTTTTTGTGCAAATATGTAGTTTTCCCTTACCTCGTTGCCCCATTCCCAGTCTTGACCCCTGACAACTTGGGTGTCTACAGTCAAGAAAGCCGCTAATTCTTGTCCACTGAATGGAATAATAGTCTCGTTTCTTGTTTCTATCAATCTGGTCGTAGTTAGACTGCTGGTAGTTGGTGCTTATAAACAAAATCATTGTTAAACATAAATGACCTGTACGCTAGAGGAGACCTCATACAAAACCAATACATACACACATACAATAATTATAGTTACTTCTTCACGAGCGTCACGCGTGAAGGCCTGAAGAATTAAAACTTATATAAGATATAAACATAGACAATCATTTATTCAACATCGTTTCGCTCACAAAGTCAAAAACATATTTTTAAGAATAACACAAAATAAAAATAACAAAAGAAAGAGAAACGAGATGGTTTTTTTTAATTGTCTCTGTCTGTCTGCCTGTTACCTTTTTACGGTTGAACTGCTGAACCGATCTCGGTGTAATTTAGCAAGGAGATATGTTGCACGTTGAATAAGGACAATGGACTTTTATAAAAAAGTCAAGTGTAAGTAGGATTAGCTTAGAGATAGCATAGTCTTGGCCTTAATTAACTTTGACTAAAAAAAACCACATGTAGATTTCTTTAACCCATTTCTAATATCTAAAAAAGTATTTAATTCCTGAAGTGCTAACAAGGGTTTGTTGTAGATCTCCTAAAAAAAAAACTATCGGTACAAACATAAAAAAATATCTTTTAGATCCACTCGAAAGTCCAAGTATTAAAGGGTTTAAATCACAATTAGATCTTCTTCAGTTTTTATTTTGTTTTCTTTTTTTATTATTTTGGAATTTTTGTTTGAATTCTATGGCTCCATACTTATATTATAAATGCAAACGTGAGTTTATTTATTTATTTGTTTTTCCTTTGTTCACGTTGCTACGAATTAACAATTATATTTGGCACATGAATAGTTGAAGAAACGGCGAAAAACTTTTATATTCTGAACAACTTAAGAGTTACCACACTATTTCACGTGAATTATTTAGCTACATCTAAGGCTTAGCCTAGCAAACTTTCTAACTATAATCAAAAAGTTACCGTAGCATCCAGGCGGAGTCGCTGGTAAAAGCTAGTAGTACATAAATTAATAATACACACTTGCCTTTGAGATGTCAAATATCTAATTATTAATATACGGAAAACCGCGTCATATTTATTCAGTATTATCCTGACTTCATTCTTTTACAGAAAATTTAAAAAAAAAATTAAAAAAGAAATAACTAAAATAAAACCAAAAAGTGTGCAAGCTAGAAGGGCCTCCCCCTCAGCATGATAGGTACAATACTGATTTTTAGTGGTAGTCTTCTCTGCATCACTTCACGGCAATTTCCGCATCTTCACGCCGCAGATTGTTTTCATACAAAATGATTTTTTGTCATGATCGAAATTCCCGAAATTTAACTATGTATTTTAATTTTTAAAAAAACAACTAAATTTTATGAGCTCACCGTTTTTGGTTTCGTATGGTTCTGATAAGCCATTCAAATCGTGACAGAAAAATAATAGATAGATTATATTCATATATATATATTATGTAAAAAAAATTTGAAATAAAAATAAATTTGAAATAATTTCCTACCGGTAAACAGCAGAACAGCAACTGCGGTATACAGCAAAACCGTCAGCATGGTTGTGCACTGTGTTCAACTCTGCACTGTTTGACGCTTTTCAGAACAGTTCCAATTAATAAAAGGAATACTGTTTTATAGGTAGTAATTTTAAATATGGATATATAAATTGTATTTTCCTACGGTTTCAACCACTGATAAAACTCTTTATCTGTAGTCCGGGTATCCCCCCATTGAGGACAATAATCGTTGCTATAATAGCGATTTATTTGCGGCTGGGGATATTTTGAAGCATAATACTTTAAATTTTCCATCAGACAATTGACTTACACCTTACAAATACTGCTATTCCGTTTCAATTAAGTTAAATTAAAATCAGTTTTGGATTGCATTTTAACCCGGTAATACTAACTTTTTTAATTGTTTTGAAAGAGCATGTAAACCGAGGATGTATACGAAATTTAAGTTAAAAATATTTACACAACAACAAACCTCTTTATGGGGTTAAATTTGAAAAAAAATTAAAATTCCCAGAAATACATGTTTCATAAATTTATTTGTAGAACATTTAAATGAATATAAAATTTCACTATAAAAATATTGCCTTAATTTGAAAAAAACGCCGAAATGCATGATTTTCATATTATTGTGTTTAATAAAGCATTGTTACTAAGATTCGTCAAAATTTGATTGTAAAAATTATATTTTTCAATTTCATACAAAAATAACAACACATTTTATTCCCTTAGTGGTTGGGATTTGAAAATCCGCGAAACACTGTATTTATTATTTGTGCTGAAAAGCATATATGTATTTTAAGTTTGAAGTAACTTGACCTTCAAAATATTTTTTATCTCAGAAAAACTCGCCTAACTAACCCTTTCTTCCTTTAGGGGTTGAATGTTGAAAATTGAGAATCATATGTATGTCGTTAATTATGTTAAAGCGTATCAGTGCTCAGTTTTAAGCAAATTCGATCAAAAACATTTTCTTTCCCGTACAAATTTCGCGATTACTTTCACCCCGTTAGAGGTTCGATTTAAAGAAAACACCATTGTAAGTGTTTTTAATTATATAAAATATATTAAAGAGCATTGATACGAAGTTTTTTTGTAAATTAGACGCTAAAAAAAATTTTCCCAATCGTATACAAACTTTGTCATCCCGTTTTCGTCTTCACTTCATTAATTGAACACAAGAAATAGTAATTAATACTAAGCTTGAAGTTAATTTGACTATTTTTTTTTTGCCATAAAAACTTTGCCAACCCATTTCACCCACTTAGGGATTGAATTTCGAAAAATACTAAAACACGTCATTCTTTCTTTTCAAACAAAAGTGTGCATATAAATTGTCAAGGTTTTATTTGCAAAAATAACCTAATTCCCATACAAAGTGACATATTTAACCCCCGGTGCGATGATTTTCCGAAAACAGTGAAATAAATATTTTTCTTGATTTCTACTCAAAAGGTCAAATACTTACCAAGTTGCATAGATTTAACTTAAAAAATTATGGTTTTTCATACAAACTTCAATCCTCTATTTCACCCCCTTAGTATTCGAATTTCGCAAAACCCGTTCTTAAACGACGCCTTCAATATATATAAATCTCTTTTATTTATTTAAATTAATGTTACAGAAGACACCCTACTTTCCATTTAAATCCAATGATATTTAAAAAAAGGATTACAATGAGTATACAATATGAAGATAAGTTGACATAAAGTATTAAGAAGTTCTATAATAAAAGTAAAATTAATAAAATTAGTATTTATCAGTCTTAATGACAAAATGTCAAAATTTATATATTTGTAAATTCAATAACTATAGTAGTAGTCTACTGTAGTAAATTTCTTATATATATCTTAATTACGAAGTAAGCTATATCTTAGTGTGTGTGTGTGTGTATTTGTGTGAGGGTTTATGTATATATTTGAATGTATTTTAGTTTTTTTATATCACAGAAAGAGAGTGAGGGAGAAACAATAATTGATATCAGACATAAAGTTAAGCACATATTTAGTTGCTTGGTGCCTACTATTAATTAGGACTTAAAGAATCTCACTAAAGTAGACAAATACTACTTACTATATTTCAGATCGCGAATTATTATTTATCTTTCTCCCTCACTCTCTGTGATACAAACACACAAACATAATTTCACACATATGTATATGTACACACACACATACATACACAAAACACACACACACACACACTAGATGAAGGTATAATAAAAAATGTCATTACATCTTTAAAGCTTTCCCATAAACTATATTTGAAATGTATTAACTGACAAATACAGGTATAAATATTGGCATTTTATAACTTAGACTAATAAGCAAAATATTTCAATTTTTTTTTTATTATGTATTTTTATTATTTATATGTTTATCAAGTATAAAAATACAAATACATTTATTAAAACCTAGATTAATTAAGAAATGTGATTGGTAATGTTATGATGTCATCGTCATTTATTAAATGTATTTATGTCCTAGGAAGTATCACCTTATTTTTAAGAAATATCCTTTTCCTATATTCATATCAAAATATTTTAAAATCTTGACACATAACGATGACGGTAAACACAATAGGGTGGCACACAAACACAATATGGTGGTATACACATACAATAGGGTGGTACACATAAATTTAATGGCATATAGCTTTTTTGTTGCCGCATTTGTATTTTGTGTTTGTCTAGTGACTTTATTCTGCAATATGGACCACGTTGACTACGTGTGATTCGTTGAAAAAATGATATTTTGCACACTACAGCGACAAATTTACATAGATTTCAAATATTTCTACAAGTAAAGTGAACTCTACAAGTTAACTGTTTGCTTGGGTGGTATTTTGAAATAATGTATATAACAAGGTCTGTCTGCGACTTTGTCCACGCAAGGTTTTACTATACCTAATAGTTATAAAAATAAATCAAATAAATACATAGGTACTACATTTTCAATTTATAATAAAAAAATATAATTCATTTTTGTTTTTAATTTTTTTTTTAATTTCATTTTAATGTCTGTTTAAAAAATTTCACTAATATTTAGTGTGTTTTTGTTCAAAATAAATCAGTTAATTTGAAATAAAAAAAAAACAGTATTAGTAAATAGTATTGTAATAACCCTTAATTAGATCTAATTTATTTTAACATTATTTTTAAAATAGATCTATTGGCAATGAAAATTCTCATCAGATCCAGTTTATTAGAAAACAGATCTACTGAGAAAAAAATATCTCACTAGATCCATGATGGATCTAGACAATGGATCTACTGAGAATGATCCTATTATATGACATATCATAATGCACAAATTGTCATATAAATAAGAATTTCTTATTTTACCAAAGTCTCAGAGTATAGTTTTTTCCCATTTAGGTACGGAACTCTTAAGAGAAATGTATATAAGAACAAACATAGGCGAAGTAACTTTAAATTCGGTTAGAAAATAACAAAGTTATCACCGATGTCAAGAACGAGCTCGCAACGACCGAGACAGAGATGATGAGACCGAATGAATGGCCAACTCAACGACGTCGTCTCACGCGCGTCAGTCACTCAGTCTCTCGCTCTGTGCACTGTACCTAATTAATTTTTTTTTAGTTGTGTTAGAAACTTAATAAATAATACATACATACTTATCCTACAATTTTAGTTACAAACCTATGAATATAGCAGTTAGCAAGTAAACATGGAGTTAGGTGCTGTCAGGTCGGTTAGTTCACCTGAGCAAAAAGAAAAGGCTGAAATAAACTAGAATCTTTGCCTTATTTGCCAGTCTGAAGATAGCGCAAATGTCAGCCAATGGTATCCAGCAATTCAAGGAGGTATTTGTCTTGCGTGAACTGTACATGGATTTGTTTTAATACAAGCTATTGGGAAACAAAGATATTCGCTAAAATTTGCCCCTCGAATTTGCTCTCATATATTTTATATATAAATAAATAAATCCCCTACACCCGACTACCGACCGTACGTTATAACTGACATAATTCTACGGCACCCAATGTACAAACAAGACTACGTGACCATACCGACACCTTCGATGGAAAGGTACCTAAGGCCGCCAGCGCCTTGCAAGCTGCCCGCTGCATCGAAGGACAGTTGTACCAAGCTAGCCGTCAGGAACGCACCACGCGCACTGACTTCGGCCCCGCGCGCCGAAGACGCACCGCGACATCGCGCGTGTTATAATATATACAATATTTAATTGTTAAACTATAATCCGCCAATCCGAAGATTAAAATACGACTACGCAACCCGCTGTTATTATTTACTTGTGTGTTAGCATCCGTTTGGGCCCATTTACCGAAGTCACCGCCAACGAGCCATCATCCCGACACATCCCGAGGACCGCTACAGCAACCGCCTGCACCTCTCTCCGCCTCCGATTTGCTGAAACACTTGAAGGTCCCATCAAGGTTAGGTGGGATCGTCCTGACGCCCGATTCTCCGTACAAAAGAAGTACAAAGACTTTTGGTGATTTTAGTGGCGTATTTTTACGAGCATTTACTTAGAATTTCAATAAAGTGGAATGTCGAAGTATTTTTATCCATCAAATCTGGAACACGTTCTAAACGAGGGCATTCGATAAGTTCCATTGACCACAAAATTTTAGGTCGAGAGACAATCCTTCCCAGGAAATGGGACCGTTTCAGTCACTCGGTTTCAAATAAACCAAGCCTTGCAGTGTTTATGTCCATAGGAATTACTAAACAAACATTGTAGCTACGGTAACACCATGCGTGAAAACTCCATAACACAACGAGAGGTCTGGCAGTCAGTATACCAGCAGTGGTGCTTAAACAGTGTACTCCTGAGTTGTATCCTCACGCAATTCTTCCCGCACTCCTTCCACACTAGGCTATTTCCATCTTTATGGAAGCCTGCGAATGTGTATCCGGTGCCCAAAAAGGGCGATAGATCAGATCCACCGAATTACAGGCTAATCGCTATTACCTCTCACCTCTCCAAGGTGATGGAACGTGTGGTCAATATACAGCTGCTAATATACCTAGAAAAACACGAGCTGGTAAACAACTGTCAATATGGCTTACGCCGGGGTCGCTTCGACTGGTGACCTTCTAGTGAATCTCACATACTGGTGGGAACTAGCCATTAAGAGTCAGGGGGAGGCATTGGCATGTAGCCTGGACATAGCGAAGCCGTTCGATCGGGTCTGGCACCAGGGTCTTCTATCGAAGTTGTCATCTTACGGAGTACTCGTTTTATAACTTTAAATACAGTTAATTATAGTCTTGTGTTAGGACAGATAATAGATTAGGTACTTTTAGAAATTCAGGTTATAACTTCACGACTTTTCACACCTAAGGGGTAGCCAGAGATACTACTAGTATATTGTTCCTATGCATAGTTTAGATCATTAGGGATAGGGATTAAGTTAATAGGGATTCATACCTTAACGACTCTTTACCACAGTGGGATAACTAAGGATGATACCAGATGGAACGGGATTATTAATGTTTTTAAATATCACTGGCTACGGTTCTGTGTTACGATAGTAAATTGCGTATTTAATTAGGGACATAACTTTGACGATTAACAATTCTTAATTGGTTAAAGCTAAGATGGAGTGACTAGGCGCTTTATTTTAAGTTATTTAGGGATCATAATAATTTACGTGAGTTAGAATTAGGCTTAGATTTTGTTCTTTTATACCAGCGACTGACTAAAATCCATACCTCATAGAGTTTATGTTACTTGCGAGCACAACGAGGGCTCCTAATCCTATCATTAGATGATCACAACCAAATTAATTTGAACTAGACGATATACTTTAACTAAATTATTATTTATAATATTTTTAAAAGAGAATCATATGCTATTGTTCACTATTTTTATGTCTTTTAGATGTAAAATTTTTCGATTACTAAGAAATGACTCCATAAAAAGCAATGAAAAAAATCGGCCAAGTGCTAGTCGGACTCGCGCACGAAGGGTTCCGTACCACTATCTACAAAACGAGCTAAAAAATCACGTATGTTGTATGGGAGCTCCCTTAAATATTTTTTTTCTGTTTTTTAGTATTTGTTGTTATAGCGGCAACGGAAATACATCTTCTGTGAAAATTTAACGGTTCATGAGATACAGCTTGGTGACAGACGGACGGACGGACAGCGAAGTCTTGGATCGGAATAGGATCCCGTTTTTTAACCCATTGAGTACGAAACCATAAAAATGATACAAGTTTATTATTACCTGTATTGTTGGCTGCTCTCTCAGTTGTCGCATACATATCGGTGGCGTCGACTGTAATTTTATTATATTGTAAATGTGTTGAAAAATAAATAAAAATTGAATTAAAACAAACAAAATAGTCCAACTTCAAAAATCTACTGATCTAAAAAAAATCACATTTGAAGTCTTTACTTTTGTACTTGAATCTATAATATTTTCCATATTATTATATGGATATCGATACTATATCTGATGCTATAAATAATAATAGCTCCTTATATGCGTAAGTTTACCTTTCATGTTTGCTTCGCTCTCAGTTGTCGCATACATATCGGTGGCATCAACTGTAATGTATAAAAATTAAATTAAAACAAAAAAAAAAACGACTGCAAAACTTTACTACACAAAAAGTAAAAAAAAACACATTTGAAGGTTTTACTTTGACTTATATACTTGAATCAATAATATTTTCTATATTATGGTGGATAAAATATCTGATGCTATAAATAATACTAACTCCTTATGAGCGTATCTTTACCTCTCATGTTCGCTGCATTCTCAGTTGTCGCATACATATCAGTGGCGTCGACAGTAATACATAAAAATTAAATTAAAACAAAAAAACGAAACCAACGTCAAAAATCCACTGATCTAAAAATATCACATTTGAAGTCTTTACTTTTGACTTATATACTTGAATCCATAATATTTTCTATATTAGTATATGGATATGGATAAAATATCTGATGCTTTAAATAATAATAACTTTTTATGAGCGTAAATTTACCTGTCAAGTTCGCTACACCCTCAGTTGTCGCATACATATCGGTGGCGTAGACTGTAATAAATAAAAAAAAAACGAGTTGCACTCTGGGAGTGCCGGCAGAAGTGAAAACCTTTACACACGATTCGCGCTTAACACTCAAATATGTCACAAGACATGTCTTTGACATTGTCCAGAAATAATAATGTTTGTTTATTTACTTTTTTGACGTAGTATATTTGACATCGCAATCTGTCATAGAATTATAATTCCATAACCAACTTCCCTGTACTACTCATAATCGCGAATACTAAAAATAAAAATTATAATAGGCGTGGCATTACGGTTTCCGTCTTACGAATTTCCACGATTAGGACACATGACCTGACGCGAGTTTATCATTTTTTACCCATACCAAAAAAAGTGCACAACGCCGCTAAAGAAGTTTTCACTTCAATAAAAATTATAATAGGCGTGGCATTACGGTTTCCGTCTTACGAATTTCCACGATTAGGACACGTGACCTGACGCGAGTTTATCATTTTTTACCCATACCAAAAAAAGTGCACAACGCCGCTAAAGAAGTTTTCACTTCAAAAATTAAAACAAACAATAAACAAGAATTAAGTCATGCACAGAAAGAATCAGGGCGTCTTAAAAAGCTTTCGTTGCTACTAAATTTATCAGATGAAGCAATAGAAAGGAAGTGGCCTGAATCACTCTGCTTACTATCTTTATCAATATCTAATACCTTTAAACGAGCAATTCTTGTGTATTGTGTATATGTATATATATATTATCTGAATCTCGGAAACGGCTCCAACGATTTTCATGAAATTTGGTATGCAGGGAGTTTCAGGGACGATAAATCGATCTAGCTAGGTTTCATTTTTAGAAAACGTCGTTTTATCCGTGTTTTTAGGCAGTGATAAATTGAAAAATATGACTCTTCCTGACATCTATTGGCGAGTAGTAATAAGCAACATTAAAGATATTTAACAATAGATGACGTTGTTTAAAAAAAACGAGCAATGCTCGGTCCTCCAGGTACTATAATTATAAATCATAAAACAGTATAAAATATATAAAAGTTAATAAATAAAAAAACGAAGGTCCGACTCGCACTTGAACGATTTTAATGTATTTATTAGCACAATACATTTATTCAACTTAAACCAGACAATACTTGAGTGTGCAGACCCAAATTTAAACTTTGAAATGTGACCCTTTCCATCATTGTTCACAGATTTGTGTGTGTGCGTGAATCTGGGTATTTAAACATTTAAATTTCCTTTTTTACCGTCATTGGCATACGCAGAAGGATCAGCCAAATTCAGGTCATACTTCCCATCGTACCCCATACGATAAGAGTTGGATCTATCCGTCCGAAACCATTTTACTCTCACGTGTCCATCTATAAGACCTCTAATAACTCTACCTACACCTCATACACCACCATCCTGTTAATAAATATTTAGCAAATTAAATGCTGTTTCTATAAAGCTTTAATTTAATGTAACGAAGTTCCTAAACGAGTAATGTAATGTTTTTTCTACCGACATTCATTTAGGTTTGATCTCTCTAAGGACAAGCTCGCCTTTGTACTTATAAATTTTTTTTGGGTTAAATGGATTATTTGTTACTATCTTTTCCAGCGGCTTCGCCCGCCTAAGTTCGACTATCGACGTAGAATTCTTACACCAACTCTTAAACTATCCTAAAGAAGTTTGCTATATCAAGCTATAGTAGTATAGTTCTTTAAAGTGAGATTCGGTCATAGCTATTCCCACGAGGACTTTACAATTTCTCCAGGTTAAAAATTAGCCCATGGGCTATTCCAGACTATAATCTATCTCTGTGCCAAATTTCATCCAGATCCGTTTGGCCGTTCTGTTGTGATTGAGTAACAAACCATCCACCCATCCAAACTTTCGCATACTATATAATATTGGTATAGGTAATGTTCATGATTTACGATGTTTAATTTAGTTTTAGTGCCTATACTACTATAAGGTACTTATATTTAACTATAAACACACTTTGTCTTATATTTTACAAATATCTGAGTATTCAATTTACAGATCTGTTTAAAAAGTCACTAAAGCAATAACTAAAAATATTACTTTACTTTTTAAGTTATAGTTTCTGTTGTATTTACCTGATCATCATATTTCCAGTCATGGCCTCTGACAACAAGCGTTCCCATTTTTATGCGAGCCATTATTTCTGGTCCACTCAGTGGATTCTTGGTTAACGCATTTTCTGTCAAAATAATAAAATTATGTTAATTATTACTCTACTCCGGGACGTTATAAGGCTCATTAATCCTAAGAGACAGTGAATATTTTACGTTAAATTTTTTATGCCAAATTTAAAAACTTTCACATGCCTTTAGTTAAAAATATATACATCTCTCTCTTCTTCTAAATTTCATTTTTTATTAGCTGCGTGAAGGTCGTACGACATAAAATCCCAAATGCCATTCAAAAAAAATTTACTTAATTTGTGCTCTTCAATTTAAATTTTAATTTATTTGGCAACATAGGTAAATACACAATAAATGATACAATTTTAAAACTTCGTACGCTTTGTTGTATTTTGTCAAGAGGCGTACAAATTTTTCCTGTTAAATTATATTAATTAATTAAAATTTAAACAAAGCGTGAATATAATAAAAATACCATTTGAAATTTATCTTCCAAAAATTCCGTTGGCTTATAGTAACATTTCTGAATAATTAAGTCGCGTACTTTAGATTTAAACAATTTTAAATGTAATGTTTTTAGATGGTCAGGTAGTTTATTGAATATTTTTAGAGCCACAAAAAGGACACTTTTCTGCATTAGAGAAGTCTTGGCGGCAGGTGTACATAACCTTTTTCTATTCAGCATGTTTATTCCATGTTAAATTTTAGGCGTGTGGTGGCCAATGGTGTATAATGCGGTGTAAAGATAAGATGGCAAGAGTGCAGGAAGAAAACCATTGTACTCGGGTGAATGTAATTGTACATTCAGTAAAAAGCTGAATAGAAATAGGTACAGTTTGCTCTGGGTGAGCGGGCACTAGTATCCAGAACGGTCGTGCGGCGGTAACTAGCGATGCCACGTACATGGGTGGCGTGTAAAGCTTGTTTAGCTGTGTAAGCGAAATCTAATATCGTATGTGCGGTGTGGACCGCCATAACTTTAGGTCTATACAAATCCGTAAGAATTTAGTGTCATGCACTTCTTGAATTTAATAGTTATTGTAATTCATATTCAAAGCGGTAGTATTTCTTTGAAAAAAATATATAAGTTTAGTTTTTTTCTAAATTTACAATCAGTATTATTCATTTTCTTATTATTTATATCAAGCCATTTTATAGCGTCACTTAAAGCTGAATTTATCTTATTCTCATAGTCATTAGAATTGTCATTATCTTTAATAATTATAGTACTGTTATCTGAAATTAAAACCAAACAAATATCGGAATCAATAATCGTATTACTGAAATTTGTCCTTAAATTTTATAGAAGTAAATTTTACTTTCAATTTGGGTCGTGCCAACTTCACGCCCACAAAAGCACAAATTATAACCTACTTCAAAATTAGGGCTACATTTGTACTCTCGATTTGTGATTGTTTGACAATTTGTGGTCCTACGCAGAAAAACAGAAAACTGGTGTGTGGTGTGTGTGGTTTAAACTTTAAAATTACACCCTTACCATCATTGTTCACAGATTTGTTTAAGTGTACATATTTAAATTTCCTTTCTTACCGTCATTGTTATACGCAGAAGGATCAGCCAAATTCAGGTCATACTCCCCATCGTACCCTATACGGTAGGAGTTGGATCTATCCGTCCGAAACCACTTTACTCTCACGTGTCCATCTATAAGACCTCTTATAACTTTACCTACACCTCCTACTCCACCATCCTGTTAATAAATATTTAGCAAATTAAAAGCTTTAATTTAATGAAACGAAGATCCCACGTAATGTAATGTTTTTTCTACTGACATTCATTTAAGTTTGATCTCTCTAAGGAAAAGCTCGCATTTGTACTTATTATTTTTCTTTTCTATAAACTAACTAACTTAATAGCTAAATAAAAACACCAAACAACCTTATCAGCACAAGACCCCCAGAAACAAATCGGCAACGAAAAATAAAATGTCTACCCACGTAGTGTCCGCATCTAACTTAATAGCTATTAGAAAATTGATCTAAGCTTAAACAGCTGAACAAAATATTCATGATTCGTAAAATGTAACAAAAACAAAAAGAAAGGCATAAGGTGAGGTTCGAATCCACAACCTGCATTGCACTGAGTACACGTATCAAGATCTGATACCTCTATCCACTAGGCTACGGATACCGTAATTTTCAAATTATATACAATATTAAATGAAACTAATATTACTCAGGTTCTACAAGACATATTACTTTATTTCTTTAAGTGTGCGAGTCACTACGCCTTGCCATTCTATTTTGTTTTGAAATTCTATATGCAGTTTTGCAACTCACCGTATATTAACTTACTCTAACAATTTACAATTACATGTTTTATTTCTCTCCTCCAATCCTTGATTAAAGTAAGAAAGTTTGGTGTAGCAAGCTATTGTTTATTCATCCACGTAGAATTTGGTTATAGTAATTCTAACAGAAACTGAATTTTCTGAAACAATGAGTCATATGATAAATAGCGTATATCCTTCTCCATCTCTGTTTCTATTTCTTTGTCAAATTTAAGTTCAATTGAAGTTAATCAGTTTTTACGAGACAAATATACGATTAGTTGGATGGACTGAAGAAATATAAAATACTTTTTTCTACTACCTGCAATAAACGTTCCAAAGCTCCATACATACTTAGTTTCGAAAATCGAACTTTTTGAGACCCCAGTGCGAAATAACTTCCAGGTCAGTTCGAAAAACCATATGAAATTAAATATGACGACGTAGAAGGAAAATATAACATCGCCAGCGGGCGGCAGACACAAGTAGTCCGGCGAAAATGATGCTGGCCGCATCGTGCCACGCCGCATCGCATGGCCTTTGATTCTAATAAAATATAGTTTTTAATTATTTTGATCATTCGTTCTTATAAAATATAGTTTTTAATTAATAAATATCTACTTTTTTTTCAATACAATATTGGACTTTCAGGTAGTAGAAATAGTAACGTTCGTACCGAGTATAAAATGGCTTTACTTACCCTCGGAAAAAAAGCTTATGACGTTCGCCTTCACCTCAACTAGCGTCATTTTGTACTCGGTACGAATAAGTATTTCAATTAAGAGTTCTGTGACGGAATTTTTTTTTATTGCCAAAAAAATTTTATCGCTTTGTAACGGTGCATACAATACACTTTATTTTTGATTAAAAAAAAAATAGAGCCAGATAAGGACCAATATTATCTTTATCCGGTTCGAGAGTATTCACGGGAATAATATTTTGGACTCTAGATAATAATATGAAAATTAAAAGGTAAAACAGTCGTAATCTATATGTAACTATATATTTTAAAGTTTTCACAACTATATTTTACCTTTTTTGTCTAAATTACTTGAGGCAGTGGTGCATCAGCAACTATCCAATCACGTATGTAAAAATCAGTCGCTATCCTCTTTTGAGTCTGGTTTTCGTTCAGGACACAGCACTTGCATCGCGCTGCTAAAAGTAACCCAGGACATTCGTGACGGTATGGAAGATAAATTAGTTACCATACTAGTACTCATTGATTTTTCCAATGCTATTGAAAGCATTTGATCATGAAATTTTAATAAGTATCTTACTCCATCTAAATATTTCTTCCAAAGAATAAAGATGGTTTTCATCGTATTTGCGAGGACGCCAACAAGCTGTTCGTATTAACAGACAGTTTTCTAATTGGTTTAATCTTGATTCCGGCGTTCTTCAGGGTGGAATATTATGACCACTTTTATTCTCAATTTTTATCAACTTACTTTCTGTAAATATCAACTGTCCTTACCATTTCTATGCAGATGACTTGCAGTTGTTTGTGCAAACCAGAGTTGAAGACGTAGCAGTGGAAAAAATGTATAATGAACTGATTAATATTAATGATTGGTCTGAGCGCTTTGGTATAAAGATTACAACAAGAACAAGTGTCAGGCTCTTCTTGTATTGTAGGCAGTACCCGACAATTTAGTAAATTTAACATAACCTCTGTGCCCCCAGTTCTATTAAATAACACCATTATTCCTTTCTCTGATAGTGTCAAAGATCTTGGTCTGCACATTGATACTGGTTTTAATTGGACAGCACAAGTTAGTGAAATTAGTCGGAAAGTTACCGGTACGCTACAATTTCTTTACAGATTTCGCAATTCCCTTCCTTGTAATACCAAAATCTTATTAGTACAAGCGTTAATATTGCCTCTCCTTGAGTATTGTGATATGTGTTTTCCTGACTTAACCTCTGATCTCTTAAATAAACTGGACCGACTTATTAACAGCTGTTCCGGTATATCTTCGGTCTACGCAAGTATGACTATATCACTAATTTTCGCAAACAGCTTAAATGGTTGCCAGTTCGCCAACGCAGGAGTGTTAGGATTCTCTGAGTCCTTTACTCTATTCTACATGATCCTAGCTATCCAGACTACTTAAAATCACGATTTCATTTTCTCGCCAATAACCATGAGCTCTCGCTTTGTTCTTCTCACACCTTCTTCTTTCTACTCCACAACACCGCTCTGCGTATGTATCTAATTCTTTTACACTTCAAGCTACAAGCTCTGGAACGCACTTCATAAGGACATCCGCAATGCGCAAAGTAAACATAATTTTAAAATAAAGGTAAAGAAATACTTACTGAAGTAGGTGGCAGAGTGAAATTTCATTCTTCTCTGTTATTTTTATTTATATTGTGACAAATTGTGTATATATGTATTATGTATGTATTTAAATATGTATGTATATTTATTTACATATTTTACCCATATATATTTTTGAAAATATAAGATATATATATTTTTTTTATTATCATGTACATATTAGTATTTTTGTTCTTTAGTATGTTCTGATAAGTTATAAGTTAATGTAAAATTATTTTACTTCTACGTACCGCCAATAATTTATCTGCTTGGCTCTATGGTTGATGGTAGAGAATGCCGTGTGGCATTAAGTCCGCCATTGTACACTAGTTTGTGCAGTAAGTTTAAATAAATAAAAAAAAAAATGACCGCAAGAGGAAAATGTTGCAATATGTATACATAATACATACATACAAACAAAAATAAATAAATAGATATAAACATTTATTAATATAGTTCAAGGTTAATGGAACAGGAAACATTATAAACCAATATTATAAAATATTTTAGGCTAATTGGCTCAAAATATTTTAAGATAAACTTAAAACAAAAATGAATTTGACTCTATTACTCCACATATACCTACTTTGCATTTTAAACATTTTTAATAAAATATTGATTGATTTGTTTGAAAAAAAATAAGAAAGTCTACCGGAAAGGATATGCGAAGTTAAGCAACATCGGCTGTGGGTGACGTAGTGATACTTCGATGGGTGACCGCCTAGTTTTTCTGAGCTTCTCCGTGATTCGGTGGTCACGTAAACTCGTAGGTTCTGGCTGTCATATGACAGCAGACGTCAAACCAAGTCAGAGGCCTTGAGGGCGGCTTCAAAACTTTGACAGTCGAGTGGATATTAGCTCGAAAGCATCTGCCAGCCACCTGCAAGCCAGCGTGGTGGACTTTGGCCTATGCCTTTTTGCTTCAAGGAGAGGCTTAAGCCCCTACAGTGGGGTGCTTAACGGCCGAGGCGATCAGGGCCACATTTAGGTTGGTTCTGACGTAAAGACTCATTACAAGACTGGGCAACTTTTGAAAGTCAATTAATTTAAGATTTTCGATTATGATTACAAGCTCATAAAATCCCCAGAAAACAGACACCAAATGATTGGATAATTTTTTATTTTTCTGCAATGGAATCTTTGTTACCTAAACTTAGCGCAGAATCTTACAAACTTGAGATTTTACGTCGTTATCTTAGCCTTATTATTAACTTTCTTATTATTTACTTTGTTGATAATAATATTCGTTATTATAAACAAACGAGAGAATATTTGCTAGTTACTTGTCTGTTAAGTGCTTGTAAAACCTGTGGGTATCACAGTTGTGTCACAGTTTTAATTCAAGCACAATCTAATATATTAATGGATTAGAATGGATTTAAAAGCGCAATGTTATCCATTAATTGATCCGATCGGAACCATTACCATATTAAGCACTATTGGTGTATTAAGTCCAAATTCGAAAAAGAGAATTGTTTTTAAAAATAGCGGTAGCGTTTAGTGAATTACGTAACCTCTTTTCATCTTATATACTACCCATTATGTGTAGTGCTAGTGACATCTTTCTGAAGATGCATACAAGGGCGGATCCAAAACAAAAGTTTAGGGGGGGTCATCATAACATCTGAAGGTATTTTTTGAACTTTGAATTTGCAAATTTATATGTAATAAATTTCTATAATTTTATTTTTCCTACGTTTTTTAAAATTTATATGTAATAAAAAAAAATACAATTCATTTCTTCCTCGGATGTCCTTAGGCGCCTTTCAATAGACGCAAATACGTGGGGGGGTTCATTAAATCAGCGAGGATGAGGTGGAAACTCTTTAGAACCAAAAATAATAAATACTAGCTGGTAAAGCTAGAATACGAGAAAGTCCTTAACTCCTTCGAAACCTGGACCGTGCTAGATTCTCTGCAGCGATGTCATATAGACTGGCGATACATTGAGGGGCTGTGATATCTTTACAACACTACTACGATGACTGTCCAGTTCCAGGATCACCAGAAAAGTGCCATCCCACTGCGTAGAGCTTTAAGACAGGGGGACGTCATATCCCTGAACCAATGCGCTGGGAGATGTATTCAAAACCTTGTACTGGTCTGGACGGAGCATAAACATAAACGGCAAATACATTGCACACCTAAGGTTTGCCGACGACGTGAGCCTTTGCATGAATTTGAATAAGACAAAAGTCATGTTTAACCAACACGTCATGCCAATGCCAGTATACGTTGCTGGGTCCTTGCTCAAAATAAAATAAGATTATGTGTACCTTGAACAGAAAATCCAACTGGGCCGAAAAAATTTGAAAAGGCAGCCGATGGAGGATCCAGCTAAGGTGGGTAGCATTTAGTGAGCTTCGTCTTAACGTCGCCTATACCGCAGAGTCTGAAGACGAAAGTCTTTGACCAGCGCGTCCTACCCGTCATGACTTACGCCACCGAAACATGGATACTAACAGTCTCACAGCGCGCAATGGAGCGAGCTATGCTCGAAGTGTCTTTAAGGGATCGAATCAGAAATAAGGACATCCGTAAGAGAACTAAAGTAGAGATAGCTTACAGAATTAGCAAGCTGAAGTGGCAGTGGGCTGGCCACGTCTGTCGGAGGACCGATAGCCAATGGAGCAAACGTGTCCTAGAGTGAAGACCGCGTATGGCTCGGTGGACCGTCGACCTTAAAAGGGTGGCTTATGGTGGCTGGATGCGGAAGGCAAAGAAACGGGAGACATGGCAATGGAAATAGCCAATATGTGCTGATATAATGAAAGTATTGATTATATTTAAAAAAAATGAATTATGTTTTGTTTTTTAGAAATGGAAGTCTTTTTTTGCAGTTTGTCTGAACTTGTTGTCGAAAATGGTTTTTTTTTGTGTGTGGTTAAAAAGTATCTGTGCTTGAAAAATTGCAGTACGGAACAAATTAATATTACAGGATACTTAAGGTGAAAATGCTCTTCTGTATTTTACAGTTTCACGTTGGTTCGTCGGACTTAAACGTAACCAAATACGACCCGGTCCGGGTCGGTCAACAACGGTAGTAACCTAAAAATAGTTGAAATTTTTTTTGTAATAGCTCGTCGTGTCACAGTACGTTTTACTATTTAAATACGTTTTAATTTTTACCCGACCTTGCCGCCAGTAATTTTTATTACTGGAATGGAGGAGCTAATAGGACAAATTAATATATTGCTACTTATTCTAACAAAATCTGAAGCTATACTTGGTAAAAGGCGCTGTCGGCATTGCTAGAACTTCAAAAGCAAAAATGACAAGCACTCTTAGTAGGATAAGAGTAATATTAAATAGGATTGAGTTAGTAATTTTTATTATAGCACCTTTATCTTGCTAAATAAGTTACCTAAGATATCTTGCTAACTAAGTTACCTAAGACAGAGAGCAAATGCGTGACGGTGGCTGTTCCGGATTGGTTGTCAACGTGGCATGTGTATTCGCCCGCGTCCTCACGTGCGACGCCCGCGATCTGAAGCCAACCATCGGGTAGCTGACGGATGCGTTCTGACGCCTTCAACGGATGACCATTTACCTAATACACCATAAAACAAATAAGTATACATTACTGTAATTATTAGCACAAGCGAACATATTATTGTGATTCTCCCCCTATTTGCCTAGTAAAAAAAAGAAGAGTAGTTACTCTATACTCTACTCTTCTTATATCGAATGTTATTAAGTGGATAAGTGACTTAAAGAATCCACTTCTGGACAAAAAAATTCAAAATGTTGATCACATTTATCTGTTACTTTTGTTGTATATAGAAAATTTATCCTTTATTCTATATTAAATAAAGTGGTAAAGAACGTTATAACCTTCCACAAAATGTGGGCAGAGGGTACGCCGACGGCAAGGCAGGGAAGCTTTACATCTTCTTTGTACGTCGCAGTAAAGAATTCGCCGGACGAAGCAATCATAGCAGGAACTAAAGGACATAAAATTCAGTTTCAAACGTAAGTTATGAGTTACGTCATCTGGTGATTACAAAGACTTAAAACCAAATTACCCAAATGTTAAAGTGGATGATCACCTTTCGAGATTAGACATGTCACTTGAGTAGCCTGTCCAGTGAACAAGTGTGTCTGTTTAAGATTGTATATAAATATTTTTATTTTTATATTTTACATCACGAATTTAATAAGGTTGTCAATATCGTAAAAACTTAAAGTAATTTCTGATGTATGTAATTATAAATATAAATATCCATTAAAAATTATGTCAAATAAAATCACATTTTATCTTCTCTTTAAGTTAGAAGGAATCTAATCAACCTAAATATCTTTAAGTTAGGAGGAATTTAATCAATCTAAACATCTGTAAGTAAAGAGGCATCTAATCAACCTAAATATCTGTAAGTGCGGAGGAACCTACTCCTCGTAACTACTTACCATCAGGCGCACCGTAGGCTTGTTTGCCACCTTAGTGGTATAAAAAAAAAAATATAATATAATATACAGGATGAAAACGCTAAGTGATCTTCTCGATTTTTACTAAACCTTACACGATATCGAAATACTAATTATTAATTCTGAAAGAATGAATAAATAAGAGCCAATGGTATTATAAAATAAACTAGATCTATCCGAAAGTTTTATCTTTTCAGCTTCCATAAATTTAGTATAGTGACATAAAGTGAGATATTTTATCATTTAGGTACGTACTTAAAATTATATTATGCACTTATTTATATCTATATCAATGATTGTGATAGTTTCCACCCAGTATATGTATAAAAAAAGTCAAGATTGGTGCTCTAAAAAGGTTAAAAAAAAATACTAATTTCCAAAAATGTGATCTCAATTACAGTTTAAAGTTGGTTTCGTGCAAGTGAAGTATGTTATAAACTGTTAGGTACATATAAACCAAATTAAAACTGTAATTCAGATCAGATTTTTGGATATTAGTAATTATATTTACCTTTTTAGATGCACTTCTCGGAAACGTTTGTTTTTTTTTTTTGTTAAAAGGTTTATATTTTTTAATTTTTAGTGACGAATTACTCTTTTCGTACACTAAAAACTTCCACATTAGTAACAAAATGTCATACAATCATCAACATAAATGACGTTTCACAAGTTCCAAATTAACACCAAATATTTTGTTTGACCAGGAGTTTGAGTTTTAAATTAATATGGGACCACCTAAGAAGTATACCTTTTAATATAAAAAAAGAATTTTGCAAATCCTATATATTATATATAAAGGAATATGTATATGAAGGAATTATGCCCGAACATACTTAAAAAAATATATAAACATCCGAATTGAGAACCTTCTCCTTTTTTAAAGTCGGTTGAAAATAGTTGTAGAGAAGAAACGATCCGCTGGTTTATTATTTCTGTAAAACTTTGTTGGTTTGCGATTAAAAAAAATATTTTCTAGTCTTACACGCGAACAACTTTTTTGGTTTTTGACGTTTCGGCTAGGTTGAAAATAATGTAATGTAAATAAAAATAACGTCTGCAAAGCGCAATAGTGGTAGAATGACAAACCAGGACAAAACCCAATTTGCCTGTACTTAAACGAAGTACATGAAGAAAGTCAGGATTAAGTTATTTTTACAATTTATAATTTTCTAAAAAATTAGTTCGGTAGCAAGTACCGTACGAACAACCTCTCTTGAGAATATTTTTTTTTATATTTGAGAATTTATATATGAAGATTGTTATTGCGTTTTAAAAAAATAAACTGCTATACCGATTTTGCTGACACCCTTTTCAGATCTAAGTCATGACGTAGCGTATCGATTGATATGGGCACGAGAGAATTTGGTTCATTGTTTTTTTAGATATCGAGGGGCAAAAAAAGGGGTAACATACATACACATACACAGATATAGACACTCTAAAAATGATCTCCAGATCTTAAAACGTAAAGAAAACGCAAATTTAGCGTTTCCGATTTTCGGACCTATTATAATAACTTCTCTCATTACCACAAAAACATTTTGTTGAATCAAATATAAATCTGATTAGTAGATAATTTGTTCAATGTAAGTATCTATATCTATCTATGAAAATCACGTTTGGTGAATAGGAGCCCTCTTAAATATTTATTTCATTCTTTTTTTTAGTATTTAATGTTATAGCGGCAACAGAAATACATCATCTGTAAAAATGTTGACTGTCTAACTATCACGGTTCATGAGATACAGCCTGATGACAGACGGACGGACAGCGAAGTCTTAGTAATAAGGTCCCATTTTGTACCCTTTGGGTACGGAACCCTAACAGAGACAAAAGTAATATGTACTTCCCATGTTAATCAGAGATGCTGTTTTATTACTTTTGGGACTATCGACGCTTTAAGAACTGATCTTTTTGTAACTATATGAATGTATACTTGTCGTCACGACTTGAACCCCCCGAAGAGGTAACCCTGCAGCTGAACACACACCCACATCATAATATGGGGGCAGCCTCTTTTCACCAAGCACCTTAGTCCTGCGTGACAGATGGTAAGCCCATCGCCACAACCAAAGACATTACAGTTAGACTGACTGCCAATGATTCGAAAAATGAATGAAAACCATATCAACCACTTTTCGGGGAAGCGGGGCGGGGGAAGCACTTAAAGTTATACCATTTTTTATTTTTTAACCAATAGCGAACTAGTTCCGAATTCGTGACCAATCAGAGCGCTGCCGCAGTAGTAATAAATCTTCTGTTGTGTAAAGATTACCTTCCGTGTATACTGCAGTCCCTTCTGTAGTGTCAGTTGCTGTAGTGTCGGTTACAACCTTATCTGCTGTAATAAATAAATTAAAGTCAAATTGTTATTATTGTGAAAAGTAAAACTGTAGTTCACATTTATACATTTTCACTTCAATTTTTTTTGAAATCGAAAACATTATCATTGCTCTGAAACTGGTTTTTACAAAAACAGTTTGATGTCCTTATATTACTTTAAGAATATTATAAAAAAAAAAAATTTCAGCGTTGGCTTAAATGAATTAAACTGGTTCCATAATACAATAATTTGGGTAAATTCCTTGGCTTACTGATACTCTACTACAGATTAAACAAGTCCTCGGCAGATCGGTCGAACAATATCGCTTTGATGAATTATTTGTGATAAGGTTATTATTATGGTCATAGTACAGAAACCATTTGTAAGAAAAACTAGAATCCTGTAAAACTTTTGAACTATAAAATTTGATAGAAAACTGGCACACTACAGACCTAGGTATTTATTACTAGAACATGTTTTTAAAATTTCGTAGTGTTTGATCAGAAAGAGTCAAAAATAAGTAAGAAATTCGTTTGTATGAAGCTCGCGGAAAGTCGCTCCGAATCGTATTCTCTTAAAGCCTGAAGTTCCGTAAAGTTAAACATAAAGTAATCTTATTTTATTTTGGCCTAGATAAGTTATTCTGTTATATTTAAGAACCTTTGTATGAGATTAGAATGGCCTTGAAACAGCTTAAGAACAATAAGGCGGCGGGCGATGACGGAATTACGTCAGAGCTTCTGAAAGCGGGTGGAACACCGATACTTGAAGTCCTTTAGAGGCTCTTTGATTCTGTTTTTCTCGAAGGCACTACGCCAGAAGCTTGGAGCAGAAGCGCAGTCATACTTTTCTGCAAAAAAGGAGACCTCACCTCATTGAAGAACTATAGACCCATTTCGCTTCTGAGCCATGTCTATAAGCTGTTTTCCAGTGTCACAGTTTGACAAATTCCAGCCTGTTCGGGAACAAGCCATACCATACCATGGACCACATACATACGCTGCGCCAGATTATACAGAAGACAGAGGAGTATAATCGGCCTCTTTGCGTAGCGTTCGTGGACTATGAAAAAGCCTTCGATTCTTTAATAGAACGTTTTACAAGATTTTGGAAAAAACACAGATATAGGTATTTGGCTTGGGATTATGACTAAGAAATTTCACAGTGATTGATCAGTAAATGTCAAAAACAAATGAGAAATTCGTTTGTATGAAGCCCGCCGCCCCGCGAAATGTATCCTCTTAAGAGTTTTTTTATAAAGGTAATTTCCCATGGTATAATTCAATTTTCAGTGTATAAATTAAGTCCAAATTAATAATAAAAAACACATATATATTAGCATAAAACATAATTAAATCAAAAAAATTGAATTTATTTTTATTACGGTGCATAAATTTACCTGAAATTACATTCTAATATTCCCTTAAATCAAATCCGGAGGCTTTTGTTAGCAAATTTTGCTATACAAATTATATTATTCGAGTTATTAATATTTAAGGTTTTGGCCCATACTACGTTCTAATTTTACGTTGTATGCAGAATACGGCTGGCTTTATGTCCCTTCTTAACAATAAAATGAAGTATTACCATATTAATTTGTATAATAATAGTATAATAACCATTAATAAAAATGGGATAATTACCTGCGAGCAGCAGCACAATGGCTAAACACAACAGACGAGTCACCATGGCGGTAGTCTTCATAGGGTTTGATTGAAATATAAAATGATTTCCGGAACGGTTCCCTAAAGAGGGAAGGAATAAAACACGGTAAATGAATATTTTTAGTATATAATGGTTAATTACGTTAATTAGTTAGTTTGAGATAGTATAAGGTAAACCAAAAACATGCAGCTGTTATGACCTAATACGTAACCTATACATATATCCTACACCTATCACTTAGTTTATTATTTTACACAAAATATAGGTTTGAAATAGTTTATTCTGTTAATTAGTAGGTATAAGATAAGTAACAAACAATTTGACCATTAAATTGTGAAATAATTTTAGCTCACGCTTTGTGAATAAAATGGCGAAAATCAAATTGTCTTACAAGTCCAGGGTAAATTAATTGACTTCAGACAAATACAAAACTATGCGTGGTGCTAGTTATCTTCCGTCTGTTTCGAGTGAAAATAGCAGCCAACAGTACTCATGACTATACACTGAGAAACAGATCAAGAGAGAGTACGTACGTAAATATGAGGCTTGGTCACTCTTACCGCACCTTGCTACCTTTTGCCACTGTGTCTTGTACTTCAAACGAACGAGAGCCAGTGAAGCATCGTCATCTTCATGGTTAAGGGACACCATGCTTCACCCACGCATGCTGGGACATACCAACTCCAAACAACTTACAAGGAAGCAAGCCTCTCCCGACTACGGTGTAAAAAAAAGGATTAAATATTTTTTAATATCATTATTTACTTACAGAAACGACACAAAACATCCGCGACTGATTTCGAAGCCATGCAAGCTACTTAATTTTTACGGATTATTTTGCGACTGCACGCACATAAGCGCTAATATCTTCAGAGAGAAGTCGCCAAAGTCGAGGAAAAAAAATCTAAAATCAAACTCCCGGTATATGGCAATTCATAAAAACTATTTGATTTGGTATAGCTAGATGTTTAGGGTTCCGTACCCAAAGGGTGTCAATGGTACCCTATTACTAAGCCTCCACTATCTGTCTGTCGTTTTGTTTGCTCATTTGCCTGTCTGTTTCACTGTCCGACCATGAAAAGGCTCTATCTTTTAGACAAAGATTTTTTTTTACAGGATATGGATATATTTAATATAAAGTCAACTCCCAGTGACTAAAAAGTCCTAGTACATCAATCTTATAAACACAAAATCTTCATAGAAGTAAAAAATACAATATCTACATAATTGCTACACTGTAACTTATTAAATGTCTCCATACTGACAATATTTTTTAAAGATTACAAAAGAAAATACTAGTGATTGATGAACAAATCAAGTTTCAACATATTCGTAAATTTTCACAAGTCATTTGCTTGACATAAGATCCAATTTCTTGATAATAAATTTTACTTTTAGTTGTTTGTTGTCGCTCACTGTGTTTCTTCACTGATGTCCAAATCCACTTACAATCCAATCCATTGCGCGGTCAGTATTGTCGCTGATGTCACTGCTCCGGGGTTGTCGGTCTCCAAATTCTTCCAACTCCAAACTCCACTGCAAGCAATGGAAACACACCCTCGACGACTAACCACCGCCACTGGGTGCTAGGACTTTACTGCCACAGGTCTCCAACAGAGGTCGCTACTAAATATGCGGCTCTGTAAGTACCGTGTTCAGATCCAAAATGTCTCTTTATAATTTTTGATTGTAAAATTAAATTGGATTGTGGTAGCTGTTTAAACTGTAAAATAACCGAATAACTTTACGACTTACTAGTTTACATAAATGCCAATGGTGTCATAAAAACATAACACAATTTTCAGTGACTTTACCTTAAAATTATTTACTACCTGAGTTATACATTTTATTATAGATATTAAAATAACAAAAAGAGCACCAAAATTTACAGAAAAAAATGTTTTTTTTATATCATGGTCCATTGTGTGGAATACTACCATAAATTACAAATTCATTACAGCCCATTTTTAGAACCCTAGCATAATATTCCAGTTTGCTACAAACTTTGCAACGTCAGAGTAAATACCATTCTAAAAATAACGTAGGTGTATTTTTTGGTAAGTTTTTTGTTTTCCGAAATGAGCACAAGTAGCAGGAGAGTGATTCTCAGAGATCACCTGTTCTCTCACTTCGGTTGGTATGACTTCTTTCCAGT
Source organism: Apoda limacodes (assembly GCA_946406115.1). Taxonomy (NCBI): domain Eukaryota; kingdom Metazoa; phylum Arthropoda; class Insecta; order Lepidoptera; family Limacodidae; genus Apoda; species Apoda limacodes. The sequence goes on from OX291560.1 coordinate 16,146,235, forward strand.
CATATTCAGAGCATAAAATAGAGCTAGTACGACAATGTTTGTTCAATTTGCTATCCTTAATTAGGTATTGAGGAGAAGTTTTCTGAATTAATAATTGTTTTTAAAAAAAACACCGTTTGCCGGGTCAGCTAGTAATATAATATTCTAGTGATTAATATTAAATGTTTTTGGTCCATACTACGTATATATTCCGCGTTGTACGCAGGATTAAAACTAGAAGCGTCTTTAGTTGAGCGTAGTTTGTATTTTGTAGTTGGTGTTATTAATCTGCCAAATAGTTACTAATTAATAAATATATGACTAAGCAGATTTTTCTAGCAAATCTACATTAATTCATTAAATAAAAGTACCTGACTATCCCATATCCAATCTTTGCCTCTAATCACCCGGACGCCAACTTTCATTAAGGCCTCTAATTCTGGTCCCGAGAGCGAAACCTTTAAGCTCTCATTTTGAGTTTATTTATTTATTTATTTAAATATATGAATTGCAACATTACAGTTCAGAAAACCAATTCGTTACAATATTATTTTCTTACATTTTATAAAAACGAAACACACAAGACAAAAATAAAAGAGAAAAAAAAAATCTTATATACGTCGTTCTAGCATGCTCTTACACTCAAACATCAATCTCGGCTCTGCTGTCACAAACAGATCACAGTGTGGTGCTGCCTCGAGTAGAGCTCGCAGTGCTGCGTGCGCGCGCGGGATCGGCGACAATCGGTACAAGTTAGTGCGGGATACAGCGACTTTAAACAACGGACGTTTGCGCATCCTCAAATATGAATCTGGTGCAAATAACTTTAATGTTCTTCCCAGCAATTCAATGTCGTCGATTTTGTTTCTTAAAATATACACAAAGAATTTGACTAAAGCCATAGATCTTCTTGATTCTAATGAGTCGAAACCTAAATGCCCCTGTAAAAATTGGGTAATTATAGTATTTTTTTTTATAAACACAGCGAAGAAATTTTTTTTGAACGCGTTCCATCATGAGTATATATGTATTCTCATGAGGACTCCACACCACTGTATTCGATTCTAATACACTCCGGACAAGGGAAGTGTAAAGCGCGCATGTAGCTTCGGCTGACAAAGGAGTGGCATGGCGCAGAACAAAGCCTAACCGCTGAAATGCAATGTTAGTCACTTTGAGCACATGTTGACGGAAATTGAGCTGAGGGTCAAAGTGGACACCTAAATCACGGACCTCTTCCACTCTACGTATCAGTTGCCCGCCTATCATGTACTGGTATAACATAGGAGATTTGACATCATTTCGCACTTACTCGTGTTGAATAATAACTTATTGTTTATGCTCCATTGATGGACCGCGTCAATATCCTTCTGCAACAATTTGCAGTCACTTGCGCTTCTCACCACTTTTATCAGCTTTACGTCATCAGCAAACATCAAAACGAAAGAATTTTCTACAACTTCAGGTAAATCATTGATCAAAAGAACGAATAAGAAGGGTCCTAAATTTGATCCTTGACTTATTCCCGATCGCGTGTTATATGGTTCAGATATGTACGGTCCGTATTTCACAAACTGTTTTCTTTCACTGAGGTAACTGGAAAACAGCTTGAGCAATCCCGGAACAAAACCCATAGCACCCAGCTTCGATAGAAGAACGTCGTTATCAACTCGATCAAACGCCTTTTGGAAGTCAAGATATATGACGTCTACCTGGTTACCGGCATCTATTTCAGCTGACAGTATATCAACCATGGTCAATAAATTCGTTGCAACTGACCGTTTGGGAAGAAAAGCATGCTGTGTGCTGGTGACGTAAGGCTGACATTGGGGCAACAATTCTGCATGAAGAGCCATTTCGAACACTTTGGCGATGTCGCACAGATTAGCAACTGGACGATAGTTTTCTACCATAACTTTTGATCCGATTTTAGGAATAGGACTTACTCGAGATAACTTCCAATGGGCGGGATATTGCCCCGTGCTGATAATTATGTAAAATATGAACGTTATTGGATTTATCAATTCGTCAATACAACCTTTTATCACAAATGCCGGTATCGCATCAGGCCCGGGAGAAGTATTGGGTTTTAATTTCTGAACGGCTCGCCTGACGTCGTCTTTTTTCAATAGGCTAACGCTAACTCGTCTGTTATCAGCAGAAGTGTTCGAATTGATTTCATCAGGATTAAGGGAAGGATTGTTGGCCAAAAATACGGACTGAAAATGGTCTGCAAAGGCAGCTGCTGCTTCAGCCCCACGATACTCAAGGTCGTTCTTAGTTACCAGTGGTTCAACACCTCCACGACTGCGAAGTGTGTTTATGTATTGCCAGAAAAGCATTGGTTTCTGGCGAAGGCTTGAAGACACACTAGAAACATAACTATTGTGAGCAGCGTGTATGTCAATTTTGACCTTACGACGCAAGCACTTAAATTCAGCCAGAGCTTTGTCGTCACTGGATCGTTTCCAGCGTCGATGGCATCTAGCTTTAGTTTCAATGTCACGGATTATGCTTCTCGTGTAAAAGACAGGATAGGTACGATTACACGATCGCTTCCGTATTTTTTTTGGAATGCAAAGGTCAAATAATAAGTAAAGATAATTATTGAAGGCATTTACCACGTCGTTAACGTCATTAAGTTCGTATATAAAATTCCAATCGCTGTCCCGAATATTACAAAATAATTTATAAAAATCTGCCATAGGATAATTCCAGTCTTTTGACCTGTCGATATTTGAGGGTGCACTTCTAGTTACCTGCTTAGAGAAACTGTAACTAACGGCAATGGTAAGAGGCGGGTGATGACCGTCTACATTGACCAGTTCCTCGCTCGGCGCCGCTCTCCGCACGCGCACGCTATCACTTAGCTCCGGACTCGTCAACACCACGTCTAACATTCTCTCATTCATGTTTTTCACACAATTATACTGATTAAAATTACATAAAGAAATAACTAAAATAGTTTTTAATGTATTCACTACTACTATATAAATTCAAGTCACCAAAAATTAATATTCGTTCACTACAAATTTTGTTGCATAAACGCTCAACACTTTCAAACCAATTGATAAAATCTTCGTCTGTAGCATTTGGTGGTATATATACAACACACACGTAGATATGCCGACAATCCAACAAGAATCTAGCGCAGAGATCCTCTCCATCCGAAGTCTCAAACTGCTGTACTCGTTCAAGGTGTATAGGCGGGCGCGCGACCAGCAGTACATCAGTTACAGCAGTTGTAAACTATGAAAACAATAATCTATGTAAATAAATATAAAAATTATACATTTAAGATTTTTTTCTTATGGCCACGCAACGAAATACTTTATTCGTCGGTTTTTTTTATTGTTGTGCCTAATAAGCAGACCTGCAAAAACTGCTACCCGATAAGACAAAGATATTTATAAGAATCTAACAAATAGCTATAAAGTTCTTAGTAAGGTCAAATAAGGCCTAAAAGTTATAGTAGAGAGGAATAAGAGAGTTATAATAGCTGCTGTTAATCGTTGAGGAATTCCCTAGACTGTCTTCCATATTTACCATTAGATCACATCCTTGCTTCCATTATAACAGAATATAACAAGAATGTCCACTCAATGTACATCTCAGTTCAAGAAAATCACAAAGGCAGAACATGCCTTTGAAATACCTGATCTGCGCGCTGTGTACACCCGCAGCGTGTGCGACAGGGGAAAGTTCTAAATAGCTTAGAGTAAAGTGAGATTTATTTAGTGATTATTTATATATTCTGTGCCAATATGTTGTTGTAGTTTTAAGAATCGGTTCAAAATGAAAGTTCAGTTGACGAAAAATCAAGCAACCTTTGTTTTCAAATTTAAATGGGACCAATTTAAATGTAAATCCTACCCAATATTAAAACCGGACAAGTGCGAGTCGGACTCGCTCACGAAGGGTTCCGCACCATTATCTATAAAAACGGCAAAAAAAAAACACGTTTGTTGTATGGGAGTCCCCCATTAAATATTTGTTTTCTTTTAAATTAACTATTTATTTTTAAAGTGAATATATAATTAAGTATTCTGTGAATATTCCAAGCGTCTACCTGTTCCCGTAATCAATATCGAGCAAAAATTCACGTTTGTATTATGGGAGCCCCTTATATATTTATTTTATTCTGCTTTTTAGTATTTGTTGTTATAGTGGCAACAAAAATACGTCATCTCTGAAAATGTCTAACTATCACGGTTCATTAGGTATAGTCTGGTGACAGACGGACGAACAGCGAAGTCTTAGTAATAGGGTCCCGTTTTGTACCCTTTGGATACGAAACCCTAAAAATACCAAAATTGACCTGCTGTGTAAATTACGTTGCAACCAAGAATCGAGGTGACCTGATTTTTGGCGTAGAGGTAGTTAGAGTGACTAAGAAGGATGTAGACATTAGCAGGGTACTTAACGTTACGTTGTAACGTTACATAGATACGGTTTTAATGTTTGGCTCTGAGATTAATGTAATGTCAGAACGGGACAAAGAATAATTTTATTCTAAGTAAAAGTGTCCACAGAACGAAAATTTTCTGTGAATGACATTGCGGGGCACCCCTTTACAAACATATAAAACCGCAAGCCAACCTGAATCACTCTGCTTACTATCTTTATCAATATCTAATACCTTTAAACGAGCAATTCTTGTGTATTGTGTATATGTATATATATATTATCTGAATCTCGGAAACGGCTCCAACGATTTTCATGAAATTTGGTATGCAGGGAGTTTCAGGGACGATAAATCGATCTAGCTAGGTTTCATTTTTAGAAAACGTCGTTTTATCCGTGTTTTTAGGCAGTGATAAATTGAAAAATATGACTCTTCCTGACATCTATTGGCGAGTAGTAATAAGCAACATTAAAGATATTTAACAATAGATGACGTTGTTTAAAAAAAACGAGCAATGCTCGGTCCTCCAGGTACTATAATTATAAATCATAAAACAGTATAAAATATATAAAAGTTAATAAATAAAAAAACGAAGGTCCGACTCGCACTTGAACGATTTTAATGTATTTATTAGCACAATACATTTATTCAACTTAAACCAGACAATACTTGAGTGTGCAGACCCAAATTTAAACTTTGAAATGTGACCCTTTCCATCATTGTTCACAGATTTGTGTGTGTGCGTGAATCTGGGTATTTAAACATTTAAATTTCCTTTTTTACCGTCATTGGCATACGCAGAAGGATCAGCCAAATTCAGGTCATACTTCCCATCGTACCCCATACGATAAGAGTTGGATCTATCCGTCCGAAACCATTTTACTCTCACGTGTCCATCTATAAGACCTCTAATAACTCTACCTACACCTCATACACCACCATCCTGTTAATAAATATTTAGCAAATTAAATGCTGTTTCTATAAAGCTTTAATTTAATGTAACGAAGTTCCTAAACGAGTAATGTAATGTTTTTTCTACCGACATTCATTTAGGTTTGATCTCTCTAAGGACAAGCTCGCCTTTGTACTTATAAATTTTTTTTGGGTTAAATGGATTATTTGTTACTATCTTTTCCAGCGGCTTCGCCCGCCTAAGTTCGACTATCGACGTAGAATTCTTACACCAACTCTTAAACTATCCTAAAGAAGTTTGCTATATCAAGCTATAGTAGTATAGTTCTTTAAAGTGAGATTCGGTCATAGCTATTCCCACGAGGACTTTACAATTTCTCCAGGTTAAAAATTAGCCCATGGGCTATTCCAGACTATAATCTATCTCTGTGCCAAATTTCATCCAGATCCGTTTGGCCGTTCTGTTGTGATTGAGTAACAAACCATCCACCCATCCAAACTTTCGCATACTATATAATATTGGTATAGGTAATGTTCATGATTTACGATGTTTAATTTAGTTTTAGTGCCTATACTACTATAAGGTACTTATATTTAACTATAAACACACTTTGTCTTATATTTTACAAATATCTGAGTATTCAATTTACAGATCTGTTTAAAAAGTCACTAAAGCAATAACTAAAAATATTACTTTACTTTTTAAGTTATAGTTTCTGTTGTATTTACCTGATCATCATATTTCCAGTCATGGCCTCTGACAACAAGCGTTCCCATTTTTATGCGAGCCATTATTTCTGGTCCACTCAGTGGATTCTTGGTTAACGCATTTTCTGTCAAAATAATAAAATTATGTTAATTATTACTCTACTCCGGGACGTTATAAGGCTCATTAATCCTAAGAGACAGTGAATATTTTACGTTAAATTTTTTATGCCAAATTTAAAAACTTTCACATGCCTTTAGTTAAAAATATATACATCTCTCTCTTCTTCTAAATTTCATTTTTTATTAGCTGCGTGAAGGTCGTACGACATAAAATCCCAAATGCCATTCAAAAAAAATTTACTTAATTTGTGCTCTTCAATTTAAATTTTAATTTATTTGGCAACATAGGTAAATACACAATAAATGATACAATTTTAAAACTTCGTACGCTTTGTTGTATTTTGTCAAGAGGCGTACAAATTTTTCCTGTTAAATTATATTAATTAATTAAAATTTAAACAAAGCGTGAATATAATAAAAATACCATTTGAAATTTATCTTCCAAAAATTCCGTTGGCTTATAGTAACATTTCTGAATAATTAAGTCGCGTACTTTAGATTTAAACAATTTTAAATGTAATGTTTTTAGATGGTCAGGTAGTTTATTGAATATTTTTAGAGCCACAAAAAGGACACTTTTCTGCATTAGAGAAGTCTTGGCGGCAGGTGTACATAACCTTTTTCTATTCAGCATGTTTATTCCATGTTAAATTTTAGGCGTGTGGTGGCCAATGGTGTATAATGCGGTGTAAAGATAAGATGGCAAGAGTGCAGGAAGAAAACCATTGTACTCGGGTGAATGTAATTGTACATTCAGTAAAAAGCTGAATAGAAATAGGTACAGTTTGCTCTGGGTGAGCGGGCACTAGTATCCAGAACGGTCGTGCGGCGGTAACTAGCGATGCCACGTACATGGGTGGCGTGTAAAGCTTGTTTAGCTGTGTAAGCGAAATCTAATATCGTATGTGCGGTGTGGACCGCCATAACTTTAGGTCTATACAAATCCGTAAGAATTTAGTGTCATGCACTTCTTGAATTTAATAGTTATTGTAATTCATATTCAAAGCGGTAGTATTTCTTTGAAAAAAATATATAAGTTTAGTTTTTTTCTAAATTTACAATCAGTATTATTCATTTTCTTATTATTTATATCAAGCCATTTTATAGCGTCACTTAAAGCTGAATTTATCTTATTCTCATAGTCATTAGAATTGTCATTATCTTTAATAATTATAGTACTGTTATCTGAAATTAAAACCAAACAAATATCGGAATCAATAATCGTATTACTGAAATTTGTCCTTAAATTTTATAGAAGTAAATTTTACTTTCAATTTGGGTCGTGCCAACTTCACGCCCACAAAAGCACAAATTATAACCTACTTCAAAATTAGGGCTACATTTGTACTCTCGATTTGTGATTGTTTGACAATTTGTGGTCCTACGCAGAAAAACAGAAAACTGGTGTGTGGTGTGTGTGGTTTAAACTTTAAAATTACACCCTTACCATCATTGTTCACAGATTTGTTTAAGTGTACATATTTAAATTTCCTTTCTTACCGTCATTGTTATACGCAGAAGGATCAGCCAAATTCAGGTCATACTCCCCATCGTACCCTATACGGTAGGAGTTGGATCTATCCGTCCGAAACCACTTTACTCTCACGTGTCCATCTATAAGACCTCTTATAACTTTACCTACACCTCCTACTCCACCATCCTGTTAATAAATATTAAGCAAATTAAAAGCTTTAATTTAATGAAACGAAGATCCCACGTAATGTAATGTTTTTTCTACTGACATTCATTTAAGTTTGATCTCTCTAAGGAAAAGCTCGCATTTGTACTTATTATTTTTCTTTTCTATAAACTAACTAACTTAATAGCTAAATAAAAACACCAAACAACCTTATCAGCACAAGACCCCCAGAAACAAATCGGCAACGAAAAATAAAATGTCTACCCACGTAGTGTCCGCATCTAACTTAATAGCTATTAGAAAATTGATCTAAGCTTAAACAGCTGAACAAAATATTCATGATTCGTAAAATGTAACAAAAACAAAAAGAAAGGCATAAGGTGAGGTTCGAATCCACAACCTGCATTGCACTAAGTACACGTATCAAGATCTGATACGTCTATCCACTAGGCTACGGATACCGTAATTTTCAAAGTGAAATTATTATATACAATATTAAATGAAACTAATATTACTCAGGTTCTACAAGACATATTACTTTATTTCTTTAAGTGTGCGAGTCACTACGCCTTGCCATTCTATTTTGTTTTGAAATTCTATATGCAGTTTTGCAACTCACCGTATATTAACTTACTCTAACAATTTACAATTACATGTTTTATTTCTCTCCTCCAATCCTTGATTAAAGTAAGAAAGTTTGGTGTAGCAAGCTATAGTTTTAGCTATTGTTTATTCATCCACGTAGAATTTGGTTATAGTAATTCTAACAGAAACTGAATTTTCTGAAACAATGAGTCATATGATAAATAGCGTATATCCTTCTCCATCTCTGTTTCTATTTCTTTGTCAAATTTAAGTTCAATTGAAGTTAATCAGTTTTTACGAGACAAATATACGATTAGTTGGATGGACTGAAGAAATATAAAATACTTTTTTCTACTACCTGCAATAAACGTTCCAAAGCTCCATACATACTTAGTTTCGAAAATCGAACTTTTTGAGACCCCAGTGCGAAATAACTTCCAGGTCAGTTCGAAAAACCATATGAAATTAAATATGACGACGTAGAAGGAAAATATAACATCGCCAGCGGGCGGCAGACACAAGTAGTCCGGCGAAAATGATGCTGGCCGCATCGTGCCACGCCGCATCGCATGGCCTTTGATTCTAATAAAATATAGTTTTTAATTATTTTGATCATTCGTTCTTATAAAATATAGTTTTTAATTAATAAATATCTACTTTTTTTTCAATACAATATTGGACTTTCAGGTAGTAGAAATAGTAACGTTCGTACCGAGTATAAAATGGCTTTACTTACCCTCGGAAAAAAAGCTTATGACGTTCGCCTTCACCTCAACTAGCGTCATTTTGTACTCGGTACGAATAAGTATTTCAATTAAGAGTTCTGTGACGGAATTTTTTTTTATTGCCAAAAAAATTTTATCGCTTTGTAACGGTGCATACAATACACTTTATTTTTGATTAAAAAAAAAATAGAGCCAGATAAGGACCAATATTATCTTTATCCGGTTCGAGAGTATTCACGGGAATAATATTTTGGACTCTATATAATAATATGAAAATTAAAAGGTAAAACAGTCGTAATCTATATGTAACTATATATTTTAAAGTTTTCACAACTATATTTTACCTTTTTTGTCTAAATTACTTGAGGCAGTGGTGCATCAGCAACTATCCAATCACGTATGTAAAAATCAGTCGCTATCCTCTTTTGAGTCTGGTTTTCGTTCAGGACACAGCACTTGCATCGCGCTGCTAAAAGTAACCCAGGACATTCGTGACGGTATGGAAGATAAATTAGTTACCATACTAGTACTCATTGATTTTTCCAATGCTATTGAAAGCATTTGATCATGAAATTTTAATAAGTATCTTACTCCATCTAAATATTTCTTCCAAAGAATAAAGATGGTTTTCATCGTATTTGCGAGGACGCCAACAAGCTGTTCGTATTAACAGACAGTTTTCTAATTGGTTTAATCTTGATTCCGGCGTTCTTCAGGGTGGAATATTATGACCACTTTTATTCTCAATTTTTATCAACTTACTTTCTGTAAATATCAACTGTCCTTACCATTTCTATGCAGATGACTTGCAGTTGTTTGTGCAAACCAGAGTTGAAGACGTAGCAGTGGAAAAAATGTATAATGAACTGATTAATATTAATGATTGGTCTGAGCGCTTTGGTATAAAGATTACAACAAGAACAAGTGTCAGGCTCTTCTTGTATTGTAGGCAGTACCCGACAATTTAGTAAATTTAACATAACCTCTGTGCCCCCAGTTCTATTAAATAACACCATTATTCCTTTCTCTGATAGTGTCAAAGATCTTGGTCTGCACATTGATACTGGTTTTAATTGGACAGCACAAGTTAGTGAAATTAGTCGGAAAGTTACCGGTACGCTACAATTTCTTTACAGATTTCGCAATTCCCTTCCTTGTAATACCAAAATCTTATTAGTACAAGCGTTAATATTGCCTCTCCTTGAGTATTGTGATATGTGTTTTCCTGACTTAACCTCTGATCTCTTAAATAAACTGGACCGACTTATTAACAGCTGTTCCGGTATATCTTCGGTCTACGCAAGTATGACCATATCACTAATTTTCGCAAACAGCTTAAATGGTTGCCAGTTCGCCAACGCAGGAGTGTTAGGATTCTCTGAGTCCTTTACTCTATTCTACATGATCCTAGCTATCCAGACTACTTAAAATCACGATTTCATTTTCTCGCCAATAACCATGAGCTCTCGCTTTGTTCTTCTCACAACCTTCTTCTTTCTACTCCACAACACCGCTCTGCGTATGTATCTAATTCTTTTAAACTTCAAGCTACAAGCTCTGGAACGCACTTCATAAGGACATCCGCAATGCGCAAAGTAAACATAATTTTAAAATAAAGGTAAAGAAATACTTACTGAAGTAGGTGGCAGAGTGAAATTTCATTCTTCTCTGTTATTTTTATTTATATTGTGACAAATTGTGTATATATGTATTATGTATGTATTTAAATATGTATGTATATTTATTTACATATTTTACCCATATATATTTTTGAAAATATAAGATATATATATTTTTTTTATTATCATGTACATATTAGTATTTTTGTTCTTTAGTATGTTCTGATAAGTTATAAGTTAATGTAAAATTATTTTACTTCTACGTACCGCCAATAATTTATCTGCTTGGCTCTATGGTTGATGGTAGAGAATGCCGTGTGGCATTAAGTCCGCCATTGTACACTAGTTTGTGCAGTAAGTTTAAATAAATAAAAAAAAAAATGACCGCAAGAGGAAAATGTTGCAATATGTATACATAATACATACATACAAACAAAAATAAATAAATAGATATAAACATTTATTAATATAGTTCAAGGTTAATGGAACAGGAAACATTATAAACCAATATTATAAAATATTTTAGGCTAATTGGCTCAAAATATTTTAAGATAAACTTAAAACAAAAATGAATTTGACTCTATTACTCCACATATACCTACTTTGCATTTTAAACATTTTTAATAAAATATTGATTGATTTGTTTGAAAAAAAATAAGAAAGTCTACCGGAAAGGATATGCGAAGTTAAGCAACATCGGCTGTGGGTGACGTAGTGATACTTCGATGGGTGACCGCCTAGTTTTTCTGAGCTTCTCCGTGATTCGGTGGTCACGTAAACTCGTAGGTTCTGGCTGTCATATGACAGCAGACGTCAAACCAAGTCAGAGGCCTTGAGGGCGGCTTCAAAACTTTGACAGTCGAGTGGATATTAGCTCGAAAGCATCTGCCAGCCACCTGCAAGCCAGCGTGGTGGACTTTGGCCTATGCCTTTTTGCTTCAAGGAGAGGCTTAAGCCCCTACAGTGGGGTGCTTAACGGCCGAGGCGATCAGGGCCACATTTAGGTTGGTTCTGACGTAAAGACTCATTACAAGACTGGGCAACTTTTGAAAGTCAATTAATTTAAGATTTTCGATTATGATTACAAGCTCATAAAATCCCCAGAAAACAGACACCAAATGATTGGATAATTTTTTATTTTTCTGCAATGGAATCTTTGTTACCTAAACTTAGCGCAGAATCTTACAAACTTGAGATTTTACGTCGTTATCTTAGCCTTATTATTAACTTTCTTATTATTTACTTTGTTGATAATAATATTCGTTATTATAAACAAACGAGAGAATATTTGCTAGTTACTTGTCTGTTAAGTGCTTGTAAAACCTGTGGGTATCACAGTTGTGTCACAGTTTTAATTCAAGCACAATCTAATATATTAATGGATTAGAATGGATTTAAAAGCGCAATGTTATCCATTAATTGATCCGATCGGAACCATTACCATATTAAGCACTATTGGTGTATTAAGTCCAAATTCGAAAAAGAGAATTGTTTTTAAAAATAGCGGTAGCGTTTAGTGAATTACGTAACCTCTTTTCATCTTATATACTACCCATTATGTGTAGTGCTAGTGACATCTTTCTGAAGATGCATACAAGGGCGGATCCAAAACAAAAGTTTAGGGGGGGTCATCATAACATCTGAAGGTATTTTTTGAACTTTGAATTTGCAAATTTATATGTAATAAATTTCTATAATTTTATTTTTCCTACGTTTTTTAAAATTTATATGTAATAAAAAAAAATACAATTCATTTCTTCCTCGGATGTCCTTAGGCGCCTTTCAATAGACGCAAATACGTGGGGGGGTTCATTAAATCAGCGAGGATGAGGTGGAAACTCTTTAGAACCAAAAATAATAAATACTAGCTGGTAAAGCTAGAATACGAGAAAGTCCTTAACTCCTTCGAAACCTGGACCGTGCTAGATTCTCTGCAGCGATGTCATATAGACTGGCGATACATTGAGGGGCTGTGATATCTTTACAACACTACTACGATGACTGTCCAGTTCCAGGATCACCAGAAAAGTGCCATCCCACTGCGTAGAGCTTTAAGACAGGGGGACGTCATATCCCTGAACCAATGCGCTGGGAGATGTATTCAAAACCTTGTACTGGTCTGGACGGAGCATAAACATAAACGGCAAATACATTGCACACCTAAGGTTTGCCGACGACGTGAGCCTTTGCATGAATTTGAATAAGACAAAAGTCATGTTTAACCAACACGTCATGCCAATGCCAGTATACGTTGCTGGGTCCTTGCTCAAAATAAAATAAGATTATGTGTACCTTGAACAGAAAATCCAACTGGGCCGAAAAAATTTGAAAAGGCAGCCGATGGAGGATCCAGCTAAGGTGGGTAGCATTTAGTGAGCTTCGTCTTAACGTCGCCTATACCGCAGAGTCTGAAGACGAAAGTCTTTGACCAGCGCGTCCTACCCGTCATGACTTACGCCACCGAAACATGGATACTAACAGTCTCACAGCGCGCAATGGAGCGAGCTATGCTCGAAGTGTCTTTAAGGGATCGAATCAGAAATAAGGACATCCGTAAGAGAACTAAAGTAGAGATAGCTTACAGAATTAGCAAGCTGAAGTGGCAGTGGGCTGGCCACGTCTGTCGGAGGACCGATAGCCGATGGAGCAAACGTGTCCTAGAGTGAAGACCGCGTATGGCTCGGTGGACCGTCGACCTTAAAAGGGTGGCTTATGGTGGCTGGATGCGGAAGGCAAAGAAACGGGAGACATGGCAATGGAAATAGCCAATATGTGCTGATATAATGAAAGTATTGATTATATTTAAAAAAAATGAATTATGTTTTGTTTTTTAGAAATGGAAGTTTTTTTTTGCAGTTTGTCTGAACTTGTTGTCGAAAATGGTTTTTTTTTGTGTGTGGTTAAAAAGTATCTGTGCTTGAAAAATTGCAGTACGGAACAAATTAATATTACAGGATACTTAAGGTGAAAATGCTCTTCTGTATTTTACAGTTTCACGTTGGTTCGTCGGACTTAAACGTAACCAAATACGACCCGGTCCGGGTCGGTCAACAACGGTAGTAACCTAAAAATAGTTGAAATTTTTTTTGTAATAGCTCGTCGTGTCACAGTACGTTTTACTATTTAAATACGTTTTAATTTTTACCCGACCTTGCCGCCAGTAATTTTTATCTTTTTCCAAGGCTAAGGGATTATTTAAAAATACAGGGATTCGAAGATAATTAAAACGTAGTGGGTGCAAAACAGGAATTTTTAGGTGTGTTTGAATTTTTAGATTTTTATGATTATATGATGACTAAGAAATTTCAAGTGTATTATGCCAAAAGGCGTCTTTATCGAAATATGAAATTAAATTTAATAAAAGTTACCTGCAAATAACGTATTCTCTCCTTTTATTGAGCATCCTACGTATAGTACTCTAGACAGTGGGTATAAATTTGGACCTTTTAGGATCGAAACTTGGTGCCAATAAAATTGATAAAAACATCTCTTAGTTTAGTTGTATTATTTTATTAATGTTTAATTTGAAGAAAAAACTTAAAACAAAAGTTAAAAATTAGAACAGCAATTTGTAATATATTTCATGATTTGAAAAATTAAAATAAAACATTTTTTAAGTGTTACTTTTTCACAATATGTTAATATTGAAGGAAAACCGCTCTAACGAATAAATATCTTAAATTCTGCTCTGCATGCGTCTGATGTCCCTAAAAGAATTCATTCAATAAATGATTAAACTTATTGCAAATTCAAATAGTTTATTTCTGAAATATTGAAGACAAAACTTTTAAGGCACTCTTATTTAATTCAATACAGAGAATTTCTTAAATACTTCTAACACTTCCTGCATAGTTTGTATTCTTCTATCAGCAGGTACATTACACATTTCTTTTTCTGCCAATAATCCAAATAATCTGTTGCATTCTTAAACAAAACAATTTCCAGGTACAGGTTTAGTGCTGGAAGGGAGGGTTCATATTCTAGGTGAAATTCATGACTTCAGGCGTGGAATTGGTATATTGACCTGCGTACAAATTATTTAATGTATTAATTAGCTTAAATTACAAAATACAAAAGCTAAAATATTTGAAGAATTGAGTTCCGTTGAAATCAAAACAGAAAGCAATAAAAACTTTTTAACAAAAAAAAACCGGTTGGGCTTCAAAAAATGCACTAAAAAGGTAAATATAATTACTTATTTCAAAAAAACTGATCTGAATTACAGTTTGAAGTTTGAAGTTGGTTTCATGCAAGTGAAGTGTGTTATAAACTGTTAGGTATATAGACTATAGACACCAAATTGAAACTGTAATTATTTTTAAACTTGTGTTATTTTTACCTTTTCAGTGCATCTTTTTGAAGCCGGAGGTGAAAAAAATTTTTTTTTTTATCAACGAGTGACGAATTGATTTTTTCGTACACTAAAAACATCCATACTAGTAACGAAATTTTATACAATCATCAAGATAAAAGGCATTTCACCAGTTCCAAATTAACGCCAATTTTTTTTTTAAGTTTTAAATTCACTACATTAATATGGGACCACCTCTTAAAGAAATTTTAAATAAATCCGTTATATGAAATGTGAAAAAAAATACAAACCTCCTCCTTTTTTGAAGTTGGTTAAAAGCAAAACAAATTTTTGCTATAACGATATTCACTTACTGCCTGCCATCGTGAGTGTAGTAAATTCATATTCTGCAACGTTAAAGCCAGCGCTGTTGTGCGCTGTTACCCTCAGCACATACCATGTTGCTGGTTCCAGGTCTGGAAAATGTACAAAGAACAGTTATTTCGGAGTAATATGTAAAAACTAATCTTCTACTTTCATATTTTCTGTTAAAATTATTAAGAGTAGATAGTATATCTTTTCTAAAATCGTTTTAGCTAAGATCACATACCTAGTACAACGAAGTTTCCATCATGTTTCACTGCGTTGGAGATTTGATTCCATTCTGCAGCTCCTCTGTAAAGTAATTAGGATTTTATTTCTATTGTATAAAATGGACGTATTTTTATTACAAATTAGATACTTATTGTGGCCGCTGTAAAGAAATCGTGATTTTGTTTCTTTTGTATACAATAGACATTTTTTAATTTTTTAATATTAGATACTCCTTCCGAGGTCTTATTAACATGGATAAAATTGGTGAATTGTAAAGTTGTATCGAATTGGGTTTGTGCCCGGTGCGTTGATCGGTCACACATTTGTGGTACGGAATGTCATCGGTGAACGTGGATGATTTGAGCCTAGTTCTCTGACCATACCTATATTCCCTTTTTTAATTCCATCAGAAATATGTTAATGTCCCGATGGCAATTTATATAACATATATTATTTGCAGAAAATCTTGCGTGGGTGAGTTTTTTCTTAAATTCACAACACTGGCTTTTTTGGTGAAGAAAAATATTACAAGGTAACCTGCATACGTCAAAATACGTACTGGGCCCGCATGATGGACTATGACCTAAATCGCCCTGTAAGGGGTAGACCGTGCTCTAAATTTGAAGACGTATGAGGCTGGCAAGGACAAAAAAATTATAGAAAAAATACACCGAATTGTAATCAACAAAAGGTGTAGTAAATAAGAATAGTAAGGTGTACGTAGATAAAACTAAAGGATTCGTTGACTGACTTCTTCTTGTTTTCAACTACGAAGTAGCTCATGGGGCAGCCGCCGTCGAGCCATTGTTTGAGGTGCAGCGTGACGGAGATGCTGCCCACCTCGATGAAGTCGTCGGCGCGGGGGACAGGTGGTTTGGATCCGCGGGTGCGCGTGATCACTACGTCAGATGCTTCGCCTGTGCCGACCCTGTTTGCAATAATATGGTTAGTTTCTATTTCCTGTTTTAGTAAGTACTAAATTAAGTTTTGTGTGCTATCAAAAATACGCACTCCTTTAGGGTATTGTTAGAATTACTCTAAACAATAATTTGAAAAATAGGATCACTTTCATTGCCGCGAAGATTTTAGTGTCATATAAAAGAATTAGAGCTCCATATCAGAAGGTTTCATGCGGTGGTGCTCTGGTCTGAAGTTCTAACTGTGTCGTCTCTGCATGTCCATTAGTGTACTTGTCACATTCTTTTGATCCTAAAAAGACAGTAATTAAAATAAAAACTTAAGTTTGAAAATACTCCAATTTACAATTATTCGCTTACCCATTGTATGCCGTGACATAGATTTGATATCTAGAACCGCAGAAGAGATTTTCTAAGGTGTAAGTCTCGGTCTTGCTTGGAATCTGCGTAAAAATTTTTTTACGTTAAGGCGGCTGCTAATACTATAAGTAGTTTAACAGTGAAATGATTCTATAACTAGTTGATCCGGCGAAAGTTGTTTCTTTTTTTAAAACAACTGCCTCACCAACCTATTGTGAAAGGGTTGTACTAATTGCGAAACCTTCCCCGGCGTGTGAATAACAATTTACCAAAATTTCATTACAATCGGTTTACCCATATTGCGCTAGTTATAGATATTATTAGGTAAAGAAATCTAATTGCTTTACCTGTACAGTTTCCCAGTCTCCGAACTCCGGTTTGTGGTGGATAGTGTATCCGGTGGCTGGGGACTGCGCTACGTCCTCGGAGGGTTTCAGTCGCAGAGTAAGTGACGAAACTGACGATGAAGAGATGAACAGCTGAGGCGGTAATGGAGGAGCTAATAGGACAAATTAATATATTGCTACTTATTCTAACAAAATCTGAAGCTATACTTGGTAAAAGGCGCTGTCGGCATTGCTAGAACTTCAAAAGCAAAAATGACAAGCACTCTTAGTAGGATAAGAGTAATATTAAATAGGATTGAGTTAGTAATTTTTATTATAGCACCTTTATCTTGCTAAATAAGTTACCTAAGATATCTTGCTAACTAAGTTACCTAAGACAGAGAGCAAATGCGTGACGGTGGCTGTTCCGGATTGGTTGTCAACGTGGCATGTGTATTCGCCCGCGTCCTCACGTGCGACGCCCGCGATCTGAAGCCAACCATCGGGTAGCTGACGGATGCGTTCTGACGCCTTCAACGGATGACCATTTACCTAATACACCATAAAACAAATAAGTATACATTACTGTAATTATTAGCGCAAGCGAACATATTATTGTGATTCTCCCCCTATTTGCCTAGTAAAAAAAAGAAGAGTAGTTACTCTATACTCTACTCTTCTTATATCGAATGTTATTAAGTGGATAAGTGACTTAAAGAATCCACTTCTGGACAAAAAAATTCAAAATGTTGATCACATTTATCTGTTACTTTTGTTGTATATAGAAAATTTATCCTTTATTCTATATTAAATAAAGTGGTAAAGAACGTCATAACCTTCCACAAAATGTGGGCAGAGGGTACGCCGACGGCAAAGCAGGGAAGCTTTACATCTTCTTTGTACGTCGCAGTAAAGAATTCGCCGGACGAAGCAATCATAGCAGGAACTAAAGGACATAAAATTCAGTTTCAAACGTAAGTTATGAGTTACGTCATCTGGTGATTACAAATACTTAAAACCAAATTACCCAAATGTTAAAGTGGATGATCACCTTTCGAGATTAGACATGTCACTTTAGTAGCCTGTCCAGTGAACAAGTGTGTCTGTTTATTGTATATAAATATTTTTATTTTTATATTTTACATCACGAATTTAATAAGGTTGTCAGTATCGTAAAAACTTAAAGTAATTTCTGATGTATGTAATTATAAATATAAATATCCATTAAAAATTATGTCAAATAAAATCACATTTTATCTTCTCTTTAAGTTAGAAGGAATCTAATCAACCTAAATATCTTTAAGTTAGGAGGAATTTAATCAATCTAAACATCTGTAAGTAAAGAGGCATCTAATCAACCTAAATATCTGTAAGTGCGGAGGAACCTACTCCTCGTAACTACTTACCATCAGGCGCACCGTAGGCTTGTTTGCCACCTTAGTGGTATAAAAAAAAAAATATAATATAATATACAGGATGAAAACGCTAAGTGATCTTCTCGATTATTACTAAACCATACACGATATCGAAATAGTAATTATTGATTCTGAAAGAATGAATAAATAAGAGCCAATGGTATTATAAAATAAACTAGATCTATCCGAAAGTTTTATCTTTTCAGCTTCCATAAATTTAGTATAGTGAAATAAAGTGAGATATTTTATCATTTAGGTACGTACTTTAAATTATATTATGCACTTATTAATATCTATATCAATTATTGTGATAGTTTCCACCCAGTATTTATATGTATAAAAAAAACCCAAGATTGGTGCTCTAAAAAGGTTAAAAAAAATACTAATTTCCAAAAATGTGATCTCAATTACAGTTTAAAGTTGGTTTCGTGCAAGTGAAGTATGTTATAAACTGTTAGGTACATACTCGTATAAACCAAATTCAAACTGTTATTCAGATCAGATTTTTGGATATTACTAATTATATTTACCTTTTTAGATGCACTTTTCGGAAACGTTTGTTTTTTTTTATTAAAAGGTTTATATTTTTTACTTTTTAGTGACGAATTACTCTTTTCGTACACTAAAAACTTCCACATTAGTAACAAAATGTCATACAATCATCAACATAAAAGACGTTTCACAAGTTCCAAATTAACACCAAATATTTTGTTGACCAGAAGTTTGAGTTTTAAATTAATATGGGACCTCCTAAGAAGTATACCTTTTAATATAAAAAAAGAATTTTGCAAATCCTATATATTATATATGAAGGAATATGTATATGAAGGAATTATGCCCGAACATACTTAAAAAAATATATAAACGTCCGAATTGAGTACCTTCTACTTTTTTAAAGTCGGTTAAAAATAGTTGTAGAGAAGAAACGATCCGCTGGTTTATTATGTCTGTAAAACTTTGTTGGTTTGCGATTAAAAAAAAATATTTTCTAGTCTTACACGCGAACAACTTTTTTGGTTCTCGACGTTTCGGCCAGGTTGAAAATAATGTAATGTAAATAAAAATAACGTCTGCAAAGCGCAATAGTGGTAGAATGACAAACCAGGACAAAACCCACTTTGCCTGTACTTAAACGAAGTAAATGAAGAAAGTCAGGATTAAGTAATTTTTTCAATTTATAATTTTCTAAAAAATTAGTTCGGTAGCAAGTACCGTACGAACAACCTCTCTTGAGAATATTTTTTTTTATATTTGAGGATTTATAAATGAAGATTGTTATTGCGTTTTAAAAAAATGAGTTTTTAGCGATAAAAAATAAACTGCTATACCGATTTTGCTAACACCCTTTTCAGATCTAAGTCATGACATGATATGGGTACGAGAGAATTTGGTTCATTGTTTTTTTAGATATCGAGGGGCAAAAAAAAGGTAACATACATACACATACACAGATATAGACACTCTAAAAATGATGGCTAACTATTCTCCAGATCTTAAAACGTAAAAAAAACGCAAATTTAGCGTTTCCGATTTTTGGACCTATTATAATAACTTCTCTCATTACCGCAAAAACATTTTGTTGAATCAAATATAAATCTGATTAGTAGATAATTTGTTCAATGTAAGTATCTATATCTATCTATGAAAATCACGTTTGGTGAATAGGAGCCCTCTTAAATATTTATTTTATTCTTTTTTTTAGTATTTAATGTTATATCGGCAACAGAAATACATCATCTGTAAAAAAATTGTCTGTCTAACCATCGGGTAGCTGACGGATGCGTTCTGACGCCTTCAACGGACTACTATCACGGTTCATGAGATACAGCCTGATGACAGACGGACGGACAGCGAAGTCTTAGTAATAGGGTCCCATTTTGTACCCTTTGGGTACGGAACCCTAACAGAGACAAAAGTAATATGTACTTCATGTTAATCAGAGATGCTGTTTTATTACTTTTGGGACTAACGACGCTTTAAGAACTGATCTTTTTGTAACTATATGAATGTATACTTGTCGTCACGACTTGAACCCCCCGAAGAGGTAACCCTGCAGCTGAACACACACCCACATCATGATATGGGGGCAGCCTCTTTTTACCAACCATCTTAGTCCTGCGTGACAGATGGTAAGCCCATCGCCACAACCAAAGACGTAATGTTAGACTGACTGCCAATGATTCGAAAAATGTATGAAAAACCATATCAACTACTTTTCGGGAAAGCGGGGCGGGGGTAGCACTTAAAGTTATACCATTTTTTATTTTTTAACCAATAGCGAACTAGTTCCGAATTCGTGACCAATCAGAGCGCTGCCGCAGTAGTAATAAATCTTCTGTTGTGTAAAGATTACCTTCCGTGTATACTTCAGTCCCTTCTGTAGTGTCAGTTTCTGTAGTGTCGGTTACAACCTTATCTGCTGTAATAAATAAATTAAAGTCAAATTGTTATTATTGTGAAAAGTTAAACTGTAGTTCACATTTATACATTTGCACTTAAATTTTTTTTGAAATCAAAAACATTATCATTGCTCTGAAACTGGTTTTTACAAAAACAGTTTGATGTCCTTATAATACTTTAAGAATATTATAAAAAAAATAATTCAGCGTTGGCTTAAATGAATTAAACTGGTTCCATAATACAATAATTTGGGTAAATTCCTTGGCTTACTGATACTCTACTACAGATTAAACAAGTCCTCGGCAGATCGGTCGAACAATATCGCTTTGATGAATTATTTGTGATAAGGTTATTATTATGGTCATAGTACAGAAACCATTTGTAAGAAAAACTAGAATCCTGTAAAACTTTTGAACTATAAAATTTGATAGAAAACTGGCACACTACAGACCTAGGTATTTATTACTAGAACATGTTTTTAAAATTTCGTAGTGTTTGATCAGAAAGAGTCAAAAATAAGTAAGAAATTCGTTTGTATGAAGCTCGCGGAAAGTCGCTCCGAATCGTATTCTCTTAAAGCCTGAAGTTCCGTAAAGTTAAACATAAAGTAATCTTATTTTATTTTGGCCTAGATAAGTTATTCTGTTATGTTTAAGAACCTTTGTATGAGATTAGAATGGCCTTGAAACAGCTTAAGAACAATAAGGCGGCGGGCGATGACGGAATTACGTCAGAGCTTCTGAAAGCGGGTGGAACACCGATACTTGAAGTCCTTTAGAGGCTCTTTGATTCTGTTTTTCTCGAAGGCACTACGCCAGAAGCTTGGAGCAGAAGCGCAGTCATACTTTTCTGCAAAAAAGGAGACCTCACCTCATTGAAGAACTATAGACCCATTTCGCTTCTGAGCCATGTCTATAAGCTGTTTTCCAGTGTCACAGTTTGACAAATTCCAGCCTGTTCGGGAACAAGCCATACCATACCATGGACCACATACATACGCTGCGCCAGATTATACAGAAGACAGAGGAGTATAATCGGCCTCTTTGCGTAGCGTTCGTGGACTATGAAAAAGCCTTCGATTCTTTAATAGAACGTTTTACAAGATTTTGGAAAAAACACAGATATAGGTATTTGGCTTGGGATTATGACTAAGAAATTTCACAGTGATTGATCAGTAAATGTCAAAAACAAATGAGAAATTCGTTTGTATGAAGCCCGCCGCCCCGCGAAATGTATCCTCTTAAGAGTTTTTTTATAAAGGTAATTTCCCATGGTATAATTCAATTTTCAGTGTATAAATTAAGTCCAAATTAATAATAAAAAACACATATATATTAGCATAAAACATAATTAAATCAAAAAAATTGAATTTATTTTTATTACGGTGCATAAATTTACCTGAAATTACATTCTAATATTCCCTTAAATCAAATCCGGAGGCTTTTGTTAGCAAATTTTGCTATACAAATTATATTATTCGAGTTATTAATATTTAAGGTTTTGGCCCATACTACGTTCTAATTTTACGTTGTATGCAGAATACGGCTGGCTTTATGTCCCTTCTTAACAATAAAATGAAGTATTACCATATTAATTTGTATAATAATAGTATAATAACCATTAATAAAAATGGGATAATTACCTGCGAGCAGCAGCACAATGGCTAAACACAACAGACGAGTCACCATGGCGGTAGTCTTCATAGGGTTTGATTGAAATATAAAATGATTTCCGGAACGGTTCCCTAAAGAGGGAAGGAATAAAACACGGTAAATGAATATTTTTAGTATATAATGGTTAATTACGTTAATTAGTTAGTTTGAGATAGTATAAGGTAAACCAAAAACATGCAGCTGTTATGACCTAATACGTAACCTATACATATATCCTACACCTATCACTTAGTTTATTATTTTACACAAAATATAGGTTTGAAATAGTTTATTCTGTTAATTAGTAGGTATAAGATAAGTAACAAACAATTTGACCATTAAATTGTGAAATAATTTTAGCTCACGCTTTGTGAATAAAATGGCGAAAATCAAATTGTCTTACAAGTCCAGGGTAAATTAATTGACTTCAGACAAATACAAAACTATGCGTGGTGCTAGTTATCTTCCGTCTGTTTCGAGTGAAAATAGCAGCCAACAGTACTCATGACTATACACTGAGAAACAGATCAAGAGAGAGTACGTACGTAAATATGAGGCTTGGTCACTCTTACCGCACCTTGCTACCTTTTGCCACTGTGTCTTGTACTTCAAACGAACGAGAGCCAGTGAAGCATCGTCATCTTCATGGTTAAGGGACACCATGCTTCACCCACGCATGCTGGGACATACCAACTCCAAACAACTTACAAGGAAGCAAGCCTCTCCCGACTACGGTGTAAAAAAAAGGATTAAATATTTTTTAATATCATTATTTACTTACAGAAACGACACAAAACATCCGCGACTGATTTCGAAGCCATGCAAGCTACTTAATTTTTACGGATTATTTTGCGACTGCACGCACATAAGCGCTAATATCTTCAGAGAGAAGTCGCCAAAGTCGAGGAAAAAAAATCTAAAATCAAACTCCCGGTATATGGCAATTCATAAAAACTATTTGATTTGGTATAGCTAGATGTTTAGGGTTCCGTACCCAAAGGGTGTCAATGGTACCCTATTACTAAGCCTCCACTATCTGTCTGTCGTTTTGTTTGCTCATTTGCCTGTCTGTTTCACTGTCCGACCATGAAAAGGCTCTATCTTTTAGACAAAGATTTTTTTTACAGGATATGGATATATTTAATATAAAGTCAACTCCCAGTGACTAAAAAGTCCTAGTACATCAATCTTATAAACACAAAATCTTCATAGAAGTAAAAAATACAATATCTACATAATTGCTACACTGTCACTTATTAAATGTCTCCATACTGACAATATTTTTTAAAGATTACAAAAGAAAATACTAGTGATTGATGAACAAATCAAGTTTCAACATATTCGTAAATTTTCACAAGTCATTTGCTTGACATAAGATCCAATTTCTTGATAATAAATTTTACTTTTAGTTGTTTGTTGTCGCTCACTGTGTTTCTTCACTGATGTCCAAATCCACTTACAATCCAATCCATTGCGCGGTCAGTATTGTCGCTGATGTCACTGCTCCGGGGTTGTCGGTCTCCAAATTCTTCCAACTCCAAACTCCACTGCAAGCAATGGAAACACACCCTCGACGACTAACCACCGCCACTGGGTGCTAGGACTTTACTGCCACAGGTCTCCAACAGAGGTCGCTACTAAATATGCGGCTCTGTAAGTACCGTGTTCAGATCCAAAATGTCTCTTTATAATTTTTGATTGTAAAATTAAATTGGATTGTGGTAGCTGTTTAAACTGTAAAATAACCGAATAACTTTACGACTTACTAGTTTACATAAATGCCAATGGTGTCATAAAAACATAACACAATTTTCAGTGACTTTACCTTAAAATTATTTACTACCTGAGTTATACATTTTATTATAGATATTAAAATAACAAAAAGAGCACCAAAATTTACAGAAAAAAATGTTTTTTTTATATCATGGTCCATTGTGTGAAATACTACCATAAATTACAAATTCATTACAGCCCATTTTTAGAACCCTAGCATATTATTTCAGTTTGCTACAAACTTTGCAACGTCAGAGTAATTACCATTCTAAAAATAACGTAGGCGTATTTTTTGGTAAGTTTTTTTTTTTCCGAAATGAGCACAAGTAGCAGGAGAGTGATTCTCAGAGATCACCTGTTCTCTCACTTCGGTTGGTATGACTTCTTTCCAGTCATATTCAGAGCATAAAATAGAGCTAGTAGGACAATGTTTGTTCAATTTGCTATCCTTAATTAGGTATTGAGGAGAAGTTTTCTGAATTAATAATTGTTTTTAAAAAAAACACCGTTTGCCGGGTCAGCTAGTAATATAATATTCTAGTGATTAATATTAAATGTTTTTGGTCCATACTACGTATATATTCCGCGTTGTACGCAGGATTAAAACTAGAAGCGTCTTTAGTTGAGCGTAGTTTGTATTTTGTAGTTGGTGTTATTAATCTGCCAAATAGTTACTAATTAATAAATATATGACTAAGCAGATTTTTCTAGCAAATCTACATTAATTCATTAAATAAAAGTACCTGACTATCCCATATCCAATCTTTGCCTCTAATCACCCGGACGCCAACTTTCATTAAGGCCTCTAATTCTGGTCCCGAGAGCGAAACCTTTAAGCTCTCATTTTGAGTTTATTTATTTATTTATTTAAATATATGAATTGCAACATTACAGTTCAGAAAACCAATTCGTTACAATATTATTTTCTTACATTTTATAAAAACGAAACACACAAGACAAAAATAAAAGAGAAAAAAAAAATCTTATATACGTCGTTCTAGCATGCTCTTACACTCAAACATCAATCTCGGCTCTGCTGTCACAAACAGATCACAGTGTGGTGCTGCCTCGAGTAGAGCTCGCAGTGCTGCGTGCGCGCGCGGGATCGGCGACAATCGGTACAAGTTAGTGCGGGATACAGCGACTTTAAACAACGGACGTTTGCGCATCCTCAAATATGAATCTGGTGCAAATAACTTTAATGTTCTTCCTAGCAATTTAATGTCGTCGATTTTGTTTCTTAAAATATACACAAAGAATTTGACTAAAGCCATAGATCTTCTTAATTCTAATGAGTCGAAACCTAAATGCCCCTGTAAAAATAGGGTAGGATACAAAAACGGGTAATAATAGTATTTTTTTTTATAAACACAGCGAAGAAATTTTTTTTGAACGCGTTCCATCATGAGTATATATTTATTCTCATGAGGACTCCGAACCACTGAATTCGATTCTAATACACTCCGGACAAGGGAAGTGTAAAGCGCGCATGTAGCTTCGGCTGACAAAGGAGCGGCATGGCGCAGAACAAAGCCTAACCGCTGAAATGCAATGTTAGTCACTTTGAGCACATGTTGACGGAAATTGAGCTGAGGGTCAAAGTGGACACCTAAATCATGGACCTCTTCCACTCTACGTATCAGTTGCCCGCCTATCATGTACTGGTATAACATAGGAGATTTGACATCATTTCGCACTTACTCGTGTTGAATAATAACTTATTGTTTATGCTCCATTGATGGACCGCGTCAATATCCTTCTGCAACAATTTGCAGTCACTTGCGCTTCTCATCACTTTTATCAGCTTTACGTCATCAGCAAACATCAAAACGAAAGAATTTTCTACAACTTCAGGTAAATCATTGATCAAAAGAACGAATAAGAAGGGTCCTAAATTTGATCCTTGACTTATTCCCGATCGCGTGTTATATGGTTCAGATATGTACGGTCCGTATTTCACAAACTGTTTTCTTTCACTGAGGTAACTGGAAAACAGCTTGAGCAATCCCGGAACAAAACCCATAGCACCCAGCTTCGATAGAAGAACGTCGTTATCAACTCGATCGAACGCCTTTTGGAAGTCAAGATATATGACGTCTACCTGGTTACCGGCATCTATTTCAGCTGACAGTATATCAACCATGGTCAATAAATTCGTTGCAACTGACCGTTTGGGAAGAAAAGCATGCTGTGTGCTGGTGACGTAAGGCTGACATTGGGGCAACAATTCTGCATGAAGAGCCATTTCGAACACTTTGGCGATGTCGCACAGATTAGCAACTGGACTATAGTTTTCTACCATAACTTTTGATCCGATTTTAGGAAGGGAAGGATTGTTGGCCAAAAATACGGACTGAAAATGGTCTGCAAAGGCAGCTGCTGCTTCAGCCCCACGATACTCAAGGTCGTTCTTAGTTACCAGTGGTTCAACACCTCCACGACTGCCAAGTGTGTTTATGTATTGCCAGAAAAGCATTGGTTTCTGGCGAAGGCTTAAAGACACACTAGAAACATAACTATTGTGAGCAGCGTGTATGTCAATTTTGACCTTACGACGCAAGCGCTTAAATTCAGCCAGAGCTTTGTCGTCACTGGATCGTTTCCAGCGTCGATGGCATCTAGCTTTAGTTTCAATGTCACGGATTATGCTTCTCGTGTAAAAGACAGGATAGGTACGATTACACGATCGCTTCCGTATTTTTTTTGGAATGCAAAGGTCAAATAATAAGTAAAGATAATTATTGAAGGCATTTACCACGTCGTTAACGTCATTAAGTTCGTATATAAAATTCCAATTGCTGTCCCGATTATTACAAAATAATTTATAAAAATCTGCCATAGGTTAATTCAGTCTTTTGACCTGTCGATATTTGAGGGTGCACTTCTAGTTACCTGCTTAGAGAAACTGTAACTAACGGCAATGGTAAGAGGCGGGTGATGACCATCTACATTGACCAGTTCCTCGCTCGCCGCCGCTATCCGCACGCGCACGCTATCACTTAGCTCCGGACTCGTCAACACCACGTCTAACATTCTCTCATTCATGTTTTTCACACAATTATACTGATTAAAATTACATAAGGATAAGAAATAACTAAAATAGTTTTTAATGTATTCACTACTACTATATAAATTCAAGTCACCAAAAATTAATATTCGTTCACTACAAATTTTGTTGCATAAACGCTCAACACTTTCAAACCAATTGATAAAAACTTCGTCTGTAGTATTTGGTGGTATATATACAACACACACGTAGATATGCCGACCATCCAACATGAATCTAGCGCAGAGATCCTCTCCATCCGAAGTCTCAAACTGCTGTACTCGTTCAAGGTGTATAGGCAGGCGCGCGATCAGCAGCACATCAGTTACAGCAGTTGTAAAAAGTGTTAAAAAAAGTGAGATTTATTTAGTGATTATTTATATATTCTGTGCCAATTCACGTTTGTATTATGGGAGCCCCTTATATATTTATTTTATTCTGCTTTTTAGTATTTGTGGCAACAAAAATACGTCATCTCTGAAAATGTCTAACTATCACGGTTCATTAGGTACAGTCTGGTGACAGACGGACGAACAGCGAAGTCTTAGTAATAGGGTCCCGTTTTGGAAACCCTAAAAATACCAAAATTGACCTGCTGTGTAAATTACGTTGCAACCAAGAATCGAGGTGACCTGATTTTTGGCGTAGAGGTAGTTAGAGTGACTAAGAAGGATGTAGAAATTAGCAGGGTACTTAACGTTACGTTGTAACGTTACATAGATACGGTTTTAATGTTTGGCTCTGAGATTAATGTAATGTCAGAACGGGACAAAGAATAATTTTATTCTAAGTGAGAGTGTCCACAGAACGAAAATTTTTTTTGAATGACATTGCGGGGCACCCCTTTACAAACATATAAAACCGGCGTAATGCTGATCAGTCACCACAGCCTATGGAAGCTTACAACACCAGGGGCATTAAGCTTCAGACATGCCCCTAAGGCCTGGTTTAACTAGGCAATCTCGCTAGTACATTTACTTAAATCCTTCAACGTTGGGATGTCCGAACAAAAACTGCCTCAAGAACGTCCCGAAAAACGTGCACACTGTTCAGTCACCATCGACAGCATTCTGACAGACGCGTCCTCTAATTTGTTCGCAGCTTTAATCGAGCATTGTCTACCCTTGAAAACACCTAATAACCCTTTTCTTGAAGAACCCCATTCGATTCCCGATTCGACTTTCGTGTTGTGCGGTCGTGTTCTAGAGCGTCAAGGGCTCTCATGCCGTGATGTTTTGCCTCAGCGCTGACTACCTCGAATTGTTGTTTGGATTATTGCCCACAATTCTTGGAAAATCGGCCTGAGTGTTGAGCGCTGCTCGGTTGTGTGTATTGGGTGGGAAATTGCTTCTCGGCCCGCTGTAAGTGCGCTTTCGCGCTTTTCAACGCGCCCATAACGCGAAGTTTATCGAAGCGATACTGTGTGTTTTTGTGTGTGAGTGTGTGTTCTCGTAGTCGCGTAACTACTACGCATAGTGGTGACCCTCGTTTGCCTCTTTGACTGATGCTGGTTCGCCCAGCCTGAGTCCGGCTTTAGGTTAATCGCTAGTGTAGTATTTCCGCTTCAGCGGTTCGCCACTCCGCGCATTCTCGCGTTTTAAGTATCGATTGCGTCTAGTTTGTAGAAATCCAGTTCCGAGTGCTCAAGGGCTGGTGGGTGAGATCGTATAGCTCTTTTCAGAGTTGCGGTCTACCTAACGTTTCTTATTCATAAAGGTCTCGTTGCTCGGGGGGAAACCTAACGGTGACAACGTAACCCCGGCCGTAGGAGTAGGAGTTAGGTACACACCAAGCAATCCGTAGCACTGCGGGGCGCTTGGCCACACTTAGGTATTCTTGCTCCTCGCCAGCAATGGTGGGGAGTCACTAGGTACACACCAACTACACTTCGGTCACTCCCGCGATGGCCGAAGTACTCAAAGGCATGTCCCGGGGCCAGATAGGGGAGATCATCAATGTTTGTCTTTGTGATCACTCAGATCTGGTCCAAGCCTGCTCTTCCCAGGCTGTGGCTGCCCTCACAGCGTATGACAAGTCCGTGCCCTCTCTGTGTTCGCCGCCGCTCTCCCCGCACTCGCGTAAACCCAAACCCAAAGGGTAAATCGCGCCCCCCGCCCCCCGCCAACAGGCTCCGCTCGTGCCTGCTCCCCTCCCTGCTGTCAACGCCTGGAGCCATCCTCCAGCGCTAATTGACGCAACAAAAGCTAAAGAAACAGACAAACTTCTGTCTGCTTTCCCTGGGCCCGTCTCAGTCATGGGTATTCCCTACCCCGCCCCTCTCATGTCCCGGGACACCCCGTGTCCAGCGCCCATGCGAAGTGCTCCCGCATCTCTCGCGCAAACGCGCCTTGCCCCCCCGCGCCCCTCTCTCGCGCTGCCCCGCAACGCCGCTCAGACGGCCGAGCAGCAGCACTTCGGCGTTCTCGCCGAGATTTCTTGGGCCTGTGACCCAGCCTACTTTGAGGTCGTGTACGCCGAATACGTACAGATCCGCGATCTCAATCAAATGCTCAGCTTCATGGCTAAGCATCGCGACTTCTTCTGATAATATGTTGACCATGTGATTTTATTTTCTTATGATAATATGGTTGACAAGAATCGTGTTCCTAAAAACACATTAATTATTAAACTAAATAGGACTAAAACAATAAGACGCTTGAAGAAAAAAATAATTAATTTTAATTGAGTTTACAAAGATACCACAAACAAGGCAAATATAATCGTGCATCTGAGTACGTAGTTTTTCAAGAGTATGTCGAACTGATATCTCTTCATTTATAATTTCTAATTGAACGTGCCGTATTGCGTCATCTCTGAATACGATGCACGCCTGCGTTTGTTAAAAATTTTAAGGACTTTGATTTTCAAAAGTCTTATTTGTGTTTCATTATCGAATTTTTGTAAGACATGGAGGAGTCTTAATATAGTTACAGTATTCTTATTTAAATAAAGATTAATTTTCGAATTTCAGCTTTCTACTATGTTATTTGTCCGATGCCGTTCGCCAGAAACGCTAAGATATCGGCGAAATTTACTTTTTATCTAAAAGTTTTCTATGTATTTGAAGAAAGTGACATATTTGACAGTGCTTGATTAAATTTTATTTTGACAATAACGGCAATGCAGAACAAAGGGAAACGATTCGTCGCTCTACCCTAGTTTTTGTAAGATTTAAAATTTTGGCTGTTCGCCACATGCATCGCGTCCAGTGGCAATAACACCCTATTATTGTTCTGTTTGGATTAATCCTAGTAATGGCATTCAGGGCCGCCATTTTGTAATTGCAGTGTAATTTCACCGGCTTCCAATTTAATGCGGACTTCATTAACTGAAACCCCGTTGTTTACCTCTAAGTACAAATATTAAAGGGATCACGTTTGTGGTTTCAGCCGAGCTGCCTACTTCACCATGCACGGTGAATAATTAATAAAAGGGCTTAGGGCAACTCTTATATGTTGCGGCAAAAGAAATTCTTTTACAAACGGTACTAATTTTCTAATTTCTTTTGAACAAAACGTAATGAATTGATTTCCTTCGTAGTAATATTCCTATAAAATAAAGTCTAAAAACTTTTTAGGCACTTCAACATCCTCCGGTTTAGTACTTATACCTTTTTTTACCCGTAAGCTACGATTATAATCTAGCTCTAGCTCATTATAATCCATGTTGAAGATTCTTTACCTCGGGTAAACTTGTAACGAAGTCAATACCGTCATCTTTTAGTTTTTCAACTGCATCTTTATACAATTTTGGTATTGGTTCATCAGATTTTTGGACATACCTATTTAAACAAGCCATCGCCATATCAACTTTATTTTGAATATAGTCAGTACTGCAAGTTGTATGAGGACGCTCTCGAATGACACGTTCCTTCTGTAAGCAATAAGCATAAGTTTGGAACCATGAGCAAGGGAAGGGACCTTGCTACTGATGCTAAATAGTGAAAAAGTACCTCTACAGTTACAAATCCAGTACATCTTAGTTTTTTGTAGTTAGAACTTCGCCAAAGCTGTGCCCCGTTTTTGGAGTCGCTATTTTTGTAGTACTGATGTCCGTTGTAAAGTAAGACTGTGCCACCCTTTCTTTCAATGTAGTGCAATTTAAGGCGACTCTCTTCAGCTACAGACATACTTCAACTCAACCCTTGCTTCTTGCTCTTATCAAGTTTTTAATTAAAAAGACTAATGCAATATGAAAGAATCACGGAAATAAAATCAATAGAAAAATATTTTCCTATTAATACGACAGATTAATCATATATATTTCAAACGTCAAACTTATCATATTCACATGCTTTATCATATTCACATGCTTTCCAGATCGGCCAGTACCAGACCAGTTGTCAGTGTGTAAAAAGATTTTCATTTTTCGTGGTACAGTCAACTGGAATAAAGAAAACTTATTATATTCCCTGGTACAGTTAAATGGACAAAAGAAAATTTATTTATTGTATGGTACAATTAACTGTACCAGGGATATATAAGTTTTTCAGTTTTCCGGTCCACTGCACTACCGCACAAAATTTCAACGATGGTTTTAAAACATTAATCAGGTATTATTTCATATTAAAAGAAAAATCTACTAGAATTTCTATATAAAGGCTAGTTTTTTTTTTAATAAATTAAAAGTATGAAAATCCAGCCAAAAACGTAAGCGCTCTGTGCGTAAGGTACATTAAACATGACGTGCGAAGTTCAACCTTATGACAGCAGGCTTAAGATGGTTTTTAGCCTTTCTTATACATGACTTGCTGAACTGGCATCAATCGTCCCCTTAAGTAAACACCTTCTCTATATATTATATATAACTCAAAGTCCTGATTCATTCATCACTGACTCATCAACGCCCAGCCCAAACCCTTGACCCTAGAAAGAAATATTGCACTGGGGTTTCTTTTATGATATTTACGTGAGATAAGAAAGGATTTTCAAAATTCACCCCCTAAAGGGGTGAAACGGGTGTCCAAAGTTTGTTTGAAAATCCGTCATTTTTAAAGTTAAATGGATGAAAATTGGTATATGGCCTTTCGGTTAAGAACTAAGAATGACGTGTTACACCGTTTTTGGAAAATCGTGATGATAAGGGGATAAATAGGGGTTGTAAATTTGTATTAAAAAAATTCAAACAACATAACCGATTTGGCTGAAATTCAAAGTGCAGGTAGCTTATATCTTGTCATCATCAAGGCTACATTTTACACTTAGGCTACATTTTATCCAGGGGAATAATTCACATCGCGTCACACCAGTGCATCCGATTCAGATGAAATTTGGCATAATGATAGTTGAAAGAATGATGAAGGACGAGGCTATTTTTCCCGATCGAGAGGTCTAGCGGGAATGAAAACCTATCGCGATAAATAAACTTTGCGCGGGAAAACACGATATGATTGAGCAGTAATTTATCACAGAAATTGTTAAAGAGACGGAAAAGAATTTAAACTCCTTTTTATCCTAATTCAACCTCGGACCTTTCATGATAATCAAAGTTTTGGCGAATAAAACCACATTAAAATACTACGCAATTGAGCTGAATTTTGACACAAGATTAGTTTAAGAGACGGAAAAGGATATAGGCTATATTAAATACCGGTCAAGAGTTCCTGTAGGGGTAAAAATCCTATCGCAAAGTTTGTACGAAATTTGTTATTTTTCAATTAAAATGGATAAAAATTGGTACAAGGCCTTTCGTTTGAAAATTATGAATGACTTGTTTAATCGTTTTTGGAAAATCATCCCCTAGAGAACAAAATTATAAACCTCTTTAGTAAGTAATAAGTATTTTTTCATAGACACTTTATTTTTCAAGACAGCTCAGAGGTTTAAAGGTCGCGAAGCACCAGTATCGAGTGAGTTATTGTTTGTACCATAAAAAACATAAACCTACGTAATTTTTTTTTATTACAATTAAGCTTTTATCAGATCCTGGTTATCGTTTAAGACCAGAGAACTGGTCAAGACAAATCAATCAAGGAGTAAAGTAGTAAAGGAGTCGTTCCGTTACAGAGGTCCTATGGTAACCTTCCAGTTCCATCTTCAGACCAGCTCTATGACATCATTGTACTGCATTGTCATCCAATTTACGAGTGTATCCCAAATTCCAACTCAATCGAACACTAGAAAATATGTTAAATTTCACTTACAAAATTTTATAACAGACAACGGGACAGGTGAAACTGAAACTAAATAAAAAAAAATTGAAAAAATTTGAAAAAGGACACATAATTAAGAATTTTTTCTATGATGCATATGTTTTTATAAAACAGATATTCTACCAAATAGTTTTCACATTTTCATAGAGTTCGGCAAACCTGGCTTAAGATCACCAGTGTAGTAGTATAAACAAATATAAGTCAAAATAAAATAGAAAACTGTAAAACCTGATAATACTAGGCACTGTGTTTTACCAAAATCATGCATAAACACGATCACATTGTGTTATTTTTCCAGATTTTCATAGAAGATTTTCAAATTACTTTGTGAACTCATAATATGACTGTATGACCATAAATAAATTGTCATATTTTAGTCTCACAAACGGATGCCTATGTTTAGTTTACTTTCTTTCCAGGTTATAAGGTAACTATTACAAACAGAGAACACATCAATATCCCTACGGTCGTAAAGAAAACCAGCATCAGTAATTCTACGGGCACAGATAAACTGTTTGGAAAACTGGTTGAAACTGAATTAGAAATAGTACCTGAATCCAATAGAGCTAGAGTAATGCAAGATGTATATGATTTACTCAGGATCACTGCTAAAGGTTTGTATGACAATGGATTTGTAAGATTAATCCTTAAAACCATTTTTTTTTGTATGCTTTTTATATTATTACTCTGGAGGTAAAAAGGTATATTGTACTGCCTCTTAAATATTGACTTTCTTCTGACCAAGAATTTCTCCAAAGCCTAGTAAAAAAAGTTGTCAGTAGGCACAGAATTTGGTTTTGCGTTGCATGCAATAGAACTCCTAACTTCTAGCACCTTAGAAAACTCTCTCACGCTCCCTTTTTAATCTTTGCTATAAGCTAGCTGGCGTATGGCAAGCTTCTCTATCATTGGGTTGGTTTATTTGCAGTATACATCCGTAGTGATTAACTGTGTATAGTTATAACTGTGATTGCTTATACATAGGCACTAAACACCATACGTTGTTTTCTAGCGGGTGGAGCATTGCCTATACTGAAGCATCTAAGAGAAAGACCGCTTAAGAGTAATCCTTTGTATAGTTATATATTTTATAGCAAATAAATGCAGCAAAAAAAGTCGCTTCGTCTTCGTTTTTTTGACCCTTTTGAGGTTAATATCGGTTTGAAGCTCACGTCGACAGCTGCTGCTAAATTAGTCTTAGATTGACGGATCATCTGCTTTAACAATGGCATTTAATTCCCACTTCAGACAGCAATGGGATTTATTTATATATAAATATTTAGACTTCATCTTGCTATGACTGTTGGGTATTTATCTATTTTTATTTAAATAATTTTCTTATAGTGCGTTATTTTATTTTCATACTCAAATAAAAACAAAGAAAACTATGAAATTGAAACAGATTTCACCAATGCTATAGCCTCAAGCGAATATAATGGACAATTGGTGCAAGCTGAGATAGACAAACTACCTGAAACAAGAAGAATTCAACGAATGCAAGACATATTGATGCTCTTTAGTAAAGATACTGATAAAGACATTGTGGAAACAGTAGTGTGTTGATGATTTTGTACTAATAAAGTGTCATTCCCAGGACTTTTAGGAACCAAACATCCTTTATGCCTGAGGAATCCGAAATGAAGACAACCGGTAGAGAACTAAAGTCACCGACATAGCTCGCAGAATATCAAGCTGAAATGGCAGTGGGCTGGCCACGTCTGTCGGAGGACAGATGGTCGATGGATCACACGTGTCCTAGAGTTGAGACCGCGGGAAGGTGAAGTTTGGGACGCCCTCCAGCCCAGTTGGCCGACCACCTTAAAAAGGTGGCTAGTGGCAGCTGGATGCGGAAAGCAGAGGACCGACAGAAATGGCACGCCGTAGAGGACTTTGTCCAGCAGTGGACCAATATGATGATGATCCTTTATGCATTTGGAGTAATGCAGCTTTCGAGAATTGATTTTTTTAGACCTTTATCTAACTTTGTATAAATAAACATTTCTGTCTGTTGCTTGACACCTTTTAAAGAATTTGGAAATAGTGATAGGCTACCCTCACAACATTTTAGAATACATTTTATGCTGGTTTATGAAAGGATTTTTACAACATGTACTACGAATGGTACATATTTAAACCACCTTAGTCCAGATACACTGTATGTGTTGTAGCTATAGGCCCAGGCAAGGTTAAAGTGAAGGATAAAAGGTGGCTGCCCCTACATTATGATGTGGGTGTGTTTACCGTCACTGATAACCCCCTCCAGAGAAACCTAACCGAGACGTTATTCATTTTTTTTTTTTTTTTTTATACCACTAAGGTGGCAAACAAGCTTACGGCCCGCCTGATGGTAAGCGGTCACCGTAGCCTATGGACGCTTGCAACACCAGGGGTATCACTTGCGCGTTGCCGACCCTTCAGAAACTAATAACTTCTTTCTTGAAGGACTCCATACTGTAGTCCTTGCAGAAAACCTTGGCAGGGAGCTCATTCCACAATTTAAGCGTTCGCGGGAGGAAATTTCTCTGAAACCGTACTGTACGCGACCATTTAGGTTCTAAAGTGTGAGAATGAATTCCCTGCCGATGGCGAGCGGTGCGATGGTAGAAAGTAGCCGTGGGCATCATTTCAAACAATTCCTCAGAACACAACCCATTGTACAAGCGGTAGAACACACACAGTGAGGCAAAGTCTCTCCGCAGACTTAAGGGCTCAATACCGCAAGTGAGTTTGGAATCGTCGACAATTCTCACAGCCCGTCGTTAAACCGAGTCAAAAGGGCCAAGCTGGTATCCGGATGCACGTGCCCAGAGATGGCAGCAGTACTCCATATGGGGCCGAACCTGCGACTTGTAAAGTAACAACCTTTGCCCCAACGTGAAGTACTGTTTCGCTCTGTTGAGTACACCAAGTTTTTTGAACGCCAGCTTAACCTTATCTTGTAAATGATCTCGGAACTGAACATCGCTGGAGATGTCGACACCAAGGATCCCAATGCTCTTGGAGATGGAGAGGGGAGTGCTCTGGAATTGTGGGACCACAGTGAATGGAGTTTTCTTAGCGGTGAACGCGCACACTTTTGTCTTTGTAGGGTTGAATCGGACCAAGTTTACCCGTCCCCAGTCAGAGACCTGGGACAGTGTGGTCTCGATTTGAGACACAAGTTCTCCGCGGTTTTCCTCCACAACGGAACGAGGGATGTTTGCACGACCCGTATAAAAAGCGTCTCCAGTACTGTCATCTGCATAGCAATGTATGTTGTTGATGTCCAACATGTCATTGATATGCAGTAGAAACAGCGTAGGAGACAGCACAGAGCCTTGCGGGACACCAGCATTAATGTCCATGCTATCAGAGCAACTACCGTCAACTACGGTTCGTATGCGTCTGCCGGACAAAAAGCTAGCCACCCATTTGCACAAACCCTCGGGCACTCCGTAAGATGGCAACTTCGATAGAAGACCGCGGTGCCAGACCCGATCGAACACCTTCGCTATGTCCAGGCTACATGCCAATGCCTCCCCCTGACTCTCAATGGCTAGTGCCCATCGGTGTGTGAGATACACTAGAAGATCACCAGTCGAGCGACCGTGGCGAAATCCATATTGACGGTCACTGACCAGATCGTGTATTTCTAGGTATCTTAGAAGCTGTGTTTTGATCACACGCTCCATCACCTTAGAGAGGAGAGAGGTAATAGCGATAGGCCTGTAATTCGATGGATCTGATCTATCGCCCTTTTTGGGCACCGGGTGCACATTCGCAGTCTTACATGAAGATGGAAATTGCCTAGTGTGGTAGGAAAGCGCGAAGAGGCGCGTGAGTACAGGACATTCATATACTTATCCATAATGATCTTAAGAACTGCAAAAGTACGGTATAGTACCGCAAATGCATCATAATCGGGTGATCGTGAGTCATCACGCATCACAGAGTTTGGTTACTCTCAGTTGTGGCCAAGGCTTGTATAGTGCTTTTCTTAAACATGCGTTTAAATTTAAACAATAACGTAACATACATGTTTATTTAAAAAACTTATTATATTGACAACTGTATTGACAATAATAAAAATAGTTTAGGTAAATTTGCTACCAATTCAACGCGTTTAAATGTCGATTTCTTTTTTTACTTTTTTAAATTAATTTAATGGCGCATTCTTTTTGTTGTGCCATTCCAAAATTAAGATAAAACTTAATGAGTTTGATCTCTTTAGTTATCAATGTTCGGTTTTAAAAAGTTCGTTCCATTTTCAAATAACATAGGGTAAGAGTGGGATAGATGCCTAAGGGGGATAGTTGCCTCGATTATTACCTTATCTATTTAAAAATACGCACCGACAAATTTAACGTCATATTACAAAAGTACTGTGACCCACCGCGTCGATGCGAGCGAAACAGGTCACAGGAATAGGCCTGTCGTCGGTGGCATTCAAGAAACGTTAATTTCGTGAATCTCAATAACTGATGTCGAATCGCGAAGATTTTCTTACGCTCGTAATTTTTAGTTTTATTAGGTGAGTAGAGTGAATGTTTTTTGTTTTCATAGTATTCTTAATAGTGCGTTTGACATGCCTATTTTTTTGTCATTGCAAAAGCCATTGTTTTTTAAATACAAGAGGCATCTATCCCTAGCTAAAAGTATAGATGCTTCAGTATTGAGATAGGATAGATGCCCTAAGAGCGTCTAGACTCTTTATAACAGACAGTTAGACAACAAAAGTTGTGTTACTTATACTTTGAGTAAACATTTTTCTGTTTTTGTTATGTTATAATTTATATTGTAATATGCCACAGAAATATATAATAATAGAAATGCTCGACCGCGTGCTCAATGGACACACGAAGCTTCGATAAAAGCCATGGAAGCTATGAACAACGGTGAAATTGCGATGAAGAAGATATCATTTTTTTTGCCGAATCATGCAACCCAAGTACCACAGCCACTAGACTGAGTATACCTATTCCATTTTATAAAAGAGGAAAACAGTCTGCTGTTGTCTTCTACTTTAGAGTATTCATAGAAGTAAAAAAAAATATAAAGGAAATGGGACAAAAGAAGAGATTCAGAACAGAATTAAGTACTAAGAGTAGAGACGTAGCAGAAACAATGGACGAAGATAAAGAAAACAAAAATAAAAGAAATAGACAAGAAAAAAGGAACTGAGAACAAAGAAATTAAATCAAAACAAAAGCAAACAAAAACTTATTTGTCTTCTTCTGAAAGCTCAGATTTTGAAAAAGAATATACTTTTGATGATAACAGGGAAAACTCCTGATGCTAAGAATGCTTGGAAGATTATAAAGATACAAAGTCAAAATTAGATTGGATAGTAAGAAATTCAATCCAAAAAAAAGACGTAGTTAATAGAAAGAAATTATTATTTTAAGTTTGTTTAGTTAAATTTGCAACAGAACTACACAAATGGGAGCAAAAAATTTTGTTTTATTTCTTATCCTCACATCATAAAATGCAAATGTGCAACTATCCCACACCATAGGCACCTATCCTCAATACTTATAAAATAAATATCAATTTCAAAAAGTTAGGCATCAATCCCACTTTTACCCTATGCGACCACTTTAGCGGCCGGCTAAAACATTGCGGGCCACTCTCTGATACTGTACTGCAAGTATGATTTATCCCAAAGAAGCTTGAGCAAGAAATAGTGCATATCATAGCATGTTTAGAGAAAATGATCTTTGCAACATCTATCATCGACAACCCTTTTAACATGTTTTTGTGCTTGTTTCTTTGCATGCATGTGTATATATTTTTGCATCACACTTACGCGCAAACAGTTTTATTATGTGTTGTTAAAGCGGGTGCTTAGACCTCATATTTACTCCCACGGGCTTTTTCTTGGTTTGTATTATTTTTTATGAGTAAAGCGCGCGTTCATAGAACACACATCGTGCGATAATTATGCGCCTATTCTATTAAGGCCCCTCTTACAGCCCACTAGCGCCGCCATTAGATATCCTCAATTTTCTCTTCGTAGAAAACTTCTAAAATCCAAATGTCGCAAATATAAAGCTAGTCATAAGCTATTTTTAGAAGGTTTTATATTGTTTCTAAATAATATATCTAATGGTGGCGCTAGTTAGCTGCTATATGCGCCTTAAGTTGTATATGAGCTGTAGGTATCGTTGTTCAAAACACGAACAACGCGCACACTACAAGCCAGCAATTAACTACAAACTTTTACATTCAAACCAAACTTTTTAATTCATACATTCTCTCGATATCAAGAGCCATCTGGCGGATGCGTTGTTTTCTATACTTCTATTTCCGCTATTTTAATTGTGTTTTGGTGAGTCTATTTATTTAAATTTATATTTTCATTTACTTGCAAATGTTATAAAAACATTGTGTTTAGCTACCAGGTACGTAGATTGTTATGATACCACAGCCTTAATGGCGTGGGACAAGGCTGCGGCAATACAAAAGCGGGATCCTCTGGTAATGCGTTTGTAATAGTCTTTGCCAGCGGCTCCACCCGCCCTATATTCCCGCGGAAACTTTTGAAGTTTTCGGGATAAAAGCCTTTATGCTATTCCAGGATCTAACCTATTTGTTTCATCCCGATCCGTCCAGTGGTTAACAAACATCTATCCAGACATACATTCTTTCACATTTAAAATATTAGTAGGATGTCCAAGTTTGCAAAAATTTTGGTTTGAGCATCCATCCATCCATTAAAAAACTTGGCTGGAAACAGAAGCAGGTAAAACAGATTTATGGCATTTATTTTATGATTTTTTCACCTCTTAGTCCTTTACATTTTCCTGGGAAAATTTTAGGCAATGCACCAGATTTTCCTGTGATACAAACGTTTGACTTATTTTATTCACGTCTACTTAATTCTTTAAATAAATATAAGGATAACAGTAAATTAACAAATAAATTAAATTACTTACTAAAATTTAAATTTTATAGGAAAAATTAGCAAACCAAAATCAAAATAAACAAAATCAAAGAACGATATAAATATTGTATACAAACCAGGTAGCAAAAGCGACACAGCGTCAAAAACACCGTTTTCTTCGTTGGGTAAAATTTAAATTAATAAATATTTTTTGGTCTATTATATTTATTTCAATATAAACGTGTTGTTAGAAGGTTATTATTTCCATATTTTTAGTATTTTTTTTTTATTATTACAAGTCTCGGAAATGAAGCCATTGCTGGATTTGTATTGCCGGACGCACCTCACGGCTCATTCTTTAGAAAAGCAAAAGCTTACATCCACGGCCTCGACAGTAATGTTTCAATTATAATATAATTTCGTTGCAGCCAAATAAACAACGAGGGCCTGAGGAAGACCTCAAATTATTTGTTATTGCCTGTTCTGTGGGTCTGTTGGTAATAGTGTTGCCTCTGAATACTAGGGGCCAGGGTTCCAATTCCTGCACAGGACAAACATTCATATTGTTAGGGAAATATTTCCTCGTATCGACAGCGTTGTGTTCAGTGTCAGTGACCTTATTTTTATTTATTACTAGCTAACCACCGCAGTTTTAGGGCTAGAATTTTTAATCTATAGAAAAACCTATAAATACTCACAATAATTTCAGAGGGGAGGCCATGACCCGTATTTACACCACTACATTATACTTATCTTGTATAGTTATTTACAACAATATACCCAGCTGGGTTTTACCGCCGGAGATAAAAGAATGATAGAGTTCTGGGTGACCTGGGTCATTAACAGTATCTGGGTATTAACAATGATACCGCATACAGTAGATTAATATCTTTTTTACTTTAGCACAGATATTTAGGGAGAATTTTAATGAATCATCTTTTAACATTTTTAAATATTTATTCCGTAGGTATAGTTCGCGGCACGTAAGTTGAACCAAAATGGCAGTCCTCTGCGCAGGTACCTATAGTACGGAAAAATGTACTAACAAACTAAAAATATGTTACTATGCAAGTTCAATTTACGTGCCACGATTTATACTTACATTTTACGTAAATGCGAAATTAAGTGTGCTGTTTGTTTGTCCTGCCTTTACATCGCAGAGGGGCATCCAATTACAAAATAGATATCTAAAGAACGCTCACTACACACTAAGGGCTTTAAACTCTTCCTCCGCACGAATCCATTCGAGCTCGAGACAATTTCAAAGGAGGAAAATGCCTTTGAATTAACTAGTAAGTATTCTGTATATCTATCTCTTTTCTGATCCAATTAATCTTTAACTTGGTACAGAGATAGTTAAGGAGACGGAATAGGGCATAGGCTATATAATTAACGTTTCCGCAGGAATAACTTTAATCGAAGTCCAAGTGGAACTAACTATAGCTACAGTTTAACCTTGCTATTGTAAACTTTTTTCATACCACTAAAGTAGCAAACAAGCTTAACCCGCCTTATGGTAAGCGGTCACCGTAGCTGGATGCTTGCAACACCAGGGGTATCACTCGCACGATGCCGACCCTTCAAAACTTTAATAACTTCTTTCTTGAAGAACCTCATACTGTAGTCCTTAAAGAAAACCTTGTCAGGGAACTCATTCCACAACCCAAGCGTTCGCGGGAGGATGTTTCTCTGAATCTGTACTGGACACGACCATTTCGGCTCAAAAGTGTGGGAATGAATTTCCTGCCGATGGCGAACGGTGCGATAGTAGAAAGAAGCCGCAGGCATCATTTTGAACAATTTCTTAGAACACATCCCATTGTACAAGCGGTAGAACACACACAGGGAGGCAAAGTCTCTCCTCAGACTTATGGGCTCGATATAGCAGGTGAGTTTGGGATCGTCGACAATTCTCACAGCCCGTCATTGAACCAGGAAAAGGGCCAAGCTAGTATCTGGGTGCGTTCGCCCAGAGATGGCAGCAGTACTCTCTTACGACTTGTAAAGCAGCAACCATTGCCCCGACGTGAAGTACTGCTTCACTCTGTTTAGCACACCAAGTTTTCTGGACGCCAGCTTCACCTTGCTTTGCAAATGATCTCGGAACTGAAAATCGCTGGAGATGTTAACAACGAGGATCCTAATGCTCTTGTAGATATAGAGGAGAGTATTCTGGAATTGTGGGACCACAGTAAATGAGGTTTTCTTAGCGGTGAACGCTTGTCTCTTTGTAGGGTTGAATAGGACCAAGTTTTTCCGTCCCCAGTCAGAGACCTTGACCCCAGTCGATTCGAGACACAAGTTCTTTGCGCTTTTCCTCTACAACTGTAC
The DNA here is from genome assembly GCA_946406115.1 of Apoda limacodes. Classification (NCBI taxonomy): domain Eukaryota; kingdom Metazoa; phylum Arthropoda; class Insecta; order Lepidoptera; family Limacodidae; genus Apoda; species Apoda limacodes. The sequence continues at coordinate 16,189,045 of OX291560.1, forward strand.
GAGGGATATTTGCACAGCCCGTGTAAAAAGCGTCTCCAGTACCGTCATCTGCAAAGCAATGTATGTTGCTTATGTCCAACATGTCATTGATATGCAGTACAAACAGCGTAGGAGACAGCACAGAGCCTTGCGGGACACCAGCATTAATGTCCATGCCATCAGAAGAACTACCGTCAAGTACGGCTCGTATGCGTCTACCGAACAAAAAGCAAGCCTCCTATTTGTACAAACTCTCAGGCACTCCGTAAGATGGCAACTTCGGTAGGACACCCCAGTGCCAGACCCGATCGAACGCCTTCGCTATGTCCAGGCTACATTGCAATACATCCCCTTGACTCACAATGGTTAGTGCCCATCGGTGTGTGACATACACTAGAAATCACCAGTCGAGCGACCGTGGCGAAAGCCATATTGACGGTCACTGACCAGGTCGTGTTCTTCTAGGTATCTTAGAAGCTGTGTGTTGATCACACTTCACACAGCCTTACACACACCTTCGGCAGCTTTAGCCAGCGACCAGAAAGCACGACTCCCAGAGGGATAGCTCGCAAGTCGCCCACCTATTTTGCCGATGAATTGGAATTTAGCTGTGGCAGTTGCTTTCTTAATGAACCTCGAAGCAGCATTAAATTTGCGTTTTACCTCAGAAATATTTGGATCCTTAATTTTACGAGCTGTGGTCCAAGCCTCATATGCAGTCTGCTTAAAAACTTTAGCTTCTCTGCAAGACCTATTAAAAAACGATCGTTTTTTGACGCCGGCAGCTACTCGAAGGTTGGGGATATAACATTCCATACCAGCGAGGAAGATTTGCGTGAATACCCCTGTTGTTGCAAAATTCTACATTATATGTGTATGGAATAGCCACCGTAAAAACTCTTTTTTCTTTTATTGTTTCTGGCCATTTCCTTGTTACAATCATATATCCAAGGAGTTGCAGTAGGTATCCCATGCCAATAACCGAATGTAGCGCAGGCGAAGCCGCGAGCATGTAACCTACCTATCTTCCAAACAACAAGCGACATACCAACGATTCAACGACCTATTCCGGCGCTTCGTAACAATACATGACAAACCAAGGGGTTCTAAAACTGCTTAAACATTAGCAGTAGCGAAAGACTGGCGGTCTATAGTTACAGTAAAAGGGGATCTACCCTTTGGAAAAATTTAAAAATGTTAATTTTCCACTTTTTTATTAACAATCGAAAACATTAAAAAATTAAAAACTGCATAAAAGTTATTAAAAAAATGTTGTTTTTCAAATATTTCAAATTTTATGATTTCTAACGGTTAAAAGTTACATGAAAATAATTTTTTTTAATTTTTTACCGCGATTGTTTAAATAATTGTTATAAACAAATGCATTGTTTATAAGATAATCAACAAATTTTTTTTTCTTATCTACTTGTCGATATAAATTATGATTTTTAAGAGAAAAATTATTCCCTAAAAAAAATTATTTATTGCTATAAAATGCATTTCTTAATTAACAATCGTTTTTTACTACTAAATATAAATATTAAGGAACCATTTTGTCTCTAAAAATCATAAGTTCTATTGTTCCTAAATATTCTGGAAAAAAAATTTTTTTTTTTTCATTTTTTATTTGTTTATTTGTTATATTATATTTGTTGTGTATAAACAATTTGTTATAAACAAATGGATTTTCTTACTTTTTTTTTTTTTAATTCGTAATTTAATTATAAAAACAGCTATGTATTATTTTTTATGAAAAAATTTTTTTATCTATTTTTTATATAACTTTTAATATTTTTATATTTTAAAATTTGCCTTTTTATCTTGCTCTTTTTCTTTTATAATTGGTATAACTTTTAAACTATTATATATACGACAATTATACTTCAAGTCGTTTTTATTCACTATAAATTAATGAACAATTTAAGCTTTTAACTTCAGCTCTAGCTCTATTGTTTATGTTAATTATTGACAATTGTTTATAAGAAATAAACCGAATTTTTTTTTTTTCATGTGAAATGATTTTTATTGTTACCGTGTCCGAATGACAAATCGCGAGCGGAAGCAAGACTACCCGCTTTTAGCGCTATATTCAGGGCTTCGTAAAAATTATAAATATTAAAGATACAGTTCCGGGAGGTAGGATTTTTTTTTAGGAAACTTCCTCCTCTTTTCAGATCTTTTTTCAAATTTTGAATATCTTTGATAGTTTTTGAGAAATTCAAAAAAAACCAAACCCCTACTTTTTTTTTTTTTTTTAATTGTTTATAACTTTTGCAATTTTCATCAGCCCCTTCTGGAACTTATTCTTAAACTTTCTACATAATATTCCGAATCGAATGACACCTTGATCGTAATTTTCGGAGACTATATAAAAATTTCACCCAAAAAGGTACATGTTGACCAGACTACTTACATAACTTGGGACATAGGTCGTTTTTTTTAGGAACCAATCCGGCTCTGCAAGGAAAACTGGATAAGAAAACGAAGACGAGCTGTGAGAATTGTCAATGATCTTAAGCTTACAATCTGTAACTAATCTTTAGGGCTGAGAAAAGACTTTCCGTTTCTTTTTTTTTGTATCTGTTCTACTGCTTTTATACTGAGTTGTGTTTCGAGGAATTGTTTGAAATTATGCCCACTGCTACTACCGCATCACTTGCTATCCGCGAAGAATTAGTCATTACACATTAGAACCGAAATAGCACAGTTCCCTTTCCAGAGAATTATGGAATGAGTTCTTTGTCGAAGTTTTCCGTAAACCCTACAGTATGGGGTTCTTAGAGAAGAAGGTGATTATATTTTTAAACGACCGGAAACACGTAAGCAATACTTTTGGTGTTTCAAGTGTCCATAGGCTATGGTAACTGCTCGTCATCAGGCGGATCGTCTGCTTGTTTGCAATTTTATTGGTGTAAAAAAATAAACTTAGTACCTTAAAAATATATAAATGACTTTTAGCGTCGTGAGCTAATAACACCTTTGAACAACAAATAGTTTACTGAAAAACATACAACTCACTAGCTTCTGCCAGCGGCTTCGCCCGCCCTAAATTTCGTTATCAGCGTTCTTACGGCAACTCCTCAATTATAGAAAAAAAAACAAACAATCAAATCTTTCCTCTCTAATGGCATAATACATAAACCATGGAAACACACATACAAAATTTCAATCCAATCGGTCAAGCCGTTTAGGTGACATACCGACAGCAGCGCCACCTACCGGGTACAATTGTATTTTTGAATCATCCAGAAAACCATCGAAATACCCATATAAAATTTCAACCCAATCGGTTCATCCGTTTAGAAGTTACGTGAAAAAGATAAGTACGGAAGGATAATTCTTACTACCCGTTGTCCTATTACCCATTTTCCAGTAGGAATGAAGCATCTTCCCACGGTAAAAAGTAGCCTATGTTCATCAGGGAAAATGTCGGCTTCTAATGGTAAAAGAAATTTTCAAGTTGGTCCAGTAGTTTCTGAGCCTATTCAATACAAACAAACGAACAAACAAACAAACAATCAAATCTTTCCTCTTTATAATATTATATTATTATAGATTATAGATAAAAGTCTTCTTACCAACTTCAACCTAATAGAATATACCTAGTAGAGGCCATAATTAACTTTTTGTGTTTTCTCTATTATATAACTAAAAATTGCCCTTCTAAATAATCTTAAGGTCACTCGGAGTTATTTAGAAGGGTATTCTACTTATATATTACTCAAATAGTTGTCAAGTTGAATGGCAAGTATTAATCTCACACTTTAGAAACGAAATGGTCGCGTACAGTGCGGTTTCAGAGAAACTTCCTCCCGCGAACGCTTTGGTTGTAGAATGAGCTCCCTGCCAAGGTTTTCTCTAAGGACTACAGTATAGGTTCTTCAAGAAACAAGTTATTGGATTTTTGAAGGGTCGGCAGCGCGCGAGTTTTACCTGGTGTTACAAGTGTCCATAGGCCACGGTGACCGCTTACCATCAAGCGGACCGTGTGCTTGGTTGCCACATAAGAGGTATAAAAAAAAGGAGCAATGGATAGGCCATAGTGCAAATCAAACTGACAACCGATAATCGATTCGCACACCGTAGGTTCCGTACCTCCATATAATTTGTAAACACAAACAACAACAAGTGTGCCGCTAAGCTGTCACTTATCCAAGACTGAACACATCCGGAGTTGCTTTAACTTCGGATATGGTTTCCAATAAACAAATGTGTAACTGTTTCTCTTAATAATCTGGAATATTCTCGCTAGATGGCGCTTATATGGTAATTTACAATGGTAATGGGCCCGTTCTCGTCTCACACTTGGTCGGTTTTTATTTATTTACTTTTTTATTTATTTATTTATTATTGATGAATTCACACAGCGATAAAATTTGAGTTGTTCATTTATATTTGAATTCCTTAAAAAAAATTCTTGAGATGCGCGTGTATAGTGTCTAAATTTTCTTAATTTATAAAATTACCTTTACAATATCTTTTCTGGAACATGTACCAGTCATGTGTATATATATGCTTAATTGTATGAGAATTGTGAAATGTGTATGTATGTGTGTGTCTGTACGTATGAGGGTGTAATCGTGGGTAGGTGGGTGTGTCTATGCGTCTTTATAAAGTGTGAAAATGAATTCCCTGTCGATGGCGTGCGGTACGATGGTAGAAAGTAGCCGCATCATTTTAAACCTAAGCGTTCGAGTTCCTTAGAAACCGCACTGTACATGACCATTTTGGTTCTAAGGTGTGAGGATAAATTCACTGAAGATTATAATAATAAATTAATTTCAGAATAATCTTATTTTCTAATTGTTTACCTAACTTCGATTGATTTTAAAAAGGCAATTGATACTATAGATCATAGCTGCTTGTTGGAATCAAAAAATGAATGCGGAATCAAAGGAACAATAAATAATGGTTTTCTAAATATTTGAACAATAGATCTATAAAAGTTCGTATCTATGGCAATGATAGGACTAATAGAGAGTAAGGTCAAATATGGTTTACCAACTGGTTCTGCCTACGAACTAATCGGATATATAATACATATTAATAGCTTGTGTAATGTTGTAAAAAAAAGTTAGATAATTATATGTGTAAGCGGATGACACATGCCTTATGTACAGTAACAAATACCCACAAAATATACAGAAAATGATACAGGAAGATTTTGACAACATAATAATCTTTATCTAAAAAAGTTGTATACTAAATTTATCGTTATTTTTTAAAATATAATTTAAACTTAGAATCCATGTACATATATTATTGGAGTTAAATATAGTTAAACTTATATATGTATATTACAAATTTAAAGACTAACAAACCAAAAAATCAAGTTATTTTAAAAAAATAAACTATTGCAGATCAAAATAATAAAACTTTTAGTTGACCAAAATACAAAGAAAATGATAAATAAAGGCTATGCAAAACTATTTAAGATTTGTAAGGTCCAACCAGTATACAAAAAACTTAAAATGGTAATATTAACCAGCCAGTATAATAACAATAATTTTAAAAAACAAAGTAAATACCCAACCCGAATGTCGAAGATAAACAGATTACATGTAGACACAGTAGAAAACTATTATGGTAAACGTATACGTCGCTGGGTAAAACCTACACTAGTCAACGAACTGCCGCAAGATCTTTTAAATTTAAAAAGTGTCTTATGTGTGTGTGTGTGTTTGTGTGTGAGAGTGCGCGCGCGGGTGTTGCGTGTGTCCATAATTCTTTAATAATAGTTACTGAGTCATTTTATTTTATTTATATAGATTTGTTAACATAGGAATTATATTAATATTGTAGATAATAGGTAACCCTAGCAGTAATACAAGATATAATGTATTTAAATAAGAAGGCGAATACGAGTACTACTGCCGACAAACTGTTTAATAGTTTGGCAGAAATAAGGATTAAGTTTATGCATTCTAAGTTTGAATAAATAAATAAATAAATAAATATATATATATATATATATATATATCAAACTTAGAAACTTAAAATGCATAAACTTAATCCTTATTTCTGCCTCCTTATTTATATATATATTTATTTATTCAAACTTATTTCTGTTTAATTATTTAACTAATTATATTTAGAGCAACAATGTACTAGAAAAAAATATGTAAAACCATGCAATCATTTTACTACAAAATGTGGTCATTAACTGCTTTATTGACCAGTTATTCAGATTTAAAAAACTAGAAGTCTTTTAGTGTATGTCTCAGAAATACAGAAAGAGAAAGAGAAATAACTTGGATATAATTGCTAATTTATTTTTAATTTTTATTACGTGGAGTTCGACAAATTGTTTACCTACGTATTGATAAGGGGACAGTTTTATCGCAAAGAGTTGCAATCATTCTATGAATACTTCTTAATTAAACCGATTTAGGTAGTTGCTTCAGCTAGACTCTGTCAGTTGTAATTGAGACGTTCAACCATGCGGACGGGTGTCTTGCAGTTAGTGATTTGCAGCTTACTACTTACCGGTATTTCTTTTTTGAATAAACACAAATCAATTATTATAAGTTACTTTTAAATGTGGTAATCTTGTGTAAGTATTTTAATTTACAGAAAATATAAAATGTATTTTTTACCTTCTTTTTTTTAAAAAAATAGTTAATTTTTTTGGCGTGTATATATAGTTTTATTTGATCAATGTAGATAAATATTTTTATAGCAAAGGTGAAGTAAAAATATTAATCTTGAGCCAGGACTTGAACCTGCAACAATCCTTACGGTTCGTGTGGGAGGTCTACCAAATTATGCTATCGAGGCATAACTCTTCCCAATGAAAATGCCATCTACATCTTTGCTCTGGAAACACTTTTTAATATATATTTTTTTTCATTTTTTTATTTAGACCGTTATTATTTACTTTGTAACCGTGCTATTTACCTAATTATAATAGTCGCCTTTATGAAATTCGATTTTATAAGTAAAAGTTACAGTGTCGCGACTTTTATCATTACACACACCTTTGTGTTTTGCTAATTTGCATTAATAATAAAACTAAAATAATACTAATTTAAACAGGGACCTATTTATAACAGTACTTATAGTTTTTAAAATACAGAATAAGCTCTGCTAAAGCTGTCATTAAGCAACAATAATCGGTATAAATGATCAATTATCAACATCGTCCCAGCACTAGACCTGTTACTTTAACAGTTATCACAGAACTCAAGCTATATTTTGCAATGTATAGGTATTAAGAATTTGGGTCACATTTCTTACGGTTACTGTTCGGTAATAATAAGCCATTCGCTTGGTGTGACATTGAGCTTGTGAATAGTTCAGTCTTTGCCGCAGGTTGGAAGCGACACTCGCGTATTGCATTTTGTTAGTGTTATTTTCTCGTTATCGGTTGGAAGTACCAACATCGTGGTATCGACGCGAGCTTAGTGACTCAGTAGACTACCAGTGTGATTGGATCAGCCTCTGGATCTGGATAGTTGTAGTGACAGTATATACGGTTGGTTGTAAATAATTACCTAGTTTGTTAGTGCATTTGTTATTGAATTTGAGAGTTCCGTGTTAGGTTGTTATTAAATATATTTAATCTCAAGTTGTTAGGTTTGTTTTAGTACTTAGTTGTTTACTTGAATTATTAGAAATTTGAATATTGTTAGCGATAAGAGTTCGGTTAGAAGAGTTCAAGGTTCCGCGCGATTTTGTTTATTTGTTATTATTTATTTGGGTATTTTTTGTTTTGAATATTAGGGTTCGTGGGACTACGTTTTTTGTCGCGGTAGGGACAATCTTGTGACCGCATGTCCAACATTTACAAAAGTGCGCCCCGTAACGTCGGCCTTGGTGCGGACCACGGGGTCGCTCAGTGCCCCTCTTCGGGCACTGTGTGCAGCGATTGGGTTCCCACCACACTATCCTTTACGTCCGGTCGTCGTCGTCGGGACAAACCCAGGACAGACCGGTCAGATTGACCTTATAATGGGCCCAGCACAACCACTAGTGCTTGTACGTTCGTCAGATCCTACATCTTTTGTGAGTCTCTCACTCGCTGAAGCGATTCAGCGCTTTTGAGAAGTGGAAAAGCCCCCTAGTGCATCCCGTCAGAACCCTAAAGACCAGGAATGTCAAGCGTTCTTTGTGAATAACACAGCCAGGCTCCAAACCGGTCATTTTCTGTCAAGATTGCCATTTTGTCCTCGCAGGCCTCATTTGGGTCACTCCAGAAAGCTAGCCAAAACTAGACTAGCATTCATGGACAGACGTATGATCCGAAGATCGGAATTTAAGCAGAAATATCCATTCATGCGGGAATATTTTAAGCTAGGGCACATGTTCTTATCTAGGTTCAATTTGCGGAATCACGAACATTATATTATAACTCACCATGCGGTTTCCAAGGGTGATAAAACGTGTCGTATTTGATGGTTGTGCCCCCTCTTCTACGGGCGTTTCAATAAATCAGTGTTTGTATACGGATCCCAAGCTTCATCGTGATATTGTTGAAGTCATTACTAATATCCGTCGACATCAGGTTGCTATGATTGCGGACATTAATGATAATAATGTTAAGGCAAACATACATTCACCGGGATGATCGTAGGATCAGCTCATTCTTTGGCGGGAACACCCCTTGCAGCCAGTCAGCTGAATAATAACACATACAGTTTACGGTCAAGTCCTTTCATCGCAATTCGTGACCTCTTAGAGCTCGCTGAGCGTGAGCAGCATAGTTTTCGAAGGGCTTCAGCCATTTTGTCGACAGATGTCTATATTGATTCCCGTACAGCCGACAGCGAAGAAGAGGTGGGTGTCTAATTCACCAGCTACTCTCAAAGATCTTCTAGAAGAACATCACCAAAATCCGCATACTAATCTAAATATTTTAATAAAATAATCTGCTATGAGATAATTTTCTATCTTTTATTATTATTATCTATTATTGTTAAATTTACATTAGATATATATATCTATATATATACAAATTTAAATCTTAATAATAAATATATGTTATAATGTACTATAAAAATAACAATGAACCTTAAACTAAAAAAAACTTAAAAAATATAATATAATAACTAAAATTTACTGGCAGCGTTTACCCCTTTGAATAGAAGAAGAAAGAAAGAATCCCATTTATTTGACTAATAAACATACACTAAATGGTAGAGTACAATAGTTGGTATTTATGTACATGTAAACATACAAACATACACAATCGTACACATACATAAACACTTAATATATATATATATATATAGCTAACAAAAAAAATTCCTAAATGTACATTGTTTTAGAAGTTGTACACATTTATAAGCCAAATAGGTAACCCACTCAGCATAACGCTGTGCTCACAATGAGCAAAGCACTGATTTTCTGTGGGACCCTAAAAAGGAGGAATGACTCACTTACTGCCAAAGAGCAACAACAAATGAGAACCTAATCTATACTTCTATACTATAATATTATAAAGCTGAAGAGTTTGTTTGTTTGAACACGCTAATCTCATGAACTACTGGTCCGATTTGAAAAATTCCTTCAGTGTTAGATAGCCCATTTATCAAGGAAGGCTATAGGCTATATATCATCACGCTAAGACCAATCGGAGTGAAGCACCAATGAAGAATGTTTCAAAATTGGGGGCTTTTTTCCGGTTGTATGCGTTGTGCGCTGCGTAAAGGGTTAAAGTTTCGCAAAAATCATGTATTGTTTCCCTTTAAAAGTTCTAAAGAAATTCCACGACAGCATATGTCTATCTTTTAAGGTTGGCTCACTATAACCTTTTCAAGGCTTACCAAATTTGTTCTAAAATAATGCATTATTTGCGAAGGTGTTTTTAAAAACATGATATTAATCCTTATCCAAATAAATACGTTATGCATCACAAGTATTTAATTCAATACTTTAATAAATTTATATTATTCGATTTTAATGAATGTCTTAGGAGATATCGCAGTTTTAAAATAAAATCGCAGCAAAATATTAATCAAGTACCTACTGCGCGTTCATTTATGATGCGCAAGGCCGGTGGGCAATCATGATGAGGGGATTTTCGCCTTCTACGTTAACAAAATTGCGGGTTAAGGTTAGCGTTAGCCCAAAGTAACTTTAACTGACTGACTAATCTATTAACGCACAGCTTCAACCACTGGATGGATCGAGCTAAAATTTAGCACACATAAAGCTATTATGATGTAGGCGTGCGCTAAGAAAGGATTAAAACGGGGATTCAAAGTTTGTATGGAGCAAGATCGCAAGGTTAATCCATTAGTTAATTAATTTTTAGTAGATTTTTATTTATTATTATTGAGAAACAGAAAGAGAGAAAGAGAGATATATAAAGAGAGAGAGAGAGCGCGCGAGAGAGGAAGAGAACGTCAAGTGTGAGCAGGTTTTTTTTTCTATAATTGATTTTTTGTCTGAAGGCCTGAAGGGTGTCAGGGGTATCTGATGATAGCATGTCGTTGGATAACAAAAGGCGAGCGGCATCTTTAAGAGGGCCAGAAAGCTAATTTCTGTAATTCTAACGTTGTGTATGTAAATACACTATAAATCATTAGATAATGTCATATACACTACTATGATGTTACATACTTCTTAAGTCATTTATACCGTAATACCGCCTTGAAACTTTTAATTTTTTGTATGGAATTTAACGTTATTACCGTTTTGTAGTCACGTTTTTGACTTTTTCTACAACTTAGAGTCAATTCACTAGATAACAAGCTATTCTCATTATTAAAACAACTTTCATTACAAGCAAATGCAAAACACGCTTTAAAAATTTGCACAAGTGTTGAAACAATGGTCACTTCCGGATTTTATATTGCACTAAATACAAAAAATGAAAATCATTCAGTAAGGTTATACACTAGACAAAAGCAAGTTTTATAACATATATTTTTTTCAATCCTGTAGATGCTATAGTTTAGCCACAAAATTTGCACAAAAACGGCGTATTTTCGCGGTCTAGCCTATACCCTAGCCTTAAGATCTCAGTCACAGATTATGTTTTCGATGAGTTTGTTGCGATTACGAGGGGCATCATATTTGATTAGAGGTGCGGGAGAAGGCGCGGAGCTTACAGCACAGTTATTCTTAATCTTTTGTGTCATGGATAAATTTGGTTGATTAGTTTTTATTATATGTAGTGTGCTGTATGAAAATAAAAATAGGTTCTACCAGTCTTGAGTACAATTGCTTATGTAACACTTCTGGATTAATTGTGACAAATGTGTAGCAACGGTTATTCGAGCTCCTCGAGGGATTCTTTTAACTATGGGTATACTATTTTTCTAATGGCTAAGATATGTGTGGAAAGGAGTTGGGTCGTTGGCTATATAAGTATGCGCACTCGAAATAATGGGATGGATGTCTAAAGGTGAACTGTTTTGGCTATTACATTTCCTGTGTGTTTTTGTAGTGTGTATGTTGAGGCCTTTCAAAGATTTGAATGACTTGTTGCACGGTGTACATGTATGGGTGGGTCGCGTTAGACGTGTCGTCACAAGATTGGGTCACGGACTGCATTCACAACAGTTAAATACATTCACAAAAAAGAATAACTTAAAATAAATTTAAAAACACAATAAAGTAACTTAAAATATACACTGAAAACATAAAAAAGTCAAAGTCAAACGACGGCCGCTTGTTTTGGTGACAAGTCTTGAAATCTTGAAATTTTGGAAAATCAAAAACTGACTAAATTTTAAGTATCAGCCACCCCGAAAACCCCCGGATGCAAAATTTCAGCTGGATCGGTGAACAAATGTTTTCGACCGCCATTTTGAATCCGCATTCTTTATTTTTTTTCCAAGTACTCACGGCTCCATTTCTATCAAACCCGTCATACATCATTTTCACTGCAGAAAACTTTTTCTGGGAGAATAATGGGCTTATTATTCAATAAGACACTATAGCGGCCATCTTGAAATTTTTAAAATTGAAAAATTTACATATATATATTGTATATATATACCGAGTGAATTTTCCAAGTAGGCGTACATGGCCATGGGTAAATCTGAAACTATGACGAATAGCGAAAAGTACTCAAAGGAGTCTCGGACTTTTAATTTTGATGAAAACTAAAACTGCGTCATTAGATTTTTGATATTTTTTTAAAATAATATTCCTAGCCAGGTATGGAACCAGTTGATTTAGAAAAAAAATTGTTTGTTTGTGGAAGTAATATTCCCAAAATTCGTTCAATATTAGTGACCCTACCGAATTGCGTAGTAATACAGTATCTGGTTTTTTTTCAAAATCATCAATTTTTTACTTTATGAAATAAAATAACAAGTTTGCCAACCGTACGAGGTTTCTCGTACAAATACAAAAACTGTGTTCTTCCGTACGAAGTATAGGTAGGTGTATTTTAGCACACCTTTAGTAGTAAAATCCTAAACTACATAGTAGGCATAATAATAGTTCCTCGTACCGGTACGACTTAGGTATTAAGAAAATCGAAACAAAAAAAGAAATAAAAAAAACTACAAAAAGAAGGGATAAACGTGAAACATTAAAAAAAAACTAAATGCTAAAAGTCAAAAAGTTAACAGTCAATTTCTTTAATACAATAATTGAACAAGTCATTTTTAGAATTATATAACATTACATTTAAATACATTACAAAATTTACTTAATTATAACTATGACACATCCCACTATAAAATGACAAATAATAGTCTCAATAATAATCATTTATTATATCTACAAAAAATCATAATATTTGAATTTAGTATCCTACTCATTTAAAAATTCTTTTAGGTCATAGTACGCTTTGTCAACTAAAAATTTTTTTACTCTTGCACAAAAGGTTATGAATGACGGTGCATCTTTTATTTCATTTTTAAGTTTGTTGTATATTTCTACTCCTACCGCCTTTAGATATCGTTGTACGGTTTAGTCTAGTTTTTACTGTTTCGAGTTTGTTATACTGCCGCTTAGATTTCAATTTTTTAAAATCGTTTTAATGTCGACACTTATATTTGGAAACTTCATATATATAGACGCAAGGTAATGTGAGTATTCCTAATTTTCTAAAATATTGTTTTGCTGGTGTGTGTGGTGTGTGGTGTGTGGTGTGTGGTGTGTGGTGTGTGGTGTGTGGTGTGTGGTGTGTGGTGTTACGTAAGGTTCTTTTTTGGATTATGAAAATTCTTTTCCTTTCAGCCGCCATGCCCTATAAGTCAATACCGTATGCTAGCAAGAAATTCACATATGCATTGTAAGCCATACGCATATTGTTTGGGCTACGCGTTTGGGCTATTCTGCCTAATACAAAACATGCTTGACCTAGACGTCCGCTTAGTTTGTTAATGTGTACGTCCCATTTAGGATTACCATCATAATAGTAACCTTAAAATTTACTTGTGGCACTTGTGGAATTTGGACATTATTATAGACAATATTAAGGGTTTTAGCGTAAGGGCCTCTTAGCCAAAAATGTATAACGTTTGTTTTTTTTTAGGTTAAGATTCAAACCGTTTGCTGCAAACCAGTTTGTCATTTGGGTCAAAGCATTTATAATGTTATTTTGCAATTCATTAAAATTGTTACCCGACACTATTGCACACCCGTCGTCTGCAAACATGATAAAACAATCATCTTCAATTAAACTTATTAAATCATTTACCATCACCAGAAACAGGAAATTTCCTGCCGCTGATCCTTGTGGCACTGAAGTTTCTCCTAATATTTTTTCATCGGACCGCGTATTTCCTTCGTCAATTAACACAATTTTCAATCTTTTTTTTAGGAACGACTTTCTAAAATTAAGGCAATTACCAGTAACTCCATAATGTTCAAGTTTTAGTGCTAACAGTTTGTCTACTGAGTCAAACGCACGTGAGAGATCACAAAATATTGCCGCAACTTGTTTTTTCAGTTCTAAATTTTCTAAAATTTTAAATAAAACTGCACGTGCGGCATCTACTGTAGACCTGCCTTGGCGGTACGCATATTGATGCTCATGTAGTAATTTATTTTGTTCAAAATATTGTATAAGTCTATCAGTAATACCGGACTTTACGATTTTAGAGATTGAGGGAACTATAGATAGGGGTCTGTAGCTAGACATATCTTCTTCATCGCCTTTGCCTTTATAAATAGGACTTACTTTGACCACTTTTAATGATGAAGGATATGTACCCTCCATCATACAGTCATTCAAAGATACACATAGAATGTCAATTACATTATTAGGTAAAGACTTTAATACTAATGTTGACATGTCATAGTAATCTTTTGTGCTTTTAGTTTTTATTTTATTTATAATTTTTTTAATTACTGTTACATTAAATGGTATAAGATTTATTTCAGTTGATGGTGCTGATATTTGTTTTAAAATAGACATGGCTTCATCTATTTTCGGTTTTGTTATATTGATTTGGTTTAAATTTATAGAGAAATTATTAAATTCATTTGCTAAGATTACAGGTTTTTTATTAGATTTAGTCACCTTTATTTATGTCTGCATGTTTCAGTATTAATAATATTCCACACAGCTTTACTTTCATTTTTTGAACCTTCTAGTTTTCTATTTATGTATTTATTACGTTTATTTTGTTTTTTTTTTGTTTACTAAATCACTATATTGACTATAAAATTGTGTTAGTTCATGGTTTTCGGTATATTTTTCAGTTACTTTTGCGAGTTCCTCCAATAGACCTATTTGTAGTAGAAGTTCTTCATCGACCCATACATCTTTCTTGTTTTTATGTTTATTTTTAGACAGTGGAAACTGTGTCAAATGATAATTTAATTTTAGACATTAATAGGTTAAATTTTATGTGTGGCTCATTTACAGATTTAACAATGAAACAGAGTCAAAATCGTTGAGGGATAAGTCCTCTACAAAACAATGTATCTTATGTTTCGATATGTTGCAGCTTGTCACTGGCAGCGGAACAATACCATTAAGATTAATTACAAATTTCAGAATTTGGGCATTATGATCACTTAATCCACTTTTAACTAATCGATTTCGAATGAACCTTTACTGAGATTACCATACATATGATCAATGCAGGTTGTACTCGTCTCCGTTATTCGGGTAGGTGCAATATATAATGGCTTTAAATTGTGTAGTACTAGTAAGAGTAATATTTGCATCTTTTGTAAACAATTTTTTAAAAGGTCTACATTATAGTCCCCTACTAATACAGTTGTATAGTTGGCAGGTGTACTATATATTAACTTACATAACATAGCTTCGAGGCATTCTGTGCATTTTTTTAAATGTTTAAAGCTTGATGTGTATAAACACATAATTATAATACAATGTTCATACAGATCAACCCTGAACACTTCGATATCTAATTCATTTGACATTTCCGCTAGATAATCGATCTTTTTACATTTTATACCATTGGCAATATAAAAACATGTTCCACCATGCTGATGTTGTGTTCTACAGTAATAATTTGCTAGATAATAATTCATGATATGTGTTTGTTCAATCTCACATTTTTCACCAATGTTCTGTAAAACATAGTACTTCAGGATTGTTATTATAATTTGTAAGAAACTTTCCAAGAGAGTTATTTTACTGTCCAGTTTTCTAATATTTTGATATAATATTTGTTTTTATTATTATTCTTTTTAGTGTATTTATTTATTAGAATAGGATTTATAGTGTTTTGTTTCTTATTAGACAAGAAAAAAGTTATTGTAATTGGTTTGGGTTCTAATTGATACATTTTGCGTAGTTTTTAACTTTTTTACAATCTCAGCGTATGAACACAAATTATAGGATAAATAGATTTTTTATACATTAATTCCGCAATGATTTGATATAAGATGCTAGCTAATTCATTTGTACTGAAATAATAGTTTATTAGATATGACACGTTTAAGTATTTTACATAAGAAAACTGATTACAGTGTAATTTTAATAATTCGTTCAATTTTCTTTCATTCAGATTTGAATTATAAGTAATACTTGGCACTATCACATTAGTGTGCTGGAGTTTGCTTACATAGAAATTTAAAGTACTACTAAAACACACTGGGTTTTTGTCATTTTTTCCACTGATTATTATAACATAGTCACTTTTATTTAAATTGCTGCAAATTGAAGACGATGCGTTAAGAAGACCATAAACATCAGCATTTGGTTTCTACCATGTTGTCACTTGGCATTGTTCTTTTTTTAATAATTTTGGCATTATTTTTCCTAGACCACGACTTTGTTCATCGATAAGTATTACAATACGTCGGGTGCCAGTGACTTTGTGTAATACGTTTTCCTCAGACTCTTGGGTTGGAAACTGGCACAAAGTTTGATTTTCACTAATTTCTTCGTGTGAAATCTTGCTTGTTCCGCAATGTAAAACACAAAGAATCAATTAAAATAGGATTTTCTTTAGAGACCGTTCTGTCTATCTGGTTATTTAAACATTTATTTTCGCTATTTAAGTCGGGGATTATAACGTTGTTATCTTGTGAAATAAATCTAAAGATTTATTAATAGATTTTCTATTTGTTTTTTTTTTCTTCTTCTTTATAGTGGACCCTGCTCTTATTTTTGTAAGTTGTTTTATTTTTTTGTCTTTATTTCTTTCTTGTGATAACAATAAATATTTTTCATTGACTAATTTCTCCAATTCATTATGTGCTATTTCTAGTTCGCTTCTAAGATTATTTATTTCTTCTATTAATTCTAGTTTTTCGCTATTTCGCCTAAGAGATAGGTCATGGAGACTTTTTGAACTATGATCAGAGAGGGATGATTTACTTGTAGATAGAATAGATTTATATGAGGCGGTATGCTTCCTTCTAATTGTGATGTTTTCTGAATTAATTTTGATCGAAGCCACGCTGACGATCGAACTTAAGTCTTGTTGGGCTGGAACTGACAGCATAAGCCAAGAGCCCAGGGCGCCTCTGTTTAGATTGTGTTTACTAAAGTCTAATGTCTAAGGACAACTAAGGCTACAGATGGTACGAATTAAGCGACATGGCGCGTTAATCGTACCTAAGGTATATTTTCGAAAAACTTTCAAATACCTATTTTGTTAGGAGAATTAGAGTTTGTAATTGTTAATTCAAAATCAAAATCAAAATCTTTTTATTCAAATGGGTTACTAAGAACACTTTCGAATCGTCAAGTAAATAAACTACAACTAGCTTTACAAACTAATTACAATACTGTTTTATTGCGTGCGTCCAATAGGTAATCTTTGTAAAATCACAAACGAAACATAAAATTATAGTGTATCACCTAATAAATACATGTTTTGTATTGAAACACTAAATAAACAAGATTTACAATGTTAATAGTTTGATTTAAAAAAACAATCAATATTTAGGTAATATTTCGATTGCCTATTGTGTTTTAGTTTGCATAGGGGGGAGGGCCACCATGTGATACGTTAAAAGTCTTCAATTAAAATATTAAAAAGCAACTAAATAAAGATTCAAAAGATGCAGAAGTTTTAGTTCTATTTCTATTTATTATTATATACGTATGTCTGATATAAGTAAAACAGTAATTAAATCTAAATTTAAAATAGATATCAAACGCATAAAGATAACAAAAGTATAATTCGTGTCTATAAAGCTGGCCTAGCCAAATCATAAGGCCACGATGCGACTCTTGCCATATTTTTTGCTAATGTCTTTCTATTCTTTTGCCAAAGAACAGATTTATTTACTCTACAGGTTTCCGAAAAACTATGGTCCTGCTAGCTTTAGCAACAATAAACTTATTTTCTTTCTCCTTTCTTTCTTTAGACTGAAGCTAGCGGAGCCATGGTATTTCGAAACCAGTGGCGCAAAAAGGTCAGTATTTTGGCAAAAGAATAGCGAAAAGATAGTGTGCATACTCGGTGAAGATAGGTGAAATAGGTCCGGAGATACAATAGTGGCTACGCTAGCTTAAGTTTAAAGCTATCAGGACAATGGTATCTCGGAAACCAGTAGAACAAAGTTTCTTGTTAAAAAAATAGGCTGCAAACCCCATGTTGATAGGTGCTATAGGTCTGGAGATATGATAGTGGCTACGCTAGCTTTAGTCTCAAGCTAGCAGGGCCATGGTATCTCGGACACCAGTAGAGCAAAAAAACAGTTCTTTGGCAAAAAAAAAAAGCATAAAATTTACAAAAAATAGGATGCAAACCCCGTATTGATAGGTGCAATAGGTCCGGAGATATGATAGTAGCTACGCCAGCTTTAGTCTAGACCATGGTATTTCGAAAACCGGTAGAGCAAAAAAATTAGCAAAAAAAAAATGGCTGAAGTCGCATTACGACCTTATGATTTGGCTGCGCCAGCTTTATAGACACCAATAATTTTATCATTGATTTTCTTGAATTATTTCAGTGGGGATCAGTTATGGAGGTTGTAGCAGCCAGACATCTGCTAAGAATCTCGTTCCTCTCGTAAAATTTGGTACCCGTGTTGTCAGAGGACGTGACTGGTCATGGCAAGATCAGGTGAGTTTATAAATTACAATACATCAATTTGATTCTGCTATCTTGCATACATACAAAGCATCATCAGTTCCACCCATCCATGAAAATCTACTAACATTAATACCCATTCATATTCTTTGCATTTACACAGTATATCCCATACACTATCTCAATCTTAAAACTTCTTACCTCCATTTCGGGCTTTTTGGAATCAAATTATTTATTTTTATATTCTTTCGCACATTCAACAATTTGCGCAGGAAAGATAAACTTTTGGTATTACATGCTCTCAACGACATGGAAACAATCTGAGAAAACTCAACATGGTTCTTATGTTTCCGTTTGGTTTCATTCACACACAAAACATCAATATTTCTTCCGTCCTTATTCTTTCTCTTACATTTATATTAGCAAAGTAACTTCTTGCTTTTTGACGTGTCTTGATTTTGTTTTACAATTCACCAATTTTATTGCGGTGTTTTCTCGTTGACCCATTATATTGTACCCAATGGGACCACGACCACCTATATCTTGTGGTTCCATTACAGTTAAGCTACCGCCTGTACAGAGCCGTCTACATTTCTTGGGATTCCCACAAGTATTATGTAAAATGTGTGTTCGATTCCAGTAGCCCCCGCATACCTGGATAAGGTTAGCTGAATTCTGACCCCAAGCCATCATTTTAGAAGCTAAGCTCGCTCCAAGCATGGTAGACCCATAATTAGGCAAAGGGAATCATATGTTAAAATTAGCAGAGGATTCTTGAAATTTAGGCTAAAATTAGCAAGCAAGGGTACTGGTGTCTCAGAAGGAATGGGTTCATTCAGTAGTGGTTTAGGCCAAGCACCTCTGACAAGAGTTTTCGGCTAGTGATCAACAGTAGAATAAGGATCTTGTGGCATATTAACACTCTTCTATAAAAAATGATATGTGACGTAAAGCAACGTCGGGAGTGATCAGTTATCCTATTAGTACATTTTTCTGGGCTCCACTGTGCTTCAGTTGCAAAGTTAAACCGGACCTGGCTGTTGTCAAATGACAGGATGATTGACTTATCAATCAGGCTTCACATGTGGCTTAAAACAGATATTCGAGTGGTCACTAGGTCGAAAACATTTGCAAATGTGCAGTGGGTCAGCATGATAGACTATGGGCAAAATGGTCCTCGGAAAGGGTAGGCAGTGCCCCAACAGTGGGGACGTATGAGGCTGTTACGGGAGATAACATCTTAGAAGTGTTTATTATTTGTAACTATCACTAAACTCAAACTCAAACTTAGAAGACTTTTAAACAGTATTTTTGAATTGTCAGTTTAATTATTAATTTTTATAAACTTTACCAACGGTGCGGAATGATTTACTACTTAGAAGAACAGACAAGAAACTCAGCAGTTTATCTGTTATATTTTTTCCACTTCATATTAAGATACAATATAGCCTTTCACTAGGTAATAACATAATATACAATGTTTTAATTTAAAAATATTACCAATACAAATTAATTAAGATCTAATTCTTCTTAGCATTTTTATCATTTTTGTAATAGCTTTTTTGCATTAAACTATCTTTGATATATATTTTAAATTTATTTGGAGGTAAGTTAACAACATTTTCTGAAATTTTATTGTAAAAATACATACTTTGTATTTCAAAAGAGCTAAATACGTGCCTTCTGAAAACGATATTTTGGAACTACCAATTTATCCGTATTCCTTGTATTAATACTGTGTAGATCACTATTTTTGCGTCCATACATTAAACAAGTAAATATATATTGGTAAGGAACGGTTAAAATATCAATTTCCCTAAAAAGTTCCTTAAGAGAAATTCGTGGTCCCAACTTATAGAACCGTACTGCTCTCTTTTGTAAAAAAAGGCTGTATCAATATCAGCTGCCTTACCTCTAAGCAGAATGCCATAAGACATCACGGTATGGTAGCAAAAAGGTAGCAAAATACCATACAGCAACGCCAGCACTATATAATAATATAATAATTGCTAGCCGTAACGAAATTTTATCACTGCCTTTTTGAAGTCTTAACAATCATACGTTTTGAAATTATCCATAATTCAAAGGAACA
This sequence comes from Apoda limacodes, assembly GCA_946406115.1. NCBI lineage: Eukaryota > Metazoa > Arthropoda > Insecta > Lepidoptera > Limacodidae > Apoda > Apoda limacodes. The sequence continues at coordinate 16,209,487 of OX291560.1, forward strand.
TGTGAAGACTGTAGAAGTACCCAAACAGTGAAATTCTGATCTCAACATATTTTTGTGTCTACTTTTTTAATTTTGAGTTAACATTCAAAAACCTTTTTGTTGGTAGATAGTAGTAGACACGTGGGTTTCGAAAGACACGTAACAATTGAAGAAGAGGAATGTTTTTCACGCGCTTATCAATGAAGAAAATAAATGTTTTTAAATAGAAGGTTTTAATAATTTTGATTACGGTTAGAAAATCAAAAATTATTGGTTTACAGGATGGTGGTCTTGGTGGAAAGGGAACTGTGGTAAGGGGGAATATCGACGGTTATGTAAGAGTGAGGTGGGACTCGGGTGCAAGCAACTCTTATCGGATGGGCCATGACGAGAAGTATGACCTTGACCTAGCTCAAAATTATACATCTACTGGTAAGAATTATAAAATCCATATTTAATACTTTTGTCATGTATATTGACTGCCCATATACAGAATGACAGCCTTTTCTTAAAAACAATAAGTGCCAAAAAAATTAAATGGTAAAAGATGCTTATCATAAAGATCTAAACCTAAAATCTAAATGTAAGAATACGTAACAACTATGTTATTAACAGTATGGACTGAAAAGATAATGAATAACATTCTGCAATAAGTACAAAAAAAATTACATAATTATGATCGTTCTCCTTTAACGAAGTTTAATTTTCAGTGAAAAACACACTCATTAAGACCAAACTGACTGGACCACAGCTAGCAGCTCTAGTTATAAAGGGTACGCGTGTTGTTAGAGGACAAGACTGGATATGGAAAGACCAAGTAAGATAAAGTATCTTGTTATATTTTTCGTAGATGGTGTTTCATACCCTTTCTTCTTTAGTAGATGTAAGGTCCAGTTTATGATTATTTGCAATAGTCACTTTTTTTATACAACTAAGGTGGCGAACAAGCTTACGGTCCGCCTGATGGTCAGCGGTCACCGTAGCATATGGAAACTTGCAACACCAGGGGTATAACTCGCTCGTTGCCGACCTTTCAAAAATCTAATAACTTCTTTCTTGATGAATCCCACATTTTAGTCCTGAGAGAAAACCTTGAGAGCTCATAGTTGCCCTAGCATCTACCCTTTACCGTCTAACGTTGTATTTAACATAATTTTCTGTACGATGTATATTTCTCAGATGTACAGTATAAAACAAATAGTAAATAGTAAGTAGGGTAATCTAAGAAACAAATTAAAAATCATTGCTTATTAAACAGGATGGTGGACCAGGAGGAAAAGGAACTGTGGTGAGAGAGAATATTGACGGATATGTGAGAGTGAGGTGGGACTCGGGTGCAAGCAACTCTTATCGGATGGGCCATGATGGAAAGTACGATCTTGAACTAGCTGAAAATTATTTTCCTAAGACTACACCACAGGCTACTATAACAACTACTTCTGCTGGTACTGGTAAGAACAAAAAGATATAGATTCGTAAGGAATATTTTTTTCATGTATGTTGACTGTATGTAAAGAGAGGTAAGGCACAGCGAGTACTCGCTCGAATAAGCAGCCTGAACTGGGGAAGTACCTCCGCCTTACAGAAAACCGCGGCCACAATAACGCTAACCAGAGCTCTTGAGGATTCGCTGCGTGGACAGCGCAGGCGGTGCTCGTCGCAATCATTGCTCGGCGTAGACACGGCGTTCCCGAACCCATTGATTACTTTGTCTCCGCCCTAGGAGGCTGAACCGCTAACCTTTGTAAAGTCTTTAAAGTAGTAGTCGTGCCGGAAGGAGACCGGAGTAGACCCGGCAACTACAGCAGAGGGGGAATTAGGAGCCCGCCGTGCCGGCAACCGTATCAACAGCGGCGAGTTTAGGCAGTTCTAATTCCGCACCTTTTGTCCTCAAAGCTGTGTAGTGAATCCTCATATTTAGTCTCAGTACCTTTTTTGAAAAAAAAACTTTTCTGCAAAAACCGCATCTGAGTTTGACAACTGATAAAATTCTAAAGCAATATCCCACAGCAGAACAAGTTATTTTGGCAGACTTTAACGCCTACCATCGTGAGTGGCTCAGTTCTCGAACCAATAACTACGCAGGGATATCTGCTCATGAATTTGCTCTGACCTATAGATTCTCTAAGCTGGTACTTTCTCCAACAAGAATACCAGATATAGAGGACTATTAGAGCTCCTTAATGGACCTTCTGCTGACTACAGGTCCGAACAGATATTCCGTCTCAGTGGGTGCGCCTCCTAGCTCCTCGGACCACTTTCTAGATCGGACTCAAGTGTCATGCACACAACCCGATACATCTGGGCCAACTAATTGGCATCACATGTGGTATTATAAGTCAGCAGACTGAGATGGATTGTGTGAATTTTATGCATCGTACACGTGTAGGCAGCTCTGCTTTAGTTCAGAAGATTCTGACATTTGCGCCACCGCAGTCAATCCTCCAGACAATACTCGCAGATATGGAATGTTATATTCCTAACGCACGAGTAGCTGCCGGCGTCAAAAAACGATTGTTTTTAATAGGTCTTGCAGAGAAGCTAAAATTCTTAAGCAAACTGCATATGAGGCTTAGACCAAGGCTCGTAATATTAAGGATCCAAATATTTCTGAGGTAAGACGCAAATTAAATGCTGCCTGGAGGTTCAGTAAGAAAGCAACTGCCAGAGCAAAATTCCAATTCATCGGCAAAATAGGTGGGCGACTAGCGAGCTATCCTGGGAGTCGTTCTTTCTGAACGCTTGCCAAATCTGTCAAAGGAAACTTTTGCCAGTCGTCGTTACCACCACTGCGAAAGACCGATAGTGACTTGGCCCATAGTTCTAAAGAGAAGACGATCTACTGGGCAGTCTCTTTGCCTCAAACTCGAATATAAACGACGTCTTTTCTTACTTGTTCTGGGTCCGGCCGCCTCCGTGCGTGCCTATTGAGGAATGTTAGCGTCGGCATCTCCATCTCTATAGATGCCACCCCCTCCGTTCCGCCATTCCCCCAATAGGGGCCGGGGAATAAGGAAGCGACAGGTATGGTCGCGATCTCAGCCACCGGCAATAGTGGCCCGTAACCTTTTTACAGGACAGGTTACTGCCGCGGACGGCACTTTCGCCGCAGCTTTCCCGCCGTCGCGGCCTCCGTCGGCTGCGTCTATGGCCTCTGCCCGCTCGGGCACAACAAGTTATGCCACCTCTGAGACAGGTGACGAATATGAGTACTTCCAAGACGAGGAGCTCCCCGCCATGCTGTCTCCCATCCAGGCCTCTTCAACGGACGGTGTCTCGCCGAAAAAGGTAATAGCCGGCTCAGCGGCTAATTCAGATATCGTTATCCACGCCCCACCGGCATCGGCCCTCCGCGACGCCTCAACTGTGTCACCATCGACACCGTTCAACCCACGACCGCGTGCCAACCCGCCGTCGATCGCCTTCAAAACGAGCGACCTACGTAGGACTATGGGCCGTGAGGTACGTCCCTTCTCCCTAAGCCCATTTAAAGACCCAACTGAACATGCCCGCGCAGCAGCAAGGGAAACCACGACCTACGTACCCGCCCCAACAACGACCCCGCCGCAAGTAGCAGCGACCAATGTGAATTGTTCATCTCAAAAAGCTGCGCTCCCTCCTGAAGCACGCCCCGCACGCGCGCCCTTTTGGCAAAGGCGTGCGTTTCTTGCCGCAATCGCCGGAGGAATATAGGGTGGTGGCGGCCTATATTGACGAGGTCTCAAAAGCGGACAATACCGTGTCCTGGTATTGTTATAGTCTGGACAACGAGAGACCTCAAAAGCTAGCGATCAAAGGACTCCCTCTCGACGCGCCGTTGGAGGAAATAGCCGCTGAAATGGACGCACTCGGATATCCCCTGTCGCACATTCGCCAAATCCCGGGGGCGAGAGGCCGCCCCTACTGCATATACTTCGGCCAACTGGAACGCAGGTACGACCTAAGTGAGCTACAAAATGTCTCCTTAGCATGTCCGGCGTTAGCATCACCGCGTGGAAGGCAAAGCCCTGGCCGGCGCAGTGCCACCGATGCCAAGCATTCGGCCACTCATCGGCCAACTGTCATCGCCCAATCCGATGTGTACGCTGCGGAGAGGGCCACCAAACCTCGGATTGCAAACGCGTCAGGGAAGCGACTCCAACGTGCGCAAACTGTAAGCGAGAGCATGCGGCTAACGATAGGTCTTGTCCTATGTATAAGAGGGAAGCGCGTAAAATGGGGGTGAAAAATGCCCCTCCCGCTCCAAAACCGCCACCGCCACGCAATGAAATGCCACGCAATGAAGCGCCGGTACCCCTACCAGTATTAGGGTTACAAGAATACGACCGTACTCAGGAGCCAACCCTTATACCACCCGCCAAACCCCCGACAGAAAGGTCCCAACCCCTTAAAAAGAGGTCAAAAAGAGGTCGCAGAGGTAAGGGTAAAACATGTCCAAACGGTACTGACGTGCCTACTCCGGTCCCTGCGGTCGAAAAACAAATGGCGCCACCGCTGCCTGCAGCCACGCCCACCGTCGCCGCCCCGCCTACCGTCGCTACCGCGCCCCGCGTCCAACCGCAAGCCCCATTGCCCACACCGTCGTTGTTGTTTAAACTCCCCCAACCCCCCATCCCCACAAGATCGCAAGCCCCGCCCACCGTACCACAGCGAAAGGTAAATTTTAATTTTAATAGTTTGCCACCAGCTGTCACCCCCGCGCCACCCCCTAGGGGACGCGCATCTCTCTCCGGGGGTGCGTACTGTGTTTCGCCATTGTCACTCAGCATAGCCAGAGCGTCCATAGCAGCGCTTAACGCAGCTATAGAGGCCATCGCAGTCGGACAAAATCCGATGCCCGCATTACTGCACGGCCTGCAGCAACTTACCTACCTCCTGGTCCAAGAATTCTCTTCAAACTAAGGATTGTATACTGGGGGGGGGTAAGAGGTAAGACCGATGACCTCAGGTTGCTAGTCCAGCAGCATGATATTCATATTGTGCTGTTGGGCGAAACCAAGTTACGACCTGAGCAATCATTATGTCTACCTAATTATTTCGTCTACAGGCGGGACGAAATAAATATCATAAATAACATCGCTTACAGGGGCACAGCAGTGCTGATTCGTAGAGACCTTGCCAGAAAGTTTACCCCTGCCAAGCTTTGTTTCAACGCGAGCGATAGGCATTAAACTAAAAGTCGGTAACACCGAACTTAAGGTTTTCGCCGCCTACAAACCACCTAAGGTGCCTTTCATTTCCGGCGATATAAAAAATATTATGTCCGACGACACCACGCCCACACTTATATTCGGCGACTTCAACGCCAAACACCGACAATGGGGTTCAAGAATTTCATCCAATGAAGGTAGAGATTTGAAAATCGATGCCGCGGCGCACAATTACGTTGTAATTGGTCCCGGCTCCCCCACTCATTATCCCTCTCAGGACTCATTTCAACCAGACGTACTAGACATAGCACTAGCCCGTAATATCAATTAGCCCATCTCTTTAGAAACCCTCCATGATATCGATTCGCAACACCTTCCCATTTTACTGGTCCTCAGAGTTTCTATTAGGGACAAACCTTTACCACCAATGAAAAACTTCACGGACTGGACAAAATATCAAGAATTACTGAACTCATTAAAACTCCCTCCCGGTGGCTTGTCTACCTCACAGGAAGTGGAAACAGCCACTCAGTCACTTACTTCTGCTATCTCCTCCGCACTTGCTCAGTGCACCACGTCTGCCAAGTCAACCTCGGGGAAAAGTTTACTACCGGCACATCTCCGTAGTAAACTTAGCCAAAAACGAGAGCTTCGCAAACTGTGGTGCCGAACTCGTTGCCCAACAATTAAAAAAGAGTTAAATAAGTTAGGTACTGAGTAAAGTTAACAGTCTTCGAAGAAAACATATCACAAAGGCCATATCTATGGCTGCATTATATGTTTAGATATGATTTTGCTTTGTAATGGACTATAATTGTAATAAATAAGAAGATATCTATTAGATCATAAGTTTATGGACAGGATTTGAGTCTCAAACTAACGTTTATTAACTTCTTCTGCAAGTTTTAACCAAAAACTACATTGTATTTTTAATTACAATACATCAAACACCATTCAGAACGCGTGATGTCATTCCTTTGCCAATTTACCTGAGTATGTGGCCAGTACAGGACCAGTACCTGAGTACAAGAAATTATACATTTTGTATCCAAACAACTGATTAAAAATATAAAACCGTGAACACTAGCGACGCCTCGTCGTTGTTGCGAATAAGTCTGGTCGAAACACTCCCGCTTAGGTAATCAACCTAAGGGAAATGACATCTGACACTAACGTATCCGGAGTCAAACGTTGTAATCGCAGCCGTGTGGAAAAAATCATTGTCATGCAAACGTCGAATTAACGTGTCCTTGCATAAAATGAAGGCGTAACTCCGGTGTACAACTTCTAAATGTTTGTATTTTGTTAAAATAATGTTTGTTTGTTTATTCAAAAGTACATAAATTTACTGTTTTTTTTTAATAGGAAACTTTCATATTATTCCACTTTGCAATATTGTTTTTTATTCTGTAGTTGGGTAATCTTAGAAACAAGATTAAATTTACAATCATTGCTCTGTATACAGGATGGTGGACCAGGAGAAAAAGGAACTGTGGTGGGAGGGAATACTGACGGATATGTGAGAGTGAAGTGGGACTCGGGTGCAAGTAACTCTTATCGGATGGGCCATGATGGAAAGTACGATCTTGAACTAGCTGAAAATTATTCTCCTACGTCTACACCACAGTCTATTATAGCAAACATTACTGCAGGAACAACTACTGGTAAGATCTATAAATCGCAAAATAAAAATTTTGAAAATAAATTAAATTTAAAAGATGTGAATAAAAATAAATAAATCAAATTACACGACTGCAAAAACATTAAGAACTTAACTAAACAGAAATTAAAACATACCCTATATTTAACTATAAGCAGACGACACTCATCTCAATGCAAGTTCAATCAAATTGTGTAGGTAAAGATTGCTCACACTATAGTTGTTACCTTAAAATGAGTTGCGTTGCTTATAGTTAAATATTAGGTATGTTTTAATTTCTGTTTAGTTCTTAATGTGTTTGCACAGTCGGGTTTTTTTTTTAATTAATTATTTTCAACACATTTGCACAAAAAATGCATTTACGAAGCTTGTATACATTGATCGAAAGTTCAAAATTACACACCACACAAGGAACGTGCGGTAAAATAGGTACTCTCACATAACTGCCTGTTTTACCACGCTCCGTTGTATCGTGCCGTGCGTGTACTGTACGTTTTTTTTTTAAATTCGATCGAACCTTCTTGAAAGCGCTGTTGATCTATACGTTTGACTCACTTAAACACTAAAAGAAAAAGAGACCAAAGATGTAGTTCTTTACACCTCATTCTCCCGTTCAACATAATACATGCGAAACTAAAAATGTCAGTCAGTCAGTGTTGCTTCCAAAGCAGCAAGTTTAGTAAATTTTAATAATTGTTCAAATTTTACTATTAATTTCCAAAAGTAATGACCTATCTGTATAATTTATTATTTGCTATTAAAAACAGTCGAATGAAAAAGTTTATTTAATAACCTAAAAACTATACTGTTTTCTCGCACATGTGTTGAAAAATGCTATATGACATTCGTGCGGAATATAAGCTATTTTTGGATATTTTCTTTTTGTCTCTAATAACAATATCTGAGAGTCATATCTGTTAAAAGTGGCTGTTTTCAGCAAATATGCTATCTACAACTTACAGACTTATCCTAGAAACAGTTTAAATTTTCTAAAATAGCTTATTATAGGAACACATTTTTTTTTATACAAAGAGGAAATTTTAAATAATAATCGCCGGCGCTTTTTAGCAGAGGAGAGGCACAACGTTCTTAAAATGCCAAAATCGCTTGTTGGTCGTGGTCCACCTGCTAAGTTCACCTGTATAAACTTTTATTTGCCCGTAGTCCAACTAATTATATTTTTTTTATTTAGATGAAAATTTGTAATACGTATATTGTCCGTGGTCCACCTTCATTTCTTTATTTTTATTACCAAAAAAACGGTGTTTTCTCGTAGACTTATTAATTGTCCCATTAATAGGATCACGAGGTAGTCCTATTTTTCGTGATCCCACTGTATAAATTATCTTGCTTAAAGTCATAAAATGAACAATTTTTATTATTTTATTTGGGTGTTGCATAATGATTTCATTTATTTAATTTGCTTGCCAGCCTTCATACGTCCCCACTGTTGGGGCACAGCCTACCCTCATAAGCGAGGGTGATTTGGGCCATAGACCACACGCGGGCCCAGTGCGGATTGTGGACTTCACAAACGTTTTTTTTTTTATTGACGTATGCAGGTTTCTCGCGATGTTTTCCTTCACCGAAAAAGCCAGTGATGTGAAACAGTTTATTTGAGAAGTTAAGAAAATACTTATTGGTACACGCCGACCACTCCACCACTTAGGACGTGAAGTGAAATATTTACATTTATTTAATTATACTGAAGTAAATATATTACGTCATGTGAGATCTATTTACTGGGTTTTTATAGGTCGCTTTCTTGTTTATTTGTCTCTCCGGACCTTTTTGACCGATTTTAACCAACTTCCTGGTGAGCTACAGACTTAGACTTAGTTTAAGGTTTCATAGAGGGTTAAAGATATTTCAACAAAAAAGATATCTCCAAAAATATTGATCGTAGGCTAGTACTTTCTTTACAAAAGTGATAGATCTCATCAAGATCTTCATTTCGGATGACGGCTGTCAAACTATAAAGGGCTATGTCTTCAGAAATGTTGATTGTGGGCAATTAGTTTATTTACAAAAGTGATAGATCTCATCAAAATCTTTATTTTATATGTCATCTGTCAAACTATAATGGACTATCTCCGAAAATTTGTCCTTTGGATTAAAAATAAACATAAACACGATTCACCGTTTTTGAAAATCATACCCTGGGGAGACAAAATAGCCAGGGGACAAGAATTTCTTTAAAAATTCAGTTATAAGCTTTCTTCTTTACAAAAGTCTTCGGGGACGAAGTCGCAAGAAAATGCTAGTCCAAACAAACGATTTTGATAAGATCTATCACTAGTACTATTAAATATCGGAATACACTTAAATATCGGAAATCCTTCACTCCTATCATCCGATACATAAAAACAGCAAAAAAAAAATTGACATGTGTTTGAATTTGTTTTAAGTAGCTTAACTGAACTTATTTATAGTACCTACTAAGTGTTTTAATACATACATAGAGAGGTAGGGCACAGCGAGTACTCGCTCGAAAAAGCTGCCCGAACAATTAAAGCGGGGCATAGCGAGTACTTGCTCGAATGAGCGGCCTGAACTAAGGGAGTACCTTCACCTTACAGAAAACCGCGGCAATAATAACTCTAACATTGAGTAGTGTTGTGATCCTGGCGGTGAGTAAGGTCGCTAGTGCTCTTTAAGGATTCGCTCGTTGCTGTCATTCTCACTTTTTCATTACATTACTTAATCTCCACCCTGGAGGGCTGAACCGCCAACCTGTGTAAAGTCTCTGTAGTAGTAGTCGTGACGGAGAAGGAGACCGGAGTGGACCCGGCTACTACAACAGAGAGGGATCAGGGTCCCTTCCGCCCGCCCTGCCAGCAACCGTATCACCTGTGCCGAGTTTCAGCAGTTCTAGTACCACACCTTTTGTCTCCGAAGCTGTCTGTGCAGTGAATCCTCATCTTAAGTCTAATAACTTTTTTCATAAATGACTAGAAAGAATAAAAAAAAAAGAGTTTTTACAATATAATGTGGATTTTTGCAACATCAGAGGTAGTCACGCAAATCTGAACGCAGTCCACCACCAGCTCGACACTGCGCAGCCGACCATTCTTCTTCTAACGGGGGTGCAAATATCCTGCCCGGCCAATACATTATATTATCCCGGTTTTTTTTTTATACCACTAAGGGTGGCAAACAGGCACACGGTCCACCTGATGGTAAGCGGTCACCGTGGCCTATGGACGCTTATAACACCAGGGGCATCACTCGCGCGTTGCCGACCCTTCAAAAAACCAATAACTTCTTTCTTGAAGAACCCGATTTTTTAGTCCATAGGGAAAACCTTAGCAGGGAGCTCATTCAGCTCATTCCACAACCCAAGCGTTCAGCGTGCGCACTGTACGCAACCATTTCGGTTCTAAAGTGTGAAAATGAATTCCTTGCCGATGGCGAGCGGTTCCTCAGAACAAATCCTATCACTACTACACATCACTTCTATAAACTCACACAATTTTGTGAGTCGTATGTGTATGTATGTTCGTCCAGGAGAATATCTGCTGTCACCGCCTCCATAGCCTCGAAGACAGAGACCCGCGATATTATGGGTGCGCGTAGATCACAGGGCCACACTTGTATCCTTGGGTGCCTATACAGGTCTCATAGCGGTGACACTTACGTAGCTCGAGTCTTCACGCACCTGATTTTGACGAGTGACAAAGTTCTAGAGCAATATCCCACAGCAGAACTAGTTATTTTGGAAGACTTTAACGCCCACCATCGTAAGTGGCTCTATTCTCGAACCAATAACTACGCAGAGATATCTGCTTATGAATTTGCTCAGACCTATGGATTCTCTCAGCTGGTACTTTCTTCAACAAGAATACCGGATATAGAGGACCATACGAGCTCCTTAATGGACCTCCTGCTGACTACACGTCCGGACGGATATGCCGTCTCAGTGGATGCGCCTCTTGGGTCCTCGGACCACTTTCTCGTTCGGACTCAAGTGTCATGCACACAACCCGATCCAACTGGGCCAACTAATTGGCGTCGTGTGTGGCATTATAGGTCGGCAGACTGGGATGGATTGCGAGAATTTTATGCATCGTACTCATGGAGGCAGCTCTGCTTTACCTCAAAAGATCCTGATGTCTGCGCAGCCGCAGTCACTGAGACAATCCTCGATGGTATGGAGTGTTATATTCCTAACGCGCGAGTAGCTGCCGGCGTCAAAAAACGACCGTGGTTGAAAAGGTCTTGTAGAGAAGCTAAGATTCTTAAGCAAACTGCATATGAGGCTTGGACCACGGCTCGTAATATTACGGATCAGAATATTTCTAAGGTAAAACGCAAATTAAATGCTGCCTCGAGGTTCAGTAAGAAAGCAAATGCCAGAGCAAAATTCCAATTCATATGCAAAATAGGTGGGCGACTAGCTAGCTTTTCTCTGAGAGCTGTGCTTTCTGGTCGCTTGTCAAAGCTGCCGAAGGGAACTTTTGCCAGTCGTCGTTACCACCACTGCGAAAGACCGATGGTGACTTGGCCCATAGTGCTAAAGAGAAGCCGATTTACTGGGCAGTCTCTTTCCCTCAAACTCGAATATAAACGACGAAGGCGTTAAACCACCGTATACAATACCGTGGTGCGGTAAGACCATGCCAGAAATCTCCATAATACAGAGTGAGGTCAGGTGGGAGTTGCTTTCTTTAAACGTTCATAAGTCGAGTGGGCCAGACGGTATACCAGCAGTGGTGCATCGCCAAGAGCATTGGGATCCTTGGTGTTGACATCTCCAGCGATGTTCAGTTGCGAGATCGTTTGCTATACAAGGTGATGCTTGCGTCCAACAAACTTAGTGTACTCAACGGAGCGAAGCAGTACTTCACGTCGGGGCAAAGGTTGCTACTTTACAAGTCACAAGTTCAGCCCCATGTGGAGTTCTGTTGCCATCTCTGGGCGGGTGCACCCGGATACTAGCTTGACCCTTTTGACTCGGTTCAACGACGGGCTGTGAGAATTGTCGACGATTCCAAACTCACTTGCGGTATCGAGCCCTTAATTCTGAGGAGAGACTTTGCCTCACTGTGTGTGTTCTACCGCTTGTACAATGGGTTGTGTTCTGAGGAATTGTTCGAAATGATGCCCACGGCTCGCCATCGGCAGGGAATTCATTTTCACACTTTAAAACCTAAATGGTCGCGTACAGTGCGGTTTCAGAGAAACTTCCTCCCGCGAAAGCTTAAGTTGTGGAATGAGATCCCTGCCAAGATTTTCTGCAAGGACTACAGTATGGAGTTCTTCAAGAAAGAAGTTATTAGATATCTGAAGGGTCGGCAACGCGCAAGTGATACCCCTGTTGTTTGTTGCAAGCGTCCATAGGCTACGGTGACCGCTTACCATTAGGCGGACCGTAAGCCTGTTTGCCACCTTAGTGGTATAAAAAAAAAAATGGCTAATGCCCATCGATGTGTGAGATACACTAGAAGGTCACCAGTCGAGCGACCGTGGCGACAGCCATATTGACGGTCACTGACCAGATCGTGTACTTCTAGGTATCTTAGAAGCTGTGTGTTGATCACACGCTCCATCACCTTAGAGAGGAGAGAGGTAATAGCGATAGGCCTGTAATTCGATGGATCTGATCTATCGCCCTTTTTGGGCACCGGGTGCACATTCGCAGTCTTCCATGAAGACGGAAATTGCCTAGTGTGGTAGGAAAGCGCGAAGAGGCGCGTGAGTATAGGACATAACTCAGGAGCACACTGCTTAAGCACCACTGCTGGTATACCGTCTGGCCCACTCGACTTATGAACGTCTAGAGAGAGCAACGCCCGCCTGACCTCCCGCTGCGTTATGGAGATTTCCGGCATGGTCTTACCGCACCACGGTATAGTAGGTGGTACAGCGCCTTCATCGTTCATATTCGAGTTCGAGGCAAAGAGACTGCCCAGTAGATCGGCTTTCTCTTTAGCACTATGGGCCAAGTCACCATCGGTCTTTCGCAGTGGTGGTAACGACGACTGGCAAAAGTTCCCTTCGGCAGCTTTGGCAAGCGACCAGAAAGCACGACTCCCAGAAGGATAGCTCGCAAGTCGCCCACCTATTTTGCCGATGAATTGGAATTTTGCTCTGGCAGTTGCTTTCTTACTGAACCTCGAGGCAGCATTTAATTTGCGTTTTAACTCAGAAATATTCGGATCCTTATTACAACAAGCCGTGGTCCAAGCCTCATATGCATTTTGCTTAAGAATTTTAGCTTTTCTGCAAGATCTTTTAAACCACGGTCGTTTTTTGACGCCGGCAGCTACTCGCGGGTTAGGAATATAGCATTCCATACCAGCAAGGATTGTCTCAGTGACTGCGGCTGCGCAGATGTCAGGATCTTCTGAGTTAAAGCAGATCTGCCTCCACGGGTACGATGCGTAAAATTCTCGCAAGCCATCCCAGTCTGCCGACTTATAGTGCCACACACGACGCCAATTAGTTGGCCCAGAAGGATTGGGATGTGTGCATGACACTTGAGTCCGAACGAGACAGTGGTCCGAGGAGCCAAGAGGCGCATCCACTGAGACGGAGTATCCGTGCGGACGAGTAGTCAGCAGAAGGTCCAGTAAGGAGCTCGTATGTTCCTCTATATCTTGTATTCTCGTTGGAGAAAGTACCAGCTGAGAGAATCCATAGGTCAGAGCAAATTCATGAGCAAATATCCCAGCATAGTTATTGGTTCGAGAACTGAGCCACTCGCGATGGTGGGCGTTAAAGTCTCCCAAAATAACTAGTTCTGCTGTGTTTAGCTTTTCTGCAAGACCTTTTAAACCACGGTCGTTTTTTGACGCCGGCAGCTACTCGCGGGTTAGGAATATAGCATTCCATACCAGCAAGGATTGTCTCAGTGACTGCGGCTGCGCAGATGTCAGGATCTTCTGAGTTAAAGCAGATCTGCCTCCACGGGTACGATGCGTAAAATTCTCTCAATCCATCCCAGTCTGCCGACTTATAGTGCCACACACGACGCCAATTAGTTGGCCCAGAAGGATCGGGATGTGTGCATGACACTTGAGTCCGAACGAGACAGTGGTCCGAGGAGCCAAGAGGCGCATCCACTGAGACGGAGTATCCGTGCGGACGAGTAGTCAGCAGAAGGTCCAGTAAGGAGCTCGTATGTTCCTCTATATCTTGTATTCTCGTTGGAGAAAGTACCAGCTGAGAGAATCCATAGGTCAGAGCAAATTCATGAGCAAATATCCCAGCATAGTTATTGGTTCGAGAACTGAGCCACTCGCGATGGTGGGCGTTAAAGTCTCCCAAAATAACTAGTTCTGCTGTGGGATATTGCTCTAGAACTTTGTCAGTCGTCAAACACAGGTGCGTGAAGAGTCGAGTTACGTCCGTGTCACCGCTATGAGACCTGTATAGTCACGCATAGATACGAGTGTGGCCGCCGTAATCTACGCGCACCTACAATATCGATAGGTCCCTGTCTTCAAGGCTATGAAGGCGGCGACAGCAGATATCCTCCCGGACGAACATACATACACCGGCACGACTCATAAAATTGTGTTCGAGTTTGTAGCCGGGATAGTGAAGGTATGATGTGTCGGCCGGGCAGGATATCTGCGTCTCCGTTAGAAAACGAGATGGTGGTGGACTGCGTTAAGATTTGCGTGAATACCCCTGATGTTGCAAAAATCCACATTATATTTGGATGGAGTAGCCGCTGTACAAACTCTTTTCTTTTTCGTTCTCATGGCCATAATATATAAAAAAAAGTTACTAAGACTAAGGATGAGGATTCACTGCACAGACAGCTTAGAGGACAAAAGGTGCGGTTCTAAGACTGCCGAAGCTCGCCACAGATGATACGGTTGCTGGCACTGCGGGCGGAAGGGTCCCTGATCCCCCTCTGTTGTAGTAGCCGGGTCCACTCCGGTCCCCTTCTCCGGCACGACTACCACTTCAGATACTTTACACAGGCTGGCGGATCAGCCTCCCAGGGCGGAGATTAAGTGATCCCTGGGTTCGAGATCCCGTTCAACCTGCGGGCGGCCAGCGGTCAGCAGTTTCATCAGGTCTCCCTGACCGCTGAACCAGCACGCCGCGTCTACGCCGAGCATGACAGCAACAAGCACCGCCGGTCCTCCGCTGTCCGCGCAGCGAATCCTCAAGGAGCTCTGGCAACCTTACTCACCGCCAGGAACACAACACTACTCAATGGTAGTGTTATTATGGCCGCAGTTTTCTGTAAGGTGGAGGTACTTCCCCAGTTTGGGACGCTCATTCGAGCAAGTACTCGCTATCCCAGCTTTAGTTGTTCTGGTGGCTTATTCGAGCGAGTACTTGCAGTGCCCTACCTCTCTTAGATATACATTTTTATATGTTGATATATAGAACCAAATTTATCATCACTGTCGCACCCAGTAACATGCTTATACTGCAATTGATTTTTACCATAACCCTGGTAATAGTCAGTGATTTGGCCAAATCACTAATGTCAGCCATGACATGGTAAAATATTAATGAAGGCTTGCCTCAAATTCATCTAGTCTTACAAAAAAACAAAGTGTAGAACGTGTATTATTTTACGAAAGTGTCCGTGTGAATTTACGAACTTAATCTGTTAATAGGTTTTAATATGGATCAAGAGAGTTTTGGAAATATCTTGAGCACGAAGTTGGCTGGACGAGGACGAGATAAGATAGATATTCTCAGTGTGGCATAGTCAAGATCCACCATTATGTCTTATTTACGGTTCAGCACCTTAAAAGAAAAAAGGAACCCTTATAGAATCACTTTGTTCACCGTCTGTATGTCTGTCTGACTGTCTGTCTTTCAAGATCCTTATCCTCAAAAACGCGTGGAGATATCAACTTAAAATTAATATCAAATACTAACTACACTTCTAGGTGTAGAAAAATCAATCTTCTAATTTAATAAAAAATGACCATTTATGCAGCATCGCTGTCCGTCCGTCCGTCACCAGGCTGTATCTCATGAACCGTTATAGTTAGACAGTAGAAATCTTCACAGAAGATTTATTTCTGTTGCCGCTATAACAACAAATACTAAAAAACAGAAAAAAAAAAATATTTAAGGGGGATACAACATACGTGATTTTTTTGCTCATTTTTGTAGATAATGGTACGGAACCCTTAGTGCGCGAGTCCGACTCGCACTTGGCCGATTTTTTATTAAACGTGACTGACATTAGTGATTTGGTCAAATCACTGTCTATCACCAGGTGTAACGACATACATAATAGGTTTGCACGAAATTATACTCAACTGTCCAGATACTATTTGAATATATTTTGTATAAATAATTTACAATAATATATGTATCTTATAACGTTACAGGAGTATAGTTACGGAATACTGGAAACTTAATTTATTACTAATTAATAATTAAACTGTTGCCTAAATACAAAGATATTGGAAAAGTCGGTTATATTTGTTTATGAAGCAAATTACAAGGCAACAGTTAAACCTTGTAACTTTGCTGATTATTTTATTTCCTTATTTAGATTCTAAATATCTTCGTGATAATCAACACTTTTATATATTAACATATTTTCAAAATATTTTTCCAATAATAATCGTACATACTTAAACAATAAAAATAATTCTTAAATAACTTAAGTCTATAAATAGCTAATGTTAACGCATGCATTAGCTGCATCTTAGGTCAGCATTTTGCTCGCCTGACCTATTGTGACATCGTGAGCTCAATGTCGTTGTCTTAATGCCGCGTTTGCTGTTTTAATGTTTATTTTTAGTTACTACATATGGTTTTAAGTTGTATATCAAAATATCTTATATTGATTACGTTTTACAACATTTTTACACATAAAAAAATATTAACTGCCTTTATCTATTTATGTCAATTATATCTTACTATGTGTATGTTAATCTTTCAATTTAGATAATCTGTAATATGTTCTATCTATGTTCGGATATGTTTATTGTACTACGCATTATTTGCTTTCTAACACATTCTTTTAGATAATCTTTACTACGTGCCTATTGTTTTGTCACTGGTAATTCAATATATTGTTTAACACGTTCTTCTAACCATTTAATAGACAAATTTAGGGTTCCGTAGCCAATTGGCAAACAACGAAACCCTTATGGATTCGTCATGTCTGTCTGTCTGTCTGTCCGTCCGTATGTCACAGCAAGTTTTTTCCGAAACCATAAGAACTATACTGTTGAAACTTGGTAAGTAGATATATTCTGTGAACCGCATTAAGATTTTCACACAAAAATAGAAAAAGAACAATAAATTTTGGGGGTTCCCCATACGGTACGGTATCTATGGACAGGTCTTCAAAAATGATATTGAGGTTTCTAATATCATTTTTTTCTAAACTGAAAAGTTTGCGCGAGGGACACTTCCAAAGTGGTAAAATGTATGTGTGTGTATGTCCCCTTTAACTTCTAAAATAAGAGAATGATAAAACTAAAAAAAATATATGATTTACATTACCGTGCACACTTCCACTGAAAATTGGTTTCAACGAGATCTAGTAAGTTTTTTTTTAATACGTCATAAACCGTAAACCGCAATTTACCTTTCATTCAATCAACTCAAATATAAAAATAAAAATAACATTTAAATTTTATAGATAATGGTACGGAACCCTTCGTGCGCGAGTCCGACTCGCACTTCGCCAAATTTTTATAATAATATCATTCAACTTTATTCTCTAATATCATCAATAAGTAACTACACTACTAAAGAAAAAGATGTTGTCTTAGGACAAAATGCTTCCGGCGGCAGTAACGGTGGCGGTGTATCCCAGCAACAGACTTCTGAACCTTCCATCAATTACGTTCAATGTGTTATGGGATTTCTCTTGCTTGTTAAAATTGTATACAAGCTATAATACCTATACAGACGTTGCCATAGCCGTTGGATAAACAAACAGTTAACTTGGCTTCTCCTGCCTAACTTTTATATTTTTTTTATATTTCTTTGTTTTTACGTGTTAGTTTCTGTCCGCTTAGATACTCATTATTATTATGCGGTCAATGACGTGCTCATTTTTGCTGACACAGACTTTTATGTCTTCCGTGTTTTACAGCTGTTCTTACGATATTTATATACGAAATCGTGCACTACAAAATTTAAACTAATTTTATTTAAAAAACATTCTTTTGACTTAGTATGTATAGCTTAATTACTTTGCATATTTTTATTATTCGCAACATCTTATATTTGGTTTCGATACTCGACCGCTTCTTGTAACGTATACTTTTTGCTGTTTTGCATTTTCATTGTGCGTACTATTGCAATTACTGCTATAATAAGTTATATTTTTATGTTTACTTTGCAATGGAATAGGTTCGTCAGTAATCACGTATGCCGGTTTCAGTCTGTCTATATAAATGCGCGCGGTTTTGCTTCTCTAATGATTTTCTTACGTCATCCCTCCTGATAAAAACGTATTTAGTATTTTGGAGGTCAGGGTGAACAAATACCTTTCTATACTCTTTATGTATAGTGGACGGTCTCTTGAACTTTTTAATAGTATTCAGCAATTTTTCAACGTACTGGTGTGGCTCGTTATTACCCTCGGGTTTTGTATTGTAAAAATCCCCGGGCAACCTTAACCAGGTTCCGTACGTTAATTCTGCTGCGCTGACACCTGTGTTGCTTCTCGGCGTTGCTCGTAAGCCTACCAATACTGTAGGTAATACATCTATCCAGTTGCTACCTTCCAATTTGACCATTAATGCTGCTTTTAGGGTTCTGTGGGGTCGCTCGTTAATCCCGTTTGCTTTTGGGTTCCAGGCTGTACACCTGTTTCTTTCTACCCCTAAGAAATTCATCAGCTGTGCGAATAGTCCGCTTTCGAACTGTCTTCCTTGGTCTGTCGTAATACGCAAGGGTGTTCCAAATCGTAGTATCCAATTTTCGTATAAGTTTTTGGCTACTGTGCAGGCCATGATGTCCTTCATTGGAATCGCTTCTTGCCGCCCAGTTGCTCTATCAACTATTGTGAGTTGGTATCTTTACTCATCCTTAGATGTGGGTAGTCGGCCTACTATGTCAGTATGTATGTGTTCCCATCAATTACATTATGGAATCTTTCCTAGCTGTGATTTATTATGCCTGTATATTTTACTTTTTTGGCACGGAATAAAGGTTTTGGTCCATTTCCTCATGTCTGTATTCATGCGTGGCCAAAAGTATCTATTACTGACTAGCTTGCGTGTAGCTCTTATACTTGGATGACCTATATTGTGTGTACTTTGGAATGCTTTATTTCTTAGTACCTATGGTAGGTATGGTCTGGCAACTGAAGTTGATGTTGCACACATTACCGGTATATTTGTACATGGTATTAAGAGTTATTTTAATTTTACCACTTTATTTTGTGGTGTGAGTAACTCGTTTAGCTCCTTATCGTCTTTCTGTATCTAAGCGAGCTTTTTATAATCTATTGTCGCAGGACATGTTATTTTTTGTATCCCGCTCAAGCAATCCGCTGGTAAATTTATTTTGCCTTTACGTACTGTATGTCAGTAAGTTCGTAAATTCGCCTATATACATAAGTTGCCTAATTCGCCTAGGAGTTTCTTTTTCGGTATTTTTCTCTGCTAATGCATAAATCAATGGTTTATGGTCGGTGTAGACAGTAAATTCTCGACCTTCTATCATGTACCTAAAGTTCTGTATTGCTAAGTAGATCGCTGACAGCTCTCTGTCATAGGTATTGAATTTTTTTGTGCCACGTTTAAAACTTTTTTGAAAAATAGCCAGTAAGGCTGCCATTTTCCTGCTTTTAGCTTTTGTAATACCGCTCCTACGCACCTGTCATGAGTGAAATTGGATCTGCTGACGGGTAGGTTAATAAGGCTGCGTCACATAGTCCTTGCTTGTATTTTTCAAAGGCCACGTCTGCCTCTTTAGTCCATTTTATTGCGGTTTAATCTTTTTTCTTCCTGCTATGTAAAAAATTATCCAATTCAGCTTGTTTTTGTGCGGCATATGGGATGTGCGATCGATAGAAATTTAACATACCTAAAAAATTTCTTAGTTGATCGATCGTTTTAGGTTTTGGGGAGTCTTTTACAGCCTGGATTTTATGTTCAGTGGCTTTATACCTTCCGGTGTGACTTGGTATCCCAAAAATTCTATACTTTTCTGCCCAAAGCTGCACTTTGATAAGTTTATTGTTATACCGCATTCCTGGAATCTTTCAAAAATTGCTTCTAAGTGTTCTCTTTGGTCCTTTTCGCTGCTACTGGCTATTATTACGTCATCTGAGTAACAGAAATAAAAGTCGCTGTCGTAGCTTTCGTCTTCTTCTGTGTTAGACTGTTTATATTTGTTAGCCTGTTGATCTCTTAACCCTTACAATACCGTGTAGTTCATGAATCTTTGGAACGTCTGGGCCCCATTGCGGAAACGAAACCCTAGTTTTGGAAATTCAAATAAGCCAAAGGGTGTGATTATTCCGGTTTTCTCTATGTCCTCCGGTGTTATTGCTATATTATGGTACGCTCTATTAAGATCTAAACGCGAAAAAATTGTTTTTTTTATTAAGGATGTACGTAAAGTCCTGTAAACGCGGTATTGGAAATCTATCCGGTGATTTGTGATCTAGCTGAGAGCCCTATAGTCACCGCAAGGTTGCAATTTTCCGTTTTTTTTTACTACTACTACATGTAAGCGACTGACCCATTTCCCTTTGGATGGTCTACAAATTCCCATTTCTTGCATTATTTGAAATTCCTTTTTTGCTGCTTTGTACATTTCCACTGGCAATGCGGAGCTCAAAGTCTTCGCTGCATATAAGCCACCAGCGACCCCTTTCGTTCCAATTGACATCGACAATATTTTTTGCGATGACACTCCCACACTAATCTTAGGTGACCTAAATTCCAAACACCAACAATAGGGTTCACGAATTTCATCCAAATCGGGTCGTGAGCTAAAAGCAGATGCTGAGAACAAAGAATATTTATTCATCGGTCCAGGTTCTCCCACGCACTATCCCACAATGGATAACCAGACACCTCAACATAACCTCAGCTTATAAGATCGCCTGGCCAATCTCACTTGAAGTGCTCCACGACACTGACACTCAGCATCTGCCAATCTTATTGGTTCTCGGAGTATCAGCAAGAGGTAAATCATTACCCAGTCCACGTAAAATCACTGTTTGGGCTAATTTGCATCACGCCATGCTCAATTACAAACTCCCGTCCGAAGGCATTTCTACTCCCTTAAAAGTCGAAGAGGCAGTCAACACCTTTACTTTTGCCATTGCACAGGCTCTAGGGAGTCCACTAAAACCTTAGCCACGGCGTCGGGCAAGCAGCTCTTACCGGCGCACCTCCGCGCCAAATTAAAAGTAAAAAGGGAACTTAGGAAGCTCTGGCGCCGCACTCGTTGCCCAACAGTGAAAAGAGACCAATTTTTTATAATAATATCATTCAACTTTATTCTTTAATATCATCAATAAGTAACTACACTACTAAAGAAAAAGATGTTGTCTTAGGACAAAATGCTTCCGGCGGCAGTAACGGTGGCGGTGTATCCCAGCAACAGACTTCTGAACCTACCATCAATTACGTTTAATGTGTTATGGGATTTCTCCTGCTTGTTAAAATTGTATACAAGCTATACTTCCTATACAGACGTTGCCATAGCCGTTGGATAAACAAACAGTTAACTTGGCTTCTCCTGCCTAACTTTTATATTTTTTTTATATTTCTTTGTTTTTACATCAGTGCACGTGTTAGTTTCTGTCCGCTTAGATACTCATTATTATTATGCGGTCAATGACGTGCTCATTTTTGCTGACACAGACTTTTATGTCTTCCGTGTTTTACAGCTGTTCTTACGATATTTATATACGAAATCGTGCACTACAAAATTTAAACTAATTTTATTTAAAAAACATTCTTTTGACTTAGTATGTATAGCTTAATTACTTTGCATATTTTTATTATTCGCAACATCTTATATTTGGTTTCGATACTCGACCGCTTCTTGTAACGTATACTTTTTGCTGTTTTGCATTTTCATTGTGCGTACTATTGCAATTACTGCTATAATTAGTTATGTTTTTATGTCTACTTTGCAATGGAATAGTTTCGTCAGTAATCACGTATGCCGGTTTCAGTCTGTCTATATAAATGCGCGCGGTTTTGCTTCTCTAATGATTTTCTTACGTCATCCCTCCTGATAAAAAAGTATTTAGTATTTTGGAGGTCAGGGTGAACAAATACCTTTCTATACTCTTTATGTATAGTGGACGGTCTCTTGAACTTTTTTATAGTATTCAGCAATTTTTCAACGTACTGGTGTGGCTCGTTATTACCCTCGGGTTTTGTATTGTAAAAATCCCCAGGCAACCTTAACCAGGTTCCGTACGTTAATTCTGCTGCGCTGACACCTGTGTTGCTTCTCGGCGTTGCTCGTAAGCCTAACAATACTGTAGGTAATACATCTATTCAGTTGCTACCTTCCAATTTGACCATTAATGCTGCTTTTAGGGTTCCGTGGGGTCGCTCGTTTATCCCGTTTGCTTTTGGATTCCAGGTTGTACACCTGTTTCTTTCTACCCCTAAGAAATTCATCAGCTGTGCGAATAGTCCGCTTTCGAACTGTCTTCCTTGGTCTGTCGTAATACGCAAGGGTGTTCCAAATCGTAGTATCCAATTTTCGTATAAGTTTTTGGCTACTGTGCAGGCCATGATGTCCTTCATTGGAATCGCTTCTTGCCGCCCAGTTGCTCTATCAACTATTGTGAGTTGGTATCTTTACTCATCCTTAGATGTGGGTAGTCGGCCTACTATGTCAGTATGTATGTGTTCCCATCAATTACATTATGGAATCTTTCCTAGCTGTGATTTATTATGCCTGTATATTTTACTTTTTTGGCACGGAATACAGGTTTTGGTCCATTTCCTCATGTCTGTATTCATGCGTGGCCAAAAGTATCTATTACTGACTAGCTTGCGTGTAGCTCTTATACTTGGATGACCTATATTGTGTGTACTTTGGAATGCTTTATTTCTTAGTTCCTATGGTAGGTATGGTCTGGCAACTGAAGTTGATGTTGCACACATTACCGGTATATTTGTACATGGTATTAAGAGTTATTTTAATTTTACCACTTTATTTTGTGGTGTGAGTAACTCGTTTAGCTCCTTATCGTCTTTCTGTATCTAAGCGAGCTTTTTATAATCTATTGTCGCAGGACATGTTATTTTTTGTATCCCGCTCAAGCAATCCGCTGGTAAATTTATTTTGCCTTTACGTACTGTATGTCAGTAAGTTCGTAAATTCGCCTATATACATAAGTTGCCTAATTCGCCTAGGAGTTTCTTTTTCGGTATTTTTCTCTGCTAATGCATAAATCAATGGTTTATGGTCGGTGTAGACAGTAAATTCTCGACCTTCTATCATGTACCTAAAGTTCTGTATTGCTAAGTAGATCGCTGACAGCTCTCTGTCATAGGTATTGAATTTTTTTGTGCCACGTTTAAAACTTTTTTGAAAAATAGCCACTAAGGCTGCCAATTTCCTGCTTTTAGCTTTTGTAATACCGCTCCTACGCACTCATTTGACGCATCTGTCATGAGTGAAATTGGATCTGCTGACGGGTAGGTTAATAAGGCTGCGTCACATAGTCCTTGCTTGCATTTTTCAAAGGCCACGTCTGCCTCTTTAGTCGATTTTATTGCGGTTTAATCTTTTTTCTTACTGCTATGTAAAAAATTATCCAATTCAGCTTGTTTTTGTGCGGCATATGGGATGTGCGATCGATAGAAATTTAACATACCTAAAAATTTTCTTAGTTGATCGATCGTTTTAGGTTTTGGGGAGTCTTTTACAGCCTGGATTTTATGTTCAGTGGCTTCATACCTTCCGGTGTGACTTGGTATCCCAAAAATTCTATACTTTTCTGCCCAAAGCTGCACTTTGATAAGTTTATTGTTATACCGCATTCCTGGAATCTTTCAAAAATTGCTTCTAAGTGTTCTCTTTGGTCCTTTTCGCTGCTACTGGCTATTATTACGTCATCTGAGTAACAGAAATAAAAGTCGCTGTCGTAGCTTTCGTCTTCTTCTGTGTTAGACTGTTTATATTTGTTAGCCTGTTGATCTCTTAACCCTTACAATACCGTGTAGTTCATGAATCTTTGGAACGTCTGGGCCCCATTGCGGAAACGAAACCCTAGTTTTGGAAATTCAAATAAGCCAAAGGGTGTGATTATTCCGGTTTTCTCTATGTCCTCCGGTGTTATTGCTATATTATGGTACGCTCTATTAAGATCTAAACGCGAATAAATTGTTTTTTTATTAAGGATGTACGTAAAGTCCTGTAAACGCGGTATTGGAAATCTATCCGGTGATTTGTGATCTAGCTGAGAGCCCTATAGTCACCGCAAGGTTGCAATTTTCCGTTTTTTTTTACTACTACTACATGTAAGCGACTGACCCATTTCCCTTTGGATGGTCTACAAATTCCCATTTCTTGCATTATTTGAAATTCCTTTTTTGCTGCTTTGTACATTTCCACTGGCAATGCGGAGCTCAAAGTCTTCGCTGCATATAAGCCACCAGCGACCCCTTTCGTTCCAATTGACATCGACAATATTTTTTGCGATGACACTCCCACACTAATCTTAGGTGACCTAAATTCCAAACACCAACAATAGGGTTCACGAATTTCATCCAAATCGGGTCGTGAGCTAAAAGCAGATGCTGAGAACAAAGAATATTTATTCATCGGTCCAGGTTCTCCCACGCACTATCCCACAATGGATAACCAGACACCTCAACATAACCTCAGCTTATAAGATCGCCTGGCCAATCTCACTTGAAGTGCTCCACGACACTGACACTCAGCATCTGCCAATCTTATTGGTTCTCGGAGTATCAGCAAGTGGTAAATCATTACCCAGTCCACGTAAAATCACTGTTTGGGCTAATTTGCATCACGCCATGCTCAATTACAAACTCCCGTCCGAAGGCATTTCTACTCCCTTAAAAGTCGAAGAGGCAGTCAACACCTTTACTTTTGCCATTGCACAGGCTCTAGGGAGTCCACTAAAACCTTAGCCACGGCGTTGGGCAAGCAGCTCTTACCGGCGCAACTCCGCGCCAAATTAAAAGTAAAAAGGGAACTTAGGAAGCTCTGGTGCCGCACTCGTTGCCCAACAGTGAAAAGAGACCTAAACAAAATCAGCAACGAACTTCGGTCTGAGATAGCCAACTTTCGTCAGCACGCATGGGACCAAACCATTTTTAAAGCAAACGAGGATGACACGGCATATATCGCTTGGCCCGTAAATTCACAAAAACCCCTGCCCCAATCTGTCCTCTCATTGACACCGCTGGCATCCGTCACTACCATGCAGCGGAACGTGCGGAACTATTTGCGGATCACTTCGAGGACCAATTCAAACCGAACCCCATTATAGCCCCTAACCACACGTTAGGAGTTACGGAACGCGTAGAGCAGTTTCTCGCAGCCCCAGCCTCACCACTTAGAGGTGATTATTTTATCTCGCCCAAAGAGGTTAGGAAGGAGGCCTCAAAGCTTAATAAGCGCAAATCACCCGGTCCCGACGAGATTTCAAACACAGCGATTATTATGCTGCCCAGGAAGGGTCTGGTGGCACTCAACCGGATCTTTAATGGGATACTGCGCACTGGACATTTCCCATCTTCGTGGAAGATATGACTTTAAAAACCGTCATCGCCCAGAACATTACCGACCGATCACACTGCTATCCAATCTAGCCGAGCTGTTCGAACGCCTTCGAGCTAAACAAGGGCAGGCACACAGTCGGGATCTTCCTCGACATGGAGAAGGCATTCGACCGAGTTTGGCACGAGGGAGACGGACCTTCCACCGTTGTTTGGGCGAGTAATAGCCTCGTTTCTGGACAAACGGAGCTTTTATGTCTGGGTCGAGAACAACCAGTCGGCAAGCAAACCCATTAAAATAGGGGTTCCTCAAGGCAGCTGCCTATCGCCTCTGCTCTATGCGTTATTCACCAATGACATCCTTACCTTCACGCGGACGTCAGCGCCTACATGTCCTCCTCCCGCAAAGCTAAATTAGCAGCCAAGAAAATGCAGCGACTGTTGGACATTTTACCTGGCTGATTGGACAAGTGGAGAATAGCCGTAAATGTCAACAAGACATCTGCAATACTGACCAGTGTGGAAAGGTTGGTTTGAGTGGCAACCCAGCCTAAAGTACCTTGGTTGCATTATAGACCGCCCCTTGCACATGCGCAAAATGCTCGACCATGTTTCAGCACACGCGGTCGGAGCAAGGGCCTTAGACCGGTAATTTCCTCTAACTTGCCACTCCGAACCAAAATTCGCCTGTACAAACTGTACATCCGGTCAAGACTGACCTACGCAGCCCCTGCTTGGTATGGACTTCTATCTTCTACCAGCAAACATAAGCTTCAGGTTGTCCAAAACAAGTCGCTGAGAATAATAACCGGCGCGGGACGCTATGTCCGCAACTCCACGATCGCTAGAGACACCAAAACCGAGTCACTCGCAGAGTTTATATCTGGTTCAAACTCTGGTCTGGATCGGTTTACTAACGTCAGCAATAACGAACGACCAGCGAAACACGCGTCGTAAGTTTAAATTTAGTATTAAAGTTTTTGTACCGTATGTATGAATTTCAGTACCGTTCGCTGCGTAAAGTTTTCCGTGTTCGTATGGCCTACTTTTTTACTCAACAATTTGTCTTACTCAACAAAAAATCTCATTCCATTGTCCCTATCCTGTATCATAAGGCGGTTGTTGCTTACCGTAGTACAGTGGCGCGCCGTCTACTGCACCTGTCCTAGTTTTCCTCTTGCTCTTGCTTTGGTTCCGTTCTCCAGCTGCGTGGCTGCTCGCACTTGTATGATTTCTTGCCGTATCTCCTGTGATAGAAACATATGCCGTTTTTGGATCTTGTCGCTGATCTTTCTCTATATCTTGATCGACAATTTTGATGATATCTGCATTGCTCACGATCGACAATTTTGATGATATCTGCATTGCTCACGAAACATCGGTCTTCTTCTATGTTCTATTTCGGATATTCTCAAATTCAGCTTGGCCACTTCTGCTAGAATTAAAGCTAATTTTGACGTCTGTGTGTTGCCACAGAATTATGAGCGTTTCTTCACTTATTTTGCTACCAGCAAATCTGTCACGTGTAGCAACAGTTGCGACGGTTTCTGGTCTTCGAGTTCCATGTCATTCATAAGTTTTTGATTTTTCTAGTTTCTGACTTCTCGTATATCAATACAAAAATCAATTTTTTAGTGCTTCGTATTTCTTGTTTTTAGGTGGGCTGATGAGAATATCTGTTACCTGTTGTATACTTCTTTTCCTAGTTTAACAACTGTTGTTCGTCGCTGACCTTTTGCGGAATCAGTGCTGCTTCTGCTCTGATAAACCATATTCTGGGTTGGTCTGTCCAGAACTCTGGTATTCTTGCTGTCAAAAATATTGTTGCCAGGTCATCCTCGTTGCCGCTGCTTTTTGCTGCTAACCTTACTGGATTCTGTACTGCCATCTATTTGCTTGATTCCTTTTTGGGATTGTGCAGGTTGCTCTTTGTATCTTGTCGGGCTCGTGAAGGTTGCGACTTGTGCGCCTTGTTTCTTGTCGGGGTCACCAATGTAACGACACTTAGCGTTATTTTCTAATAGTAGGTTTGTACGGAATTATACTCAACTGTCCAGATACTATTTAAATATATTTTAAATAAATAATTTACAATAATATATGTACGAGTACGTGACCAAGACTGATTTTATTCATTCTAATTAATAACTACCTATATTGACATTTATATAACTAATGTGTTAACAACCTACATTACATCTTTCTCTTTTATTTAATTTATTTTAATGATATATTATTCAGATGGTTACACATATACAGATATTCACAATTATGTAATTAATGGAACACAACTATTTAATTAAAACGAAGCTATCGCTTCAATAGTATTTACCTATTCTTTACTTACTAATACCATAGCGTAATAACTACTAACTAATACATAATTTTGTGATTCCAAATACATGTTTTTTTTTATTAATTATTCGACATTAAATTTAAAAATTGGTAATGATTTACTTTTTACATATTTTGTTTATCTTAGCGCCAGCTTCAGTAGCAGCATGCCGCGTGGGCCTGTTAGGGTTGCGTTCAAAAAACACATTACCTACTAATTCAGGGTTCGCTTGGCTATCATTGGCCAAACCAGCCTCAGTGCCTACCGTGTCGTCGGAGGAGGTACCAAAGTGGGGTTCAGTTTCATTGCGTTCACTATAATAATCATTATTACTAAATCCGAGTTCTTTGCTTTTATTATGAGTTGCCTGCATCGATATTAGATGACGCCTGTTTCTGTGGTACCTTCTCCCGGCGGAATCCGTAACAAAGTAAGATCGTGGCTGAGGAGCTCGCGCCTGCACCTGCACATGCTTCCTGCGATCACCGTCTATCATTACTGCCGGTTCTCCGGGACCACGGGTAATGTTTTCGCGTCTCTATCGTAGTACTGTTTATAACCATTTTGCTTTTTAATTATATTTTCATAATCCTTGTCATTATTGCGTTCCGGCCGTTATTTGTCTACGTGTGATGGGAGCCTCGTATTAAGCCGCCGCCCCATAAGCAGTTGCGATGGTACCGTCTCGAGGTGTTGCTCTGTAGTTCAATAGGCTGAGGTAAAAGTCGTTGCAGGATTTAATAGATTTTATTAGAATCTTTTTATTATTTGAACGCTTTTTTCACTACGACCGTTCGGTTGGGGGTAGTTAGGTGACGTTGTTGTATGTTTAAAACCCCACAGTTCACTTCTATAAAGTTGGCTTTTTAAGAAATTAACTTCTATAAAGTTGGCTTTTTAAGAAATTAACTTCTATAAAGTTGGCTTTTAAAGAAATTAACTTCTATAAAGTTGGCTTTTAAAGAAAGTTAGAAAAATAATCGCCCAGTATTAGAAAATATTTTTTTCCATTACTAAAATATGTCCGAACTGACCTTGGCCCACGGCACGTCCGGGATGTAATGCGGCACAAGTGGCTCCCGCGCAGGCCGCGCCGGTACCACGGCGTGCGTGACGCAGCTGCGCAGCGCGCGCTCGACGTCGCGAGACATCCCTGGCCAAAATATTACTTCCGCGCGTCCATCGTGTAAACGACTTATCATTTCTGGACGTAACTCTCGCAGAACGTAAACAAGATTATCTTTGAAAATCACGCCGTCTATAAATTCAAAGCTCTCTTGATACGACCATTGCCCGAATACACATACTACCGCGTACTTCGTGTTTTTTACTGGGCCTTCTACTCGTATGTACTTTATTAATAACAGACATTCACTATCTTTATTAGTAAATTCTCGAATAAAATTTAACTTGCCATCACTAAATCTTACGTTTTGAATAAAAAAACAAGATTGTTCCTTAATTTCATCTGTTACGTTATTTTTCATCGAGTCTTTATTTGCGTCAGCTACATACATATATTTTCCTGGCTTATATATCACTTTAAAATCATAACTCTGAATACGAAGCATCATTCTCTGTAAGCGCGCGGGTACTGATGTTTTCCATTCTTAAGTGATTTCTATTATTTATTTACTTTGTTTCCACTCCACTGGACTTAGGTGAATTCAGTAGGTGGACCACAACTAACACGCGGCAAAAATATAACCATACAAAACTAAAACATATTTATAGCTGCATGTATGGTAATTTACGTTCATTATTGAAAATATATCTTTATATGCCTTGCTATGATATACCATGGTCATATAACGTAAATACTAAAATACTCAGGACTTATTAAAATATTGATACTGTTATGATTCAGTTCCAAGCACGACTGCAACGCCGGACAGCGAAGACATAACAACGACATTCTACTTAATAACCGGGCCTGAATTCGTATCAGTTATGTCGGTCGGCACCCGTGTCGTAAGAGGCGAAGACTGGATAGGAGACAATCAGGTACGTTACATTACAGATACCGTTTTTTTTATTACGGGTTTACAAATTCTAAACAACTTATGCGCCTCATTACATAATGCTTATATCGGCAAAGAATATTAAGAATGTTTGTATTGACATTTTTGATAATTAACAATAATTTAAATTATTTACTACCAAATGTAATGAAAATCATTTTTTGTAACTTGGGCGGCACGGGAACCACAAACTCGAGTCATTAAAAGGCTGCAATAGCTCACCCAAGTTATTTTTATCTTTGGCTTTAAAATAGCCTCTTGATTGTAATAACTTCTTTGCTGCCTTTAATACTTTATAATATCGGTAGCGTATATTTTCTGTTTGTCCACAGGATGGTGGACCAGGAGGTGAGGGAGTTGTCACTAGAATCGATAGTGCGCGGGGTCGTATAAAATATGATCTGCAATTGGCTCCTTCAGAATTAGTTCAAACCTCATCAGAAAGAGGTAAAGGTAAGCTCGTTTATATTTATTATATATGTAGCAGGGATATGGGAAAATCCGTGTTTTGATCAAAATCCGAGGGATTTGGACAAAACCGGGCGATGGTAAAATATTTCACTTCGCGGATTTTCCCATATCCCTGCGACATAAACATATATATTACTAGCTTTTGCCCCGACTTAGTTTTCATTACAAGTAACAGTAAATCTAGAATAGTATAGAAAGCGCAAAGAGTTCCGACAAATGTATACCCAAACCGAGGCCGACTGTCAAGTCGGAACAAGTTGCAATGACTGCTACGCACGTGTACTGAACAACTATTTTTAATACAGTTGCGAAAAAATGAAGTAATTTAATAATAACATTTTCTGAAAAACTATTTGCTTTTTAGGTTTCCGTACCTGAAAGGTAATTCGGAACCCTATTACTAAGGCTTCGCTGTCCGTCTGTCCGTCCGTCTGTAACCAGGCTGTATCTCAT
The DNA here is from genome assembly GCA_946406115.1 of Apoda limacodes. Taxonomy (NCBI): domain Eukaryota; kingdom Metazoa; phylum Arthropoda; class Insecta; order Lepidoptera; family Limacodidae; genus Apoda; species Apoda limacodes. The sequence goes on from OX291560.1 coordinate 16,240,188, forward strand.
GAACCGTTATAGTTACAGTTGAAATTTTCGCAGAAGATGCATTTCTGTTGCCGCTATAACAACAAATTCTTACTAAAAACAGAAAAAAAAATATTTAAGGGGGCTCCCATACAACAAACGTCATTTTTTTGCTCGTTTTTGTAGATAATGGCACGGAACGCTTCGTGCGCGAGCCCGACTCGCACTTGGCCGATTTTGATTTTTTTTTCTTTTCTCTACGCAATAATTTCGTCGTATGTAGGTATGTCGCGACTTTTTGACTTTTCCGGTAAAATGTTCTCCGAAGCATTTTGTGCAATTATACTGAGTTCCGGTGGTGTTCATTCAAATAAAATATCGTCGAAATTAATCATTTTGTGCAACAAACAACTAAACTCGCAAACATAATTTTTGGAAACTAGCGCCAACCGTAAAAGAATATAAGCAGAGATTTTTTTTGTTTTCTTCATCCATTCTGGGTAGGCAAAGGGAACTATGCTCATACAGCAAAAGTCTTCAGTAGATTTTTTTATTGATATGAAATGAAAATGAAATTTAGTGAGATGAAAATGAAACCTAACCTAACTCATTGAATCAAATAATTTGAAACAAATTAGTAGCTTCTTTTTAGAAATATTTGCATGAATCATAAAAACTTCTATGATTTCTTTTTAGTAAAAACTTCGTGGTTAATTTTTTCTTTTTAATAGACATTATTTTGACAGTTGGGAAAGAGAAAGCACGAGTTCGGAAAAGGGAAAGAAACAGCTCGAGTATGTAATAGCCCACCTCCCGAACGCTATACGTCCCTGCAATACGCCATTTTTTGAGCAACTGTATTGAAATAGTACATTGTTCACCAAGGTGTGAAAGTGAATGATTACCGACGAGGGTGTAGTCTGAGGCCCGAAGCGGAGCTGAGCTTTAATAAAATACTAAATTTGTGCTAAGAATCTTGCAATCCCCACATATTCAAACGCGAGAGAAAATAAATCTAATATGTAATGCTGATGGAGATAATGATTTCTTTTGGCCAAGCGTGATCGTCAAAAGTGGTCGAAAACCGTTGTGTTAAATAAGAAGTAACCCCAGTTCTTTTGGAGGTACGTCAGAGTAATATAGCAATCAATAGTATACAAAATAACCATAAAAGAAAATAATCAAGAAATAAATATAGCTAAATACCCTACTTTTGAGTTTTCACCATTTTTAAAGTCAAAAACCTAAACAACGCAAATACTCGAATATCAAAACTAAAGGACACAGGTACTAAAGAGTTCTTCCACATTTGAAAGTAAAATACATACGAATGCTAACTCCATTCGTTTTGTAGAGTGGGAACTAGGTAGCTAAGCGTTCAGGACTTGCGACCTGAAAGTAGGTTTAAGGGGCGCCCCCTTACGATGCACATCAGCGCTCACCTACACTAGCTAACCAGCCAAAATAGTAAAACCCTACTAAGGATGGACATGGATTACACATAGTAATTACTGTATCTCTTGGCAGACCAAATTCTTTAGTGAGCTATATAATTATTATGGCTGGTATAATCTTAGTTCCCACTTCTACTTTTATAGAAGATTTATCTTTACCTAGCTGAAAATGTCCAAGAAACAAGGTCCATTAATATATTCCTTCCTACTGAGGTGATCGAGATTTCTTTCTACCATAAATTTCTAACCGGCAAAAGCGAGCCCGTTATTTGGATGTTTTAACATTAATTTAGATATATTTAAAACACAACCTAAAGAATTTCACAACGAACATACAATATTTTCACTGTAACTTCTAATATAAAAGTATTAATTTACTAACCAGTAATGGTGGTACAATCTGGCTGTAGTTTAACCCGTCGCGGTAGCTTCTAGTGACCCACAAGCCTAGACTATGTTTTACCATTCTCGGGCAGCGTTTCGATAATTGAAACGACGGCAATTGAATGTTCTGTATGTATGGGACCACTCACTTTTATCACCACTTACCCCTCTCTAACAACCTTCTCACCCCACATTTCAAACCCCCCCCCCCCATCCTATTTTTTATTCCGGACGGATGTCCGGCCTCAATTAATTTTAACAAAGAAAAGAGGATATCTTTTAAGTATAATACTAGTTATTTTGGTTGGGGTACTGTTATAAAGTCCAAGATTAATATGAACGGTCTAGATAAAACGGCCTAATTATCTTAAACTAATAGAATATTAATATTATGTTCTAAATGTTCGTAAAGTTTTAACAAACCCCGGGTAATTTCAAATAAACTAACACGTCATACCATTATACGGAATACATGATCCAAGACAACTACCCTTTATTATTGTTAGAATATTTATTGTACGAGGCTACCCTAATGGTTCTTAAAGGACTCACTTAGGTAAGTTTCGCGGGTGTTTTCAATATTATAAAAGTTCTAAGTATCTTAAACTTACGCGGTTATACTCAATGTTATAGGATTCCCAATAACAGTAGCATAACTATTTAACTAAGGCAATAAAATTAATAAGAATAGAAAACCGCGGATAACAAGACAACTCCTATCTAGAGGGTCTCCGATTTATCCTACGTTTAATTTCCTGAATAAAATTTTATTTGAGTAAAATTTATGAAACTACCTTAAAGAGCATATGAAACGTGCTTCCATTACTATATCACTGAACCACCAATCAGCAATTGTCTTAAAACGTCCAATCAACTTGCCTTCTAAATAATCATCCAATCACAGCAAGTTCTAAAGCATCCATACTCGCGCCACTGGTTCAAAACTTACGCAACTTCATTTTGTCTAAAGTCCGAATTCATAAATCGGAAGTTAGATTACTACCTACATTTAACAATTAATTTTGTGTTGATGTTTATGATTCGTAAGTTTATAATGTAATATTTTACATTTGAGTCATCGGTATTCAACTTTTTGTTAGCTTCAAACCTTTCATAAAATAAATCATAATTTCTCAGCTAATGGATAAAATTACTGAACTTGTATATTTAAACGCGCCATTCTAATTTAAAGATGCACTTTGCTTTAGGTAGTAAGTTTATTGAGAATTGTTTACTAATGTCAATCTTCGCACTAAAACTTGAATAAAAATATTGCATTACAAAATGTTAAGGCATAAATATTGGTTTCGTCACACCGCCTGATGGTAAGCGGACACTGCACCCTATGAGCGCTTGCAACACCTGGCGCATCATTCGTGCGTTGCCGATCCTTTGAATATAAATTTGGACTTCTTTCTTGAATGAACATAGCTCCACCACGTTTTATGTTGATTATTCCAGCAGTAAACAAAATGTTTTACATTCTTAAGTGATTTGTATTATTTATTTACTTTGTTTCCAGGCCGAAAGACAGGAACCAGTTGTTCTACTTTTGAGGAGTCAGTTCCACCAGATGACGCATTAAGAATTTACGGAGGCGATCTTTCTACGAACGAAAACAAGGTGTTTGGAAGACTGGTGGAAGCGGAGTTAGAAATAGCTCCTGAATCCAGTAGGATTCCAATAATGCTAGATATTATTGAACTCTTTAAGAACAGTGCTGAAGGTTTGTATTACATTATTTTGAACTGTTTTTAACCGACTTTAAAATGGTTCCTTTTTAATTCGTCGGATTCTTTTTTTTATGTATGTTCCCCCGTTACTCGTAGACGCCTGGACCGATTCGAGAAATTCTTTTTGTTTTTAAAGTGTATACTTCCCAGGTGGTCCCATAATAATGTAGTGAATTTAAAACTCAAACTTTTGGAGAAAAAAAATGTTAATGTTTATTTGGAACGTGTGAAACGCTTTTATATTGATGATTGTACAACATTTTGTTACGAGTATGGATGTTTTTAGTGTACGAGAAAAAAGGGCAATTCATTACTCAAAAGTAAAAGATGAAAACAAAAAACAACCGGCTTCAAGATATTTTTTTTTATGGTTTCTTACCTGAAGAACCGTTAAAGTTTCAGTATTCACAGTATTCAGAAAGTAATGATACTGAACATTACGCTGCTTTCCGAAAGGACATTGCGGCTGTTTTGAACACCTCAAATTCACAACCCAGCAGCTGGGTGATTACATGTCTTATTCCAATGGTAATAGTTGATAATTCTATAGATGTGGATTCAATGCCTGTGGGTGCGTTTGGATATGGTACTGGTAATTGACTTTAAACAATAACCATTAGAGTAAAGAATCGCCCTGCCCATAAGTATACTAGAAGTCTAGCCTGAATTTAGTGTGACCACACTTGAAAAGCAACCTTAACTTTTGGATAGTTTAACCTTATTTATTATTTTTTACAACCATTTTTATTTTCAGGGCCATATCATACAGATGTACAAATAATAGTATCATATAAGGGAGAAAATAATAGCTTGGACACTGTATTCATAAACGCAATGACCTCCAGCAAAGCGTTTGGACAACGGGTGGAAACCGAACTACAAAAAATACCTAAAACCAGTAGAATTAAACTAATGCAAGACATATTAAATGTTTTTAGAAACCTTACTGGAGGTTGTAAAACTATAGTTTATTAAGATTTTATTTTCAATAAAGAATAGTGTTATGTTTCACAGTTTTATTTCTTTGTTATAGTATATTCCACAGCGACTTTGTACCCGTTTCTTAATAAGGTATTAAGCACTTTTAGAATTTAGCATTGTCCATATCATTTAGGAGTAATGTACCTTTCAATTGATGAATTTTAAGGGGTCCTTCGTAAGTGGACACGATAAAGAAGAACCTTCTACTTTGGTGTTTGTCTGCAAGCTTAAAAAAATTTATAAAAAGTACTGTATCTAACATTGGGTAGGTGCCGCTGTCTGTCTATCGTGTATGTCACAATTGTTTTTCTCAATCAATCAGCCTGTTAGAGTCCAGTGTTGGACATAGGCTATTTAATTACAATAGCAAGCCAAAAGGAGGCGTTTCAATAAATTCGAATTTACGAACGACTTCTTGAAACGACCACCTCCAGTGAGTAAATACTCACTGGAGTTTGTCATTAATAGACAGATGTAAAGAACTCTAGAGCATACTATGTATAGACTTAATATACTGTCTTGAAATAAGTATATATATATATAAAACAATTGACGTTTGTTAGTCTCACAAAAACTCGATAACGGGGAGACCGATTTGGATAATTCTTTTTTTGTTGCGTTCGCAAGCAAGGTTTATGTGTAAGAAAAAAAGGGTGTAATGCAAGTCGGACTCGCGTACTAAGGGTAAACCTATTGGATTGATATTTTGATAAATTGAAACGCCGGGAAAGGTTTCTGAATTAGTACAACCCTTTCTCAATAGGTGGCGCTCCAGTGGTTTTAAAAAGAAACAACGTTCGCCGGGTCAGCTAGTAATCAATATAAACAAATATTGTTATCATCATAGCAAATACAGTCAAATGATTTGACCTCAGGTCAGTGTATCCTTAACTCTTACTTATGGAAAATAAAAAAGTTTCTTTTTATCAAACTCACATTAAAATCCAGTCGATATCCACTTTCTATCGGAAAAGTATTCCGAATTTAAAGAAATTTTGGTATGTCATTAAGGGGCGCGCGCGTAGAATCTAAGGCCCGGATTAATAGTCTTTGCTAAGTAATGCTCGGAGTAATACTTCTGAAAGTCTTACTTGGAGAATTCTATACAATACTTTCTACTGCTATTAGTCATATTAACCGAATTTTCGAAAAACAGAAAGCCATTTATGATAGCCATAGAAGAAAATTCATTTCGGTGGTTATCATACATGGCTTTCGTTTTTTTCAATTCATTGTAAATAGTGGTTTTGTTTATCGACAAATCAAAGTTTGAAGAAAATTTTATTCAGGGCGCGCGGCGTCTAGAGGGGTACTCCAACACACAACATATTTTTTTTATAGTATTAAATATCAATTTTTAAAATTAAATAAATTATGGTATATTCTACACAATAGAAATTATAAAGTTGCGTTTTGCAAATTCTTTTAAGTTTATTTAATGATAAAATAGGCATGCCAAAATTTCAATAACTTCGAAATAATTTCCAGATACCCCCTATATCTTATTATATCAACCGGACTATAAAGATCAAAATAATAAATTAACAGGATCATGGAGAATCGAATTTAAGAGAAGTGGTGGTGTTGACATCTCTAGCAATGTTTAGTTCCGAGATGATTTGCAAGACAAGGTAAGCTGGTGTCTAAAAAACTTGGAGTACTTAACAGAGCGAAGCAGTACTTCACCATGGGGAAAAGGTTGCTGCTTTACGATATAAAGGACCGGATGATGTAGGAAACGATAGAAGTTTCTGGGCATTCGCTCTTAGGTCCATTACTACTGTGGTAATTTAAATTTAGAGATCAAAGAATCTCTATATGTTTGACATCGGTAAGTCAAAACAGTTCACTTTTACGTAGATACTTGACGTAGTCGTGAAAAAATTCTGTTGATACTTATTTTCACGGATTCTATTATTAAATTACAAATTGCTGCATATCTACTTCTATGCTATAAAAGAAAACCGTCCTCTGTAATTTTGTATATTTATTTTCTCTCGTTCTGTTTTTGTGAGTTATTGGTAAGTCGCTAATCCATTTCTCTTTCTCCTTGACAGTACAGTTCTTAATATATATATACAACGTATATACACTGAGAGAAATGCGTAGTCTAGTCAGTAATGGTTAAACCGTAAATACCAGTGTACGTACGTATCCCACTTAAATCTGTATGCTGCATACGTATTACGTAGACAACACCATGTCGACAAAAAATCCGAATAGTGGCAACACCATTTTGCGTAATGGCATAACCGTACTACCATTATTCCTGCGGGCTCCTACATCACCCGTAAGATACATCATGCATAAGTACGTTCCTGCAGTTTTACTCTAATTACTACGTATTCAGCTGCATGCCGAGTACTGCAAAAACAATAACGTTATAATTAGTCTGGAATATCTGCGTGTCCCGTCAGATCACTTTTAAATTTGAATTTCGATTTTAAAAAATTACTTTAAAACCTTTATTATCGGTAAGTATAACTTTTGACAAAGTGCTTTAATGCTGTAAAAACATTGCAAAGTCTGTCCTGGTGGGTACTACTTACTGCATTGGCGTTTAAATGTACTCTAGTGATTGTTTGGTTGTCCAATATAGATTAGATAAAACGCCGAGTTTGTGTTGTTTCATCTAACGGCTTTGACGTTTAGATACGCGGCAAAGTAGATGTGCTACCACAGTTAAATTAGGTCAAACTAACAGTTTGGCGGTTCAAGTTACCGGAGTAGATCTAACTCCTGTCAGTATTGGCAGATCAAACGGTTTTGCTACGTTCGAATAGCTTCAACGCATTGCCAAGTTTGTCCTGGTACTACTAACTGCATTGCCGTTTAAATGTGCTGTATTGTCTGTTTGGTCGTCCAACATAGACTGGAAGTAACGAATATATTGTGTGGTTTCATCTAACGGCTTTGACGTTTAGATACGCGGCAAAGTAGATGTGCTACCACAGTTAAATTAGGTCAAACTAACAGTTTGGCGGTTCAAGTTACCGGAGTAGATCTAACTCCTGTCAGTATTGGCAGATCAAACGGTTTTGCTACGTTCGAATAGCTTCAACGCATTGCCAAGTTTGTCCTGGTACTACTAACTGCATTGCCGTTTAAATGTGCTGTATTGTCTGTTTGGTCGTCCAACATAGACTGGAAGTAACGAATATATTGTGTGGTTTCATCTAACGGCTTTGACGTTTAGATACGCGGCAAAGTAGATGTGCTACCACAGTTAAATTAGGTCAAACTAACAGTTTGGCGGTTCAAGTTACCGGAGTAGATCTAACTCCTGTCAGTATTGGCAGATCAAACGGTTTTGCTGCGTTCGAATAGCTTCAACGCATTGCCAAGTTTGTCCTGGTACTACTAACTGCATTGCCGTTTAAATGTGCTGTATTGTCTGTTTGGTCGTCCAACATAGACTAGGTGGAACACATAGACTATATTGTTTAAGCAAACGGCTTTGACGTTTAGATGCGCGGTAAAGCAGATGTGTTACCACAGTTAAATTAGGTCAAACTAACAGTTTGGCGGTTCAAGTTACCGGAGTAGATCTAACTCCTGTCAGTATTGGCAGATCAAACGGTTTTGCTGCGTTCGAATAGCTTCAACGCATTGCCAAGTTTGTCCTGGTACTACTAACTGCATTGCCGTTTAAATGTGCTGTATTGTCTGTTTGGTCGTCCAACATAGACTAGGTGGAACACATAGACTATATTGTTTAAGCAAACGGCTTTGACGTTTAGATGCGCGGTAAAGCAGATGTGTTACCACAGTTAAATTAGGTCAAACTAACAGTTTGGCGGTTCAAGTTACCGGAGTAGATCTAACTCTTAATCAATATTGGCAGATCAAGCGGCTTTGCTTCGTTCTAATAGCTTGAGCACATTGCCAAATTTGCCCTGGTACTACTTACTGCATTGCCGTTTAAATGTGCTGTATTGTCTGTTTGGTCGTCCAACATAGACTGGAAGGAACAAAAAGATTGTGTTGTTTCAGCAAACGGCTTTGACGTTTAGATGCGCTGTAAAGAAGCTGTGTAACCACAGTAAAGTTGGGTTAAACTTGCTGTTTACCCGTCTAAATTCACGGAGTAGATCTAACTCCTGTCAGTATTGGCAGATTAAACGGTTTTGCTGCGTTCGAATAGCTTCAACACATTGCCAAGTTTGTCCTGGTACTACTAACTGCATTACCGTTTAAATATGCTGTATAATCTGTTTGGTCGTCCAACATAGACTAGATGGAACTCATAGATTATATTGTTTCAGCAAATGGCTTTGACGTATAGATGCGCTATAAAAAAGCTGTGTAACCACAGTAAAGTTTGTTTCAAACTTGCTGTTTATCCGTTTCAGTTCACGGAGTAGGTATAAATCTCCCAGCCAGTCTTGGTGTAACTAGCGGCATTGCCGCGTAAATAATATAACTTACGTTTTTGTATTGCCACATTACAGAAAATTATCTGTAACTTGTGACAAGGGTAATACTATGATACACAATCATTAAAGAAGGAATGTTCATAAAATGAATAAAGCAAAGTTTGACTTAGGTACTTCGTTTTATTCAACATATTACATTAGACATGTGAAACTAGTCAGTTATATAACGCAAGTTGCTAATCCGGAAAAAGTGTTGCATGCAATGTTATGGTTTGCTACTTCGGTAGATGCGACTGCTAGATCTCAATTGCATTTCGCAGAGGAGAACCATAGGTGCTGAAAGTTATTTTGATATAAGTAAAGGTGCTGCTTTATAAGCCGCAAGTCCAGCCCCATATAGAAAGAAAGAAAAGAAAAATATTTATTTAGCACTCATTAAATCATGTTTTTAAAAATATTAAAAAAAACTAAATTTATATCATAAAAATTAATAAACAGAATAATCCTTCAACTAGATTAGTTAGTGCCATAAAGGTCTCTTTCTCAGTATGAGCTGCAGCAAAAGCACTGATATTCTGTAAGAGCCTATTCGGGCTGTCATGAACCAGTGAAGTGAGTGAACGGTGAAAATATAAAACTAAACATTACACTTATACTTATACATAAGATGAGGCTGTATAGAATTAAGTCCTTTGCCCACTACGTGGACGAAAAAAATTAAATAATAAGTTAATCTGTGGAATTGAGGAATTTACAATATAAGGTGGGTTCTATCGAAGGCATTCAGACCCATGACATCGCATACGAGTACATACTGCTGCCTTCTCTGCGGGTGTACCTGGATAACGACAAAACTCTTTTAACTCGGTTCAAAAACGAGCTGTGAGAATAGTAGGTGATCCCAAACACACAAACGATATTGAATCCTCAATTAAAGTCATCCGGAATATCACAGGCGTAATGTAGCCCACGTTCAACATTCGCAAAGTACCGCAAATACCGAGTACACTCAGAATGCACCGAATTAGTAGGAGTTTTTCGTGCCTACAATTAGCAGCGAGACCGAGCATTTTGTTTTAAACTATAATAATACAACAAGTAGCTTAGTGACCATAGACGTAGCCTAACAGCGCTTCTCACACCTCTCTGCAGTTGGATAGGTTTTAAGTTCCTATCTTGGAGACGAAATGACATAGTGGCGTTTTCGTACAAGCACCTAAGCACTTCGATGTACCGATGGTCGATAAGGCATCTCTGAAGAGCCTGTAGCACTGCCCATTTTTCCACCGAATCGAAGGATTTCTCGCAGTCTACAACCGCTAAGCACAAAATATATACTTCAAAAATATTAGTATTAAGGTCTTTATTTGCTGGTTGTACAGTGCACTTGATTTATCAAATCACATGGATATTTAAGTTTTTACAAGCAAATGTGATTTTTTAAATAAATACACTGTATATGGATTCACAAAAGAAACTAGCCCAATTTCAACCATGAAGAATCAACGCAGTCACTAAGTAAAACGTTCCGTGTGGTGGCGGTCAGACCTCCTCAAATCCTCCCATAGGTTTTCCAAAGTGATTACGAATCGTCACGAACACAGGTTTGACGAATTCCAGCCTTCCGAACAAGATGGTTTCCGACCGACCGACCTTAGTACCATGGACTACATACATACGCCCTGCCAGATCATAAATAGGTAAATTAATTAATTATAAATTATGAAAATGGATAAAACGAAACTAATGTTCAATGTCCTTGTAGCGCCTATACCGGTTGTGGTTGGGAATGCTGATCTCAAAGTTATTGACGAAAGCACATACCGGGCGTTGTGAAGACATATGGGGGAGGCCTACGTTCAACAGTGGACGTCTTCGGGCTGAGACGACGACGAAAAGTAACGACGGCTGCGATATACGGACAGACAGACAAGATGAAATTATATTGGTTTCGTTTTAGCTATTTGGCTATTGAGCCCTAAAAAGTAGCCAATCAGTAAACCAGAATATAATATGTGTGTGTCCGTTTAAGGCCGTATTTTTTTGCATGCAAATTTATCAAATTTTTAATCCCGTGCAATCAAACTATTTACTTAGTTCCTGTTGCTAGCCATAGACAGCCTTCGTGGCTTCCATCACAATTATATGCATGTAATATGCAATATATATAGTATAATCGACTCCATTTCATCATGCTTGGTGTGATTGAACCACAAACATTCAACCATTAAACACAAACGTGTCATTTATTATGTTAATAAAATATAAAAGTTGTTTGATTGGTGATGTTCACTATCTACTATCTTAGGAACATTTAAGCAGAAAAAATAGACAAATACAAGTAGGTACCAGTAGGTACTACAATTTTGTTGCTGTTTCGGGAAATTTTTAGATAGATCTGGTAACATTTTCTTTACGGGTTTGGTGATATAGTCTATGGGTTTGATCTTTGCTCGCTTCAAACCGGTATAATTATTTTCTCTTTGGCTTTAAACGTTGCGCACGTTTGAGCTGCGCACTGAGTTACAATCATAGAGTACATTGTTTTATATGGTGAAAATGGCAGATCAAGAAACCAAAGAAATGTTAGTTAAATGCGGCTTAGAAGAAGAATTAACTGATATTTTCCAAGGTGAGTAATTTCTTGTATTTTCGTAGTATGGCTTTATTTCAATTAGTCCCAAGATCCCAGGGCTTCCAGACGGCACTTGTTAGTTAAGGTGTAGATAAGGGGGCACTTAGGAAAAAAACCGCCATTGTTTCTTTTTTTCGTGTTTTAAGTAAAAATAAAAAGTTACTCTAACCCACAAATTTTCTGATGAACTAAATGTATGCCTACCAGCTAATTTGACCAGGCGGCCATTTTCGAAAAAACACTGCTAACCTTACTTATGATGGCTGATTTTTACGTACCTATATGTTACACAATATCGTTACCAATCAGTCATCTTTACTACCACACTTCCCGTTGGCCGTTTGCCTAACAGACGCGTTAAAAGTCTCAAATAATAACTGGTGGTGGTGGTTTATTTTTATATATTTATTTTTATATATGGTAGCCAGATAACTATTTCAAAATGTTTTATAGAAAGACAGACCGATCCAAGGGGCTGAACATCCCCAACAACCAAATTTCAATACCGCTATAAGTATGAGCAAAAAGGCCTTATCCGTAAGCTATATATCGCGTGGGTGGAGACTAGTCTGCTCAGAAGTGAGATGAGAAGTATGTCCTTTCCTAACTTAAACTATCTCCATCCAAAATTTCATGAAAATCTGTTTGTGTATTTATGACTTATAAAGTAACAAACGGACAAACTTTCGTATATTGATAATATTTATAGGATTATATTGACACCACTCTTACAGTTTACTCTTATTGATGATATGTTTATGCATGTATGTAACATGTCTAATTGCAGCAGTGAATATTCAAGTGTAATCTCTAAAGAGAGTTCCTGAGGTCCACTAGCGCCAGCAATTTTTAATTTTCTTTTCATACAAAAAATGTTCTTTTACAAAAATATGAAACAAGGTATAAACTATTTTTAGAATGTATTGTAATGTCTCCAGAATATAACTTCAAGGCATTAACAGCACTTCTGCTAAAAGCGGACACTTTTAGCAGATATGCTATCTACATCTCACAGATATATTCTAGAAATTAAATAAACATGTCTGAAAACAGGTTATTACTTGTTTTATAATTCTGTAGAAGCACTTTTTCGAAAATTGCTTTGCACAAAGAAAATTTAAAAATTACCGTTGGCGCTAATGGACCTTGGGAACTGCCTTAATAACTGAAGACCAAAATTTACACATTGTAATAAATCTGGTGCACTAGAGGCAAGCGCACTATCATTGGTCACATAGATGGGCAAATGTTATAATCGCTGAGGGTTCCTTTTCATGACATTAGGCCTGAAATGAGAACTGAAAATGGGTATAAATATTCTCATTTTATTATAAATTTATGCATTTGTAATTTTTTTTTAGAAAATTTGATCACATTTGATGTGCTTCGGCTTTTGAATGAAGGAGATATTAATGCTCTAATTAAACCCATTGGGCTCAGAGTTAAATTTCGGAATTGCATTAATTTGTGGCGGCAAGAATTAAGTGCTTCTGAGATAGATGTATTGTTTTATTTTATTATGATCATACACAATTAAATGTTATAGTTGAGTACTATAGTGTCATGGTCCACATAAGTTAGTGTAATTTACCAAAAAATTTTAACACCAAATTTGCTAATTACTGAGTTTAATTAATTTCTCTTTTCACTAAAATCAAAATTATTTTCCTGTATCCTTCCAATATTCAAAGTAAAGCAATATTGCTGTAAAAATAATAGTAGTTAAAGATTACTGTAAAAAAATACATAATTGTGGACCTGGCATTTCAAATGTAGAAAACTAGACTTTACATGTAGACTTTGGCTGTAGTTAATGTATTTAGATCTGGAGTAATGAAAAAATCATAACGTCTTTTATACTGACCAAATTATAAATAAAAAGTGAAAATAAAAAAACCATTCATGTGAAAGTTCTAATGTGGAACATAGCAACTTTGCCCGATCATTAAAAAGGTTTTTAGGTCTATATTTAACCCATCAAGTGTCCTTGAAATTATCCGCCCTTGCCGAGTACAAACGGACATACACCTAACTTTATTATGTTTATTCCTCTTTATTTATTTTTAGGTATGTTCCCTAATATATACAGTATAAAAAAAAGTAATAAGAATAAGTTTATGATAAATATAATAAGTAATAATAAATTTATTTACTAAAAAAATACATAGTTTTTTATATATAGCACATTACCAGGGGTCAAAATGAACTTTATGCTAATGTTAATAAAATCCAAAATCCAACTCAAAATGGTGCAATATAAATGGCGGCCGAATCAAATTACCAAAACAATTTCTGATAAAAAAATATTAAATGCACAAAATATTGTCCACCCAAAAATACTAGAACGTAGGACAGGCCATTGGCTTCACTTCTGAATACTTACAATTAGCCTGTCTGATAAAAGTCGTCCTGAAAAAATTCCCCCGCAACACAAGTCTCTTAGGTCCCACTGTGGGACCTAGGACGCGTGACGGGTTAAAGTAGATCCTAACTGTTAAAGTAGCTATGTTTACTTTAGATTTTGGACTAGACTTGTTTTTTTTAGTTTTTATTTAAAGTTCATTTTTAACGTAGCAGGTTTTTAATTTTGAAATTCACTATATGTATACAGTGAAAAAAAAAATAGATTAGATAGATTGAGGAACCTTTAGTAATTTAGTATCTTTCTTGCATATATTTTAATCACATTTTTTTTTAAGGTAAATAATCTTGATTTACCAGAAGAATTTTTTGATTTAAATAACAAAATATTGTCTAGTGACAATCAAGCACAATCATTGATCATTGATTTAAAAGATTTGGAAAATGAGCAAGAGAGTCGTTCTTTAGTGCAATCATCAGATTTGTTCAACTCGCACGTGGACTATAAACCAGATTTTGTAAGTACTTTATTCAGTTAAATAATACTACAACAGATTACATTAACAGAAATAATGACAAAAAAATATATATATATAATAATATTTATAATATTATGCTACTCTGAGTATTAGTCAGAAAGAGTGTACATGTTTGTATTAATTTCTAATTTAAATCTAAAGAATCAGAACAAAGGAATTATGGTGTAGTTTATCCTAAAACATTTTAAACAAGGGAATCATGTAATTCACTTCAATTCCAATTCTGAACAATTAAATAAAACATTGTTTTGCCTAAAGCCTATAGTATTTATTTTAGTACATATGAAAAGCAAATCATCATTTATTTACAGGTATCAAAAGTACTAGAAGAATCAATAGATGGCCGTGGCATCTTAGCTGCGGGTAAGAAAGGCAAAGGACTCTTATGTGAGTCCCACAGAAAACAGTTAGGTAGACTAATTATAAACCATTTACTATTGAAGAATCCAAATCAAAAAATACAAAGTAGCCAATTTATTAACATTTCTCGACAAATTCAAAAACTATTTATGAAGGAAGTTGCGGCCTTGTATTTTACGTCATCTATAAGTGCAACTAAATTTCAAAAAAAACGAAATGCTAGCGGAATCCTTTACGAAGCCTACATTTCAAGAAGACGAAAGTTGAGAGTTCTTGGAGAAATTGAAAGTGTCAGGAGCTGTTCCAGTGCTTCAAATATATCGCATTCAAGTACTTCTACAGGAATTGACAGTGATACCACGGACACCGACATCATAGATGGAGAAGGTAAATAATTTGGCATATTATTTTAACGGACTGGATATTTTAATTTAATCTTCTTTAATCTTCAAGTATAAAGCGTATTTCAAAAATGTGCAAGCTATTTTTAGAACATTTTGTATTTTTCTAGAATATATTCATTAGTTGTAGATAGCATGTAAAACTCACAAATATATTTAAAAAAAATACTAGATGCCCTTAAAGTATTGTCAAAATTATTTTTCAAACTCTCACCTCTTTTAGTTCCCAAAAATTATATTGTCATTTATACTGTTTGTCAAGATCATAATTGTTTTATTATAAAGCACTATATATAATCTGATAAGGGGCAGCAGCCCAAGATAATTTTACATAGCTATGTTTTTTTGATCCATATATACATATATAGAATATAATAATTTCTCTGTATACTAAGCAAATACTTGTATGATTTAAATAACTATTACTTAATTTGATATTTGTTACAGACAAACCTGGTATTTCGGAGCATCTAAATTGGTTACACAATAGTATCGAACCTTGGGGCCTTGTTGATCTGTATTGGCAGGAGACTGCTACTGTTCGCTCAAAATTGTTGGAAAATGAACAGTGCAATGTAACGGAATATTTTAATAAATACCCTGCTTTGAAACAACAAAACGGATACACTTTGGTAAGTATTATTTAACCAGCTTTTCTTATGCGTATTTGAAATCTGATCGAACTGATGACTTTTTTATAAATTAGAATAGTAAGAAGTGTTTAACTTCTTGTTTTATCTATTAACATTTCTTAAATTACCGATTTTATTACACATATATCTTGTATAGGTTTTAGTATGTGTCAACTTTGTTAACAGTTAAAGTACCGTTTTTAAGAGTCACTTGTCGTGACTATCCCTAATATAATTTTGCACAAAACTGACTAAAACTTTTACTATGCTCTCTCCAAGTTGTTGTTCTATTTCATTGGGCCATGTTCGCGGGATGACTTAAGTTGTTGCAGTGGGTGGATTAATTAAGAGAAGACATATTTGTCTCCTTACTGATTTACCCAATAGTAACAACTTTAAGCGACACGTGACTGCAGCGCCCGTCACACTCTTCGAAATGTAAAGAGCTCTAAAATAATTTTGATTATGATAAGAAAACCGTTTTTGTGCAAAAATATTTTATTACCTTGTTTATTTCCCGAATTATCTTTAAATATATTAGATTTATTAAATCACGTCAAATTTGAATAATAGTTACAGTGTGTAAATTCCTAATTATGCTTACAATGCCTTTTTTACAGTTATTACATGATTTTGATGTACGATATCCAACGGTAAAACACAGCCTATATAATAGCATAATATTAATCAAAGATCTAATCATAAAGCTGGCAATAGAACGTAGAAGAACTTCTAGAGATATAACCTACAAAAACCAAGTCGATGAATATTTAACGGCGGCAGCTGGTATGTATACTTCTAAATAAAAATCATTAATTGTAAATATCTTACAAATTTATTCAAAAACTTATTTTATAACTTATTTGTTGTTCCAGAACCTGCAGCTGAAAGCGCAGCCACACTATTGTTACTACCATACCTCTTGAGTGTACCAGCAGCTTTAAAAAAACCAGGTAAACCGGTCTGGAAACCGTCACGAACAGAAGTAAGAGACGCCTTCATTACTCATGTGGCTTCTGAAGCAGATATCTTACCTACAATTGAGGCGCGAAAAAACAAGTACACAGATTTAGGCAGGACTTTTCAACCCCTGGTTTTGATAGCTGGCCCATCTTTAGAAAAAATTTCAAAATCAGTTGTAGCTATTGATAATACAGTATACAGCTTTTCATGCCCAGTAGAGGCGGTAGACGCAGCATTTAAGATTTTTCACGCAACTGGCGCTTTATATCCTGAAGAAGCAGCAGAACTGTGGCTTTTCATCCAAAGAGCTTTTTACAAACTCACCACACGATATGATAGGTTATCACAATCCATTAAACATTTGCTGACCAATTTCAATATTCCATTTTAATTTAGATTACAACAACTTCACTTCATGTTTAACATTCACTATGTTTTGTAATTCTGAATTTTGCTGTTCCAACTAACTAATGTGTCGCAACATTTTCAGCGGTTTTAAAATACAGCAAACTTTGAACCTAAAAATTTTTTTTTGGTTTGAATTTAAGTTAATCTGAAAAGATGTATTCTTGTTTTGGCTGCCGAGGCACTTATCCATCCATCTCTTTACTTATAAGACACATGAAGACAAATTGCAAGGCTCTAGCAGGCAACAAAGAATTTCATTGTGGACAACATGGTTGCTTTCGACATTTTACCACAGCTGTAACCCTGCGCCAACATTTGAAAAAGTTTCATGCTTCACGAGCTCCTGTAACTTCTCAAGTCATTACCGGTATTAACTGTGTACCTTCCGCTACACCGGATATAACACAATCAATAGTATCAAATACCTGTAGTGAAGCTCAGCATACAACTGTCCTTAAGATGGATACACATTTTGCAACTTTTTTTTCATCACTGTATAATATAAATGGTATTTCTCGTAGTGTTGTGCAAACAGTTTCAGACGAGCTTTCGAATTTGTTAGCTAAATCTGAACAAGTTATTCTAAATAATTTGAACACTGCATTGAATACTAAAGGTATTCATTGCTCAGATGAGGTAAAATCAGTCTTTAGCAAAGTTATTAACAACTATGCCAATAGTATATTACCAATAAATTCAGAATATAAGCGTTTTAAATTCTATGAAAATATGGGAACATTAATATATCCTGAAGAAAAGGTCGTAGGACAACGGATAGAGCATAGAAATACATCTACAGGATTAAATATGGTACCTGTACCAAGTACCATGCAGCTAATATCAATTGGACCTGTATTCAAAAAATTTTTATCTTTGCCTGGTGTATTAAAGGATGTTTTAAATAAATTAGAATATTTAAGACTATCTAAAAATGGGGTAGAAAATATCATGCAAGGGAAAATTTGGAAAGATATTGTTACAGAAAAAGGAGGAACTGGTAACCTAAATCTTCCCCTTATATTATTTTATGACGATTTTGAAATTGGCAACCCACTCGGAAGTCATGCTACTGTGCATAAGCTTGGAGGAGTATATTTGTCACTTCCATTTCTTCCCGGACATTATGTATCACAGCTCGATAGTATATTTCTATTTGCACTTTTTCATGCCTCAGATCGCGTAAATTTTGGAAATAACATGATTTTTCATAATATTATAGAGCAATTGAACAATTTACATAAAAATGGGATCAATATTGCAACTGATGTTTATACTGGAGTCATAAAATTTCATGTTGCCTGTATTACTGGAGACAATCTTGGCCTTAACGGAATTCTTGGGTTTGTAGAAAGCTTTGTAGCAACACATTACTGTCGTATTTGTTCTGCAAATAAACAGGAGATGCAATTAATGTTATTTGAAGATAAAAGCAGTTTAAGATCAATTCAGAGTTATGATAGAGACCTGGCATTGCACAATCCATCCAGGACAGGAGTAAAAGAGAAGTGCGTATTTCTTGATTCTTTAGAAGGCTTTAAATTATTTGATCATGTTGCAGTTGACTTTCTTCACGATTTTTTAGAGGGTGTTGGTCGTTATGTCATTTCCTTCATTATTAAATTTTTAGTACAGGATTCAAAACTTGTTCCACTCAATGTTTTGCAAAGCAAATTAAGAGCTTTTGATTATGGTCCGGACTCCGGCTCTAAGCCATCAAACTGTATTGTAGTTGATGGTAGTAATTTAAAAATCAAAACTTCAGCTGCAGAAATGTTAACATTAATAAGGTACTTTGCTGTAATCGTAGGATATTTTGTACCAAGGCATTGTGATGTATTTGATTTATTTTTGTATTTGCGACGGATCATGGATAGGTTGATCAATCCTAGAGTTACGCTAGAGTCATCACAACAGCTACAGTTTTGGATTGCTGGACTCAATGAATTGTACTTAAAACTTACAAAATCTTCATTAAAGCCAAAGTTTCATTTTCTTGTTCATTATCCAGAAATGCTTTTAAAATTTGGTCCACTCACCCAAATTTGGTCAATGCGGTTTGAAGCCAAACATAGGGTTTCAAAAGTTGCAGCTAGAGCCTCTTCTAGCAGAATCAATATTTGTAAAACCATTGCTATAAAAAATCAATTAGGATCAAATAACTGCTTTATAAATAATAAACCTTTTCATACACTGAGTACCAGTAAAAAAGGTAATGTTGATCTAGATACTAAAAACATAATACAAAATAAATTCAACATAGTCGAACTTAATTTGTATAGAGTCAGTTGGGTCAAAATTAGGGGATACAAATTACAGAAATCTTCAATCGTAACAGTTGATTTATGTACCAGTTCATTTAACCCGCTATTTGCTGAGATAAAAGATATTTATGTTTCTGATGATCGAGTTTTTTTAAAATGTTTAATGTTTGAAACGGACGATTTTGATTTGCATTATTTTGCTTATAATGTACGTAGGAGTACTGAAATTGTGTATCTTGAGACCACAGCTCTTTTGTTTCTTGTGCCTAACACATTAACAATCATGATGAATCTACAGTTGTACATTACAGTACGAATGCCATTCGATTGAGTTTCGCAGTAATTGATGTTGCTGCCCTATAAAAGTAAATAAGTGTTAAAGGTTTTTGGTTGAATAGTCCTTTCTGCTGTTTTAAGTTTAGCCATTGTTATGTTAATGTCATAAAACTTCTCTAAATTTTTGTAATGAACATTAAAAAAACTAATATTATTAAACTTAACTTTTTTTAATTATGGTGATTTTTGATTACATTTTTTCTTTTTTATTTAAACAGTTTATAGAAATATCACAGACAGTATGTTTTTTTTAGTAAGTTAGTTTTTGTTTAATATCTATTAACAAAACAAATGTAATGATTTTGTTTATAATTTCACAAATATTTTTAAATTTTATTTCTTTCCTACATGTTTTAGGAGGTTTTTTTATAAATTTTAATTTGATAATTGTTATAATAATGTAATTCAACTCCTTTCATACGTCACGCAAATTTCCGTGATATAAGTCTTTGCTGTTCCCCTTGTTATACTATTTTGCAAATTTATGTATTAAAAAAAAAATAGCTTTTTCACACTGCGTGATCTTCCCTCTCACTCTCAGTCTAAGCCTGCCAAATTTGTGTGTATTATAGGAATGATTAAATGTGGTTGTGTGGATAACATAGGTGCAAAATCATATACATTGCTATTTTTTTTGATGTCAATTAAATTGAACCAATTATTATATAGGTCAAGAGGGACAAAGTTTGTTCCAGCAGTTTTCAAATAAATAGTCATTTCGATAAGTAATTCAATTATTTTAATTGTCCTATATAAAACGTTACGTATGCATCTATTACCCGTGTGTCGTCACACACATTGCGATACCCCACATGTCATCATATTATCAAAAGTCCAAATCAAAACCAAAAGTGTAATCTGTAGTAAGTCGCCTAAAAGCTTTGAAATTTTGGATAACGTAGTTTTAAATTAGCATGAAAAGTATGACGTTTATTTAAAAAGTGCTAGAACAAACATGGTTCCTCTTGACATACCTATTAAATAAGTGCTTCAATTGAATGGACATAAAAAAAAATAACCCTGTACTTATTCATAAAATTAAATTATTGAATATCCAACATTTTTATTGTACTAATTAAATTCATGAATTCAATAAAAATGCTGGTTATCTAATAATTTATTTAAATGGAATTTTATGAATATACTTGCTTTTTGCGCCTATGGTAAATAGCAATATATAAAAATTATCCAAATATTATATGTGATAAAAAATATGTAAAATAAAATCTAGTAGAATGAAAGCGCTCCAATGGTGATTTTTCACTTCAGTTTTCCTTGATTTGAATAGCTTATAGACATTGTAAATTTTTCAAGCTTTTTTTTATAGTGAGAAGTTTTTGTATAAGTTTTATAATTAAAACAAATCTAATGTTTTTTGTTGAGGATATCAGTATTTTTTTTTTAATTTTTTTTTTCTCCTACAAGTTGTAAGGGGGTTTTTATTGTCAATTTCAATTTTATCATTGTCAAAATAATGTAATACAAATAAATTTAAGAGTTCATCCATTAAAAACGTCGCGCAAATTTTCGTAAGATGAGAATCTGCCCCCCCTGTTAAGACATTTCGCCAATTTTTATATGAAAAAAATTACTTTTGTACACTGCGTACCCCAACCCCCAAACTGCGTGACATACTAAATGGATGGCATCTTTGTATTAATTTAGTAATAATAAAAATAGAATTTAAGATTACCAAATGTGTGTGTGTGATGATTAAATTTGGTTTTAGTTCTATATTGTGTTTTCTATTATTAATAAAAAACAAAGCCCTTAAGTATTAATATCAGTGTTCTGACAATACCACAATATAGAAAAACCTCGGTACTCTCAAGTTGCAGTGTTTACCACCCGTTATTGCCACAATGTAGTAACACCTATTAGATTTTGAGGGTGCAGTCTGTGCTGCTTTTCCCGTAATAAGTGTCATCATGCAACAAGATTAGACGCCAACGCATTTCCATGTTTTTAAACTATTAAAACTGCATATGGTAAGTAGCTTATATCGCGCGTGAGCTACTCGACTAGCTTTTGTAGAAATGAAAAGGCTTAGCGTTGGCATCTTAATAGATTTACTACGGAGTTGCATGATAACACTTAATTACGAGAAAAGCGTCACAGACTGCACCTTAAAATCTTACGGGTGTTACTACATTGCGGTAATGGTGGTACGTGCTGAAACTACATAATATCATGTTGTTACTACATTACGGTAATGGTGGCACATACTGCAACTTTAGGATATCATGGTGATACTACATTACGGTAATGGCGGGACATACTGCAACTATAGAACATCATGGTGCTACTACATTGCGCTAATGGCAATACATACTGCAACTACAGAATATAATGGTGGAGCTACATTACGATAATGGTGGTATATACTGAAACTACATAATAACATGTTGTTACTACATTAGGGTAATGATGACACATACTGCAATTATAGAATAGCATGGTGTTACTACGTTACGGCAATGGCGGCACATGCTGCAATTATAGAATATCATGGTGATACTACATTACGGTAATGGCGGTACATACTGCAACTACAGAATAAAATGGTGGTGCTACAATGCGGTAGTGTTGGCACATACTGCAACTTCAGAATATCATGGTGGTGCTACATTGCGGTAATGGTGGCACATACTGCAAATACATTATATCATGTTGTTACTACATTACGGTAATGGTAGCACATACTGCAACTACAGAATATCATGGTGGTGCTACATTACGATAATGGTGGTACATA
This sequence comes from Apoda limacodes, assembly GCA_946406115.1. Classification (NCBI taxonomy): domain Eukaryota; kingdom Metazoa; phylum Arthropoda; class Insecta; order Lepidoptera; family Limacodidae; genus Apoda; species Apoda limacodes. The sequence goes on from OX291560.1 coordinate 16,262,725, forward strand.
CTGAAATTAAATTATATCATGTTGTTACTACATTATGGTAATGGTGGCAGATACTGCAACTACAGAATATAATGGTGGTGCTACATTACGATAATGGTGGTACATGCTGAAACTACATAATATCATGTTGTTACTACATTACGGTAATGGTGGTACATACTGCGATTATAGAATATCATGGTGTTATTACGTTACGATAATGCTGGCACATGGTGCAATTACAGAATATCATGGTGATACTCCATTACGGTAATGGCGGTACATACTGTAACTACAGAATATCATGGTGGTGCTACATTACGGTAATGGTGGAACATACGGCCAGTTTAGGACGTTATCAATGTGTACATCGCAACGGACGTGTGTTACACCATTACGCCTCATACATTACCAAGCATGGTGTTACAACATGTAGTAATATTGATTCTGTTTCGCCATTATTTAAGTAAGGAGGACCATTATTTAAGGACTCCACGTCTAGTCTTTTTTCTCAGTGTATATATTACTTTACTACGGCTTTACGCGCTAACTGAGGTCTGGGAGAAGACTTCTCTGTGGGCTGGTGCACGTTTGTCTTCTAACGACGGCGCACCGCAGCTGCTTTGCTGTCCTTATACTGTGGGAGGCCGGAGTTTACTGAACTCCAAATCCTCGGCCTGTCCGGAGTCTCCTTGACTCCAAACCTTCGGCCTGTGCAGTAGTGGTGCTATCTTGAACACCGCTACACACGAAGGCTACTGGGCGACCTGCTCTACGCCGAAGCTACTGGCGAGCTGCGCTCACGTGCGATCTTGCACTGCGCTAGCCCATGCCGCCTTACCCTTGAAAAGTGTTTCTTTACTCGCCTTTGAACTCCCTCTATCTTTTCTCCTCCTTCTGAACACCTAGCCGGTGCATTCGGTAACAGGGCACTACTGCTTTAACCTGTCCTGTTATATCGAACCGCAGGATGCCATACCTGGGCAGGTGCACTCGGATACCGGCTTGGCCCTTTTTACTCGGTTCAAAGACGGGCTAAGAGAATCTTTGACGATCGCAAACTCACAAGCTGTATGAAACCCTTACGTCTAAGGAGAGACTTTGTCGCCCTGTGTGTGTTCTACCGCTTGTATAATGGGGTCTGTTCTTCTAAATAATGCCCAAAGCTCCTTTCTACCATGACACTGTTCGCCATCGGCAGGAAATTCATTCTCTCACCTTTCTAAGGTGAAAAGGACCTATTGGTCTGGTACAGTTCGGTTTCAGAGAAACTTCTTCTCGCGAACACTTGGGTTGTGGTATGAGCTCCCTGCTAAGGTTTTCTCTGAGGACTACAGACCGGGGTTATAGCATAACTTTACGCAGATATACATAGGGCAGCGGCGAGTTTTCCACTTTAGTGGAATAAAAGAAAATCTGACAAATACAAGCAAAAAGCTTTTCTTGCTGTAGATGTAAATATATAAAAAAACGGGTTGCACTCCGGGAGTGCCGGCAGAAGTTAAAACATACTCGCTATTTACTTCCCATCACTTCTTATCCATATTTATTTATTAAAAATAATAACTTTTGTTTATTTACTTTTATGACGTTGTATATTTGACATCGCAATCTGTCATAGAATTAAAATCCCATATCCAACCTCCCTGTACTACTCATAATGGCCATATACTAAAAATAAAAACTAACCTAATGTAAATAAAGGTCACGTGTCCTAACGCGAGTGACATCTTACGAATTTTCGATCAGGAGACGTGACCTGACGCGAGTTTTTACCCATCACAAAAAAGTGCACAGCGCCGCTAAAGAAGTTTTCACTTCAAAAATCGACCAAGTGCGAGTCGGACTCGCGCACGAAGGGTTCCTAATTACCTTTCAGGTACGGAACCCTAAAAAACCGGTCAAGTGCGTATCGTTTCCGCAGGATGATAATTAAACGAATATCTAGAAATCGGCCAAGTGCGAGTCGGACTTGCGCACGAAGGCTTCCGTACCATTATCTTTAAAAATGCAAAGAAGTCACGTTTGTTGTATGGGAGCTCCCCCTTTAATAATTGTTTTATTTTAATTTAATTTTTTACTGTTTAAGTGTCTATATAACAAAATATTTTGCGAATATTTTAAGCGTTTCCATTATCAATATCGAGCAAAATCGAGCAAAAAAAATCTCATTTGTTGTATGGGAGCCCCCTTAATTATTTATTTTATTCTGTTTTTAGTATTTGTTGTTATAGCGGCAACAGAAATACATCATCTGTAAAATTTTCGACTGTGTAACTATCACGGTTCATGAGGTAGAGCCTGGTGACGGACGGACAGCGAAGTCTAAGTAATAGGATTCCGCTAATTACCCTTTGGATACGGAACCCTAAATAATCACGAACCGGTTTTGTTCAAAACATTTTCATTAAAAGTGTTTATAAAGCTCTTTTATTATGGTTCATGGTTTTTTAAAACACGTGGTTTAAAATTCAGAGGGAGGGTCAACTTTACAACTTTGAAAGCCAATACCTTGCAATATTTACATCATAGAGAAAAAGTTCGTAGAAACCTCAGATACATTTTAGATGCTCTATACCACAGCTCGGGGTGCATGAAAAAATAAGTTTCTCAATTTTTATAACATATATATCTCTACAGTGGTTCACAAAAGACTATTATTACATATACCTATATTTCATTAGAATTGATAGAATTGAAAAGATGGTGGCTGTGATGTACGGTTCCGTAAAATTAATATGTGATTATAAATAGCTCCGACTACATAGACCTAGAAAGGACAAGTCTGGAAAATTAGTAATTTGTGTGTTTTTTTGAAAATATTGAGGACGATAAATAAAAAAAAACGTCGAAGTGCGTGTCGAACCCGCCTTTACTTGAAAAACTTATGAGACTATTCTGTTACCCTATACCCTGCCAAGGTTTTCTCTAAGGAAGGAGGTAAAAGGTTCTTCAAGAAATTAGTTATTAGATCTATGACGTTTTGGCAGTGCGCAAGTGATACCCCAGCTTATGCAGACAGATGTATGTTACAAAGGTACACAGACAAGCTTACATTGTCTGTGTACCTCTGTAACATACATCTCAGAAAGAAAGCTCTTTAATGACCTCAAACTTATTTTTAAAGCACAATTCTACGATCTCCAAAGAACAAGGTGCACGAAAAAAAAAAATTTCATTAAAACAATTATAACAGAATTCACTTACTTAGATTTTTCTTTTAAACTAAATAAATTTTGCCATTAAGCGTAGCACAATTTTTCTTAGTGAAATGAACACTAACACTGTAATTTGTTTTTTTTCCTTATCAGCCCGTATGACGTGTTGGGGCACGGCCTATCCTCACCGAGGGCGATTTGAGCCGTAGTCCATACGCGGGCCCAGTGCGGATTGTGGACTGCACATACCCCTTTTTTTGTTTTATCCTCGGCAGATTTTCTCACGATGTTTCCCTTTACAGAAAATCCAGTGGTGTGCATAGCACAAGTCAACACGAATTTTTTGCCCGAGTTCTGTGTTCCCAATTTTGATTTCTTATACCTAATTTATAAAAGAAATAATATTTTTATCTCAACAATTTGCTTATTAAGAATGGTAACCTCTAAGCGTTTGACTAAATCGTGTATGTTCTTCATAATCGAATAAAATCCAAAAGAAAACTTTTTTTTACAAATTGCGTTTTTAGTTAGTTTTCAATGTAAAATATCAGACAATAGTCATTAAATAGCAAACACAAAAAAAAAACTTTTTGACTTGTGTAATCAATGTTCTTTAGAAATTAAAAAAAAGACTTATTGGAACACGCCGAGCTCGTATCTCCGCCACTCAGGACGCAAAGTGAAATCAAAACCCCTCGGTCATCATCGACTCCTCGGCCACTACCGCCTCTTATTATTTTAATTAAACTACAGTATTTACTTACTGTGTATTAGTGGGTAGATTTGTGCAAATGAATATTAGTGAATATAGGGCATATTCCAAGTGCAAAGCCCACTTTTAAAAAAGCTTTCATATTATGCAACTCCTAGCGACTTATAAAGTCCTAGTAAATCAATCTTACAAACACACAAAATCTTCATAAAATTAAGAAATACAATATAAATATACATACATAGAAATAGTCTTACTTCGTTTATGACTCCCTGAAGGTTTAGAGTCTTAGAAGAAAGTTTCTTTTATGTATTATTGTAGTTTATTATAAAAAAAAAATCGTTCGTGCATAATAAAAATTTTTTACGTAGTTAGTCTTGGGTGTTATTAAGTAAATATTGTGGCTTGTCTCGTTAGATTATTTTGAGTTTGTATCTTTGTTGTGAATACCAAGTGATTCACACTATGTATGTCTTTAGTTAAGATTCTCCTGACCAGAATACATTAATTATACTTAAACATACGAGAGATTGTAACTAACCCCCGCAAAAAAACAAACATATACTACCTCCTCCTAACATACACCTACCTAACTAATAAGTATGCAAATAAAAGATTAAAGACAATATATAGGAACACAAAGCTTGAAAATTAAAGTATAAAAGGTTTTGAAGGTTTGGCTATGTGATCGTCTAAGTAGTAGGACCTAATTGTGTAATTTAGACCGCAGGTTCTTTAAGAGAAAGACTAAAACGTCATATACTCTACACTATGCGCTTTTTATTTATCTACAAAAACAAAAAGGCGGGAAGCTCCACCCAGCGCTTCCCACGGTACGTGTCCATACCGTAGCTAACTTAACGCACATCCCCTGAAGGAGTAGAGGTGTGAAATCATAAATGGTATTACCATTAAATTATCGTTACAGCCGAAGCTGAAGACCGAAGTCTAATTATGTAATTTCAGGAAAAATCCTTGTGCGTGCATAGCACTAACACTCAGCCTTAGGCCAAAGAGTGTGACATCCATTCACACAGACACAGCCATGACATTATCAAGAGAGCACGCCTCATGTTAAGCACACTCCGAAGAACAGGACGCAATAAACCCCACTGAACCATTTGTGTAGGTACTAATTATTATGTACCAATGGAACAGCCATGGAATTCACCAAGAGGGAACGCCCCATGCTTAACACACTCTGAAGAGCAAGACGCAATAAGCCCCACTGCATCCATGTAACTTTAGTCGTAGATTATAAGTGATATATTTCGGTTTTCAAGCCGGCGTCCACACCATACATGATCAAGGATTCATAAACAGGTTAAATTTATAGGGATAATATCAGTTCAAGTACGAACAACAATAGTTTATAGTTTCTTTGATCGATTAACGATAGAATAAGTGTAAGTTAGATTATTTATGTAATATTCAGTATCGCAGCTTTTCAGGAATTTAGTCACGAGCCAAATATGATTCCATGAGTTGTTACCAGCCGCGTAGGTGAAGTATCACTGTCGCCTTCGCGCAATCTGCGTCCGACCCCCACAACTTGACAATGGTTTACGTGTTAATTGAAATAAAACAATAATTGCCTTCTTTCGCAGTTTTTCGACTCTGACAGACAGCTCGGGGCATGGACCTTTACCTTTCTACACTGCGTAATCTGTTGTCGTCGTTCAAGTCTCTCGGCCCTGAACTCACATTCGTATTTGACCCAATCAAGCGGATCGAAACGTTAGGCGAGAGATGTTCAAACTAACGAGTGTTAACGATAAAAAATCTAAGAGATCAGTAGGTTTAAGGCATGCCTCCATCATCTCTCTGTCTCTTCCTTACTTTACTTAGGTGAGGTCTGTTTACCTGTATTTTATAGCAGCAGTATAAGCAATCAAACATAAAAAGCAATATCCATCGCTAATTCAAACAAAAGAGTCGCATTCCAATATTCAGGTCACTACAACACTGCCACCTTTTATTAGCCAGCAGAAAGGTACATAATTCTTCTCATATTAGAATGTATACACTCAATAATACATTGCATTTTATATCAATTTATCGCATTTTGCATATGTCCTCCTCATACGCTTTTTTTATGTTGTCTATGTATGTTTACGTAAACTTATGCTGTCCCGGGCCCGTCTTTTGAAAGTCTATGAAAATATTAAAGACCTTCACCGCCACGATCCTGGCTTACAAGTCCTCGATCTTCCACGATCCTATTAAATTATTATTTTGATCTTTATGTTAATTTTATTTTTTTATTTTTTTTTATTATTAAATTTCATTATAAAAATATATTTTTTATAAAATTTTATATTATGAAGGACGAAGAAGGCTTGGCAGATGGGTACAAGATATTTATAAGTTTCGTTTATTTGTAAAATTTGGCAGGTGTAAAGTAGTTATTATGGAGTAAAATTTTATAAAATATTGTTTAGATATATAAAAGCATATAAAAGTTTGTTTTAGTAGCCGTCCTCTAAAATTCAATTAGGTAATCTAACTGCGACTTAACTGGGGAGTTATAGACAGTATAACGCACCCGTCTTGGGAGACATCTAACTACGCCTCGAAGTGCTCATGTAAGTGAAGTTAAGTTATTCCAAATGTTTTTGTGAGGTTTCAAAGTTAATTGATGGTCAATAGTAAGACCAAGATATTTTTATTAATTCGATTTATTAATTATTTGACAATTAACAGTAAGGTTGTATATGTATATCAATATTTTTGTTTTTAGCTGCCTATTATTAATAGTTTGATGTATGTAAATAGTAAGTTAGTTTGATTGGAGCCAAACATGTAAGAGATCCAAATCATGTTGGGTTTGTTTTATTATTGAAGATAAGGAATTACCAGAGTAAAGACGTTTACTCTCGAGGCAGTCGATTATGACAATTTGGTATCTATCTGTAAAGTACGATTTTAACATTGTTTCCTGACTTTGTTTCTTTAGTTTCTATGATTTGGCCACATGAGGTGTTTAATTTTCGAGGATTGTTAGTATTTTTTAATTTAATGCTTAAAATTACTAATAAGTTGCCACATTTTAGCTGGTTGCTTATCAAAATTCTTAAATATATTTGTGGTAGTATTGTTTTTTTGCTATCTGAATTTAATTATGTACATTAGACTTTATTCGCCTAAATTTCTCTTTTAGATTATTATCTTCAGACTTTTGTTTCACCCTATTCCATAGTACCTACGTTCGTTTTCTTAACACTGCAACATAGGCTAGATCGCGTAAATAAGCCGTTTTTGTGCAGATGTGCAAAAAAAAAAATTGTAAAAAATGTATGTTATTTATAAAACTTGCTGTTGTATAGTTCATTACCTCTCTTAATGATTTTCATTTATTGTATTTAATGCAATAATAAATCTGGAAGTGACCATTGTTTCAACACTTGTGCAAATTTTTAAAGCATGTATTGCATTTTATTGTAATGAAAGTTGGTTAAATAATAAGAATAGCTTGTTATCTAGTCTATTAACTATAAGTTGTAGCAAAAAGTCAAAAAATGTGACTACCAAATAGCAAAAACGTTAATTGCCATACAAACATTAAAGTTTCAAGGCGTCATTATGGTATAAATTACTTTAAAAGATTTATTAAGTAGATTAACATGTAAAACGTTAGTATTACAGAAATATGCTTTTTGGCCTATATCGCCCTCTTAATATAGGAATGCAATTACTGTTTGTTTTGCCTTGGTAAATTTAGTAGTATGTACTTTGTAATTTTACAGGTAGAAATGACTTCTAATAGACGATTTTCCAACTCTTCAAATGTATAGTGTGTGTTAGTTGCAGTACCATCTCTGATAGATTTATAGAGGTTATTGTAATTAATTGTTTCATTTTGGACTCTTTTCTTTTAGGCTGTTCAGGTGTGATTGTGTTTATTTCAGGGTAAATTTGTTTGTAGTGTCTATATTATGAGTGCTGCATGTTTTATTAACTCTATTAAGTATTCTGAAACCACTTTCTTTTAACATGCTCTTGTATTCTTTTATTGATTTCTCTTTACCAAGTTATAGTGCAGTCATTGAAGCGTTATTGCTCCGATTCTTTTTACTGTGAACCGATTTGCATGAAACTTTGGAATTAAGCTCATCTTACCCTTAACTTCAAAAGTGAAAATGATCTGAACTCCGCACCCACCCTGGGCGGTTGTTTTCGGTGGTGTAAATTTTTTTTGCAAAATAACCTCTAATATCGCTAAAAAGCCTAATTTTAAGACAAAAATGTTTCATAAAGTTTTTCAAAAAACCCATTACTTTTCAAGTTATTGACAATTAAAAATTCGGATTTTTTTCACGTTTTTCACCGGTTTTTTGCAAATATCTCCAAAAATATGCAATATACCGAAAAATTTATGATGAACAAAATTGAAACAGGTAAAAAACTAAACAGATCGGTTTTTATATAAAGTGTTTTAAGTGCAATATTAAACTAGATATTAAAGATCAAAGCCGTTTTTTATTTAATCTGAAATTTAATCGAGATATTCAATGCCATTTAGCGGCGAGCAGATACATTTATGCATTCTTATGAAATAGGGTTTTGTAGTGCTTGAAATAAGCTTTAAAATAAGCACTGTTAAAAGTCTTTTGCACGTAAAATGAGTGAGCTGTAATGCAAATAAGAGGAACATCTAATGGTTTTTTCTTTTAAATCAATGGGTTTCATAAGTGCCATTTCCACAAAAATTAAAATTAATGGTATTCCGTCTAGAATTAACTTTAATATTAAGAGTTTGATAGATTCTAGCAGTTTGGCTGCTTTAGGACACATATTTTTCAAAAAAATCACGATTTTAAGAAAAAAGTTATTTGAATTTTTACAAAAACCACCTTCTTTTCATAATATCTCAAAAATAATGAAAGGATACGTTTTAAAGTATAATGATAAAAGATGAAGGTCTTTTTCTGACAAAAAAATTGTTGTTTTTTTTTTTCTGTCACACAAAAAATTGACGGAGATATGATTGTTTAAAGAGCGCGCGGCAGCGCAATCACAGTCTCTCTCGAGCCCTTTGACCCTTCGCCGTTTTAAAATAAAAGGTTTTTCACTATATATTGTAACGAAAAAAGTTGTAGCTTTTTTAATTATCTTTAAAATGGTTTTTTATAAGTTGTGATAGCATCAAAATTGAAGGAGTTATGGTCCAAACACTAATCGTATTTTTTTCTTTACCTAGTAAACTGAAAATTTCGGAGTGTGAATATTTGGAGCAAAGTGAAAGTAAACAGTAATAGAGACCCAAAACTATTGTTATATATATATATATATATTGGATATATATTTTGGAATTATATGAAAATGGTGATTTCTTACTCTATAATTAAATATGTATATATATATATATAATATATAATTAAATTTTTAAATGTGTAATTATATATATTTACTGTTTTAATTAAGGGGTTGAAGGAGTTGTAGTTTTAAGGGTTGATAAGCTTGAGAATATGATAATCATTTTCGAGAATGTGGAATATCATTTAAATCCTTTTCATTTCATCAAAAGAGTTTTTTTTAAACAATTTTTTATTAAGGGGTTGTTTTTAAGGGTCGAAAGGGGGTTAAAAAATCGATAATTAAGATAGTGAACATAAAATATTATTGACTCTATACTTAGATCTTTTCATGTCATACCAAAGGAATTTTTTGTGATTTTTTCAATTTAGGGGTTGTTTGCAAGGGTTGTAAGGTTTTCAAGGGGTTGAAAATAATTTTTTTATGACGTAATTGTGTTAGAAAACACTTTACAATTTCAACCCTTAATTTTAAACACGTTTTCTAGCGATTAATTGGCTCAATGTCAATTTTTCTATTAAGGGGTTGTTTACACCCCTAAAAAATAATAGGCGGAGCTCAGATCATTTTCACTTTTGAAGTTAAGGGTAAGATGAGCCTAATTCCAAAATATCATGCAAATCGGTTCACAGTTAAAAAATTCGGAGGTAAGACCCTATTTTTCGCTTCAATGACTGCACTATTAGTTCAGATTTAAGTCTAGTATGTTTTATTTTTTTATATGTGCTGCAGGTTGTTTATATATGACTCCTTTATCCAAATGTTTGTCCAAATGTATCCACAAATACTGATTGCCATCTTCACATGTGTCATTCATGTTTCAGAATATTTTGCACATATTTCGAGAATCCGATCTCCGTTTCTAAATTTAATAATATAACTATGCAAAAATAGGGTCTGGAAGAAGAAAAAATTCAAGGTAACTGCAGTTTTACTACATTTGGCACAGGGCGAAAGATCACACATTTCCGTCACGCATGGCGTAAATCCTGCTTTTTTACCGTTGCGTCCCAACACCCCGTTCTTCCCCGGGTTCCCCTTCACACTAAACAAAAATTACATCCTCCTTATGGTAAGTACTTATACAAACAAGTTCTAACTTATACACACCAAAAAATATGTATATAGGTACAACATCGATATGAACTTATCGATGAGGTACAACCGGTATTTTCTTTATCGTATACCGCGGTCTAAAAATAAATATCATGTAACTGCTTGTCCATTTTTTTTATCTCATTAACTAGGTTTTGTTTTTTGGGTTCCTTCTAAGACCAATAGGGGTCCAAACGGAGCCCTATTGCTGCCACTCACTTGTCCGCCTGTCGTAGTCGCTGACACACAGGTTTTACAGCAAAACGATTGGATCCCCAGTCTTCAAATTTTCGTAGTAGGTATAAGCATTTTGTTAATCCAAAACCAAACAAATTGTCAAAAAATATTTTTAAGGGGGACTCCCATACAACAAATTTATTTTCCTCGTTTTTGCTCGATATTGATAACGGCAACAGGAAGACGCTTGAAATATTCACAGAATATTAAGTTATATAGTCACTTTGAAAATTTTATATAAAATTTTTGGTGTGAGACGCAACTTGTGTCGATATACTTGCTCCGTCCTACGTTCAGAGTACGTCTACTACACCTGGTGCGGCCGCTGAACAAGCAATACTACGTAAGCGCCGCAAACATTCATCTTATTAATCGTTATGAATTTGTGGCACTTGCATTTGAGACACTTGGCCCTTGGTCATCGGATACGAAGTCTTTTGTTAAGGACTTATCTAAAAGACTTGTTCTTGCGTCGGTTGATTTAAGGGCTGGATGTTACCTCTCTCAAAGGCTAGGTTTGGCTGTGCAAAGAGGTAATGCCGCCAGTATCAATGGTACTGTACCACAGGGGTTTACTTTAGATGAAATATTCTTTTTATGAGTCTGGGGTTTTCAAATTTAAATTATGTTTTATTTATTTTTTTAGGTTTTTACTTTAGATAATTTTAGTTTTGTTACTTAACTTTGAAAATAAATAATTAAATTAAAATAAAACAAATATTTGAGGGGGGCTCCCATACAACGAACGTGATTTTCTTACCGTTTCTATAGATAATGGTATGGAACCCTTCATGCACGAGTCCGACTCGCACTTGGCCGATTTTTCCTATTACAACCAACTTCATTTTGCGTTTAAATGAATAGCGCACAGAAAGGACACTCACCTACTGATTAAAAATAATTCTGTCTTTCGGACGGCTTATATTTTATACGGAACTCTAAAAGTGTAAAGTCCGACACGCACTTGGCTTGTTTCTTCTATTATCAACATAAATAAAACACTACAGTAGGAATGTATGAGCTCTCAGTTTGATTTCAACGACTTAACCATGCGGACGTATCCGCTTTATTTAGCGGCGGCCACCTCTCTGCTTCTTACTGGTAAAATTATTCAATTATTATAATTCGTGGTAAAGTAATCTTTTTAAATATGACATTTCGGGACAAAAGCAATAAAAAAGTGAACTAAATTTAAACCTTATCGGTATTGTCAATTCGGAGCAAATTGGCTCTGACGGTGGACATTTAGACTGTTCAAGTGATTGGTGAGTGACTGACAAGTGATCCTATAAGAGTTTCAATTTTATTAATACGTAAGGAACCAAACAAAAAATGAGTAGGGTAGAAGTTGGGCTACTACTACCGCTAGTTTATTTTTTCGTGAATTTGATGATTTCAAGGAAGTTTATTAGGTAACGACCGTTGAATAAGGTCAGACTTGGTTGTTAATTTTGATTAACGCCAAAAGTTTTCATATTGATTTATATTTGTTCCAGCAATTGTAAGTGGAGACACCGTTATAAGCAATGAAGGTAAGTTGGCTTATACTGCTTTCATTTTACTTTCTTCCAGTACTTACTTTCAGAACAATAACGAATTAGCTTCCAACCACGTCTTCTTTTACGGAAATGACTGATAATAGAAAAATCTCATACAGCCATGACCAATAGAAACATCTCATACAGTCATGGCAACTGGAAACATCTCATACAGCCATGGCCTAAAGAAAAATCTCATACATGCTTGGCCTATAGAAACATCTAATACAGTCATGGCCTAAAGAAACATCTCATACAGTCATGGCCTAAAAAAAACATCTCATACACCCACGGCTCACACAAGACACTTATGTTATAGCCCTATATGACGACACAACTAATACTGTTATATTCGAGATTCCAACACAGTAACGTCACTAACTTAACAGAACAGTGCGACCATTTCGTTTTTTTTTAATAAAATTGCAACCATCTTACGTAAGCCACCTTAAATTTTGAGCCAAAATAAATACTTAGATATTATAGATTATACATTCATAAATATATCAGGAAAGAATATCAACATAACAAACTGCCATGACACTATATTCATTCGATTTATCTGGACTTCCTGATAAAACAACAGTACATTTTGCATTTACAACATGACGTGTTAGCGTGTGATACTATCACTATTATAAGAACACTATTTACTACTTTTTGAGTTCGTGCTTGACACAATCACATGTGTCATTGGCGGTATCCATACAGTGCTGAAATATGATTGTTTAGTTTGTACATGACTTTATATCGGTTCTACAATAGGTTTGGTCACCTAGTCGTTATTTATGAGAGAAACCTGATAAATACTTTATTAAAACGAAGGGTACATTTTTCCCTGTGTAGGTTTTTTTTTCATCGAAAGTGCATCAGTTGTGTTTTTACGTTTGTCAGGGTTTGATATGTATTTATTCCTAACAGCACGATCATTAAATTTCTGTCCGATCTACAAAGAAAAAACCATTGCTAAAAATTTGAAATTGAGGTACTATGCGCTCCGTTTCCTTTCAACAACATAGATATTCTTTGTTTTATTTACGCCCAGGACTGCTTAAACTTACTACTTACTTACTTAAACGAAATTAGAATTTGGAATTTTAAAACAGTTTGAGAAAAAAACATTCATCAAGTGCCCATACGACCTGTTAATTTAATATGATTAGTTATATAGTATTACTATTGGCAATGAATAATTTTGGTTATAGTATAACGTTGTCGCAAAAAAGCGATAAAAGGTTATCGCTTCATCTAAACAAAAGACGTGGAGGCTGAAAATTGGTGGAATGAGTGAAGTTATCAGTATCATGCCCATTTGTTTTTCTCAACAATTTATCTATACTTGAAACATGCTTATAAATTATAAGGATAACAACATTGTTACCTAGCGACTAGATACTTGTGTATGTTTTTTAGACCAAGCGTCATTGCAGTACATTGTTTTTTTAAGCCCTTAACCACGCAATTGCCCGTTGGAACCAGGAAAATGAGAAGAAAACAAACAAAAATTAAACGCCCAATTACATTCTGGAAAATGTTGTAAGTGCATAAGGATTAGTTTAGGCCAAAATTTATAAACCAAAATAACCAAACGCATCACAACACTAACTCGCTTGTAACAAAAATATTATTAGGTAGGTAAAGAGTATCTATACATATAAATAAAATTGAAGTGTCTGTTTGTAATATTGAAATAACCGTTTTTTACTACATGTATATGAATATATATACGGTACATACACCAAAATAACATTTTTTTCAATTTTTGTCTGTCTGTCTGTTTGTTCCGGCTAATGTCAGCAGGTAGCTGATGTAATAAGGAGTAACTTAGGCTACGTTTATTTTAGAAAAAATCTTTTATTTTAGAAAAATAAAGTAATGTTGCAATGTTCAAGTACTGTCCAGTACCACGCGCAGCTCAAGCGCATGCCACTGGGCCGTCACGTCGGGCGCCTCCCACCAACGAATCAATATCACAAATGTTGCCTGTCGCGCGGGCTCAGAACGAAAAAAAATTGAAAATAAATGATAATTAAAAAAATATTCAAACACTAAATAAACGAATTAACTTTTTTGTTAAATTCCACAGTACAGCTTTTGTCAATAAAAATATAACTTAATTTGGAATAAGTAAAAATTAAATAAAATTAAGTAGGTATCATAATAAAAAAAAAACTAAAAAATTAAAGAATCGACTCTTAGGCGGAACGAACTTCGCCGGGTGAGCTAGTCTTACATTAAATTATAATTAATTTCTGTAACAATGTTTATTTCTGAAAAAGCGAAAATTTTTGTAGCACGGAAACCACTAGTTTTTTTCTAAGCGATTTCTTGGACATTGCATGTCACTATTGTACATGTTGTACATATCTTGTACATGATGTACATATCTTGTACATGATGTACATATCTTGTACATGATGTACATATCTTGTACATGATGTACATATATTGTACGTGATTTACAAAATATCTTGTAAGTAAGAGTACACTTGTGGCCAGAAATACTATGGAAGACGGGCATACCACTTTATAGTTAAAAGTGATAGTGACTGATATTAACACAAATGTATCATTTCAAAAACATAAAACTATTTACAAAATAAGTATCCTAATACATAAACACCTACAGACAAAAAATATATAGGTACAGGTATATATGTAATTTATCGATATAGACCATCAATATGAAAATTGTTTTTTCATATCAATGATATAGATACAATTTTGCATTAAATTTAAACAGAGTTGCGCGTCTGCTAAGCTACGGACCAGGAGGCTGATTTTCGTGCTGATAGAGATAATCTCGAATTTGAGATATTCTTTTAATTGATTTTCTTATGGCTTGTTAATCGTTGTAACTATTTTAGTTGATAGATCGACTAATTTGAACTAGATATGTCGAAAAACATGGCGGATATCGTTTGTCCGTAAGATGGCAACTTCGATAGAAGATCCCGGTGCCAGACCCGATCGATCGCCTTTGCTATGTCCAGGCTGCATGCCAATGCCTCCCCCTGACTCTCAATGGCTAGTACCGATCGGTGTGTGAGATACACTAGAAGGTCACCAGTCGAACGACCGTGGCGAAAGCCATATTGACGGTCGCTGACCAGGTGGTGTTTTTCTAGGTATCCTAGAAGCTGTGTGTTGATCACACGCCCTATCACCTTGGAGAGGAGAGAGGTAATGATAGGCCTGTAATTCGATAGATCTCATCTATCGCCCTTTTTAGGCACCGGGTACACATTCGCAGTCTTCCATGAAGACGGAAATTGCCTATTATGGTAGGAAAGAGTAAAGAGGCGCGTGAGTAAAGGACATAACTTAGGAGCACAGTTTAAGCACCACTGCTTGTATACTGTCTGGCCTACTCGACTTATGAACGTCTAGAGAAAGCAACGCCCGCCGGACCTCACGTTGTATTATGAAGATTTCCGGCATGGTCTTACCGCACCATGGTATAGTTTACTTATAGTTTTTCGTATTCTTAGAACCTCTCTTTAGGCATGTATCGTGGGATGTCGCACAGAAAGTGGTATAAAAAGAATTCGGAATTAGTGATATTATAGTCGACGGTTGGTGGCGATGGACTTTATCGATCATCAAAATAAAAATTTATAGGGAAACACCCCTTTTTGAAAGAAGAGGGGTCTATATGATTCCCCATTTTAATGGATCCTCTAAAATAAGAGGAGTCAAAAAAAATTCTCTTGCGCCCCCCTTTTTTTTTCAATGTATTTAACGTAGGTAGTGTATTACAGTTTCATTGCTGCTACAACAAAATACGTATCTAACAATAAAAAGATATCGGAGAATTATATGAGTTGAATGTAGTCGCAAAGTACTAATTAAGGTATTTATAAAATAGCTAACAAAGATACTGTTGGATCTTCGTTGGCGCTTTTTTTTCTAAGTGTAGTATAGTTTGAAAGATGCGCATCTCTAAGTCCCACAACCATGCCACAATCACATGTTAATATATGGTCTCAATCTGAGACCCAACCGTTTGAAATGAAGAGTACGTTTTTCGAAGCTTATTGCAATATAACCCATTTTGCTTCTCAGGTTATAGTGTGCCTACCAGTAACTACACTGGAGAGGAACTGGCAGCTCGCATGACAGTTGGTACCCGTGTTACTAAGGGGTTGGACTGGACATGGGAAAACGAGGTATCTAATAGAAATTATTTACTACGGAATAGGATAGGAGAGACAAAAAATACACTCATTTAACCTAATTTAATAGCCTTCGAGAGCTTTCATAAATTAACATTTGACGATTCAACTACCAGTCATATTTTTTCCGGATGTCTTCAAATAGAAATCCGGAAAAAATCTCATTTATTCATATACGTAGGACTATTTTATAAAACGTGTCAAAGCATCCTGAAATTGAGCATCATTAGTTCCATGAATGTTTGCCATTTAAAATAATCTAAAATGAAGTTGCAATCTTTTGTTGCATTTGTTGGTAGCTGGTTAATTACTTTGGGAATTTGGTTGTTAATATGAACACATTGTCCCATAAAAAAGGTGACTAATAAAAAAAATAGTCACCTTATGAAACTGCAAATTTCAGTTCTTCCAGGGCAGTGAATGGCAGCCTCGACAGGTGTTCTTAGATTTGTAATTACTTTTACTTGGTACTTTCTTTTTTCGGGGGTTTTACAAAAAATCTTTTGAATCTCAGATTACATCAGTCGAGAAGTTAAGAAAAAAAATTAAATATTTATTTTAGGGAATAGGTATCACTTTTTTTCAGGAGCAACTAATAATTTTCGGATTTTTTAAAAATTGACATTCATGTACTACGACATTACACAAATATTTGTATAAAAAACTTTTTAACAAAAAAAACAACTGGCTTCAAAACTATGCGCTAAAAAGATAAAATAATAGTTACTTATTTCCAAAAATCAGATCTGAATTAAAGTTTGAAGTTGGTTTCATGCAAGTTAAGTGTGTTATAAACTGTCAGGTACATAGAATCCAACTTCAGACTGTAATTCAGATCTGATATTTTTGAAGCCAGTGGTTTTTGTTAAAGTTAATGTTTTTATTTTTTACTTTTTAGTGACGAATTGCTTTTTACTTACACTAAAAACATCCATACTAGTAAAAAAATGTTATACAATCATCAACATAAAAAGCCAGTCACCAGTTCCAAATTACAACAAATTTTTTTTTGATCAAAAGTTTAATTTTTTAAGGACCACCTCGGAAGTATAACCATTTAAATAAAAAAGAATTTTGCTTATTTGTCTATATATGACGGAGTTATGCCCGAACATACTTAAAAAAGTATATATAAACGTCCGAATTGAGAACCTCCTCCGTTTTTGAAGTCGGTTAAAAAAATATCGTGACTTAGCAATAGCGCTATTGCACATTATTTAGAATTAAGAATTATAATTTGTGGAGACTGCTAAAATTATGTAAATGTATAATATTGTTTTTTTGTTCGAACCTACTTATAATCTCTGGAAGAACCGGTCAAATTTAAAACAAATCTTTTTTTAGAGGATTTATATAGGAATTTTTTGGTCATCAACCCGCATTAAATCTATAAATTTTCTTGAATAATGTTACCTTATAATATAAAAAAAACTAAATAACGATATCTTGGTCAAAAAGTTATGTTATTTTCACCTTATAACAATTTTAAAAACAAATAGTTTCGTTTTTCAACAGATAACTTCTTTTTTTTTTTTTTACTAGACGGATACAAGAGGTGAAGTTGATGGCACGGTGATCGAAGCCGTTACAGACGGTTGGGTGAAGGTGGAGTGGGACAATGGCAAGAAAAAGAGTTACCGGATGGGGTGCAATGAAAAATATGACCTTCAACTCGCAGGTAAGAAATTTTCTTTTTCTTCAAACTAACAACTAACCTAATTTTTTTTTTTCTTGATTTAGATATAACACACTGTAGACTAAAAACATAAAATAAAAAGTTAAAAGATCCATTAATTGTGCCAACAGCGCACCGTTGACCTCATTAAGAGAAAGAGGATAAGATTCGCGACGCCTCGCAGCGTGTTTCATACAAACGATTTTCCTACTTGTTTTGGACATTTACTAATCAAATACTGAAATAAATTGTAGACATGACCTCAAGCCGATTATCTATGTCTGTGAATTTCCAAAAAGAGTTTTTATTAACTTTTATTTTCTTTCGAGATCACAAGTATGTAAAACTTAAATCCTGTATAGCTTTTAAAAAAACTATTTCATTGCGGATCCAAATCGAAGTTAAAAAGGATTGAGAGTTCTTTAAAATCTTACTCTTATACCAGTTCACAATATTGTTTTGCTACTAAAAAGATTCCGGAAGGAACGCGGCATTTTACAAATAAAAAATACAGGCCCATTTATGAATTTTCATCAAATTTAAATTTAACAAATTTTATTTAGTTTTTTGTATTTTTCATATTATCATATTAACTTTATTCATATACCTTTCTTCTTTATAATGTAACTTGTGGTAGTAAATGGTACTTATAATGGTACCCGAACATACTGCCATAAGGATCTTATGGATTATTTAAATAATCTAAAATTTTACCCTTTGGTCCCTTTGTTAAAAAGTTTATTTAAGAGTGCTTAGATGTTTTTGAGCATGACACGTTTAGATTCTTTAGATTTGAACCAAAGGGCCATAAGTATGCCAATTTTACAAACTTGCGGCCAAATTTTTAGTGGAAGAACACAGGCCCAGCCAGGTTCTTTGTCGTGACTTTTTACACCCACAACGCACGTTTCGCGGTCAGAAAATGTTTACCAGTTTTGAAATTAGATTCTATATCACACTTTTTTCACTAAGTCTAAAATGCCATATCAAGTTACTTATTACCTTTCAAAAGCTATTATGCAAAATGACGCATCGAGAAAAACAACAAGAATTATTGATCACTTTGATAATGGTACTAATATCTTTATTTGTTGAAATGACATTTATCAAAGAATATTGTTTGAACGTCGTTTTGACAAAAGTAAAATTTTACATAAGATTTTTTCATAACGAAATAAAATGGCAAGTTTAACCCTGAAACAAAGGGCAGAAATAATATTTCTCTTCGAAGATGGACATAGTATTAGTGCTATATCACGAGAACTCAATATATGGCGATTCACTGTGAGGTTTTGGATTAGGCGTCACGGCGAAGAAGCCCTTCTTAACTCTGAAATAACAGATCATAAAATAATTCAGGACGACGACCGATACTAACCGCCGCGCAAATAACAGAAATCATTCGTCGTTACGAAGAGAATGGTTTCACACCAACTAGTTATTTTGCTGCTTTATATGGTGTGAGTGCTCGGACGATCCGCCGAGCTATGCACAATGTTGGACTACACTACAGACACCATGCTATTAAAGTGGAGCTAAAACCTCACCACAAAACAGCCCGGCTTAACTTTGCGCGACGACATCTCGATTTTGATTGGTCGAATACTATATTTACCGATGAAAAAACTTTTAAATCAAGCCAAATCGGAAGATTAATTTTATGGCGCTACAATCGAACTCGGTATGATGAAGGTCATATTGTGCCTCAAAACGAGTCAGGTCGCATTACAGTAAACTTATGGGGGTGGATGAGCCTTGACGGCGTCCGAGAACTGGCGTCGTTAGAGAATAGGGCTACGGCCATTAATTATGTGTCGCTTTAGGAAGAAGTGATGCTGCCTACTGTGCGCGTAGTGTATCCTGTAACGGAATTCCCACACATTACTTACGTTCAAGATAATGCACGGATACACACAGCCCGTGCTACTATGGTGTGGTTCAACCTGCACCGTGACATTCGTCCCATTCAATGGCCCGCTCGGTCTGCTGATTTAAACCCTATTGAAAATTTATGGGGCTTATGGTTCAACGCTGGGACTGTCAAAATGAAAGAAACCCTCAAGCTCTTAGATCACACTGTGGTCAAGTATGGGATGATATCAGAGGTACTGATCTATGCACGCGTCTTGTAGTATGCCGTCATAGCTGCAGGGGGAGGTTATACTATATATTAAATAAAGATTTTCGAAGTGTCTATTTTATTATTTCTTCATATTCTTATTTAAAAAACTAAAATATTAGTTTTTTCAAAGAAGGTTTTCTATATATTAAAATTTTTTTTTTATTTGTATATAAATATTAAACATTTCGATTGCTGAAAACATTTCGAGCTGCAAGTATCTATATAGCTTTAAGTTAACAGCAATTCGTTTAATTTTTCTCCATTATTATTAAGTAACCCAGATTTAATGACGGCACGTCATAGGTACAGTATTGTTTTTTTTATAGAAAATGGCACATTCATTAATAATGGTTCGCCATCCCTGTCCTAGAGCGATTGATTGTCATATTAGAAAAAAGATAATCTATGGTCAATCAAATTATTATGAAATAGACATTTAGAACTTGTGACTTAAATGTGTGCATGCAATTGTGATCCTTAAGGTGGTAAACATTTTCTGACCGCGACCATGCATAGCTCAAGCTACCTTGCTGGTAACTCAATAATATGTAGTAATTTAAAATGTGTTGTTATCCTGATAAATGCTGCAACAAACTTTATTTGATACAAAAATTATATAATCCTGGTTATTACCGAATAGTTCAGTGAAGACAAAAATTCTACATTACAAGCACTTTGAGTTGACATCTTAACCAAGTAAATCGGTTCAGTAGTTATAGAGCAATACCGCTCAACAACACAGACCAGCGACCGCCATATCATAACTACCCCCTCAACCAATTAAGGAATATACTAGTACCGCACTTTTGGTATTTAGGATAGGAGCAACAAGGTCTTACCGGTAGTAGGTGTGTCTGAGATCGTTATTTGAGCACTTTTTATATAATTGGATCCCGTAATAAATAGCACTTTTACGATAACAGAGCTCTTACGAAAATAAAGCTTTGAACTTTAAACTCAAAAATTTTAAAACAAAATCAGTTTACATTTTTTTAAATATCCGCAGTAGGTTAAAATTTGGGGTTCTGTTTCAGTCACCGCCAATTTTGACGCCACTCATGATTCTAATCGTTGTATACTATAACCTACTGATAGAGTCCGTCCCAGTGATCCCAAACAAGATACCTCTGCTGTAGGTTGATAAGGTGTTTGAGATCATTGGGTCTCGCTCGATGCCTGATGCAAAAACCCCAATTTAAACCTATTATACGCAATAATTTTTATTTTATGTAACCCTAAATTAATGCATGCATGAAACGTAATAAGCTGGTTTTTTTTGCTTATATAAATTATAAAACTTACTAAATTCGTGTGAAATTTAAACCTTTTATTTAAATATAGGGTTCCGTACCCGAGGGTACTACCTACCGAAGCCTTATTAAGATATATTTATATATACTAGTTGTCAGTCTGTCTAATTGTTCTTTAAATGGCTCTATTTTTAGACCGATGTAGGAATAAAATAAAAACAAAAATTAAAAATTTAAGGGTATTTTTATACAAACATGGTTTTGTTCTGACGTAAAAATAGTTATACATATAAGATTTAATATTAAAACAAATAAATTGAAAGCTTTTAGTGAAACAAAAAACAATAAAAACCGGGCAAGTGCGAGTCTGGCTCGTGCATTTTCTGGTGGTACGGAATAATCGATGCGCGAGTCCGGCTCGCACTTGGCTGTTTTTTTATAAATAGCACTATTGTTTTCAGTTCCAAAGATGACTGGAAAGCAAATTGCGGATCTTCTTGAAGTTAATTCCATAGTTATTAGAGGGCAGGACTGGAAATGGGACGATCAGGTAAATAATAAAAAAAAACGAGTTGCACTCCGGGAGTGCCGGCAGAAGTGAAAACCTTTACACACGATTCGCGCTTAACACATTGTCAAGAAATAATAATGTTTGTTTATTTACTTTTTTGACGTAGTATATTTGACATCGCAATCTGTCATAGAATTAAAATTCCATATCCAACCTCCCTGTACTACTCATAATCGCGAATACTAAAAATAAAAATTATAATAGGCGTGGCATTACGGTTTCCGTCTTACGAATTTCCACGATTAGGACACGTGACCTGACGCGAGTTTATCATTTTTTACCCATACCAAAAAAAGTGCACAACGCCGCTAAAGAAGTTTTCACTTCAATAATAAATAAAAACTGACTAATTAATATAGATACATGTATTAAACTGAACATACAAAATTGAAAACATTTCAATATGCAGGAACGTATAATCGAACGTAAGTTGAACTAAAATGGCGGCCGTCTGCGCCTGTGCAGTACGGACGAATGTACTAACGAACCAAAAATGTGTTACTGCGCAGGTTCAACTTACGTGGCGCGATTTTTACTTGTATTTTTTGTGACAACTGACACATTTTCAGTGACTAGCAGCTTGTCGGAATTTTGCGCCGAGACGAAGAAGTTCGCTCACTATTAGTAGTTATTACGCTATAACAGGACCAACCACAAAACATTTTACAGGTTGTTTATTTTTTGTATAATTTTCATTTTTTTACTCAGTGTCTTCCTAGTGACTTTTCCTAGCTTCATACATTCCCACTGTGGGGGATAGCCTCCACTAAGGGGGCGTCTATAAATTTCGTGAGGCGCTCAGGGGCGGGAGGGGGTTGAGTAGATTCACACCCTTATCTCACGTAGGGGAGTGGGAGGGTTTCGGCAAAAATCATGTAATTTTACTTTTCGCAAAGAACAGTGTAGAGCTGCAAGAAAACTGTGTTAATTATCGCCAAATCCGACAAAAAAACAATCATCTCAGCTACAAACGACTAACAAAGTAGCAAGTTATGTTTTTTTTTAAAATATATTTAAAGCAATCAAACACAGATATATATAATATTTACACTAATGATCCAGCAGCCGCCGCCTGTTTTTTTTCAATTTTTAATAAAAGGCGAGACGCCCAGTTTTTCCTCTGTGAAAATTCTCGATAGTGGTAGCTATAGAAGTGCGCAGGTGTAAAACATATCATTTTGGTGGGGTGCTAAAATTGTCTGACTAACAGTAAGTTTTTTATTAAAATGTTTAGATAATTGGATAACAAACTCAGAAAAACAACTATTGTATTTATTTGTTTGAAAGCGCCAGTCTCAGAAACTAGTAATTTGATTCGATAATGCATTTTTCATATTAGACTAACTTTTGCCCGTGGCTCCAGCCGACCTAACTTCGGTTATCGGTAGGTATCTGTTACCATTTCACGTTTAAAATCGCTGTAGGTACTTACTCATCTTAATGAAATTTGGCATGGAGATAGTTTGAGTCCCGAGAAAGGACACAGGCTACTTAAAAATGTCAAGTGTAAGTCGTTTTTATGGTTCCGTACCCATAGGGTAATAAGTGGAACCCTATTACTAAGACTCCGCTGTCCGCCCGACCGTCTGTCTGTCACCGTGATACTTAGACAGTGAAGATGTATTTCTGTTGCCGCTAACAACAAATACTAAAAAACAGAATAAAATAAATATTTAAGAGGGCTCCCATACAACAAACGTGATTTTTTTGCTCGATTTTACTCGATATTGATTACGACAACAGGTAGACGCTTAAAATATTCACTGAATATTTAGTTATATATTCACTTTAAAAATAAATGATTAAATTAAAATAAAACAAATATTTAAGGGGGGTCCTATACAACAAACGGTATTTTTTTGCCGTTTTTATAGATTCCCTTCGTGCGCGAGTCCGACTCGCACTTGGCCGATTTTTTTCTATAATGGAGGAGTTGCCATGGAAATCCTACACCGATAACGGAATTAAGGTCGGCTGGAACCGCAGGCAAATTCCGCATTGAGATAGTTTGAGTTTCGGGGAAGGACAAAGGCTACTTTAAACGTCAAGTGTGGGTCGGTTTTCTGGAGGACTTGTCGTTGGAATCTTACACCGATAACAGAATTTAGGGCGGGTGGAACTGCGGACAAAATCTAGTATTTATATATGTACGGATAGCAGATTTATGTACGCCGATCCTGCCGAATCATTAATAAATGTATGCATACCTTTACGCTATCACGCTAAAGAGTTATGCAACAGTTTTTGTTTTTTTTTGACTTAAGTAAAAACCATTGACTTAAAGAAAGATTAAGGCAAACGTCATATCATCACAACTTTTTTTTTATTTACAGGATGGAGGAGTTGGAAAGACTGGTGTGGTTGTTGAACCAGTTAATGATGGTTGGGTAAAAGTAAAATGGAATAATGGCAACATATATAAGTATCGGATGGGTCACGAAGAATTCTTCGACCTTGATTCTCCAAATCTAGGTAAAAGTTAGATTTTTACAGCCAGCCCTTCACAGGAACTTTTGACCAGTTAACAAGTAACTATTCTATATTTAACATTATATACTACCTACTTCTCTGACATCTATTGAAATAAGAATTATTTTGGATTAATGTATAACTGTTTAGATACCGGCTTAAAGTTTTATCATTTTCTAACCAAATAACTAACGATTTAACATTTATAAATTGGTACTGGGTAACTGTTTAGGTATTTTAGTTACGTAGTTATATTAGTTAGTAGTACCTGGGGACCGAGCTTTGCTCGTTTTTTTTAACAACGCAATCTATTGTCAAGTAGCTTTAGTGTTGCTTTACAACGCCATCTATTTTCAAGTAGCTTTAGTGTTGCTGTGTCGGTAAAAATAATAGTATTACTACTTGCCAATAGATATGTCAGGAAGAGTCATATTTTTCAGTTAATTTTGACTGAAAAACAACGTTTTCTAAAAATGAAACCTAGCTAGATCGATTTATCGCCCCCGAAAAAAAACTAAATTTCATGAAAATCGTTGGAGCCGTTTCCGAGATTCAGATTATATATATATATAGGTAATTTCAATACTTCCCAGGTAGTTCTTAATATTTGACTTCAGTTAACGTTCCTTTTTAAGGTTATGTACCGAGAGGGTACCAACAACACTATTTTAATAAGCTTACGCCATTTGTCGGTCTGTTTGTTGTCTGTCTGACATTTAAAGAGATCTATTTGTGCCGTAATGAGTAGAAGGCTTAAGTTATCGCAGACTATATGTTATATAATATGGCCGATGAAAAAAAAACCTTGTTTTTCGCAGCCTAGTTGGTAGTGTCGCCGGCTACTGTGCAGAGAGTGTGTTGGATTCCCGCACTGGACAAACATTTATGTGATAAAAAATTGTGCTTATCTCGAGTCTGGTTGCTTTTAAGTATGATATGTATGTACTTACAAAAAAAAGGATTATATATATTTGTATCCGTTGACGGGTATCCACGTAACAAGCTTTGCTTACTTTGGGGCCAAACGGCGCTGTGTGTCATGTCCAAAAATATTTATTTATAACTTTAATATATACTAATATTAATAACTTTAACTAGCCCCTCAAAATATTGATGATTATTGCTGATTTAGTTTTAGAGGGAATGGGAATATGTAATTTTTTTTTTTGAAAACTTTTATATATATTTTCATGAAAAGACACACAACAAAATAGAGTAAATTCTAAAGGTGGCTCGAAATTTAATTGCACTTACTTTTCCCGATGGATTTTTTTATTTAGGAAGTGATCTACAACAAACATTTATTTAGCAGGTTTTTTAACCAAACCTTTTAAAGTTCGAATGATTGAAAAACACAGTTTAGACGGTCGTGACGTAGAGATAATTATGAAAACTTTGCTATTAATTTTAATTCAATAACTTATCGATACCCTTCCCTTTAAATAGAAGATATACTTTTCTCTATTCTGTGCACCCAAAAGTGTTATTCGCTTCTTTAGTCATATATTGGCACATTCTAAAGTCAGCAACAAAACAAATATTTTCATATATTGCTGCTTTGTAAGTTTATGGTACTTAATCATTTTTGGTTATATAAACGAGGAAAGCAACTTGAACAACATAATTGGTACAATTTTAAATTAGAGAATTTTAATAATGTAATTACCGCCTTTTTAGATAGGGAGCTAAGGTCCCACATGATATTGAAAACCAGAGTCGTTAGAGGAAGAGACTGGAAGTGGGGAAACCAGGTAATTTAAACATGATCATATTTTTTATAACTACCAATTCAATGTATTAAACAATAGAAATAGCTTAAATTTATTTAATAGTAATATAAAATATGTATTTTATTGTATCAACATCAGTCAACTATCTAATTTGCTTAATCACATACTCGGCAAAGCTAAGTTTTTGCACTAGGTAGAATAGTATTATATAATCTGTGACTAGGTTATGAATATGAGGAACCCAATAAAGCTTGGAGTACAATTTGACACCAAGAAAACAAAATCTAATTGCTCATCATTAAAATTAAATCCGGTTTTGATTTTTTTAGCTTATAAAGTAAAAATAAAATTAACTTTAGATAGGGCAACATTATATGTCTCTTAACTTCAATCTCTTATTATCTAAACTCTTATTAGGAAAGATGTGCCGTCAGTAAATAGTACAATTTCTCGTCATTGTTTTTTTTTATTATATGGAAGATCATCTCTATATATAAGAAATAGAAAAGGGCCAAGAATTGAGCTCTGAGGTACTTCCATTAGTGACTGCTGATCCCAAAAATATTTCGTCGTTGATATCTATTTACTGAATTCTGATACAGGAGGAGGAGATATAGGAGGTTAGACAATCTAGATCTTTGCTTCTAATACCATAGTCATGTAGCTTCCTGAAGAAATTTTCATGTTGGACACAGTCAAAAGCCTTAGAAAACTCGCAAAACACTCCCAAAGCACCGTACAAATCCTACCAGGCTTCAAATATATTTTTAATAGTACAATAGGTGATAAACCCATCCACCTAACACTGTCTGTTGTGCAGAGGGTATGGGTTCGATCCCCGTACAGGAAAAATATTTTTGTGATGACATTTGTGTCACTCAAGCA
Organism: Apoda limacodes; assembly: GCA_946406115.1. Taxonomy (NCBI): domain Eukaryota; kingdom Metazoa; phylum Arthropoda; class Insecta; order Lepidoptera; family Limacodidae; genus Apoda; species Apoda limacodes. The sequence continues at coordinate 16,289,637 of OX291560.1, forward strand.
AACATTTGAATTTTCCCTGCATTGACCCAGAAGCAAACGGATCATGCTTTTGTTTCTTCAAGAACCTTGCTGGTCTGTTAATTCTCGACCTTTATTGACGTTATCATCGGACCCCTTCCTAGACCACTTTCAGCAATCCTATCATCGAGAAGCTGTTCTGGAATCATCAAGCGTGTTATGATCATGTTTTTCAAACTACTTATCATATTATATAAAGCACTTAACCTTAGGTATTTTATATCTGCATATAAAATTGCCTTGAACAAAATCAAAGGCATTTTTTTTTCTATGGAAACTTTAAATTCTAATACAGCGAGAGTTAGCGGCTGGTTTTTAGGGTTCCGTACCCACAGAGTAGTAAACGGGACCCTATTACTAAGACTTCGCTGTCCGTATGTCTGTCACATGAACCGTGTTAGTTAAACAGTCGAAATTTTCACAGATTATGTATTTCTGTTGCCGCTATAACAACAAATACTAAAAAATAGGATACAATAAATATTTAGGGAGGCTCGCATACAACAAACGTGATTTTTTTGCTCGATATTGATAACGGCAACAGGTAGACGCTTGAAGTATTCACTGAATATTTAGTTACATATTCACTTTGAAAATAAATAATAAAATTAAAATAAATATTTAAGTTTATATACAAAAAACGTGATTTTTTGCCGTTTTTATAGATAACGGTACGGAACTCTTTGTGCACGCGTCCGACTCGCACTTGGCCTGTTTTTTGTGAGAATACTAGACGTAATCGATTAAATTAAACAATAGATTTTAAATCGAGAAATATTTTTTTAATAAAATCTCAAATTTAGGCACTCAAATTTGAAAAAGTGTTGAACCATATGTATACAGTCTTAAATTCCCTTTTCAAGCATATTAAAAGGTTTATATGTATGCTTTTCGGGAAATTATAGTTTTTGTTCTTTCTGGGAATCTCAAATAGACAAACTTTGGGGTTATATATTTCAGAAACGGAATGGAATATCCACGCGGGAGTTATTATTAGAATATGATTTGATATTATAACGTTTTGCAAGCTTAGCTTCGTTTAAAATGTCTGAACTGAAGGTATTCGCAAGACACACGGTGTCTTGGGATTAAGCACAATCGAATACAATTTAATTATAAATATCGGTTAAATCACAGCCGAGAAATCAATGAAGAAACATAGAAAAAAGCTAGCTATGCGTCGAATATCTCCTTTATCAAAGTTGGTTTAAGGCAATAAATTTTTTTTATAACAGGACGGCGGTAAAGGCGGCGTGGGTACCGTTGTTCGAGAAGACTACGAGGGCTGGGTGAGAGTAGAGTGGGACGTGGATTACAGTAACTCCTACCGAATGGGCCATGACTCCAAATACGACCTCTTCGTAGCTGAATCACAAATTATACCAAATACCACTACAGCAAGAAGTACGTTTACCAAAAGGTTTATTAAATAGAACTATTTAAATATTTTTTTTTATATCTTTTAGTTTTTAAAATCAGTTAAATTGCAGGGAGATACTCGAAAGTTATTTAAATTATTTTATTTTATTTATTTTCAATATGTGCATATAATAACGATACATAACGATAATGTATGTTTGGCCGTAACATAAACCTGTACTACCTGCTGCAATTTAATTGTTATATATATATATTGAGTGAGGGATTCAACTTCGTCTTTAAACAATAATATTATACTTTAATTATCAGATGCTATTTTTTTTGTTTCTGGTAAAGCCACTACAGAGAAGACACCGGAAATTAGCACAACTGTACAAGGTAAGTTTTAATCTTCAAATTTAAATATATTTTGTTATTTGTAATAGTCTGTTTGTTTGATTGTTAATGCTTCATCGCTACCAAGTAACCAATTTAGATAATTTTGGCAAAAAAACGGAAGTTAAGGTAAAGGAGAAAGACATAGGCTACTTTTGATCCCGAAAAGTTTTTGCAGGAATAAATATAACCGATTTTCATATGGACTAACTATACCTACAGATATAGCTTGCTTACTTGCTATAGCAAACTTTCTTACTTGCTATAGCATACTTTCTTACTTGCTCGCTGATAACCGAATTTACTGCAAACGGCGCCGCGGGTGAAACCTAGTTACATATAATCTTTTAGAAAAAACTCCCAATTTCATTCTGCAACCTCATATTTTTAAGACAGCTAGAAGTGAAAATCATTTTCTTTACTAATGTTTGACAAAATAGCACAAGACAAATCTTTTTCATTTCTCTTGTGTACCTACAAAAATAAATTATATAATATTTTTTTTTACAGTTCCAGTCATGACAGATGATGAACTAGCATCTCGTATGGTAATCTATACCCGAGTCGTTAGGGGAAGAGACTGGGAATGGGACAACCAGGTAATTTTAATGTCTCTTATACAGTTATCTAAAAGTAACGCGACATATCATTAAAATAGATAATTAAGTACAGAACTTATTTATATATAAGGATAAATCATTACTACTATTACTGTCGTCTCACCAGTGTGGATTAAGAAAAAGTAAGTCGACCAATTTAGATTCTGGCCTTAAATCTCTTGGTGTATCCTATGCTTTTTATCTCCATTCTTATTAAGAAATAAGAATACCTTGATATACGAGGATTACCACTTAAAATGATCGAGAGCTACCGACCGCAAGCAATCCGTAAAAGTCTGTGAGGAACTTAGTGATGAACAAGACATTAATCACGGTGTACCTCAAGGGAGTATTCTTGGACCAAAATTGTTCATTGTCTATATTAACGAATTGTGTGGCATACAATTCCAACACTATTGTATCTTCTTACGCTGATGATACGGCATTTATCTTTTTAGGTAAGAATTGGAATGAGGTTAAGTCCGCAGCAGAGCCTGGCTTATCTGTAATAGCAAATTTGGTAAATCTCAAAGTACTTACTCTTAACTTGTCCAAAACTAAGTGTATACCTTCACTAGGAAAACCAGTCTGAATACTGAATTCAATATAAGTATTAGTTAGGAGTAATTGAGCAAACGCAAACTCGCAGTCCCATTTTATAAAAGGATCGTTTAGGACTTTAAGGTGATGGCATACCGAAACAAGTTAAGTTTGCAAGAATTTGATAAATTTTGTTACAGTCCTAATTATACTTTTTGACGTGAAAAAAATAAATGTTATAGTTTAAACCTTAATTAAGTGAATTTGCTAGTATAATAATAATTTGGCTATTAAAACTGTTAGAATTAAAACTAAGAGTGATATTCTCTTGATTATAATTTCATAAAATATATATTAATATTACCAAGTGAATTTGCTATTTTTATAATTATATTTAAATTTTATGCCAAAAAAAACCGAGAAAATCGAGATTTGAACGCGCGGACACGTGCTGGCGCCTATTGTATTTGAAACTGTTTGTGGGTAATTTATTTCAGTAATTATCTTTTATTATATATAATTACATGCGTTTTACTTAACATTATTGCTCTAGTGTGGTATTCTTACTTTTTAATCCCAGCAAAATATAGGCAGTTTTATTGAGTTTAATACACAAATATTTGTTTAAACAGTATTTGCTGTGTTGTTTTATTGCCTTTTTTACTTTATATTTTTTAACATACAGTTACATCTAGACACAGATGACTTATACGTCTAGGGTTGTCCGAAACATCAAACGGAGTATTGCGAGCCATTTTCCTATCAATGTGTGTATAAATCAGCTAATACGACTATAATTTTTACATCTGTGTGCGTGCTTTGATTCGCCGCTGCTGGCCGACCAGCAGGGAACACTGGCACCGCGACAGCGTCACATGATAATAAGACACCCTATAATACGTACCAAAAAACTACATGATACTACTCTTTCTATTGACATTTAGATCTTAGTTTTTTTTTTATTTAAACATTGCATTGCAAACATTGCAGAAGAACTTTGATGATTCGAGTGTTTGTAAAAATTAATTTGAATTAAAAAAAATTGTGTGTGTGTGTGAAAGTGATTTTTTTTCATCACCTTTTTTTTTCAATAGAGTCTTCAGGATTGTATTGCACAAATCGTCATTTTTATTACTTTACGCGGGAGCACGGTTTGCGTCGACGCACAGATTACGTATGGTGTAGTGTGACGGCAAGTACCTGAAAAATCAGTTACTCGGATTGGCTCGTTTCTTAGGCCTGAACACGGAATCTAGACGTATAATCCAGACATCTAGTCATCGTTGCATGTAAAAATCCACATACTTTATTGTCTTAAGAGGAAATATCCCGCTGCTTTTCCCCATACAAACGTATTCTCTTGTTTCCTCCCTGAATTGTGGCATTAGAGCTGTTATTTTTTTATGTGTGATAGATATACACAATTACTTTGTCTGTATGTTTTGCTTTTTTTTAGATGCCAAAAAATTGGGGCACTGCAAAAGTCTAAAATTAATCCTCTTTTTTTATAACATCTTTAAACGTGTGCTATACAAATATGACCACTAATTTAAAAAAAAACAAAACATACAGACACGGAATAATTCAGAACCTTCAAGGTGAAGTAATTTTTATTAAATTTGGTTAGGATTTGGAAAAGGAAAGTGGGGAATACGATACCCCGATTTTGATGATTACGACTACGCAAAACAGCCCGAGGCGCAGTTGTCCCTATCACAGTTGTCCCTATTACACATCCGTATTTTGGACCGGGTCCTAGTGCGACAGCAAGTGTTTTTCAAATACCTATATCTGCATTGGCGAGGTTGGAATGTTTCCTCTTAAGGGGCTAACATAAGTAAAAGTGGCGCCCTCACTACAATTTCCATTAAATATAAACTACCATTTTCAAAAAAGTGCTCAAATTAAAAGTTTTATGTACAAGTAAGCAATTTTCAGAAAGTTTTATTTGCTAGATATCATCGACGTGCAGGCTGGAAAGTTAATTTATACTAAAAGGCCACTTTTAGCATAAATGAACTTTCTAGCCTACACATGCATAATATATAGCAACTAAAACTTTCTAAAAATTGCTTACTTTTACTTTAAACTTTTGATTTGAGCACTTTTTCAAAAATTCTTATGTGATGAATACAAATCGACAAATCTAATGAGGGCGCCACTTTCACTTATGTTAGCCCCTAAATTACGGCTTCATTACACTCTGTAAGTATGCAACAAGAGAGAGTGGTATTTTGGAAAATAAGCCTAATTTTTAGTATTATAGTTATAGTAAGTTTATCATACATAAATAACAAAGCATGACAAACAAGTAAATATGGGCACATTTGTATTTTAAACAGGATGGTGGAGAAGGCGCTTTGGGTACCGTGGTTCGAGGACTCGTCGATGGATGGGTGAGAGTAGAGTGGGACGTGGGCGGTAGCAACTCCTACCGAATGGGCCACGACTCCAAATACGATCTCTACCTTGCTGATTTAAAAGCTCCTAAAGAGACCACACCGACAAGTGAGTATATCTAAGTTATGGACTGTTAGCAGTTTATTAAGGACTTCCTTTCATTAGTATAGTTTTCTTCTTGGATCGTTAAAAATATCAAATACTTGTCTATATGTGAGAAAGAAACTTTGGCAATCGCATTTATTTATTTTTCATCTTAATGTAATTAATAGGCTTTGTTCAAAATCTTAATCACTGTTTTTTGCAATACCTCAGAGTTACGAGTGTAAAACGAAGAACTATCGCAGGATACACCATATATGAATATAGCAAACCATTCATTTATGGTATATTATGATCAAATACTACCTATTGTAGAATGTATATGGAAAGTGGTGTAAATTGCTCTACCTAGGGTTGCCATCCCTAATTTGTCCTAGTTTAGAGGGCGTCCGGGGAGCGTCCGGACGGGGTTTCATTTATAGTCCGGGTTTAAAAGTTCCTTAAAACTTTAACAACCTTTTGTTTTGATAACAGAGTAAAAAATGTAAGACTGCAAACAGTTTATTAAAACGTTTTGTTTCTTAAGAAGACTAAATTTAGTTTATTTATTCTTTGATTTTTTTAAGGAAATTTTCAAAAAAAAACTGTTGACATGTCCCGGACATCCAAAATCTAAGCTCCAAAATCCGGGGCTTTAAGGCTTCATGTCCCAGTTGCTAGATTTTAGAGATGGCAACCCTAGCTCTACTTATGAATCATAATAACACAAATGTAATTATGTAGCCACAGTTAACTTTATTTGGACGGAATACTTTACGGCCTTGTTTATATGGTGAATGTAAGTATGTATGTGAGTTTTTTTTTTTTCAATAAAAAAACAAACGCTATTATCAAATAAGCTGCCTTTGAATTTTTAAAATTGTTACTCTATACTTAGGTAAGTCAGTTTGTCAGTCAGTCTTAAAAAAGTATAGAGTGGCTATAGTACCTACCCATATAATAAAAATCACATGTGTCACTCTGTGTACTGATCATAAAATATAAATCAAAATGTAGTTTGTTAAAATATACAGCACAAGGGTTCCTTTAATAGTAGTTTTATTATATAATGGTACATTATATACAATTATCAATAATAAAAAAACATAATTATTTGAAATATTTCGATATATTATATCGTCTTCAGTCAAAAAAATAAACACATGGTAAATAAATAAAGTATGATTGACAGATGTCATTTTTGTGTGTGTGTGTGTGTGTGTGTGTGTGTGTGTGTGTGTGTGTGTGTGTGTATGTGTGTGTGTGTGTGTGTGAGAGAGAGAGAGAAAAATATACCTATGTAATACCTTTAAACTCCAACGATTTTCATAAAATTTAATATCTGGGGGGTTTCGGGGGCGATAAATCAATTTAGCTGGGTTTCTAAAAAAAATGAGCGAAGCTCGGTCCTCCAGGTACTTAATAAATAGTTGATATCTAAAAATGTCGGCAAATTATTGGTTTGAAATGTCTATGGACTCAATAGTTGATGTAGAGCGTCTATAATATGCGTCTAAAATTTTAAAAGTAAGTCCAGGTCCGTAATTACTGCCAAGCAACCAAATATATGTTGATTCCCATTAAAGAGAGGTAGGGCACTGCAAGTACTCGCTCGAATAAGCCACCCGAACAACTAAAGCAGGGCATAGCGAGTACTTGCTCGAATGAGCGGCCCGAACTGGGGAAGTACCTCCACCTTACAGAAAACCGCGGCCATAATAACACTAACATTGAGTAGTGTTGTGTTCCTGGCGGTGAGTAAGGTTGCCAGAGCTCTTTGAGGATTCGCTGCGCGGACAGCGGAGGACCGGCGGTGCTTGTTGCTGTCATGCTCGGCGTAGACGCGGCGTGCTGGTTCGGCGGTCAGGGAGACCTGATGAAACGGCTGACCGCTGGCCGCCCGCAGGTTGAACGGGATCCCGAACCCAGGGATCACTTAATCTCCGCCCTGGGAGGCTGATTCGCCAGCCTGTGTAAAGTATCTGAAGTGGTAGTCGTGCCGGAGAAGGAGACCGGAGTGGACCCGGCTACTACAACAGAGGGGGATCAGGGGCCCTTCCGCCCGCCGTGCCAGCAACCGTACCATCTGTGGCGAGCTTCGGCAGTCTTAGAACCGCACCTTTTGTCCTCTATGCTGTCTGTGCAGTGAATCCTCATCCCTTAGACTTAGTAACTTCTTTTATATATTATGGCCATAAGAAAAAAAAAAGAAAAGAGTTTGCACAGCGGCTACTCCATCCACATATAATGTGGATTTTTGCAACATCAGGGGTATTCACGCCAATCTTAACGCAGTCCACCACCATCTCGAAACTGCGCAGCCGACCATTCTTTTTCTAACGGAGACGCAGATATCCTGCCCGGCCGACACATCATACCTTCACTATCCCGGCTACAAACTCGAACACAATTTCATGAGTCGTGCCGGTGTATGTATGTTCGTCCGGGAGGATATCTGCTGTCGCCGCCTTCATAGCCTTGAAGACAGGGACCTGTCGATATTGTGGGTGCGCGTAGATTTCGGCGGCCACACTCGTATCTATGCGTGCCTATACAGGTCTCATAGCGGTGACACGGACGTAACTCGACTCTTCACGCACCTGAGTTTGACGACTGACAAAGTTCTAGAGCAATATCCCACAGCAGAACTAGTTATTTTGGGAGACTTTAACGCCCACCATCGCGAGTGGCTCAGTTCTCGAACCAATAACTATGCTGGGATATCTGCTCACGAATTTGCTCTGACCTATGGATTCTCTCAGCTGGTACTTTCTCCAACGAGAATACCAGATATAGAGGAACATACGAGCTCCTTACTGGACCTTCTGCTGACTACTCGTCCGGACGGATACTCCGTCTCAGTGGATGCGCCTCTTGGCTCCTCGGACCACTGTCTCGTCCGGACTCAAGTGTCATGCACACAACCCGATCCTTCTGGGCCAACTAATTGGCGTCGTGTGTGGCACTATAAGTCGGCAGACTGGGATGGATTGCGAGAATTTTACGCATCGTACCCGTGGAGGCAGATCTGCTTTAACTCAGAAGATCCTGACGTCTGCGCAGCCGCAGTCACTGAGACAATCCTTGCTGGTATGGAATGTTTCATTCCTAACCTGCGAGTAGCTGCCGGCGTCAAAAAACGACCGTGGTTTAATAGGTCTTGCAGAGAAGCTAAAATTCTTAAGCAAACTGCGTATGAGGCTTGGACCACGGCTCGTAATAATAAGGATCCGAATATTTCTGAGTTAAAACGCAAATTAAATGCTGCCTCGAGGTTTAGTAAGAAAGCAACTGCCAGAGCAAAATTCCAATTCATCGGCAAAATAGGTGGGCGACTTGCGAGCTATCCTTCTGGGAGTCGTGCTTTCTGGTCGCTTGCCAAAGCTGCCGAAGGGAACTTCTGCCAGTCGTCGTTACCACCACTGCGAAAGACCGATGGTGACTTGGCCCATAGTGCTAAAGAGAAAGCCGATCTACTGGGCAGTCTCTTTGCCTCGAACTCGAATATGAACGATGAAGGCGCTGTACCACCTACTATAACGTGGTGCGGTAAGACCATGCCGGAAATCTCCATAACGCAGCGGGAGGTCAGGCGGGCGTTGCTCTCTCTAGACGTTCATAAGTCGAGTGGGCCAGACGGTATACCAGCAGTGGTGCTTAAGCAGTGTGCTCCTGAGTTATGTCCTGTACTCACGCGCCTCTTCGCGCTTTCCTACCACACAAGGCAATTTCCGTCTTCATGGAAGACTGCGAATGTGCACCCGGTGCCCAAAAAGGGCGATAGATCAGATCCATCGAATTACAGGCCTATCGCTATTACCTCTCTCCTCTCTAAGGTGATGGAGCGTGTGATCAACACACAGCTTCTAAGATACCTAGAAGTACACGATCTGGTCAGTGACCGTCAATATGGCTTTCGCCACGGTCGCTCGACTGGTGACCTTCTAGTGTATCTCACACACCGATGGGCACTAGCCATTGAGAGTCAGGGGGAGGCATTGGCATGTAGCCTGGACATAGCGAAGGCGTTCGATCGGGTCTGGCACCGCGGTCTTCTATCGAAGTTGCCATCTCACGGAGTGCCCGAGGGTTTGTGCAAATGGGTGGCTAGCTTTTTGTCCGGCAGACGCATACGAACCGTAGTTGACGGTAGTTGCTCTGATAGCATGGACATTAATGCTGGTGTCCCGCAAGGCTCTGTGCTGTCTCCTACGCTGTTTCTACTGCATATCAATGACATGTTGGACATCAACAACATACATTGCTATGCAGATGACAGTACTGGAGACGCTTTTTACACGGGTCGTGCAAACATCCCTCGTTCCGTTGTGGAGGAAAACCGCGGAGAACTTGTGTCTCAAATCGAGACCACACTGTCCCAGGTCTCTGATTGGGGACGGGTAAACTTGGTCCGATTCAACCCCACAAAGACACAAGTGTGCGCGTTCACCGCTAAGAAAACTCCATTCACTGTAGTCCCACAATTCCAGAACACTCCCCTCTCCATCTCCAAGAGCATTGGGATCCTTGGTGTCGACATCTCCAGCGATGTCCAGTTCCGAGATCATTTACAAGATAAGGTGAAGCTGACGTCCAAAAAACTTGGTGTACTCAACAGAGCGAAGCAGTGCTTCACGTCGGGGCAAAGGTTGTTACTTTACAAGTCGCAGGTTCGGCCCCATATGGAGTACTGCTGCCATCTCTGGGCAGGTGCACCCGGATACCAGCTTGGCCCTTTTGACTCGGTTCAACGACGGGCTGTGAGAATTGTCGACGATTCCAAACTCACTTGCGGTATCGAGCCCTTAAGTCTGAGGAGAGACTTTGCCTCACTGTGTGTGTTCTACCGCTTGTACAATGGGTTGTGTTCTGAGGAATTGTTCGAAATGATGCCCACGGCTACTTTCTACCATCGCACCGCTCGCCATCGGCAGGGAATTCATTCTCACACTTTAGAACCGAAATGGTCGCGTACAGTGCGGTTTCAGAGAAACTTCCTCCCGCGAACGCTTAAGTTGTGGAATGAGCTCCCTGCCAAGGTTTTCTGCAAGGACTACAGTATGGAGTTCTTCAAGAAAGAAGTTATTAGATTTCTGAAGGGTCGGCAACGCGCAAGTGATACCCCTGGTGTTGCAAGCGTCCATAGGCTACGGTGACCGCTTACCATCAGGCGGGCCGTAAGCTTGTTTGCCACCTTAGTGGTATAAAAAAAAAAAAAAAAAATGTTCTGAGTTCAATGTCAGAAATAGGAGCGGAAAATTACTTTATTATTAGAACAGTAAAACACTTATTAATTTTTTTATGGTGTAATCGACTATGTGTGAGAATTGGAAGTGTGTTGTTAATTTATGAGTCTGTAGTGTGGCGATGATTATTCATTCGAATGTGCAATGGATTATTAGTTTCACCTACATTAAATTGATACCAAATTCATTTAAGAGGGCGATATAGGCCAGAAAGCTAATTTCTGTAATTCTAACGTTGTGTATGTAAATGCACTATAAATCATTAGATAATGTAACATGAGATAAATATGTTATATACTTCTTAAGTAATGACGCCTTGAAACTTTTAATTTTTTGTATGGAATTTAACGTTATTACCGTTTTGTAGCCACATTTTTGACTTTTTAGTACGACTTAGAGTCAATGTACTAGATAACAAGCTATTCTAATTATTTAACCAACTTTCATTACAAGCAGATGCAAAACACGCTTTAAAAATTTGCACAAGTGTTGAAACAATGGTCACTTCCAGATTTTTTATTGCATTAAATACAATAAATGAAAATCGTTCAGTAAGGTAATGCACTAGACAAAAGCAAGTTTTATAACATATATTTTTTTCAATCCTTTAGATGCTATAGTTTAGCCACAAAATTTGGACAAAAAGGCGTATTTTCGCGGTCTAGCCTATACCGCAGCCTTAAATCACACCAGTATTTGAGGAGCTATCCCAGATTAAGTGAAGGAGTTAGGAAAACATAAGTAATATGGGAAAATAATAAATGAAGAAAACAACAAAAATTTATTAATAAAATTTGGTTTGGTTTGGTTTTGTGGTTAAAATCAAGTTTAAATATTTTGTGTTCCCACCTCTCGTTGTAATAACTGCTCGAAGACGGTTTTTCATTGACCTAATCAGCTTCTGAATCGATTCTTGCGGGATACCTTTCTACTCCTCTATCAAAGCCGATTTCAGCTCATTCACACTTGACATGATGTAACGTTACAGGAACAAGGTACGTTAAAATTGTAACTTCCTTCCGCGAACGCTTAGGTTATAGAATGAGCTCCATTCCAAGGTTTTCTCAAAGGGCTACAATATGTGTTCTTCAAGAACCACCTTAGTGGTATAAAAAACTGACTACATTGGGCGTTAACACGGCTTCATTGGACATCACATCTCATGGGCCAGGCCCCCTCTGGAAAATAGGCCTAGATACTCCAAAAGGCTTAACTATAACCGAATTATTCTTAAACAAACTATAGCTACAGGAATAGCTCGCTATAGCAAACCTCTTTAGTATAGTCAAGGAGTTGCCGTAGGATTCTCGCGTCAATAACCAAATTTAGGATGGGCGGAGCCGCTGGCAAAGAGCTAGTTAATTTTAAATCATAAAAAAGCGTAAAACTTTAATAATTTAAGCATCAGTCAAAATCTCTGATTTTTTCCAGATAATGAGCTTGTAGCCCGTATGGTAATCAATGCCAGGGTCGTTAGAGGGAAAGACTGGGAGTGGGACAGTCAGGTAGATTTTGATATTCTTAAATTTTCTATAAGCATCATATAACATACATAAAAAATAACACCGAATACAATTTCATAATTCAAAAGTTTGATATTTCAATATGTTTCCTACTACCTTACGCCACAACAATGAACCGATTTAGGTGAAATTTGAATTATTACATTAACAGTTATTAATTTTTATAAATAATGTATAGGAAGGTAAAATAAGAAATAAAAGGATCTTTCTCTAAGGAATCCAGTTTTTCGCTTACTTTAAAAACAATACTTTACGTTCTACGCTTACGCTATGTATAATAGTGTGAGTTCTGAACAAACATTTGTGATAAAAACATATGTGTTTGTCTTGGTCTGGGTGTATAATGTATGATATGTATGTATTTAGAAATAAAAAGTTCTATATATGTATTTATTTGTATTCGTTGCCTGGTACCTATAACTCAAGCTCTGCTTACTTTGGGATCAACGGCGCGTCTGTAAGGTCAAAAAAAATATGTTAGTATTTGCATTTTGTTTAGTATTTTATATTGCAATCATAATAATAAATAAAAGTTAAGTAATTATAATACACGTGTAATACGTAATAAAATAGGATGGTGGCAAAGACGGTGTGGGCACCGTAATTTGCGAAATCGTCGGCGGCTGGGTGGGAGTAGAGTGGGACGTGCGCGGCAGCAACTCCTACCGAATGGGCTACGACTCCAAATACGATCTCTACCTGGCTGACTCACAAACTCTCCCTAACGCGTCTGCACCAACAGGTAAGTTACAATACATGTGAAAAAAATAACTAGTAAAGCTTATAAGTCTAACGATAAATCTAACTAACCTCGCAGCCTAGTTGGTAGTGTTACCGACTGCTGCGCAGAGGGTGTCGGTTCGATTCCCGCATTGGACAAACATTTATGTGATAAATAACATTTGTGTTTGTCTTGAGTCTGGGTGTATTTATGTATAATATGTATGTATTTACAAAAAAAAAAATAATATATATGTATCTGTATCCGTTGTCTGAGACCCATAACACTAGCTCTGCTTACTTTGGGGCCAGACGGCGCTGTGTGTAATGTCCAAAAATATTTATTTATTTATTACTTTAACTGGCAACTGTAGTTTGGATATTTGACCACAGGGTCGAAAATGTTCGTTACACTTTAACTCAATGCTAAGAAAGTAGTTTTTCTTTTGTTTCTGGTTTTTTGTCTTTTATAGGTGAGAGTACAAAGACTTACTTAAATAAGGATTTTACTATGACTTTTATCTTGTCTATCTGTCAAGAAATAATGTAGCTAAAAATGTGACAACATTGCCATCTCACCATAACCATTATGCATAGAAATACTATTATATAATAATCCACTTTATTAAAAGTCGAATGATTAATTAGATAGCGTAAAAATTATAATTTTGTTTTAGTTTAAATTACTGTTTATTTGTGTTACATAATGCTTTAACTATTATAAAGTGTTCATCTTTATCACCTTCTATAAATATATCATCATGACGGTTATTTTCAAGGGGATGGATCAAAAACATTACTAAGTCAACGGTCGTACCAAACCATTACACGTTTGCAGTATCCATCCTTCACAGATAGCACCTATGTATTTCGTTCTAAACGAAAAAGGGCGTAATGCTATCACAAAGGACAAATCATGGTCAAGTCAACTTTTTACAATACTTAAATCAATGGTTTCCGTTGCTCCTACTAAGAATCACACACTTTAAATTCGACCTCGAAGTCATTAGTATTATTTCTGTTTCAATTTATAGTACACAAATTTTGTGCAACCGTCTCCAATGTGCCACTTGTACTTAATTTCGGGGAGTGACACACATGGCGACCCAGGCTACATACTGGGTAAATTTCCGTCATAGTAGTTAAGACACAGGTTTTTTTTTTGCTGGCAAGTATATATTCATTTTAGATATTGTTTTAAGGGTTATTTTGACGATGATTTACATCCGACAACTATTCACATAAAAACATGTTTTAGTTCCAGTACTGTCAGACGAAGAACTCGTATCCCGCATGGTAATCAATGCCAGAGTTGTCAGAGGAAGAGACTGGAGATGGGGAGATCAGGTAATTTTAATGTCTATAAGTTTTCTTTCTTTCTTCTTCTTTTTTTATGTATATCGTTTTCTATAAGTTTAGAAATGATGTTATTTACATTATTTTTATTATGGCTTATCTTTCGAAAGTTGCGTAAAACTAAAAAAGTTTAAAGTCGTATTTTTGCTAAATGAAAAACACATAGTAGTTTACGAATTATATGATTTTTTAATAAATAAATAAACTAAGTATTTTATTATTCATGGCGCGATATTTACGAACTAAGAAGCTCATCAGCGTCTAGACAGTGACATATCTACAGCTGATATATTTTTTAGAATTCTATAACTAGTTTGCTCTTATTTCGCATAATTAGTTATATCATATTACACACTTTGCAAGACATTTAATATTGCACTAACAAAACAGGATGGCGGTGTTGGCGGTGTGGGAACCGTGATTCGCGGCCTCATCAACGGCTTCGTAAGAGTTGAGTGGGATCTCGGCGGCAGCAACTTCTATCGAATGGGCTACGACTCCAAATATGATCTCTACCTGGCTGACTCACAAACTCTCCCTAACATGTCTGCACCGACATGTAAGTTACAACACATATGTAAATAATAACTAGTAAACCTTATAAACCTAACGAGTACAGTGCAACAAACTTTTCTGCCCCGGTGTCTGTCGCTAGTGTCGCGTAAGTTCACAGCTTTTTAATATGGCGACTGTAGTTTTGATATTTAACAACAAGGTTGAAAATGTTCGTTGCACTTTAACTCAATGTTAAGAAAGTGGTTTTTCACTTGTTTCTGTTTTTTGACTTTTATAAGTGAGATTACAAAGAATTTTAAAATAAGAATTATTCTATGACTTTTTTCTTGTCTAACTGTCATGTCATTTATATTGTGTGACAAAATTGCCATCAAACCATGACTATTATGCATAGAAATACTATTATTTAATAATCCACTTTCAAAATGTGTGAATGATTAGATAGCGTTAAAAATATTATTTTGTAACAGTTTAAATTTCCTGTTTCTTTATATTAAATAATACTTTTCCATTATATTATAGTGTTCATCTTTATGACATGTATATATACCAACTATAAAAATATCATCATGACGGTTGTTTTCAAGGGGTTTGATCAAAACATTACTAAGTCAACGGTAGTATCAAACAATTAAACACTTGCACCTATGTATTTTGTTCTAAACGTAATAGGGCGTAATCCTCTCACAAAGGACGAATCATAGTCAAGTCAACTTTTAACAATACTTAAATTAATGGCTTTTGTTGCTCCGACTAAGAATCACACACATTAAATTCGACCTCGAAGTCATAAGTATTATTTCTGTATCAATTTATATTATAAATAAATTTTGTGCAACCGTCTACAAAGTGTCTCTTGTACTTACATTTGGTGAGAGATACACACATGGCGACCCAGACTATATACTAAGTATTTTACGCATTCTTGGTATAGCACGGACGCTCAGCAGCAAGAATTTCGTACAATGACCGGTCACTATTTGTCTCTGTTGCACGCGCATAATTTTTTGCCGTTTCGCTCCTCTATGACAGAGGTTATCGCATCTGTGCGAGTGCGACGGCAAATAATTATGCGTGTGCAACAGAGAAAAATAGTGACCGATCTTTGAAAGAAATTCTTCCATTTTATTTTTTATTGCTGACATGTCTTTATTCATTTTAGATATTGTTTTAATAACTGTTGTCTTGTTATTTTCAATATGATTTACATTTGACAACTATTCATCATTCAGACGAAGAACTCGTATCCCGCATGGTAATCAATGCCAGAGTTGTCAGAGGAAGAGACTGGAGATGGGGAGATCAGGTAATTTTTATGTCTACAGCATAATTTTCTATAAGTTTAGAAATGATGTTATTTACATTATTTTTATTATGGCTTATCTTTCGAAAGTTGCGTAAAACTAAAAAAGTTTAAAGTCGTATTTTTGCTAAATGAAAAACACATAGTAATTTACGAATTATATGATTTTTTAATAAATAAATAAACTAAGTATTTTATTATTCAGGGCGCGATATTTGCGAACTAAGAAGCTCATCAGCGTATAGACAGTGACATATCTACAGCTGATATATTTTTTAGAATTCTATAACTAGTTTGCTCTTATTTCGCATAATTAGTTATATCATATTACACACTTTGCAAGACATTTAATATTGTACTAACAAAACAGGATGGCGGTGTTGGCGGTGTGGGAACCGTGATTCGCGGCCTCATCAACGGCTTCGTAAAAGTAGAGTGGGATGCAGGTGGTAGCAACTCCTACCGAATGGGCTACGACTCCAAATATGATCTCTACCTGGCTGATACACAAACGACCACGACTACCCTAACTACGAATAACTCTTCCACGAATACCCCTACAACAAGTTACCACAACACGAATATAACTTCCACGACTAAGCCAATAAGTAAGAATTATTTAAATGTTTATTATAAAGAACTATAGTGCAACAAACTTTTCTGACCTGCTGGGCAATACACAACATTTTTCGCTATCTGATTGTCGTTATTAGATCGATATCATTTTACTGTCGGATCCTAATATAAATTCGAATAAGCCACCGTAAAGCCTCTGAAGTAGTTGTCGTGTCGGAGAAGGAGACCGGAGTGGACCCGGCCACTACAACAAAGGGGGATCAGGGGCCCTTCCGCCCGCCGTGCCAGCAACCATATTATCTGTGCCGAGCTTCGGCAGTTCTAGTACCGCACCTTTTGTCCTCAAAGCTGTAAGTGAATCCTCATATTTAGTCCTAGTAACTTTTTTGAAAAAAATAGCAAGAAGTAAAAAGAAAAGAGTTTTTCAGTGGCCACTCTACGCACATTTAATGTGGACTTCTGCAACATACACGCAAATCTTACCGCACTCCACCATCACCTCGAAAATGTGCAGCCGACCATTCTTTTTCTAACGGAGACGCAGATATCCTGCCCAGCCGAAACATCATACCTACATTATCCCGACTACAAACTCGAACACAATTTTGTTAGTCGTGCCGGTGTATGTATGTTCGTCCGGGGAATATCTGCTTTTGCCGCCATTATAGCCTTGAAGACAGGGACCTTTCGATATTATGGGTGTGCGTAGATCACAGCAGGCATACTTGAATCTATACGTATCTTTACAGGTCGCATAAACATGGACGTAGCGTGACTCTTTACGCAACTGTGTTTGACGACTGACAAAGTTCTAGAGCAATATCCCACAGCAGAACTAGTTATTTTGGGAGACTTTAACGCCCACCATAGTGAGTGGCTCAGTTCTCGGACCAATAACTACGCAGGGATATCTGCTCATAAATTTGCTCTGACCTACGGATTCTCTCAGCTTGTACTTTCTTCAACGAGAATACCAAATATAGAGAACCATAATGTAGAGAGCTTCTTACTGGACTTTTTGCTGAAGTCGGCAGTCAGGAATGGCGTGAATTTTATACATCGTATCCGTAGAGGCAGCTCTGCTTAAGCTTAGAAGATCCTGACATCTGTGCAACCGCAGTCACTGAAACAATCCTCGCTGGTATGGAATGTTTTATTCCTAACCCGCAAGTAGCTGCCGGTTTCAAATAACGGCCGTGGTTTAACCGGTGTTGCGGAGAAGCTAAAATTCTTAAGCAAACTGCGTATGATTTGGACCGCAGCTCTTAATAAAAATGATTCGAATATTTCTGAGTTAAAACGCAAATTAAATGCTGCCTCGAGGCTTAGTAAGAAAGCCAAAGCTAAACTGAAATTCAATGGCAAAATAGGTGGGTGGCTTGCAAGCTATCCCTCTGTAAGACGTGCTTTCTGGTCGCTTGCTAAAGCTGCCAAAAGGGAACTTTTCCAGTCGTCGTTACCACCACTGCGAAAAACAGATGGTGCCCTGGCCCATAGTCCTAAAGAAAAAGCCGATCTACTGGGCAGTCTCTTTGCCTCAAACTCGAATATGAACGACGACCTAACCGTGGTGCGGTAAGACCATGCCGGGTATCTCCATAACACGGCGGGATGTCTGGCGGGCGTTGTTTTCCCTAGACGTTCATTAGTCTGGACAAACATTTATATGATTAACATTTGTGTTTGTCTTGAGTCTGGGTGTATTTATTTATGTATAATATGTATGTATTTACAAAAAAAAAGTAATATATATGTATTTGTATCCGTATGCTGGTATCCTTAACACAAGTTTTGCTTACTTTGGGGCCAGACAGCGCTGTGTGTAATGTTCAAAAATATTTAATAATAAGCCAACAGTCGTACCAAACAATTAAACGCTTGCAATATCCATCTTTCACAGATAGCACCTATGTATTTCGTTCTAAACGTAAAAGGGCGTAAGGACAAAGTCAAGTCAACCTTGTAACAATACTTAAATTAATGGTTTCTGTTGTTCCCACTAAGCATCAAACACTTTAAATTCGACCTCGAAGTTATACATATTATTATTGTTTCAATTCATACATGAATTTTTTGCAACCGTTTTGACACACACTTGTACTAACATTCGGTGAGAGATACATACGTGGCGACCCAGACTGCATACTAAGTATTGTAGGCATTCTTGACAGATTTCCGTCATGGTAGTTTAAATACATATTTTACTTTTTATTACCGTCATATCTGTGTTCATATTCGATATTATTTTAATTTTTATTTTGACGATGATTTACATTTGACAAATATTCATGTAGAAACATGTTTTAGTTCCAGTACTGTCAGACGAAGAACTTGTATCTCGCATGGTATTTAATGCCAGAGTTGTCAGAGGAAGAGACTGGTCATGGGGAGATGAGGTAATTTATATGACTACAGCATAGTTTTCTTTAAATTTTGAAATAATACATTTAAATTGTATAATGCTAATTTAATTAAAATATTTGTAATACTCCTAGATACAGTCGTAGTATCAGTTTACACGCTAAAGGTTTGTAAACACGGACAGAAGGATCATCGGCGCACGTTATATATACATTCTGATTTTTAACTGATACGTTTTTGTTTGTGGATTTTCGACATAACATTAGAGTATGATTTTGAAAGATTGGCGCTCAGTAGGAGCGCGTATATTATGACGTCCTAGCAGGACACTATTTTCCTAAGCGCTTTTGTTCACTTCGTATCAGACTAAATACACAATTGTGTATATGGTTTTAGGAATTGTGATGTAATTTACATTAGTTTGATTATGGCTTATCTTTCGAAATTTGCGTAACATTGAATAAGTTTGTAACCGTATTTTTACTAGGTATATGAAAAAATACATAGTAATTTAGGTATTATTATACTACCTCTAAGATTAATTTATAAATTATTTTTCAATAAATAAATAAGCAAAGTATTTTATTATTCATGGCGCGATATTTACGAACTCCGAAGGTCGTCAGCGTCTAGACAGTGACATATCTACAGCTGATATATTTTTTAGAATTCTATCACTCGTTTGCTCTAATTTCACATTATTAGTTAATTTAGATAAAACTGTACAAAACGTTTAATATTGGACTAACAAAACAGGATGGCGGTGTTGGCGGTGTGGGAACCGTGATTCGCGGACTCATCGACGGCTACGTAAGAGTGGAGTGGGATGCGGGCGGCAGCTACTCCTACCGAATGGGCTACGACTCCAAATATGATCTCTGCCTGGCTGACACGCAAACTAACACGAGTACCCCCACCACGAATACCTCTATCACGAGTACCCCTGCCTCGATTACCTCTACCACGAATACCCTTACTACGAGTTCCCCTACCACGAGTACCTTTACTACGAATACCACCAGCACGACTAAGCCAATTAGTAAGAATTATTGAAATATTTATTATACTGGGGGGGTGGGGGCAATTCGTCATCAGATCGATATCATTTTATTGACAGATCCTACAACCATATTGTAAAATAAATTATCTAGAATTATTGTCTTCTTGAATACTATTTGCAAAATTCATATAGTATACGGTCCGTTCTTAGTCCTGGAGTCCTATTGACTGGAAAGATGCTCAGCGTAAATAAGATGACACTGGACTAACATGACAACAATGACCTTGATATGATGCTGCCACCAGACCAGAGTCTCACAGAACTCCTAGACAGCCTACACCAATGTTGTGTTTGGAATCATTGAGTTGGTAGCGATATTTATATATGTATAAGAAAAGGGTGTTTTTTGGATCGCCATAAAAGTGTTAAATTTGTCTTTCTTTGTCCCTGAACCGATCTCGGTGCCAAAAAAAAAAAGGCAAATGTATGTACTGAGAAAAAGTACCTACATCACAAAACGAAATATTTCCGTGGGACCTCCCGATCGGGATGAAAAGTATTTTATCTCCTTTGAAATCCCGACGGCTATTTCTACTACAAAAATCAGTTTACGTCGTTCCGTTGTTGAGACGTAAATTAACAGTACCATTTTTCTTACGAGTTGATTTAAAAACATTGATATTTCCAACTTAATACTTATTCTAATTAAAACATTTTATTGCTTCTGTGATTCAGGAATTGTGTAGCTTATTAGTGAAAGAGTTTTTACAATCGGTTTAATAGCTGCAGAGATAACCCCCTTAATTCAATCAAACAAATGTTACCTTTTTATAATATTAAGTAAAGATAACCAAAGGAATTTCAGAAAATCAAACATAGACGCCCAAGTTTTAGCCAACAACTTTTTTTTAATGATTTTCTCAATTTTAACTCGACTCAAAGTAAAATCCATTTACGTTCGTAATCTTTCGAAAATAGGGACATAATATAAATCCTATAAACTCCCCCCTGTAACACAGCTAACATCGAATATGTTAAGATATTATAATAGTATACTAGTATAATATATATTTTGAATAAAACTTGCCTAATTATAAAAATGAAAATGCAATGACATTAATCAAATACTTTTCAAATATATGTTCCTAGTTTACTCACCTGCCCTATAAATATGTGTTCCTATGTACAATTATAATAAAATTTCTGATTGCTTCAGCATTGTCCACTGAGGAGCTTCTATCTCGGATGTTAATCAAAACCAAGGTTGTTAGAGGCAAAGACTGGAAGTGGGGCGATCAGGTTAGTTTTATGTCTATCGCCAACATTTGATATGTAATAAAACCAAAAAAATCTGTATTTCATTTCATTTCATAGATGTTATAAATCATCATATGATACATCCGAATACACGCGTCTCAATAGACAAATCTTAAAAGCCATACGACGCGATATACGCCACTTTAACACATCACGTGTTATAAAGCAAAATAATGGCTCGAAAGTGTTTTCCAGGAATCTGTCTATAGGACAATGAAAGCTGACAAAGCTGAAGACTGAAAATGGCAAAATCGTTTCGTCCAAACCTCAAATATTGCGGGAGATTGAGAACTTCTATAGACAATTATACACCTCAACCCGTAATCCTGTCAACATGATGGCCAAAGAACCCAGAGGCTAAATAACTCGACACTATACCGAATGTATCCCGGACGTCAGCTAGTATAAGATTAGAATGGCCTTGAAACAGCTTAAGAACAATAAGGCAGAGGGTGATGACGGAATTACATTAGAGCTTCTCAAAGTCCTTCAGAGGCTCTTTAACTATGTTATCCTCAAAGACACCACGCCATAAGCTTGGAGCGGAAGCGCGATCATACTCTTTTCCAAGAAAGGAGACTTCACCTTACTGAAAAACTGTAGACCTATTTCGCTTCTGAGCCATATCTATAAGCTGTTTTCCGGGGTCATTACGAATCGCCTCAAACGCAGGTTCGACGAATTCCAGCCTCCCGAACAAGCCGATTTCCAAAAAGGCTTTAATACCATGGACCACAAACATACGCTCCGCCAGATTATAAAGAAGACAGAGAAATATATTAAGCCTCTTTGCGTATCTTTCGTGGACTATAAAAAAGTCTTCGACTCTATCGAGACTTCGGTTGTGCTACAGTCTCTTCAGCGGTGCCACATTGACTATCGGTACATCGAAGTGCTGAAGCGTTTATATAACAGAGCTACGATATCTGTTCGACTACAAGATCAGAACACGAAACCAATCCATCTACAGAAGGTGCGAGACTTTGAGACGTCATTTCTTCGAAACTGTTCGTTCACTGCTGCTTTGGAAGTTGTGTTCAAGCTTCTGGAGTGGAAAGGATGTGGCGAGTACATCACTCACCTTCGATTTGCCGACGACATAGTGGTCATGACAGAATTGCTGGAAGACCTAGGCACGATGCTCAGATATCTCAGCAGTTTTCGAACAGGTTGGCCTTAAAATGAATATGGATAAAACGAAGACAATGTTCAATGTCAATATCGCGCCAATACCGATTGTTAGTGGGAACGCTACTCTCGAAGTTTTCGACGAATACACAAGTAGTCCAACTTTGAGAAAGAGGTTTACTTAAGAATCCAGCTTGGTTGGGCAGCGTTCGGGAAACTACGCAACTTCTTTTCGTCCAAAAGTGCCTTAAGACGAAAGTCTACAATCAGTGTGTGTTGTCAGTGATGATAAGGGTGCAGAAACTTGGCTTTTTACTGTAAGCCACTTAAGTAACCTCAGAATCGCTCAGCGAGCTATGGAAAGGTGTTTCTTTGCGCGTTAAAATCCGATATGCGAAAATTCGCTGAAGTACCAAAGTTACCGACATAGCTCAAACAGTTAGCAAGCTGAAGTAGCAATGAGCATGCTATATCGCCCGTCAACCCGTCAACGGATAAGTAAGAAAGGTTCTCAAGTGGTGACCGATGGACGCGGGCGGCTCAGGACCGGCCGTTGTGGAGACATATAGGGGAGGCCTATGTTCAGCAGTGAACGTCTACCAAATGTAATAAACAAATATTATAACCTGCATAGTATAGGATATCTTGCGCATACACGCATTTTTAAACGTTAATGTTGTTTCCAAAAAGGATATATTTTTACATAATTTTGTAGGTAAATAATTTAAATATTGTCTTGTATCATAATACATAATTTTGTATATCTTATTATAAGAAATCCTGCTTAAGTAACATAAGATATCACTTAATTTAAGATTAAAGTAATATTTTGTACTAGCGCAATATTCGTTTAGGACTGATTTAAGTATCTTTGGCTCTCTAGATCTCAGTAGACAAGAATATCATGAGTTTGATAGTTGGATACTTAAAACTATATTTGGCTACTAACTAATAACTATCTAAGCATATGTTAAACTTTGAAATGCTAACTTTTTTTAAATCTTTCGATCATTTTTTCATGAAGACATGAAGTTTCTCGTTTAACTTTTTTTTCTGATAACCCGCAAGATTTATGCGTTAGCTGTCACCGTCACAATAGAAAGCAATTTTAATCTTTAGGATTTTCTTTTAACTATTAGATAATTAACTACTGGTTCTTGACGTTTCAGCGTTTATTTTAATGATATTATTCACTGGGTTTCATGCTGATGATAATTGAAAACTCATTTTTCCTTGCTTCCCTAAAATGCTGATGTGATAATAGCGATAAGTGGAGTGGATTTGTGTTGCTTGAAATGCAAACTCATATGCAGTGGTCCATTTCAGCATGAATTAAGTGATTTGCAATAGCGTATTAATTTGTCTGCAGTTCTTGATAGCTATAATTGGATTTTGGACTCTATTTGGCAGACAAGAAAAAAGAAAATCGTGAGATCGGCAAGGATACCTACAAGTGATTAATACCCTAAAACTAAGTTTTTAATTAAAGAGTAGCGACAGAAGTTTAGAAACCTACTGTTAGTATGGGTTGCACCAACTAACTTTGACGTTATCCAGTCGCTAAAAATGGGGGATTGTATGGAAATGACTATCGTCATTTTTTTTAAAGTTAACCAGCAAGTGGTTTGCTGACTTTGACGGGCCGGTTAAGATTAAAAATAGCTGATGCAAATTTTCATACAAACTCTTCTATCGACGTATATATTATTATGATAGAACACTTTCACTTATGTATATCTTCTACACCTCACCATTACAATTTTCTCGAGATCCTGGCTGGCAACGGCGACACGAAAAATAATAATGTTTTTTCGCATGTAAGTTGTAGAAATAATTTGTTTTGTGCATTCTAGAAATAATATAATATTGGTTAGATTATTGGTTTAAATACCGAAAAACACAAATATTTTAATAAAGAAAAAAAAAGGAAATTTATATGATAATTTAAAAATGAAATAGGACGGCGGTGAAGGAGGAGTGGGTACTGTGGTTCGAGGGATCATCGATGGCTGGGTGAGAGTAGAATGGGACGTAGGCGGCAGCAACTCCTACCGAATGGGCTACGACTCCAAATACGATCTGTACCTGGCTGAATACGCGACTACACCGACAAGTGAGTAACTATAGATTAAAAGAGTAGGTGTATACAGCCTAACTTAATTTTTAAGTAACTTTATTTTTAAGGAATTTTAAAATGGGAAGAAGAATATATAATTTATAATATCATAGCGCGCAGCGACAGAAAAAAATTTAGAAATCACATATTCTATGTAGGTCACAAATAAAACCAGCTCATTTTTTTTTTGTTTGCAGCGCCGTTCAATAAAGAAATTTCATCGAACATACTAAGAATTAACAGTCGTGTCGTTAGAGGAAAAGACTGGGAGTGGGAAAACCAGGTAGTTATATGATAGTTTTATAATAGCATCCGTTATATAATTAATGTAAGATTTTTTTATTTAAAACAGGAACCCATACTACGAAATATTGAAAACTAGAAATTTAAAATTGATGTATTAGTAATTTACAGAAGTGGCTTGCCGGATTTTAAAAAAAACAATGTTTAGAAAAATGTGCTAAAGGTTTCGAACCCCGACATAAAGAATTGTAAAAGTTATTTAAAAAAAAAAACATTTTTTGGAAATAACGATTTACAAAATTTAAGAGAATAAAAGTTGTGATTTAGTGATTCAAAGGGTGTCTCAGCCCTTTTTATGCCATAACTCAAAACAAAGGATCAATTGGAATATATATAGATTAAGAATGTAAGGATATTGCAGGTTCTAATCAGGTTATTCTTTGATAGCATCTTTGCGATGAAAATATTAATTTACGTTAATGATGTAGCCAGAGATATGGTATGTCAGATATATTTCTTCAAAGACCTTTAGTGAGTCATAAACGTCTATAGAATAATTATATGTTTGTATATTTATATTGTATTTCTTAATTCTACGAAGATTTTGTGTATTTGTAAGATTGATGTACTAGGGCTTTATAAGTCACAAGGAGTTGTTTTAGATTGATAGTGATGATTGGCAGACGTGGTCGAACTAGTGGCCAATTGTCAATTTTCAAGCTGCCCAGACGCCCTCTGACTTAACTTAACGACTACTTGACAACAGCTAACTATTTTTGTACCTGCGACTATTTATTTATTTCGTTTTTAAAAAGCTTGCAAATAATAACACAGAAACAGAATAAAAAAAGATATATTCACAGAATTATAGTCGATGTTTCTATCGCTTAATTAGGCTTCAGCAAGAATAGCTTGCATCTTTGCATGTTGGCAGTACTCATGGTCCACTGCGACCGCGCAAACCTGAAAGCGATTGTTCCCTAAGCCTAACTAAGCAAACCGAGACCGCGACTGTATATATATGTAAATGTTATATAGGATGGCGGTAAAGGATCCGTGGGTACTGTAGTTAGCGGACTTACTGACGGTTGGGTGAGAGTTGAATGGGATGTTGGCAACTACACTAACTACTATCGAATGGGAAGAGACTGCAAATACGACCTCTCCTTGGCTGACTCACCAAATAATTTCAACGTGATTTCACTGCGAAGTAAGAACTTCAAGTGTTTTTTATAGGATCAATAATACTTATAACAACATTTTTACAGGTATACGCATTAAATTATGGTTCCAACAGTTTAAAATTATTGCATATTCATTACAAACTTTTAAAACAATATTTTATTTAAAAAAATATTTTAACATTATTGAAAGTATTTTATGATAGTATTTACATTAGTAGTTACATTGTAGTAGTTACATCCATAAATTTTAAATTCCATAAATAACTACTATGTAAAAAAACCCGTACACTATATGTAGTGTTCGGGTTTTTTTTTATAAAGTCCTGTTTTTACTCAATATTTAAGTGATAAGACCGCCTTTTGTACTTTTCTAGGATATGTGTATAATTTTATGAATCGTTTATTTTGTGCAAAAAAGTTATATATGTGAAGAGTTGGCAACGCGCGAGTGATGCCCTAGGTGTTGCAAGCGTCAATAGGCTGCGGTGACCGCTTACCATCAGGCGGACCGTAAGCTTGTTTGCCACGTTAGTGGTATAAAATAAGTATTGGTATTATTTTTATAATTATTGTGAATATTTAAGATTTTTAGAACTCCCCGTTTAAAATTTATTAAGTTTTGAAGCTAATAACTCACAGAGTATACCTACGGTTCAGAGAAAAGTTCTTAAAAATCATAAATGCTTTTTTCTGACATGTCCAACGACACTCCACACAGTGGACAACTTCTCATATTTTTTGCGATTTGTTAGCTTATATCATTTAAACAGGGCTACCACTTGTGTTAGTCAAGAAAATTATAGAGCTCAGCAAAGCCATGTCGTCAAAGTAGCTCACGTAGTTGCCTTAACCGTGTATGAAGAATCAGCCATCTAGTTGACATAATAAAACAGCCATCATAATTGTACCACTACATATATTATGTCTTTATTCGCATAACAGTATTTTTATAACAAAGTATATTGCAATTTTACAGGTGACGAGCATACAGGCCGCACGAAAAAAGATAACAGATGCATTGGAGCAACCGATAACTTCACGGTGGATTCGGTAATATATATTTGATCTGTTTTTGTTTTGTTACTTTAGGTAACTAAAGGTGCGTTTTGTTGACTCCTTCAATGCGTTCAATGTCATAATCCTGCCAAGTTAAAAAGTCATAAATTCTGTACAAATCTTCGTTCATTCTCTTTAGTAGGATGACCGCATTATGTACATTATGTCGGTCAACAAAACGCCACTTAAGACAAACATTTTTTTTAAAATAAACTACCCTTATTATAGTTAGGATATTATACAATCAGAGACTTTATGATGATTAGTGTTTTTCACAACACTAAGCTTATTATGAAACCAACCCTCTTCTAACTAGCTCTGGACATCTGTTCGAACAATTTCTCGGAACGCAAGCACATTATTGCAAACGGAAGAACACAGTTAGGGAGGCAAAGCCAGTCCTCAGATTAAAGAGCTCAATACTGTCTGTCACTGAATGCAGTCAGAAGACTCAATTAGGCAAAATATGGCAGCGAAACTCCAAATGGGGCTAACCTACGACTTAAAAAACAACCTATCAGAATCAGAAATTTATTTGCTTTGAATGAAGTATAAATTGATGTTCAGTACAAAATAGGTACCTATCACATTCAGCCATATAAAATGTCATGCAAATATTTACAATAATTAGATAAATTAGACAAATAAATAGTTCAATAAACAAAACAAAAAAAAAATAGTGTTTACAATATATAAAATAGAAAAATATATTGTCATTAATACACCATGGAATTATGTATCGACTTTTCGATTGAGGTAATCGGATACTAAATAAAAATTTTGAGTTTTTAACCAGTTGCACAATTTGCCTTTGAATATATTAAATGATGTTAATGATTTTATTTCCTTTGGGAGAGCGTTATAAATAGCTATACACATTGGGTATGATTGCCTCAAGAACATCCTCGTTATTTGGGCAAATATAAAGATCTGTCTGGGAATCTACTGTTTCTGTTGTAAACGTCGCAAGCCTTTTTAAACAGACTCGAATTAAACTTTGCAAATACAGCTGATTCCAATATATACATACAGGGCAACGTAAGAATATTTAGTTTTTTAAACAAGGGCTTACATGAGTCATAAGGTGCGACACCACATATTGCTCTTATGCATTTTTTTGCACAATAAAAGCTTTATATTGGTTAGTGGAGATGCCCCAAATAAGTATACAATATTTTAGTACAGAGACTACACAGCCGTGATAAGCGGCCGAGACGCTTTCTCTAGTAGCCGTCTTTCTAAGTCGTACTGCATAGACTTTACACAAATTTATTAAGTTTTTCACATATTTTATCAATGTGACCTTTCCAGTTGCAATGTTGGTCCATTGTTATACCAAGAAAATTAGAACTGTCTACTTCTTTCACTTTCTGACCGTTATAATTTATATTAAGATTATATTTTTTTGCACCATAGTTATGGAATTGAATAAAGTTTGTTTTAGTTAAGTTAACATTTAAATTATTATTTTTAAGCCATTTCATGATTAAATTAATTGTATTATTTATGTCGTATTCGTATTTGTTAATGTCCTTGTTATTACATGTCACAACAACTGAAATGTCATCAGCAAATAAAGTCATTTGATTTTGAGTTATATTAACTATGTCATTTATATAAATAAGAAATAATAATGGGCCTAAAACTCTTCCCTGTGGTACACAAAATTTATTAAAACTTATATCAGATTTTTCAAATTTTAGCAATTGTTTTTCATTGATAGTTACCATTTCTACATAATGTCTCCTGTCTTTGAGGTATGTAGATATCCAATTTAACGCATTACCTCGTATTCCAATTTGCTCCATTTTTGACAGCAACAAGTCGTGCAAAAACAAAATCAAAGGCCTTAGACATGTCAAAAAATATCACTGTTGTAGGCAATCGAGCATTTAAATTTTTGGATACAAGTAAGTTTGAAACAAGCTAAACACGTTGACTTGTTTTTTCTGAAACCGTGTTGTGACTAGTGAATAGTTATTAAATTTATTAGCAATGAGCTTAGGTTTCGTAATTTAATGTTGTCGACTTTAATTTTACCAATTATTCGATTTTTTATATTATGTTATTTACCCTTAATTGTATTCCAGCAAGCTTTACATTTATTTTTTGAGTTTAATATGTATTTAACATTTTTATTTAAATTATCTATATCTCTATCTTAATCTAAGTTAGTGTTGTCTAAGAAAGTACAATTTTGAAACTGCGAACTAATAATTTTTAACATGTCATTAACTTTTTTTTCATTTAAATAGGGATTTTAGCAACATTTAATATAGTTACAGAACATTTTTTTAACAAATTTAAAGTAGTACATAAATCTATCGTAATTTTCGTGGGATTTACATCGTGTTCTCCTACCGAAAGTATAACATAATCTATTGGTGCTGCGTCCAATAAATTGACTGATTTTAATATTTCCCCGGTTGAGGCGTAGGGCTTTATGATAGAACTTTTCATATAGACATTGATCACGGGACTTTATAAGGCGTAATGAGAGACCCTTGCACTGTTTTCCACCAACAATGAATATCTTTCTATTT
This sequence comes from Apoda limacodes, assembly GCA_946406115.1. Taxonomy (NCBI): domain Eukaryota; kingdom Metazoa; phylum Arthropoda; class Insecta; order Lepidoptera; family Limacodidae; genus Apoda; species Apoda limacodes. The sequence continues at coordinate 16,319,218 of OX291560.1, forward strand.
TTTACTATAGACTGTTTTTCTCCAACTATCATTTCATGTTGTAGATTTGTAGGTATTTCTTTAAAAGTTTGTGGCATTTTGTCAATGTATTGATGGGCCCATATTACTCTATTCAGTACACCAATTTTCTTAAACACCAACTTAACCTTGTCTTCTAAATGATTTTGGAACTGGGCTGCGCTAGATATATTGGCCGCAAGGCGCAAAAATTTGTAAGAATAACTTTTTTTTTTATACCACTAAGGTGGCAAACAAGCCCACGGTCCGCCTCATGGTAAGCGGTCACCGTAGCCTATGGACTATGAACAGGGGTATCTCTCGCGCGTTGCCGACCCTTCAGAAATCTAAAAACTTCTTTCTTAAAGAACTCCATACTTGTGACTTTGTTGAAAGTCAGAGACCATGAACATAGTGGTCTCAATTCTCGACATATTTTCTCCTTGGCCTTCTTTCACAATAGTTGATAAGCGTCTTTGGTATTATCATCTGTATAGCAATGAATGACTTCGATAGACAACATATAATTGACATACAGTAGAAACGGCGAAAGAGGCAGAAAAATCTTGAAGAATAAAACTCTGGTATCTAAAGTGACTATGCTATCGGAGCCACTACTGTCAAGTATGGTATGCATCTGCCGTATCTAGCCACCCACTTACGCCAGACCCAGTTGAAAGTATTTGCTATTATCATAATTCTCAATGCTAATGCTTATCATTGCGTGAAATGCACTAGAAGACCACCGGTTGAGTAACAGTTACAGAAGCCGTCAGTGTAGTCGCCGACATAATCTTGTTTTATAGGTATCTCAGGAACTGTGCATTAACTACTCGCTTTACTACTTAGATATCAGAAAAGTAACAATGATTGGCCTGTAATTCAATCTGATATTGTGTCATTATATATATATCGCAGCCATAAGGTTGAATTAGCCATTTAATTAGACACCTAAGCAGAAATTATCATATAACTTCGCTCACTCCGCATCTACGTTTACAAAAGAGAAACTGAACCTAACCTAAAATACATGACTTATACAGTGCGATTTCTGTTTTTTTCTATTCCATACCTGACGATCTGCCTCGGCGTCTAATTAAATGGTTAATTTAACCATATGGCTGCGACACATATATTCGATTTAATATTCTTGTCAGACTTGCTTGTAAATAAGAAAACAATGGAAAGATACAGTTGGACATAAAACTATTTGTGTCCTATTAACTCCTAAAACAAAACATAAAATATTTATTAAAACCCAAACCCAAAATCCAATGGGTTTCATAGGTAGGTAGGTACATTTTGTATGAAACATTATTAAAACTATTTGTTTTGATGCGAAAGAAAGTGTTATCTATCAAAGATGGAAGATCTCTTAGATATACTGATGTTAATATCTGATTTCCTATAAATCACTATTGAAATCCCGATTCTTTTTTTATACTTTTAAGAAGTATATTATCATAAAGATTTGCATATCGATACCGCTGACAGTGTCGAAATAAAAAAGAATAATGTTATGAAAAACGATTATAATTTTTTGACACTTTTGTCAATGAAACAGGACAATAATCGCAAGGATTGTGAAGTGACAGTGGATCGAAACCTGGTTGGTGACAACTCATCACATGCTCTGGATAAACTAACATGTAAGACCTCAACTCTTTTATTTAATGATATTATTGGCATAAAAATGGTTATGACAATGGTTATACATACATAACATTACACCTTTTTCTTAAGAGGGGGCATAGTACGGGCGAAAAGCATTAAAATCAATAACTATATTACCTGTACTTACATATTGAAAATTTACTACATTATGTTTTTTCTTATAACAGACCTTGGAAATTATAATGATATCTATTTGGTCTTGATTAACTCACTAAAAATTCAATTAGTAAGTAAGTAGTAGGGACAAAAGACTTCCACATCAATGCTTTCATACACGTTTGACTATTAAGCGTACTCTTGACCTTGGCTTCCCTAAGAAATGTCTCCGTTTAATCTACGAGTTGGTTATTCGACAAGGTCTTTCTTTACTGCTTCTTCCATTTATTAAGCCACATAAATTCTTTTTGTGCATCTTCTTTCATTTATCTTTAACATACCTTTCACAATATTTTTTACTACTTCTTTAACTTGTGCAAGGAAGCGTTGCATCGCACTATTTTTTATTTATTTTAGGATCACGTTATAAATAATTCTTAATGCTTCATTTTCACAGCATTTATTCTACTTATATGCTTCTTAAATAATAAATAATTTCTGAAAAATAGTAACTTTGAAGTTGAGTTGCAGAACATAATATGTAACTTTAACTTGCTTTTAGAGAGGGTGTAGTATAATTTATGTATGTTAGTTATCTTTTCTTTTTTCACATTTTACTATAGAAAAAATACAAATGTCCAAAACTGTAGTGCAAAAAAAGCGTTTTGGTTTCCTTAATAACGTCAAATAACCACTTCAGCCACATTTTCCACAGGTTCCGAATTGGTCACGATGTCACTGATGAAAAATGGCACACGAGTCGCAAGAGGACAAGACTGGGAATGGGGTAACCAGGTATATTTTTCTAATTACCAATTTATTTAATTTTTTTGTAACCGAAATCGTTTTGTTGGTATAATTCAAATTTGTTTATTAAAAATAAAATCTTGGCTTTGCTCTATCCAACAAAGAAACCGGTCAAGTGAGTGCAACACAAGTTAAGGTTCCGCAGAATGAGAATTTGTGTTTTTAGAACCAAAATTGTGCACCGTAAAGAAAAATATTTAGAAACTGTAGATGAACCTCAGATGTATCTTTTTAAAAATGTCTTATTTTTATTGAGTACAAAACTGTATAGCGGTTTAAACAAGACACATTACATTGCAAGAATGAGTTTGTAGTTGTAATACTTTTATAGGATGGTGGCCCTGGAAGCTTTGGCACAGTGGTTGAGGATGCTTCAGATGGGTGGGTGGCCGTAAGATGGGACACATGCGAACAGCACAGGTATCGGATGGGCTGGCTCGGGAAATATGACCTAGATCCATATAAACCAGGTAATAGAATAGAAATACTAATGCTGTTCGTATCCCTAGGCTTCCAAAAAAACATCCAATTTTGATGAAAACTATTACGGTATGAACCGATTCTATCCAAAAATCTAGTTTTTTTTTTCAAATTTTAGATCGAAACCAACCCGCAAATTATAAATTTTAAAGAAAAGGTAACCATAAGTCTAAAATGCATTATATTAATACTGTACATGATGGGGTACGTGGGATTTTTTTTTATTCCTGAGTTTTAATATATGTACTTACGCTCAAAAAAAAAAATCGCATTTTTAATGGCAAATCTATGAAGCTTTACATAAGATATACATAACGTGTATGTATGTCCTAGACATTAGTATTATTTTGATAGGGTTCCGTGGCATAGAAATTATTGCGGATATCTGAAAAACTAGTGAACCAATTTTCTTCAAATTTTTTTTAGTTTAAAGTATATATAAGGGTCGATTATCGTGGTTTCTCTTAGAATTTCGAAACACATAGTTTAAAAGTTAGAGTGGGGACAAATATTTCAAGAAAGAACATATTGGATTTTTATAAGGTCACGTCGGCAACTCGCTAGGTATTCCCTTAGTGTTGAAAGCGTCCACAGACTACAGAGTCCGCTTTGCATCAAACGGACCGTAGGGTTTTTTTCCGCCTTAGTCGTATAAAAAAGTCGTTGGAGTTATAAGGCTGTTATATACGGACAAGGGTGGATCTAGAACAAAAGTTTAGGGGGGGCGATCGTAAGATCTGAAGGCATTTTTTGAACTTTGAATGTGCAAATGTAAGTTACCCAATCGACCGCTCGTGCTCGTGCTCGTGCGGTTTTTGAATATTTAAATATGCAACCCTAAGTAACTCCAAGTAACCCAATAGACCGAGCTCGTTCATTTATTCAGTTATATTCTTTTTAAAATGTTACAATACATTTCTTCCTCGGCTGTCCTTAGGGAGGGGGCCGCGATCGCCCCCAGCTAGATCTGCCCCTGTATACGGAGTGAATTACCAAACTATAAAGCCGTCGCTTTTACTATTTGACTGCGGAAACCTGAAAACGGCAAAATAGCAGAACATACGATGCATAAATGCACGCACGCACTGCAATGCAGGCTCTGCAGGCAAACGTTTGAGAACCTTTGTTTCTTTGAAGAGGGGGCCCCCTTGCTAGAGGGGGCTTGTTGGGTGCTAATAGAACTGCCTGCAGTTTGTTTGCAGCCTAAGGCCTTTTGTAGACATCCGTCCTATCACCGGACGCCAGATTAAGATGAAAGGCCGTGTTTACTTTGATCTTGACCCAGCAGCGGCGTCCAGTGAAAAAAAGAAGGTATAGATGCCTAAGAGCTTTTAAGAATTACTTAAAATATAATATTTATGGAGAGTTTTTACAAAATAAAAGTACCTAAATTCTTCTAAATTTTTACAATATACGTTTAAAAACTATGCATTTTAGAGAATGTAATGATAAATTATAATAGAAGAGTCCAAAATTGTACGGCAGAAAATTTCCGAGGGATGTCGGCATTTTGATTGCCTTAATAAGGCTTAATAATCACTCCAGCTTCATTTTCCAGAACTTGTGTCACTGATGAAAAATGGCACTCGAGTCAAAAGAGGACAAGACTGGGACTGGGGTAACCAGGTAAAGTTTTTAATCACCAATTTATTTAATATTCTTGTCACCAAAATTATTTCATTAATATGATATAATAAAGAGTAACTCATATTGGACGAGCTTCTTTGGACCATATCTATATTTTGTTCGCAATGACAGTTTCATTCAACCCAATTCAGTGTCAACCAAAGGGCCTAGCTCCTTGCCATTACATTTCCATAATTGATAGAAATTACAACGGTGCCAGTTAAAAAATGTTATAGGTTTATAAGGAGGTTATTTAAATGAAACGTTAGTTATATATCACAGAATCCTACATATATTATAAATGTGAAAGTATGTATGTCTGGATGGATGTTTGTCACTCAATCACGTTTTAACCACTGGACGCATTGGAATGAAACTTGACATACATATAGGTAAAGTCCATATAGCCATATAGCATATAGGCTACTTTTTATCCCTAAAAATTCAAAAGATCCTGCGGGAATAACTATAACAGAGTTACACGAACTAATAGCTGCACCTATATAGCATGCTATAGCAATTCATTGATATGACTAATTAATCAATTAATTTGAGTTGATTAAGGAGTTCCACGCCGATAACTGAATTTAGGGCGGCTCAGTCTAGAATTTCATAAAAAAGCACGGTACACACTGTTTTTTTTAAAGTCTGCTTGCTGATACTATAATATTTAGTAGAATTATGTTTATGATTTTATAGAGTATCGCAATAGTATTATTTCTCCTTAATTGGACCGGTGTGAAGTTAGCGGCCAAAAAGTTAGTGGCCGTATTACGCGACCAAATTAGGAAGGTCAAAAGGTTGAGTAATTAAAATACCGGCAAATCATTTGTAGAACTGCTGTTCTTTTCTTGTTAGGTGTTTTAAGTTAAATTCATTTAATTTTTACGAAAATCAAAAACAGATTTTTTTTTTTTAAATTAGGATATTCCAAACATAATTCAACTAGTGAAAAAGGACCACGTGCAATAAGCTTAACAGGGTTTCAAAAGTAAAGAAAATCCAAAAACAAACTGCATATCCTATTAAAAAAAATTTAATAAAGTTTTAAACTTAATTTTAGAGCAAAATAATGCCAAATAATTTTAAAAGAAATGACAATTCAGCTTAGACTAGGTGGAAAATAAATAAAACAAGATTGTAAAGTAACTACAATAATCAAAAGACATGTCACAAAAATCCGTCAATATTTGACGGATCACTTCACATACAGTAGAAAATTGACGTAATAAGATTAGATCTAGAAGAAGAAAAATCAGCAAAGTGTCAAGGAAACTAGATTCCCTGTTGCCGATTTTATATAGACTGTATATTCTTATACCATTTACGAAAACAATAGTGAAAATCACTGACGGGCCGTCTCTCACAGTGAAAAAAATGAAGTGTGAGTATAGGAACAGAAAAAAATCCTATTAAATTCAAAAATTCAGCAAAGTGTCAAGGAAATTAGATTCCCTGTTGCCGATTTTATATAGACTGTATATTCTTATACTATTTACGAAAACAATAGTGAAAATCACTGACGGACCGTCTCTCACAGTTTTCGTAAATGGTATAAGAATATACAGTCTATATAAAATCGGCAACAGGGAATCTAGTTTCCTTGACACTTTGCTGAATTTTTGAATTTAATAGGATTTTTTTCTGTTCTTATACTCACACTTCATTTTTTTCACTGTGAGAGACGGTCCGTCAGTGATTTTCACTATTGTTTTCGTAAATGGTATAAGAATATACAGTCTATATAAAATCGGCAACAGGGAACCTATTTTCCTTGACACTTTGCTGAATTTTTGAATTTAATAGGATTTTTTTCTGTTCCTATACTCACACTTCATTTTTTTTCACTGTGAGAGACGGTCCGTCAGTGATTTTCACTATTGTTTTCGTAACTGGTATAAGAATATACAGTCTATATAAAATCGGCAACAGGGAATCTAGTTTCCTTGACACTTTGCTGAATTTTTTAATTTAATAGGATTTTTTTCTGTTCCTATACTCACACTTCATTTTTTTTCACTGTGAGAGACGGTCCGTCAGTGATTTTCACTATTGTTTTCGTAAATGGTATAAGAATTTACAGTCTATATAAAATCGGCAACAGGGAATCTAGTTTCCTTGACACTTTGCTGAATTTTTGAATTTAATAGGATTTTTTTCTGTTCCTATACTTACACTTAATTTTTTTTCACTGTGAGAGACGGTCCGTCAGTGATTTTCACTATTGTTTTCGTAAATGGTATAAGAATATACAGTCTATATAAAATCGGCAACAGGGAATCTAATTTCCTTGACACTTTGCTGATTTTTCTTCTAGATCTAATCTTATTACGTCAATTTTCTACTGTATGTGAAGTGATCCGTCAAATATTGACGGATTTTTGTGACATGTCTTTTGATTATTGTAGTTACTTTACAATCTTGTTTTATTTATTTTCCACCTAGTCTTAGCTGAATTGTCATTTCTTTTAAAATTATTTGGCATTATTTTGCTCTAAAATTAAGTTTAAAACTTTATTAAATTTTTTTTAATAGGATATGCAGTTTGTTTTTTGGATTTTCTTTACTTTTGAAACCCTGTTAAGCTTATTGCACGTGGTCCTTTTTCACTAGTTGAACTATGTTTGGAATATCCTAATTTAAAAAAAAAAAATCTGTTTTTGATTTTCGTAAAAATTAAATGAATTTAACTTAAAACACCTAAAAAGAAAAGAACAGCAGTTCTACAAATGTTTTGCCGGTATTTTAATTACTCAAGCTTTCGACTATCTAATTTGGTCGCGTAATACGGCCACTAATTTTTTGGCCGCTAACTTCACACCGGTCTTATTTGGACCACTTCCAGTTTCCTGAATTGTACCGGTACAATTTATGCAACTGAGCCTAAGGTTTGAAATAATAAGCTTAGTGTAGAATAAGTACCTTTTATAAATGAAGGACAGAAAACATATAACGTGCTAAACTGAATTGCTAGAAGGGTGTAAAGAAACTTTTAATTATATTTAAAAGAAAGTGTATTAAAACTAAACAAAGACAAGGTTTAAGTAACTATCTTCTGTTAAAAAAAAAAATTAAGAATTTTATGAAGTGGTAAAGATGAACAAGATATAATAGTAAAACTGAAGGATAATTAGTTTCCTATTAAAATTATTTTGTAGGATGGTGGCCCTGGAGGCGTTGGCACACTGGTTGAGGATGCTTCAGATGGGTGGGTGACCGTAAGATGGGACGCAGGCGAACAGCGCAGGTACCGGATGGGCTGGGATGGAAAATATGACCTGGATCTATACAAAACAGGTAATACACAAAAATACTCTTGCTGTCAGTAGGACTCCTAGGATGACCTAATAAAAAGTGGCGAAATGGCGTGACAGATGATGTGTAAAGCTAGCCATACACGCAAAGGTATTACCAATACCTAACAGGTTGGCCGGTGCAGTATAAGGGTAAGCCCAAGCGAATACACAAATAGTTATTTGGAAATACAATACCCGGGCCAAGATACCTATGTGCAATAGGGACAACTGCGCCTCGGGCTAATTAATTATACCTAGTCACAATCATCAAAATCGATGTCTTGTATTTCCCAATTTTCTCCTTTAAATCTCAATGGCATTGTATAGAAATTAATTATCCTGGAAGTTAATGATGTCCGCTTCTTTTATTTTCTCACAAAATATTATACATATTCGTACGGAGCACGTCAGAAAATGCCATAAGAAGTGGCAATTTTTTGGACTTTTGCAGGGTCCCAGTTATTTATAAGATTGCATTTAAAAAAAAAAATTAAAAGATACGTAGTGACTGTGTATATCTATTATATATAAAAAAAAAAAAATTCTAATCCAAGTAGGAGTCAGCAATGCTTGCTTGTGTGTTTTACAAATTCAAATAAGGGAACTAAGGGTTTTTAAATTCAGGAAAAGACTTGCAACGAATAGTATATTTGGCCAGCTTCCTGGTTAAAATTGTTGATTACAAGAAAATACAATATTATAAATAAGCTCAATCTTTTTATTTTGCCAATTATCCTTGATATTCGGCAGAAAAGAATAAAAATAGCCAAATAGGCTGAATACGGAATAGTGGCCGAATATTTGTTGCAAGCCTAGAAATTGTATTTATAATTTTTGTGTAAAAGAAATTGAGATGTAAGGACAGCTAGTCGTCTGGCCGCTCTGGCTGTAACCGTGCGTTTTTGTATATTCCTTCACTCATCATCTTATCAGATCATATTGGTCCACTGCTAGACATAAGCCTCCTCTATGGCACGCCATTTCTCCCAGTTCCTCTGCCTTCCGCATCCAGCCACCCTTTTAAGGTCGTCGGTCCACCTGGCTAGAAAAATTCTTATTTCTATGCCTTTGTTTTATTGTTTTTGTATTTTCACGAATAACTTTTAACAGGTTTAAAAATAAAACTGGATTAAACGCGTCATTATTTAGCAAACACCACCTAGACTTGTGTGTAGTAATTATGACAAGTATACAGACGAAGTGAGGGTAGTTCAACAGGACGCGGACGCCTCCCCTTGAAGCCGAAGACACCGCGCACCGCCAGTCTACCCGTGACCAAGGCTTACCCAGCCGAAAAGTCGGGAAAAAGTTAATTCCCAAATATCGCCGCGTTTAATCCCGTTTTATTTTTAAATTAGTAATGGAATGCGAAAATTTTAAAACTTATATAACTATTTACAGGGAAGACCGATTTTGATGATAATTTTTTTTATAAGATAGTAAAAATTGGTCCACCAAGTAACTATCTTTTTTACCTTATTCATTTTTACCTGTGAACCGATTATGTTGAAACCTATGAAGTTTTGTTGACACTATAACGTAATGGAAACCAGGAGTTAATTTAATGACCAAGTATCTCCAATTAAATAAGTACCTTTTTGTTTATTTAATTAATTAGTAGAGTTTTGAAATCGGATTATTTTTTTTTTTACGAAATTTTATTTTATTTGTCGCTCCAGTGTTGCCGGACGAAGAACTTGCATCCCTCATGAAAATCAAAACTCGAGTCGTTAGAGGAAGAGACTGGAAGTGGGGTGACCAGGTAATTTATATGTCTACATTGTAGTTTCAGTTTGCTATTAAATAAATAAAAATATTAGGTGAAAAAATAAATAAACTCACCAAAACACAATTGAAATAGCGGGAATAAAAGTATAAAAAAGTCACCGTTTACTTCCTTTTAGGCAAAGCAGGCGTGCATAGAACCCATGTGCGATATTGACACATGAAACCTGTCCTGTGCTCACCGGGCGCGCTCCACGTATGAACATATATGTTACAAATACTATAGTATTTTCTATCAAGTATGTTTAAAAGCGCCATATTATTTCAAGAAATGAACTACGCGCCAAGCAAACCATCACAAGTTTTAACTTTAGCCAAAACTTTTTAATTCATAAATTCTCTAGATATCTATTCTCTTTATTATTTCCTCTATACCAAAAGGTTATCTCTTTTTTGTCGCTTTAAAGCGATAAGACCGCCATTTGTTTTCCATATTTATAAACATATTTTTGTAAAATTATTTTGTTGGTGCAATAAAGTATATTATTATTATCATTAATATTATTATTTAGAGATAATATCCATTTGCGGTAGCCTTTGATTCTTAAATTTTATTCCCGCCATTTTAATGGTGTTTTTGTAAGTTTATTTATTTATTCTCCTTATACTTTATGATGAAAGACATTGTGTGAAACGAGAGCGGTACGAAAATTACAAACTCTCGTTAGTTATTTCCTCCTTACCACTCTTAATACAAAATGAACTATTAAAAAATCTAGCGATGGAGTTTCCGTGTCACATTCCTGGTATTACATAAACACACATTGTGATCGCAAACTATATAAGGCCAGCTTGACTACTGGCTTCCTTTAAAAGGGCCCACCTTAAACTATAGAACCTCACAACCGTTCGTCTGAAATTAAAAACTATATGCTCACAAATAGTACGTCCGAACAATATATTGTTTTACAATGTGTGAATAAAGTTAATTTGCATTGTCTTTTGAAAAAAATAAACACTAAATATCATTGAAATACGTAAAGGTACTTAAGAAGACTGCTGGAAGCTGTGACAAACCATTGTGTTATGTGTGTATGTAGGCCACATACTTCCTTTTACACGTCACTGTTACTTATTCGTGTAATAAAAAAAAGTTTTCGCAAAATCTGTAACGTGGCGTTTGTTAATAATTAATGTGGCGTTTGCTAAATCCGTAACGTAGCGTTTGTTCAATCTTAACGTGGTGTTTGTTAAATCTGTACCGTGGCGTTTGTTAAAACCTTTACTTTTCTAGTTTAAGTGTTTATTACCTTCCTAATTCCTTGCTGTTGGGGCACGGCCTTCGCTCACCTTTAGCGAGGGAGATTTGGGCCATAATTCACACGCGGACCTAGTGCCAATTGTGGACTCTACATATACGTCTTCTTGACGTACCTATGCAGTTTTCCTTCGATGTAGTCCTTCAACCAGGTAGTGTTCAATCAATCCATACATATACATATATAGTGAAAACATTAAAGTTAAATACTAATGTAAGTATTTTACTTTAAAATAGGACGGTGGTATATGCGGCGTGGGTACCGTGATTCATGCAATCAATGACGATGGCTGGTTGAGAGTAGGGTGGGACGTGGGCGGTAGCAACTCCTACCGAATGGGCCATGACTTAAAATATGATCTCTACCTGGCTGACTCACAAACTCTGCCTAACGAGTCTGCACCGACAGGTAAGAGCTATAGACCTTTATTTTTACCAGACTATGATTTCTACAGTCTATGTAAGTTAAGGTGATGACATACCCAAACGAGTTAAGTTTGCAAGAATTTGGTAAATTTTGTTACAGTCCTGAGTATGCTTTTTGACGTGAAAGTAATATATGTTATATTTCAAACCTTAATTAAGTGGAAAAAAAAATCTGACACTCTATTTTTGGAAATCTAAAAGAGAAATTCTTATGATTCTGATTGCATAAAATATATTTTGCCAATTTCATAGTTCTAAATAAATATTTAAATTTTTTACCGACAAATTACCGAGAAACTCGAGATTTTCAACGTGCGGTCACGTGCTGGCGCCTATCTAACGTGGAACTGTGATTTTGTATGCTTCAATTGTGTAATATGTCTTTGTACACTGGGTAAACGGCACTTTTTTGGCAGGGTATGCTATGGCGTTAAGGATATGTCCTTAACACGCTCATTTACTCTAATGTATCACTAAATTACTGATCATATTTTCACAAATGAATTGTCGTTGTTGATATAGAAAACTGGATAGCTCATTTCCTCGCCAGCTGTAAAAAATGGTCGCAAAAGTGTGAAAAAGACGAAGCGAAAGTGTAGCCTCTTGTTTTTTTCTAACTTGTTTTAATCAACATTAACAAACAAAATGATGGACATTGTTAGACAGAGAAAAGAGTTTCGCAAGTCCTAGACTATATGACGATAATACTATGTCAAATCCAACATGGCGAATAAAACTTTTATAATACTCTAAGCAGTAAAAAAATGTAAAATTTGTCTAAAAATATAATTAAGAAGTCTATTTTACTAAGATAGACTTCTAAATTAGTATTCATATGTTCACCTTTTAGGCATGTGACAATTCTGTGACCGCTGTTAAATAGGGAATAAAACTTTGTATCTAAGCTAAGCTCATTCATGTCATAGGACACCCGCTGGATCTAGAAACTAGATAATTGGCAGGTAGATAGCATCCTAGATCTTTATACTATGAGATGCTCAATTGCCTAAGGCAATAATAATAATCTTACTACAACTATAATATACTTACAATAATAATATACTTATTATAAATGTGAAAGTTTGTATATCTGAATGGATGTCTGTTACTCAATCACGCTTCAACCACTGGACAGATCGGGATAAAACTTGGCATACATATAGGTTAGGTCTTGGCATATAGGCTACTGTTTATCCCTAAAAATTCAAAAGTTCCTGCGGGAAAAACTATAACAGAGTTAAACGAACTATTGCTGCACCTATAGCATGCTATTGCAATTCATTGGTATAACTTTTTTAATTAATTGATTGGAATTAATTAAGGAGTTCCACGCCGATAACCGAATTTAGGGCGGGTGGAGCCGCTGGCAAAGTCTAGTAATAAATAAAATTATATTATAATAATTACAAAATTTTAATTAAATTACTTTACAAAACGAAAACCTACTGTAGCAGTGATATTTTTTTACAGCTATTACCTGCAGCAAGAGGCCTGTCATCCAAAAATCAGAAGAGCAACCTGAAACACAACAAGGTGTATTTAAAAAAACCACCGATATTTAAGAGCCTGTAGATCTTAGAGTCTATTCTGCGAACCTCACTGCAAACTCTTCACTCCGCAAAACTTATTATTTTTTTTGAACAGTTTTATACTCCAACAATCTATAAAAGATAGGGACTCCACTTTGCACTGAGTTATGAAGAATAGGCCCTAGGTCAAAATCCATAAAGATTGTTATAAAAACGTTTTTCAAAAATCTTTTAATTTTATCTACTTAAGGGGCATTAAGGGGCATATAAATCAAGACACATTTTGCATGCAACGCGGAATATTAACGTAGTATAGGCGAAAAACATTAAATATTAATAACTTGTACTTTAAAATTTGTTAATATCAGCTCTAGGTTTTTATTAAGTGATATTTTACTAAAATTCAGCCAAATAATATGTACAATTATAATAATAAAAAGGAAAAGGTGACTGTGATTTTTTTCTTTTGAGAAAATTTTGTTGCACTATATTTTTGCTAATATCAGCCCAACAAACAATTAAGCGTTGGTTACAGGTTATTTTGAAGCTTAGCTAAAGCTACTAAAAGTGATACAGTTCACTTATGAAATAAGTTTAGCTCTTTAGGTTGTATTAAAACTGTAAAAACGAAGTTGAATATTCTTTCCAGTTAGTGTTTTTTTTTTTTTTTTGCGCTGTTTGATACCTCGTGTAACCTTGCGAGCGCCGACGAACCCGGGGACGTCGGCGTCGTGTTTGGAGGGAGGCCCTATTTGGGGAGTTCGTAGAGACTTATCTCGCTATCCGGACAGCGAGATCATCATCTGGGGCCGTTAGTACATGCCGAGGCCGCCTAACTATAGTTTTACGACCGTGCCGAAGTCGATCGGGGTGATGATACGTTGTGGATTGCACAATTAATCGATTCGGATGATTTTGTGTACGCTCGAAAAAGCGGACTGCCAGGTCTTTGAAATATTGGGGAATCCTGGGAAGTTCGAAGTCTCTGTGTAGGTCCGCATTGCGGACGTACCAAGAGACTCCGGAGGCCGCTCTGAGAAAGCGGTTTTGGAGGGTCCGAAGTTTGTGGAGATTGCGCTTGGATAACGCAAAGACTACGCTAGCATAAGCTAGTATGGGGCGGATGCAAGTTGTGTAAAGATTCAGCCTATTTCTAAGCGACATCTTACTGTACTTGCCTATCATGAGATAAAGACGACCGAGGACAAAAACGGCTCGGTCTCTGACTATACTATTAAAAATTAAACCGTTGTTCCAGACTTTGTCGAAAGCTTTCGCTACATCGAAGAAGACAGCGCCCGTGTGGCGGGTCTTACCTAATACTGGTTGGAAGCCAGTGAGAATATGTTCCGTCATGCGGATGACTTGATGGACGCATGAGTGTTTGGAACGGAAGCCGAACTGCTCGTCTATTAAAATGCCTCTGGAGACTATAGCGTTCCGTAGGCCAGCGAGGAGGAGGCGTTCATAGAGTTTACCAAGGGCCTTTAGTAAACTTATAGGGCGATAGGAGGACGGCTCGGTACGAGCTTTGCCTGGCTTATGGATGCCTATAACAATTGCATCTTTCCATTGAGAAGGAAAGAGGGGAAGAGTGAGGCGCTTTAGGATATCGTTAGAGATACCGTCCGCACCGAGGGCTTTACGGGGGCGTAGGTCTTTGATGACCTGTACGACTTCGTCGACAGTGAGAGGGGGCAGGGAGTCTTGCGGAGGCAGAGAAGTTCTGCGCTCCACTTCGCCGTCTACCTCGGGCACGTGGTCAGGATCGAACGGCTGTGTGCTTAAGGCACATTGGGCTTGGAGGCTAGACGCTAGGCAATCCACTTTTTCTTCGTCATCGAACGCGGGAACGTTGTTGGGACGAGTTAACGGTGGGAGAGAGTTGGCGGTGTCTGATTTTAGAGCTCTGGCTAAGTGCCAATAAGCTTGGTGAGAAGGAGAAATGTTCTCCATCATGCACCGAAACGTTGGGCGCGAAGCTCAGCTACAGCGGTTCTTACACGGCATTGTAAGTCGTTGAAGCGAGCTTTATTTTCGATAGTGGGAGCGCGATCGCGTGCGCAGCGGGCCGCGTTACGCTCAGTCATTAGCGACCTGATGTGCTGAGGCAGGATTAGGAGGTGATAATCACCAACTGGCACTTATCTTGAGCACTCGCCAACGGTGGCGGTCAGGTGGCTAGTGAGTGGGTCGATAGCTACGTTTAGGTCGGTCGCGGAAGAGATTACGTTGGAAACGCGGTCTAGATGTGGCGAGCTGGGATTTTTGAGCAATTGCCCGAATTTATCCCAGTCCGTCACGGTTCTAGTGTCGGGAGGAGAATCCGAAGAGGAACCTAATCGGAGGAGGACAGGGCGGTGGTCCGAGTCAAGTTCGTCAAGCACCTCTATAGAGCGAAAGCTTAGCCTTACATTCTTTAGAAGTGCTATGTCGAGTACGTCAGGGTTGTTCCGAGTATTGTGGGGAAAGTAAGTGGGCGTCATGGGAACGATGATGCCAAAATTTTGTCTGTCAATTAAATCGTCGAGTAGTCTGTCTCGCCGTGAAGTTACTGAAGAGTTCCATCGGCGATGCTTGCAATTTAGGTAGCCGGCAAGAAGGTCGCTCTCAAGCAAGTCTTTTATGGGAGAGAGATAAACCGATGCAATGATAATCGACTGATGGCCGGTCATCGCTAAGCGGCAGACGGATGCTTCTACGTTCGTAAGTGGTGAAGGATCGATAGGGGAGCAATGCAGGGAGCGCCTGTAATAGATGAGAGTGCCTCCGAGATTGGAGGCAGTTCTATCATTACGGACGGTGCGATAGTTCGCGATCGAAGGGGTGTGGATAGCGGGCTTTAGGAACGTTTCCTGGATGAGGAAGACGTCCGGTTTTTGGGACGAGAGGAATTGCGATAATTCTTCTCTTTGGTTTCGAAGACCGTTGGCGTTAAAATAGCCTAAGGAGACGGACCGGGGTTTTTCGCGCGCGGTTGTGCATTCCATTTTGGTTTTTAAGGTTTGGGGGCGGCGAAGAAGTCGCGATGCCTAGCCATGAAGCTGAGCATTTGATTGAGATCGGGGATCTGTACGTATTCGGCGTACACGACCTCAAAGTAGGCTGGGTCTCAGGCCCAAGAAATCTCAGCGAGAACGCCGAGGTGCTGCTGCTCGGCCGTCTGAGCGGCGTTGCGGGGCAGCGCGAGAGAGGGGCCCGGGGGGCAAGGTGCGTTTGCGCGGGAGGTGCGGGAGCACTTCGCATAGGCGCTGGACGCGGGATGTGCCGGGACATGAGAGAGGCGGGGTAAGGAATACCCGTGACTGAGACGGGCCCAGGGAGAGCAGACAGAAGTTTGTCTGTCTCTTTAGATTTTGTTGCGTCAATTAGCGCTGGAGGACGGCTCCAGGCGTTGACAGCAGGGAGGGGAGCAGGCACGACCGGAGCCTGTTGGCGGAGGGCGGGGGGGCGCGATTTACCCTATTTGGGTTTACTCGGGTTCTGTTTGGGAGCTTTGGGACACTCGCGGTAATTCACAGGGTGGCCTTCGCTCCCACAGAGTACGCAAGCGACCGGGTCGGATGCGTTAACGCGATCGCGATCACAGTCCGGAATGGCGTGATCGCGCAGACATTTCACGCAGCGCGGTCTGCGTTTGCAGTTGCGCTGTGCGTGACCATAAAGCTGACAGCGGTGGCATTGCCCTGGGGTCGACCGCTTGTGCGGAGTCTCGACCCGGACGCCCTTGAGGCTGCACACATCTTTAATATTAATGATGGCTTTGCCTTCTTTAGTCAGATCGAGCACTACGAGTACCATATCGTAGCACTCTGATTTGTTACGGCCATTGTACATCCTGTGTACTTCCCTTACAGGGAGGCCTTGGACGATTAAGTCGTCCTGGACAGTTTTTTCGGAGAATTCCTTAGGGACTCCCCTTATAACTGCCTTGAGCACGCGTTCTTCGGCCAGCGAGTACGTATGGTACTCGTATTTCTGAGCCTTAAGAAAGGCCGTCAAATTTGGGTGTTCTGCACTCTGAGGCCGCGCTCGGCATCATTTGAAGCCTTCGTCGTCCTCGTGTGAGGACAACGCTCACTCAACGGTCATTACGGCTGCCGGGGACAGGGTTGCGGTTTCGGAGGTTGCGGGGGACGGGGTAGCGAGTGACCGAGAAAGGGTCACATCAGCTACCGGAGTGGGGGGACGATTTGGCACAGGAGCCCGAAAAGCGCGGCGAGCGGGACGCGGGTCGCGAGAGCGGGGGTCACGGCAGAGAGAGTGTGTGCGGGGAGAGCGAGAGCGCGAACGAGTGCGCGAGCGAGACGGGTAACGCGGTGGCGAACACAGAGAGGGCACGGATTTGTCATACGCTGTAAGGGCAGCCACAGCCTGGGAAGAGCAGGCTTGGTCCAGATCTGAGTGATCACGAAAACAAGCTTTGATGATCTCCTCTATCTGGTCCCGGGACAAGCCTTCGAGTACTTCAGCCATCGCGGGAGTGGCCGAGGTGTAGTTGGTGTGTACCTAGTGACTCCCCACCATTGCTGGCGAGGAGCAAGAATACCTAAGTGTGGCCAAGTGCCCCGCAGTGCTACGGATTGCTTGGTGTGTACCTAACTTCTACTTCTACGGCCGGGGTTACGTTGTCACCGTTAGGTTTCCCCCCGAGCAACGAGACGTGATTTAATAGGAAACGTTTAGGTAGACCGCAACTCTGAAAAGAGCTATACGATCTCACCCACCAGCCCTTGAACACTCGGAACTGGATTTCTACAAACTAGACGCAATCGATACTTAAAACGCGAGAATGCGCGGAGTGGCGAACCGCTGAGGCAGAAATACTACACTAGCGATCCAACCAAAGCCGGGCTCAGGCCGGGCGAACCAGCGTCAGTCAAAGAGCCAAGCAAAGGGACACCACTATGCGTAGTAGTTCCGCGACTACGAGAACACACACTCACACACAAAAACACACAATATCGCTTATGGGCGCGTTGAAAAGCGCGAAAGCGTACTCACAGCGGGCCAAGAAGCAATTTCCCAGCCAATACACACAACCGAGCAGCGCTCAACACTCAGGCCGATTTTCCAAGAATTGCGGGCAATAATCCAAACAACAATTGGAGGTAGTCAGCGCTGAGGCAAAACACCACACAGGAATGCGCATCAGCTGAGTCACCACTGCACGAAGCACAATGAGAGCCCTTGACGCTCTAGAACACGACCGCATAACACGAAAGTCGAATCGGGAATGATGCAGTTAGTGTAGCAGCAGCGGACGCTTAAATACTTATAACGTTAAAGCTTGTTTCGTCCTGCAGCGTCAAAAGCTGTTTGAAGATCTTCATTAACTCCCTATAATTCTTATTGCTATAAATCTGCTATATCAGAATATAAATATACATATATAGTATATATATAATCATAAGCATATATAGCATAAGACTCTTGTTCAACTTCATTAACGTCATTGGTTCTGCAACGGAGTTAATTAAGAGTGTAGTAACACCAAACACTTCTTGCGTTGTATAACTCTTACATACAGCTTACGCCTGTAATACGAAAGACAATAATAGGTTAAATAGTTATAGCAGTTTTGTACGATCCTGATATAAGGGTTATGGTGTAAGAAAAACAAATGGTAATTCTTTAATGACACCATTTAATGTTTCTAACGCCTAAAGTTTTTGTCTATAATCTAACTTTAAATTATGAAAACATTTATCGCACTGAGCTAAAATTAAGGTTTATAGGTAACGCGAAAGCAGGTATTTTACTCTCCGCTGCAGGTAGATGTCTTCGCTAAGTACGTAGTTCCTCTCTTATGTCAACCAAAGATCGCATAATACTCTTGACTACCGGCGTTGTAGTTCTTCGAGTGTCGTAATAGATTTAAGAAAAGTCTGCATCTTTAAGATAAATATCGCCATCTTCAATCACTTTCTGTGAAAAAAAACTAAATATTTATTTATACAAAATCACTTTTAAATAACGTGGTACCTAAATTTTCCGAATTATTTTACATAGTTTATGTAAACAGTCACTAAAAATTATCAACATTTGAAATTAAATGTCTAAAAACTATTTTAGGATATTAGTACTTTTAGTTGTTTTACTTTTTTTTCCTGAAAATCATATTTTTTCTAAGGTGTGTCAAAATTGAGACGATAAACATGATACACAATCACATTAAACTTGCAAGCGCACTAATAATTAATATTACACTTCAAGAACACTGTTAATCAACAATACTTACAATTCGTGATGAAAATTTTGCAATGTCCGTGCACTTATTTCAGTAGCACTTATTTAATATTTATAAATTAATGTAATTTTATGACTTTAGAAGTTTTTACTATCTACTTTTGACCCCGAAAACGCTACAAATGAGTAATAAGGTATCAAAATACGGATCCAAATTCTATTTGACACCGTTATAGATATTTTATATAACTAAAAGTTTCAATAAAGTCCATTATAAAGATGCAATAAGGGTTCGAGCGGAAAACTGACGATCTTATTACACCTGTTATACACTTCTACTAAAGGTTATATAGAACCACTATAAAGGGTCTATACAGGCTTAACCTGCTAAATTTTGCCCCAAAATCGAAGATATAAAGGTGTTATTACACTCTATAACTCTCTTATAAATTATACGCTAACTCTTTAATATTTAAGCAGAACCGAAAAAAGGGTCCACTACAGCTTTTCTTAACGCTAAAATGTTACTTGGGAGATCTTCGAATTATGATGTAAGATCTAGATTCACATTCTATTATTCTAAGGGCTATTTTGCTTTATACAACCTCTTAGCAAACATTAAATATACATGTAAATTATATTGAATAAAAAATAATGTCATATTTTTTATGTCATTATTCTTGTTGTCTCTTTTAATGTCATTAAACTTCAGTGATTCGCACTTCGAGTTTTTTTTTTTTTTTAGTGCAACATTTGAGAACAAAAAATGTTATCAAACTATATGGAATGCCCTCAGTATTCCATACACGTTTTGTGGCGCGCCCATCGTGCACGTAGTTTTTTTTTTGTGTGTCTAATAATAAGACTATTTGGTGACATATTAGTGTTTTTCTGTTGTAACAATATGAGGAGGAATATATAGAAAGAAAAAATTTTAAAATGCAAATAGTGAATAATCGAGAATTCGTTGCAAGCGCCGTCACCGCAGTTATAGTAGAGTTTCGTGTACGTCTTCAAGATCGAGTGATCAGGAATATTTAGAATATGACGACCAGATGGATACGGAATTTGCAGAAGGTTTCGCGAAATGAAGGTACCCTTTTTTTTCTGACTGACTCGGCTTGGGTTGTCGCTCTCGGGGGTGTCCCTTCGACCGGCGTGAGCCTCGAACCCGAAGGTTAGTTACCACCAGGAGGGGAGGTACCTATATCTAACTTATCCTATGCTTTTCTTACAACGGCTCTACGAGTACGTAACGCCAGGCCTTGACCTACTTACCGAGTAGCTATCACAATGTTGTGACTGCAATTATCCATACTTTTGTGCATTGAGTTTCTACTGTTTATCAATCCGAGGTTGATCGTCGTAAAAAGGACACACAAATTATTCCTGAGTGTAGTCCGGGAGAATATGCCGTGAAAATATGGTTGGCATTCTTCTCCACAAAGAATATTACAACTACACCTAAGTGTAGAATACAGTCCGTAAGAATTCCCATCCGGTAAGGATGTTAGTGATTTGTTCGATGCAGCCGAGGACAGTCCTACCAATAGGACCGATGAACAGTCCGTGGTCGTGCGGCCCGCAAGCACGGCGCCTGCTCCCAAGGAGTTCTCTAACGTGCCGCCTACATACATGGAGCTTAGTATCGAATTAGAACCTATACTATGTTTATTAGGCAAATACCCTACAAGGGAAGAGAAATTTGGCCCTTGCGTTCAGAAGTATGTTGCCTATCGATGGTTCAATATTTTAGTTAATGGCTTAAAAGACGAGTCTAAAAAAGACATTGTTAAGCATTATGAAATTTAAGATAACCTGAAATTAATACAGGACCCTGTAATTAATCCGGAAACTACAGCGGCCTGCAAATAGAAATCTCTTAAATCGAACTAACATCCTTATAAATAAACAAAAAAATTTAGGCACTGACTTAACTGGTGTAGCTAATACGTTATCAAGGCTGTTCAGATGTCAAAGATTTAATTAATATAATATATGTCAAAATTCATAAATAAATTTAAATTTAAAAATCATTATTATTATTATAAAACCCAGATCCTTAAGACTAAAGTCACTTACAGTTTTGTGAAACGTAGATCAGACGGACCTTTATCTAACGAGTCTTAATGAAGAAGTTAAAGTAACTTAATGAGGAAAGTCTGAAATCTATGAAGGTAATACAGTTGCGGAGTTAAGACTTAACTTGTGGCTAAGTAGAAATTGCCATCCAGAGAAATGTAGATCTCATTAAAAGCACCGCTGGTTGGTCAGGAAACTCACAGATTTTCGCTAAATTTTATAATAGAGATGTGGCTGTGGACTCTAATGAGGCATTTGTCCGCTCTTTTTGTACAGGGTTTTTCAGATTAATCATTTAACAATAAAATCATTATTTACTTAAAAATATGTTTTAAGCTCACAATTGTATCCATTACTTCGTATATTATATGTTCGTTTATCACTTTTTGCCTGTACTATTTCGGGATACTCACATCCTAAACATCCTACAACTACATTAAAGTGTGTTCTAGAAGGGCGAATCACTGAAGTTTAATAGTCATCGAACTTCATTTACAGGTAAGTTCGTTCGATTTTCTATTATTTTTGACTCCTTTAAAGAGAGTAATTACAGAAATACAAAATGGGATTACGTTACCTTGCTCGTATATTTACTCTATTCAACAAAAATAATACAACAACATAATACACAACAAGAATAATAGGAGTCGGTGGTGGTCGAGGGGTTTAAATTTCACTTCACGTCCCAAGTGGCGGAGGTTCGAACCCCGGGGTCGGCGTGTATCAATGAGTCCTTTCTCAAGTAAACTGATTTATTTATTCACAGCACCGGTTTTTAGGTGAAGGAAAACATCGTGAGGAAACCTGCATACGTCAAGGAAAAAAAAAACGTATGTGAAGTCAACAATCCGCACTGGGCCGTGTGGGCTATGACCCAAATCACCCTCGCTTATGAGGGTAGGCCGTGCCCCAACAGTGGGGACGTATGAAGGCTGGCAAGCAACAAAAATAAATTATTCAGATTACTTATAGAAATACCAAACAAAAATTTGACTTGGTTGCACAGTGCAAAGTTGATAGGTTTGCTTGTCAAGTTATACTTGGAGCTTAATGTAAAAGACTCAAGTAAGTTTGATAATAAAATGCAAAGTAGCGCCTGATTCTATCAATAAGTACTTGAGTTTCGCGTTCTGGAGGGCAAAATATATGGAAGTATATCTTTCCTTTCGAAACGTCAGTCCGACACATTTAAATGAATGGTAAACAAGTAATAAAAATGCCGCCAAGCAGTCACCCATCCATGAACTGACTAAGCCCGACGTTGCTTAACTTTGTATATCGTTTCCTACAAACAAATGTGTTACCGTTACAGACTACAGAAATAGCGTTAATCGATGCTTTTATACAATAAACGTATTCATTGTCTCTAAATAAACACGAAATTTATTTTGATATTTATGATGAAAAATAAGTATTATTATATTTTTTAGGGTTCCGTACCCAAAAGGTAATTAGCGGAACCCTATTACTAAGACTTCGCTGTCCATAGGTCCGTCCGTGCGTCCGTCCGTCTGTCACCAGGCCGTATCTCATGAACCGTGATAGTAAGACAGTTGAAATTTTCACAGAAGATGTATTTCTGTTGCCGCTATAAAAACATTTTGCTCGATTTTGTTCGATATTGATAACGGTAACAGGTAGACGTTTAAAATATTCACAGAATATTTAGCTATTATATTAGACACTTTAAAATAAAACCAATATTTAAGGGGAGTTCCCATACAACAAACTTGATTTTTTTGCCGTTTTCATAGATAATGGTACGAAACCCTCCGTGCGCGAGTCTAACTCGCACTTGGCCAATTTTTTTTGTGTTTTTATTATTATTATTATAATTTGTAATCTCGATGTATAAATGCAAGGTATAACATATATTTTTTAGATATAATTTTGCATGCCTTGTCACGGTGAAACATGTCTTGAATTGTGCCTATGTATCTACAATGTATCATCAATGTAACCATGCCTCTTACGAATAAATATTATAAATACATACTTAATATTTATGTATGGGAAGTAATGAAATGGCAAAGCATAATACATTTGGTAATGCCGTGATAATATACTCCAAGCAATGAAGTGACTTAGCGCGTCTTTTCCTCTCCCAGAATTAGCTAATGCCTGAAGTTTCTGTGCAGGCAATTACCACACGCTCCGTTTTACCACACATACACAGCTCGCCCAGGCAAAGATATCGAAAATAATTTTCTTTTAGGACGATAGCTGGTATACTGCCTAAAAGGTGTCATTTACTTCGATTAAAATATCAATAATTCTTGAAATAACACATGCAATATCTTGTTGCTTTATATCTTACAATGTAATAAAAACTACCCAGAGCGGGCGTTCAAAGCCGTTTTATCTGCAAACACATTTTATCGAAACAAATGCGGAAACTCACACGATAATAAAAAAATTAGAAATGCCCATAGGTTTCGCAAAAACAATAAAGTACAGAAATAATTAATACTTGAACTTTGGAATTATATAATACACACAAACATAAATTCTCACAGTTTGGCTCCAAGGGTTTCGTATAAATTAAATAATCGCGCCACGTAAGTTGAACCCGCGCAGTAACACATTTTTGGTTCGTCAGTACATTTGTTCGTCCTGTACCTGCGCAGACGGCCGCCATTTTAGTTCAACTTACATGGCGCGAACTATACAAACTTATTATATGTAGATAGTTCTTCAATCATGAAATCAAGTCTCATGGGTGTATGATCAGTTTTTGGATTTTCTTCTATATTTGTGATGTAACATCTTGCTTCTTGCCAAATTTTATGATTCTAAGTCAACGGGAAATACCCCATAGGTTCTGATTTATTTGGATCGCAATACGCAATATGTATTTTGGGTATATTTTTTTGTTACATTAACTTACAAGCTAGATATTTACTAATCGATGCCTTCTAGCGTTCTTAAGTAAAAGGGTCTTATTAACAGACAGACAACAAAACTTTTTTTTTAATCTGTTATAACTACAACCTACAATACAACTACACCTCTTTGTATCAAATTACATGATTTCTAGGACAACGGGAAGTAGGTATTGATTTGATTGTGAATACAAATATGCGACGAAATGGCCGTATTTCGGACCTTTTTTTTTTTATTGCGTTGACTCTAAGTCAAGCTTACTTTTGGACAGATTCAAGAGACCCTTGAAACATGATTCTTGCAAAAAAAAAAATACGTGATATTTGCTTGGCCCCTCCACGCACCACAAAATTTAAATAAAAAAATTTTTAGTTTGAGTGTCTTGTAATTTCACGTTTAATATGGCAACTGTTGTTTTGATGTTTGACCACCGGGGCAAAAGAATTTGTTAGAATACTCACTAATCTTCACGTCGATTCATTAAGTCATTAATCAGGCAAATAACTGACTCGTACGTAGACAGACATAGCCAGGTCAAAACTAATACATAAGGTACGTCCGTGTCTTTTCCGTGTCCATCTGATGCCAAGCAATGTACGCTATGGATGCTTATAACACCAGGGACATTACTCGCGCTTTGCCGACCCCTTAAAAATCTAATAATATTTTTTTGAAGATCGCCATAGGGAAAACCCTAGCAGGGCATATTTCTGCCTCTCTCGCAGCCTAGTTGGTATTGTGATTGGCTGCTGTGCAAAGGGTGTTGTTCCGATTCCCGCACTGGACAAACATTCACGTGATAAACATTTGTGTTTGTCTTGAGTCTAGGTGTATTTATGTATGATATGTATGTATTTTCAAAAAAAAGTTATATATAGTGTTTATATCCGTTGTCTGGTATACATAACACAAGCCTTGCTTACTTTGAGGCCAGACGGCGTTGTGTGTAATGTCCAAAAATATTTATTATTATTTATATTCTAAGGTGTAAGGATAAATATGGGATAAATTCGCTGCTGATATAATTTGCAGTGCGAAGTCGTGCAAGGCGCAAACAAACTTTTATAATATATAAGCAGTAGAACACACACAGGAAGACAAAGTCTCTGTTCATACGACTTTTGAGTTTGTGATCTTCAACAATTCTCTTGGGCCAAAGGGCCAAGCTTATATCCGGGTACACCCGCCCAGAGATGGCAGCAGTACTCTATGTGGGGCCAGGTTTGCGACTTATAAAGCAGCAACCTTTGCCTCGCGTCGATGTCTTGCTTCGCTCTCTTGAAGACACCAAGTTTTTTAGACCCTCCCTTTACCCTAGCCTCCGAGTGATCTCAGAACTGAACGTCGCTGGAGATGTCAACACCAAAGATATCAATACCCTTGAAAGGGGCATTCTATAATTATGAGAATGGGGTTTTCATAGCGGTAACTGCGCACACTCGTGTCTTCGTTGGGTTGAATCGGACCCAGTTTTCCCGACTCCAGTCGAAGACGTTAGATGAAGTTGTCTCTGTATAGGTACCATAATTCGCCTTTTCCACGCCATAAGGTTATACCTACATTGTTTACTTCCATCACCCATGAATCTTTCATCATAAGGTTATACCTACATTGTTTACTTTCATCACCCATGAATCTTTCCGTTTCCTTACCAGCCTTCGTGCTTCCCCACTGTTGAGACACGACCTACCCTCACCTTGGGCGAGAGTGATTTGGGCCATAGTTCATCACGCAGTTCTTCACATACTTCTTTTTTTTTTGACGTATGTAGATGTCCTCACAATGTTTTCCTTCGCCAAAAATACCAGTGGTATAAACAAACAAAGAAACCATCTACTTATTTGAAAAAATTGAAAAGTATTTTTAAAACTTGAATCAATAATAACATAATAAATAATTTTTGGTTTCACAAAATACTTTTCAATTATTATTTTTTCAAAGCTTCTACCGCCCCGTTACTACGTCTGCCATTTTTTTTATAAGTATAGCTATAACAATTTTGATAAATCAAAACGGCAGCTTCTAATCTAATAACTTCTTTCTTGAAAAACCCCATACTGTAGTCCTTATAGAAAAGCTTGGCAGGGAGCTCATTCCACAACCCAAGCGTTCGCGAGAGGAAGTTTCTCTGAAACCGCAATGTACGCGACCATTTCGTTTCTAATGTGTGAGAATGAATTCCCTGCTGATGGCAAGCGGTGCGATAGTAGAAGGTAGCCGTGGGCATCATTTCCTATCACACCATTTACACCTGACTGACGCTGAGCCTGCCGCGACCGCGCTTAGCTAGCCATCTCATGGTCGGTAGGTACAACAGACAAACAGAGGAAATTTGAGGCTTTCCTAAAATTATTGAGTTTATTATACGTAAATATGAATTGATTATTTGATAAATACGCATTACGCATTCGGTCTAAGGGGTTACGCACACCAAACGCGGCACCGCGCTGTGTCGTCCGCGGAAGCGTCACAATGCAACTTTTTATATACCAATGAGGTGGCAAACAAGGTAACGATACTCCTGGTAGCAAGTGAACACAGCAGCTTCTGGAAGCTTGTAACAGCAAGGACTGATTGATTGTTGCCGACCGTTTAAAAGTTGCCGTGGAAATCATTTCAAAAAAATCCTCAGAACACATCCCATTATACGAGCGGTAGAACACACACAGGGAGGAAAACACTTAAAGATTTAAAAGGGCAATGCTGTTCCGGCTGCGAAAACAAAAGGCCCCTCAGAGATAGCTGCAGTACTCCATGTAGGGTCGAACTTGCGACTTACAAGTCAGCAACTTTTGCCCCAAGGTGAAGTACTGCTTCGTTCTGTTGACCACTTCAACTACAGTGTGACTGCACAGTAATGCGTATTTATTAAAATATCGTCATACAAACATGAAAAATTAAGACGCGGATGCAGTAATAGCACTTGATACGTAATAGCACTTCGTACAGTAGGTATAGTCACTATCCGCTGCTCTCTAGTCGACCACGCCGCTTTTTAGTCGACTACGCCGCTCTCTAGTCGACCACGCCGCTCTCTAGTCGACCACACCGCTCTCTAGTTGACCACGCCGCTTCTCTTTTACGATCCTGTTGTCGCTCACATAGACCTCACATTTGCGCGTATATGCACGTAATTTGTTTTAAGCGTATGACATATCGAATATCGAAACAAGTAAAAATTTCAAGAAATTGGTCAATTCTATAACAGTAATGAGTGCACTTCTTTTGCACTTTGAGTGCGTGTGGAACTTTAACTGGGTGTGCGGTACTCCTTAGAATTTTTCTGTGAAATAATTTGTCTTCAGTTGCCTCCGCCTGAGTCAGATTAGATATGAAAACGCTGGTTATCTCTGATCACTCTCAAGGACCTAGAAAGGTTACTAAACTTGCCTTAAAATTATCAACTAAAAATGTTGTGGTAATTTGGCCTAATCTAATACTTTAAGAATTATCCACGTAAGTTGTCTTTTTGTTATTCGTTTTTTTTTCTTTATTTCAGTCTAATTTTGCATTTAATTAAGTCGTTATTTTATAATAGAAAGTAAATAATTAAAAAAGGAAAGACAAACAAACAAACTCAGTTTAGCATTAATAATATTGGTAAGGATTTATAATATTGTACTCGAACATGTCAATATGTTACATTTTTGATTAAAAATTTATTCATTTCATTTCCTGCTGCATTTTCGATGAAAAAGTTGAGAGAGTGCGTAATGAAAAACCGGAGCTCAACACCGGTGACATGCGGCGGTCAGAGGCCTTATAGGTGATGAATAACCGCGGCACGTAGCGGAGCTCAACTTTTTTTGGTAGACACCAACTCTTGGTGACCTGCGGCGGTCAGAGCCCTATATATATTAATTAATCATAATCTAAAGTAAGAACTTACTAGGAGTGAACTTTTCATCGATTACTTAAGAGGATGCAATTCGCGGCGCCTCGCAGCGGGCTTCATACAAATGAATTTCTCATGCTAAAACCTCCTTCTCCAATGAGAAACTTGCGTCTGTGCAGTGAGACGAATAATGGCTGAGGCGATTCACACATCTATCTATATTGACTATGAATACTTATGGCAATCCGAATAATAATATGATAACAGAAGTAGGAAAATAAGTTTGAACTTTTGCAAAGTTTTCAAAGCTAGTTTCTACGCTTCAAGATAAAATATAAGAAAATAACTTTGTAACAACAAAAAACCGGCCAAGTGTTAGTCGAAATCGCGCACCAAGGGATATAAGCGAATAACAACGGAATACACGCGCCCGACTTGCACTTGACCAGTTTTTATTATTTTTTTGTTTTATTAAAATTACAATTACACTATATTCGTTTTGAGTTTAAAGCTTCTACATAAATATTTTATTCGTTGTACGATACAGCAAGAACAACAAATATATGTTTCTTTTCGGAGCCCCCCCTTAAACTGTCACTTTAGTTTATTATTTATTGAGTTACCGCCACAATATTCATATTCTGTAAAAAAAAACCGGCTTTTACCTATTTAAGTATAAAAGATAGTGTCCAACAGACAGACAACAGGTACCAATTCACAAATCAATAAAAAACAAGAAAACCAAATTAAACTGAATAAGTGAACAAGCGGCAGGAGGCCATGCAATATGTACGAAACAATATGGAACACGTCAGACGGTAAAGACCATAGAGAAAGCATGACAAAGGTAGATTTATTTATATAAATCGTATTATCCTTTATAGTTGCGACATACACTTCACTTGTTGCCAGTGTAGTGTAACTCCTCAGTGTTGATCGCGATAAACCACTATGCCGACGTCTCGGCTAAAAGTTGCGGGGTGTACATTCCTTCTTATTATATCAGGTGAAGTAGCTACTTTTTTTTATAAAATTATCGATTATCGAATTTTCTCTAGAACTTAACCGTTATCAAATTAAAATATTTCTAGGCGATTGGGCAATACAGTCGAATAGGAATAAAAAAAATTATGATATTTGTGTAGAAAAGAAGAATTATTTTCTTAAAGAATGTCTTTGGGTGATTTTGAATTAGAGACTCGATTCCGAAATAATTTGGAACATAAATATGTAGTACATTGTTCACCGAGAGAAAATAGTGACCTATTACCAACGAGGGGGGCCTTGATACACACGTGATTTTGTTTTGTTTCGAGCAGGCGAAGTATAAATTACATTGTCTTGTGTAATTTTTTCTTATTAAATTTTTGACAAGATTGTCTACAACACTTAAAATCCTGAAGTGCCAGACGTTAGGAGTCGCTTACTGAGGAATCAGTGACAAGGTACCCCTGAGTGATGCTCTTGCTCACATACTCCTTCGGCATACTGAGGTGAACTCAGACTGAGCTGGACGCCCTGGACCAAAGGGTCCGTGTACTGCTCACTGCACATCGTATGCTACACACACGTTTGTCTGCTATGAGACTGTACATCCTACGGAAGGGTCGCGGCTTTTTAAATGCCAAAATCCTCCACAACCGTGAGGTGTGCAGTCTTAGGGATTATTTCATAACCAACGAATGTGCGATGCTTCGTGACGTAGAGGCGGAAGACACATCTTTCACCCTGATCTCCTTGGCAAACGTGAACGGGTGCAGACTTACGGTATTGAGCACAGAGGACTGCAAGGCGGTATGGAAGAGTAAGAAACTACACGGACGGTTCTGCAAGGCCCTTACAGGGCCCGATATAGACCTGCTCTACGCTTCGGGAAACTTTTCGAGCCTGATATCGTGCTGATTAATCGATCAAAGCGCCCGACAGTGCTCGTTGACATCACCATTCGCCATGAAAAGAACATCATGAAGGCCGAGAAGGACAAAGCCAGCAAATACCTTGACCTGGCACACGAGGTAACTGCCATGTGGTATGTTGATTCGACGATCGTTGTCCCGATATTCGTTTTTGCGAATGGTCTCATAGCGAAGAGCCACGACCAACACCTTAAGAAACTCTCGCTATATGGCTGGGTCAAGGGTCAGATACAGAACGCACGATGGACACTGCGCGGATAGTTAGGTTTCTATCTCTGTCGCCCTAACCACTGGTAGCTTAGGCCCCGCCCCGCTGCCGGCGGTACCCAAGGTTAGGTTTTTTATGATGTGTTTAAATTTTGTATTTTTATTTTACTTTTATATTCATTTTGTAAAATACCTAACTTGTAACTTTAAATTAATAAAGAGTATAGTAATAATAATTTTGGACCAATCACACTGAGCCTTCTGGTCCCAGACTAAGCAAGGCTTACCTATACTAGGATACCAGACAACGGATATAAATACACATATATACTTTTTTTGTAAACATATACATATTATACATAGAAAACATCCAAACTCAAGACAAACACAAATATAAATGTTTACCCTGTGCGGGATTGAACGTACGCCTCCGATTCAGCAGGCTGGTCATTACCCACTGAGCCATAGAGGCTGTCGACTAATATATAACATCACTAACGGCAGTTACTAAATGGTAAATTATTAAGTACTTTTGTAAGAATAAATCTTTACTTAATTTAGCGTATCAGAGAAGGTACATATTTAAAGGTGATACTCATGTTATTTAAAATCAAAACACTTATTCCGCAAATTTTCAGGGTTCTGTACCAAAAGGGTGCCAACGGGACCTATAACCTAGGTCTGTCTGTCTGCTTGAAACCAAAAAACATCTAAAACTAAATAGTGCGACATCTTGAAGGAAGCAGTGTTAAAAACTTAGGTCTAGCAAAATCTCACCAAATCCCATATTAAGAGGGGAGGGCGGCGATTTAAAATCTCACGTCAACTTCTAAGTTTAAAAATTAATATGTATTTATCATTCAATTTTGTTAAAAAAAATTAAAAAAAGGCTTTATGATTTCCGCAAATAAAGTTAAAAATGTATGCTTAAAATTTACTGGGTAAATCTCACGTGAGCGAGAAGGGGGGTCTAAAACATCTCACAAAGGGGGACCAAACAGTCAAAAATTCCTCACGTAATTGATGGATATTCCCAAAGTGATCGTCCACAATATTCATTGTTTCCGTAAAATACTTACCACGTGGCGTATACGGAACCGAAAAAAAAAAAAAAAAAGGTTTTTTTCTTTTCAATTAAACAAAATCAATCAAAATATTGACTTTTTTTATCGTCACAGTACTTCTTACGTAGCGTAAAAATCTTAGGTCTGTGCTTCTTACAGACACGTCTACCTAAAAAATCCTATGCCTTAAACCTGATATTTCTTTGAGGATCTATACAACTTTAACAATAGTATCACGAACATCTTCTGAATCAGTTCGTTTATCAGCTGATTGCACCGTCGGTTTTAAACAACCTACAAATATTATACAAATTTTTCAAGTACGCTCTAATTAGATAAGGTGCCGATGATCGTAGAAAATGATATAATATCTTTATCTTACAACATTCAATCATGGGTTCAATAGATGCCTGTAAAAATATAAATATATATTAAAATATTGATTTTTACTTAACTGCCAAGAAAGGGTTATGTTTTTCGCGCGTATCATATTTGTAAGTTTCTTTATTACCTCATATCTTCTAAAAGGCTTGATGAATTTCTCATGAATTAGATATGTCATGATAGCCCACGTGTTCTTAGATAGGTGACGTCAAAAAAATTAATGGATTTTATGCACTTTAATGTGCTTAAATTTTTAACAAAACCCTCGAGTTGGGTTTTTAAAAAAAAGAGCCCGAAGAGACCATTTATAATAAAATAGTCAAGTGAGAGTCGAAAAAAAGGAAAAAAAAACTGTAAATAAAAGTATATAATTAAATTAATAGAAAAACTCGACTGCAAAAACATTAAAAACTGGAAATCAATAAACAATTGCCACTTAAACATATCAAATATTTAACTATAAGCAGGCGTCATTTCAATGCAAGTTCAATTAATAGTAGTAGGTGCGTACCCACAGATTGCTCAAACTATACTTAGTAGTTACTTTAAAATGAGCTCCGTCTGCTTATAGTTTAATGTTTGATTTGTTTTAGGTGCACTTGTTTATTCCTTTTTAGGTCTTAATGTTTTTACAGTCGGGTATTTTTGACGTGACAACGTCTTATAAATTGGTTTGCCGGGTGACACTTCAAGAAACTGCGTTACGCTCCGCTCACGTTATGCGCTCACAATGAGAGCGAGTGAGAGGCACGCGGCATGGTTAGCCCGCCTAAGAGCGAGAGAGACAGACATAAAAAGTGAAAGGCACAAGTTGTCACGTAAAACTTTCGCCCGTATACCGACTTTACAGGCAACCAGTTTTTATTAATTTTATAATATATTTTTATTTCATTAGTGTTTAATTAAGTTAAATTAAATGATCGATTAACTACGTTTAAATGGAAAATTAGTTGTTGAACATTTACAATCTCTAATTGTATTTACAATATCTGTAATAATATTTTATTTTATATTTCTAGCCTATATTCCTGGAATCGAGGGAAACCCTTACAACGTTACTGCTCAAAAAGGGGACACCCATGAGGCGTCTATAGTAACCGTTGGGTACGTAGTCACTGATTGCTACCTGACAGATCCACAGGCAGTAAAAATAGAATTTAGACCTATAGATAAATCAGATGAAAAATTCCAACTACTGGAAAATAGCTTCTTGACAGCATGCGCAGTAAGATTCAATTATCTTGATGTAGATGACACTGGAGAATGGATACTTACTTTTATTGCTGACAATGATTATACTGATTCAGTCATATACAATATAAACGTTAACTCCAATGGTAAGTTTAAGTACAAGAAATCATCTCTTTTTTTATTACTTATACTATTTTTTTTAATTTTTGGCTACCTTGTTTTTATTGTGCTTTAGATTTTCATAAAAAAATATTAATATATTCTAATATACATGCAATTTATAAAAGAAAATTGAGAAATATTTCGACTTAAGAGGATACACTTCGCGGCGCCTCGCAGCGGGCTTCATACAAACGAATATCTCATTTGTTTTTGCAATTTACTGATCCATCACTGAGAACTTTCTTAGTCATAATTCCAAGCCAAATACCTATATCTGTTGTTTTTCCAAAATCTTGTAAAACGTTCTATAAATTAGAAATCTTTTTTAAAACCATTTGTATGAAAAAACTAGAATCCTGTATAACTATTGAACTATAAAATTTGATAGAAAACTGGCACACTGCAGACTATCTATATTTATAACTAGAACATGTCTTCAAAATTTCGTGTTGCTTGATCAGCAAGTGTCAAAAATAAATGAGGAATTCGTTTGTATGAAGCCCGCTGCGAGGCGCCGCGAAGTGTATCCTCTTAATGGGGCGTCATCAGTCGATATTTGTTTACATTGTTGATAAACACTGGATTTTTGACAACTAATCGAATTGAATTTAGTGGGTTGTTTTTGTAATGTGAATTTTTAGTAACTGTTTTATTTTTTTACATATTTGGCCAATGCCGAATTTAGCGCGGGCGGATATTATATTGCACAGCAAGCAATGATTGGCCAATAAAAAATGTCAGCCAAAGATTTCTGGTTTCATTTTGTTTATTTTTCCCAGAGAATATTATTAACAAAGAGGATGACGAAATCACATGGCTCACTGAGGTCAAACATTATACAAGTGAAGGGAGATTTATCGACATAACTTTGGACAAAATCGAACATGAGGAAGATTGCTATGTTCTCACTCCAGACAATCAACATATTCCCACATCAGAAATCAATATTGAAGGGATAACAATACAAAATAGTAGTCAATATGTATCGTGTAGAATCACCATTGGTCCTATGGTAGGTACATTGGTTGATAAGTGGTCGCTGTGTGGAAAGCATCGAGAAGATCAGATTGAATATAAACGATGCCAGCCCATAACCATCACTTGGGCAAGTCAGTTTCAACAGTTTTGTACCAACTTAATATTTGGGATTCATATATAAATATAGATACCAGCTCTTTTTTGTAGGTGAATCTAATCCAGGTTCAAGATGGAATACATTAATAAATCCAACTTTTACCCACCCTGTAAATTATGGAGGCAGAGTAAATCCCGCGGTAAGAGATACTGCTGATATCGTTACTTGCCATGTAGTAACTCCCAACGGAGAAGATTTAGTAATAATTCCAGAAGCAAATTATCCCAATATAGCCCGAGGATCTCCGAATGACACGTCGCTTTGCAGTATTGTTATCGACCCTATAGAATCAACACATTTGGGTCAATGGATAATTTATGGCAAATTTTATTCTTTTATGGGTGTTACTGAAGTACAACAACCAATTACCATGAATCTTTACAGTACGTATTGTTTCCATATAGTAAGTTGTTCGTAATAGAAATCACATTTATATGTTATATTGTAAAAATATTAATGATTTTCTCGCGTGGATTAAATTGTGATTGTGCATCAATCGAACTTTTTTTAACCCCTCATCTATAGCTTTGGTAGTTTTGCTGCTTTCTCACATTGATTTGATTGATATATGAATATGTTAAAATTTATTATTTTACTTTTTATTACAGATGTAAACGATCCTTACGAACAAGCATATAACGTTACCCAGTTAAATGTATCGCCACATGTAATAAACTTGGGTACGAATATTACAGTAGCCATAACAGATGCTGGAGAGACAGATAGTTGTGAAATAAAAACGCCTTCAGGACAAGTTTACACTAAGAGTTTAGAAAATATATCAATAACTAGTGCAGATTCGGAAACACCATGCCAAGTCACTTTAGGTCCAATTAGTGAAAGTATGCTGGGTGAATGGCAAATAGTTGGTAAATTTAATAAAAATGGACTATTTAATGAAATAAGAAAGAGTTTCTACATTATAGAAGAAGGTATGTAATAATAATTATAATAATAAAATGCAATGCAAATTCAAAAAGAAAGCAATGCTGACGATGTGTCATCCCAAGCAGTCGTCAGTCAATCATCCAACAAAAGGGATGATGCATGTTTAAGTCATTATAATGTGTTTATTGATGATACGGAAAGTCTCAAAAGCTCCTATGTCTCGTATGCCTCTAGTCTCCAGGAGTTCATGTCTTTAACTCTGTGAAAGGGAAAACAAGCACTTCAGACACAATCAAATGTATTTACAGCATTTATTGATACCAAAGCGAATGTAGCTGCAGTACCGTACAGTATTTAAATAATGATGCTACCGTGTGATGTAAGTGATAAATGATAAATGTAGATGCTAGTGGCCGACAGAAGTAGATTAAACCCTTTGTTAGAAATTCCTTGTTACCGCCAAAATGTATTGTCACTATTGAAAAGTAAACTTGAATAACTGGAGCAACTGTTAATATATATATATAAAATAATATAATGACGCTTCAACTTAGTAATAATAACATCACATTTTTTAGGAATGTCTAACGCTGTAATCAATCTTTTTTTATAAATATATTTCTGGACATATTTCACATCTAGCTTTTGCCAGTGGTTTCACCTGCCTTAAATTTGGTTATTAGTGTAGCATTTCAACGGCAACTCCTCAATTATAAAAGAAAAGACGATTTACACTTGACGTTTTAATTAGCCTATGTCCTTCCTCTTGCGAATTTGGCATTATCTCCATGCCAAATTTCATCTCAATCGGTACAACGGTTTAACGGTGTAAGGTAACAGACAGACAGAGCTACTTTCGCATTTATGATATAGCGGACCCGGCAGACGATATCCTACCTGGAAAAGCAGCGCCACATTAAAAACGACATTTTAAATTTAACATACATTCAATCTTTGCCGCTTAGGAGAAGATCTCTGACACAGCGACTGCAGCGCCATCTACCGAGTCCATTGTGTTATCAAACTTTGCAGGGACCCACTCAGATGTACACAAAAAATTTCATTAAAATCATCCTTGCCATTTGGAAGTAGATCAGAGACAAAAAAAATGTGCCGCTAAGCGGTCACCGTTCTAAGTACTGACCAAGCCCGACGTTGCTTAACTTTGAATATCGTTTCCAATTCTCAATAATAAGCTAGATGGCGCTGTAGCGGTAATTTTAAATAGGCCGGTTTTTATTATTTGTGTTTTACTTAATAGTTCACAATATTTTTTCCTGCAAGTTTGAAGTTTGTATGTATTACTGTTTTTACGATGCAGCAAAATCAACAAAAATGTGTTTCTTTTATGGGGACCCCCTTAAATTTTAACCTTTTTATTATTTGTTAGATATTCCCCCATTATAACACATATTCTGTGAAAAATTCAGGCTTCTACCTATTTGTACTATACCTACCGTTGGCAACCTCTGGGTACGGATCCCTAAAAACGGTAATTAAGATTGCTTTACAAATTACAAAAAAGATGGTGACACCACTTGAGTACAATCTGACGTCACAATAAATGATAACACCATTGACACTGTAAGTTTGCGCGGACCCAACACAGCTGGTACTACTCCATCAATGATACAGCTACTATAAATAAAAATAAAAATAAAATTAACGAAGTGACATGTTAAAGGAGACAAAGGCATTTCAACTAAAACATACCTTTTGGTAAAGTAACAAAAAGTCAATAGTGTAAGCTTTTACGTCGGTACAAAAGTATGTACGTATTTAAAAGTTATGCAATGTGAATACCTACAATTTCTTAAGAAAATAAAAACATAACATGTGTTGAAAAAACACATTAAAAGGTAAAAAATAGTAGAGAAAAAAAATACTTACGAACAAAAATACAAAACAAAACTATTTATAAGTACTTAGCATTATTGACGCCGCTGAATATGCTTTCTCGGAATCTACCGAGTTCTGTTCGGAATCTTCTGAGAACTAAAGGTAATAGTTATTTATGACATTAGTGCGGTAAGTTGGTTATTACAAACAAGTAGACGAATGTAACCATAGTCACGAGTTTGTAAATACCAATTCCGCACGAATGTCATGAGTTTGTAAAAACCAATTCCGCACGAATGTCATATAACGTTTTTCATCACATTTGCGAGAAAACAGTATAATTTATAGGTAGTCCTTGTTGTCTTTAAGAGGATAGGATTTGCGGCGCCTCGTAGCGGGCTTCAAACAAACAAATTTCTTATTTTTTTTTGACATTTCCTGATCAATAACTGTGAAATTTCTTGGTCATAATCCCAAGCCGACCTATATCTGTGGTTTTCCAAAATTTTGTAAAATGTTTTTAATAACTGAAAATCTTTTTTGAAACCATTTGTATGAAAAATTAGATCCTGTATAACTTTTAAGCTATATAATTTTATAGAAAACTGGCACACTGCAACCTATATATTTATAACTATAACATATATGTTTAAAATTTCGTGGTGTTTCATGAGCAAAAAAACGTACCTTAATTTATAAATATTTTTCGTCTGGCGCGTAATTTAGGTTTTTTTTACGTTATTTGCAGTGAATACATTAGATTTTTTGCTTGTATAGCCATCTGACTGTCGCTTCAATATTACGTGTAACTTTATGATTTGATAAATCTATATCATTTTTGGGTTTTAAGAGTGCTTTTCAACATCGAATATATTGAACATAATGAGGACGGCTTATACTTTACACGTAATTTATTGAAATAAGCCATGAAAACATTTTCAGAGAATGATTGAGATTTTCCATAAAATAAAATTAATGTGAGCCATTAAATATCGCTTTCGCGATTTTGGCGGTAAGAGTCCATTTTCTGCAATTTGCGTCTCATTTTAGATTTCAGGTGGAGTAGATTCCATATTAATATCGGATTCCTGGCTCAAACTCATTATTTTGTAAATAGATATCAGTCGGAAAGTAGCAACAATCTTTTTCTAATATGAAAAGTTCCCCTGTATGTTGCTTAATTGTGAACTTTCGAACAATGTATACAAGTTTCGTAAATGCATTGTTTAGCAAATGTGTTGAAAAGATTATTTGATAGTGATTTTTTACAATTTAATTAAATATGTATGAGTTCTTTCAGGTATGTTCTGTGTGATTGTTTTTATTGTGCATAATATAATCATGTTTTTATAATAAAGGTACAAATTTTCAACGTAGAACCAGTACCTATTTCGACTTTCTATAAGTAAGTTTTTGAAAAAGAAACCCTTATTTCCCTACGACCCTACGTATCTAGGCCTCCCTTCTCACCACCCTGACACCTTCGGACAATGACAGGTATTAAAGCGTGTTAACATCAAAACCGTCCTATCTGCACTACAACACCTAGTTTCCTAGACTAAGTGTTCTCAAACCAACTATCAAATTTCCAAATCATCTCACAGGTTTCACACCGGGACAAAAGCATAGGACGTGCAATCGCATTTCCTTCTGAGCTAAAACCTATTTCACAGTCGTACTTCTCTCGTGAAAGTCTGCAGATATTCTAGACTTTTAAGAAATAAAATACGAGAATTAACTTCGTGAATATCTGCTTAAATAAGTTTCAACTGTTTGGTTTTATTGTTTTGAGATTTTAAATTAGTATTTTCCTAGTCTTGCATCTGTTCATGACGATATTTTCAATTCTAGGACCACATAGGAAACAACTAGATTAGCGCATGTGACCAACGATTCCGCTATAAGTTTTCTAGAACTTCCATATAGTGTTTCTTGAAATCACAGACTCGAAAAGATCGAACATATATAGGAGTGTGACATTGTGTGGTAAAGTGTTCACCTTATACATCCCAACTCTTCTACGTTATGATAAAAAGAGTTATATGGCATTCTGTTTTTCAATATTTTCCTGTAGACTCTTATCAAATACTACAACAGGTTTGAGTTTAATTAAAAATGATCTAAAAAAATTAACTTCTTACAATCACAAACTTTGGCCAATGTTCAGAAAGAACCAAAAAGTATCGTTAGTAGTTGAATAGGTCTATTCCATTGTCCTTGCAAGGTACACAATTTTTTGAGGCAGGTCAATTCAGGTCGTCAACTAGGTACACTACAAAAGCAACAGAATAGAATGCAGGAAGGGTTTTAGTTTTCTTTGATAATTAATCATTTAATTTAATTTCAGATCCAGAAAATCCGATAGATTTTATTGAAAGAGAAATAACATATGAAGCCGAACAACATTTTGCTACTGAAATGGGAGCTAGCCATAGAATTTCTTTAACTATTCAAACACTAACAAATCACGAAGCTAGCTGTCATATAAGAACTCCTGAGGGTCTTCAGTACACAATAATGGAAGGTTTTAATGTTTCTGGCATAGAAGTTGTTGAAGTCACAAATTTGGTTTGCACAATATTAGTAAATGTTATATCAGAAGATGTTATTGGTAACTGGATACTAATCTCTAGGCTGGCAACTGAACCTATGGAGAAAAGACTTAACTTCACTATCTACGTCAGCGGTGAGTATCAGGGATTATATTTTAATAGTTAATTGGTTATCAAATTGGGACGTACCTGTATCAAGTCACGTCTTGATGATAAGATCACAGCATGAATGATATGGATTATTCGACTTCTTATCATTTATGAAAGACGTCTTAGCAATTTAACACGTTCATCTGAAGCTCAATTGTGTGATTGTAATCTTCATATATCTAAAAATTGGTTTATTTTATTTATTGATCAATTAATATGAACAAACAATAACCCTTACCTCAACCACAGGATGTTTCTAATTGTAAGAAAGTAAGAAAATAATAAGCACTAACCTTGGCTTTTGCTAAAACAGTTAGCGAAAAAATTATGACAAAAAAAGTGTTACGGAAAAAGACTATTTCTTTGGGTTTGGGAGACAGGCTTACCTCAAACAGTTACCAGTATAATATAGAAAAAAAAGTATTGCACAAAAAAAAAGCAATTTGAACTTCGAACCATGCTTAAAATGCCCAATGAGAGTAGTGTAGGTGTGCATTTAAAACGGAGAATGACAAACTTAAAAAAAAAGAAATGCTTTTGTATTTCTGTGTTTCGCATTATAATAAATAAATAAAAAGAAAACCGAAACGTACCTGAAATCTAAGATATTTAGTAACAAGACCTAAACTTACTTTTAACCTTTAATTATGATTCCGGTTAGAATTCAATGTAAGGATTAGCAAGATTAACTTATAATTAATCACTAATTGGCCATAGCTTCAATTCCACTGTCCTCTGTCAATTAGTTTTTCGTGTTCTTTTATATTATATGGCAGTCAGTTTACTAGGGGATGTCCATGCTTCATATTCCATACTTCGATTTCCATTTTGACTTAACTGCCCTTACAACTAATACAACTCTGCATCTAAATCGAAACTATCACTGTTACCTACCTATTATCCACTTTGACGTTGGTATTATAAGGTATGTCTGTCATCTTACTCGGTCTGTGTCCTAATACTGAACCAAATTGCTAGTAATTCTATTAAATGTGCAGAAACATTGTTTAAAATTTTATATAAAATCCCTACGTTTACTATGAAAATATCATAGAAATGAAAATAAAAAACATATCTTTGATTTTCAGGATAGTTAAGTTAAATTAAGGTTCGAAAGGTCCTTTAAAGTTTGTATATAAGTTTAGGAATTTCGTGGATTTGGTTTGAAAGTTCCATCTAAATAATACCAAAATCATTTTCATCGCAAAATAAAA
Organism: Apoda limacodes; assembly: GCA_946406115.1. Classification (NCBI taxonomy): domain Eukaryota; kingdom Metazoa; phylum Arthropoda; class Insecta; order Lepidoptera; family Limacodidae; genus Apoda; species Apoda limacodes. The sequence continues at coordinate 16,359,883 of OX291560.1, forward strand.
AAAAAAAAAACAATTATTAGGTACCTACAGATTTCTTAACAACCTAATTACAACAGAGCCTGGAACTTGAAAAACCAGCAGAAAGCCCAATATAAAAAATATATTTAATAACTTGTAGATTGCTCTGGCCCCAAACTAGTAAAGCCTTTATTATTTATACAAAAAATATATGTATGTCATTTACTAAGGTTAGAAGTTTCCTTCATTTTTTTTGTTCTTTTGATTACGACATCAATCATTATAAACCTGTGCCGAATTACGTAAATTTGATAACATTATTATACTAATGACGGGTGTTATATTACGACTAGCATTTGTCCGCTACTCCGCCCGTGCTTTCGTCTCTCGACGTGCAATTTCTATGGCAACTCCATAATTAGGTAAGGAATTTAATTAATATTAAATAATAGTTTTTTCTGTGGGATTTTTTGAATTTTCCGGAATGTGACCTTTTTGCCTCGATGGGCCCACCAACTGGTACTGAAACTGGTAGGACCGAAGTGGTTGCTAAAAAGAGGATGTTCCATGCGTTATCTAGCTACTTTTTGGCTCCCTCTAGAAGTTAAAACCATAGAAATAAATATACATATCATATACCAAGTGGCTAACGCGGACGTACCATTTTTGAAAGAAAACCACTACTGACTTGAGAAATTGTTGAAAATTTATAGAGACGCGAAATTGTGCTGTGCGCGCACGAACTCTGACCACATCTTTCGAAGTCTGCTCAAAACACTTTTAAAATTAAAGAAACAGTTATTGTTGTTACTTTATTAGCAAACGAAATAATATTTACATTTTTAACACTTGTTCAAACAAACGAATAAATCGATAAATAGATAATAATTTTTATCCAAGTCAGCGTGATAATTATTTTTACTCAGGTTACCTTTCTGTTATCTTTTCGGCAATTGAACTTCTGTCGTGTTATAATTTTTACTACGTGTGAACCGATAAATCTACAATGAATTTATACATTTTTGATTGAAGATCTCTAGATTTAGTAAAGTACACTACTAAGAACTAAGGTCATGTTAGAAGATGGATGTTTAACATATTCCTTAGAACACAAAATATTATACTAGCTGAAATATATGCATACATAGCCGCAAGCTATTTTACAAACACACTTGTGTCACAGTCATTTCTTTGTTATTTAAAGGTCATTGTCTCGTTAAGGTACATATTCTTTGCCAAATGTCTGCACTTCTCCTTGTTTACAAAACGCAACGTTTGTTTGTCTTTTTTTGTTTTTGAACTGTTATGACTAATCTTGTACGACACTATTTTAGCGTTATGAAAGATTTGTTTTACAAAAACATTTTGAATATATATCAAGTTTTTTAAAGGTCGAACCGCGATAAAAACTAAGTGTTTTCACGGTACCTAATGTAATGAGAAATTCAAATTGTTTGCTACCTAGTAAATTTATTTATATTACAGAAAATGTAAACGCGTCCCCAAAAGAAGCAGTCATTGCCGAAGGAAATGACTTTTATATTCGATTAGAAGATCCAACTGAACTTCACGACACTTGCTCTCTATTTGATCCGAGTGGAAAAGAAAGAGTTGATGTTGAGAAGAATGAAGACCAAATTTCCACTTGCGGATTCGTTATTAGAAATGTTAATATAAACGATGGCGGCCTCTGGGAAATTAGATATGGAACTAAAATTTATTACCGAGCGTCTACATTATTAACCGTTAATTGTAAGTTTTATTTACTTAAAGTTATATAGGATTTTTTTCTATTCATACATATGCTGTCAAATAATATTTTAAGATGATAAAATTATGTCTCAGGATTTCAAAAACCTACTGACATATATATATATTCATATTCTAATATGTCTTCAAAATTTTATGGTGTTTAATTTGTATATGTTAAACATAAGGTCAAATTTCGTTTTTATCTTAGAATAGTCATCATTGCAGGTATGTGTGAGCACCTATCTAAGATTTTTTTCGGGGGTTGCTTCCGCTAGGATATTTTTTTTCTGCGGGTTTTAGCCCACTAGGAAAAGTTAATATGCCATAGTTAAAAGCCGAAATCCGTTTCCGTCCTTTATACAAACTACATACATACATAAACAATCCATTAATTTTCAAATAATCTTATTCAGCCAGGTCTACTGCAAATGAAACCCACTTTATTTGGATTAAGGATAGACCAGTTGACGAAATCTATGGACCCGAAGACACAGTGTATTGCAAAGTTGAAGACCCTCACGGATATATTGTTTTCAACGATTTCGGAAGATGTACTATTGCTCTAGACAAAGCTAATGTAGCTCATGTTGGAATTTGGAAATTCTTTGTTGGTTTACCAGGACGAGTACTTACTGATGAAATTCAAGTTACAGTAGAAGTAGTGGAGGCAGGTAAATTGTATTTAGATTATATTAATTTACTTAGTACATACACTTATAATTATATAGCAAAGCACTAATGTGTCAAAATGGATTTATGAAACTCAGATCCCCGATATAGGAGATTCCTGTATTTCAGAAGCCAGTGCCTTTCTTAAGAAATATTATACCAGTATAGTATAAAGGTGACATAAATTTATGATACATCCAAACATTTGCTTTTTTTTTTTGGATTTTCATTTTTGTTTGTTGTAAAATATTAATTTTACGGACGGATAGCGGAGTTTTAGTAATAGGGTCTAGTCTTCGTCCTCGTACCTTTGTACCTTAACCCTGAAAATATTTTAATTTACTAAATGATAGCTTTCAAATATTATTAGGGGCTTTCTTGTAAAAGTACACATTGCCCCATAAAAGAGTTACTTATTTTGTGTAGACGTGTATCATGCACCAACAGCTTATTTTTACTTCCAGTATTTACTTTGTGAACGTCACTTTTCTTGCTGAAACTATTAATATTTTTATGAATATATAAAAGATTTTCATATATGTACTGCGACGCTAAACTTAAAATATTTAACTTCCCTGAACCCTTCCCTCAGAGATATCCGATATGTAAACAGCCCGTTTTTGAAACACAATATTGTATTTACATCAGCTGCGCTACCCCACAATAAGATACCACATGTCATTAAACTATGAAATTAGCTCAAATATACTATTTTTGCAGTGTATAAGTTTTGATTAATCAACTTTTTTTTTATTATAAACAAATGCAATAATATACGCTTTAAGAATTTGCACAAGTGTTGGAACAATGGTCACTTCCAGAATTTTTGTAGCATTAATTACAATAAATTTAAATCACTTAGTAAGGAAATGCCCTAGACAAAACTATTTAACTTCTCTTAAGGTAAGTTATTATAATAGGTCCGAAAATCGAAATCGCTAAATGTGTGTTTTGTTTATGTTTTGAGACATGGAAAATCGTTTGCTATAATTTTAGAGCTATGTCTGTGTGTGTGTGTGTGTGTGTGTATTAAGGCTAGCTTTTCTTGCTCCTCGATATCTCAAGAACCAATGGACCAATTTGTCTCGTTACCATATTAATCGATAAAATAGTTTGAGCAACATCGGTCCAGTAATTTATTTTTTATCGCTAAAAAACTGTTTTTTTTAAAGACGCAAAAAATATTCTCAAGAGAAGTTGTACGTTACGTACTTGCTACCGAACTATTTTCTTTTCAATACTTTGAATCGTAAAATAGTTTCGACACAACATTTGCACATAAACGTCGTATTAACGCGTTCCAGCTTAATTTATATTTATTGCTTTCATTACTTATATAAAGCGTTCTTAATTAGGTATGTATTATCATTTTTGTAATAATCAATATATTTTTAGATAAATGCTTGTGTTCTTAGAGCAATGTTTTTTTTTTCATACATTTCGCACGCAAGGGAAGGTAATGCAGACACCGGGTTTCTCGCTCAAATAAGTATGTAAAAAGGCGCCACGCACCCGCGTGCGTGACAAAACACGCATATCTCTGAATACACCCTTAATAAAAACCTATAGTAATTGCCCTAAGAACACTACCTTCATCTTAAAATATATTGAATATTACATACATGTACTGTATGTAGTTAACTATTCTTTGATTACTAATTTCAGGAACCAAACCTTCAGTGACAATTTATGTCGCTAAGGAAGCTCCGTCAGTGATTTTATCGTGTTCGGTGTCTACTTCCTACCAAGTTCGCGCTTGCAAATTCCGCAATCCTTCAGGACAAGTTCTGCTTGCTAGTAATGGTGTGGGAGAAGATCGATACAATTTCCACGGTATTGGAGAAAGGTAAACAAATTCTAAATCATTTCTAAACTTTTGAGCTTTTACTGGGATTTTAAGAAACTTTTGGTGCAGTAACGGGAAAAAAATATGCGACTTTAAGCAACGTCAGGCGTATATTATTTAATACTTACTATTATTATAACTATTATTATAGCACGGACGCAAAGCACAAAGAATTTCGTACTTTGACCTTTTATTTTTTAGCCTGTATCAGCTGTCAAAATATTAGTAATTTCTGATCTGACAGCGGTCAGTCATCGCATCTGTGCGAGCACGACGGCAATTAATTATTTACGTCCAACAGAGACAAATAGTGACCCGTCATTGACCGAAATTCTTCCTCCTTCAGTCCGTGCGATGGTATATTTTTTCTGCTCCTCCGTGCTCCAAAGGGCACGTTATTCGTTATTGGTTGTTGTCATACTACAGCAGCCGTTAAGTCAAATCAAAAGCCTTAAAATGCTGACAGTCGAGTATCCACTGACTCAACAAAATCTGCCAATTTGCACTGGGCCAATGCGGTGGACTTATCGGTTTCTAAGCTTTTTACCCTAAGATAAAGACTATACGCCGGTAGTGGGGACAAACAACGTATCATAATAATGATCATCGGAGGTATTACTTTAATAAAACCAATCGCTAGCGCGCATTCACCACAGCTGTTGAAAATCTTGGCATATGATTGGTTGAAATCTACATTAGAATATAAGGGTCTCCGTGCTAATCTCTGTTTCAGTGTTGTAGTGCTATTTAGATTTAACTGACAATACAAACAAACGTTTTTTCTCTGTCCGTCCATCTTAGGAGTTTAAGTCATTTCATTAGTATACAAACGCTTTTGTTTAATTTTTTTTTTCGTTTCTTGTTTCAAAAACGCATCTGTAAATGTAGATCCATTGCTATTATTTATAATGTTATAAATATGTAAAACAATTCTTTTTAGCTTTAAATCGGAGGTGCACAGCCACGATTGTGGTCTTCGCATAACAAACCCCATTGCCAGAGACTTGGGCATCTGGCGCTGTGCCATCGAGACTGAAGGGGAGATATATTATGGCTTCCTTACCGTTCTTTGTCCATGGGCCATGGAAGATCCAGAAGTCGCCGCCAGTGTTGTTACAGGTAATTCACCTATATTGAATTTATTATTTTTGCCAGTACTCTTCAGCGTAGTTACCTACTTTAAGGCGTCAAACCTGCTCGAAAGCATTGATGTTGGTGGATAAAGCAAAAGAAGTGTTCCAGAATCGTTGCAAGGGTTTTTGGCCTCTGCCTGCCCATTTGGGAAAGAGTTGTTTAAGAAAAACATTCTAAATGATGAAAAAAAGTAACATGTTTTTCCATGTAAAAAAGAAAATCAAAAGAAAAAATAATATTAATGTGTTTTCATTACTTAATACATTAGTAGTAGTTTTTTTTATATAGGCAAGGTATACCAAAGATTTTAAAATGTTATATAACTAAACAAATATTTGTATTTGCAAGGCAAACACAAACCCAAAGATTTAAGTATAGGCCAGGACTTGAACCTGCAACCATAAGATCCCGTCTGAGTGGTAAAGCACTTAAACGGTTAAGCTATATAGGTATAATTCTAAATTTAATTGTACAAATAATAAAAATAGTGATATGTACCTAAATAGCTTTATTGTGCAGATATATTATGTAAATGTTTACTTTGGGTGTTTATCTTTAAAATTTGGCTGATTTAGATAATATTTTATATAGGGAGTTTATCCTTACCAAGATTTACTAACAAAGATACAAATCAAATTTAAAATAAAAATTCTACTGCAATTTGAATTTAATAATTGTAGTGAAAGATGTTCTAAATCCTTTTCATACTCGGAAACAAAACTCGCTCTTGACATCACGGTCATATCTGTTTTGAATTTCTCTTGTGGGCTTAAATCTGGTGTGTTTTCTTTACCAAAAATAAAACCGTTTCTTCTTTCGTTTCAGAACCAATACTGACAGTGGATAGACAGGATTTAATCGGCTTAGAAAACGACACAATCTCCGTTTCCTGCTCAATCCAGGCTCCTCTTCGTTATTGTTACTTCCGAGCCCCTAATGGAACGGTATACTCGGTCGGACCAGGTAAATTGTAAAAAAAAAAAATCTTATAATCTTTTCTAATGTTATTTACGGAAATTTAATACACTGTTCACTCAGCAACTAATAATGCTGTCGACTTGAAATTGCGTACAGTTGAAGCGGTTTTATTGAAGCCTGCATTTATTGATTTAAAAAATATGGCAATTACTTTATAATTATTAAACAAGGCAGTCATCTAAAAGCGGTATTACTACGGCAAGTAGTGTTTCATATGAATGGGCTTAGTTAGTGTGTACTTTATTTTTATAAGCGTTCGAGACATATTTTTTAACTTAAGGCCACAAATGCACTAAAAATTACCTACCTTTTATCTCCAAAGTTAGCGTGCCCAAAGGTTTTAAATAATTGAATGATACCACTGTGCCCAAATATAAATTTTACTTGACTTTTTATTAGAACCTCATAGGTAGTAGAAATAAGTCGAGTTAAAAAAGTTTTTGGTCTTCTATTACAGGCAACTCTCATGACAACGTCGAGTACGTAGGCAATGGATTCGATTCTGGCGATTGCAGTGCTCAATTCACCTTCGGAGCCCGTGACAGTGGCGTTTGGAGCTGCCATGTTGGTCTCACCGATGTGTCTCAACCAGAACAAAGAGCTCAGTACAACGTTACTATACGAGGTAACTACATAAACAATGGGGAATGCAGTGACGAAGGGACGAGAGTGACAGTTGGACAAATGTTCCTGATCTTTGAGATAACTCTACTAATTTTCTTTTTTTTTGCTTTGCTACTAAGTTTCTACAGGCTTCCACAACACTTGCACTCACTTCTGATATCGCTCAATTTATCACGAACAGTGAGACGGCATCATAAATATTTTTTGAATATCAGCAACTTTCATAAGAGCTTCTACAACAGTTGCAGCTACTAATGGTTTAATTTTCCGAGTAAAGCACAACTGTATAGTTAATAATTTTCAATTGTCAATTGATAAATTCCTTAGGACTTTGAGCACTTTGAGCAATAACTAACAAAACACAGTCACCAAACCATTTAAGGGGCATATAGCAGCTAACTAGCGCCACCTCTAGATATAGGTACTCATTTTCTCTATGTAGAAAACTAATTAAATAGAAAGTATATAAAATTTTCTAAAAATAGCTTATGCTTGCTTTATGATATGTTTATGTTTGCAACATTTGGATTTTAGATATTAGTTTTTACGAAGAGAAAATTGAAGATATCTAATGGCGGCGCTAGTGGGCTGTAAGAGGGCCCTTACCTTGGGGCATATAACGCGACTGCGTCGCAACTGATTTGCCATATGATTGTCAGGTGCTAAATGGCTGACGTCTTTTGACACTTTTGACAGAAAGTCACTAATGTGCGGTGGCCATACGAAAAAATAATTAATTGATCATTAATCTATTATTACCCGACTTAAAGCAGGCCACCAACCCAACTTTCCGCATGTCTCGTTCACAAATTTCCTTCTTCTTTTACACTTCATTTCACCAACATTAACGTTACCGATTTATATTTAGACAAAAATAGAGCAGCGGAAACGGAAAATGGTTTTATTCATGACTTTTACTGCACTTAGCGTAGGCGCGTAATAGCCCGATTTTTTAATCGGCCGATCTATGAGTGTCTCGATTGTATGAACTATCGGCCGATCGGGCTGTCTCATATAAAATATCAGGCGTAGCTCACCGATTCTTTGATCGGCCGAGTCAAAAATCGGAAGTGCGCGCCTACGCTTAATTGGTCTCCATACTTTACCATAAGAGCTACCTCACATATGCATAAACTAACGAATAGAATTACATAATAAGAATTCCCTTTCTTGACATTTAGCTTAATTATTCTTAAGATTTTAAGAAAATAATATATATATTTTGTATTTTTAAACACAAATTAAACTTGTGAACTTACACTTTTCAGAGGCAATGATCGTGAACCAGTACAGAAACAAAAACCAGATGGTAGTCGAGGGTCGAGTATATGACGGTCGCGACCTGGAATATTGCAGATTTGTTCGCATTGACGGCCTAGGTATTAAAAATCTTACATCTTTATAATTATAATAAAATTATAATTATTATAATAAAAATTAAAATTATAATTATAGGTATCTAATAAATGTTATATAAATCCGTACAGAAGTTGCGGAGTTAAGTATTTAGTAAAATACACACAAACTCTCGTAATTTTATAACGCAAATCCTTTTTTGGATTGAATTCCTTTTGTGGTCCAACCACAGACCTAAGATTTTTTCGCTACGCTAGATTGGACTAAGAATTTCAACAAATTTTAGGTAATAAAAGCGTATAACAGACGAAAAGTTACATAGAACATATACATTTCAACAAATAGACTTCTTTAGTAGCCACAAGAGATTTTTATATTAATAGAATTAAATATTTTATATTAATTTTATTTTTGTTATAATATATAAATAAATAAAACGAAATTAGGTACTGTAGATACAGTAGATACCTGTAGATGTAGGTAGTACTGCGATTTATCACAAAATACTTCCATGGCTCATACAAAATCGAAAATATTTTCAAAGATTTACTTACGATTGTAAACACAAATACAGAAACAAAAGATATATTACCTACATCACCAACGATCAAATTTCGACAAAACAAGAAATCAACAAAATGTGCCATATATTTAAAATTCAGTCTTATGTTAGTTTCTTACACCCATGTACATACCTATCAATCTTAGTCAACACACACACATCACATCATATAAACTGTCAATAACTCATTGTAAATAAAATATCCTAATGTTATATATTGTAATAATTAAGTATTGACAACAACCAATTAACTTCGAAATATCTAAAGTACCTAATTTCGTTTTATTTATTTATAAATTATAACAAAAATGAAAAGCAAAAAAGTATAAAAATATTTTATTTGAAAAAATTATATTAGTTTTACAAACAGAAGAATTTCTGAACCATATTTATTTCCTCTATTTTAGTCCATGTATTAATAACCTTATTTCATTATTTATAAAAAATATGTTGGCATAATAAAAAGTGTCAAATATTTTAAATTTTGTGTTAGTCAATGTAAATACTTACCACATTATAAGTCAAATCCACTTCAGCATTACTATCTACTGCTGTAGAAGATATCACAACACAGTATCATTTCAAGTGTATTATTTGTTATATTGTATTATAACTATATTAGCGTCATGTACCTCATGTACGTACATAAATGCATTCAAACAATTTGATATCAGCAGGAAAATGCTTTAGTAATATCTGTTTTAAAAAAAAATAGGTCCTAAGCTAGAACCTTGAAATTATGTTTGCTCTCATTGTATTTAAAAAACAGGTTTTACTGAAAACAATGCTCCCAATGGCTATAGAAGTTTAAGCTCGCTGTCCAATGGTCACTGCCTTCTTGTCATCGACAACCCTAACAGTCTGGACACTTACCTATGGACGGTGGTCGCCAAGATAAGAGGTCAGAACACGGAAATATCCAGAACAATGTCACGAAATGCAGTCACAACTGTCATATACTACGGATGTAAGTATACACAAACGATGACAAATTATTACTTGAATAGATCTAAAAAACGGTCAAGAGCACGGCAAATCAAAATCAAAGAAAACGAATTTTGTTTCGTGGTTTATTTTAATACCACTGTAAGCGTAATACTTACCAAGTAGTAAGCGGTCACCGCAGCCTATGGGACGCTCGCAAAACAATCACCCGTTGCCGACCCTTCAAAAATCTAATAACTTTCTTATATATCCATATTCCATATTGTAGTCCATAGAGAAAACCTTGGCAGGGAGTTAATTATTTTCCTTCAACATAAGTTGAAGTTCCTCTGAAAACGCACTGTACGTGACCATTTAGGTTCAAAGTGTGGGTATGAATTCCCTGCCGATGGCGAGCGGTGCGATGGTAGAAAGTAGTCGTGGGCATCATTTCGAACAATACCTCAGAACACATCCCATTGTACAAGAGGTAGAACACACACAGGGAGGCGAAGTCTCTCCTCAGGATTTTATCTGCTCGTCGTTGAATTGACTCAAAAGGGATATTTTACTCAAAATATGTTAAAATATAATTAAAGCCGTTGAACATGGACTTGTCTCTTCTAGATGCTTAGATATTTTATAGTAACCTTTTAAGTATAACTTTTTCTTTAGCACTTATTTATATCTATCTATAGCACGGACGCTAAGCAGGAAGAATTTCGTTCAATGACCGGTCACTATTTGTCTCTGTTGCACGTGCATAATTATTTGCCGTTGCGCTTCTCTATGACAGCGGTCATCTGTGCGAGTGCGACGGCAAATAATTATTGATGTGCAACACAGACAAATAGTGACTGGTCATTAAACAAAATTCTTCCTGCTTAGCGTAAATGGCTCTAGTCCAATCAAATTAGAAAATTAAAAAAAAAAAATTGGTAGAGTTTAGAATTTTGGTGTACAAGTTCATTAAGACCTCCCGATGTGCATTCTTAAAGTCCTTATGGATACCTGATCCGCTCGCGCCGCCATCTTGGTGAAAAGGTACCCTTTTTCAGTTTTTTGCTTATATCTCAGCAAAAAGTATTAATACGATAAAATCGTTTTCCTATAAAAAAGCTAAGATATATTATTTATGTATCTCTAATACTTCAGCTGTAATCCAACATTGAAAAGTTTTTTTTTATATTTTCGCTATCGATATACAGTTTTGTTTCTATTTACTCCTAAAATGTTTATATATATCTTCAAAAACTTATTCCATGCCACTACCTAGAGTTAGAAAGACCGATAGAGATGATGAGAAATAGAGAGAGAGAGAAGGGGGGAGATAATTCAGGGGCAGGTGCATTATGCGACATGATGTGTATAACAGGGCGGAGTCCGCTTGGTGAGTAAGAATAGCCAATAGGCTAGACCGACCGGCCATCAGCCGATCCTTATCGATAAAAACCACCTATCCTGAGTAGAACAAAGGCAAGGTTCTCGACAGACTGGTAAACAAACTCAATTTTAACATTATGACTGCTACTTACTACGCCGTTAATGACTACCATAGGCTGGGCGTACTCAACATAGCGGTTCTTCAGGACACAAGCCTAAGTGTCCGCTCAATAGAAGTACTGGATGAACTCAATAGAAGTACTGGATGAACTCAATAGAAGTACTGGATGAACTTTGCTCTAACAATCTCTTGGTTATTATGTCCCTTGGGCCCGGGGACTGTGGTAAACTGGGACAAATTCAAGAAAGCTTTTAAAATAATCAGCTTACCACAGCTAGATTCCTGCTCTCATTAGATCTCTGATATTGATGTGGTCATCGAATCTGTCACTCGCAAGCTACTTTTAGCAAAAGCATAAAATAAAAACCAGTTAAAAGCGATCTCAGTGTATGCGGAACGGCTTGTAAATGTAACAGCTTTAAAACCGTTGTGTTAGTATTTGTTGAACGCTGTCGCCACGTCGAGAAATGGCGCTCCTATAGGTATACATGTGCTCCGTGAAATCTGTGAAGCAGCGCCCCTGTTCCGTTGCCCAAAATCCGAAATGACTTTGATGAAGAGGTCTATGAAATTACGTAACCGTGGTAGTAGTAACCGTTATTAAGTTTACTAAAAGCGTTCGAGGGCTTAGGACATTTTACCCTAACTACACGCGACATCGCCCCGTAAAAAATACTTATAAATATAATAATCAGGGGTAAACTTAATTTTGATAGTCTGCAGAACTTCGTCTGCAATGACAAGAGGTAGAGAGGTAAGCGGTAGGAGAGCGCATCTATTTTGCCCTCATTGTCTACCTCGCGGTCATGATTGGTGTCTACTGGTTTAGTGCTAAGCATGCATTACGACTTCAAGTTTTTTCAAAGCAGTCTGCCTTTTAGTTTTAGGGATTAATTTAGTCTTTGTAAGAAAGGCATCAGGGTGATTAGTTTAATAGCTTTATAGCTCCAGTTAGTGGTACTTATGTATTATACACCAATTATACACCAAGTGGCCACAAAACACATTCCGACCCAGCCATACACATCATATCACATAATGTATTTCTGGAACCCCTCTCTTTTTCTCTCTTTCTCTCTTGGTAGTTTCGCGGTATAAATCTATAAAATATATTCGAACCATTTTGGAGTTAACATATAACAAACGGTATATCGGCAACAAAAAATAAATAATTTTCCTCTTTAACACCGGATTACAGCTAAAGTACTAGAGATATTATAGTAATATATAAGAGCTTTTTATAGGATATTTAATAATCTATAGTTTTTAAATTCACGTTTTTTCCGTATCAGCAATAATTGCCGAGATATAAGCAAAAAACTAAAAAGGGTACCTTTTTTCCAAGATGGCGGCGGCGCGAGCGCAACAGCTATCGATGGGGACTTTTAGTATGTTCAACGGAATGTCTTATGAACATGTACACCAAAATTCAAAACTGTAGGGCAATTAATGTATTTTTAGCCTAAAAATGTATCTAATTATATGCTTTTCAGCGTGGGATCCTTAAAGCAACTCCTTGGTTATACTAAAGAAGTTTGTTATAGCAAGATAGATGCAGCTATGGTTCGTTCGTGAAATTCGGTTATTGTTACTCGTGTGGGAACTTTTGAATTTTCCGAAAAAAGAAATATAGCCTATGTATTGCAGCACCTAACCCAAATGTGTGCCAAGTTTTATGCTAATCGATCCAGTGGTTGAAGCGTGATTGGGTAACAAACAACCAAGCATCCAAACTTTCGCATTTATAATATTAATGGAATAGCTGGTAATTAATGAATTTAGCCCGCGGCTCCACCCGCCTTAAATTGGTTATTTGCGTGGGGTTCTTACGTGAACTCCTTAAATTATACTAATGACTTCTTAATTATACTAATTAAATAGTTTGTTTAAGCTTGGTTATAGTTGTTGCCGTGAGAACCTCTGGAAATTCCGTGATAAAAACTATTCTATGTCCGTCCCTGGGACTCAAAATGTCTCCATACCAAATTTCATCTAAATTGGTTCATGTATGACTTATGAAGTAACAAACAGACGGACAGACAAATAAACTTTCGCATTTATATACAATCGCATTTATACATAATATAGAACTTATAACATCACATTTTTTATTTTTACCTTATGAAATATTGTTTATATATTTTCAGATTACCGATCATATGCACTGATATTCTTCTTGCTGGGCATTTCGCTGATAGTTACTGGTATGCTGATGCCACCAAAGAACCGCAAGTGGACCTACTCCCAAGCTGCATCCCTCCGACGTAGCTTCCGCAGAAGTTTCCAGAGACAAGCTGTGCTGCAAAGCAACGCTGACCGAAAACCACCAACGGCTGCTTAGTTCAAATAACATTGACTCTATTAAATTTTTAATTAATTGTTATCATATATACATACATTTTTAAAGAACTTTTGTGGTGTTGTGAAATTAATTTTTATACAAATTAGGTTTTAACAAACACTTTTAATCGTTAAAGTTATTAAATACTATTTTTTGAACTTCGGGTCACAATTTCTTTTAAAAAGAATCCGGCAAGAAACTTGATAGTAAGATAATAATAATATTAATAAACGCACATTTCAACATAGCACGGGATGTAAGATGTAATGCAATAAGGTCTAACAATGTACAGTGGGCATTAAAAAACGCACATTTCAACATAGCACGGGATGTAAGATGTAATGCAATAAGGTCTAACAATGTACAGTGGGCATTAAAAAACGCACATTTCAACATAGCACGGGATGTAAGATGTAATGCAATAAGGTCTAACAATGTACAGTGGGCATTAAAAAACGCACATTTCAACATAGCACGGGATGTAAGATGTAATGCAATAAGGTCTAACAATGTACAGTGGGCATTAAAAAACGCACATTTCAACATAGCACGGGATGTAAGATGTAATGCAATAAGGTCTAACAATGTACAGTGGGCATTAAAAGCATCACGCAGGACTGAAGTGGTCGGTGAATAGAGGCAGTCCCCCACTTTATGATGTGGAATTGAGTCCAGCCTCTGGTTACTTCCTTATGGGAATAAAACCGTGAAGATAATTCAATTCAAATACATTTATTCAATTTAGGCTACAATAATTGAGCACTTATGAATGTCACTACGCCATCGGTTCATAAGTCTTTAGGGCGGGAGACCTTGTACTGAGAAGAACCGGCAAGAAGCTCAGCAAGGGCATTTCTTTTCTCCCTTTCTCTTACAGCGTCCACTTACAATGTTGAAAAATGCCCTCCCTATCATAGAAGGACACTTTCCATTACAAACATGAAATGCACAAGCACAACATAAAAGTATCTAATTATAAAATATAAAAAAAAGACAGTTTATGTACTCATCACTAATAATCAATGTCTTACAGTATTGATAAACAAAACAAAAGTAAGACAAATACAAGGATACAAAGAAGTTTGCAAGATCAGACCAGTCTCCACAGGCGGCACCCGTGGATATATATATATATGTGTATATACATACATACATGCCATGTTGCACCTGTATCATGGCAAGCCGAAACAATTAATTAATTATACAATCAGCCAGCAATGGCGTCTAGGCACAGCAATCGTGTGGTGCGGTGCGAGGCGAGACGGGGAACGAGAATCTCCATACCTACATTATGTCGCGACGCCATGCGACTGTCTCGACGTTATCGAAGGCCATGACTGACTATGAATTAAATTACTGTTGTGGTGACTAGAAGCAACGACGACGTTAGGTATTTATACATAGAAAACAGTCATGTCTAAGTCAGGATTGGGACCCAGGACCTTCGAATTTTATAGTAAACACACCACACCAACAGGTCGAGTTAAGCTAAGTTTTGCATATTTTACAAGCGCATCGCTGAATCAAAAAATGGTTTCCACAAACCCCTGATAATTTAAACGATCGATCCAACGTCACCCTATACTAAGGGGTAAACGAGAAAAAAAAATTCATCCCCACTTTACTTTAGGTAACTTTTCCTAAAAAATTAAATTTTTTTTTAATTTAATTTTACCACGTTGTCGGGCTAATAACTATGAATGCAAATTGTAGCTTTCTAGTATTAATAGCCTTTGAGCTAAGCCGCGGACAGACAGACAGAATGACGAACATGGCGAAACTACAAGGTGTTCTTAAAAAATAAACTGAATTGATTGTAGTCTGTATAAGTAATGCGATATTGGGCAGCCTTTAAATTAGTGTTGTTAGAATATTAAATATATCTGCAGCAATATTGGTAATTATTAATTTATTTTGTGTACGTTGGAGTGAATCCCTACAAGGTTTGAATTCACAAATGGATCCTGTAGGTGGCGATGCAGTCGGTGTATCACTGATCTAAACGGCAGAGAGGATGTTAATGATATTTTTTGTGTACGTTCGAATGGGCCCCTGCACGGTTTGATAACATGATCGGACCCGGTATGTGGCGCTGCAGTCGATAGGTCACTGATCTTCTCCTAAACGGCAAATATTGAATGTACGACAATGATTTCAACACTCGCTGCATTTAATGCAACTCCATTAATACCATACTTCAATCATTGTGAAATTTGTTGCTTAGAAACGACACATTACATAGAACGTAAAAACGCATCGAAAGGGCTATCTTAAAACCAAAAGGATTCAAAGAAAGGCTTCCCGCCAATACTTCCACCATAGAAGATATAGAAGAAAATGAAGAATCAAATTATTTAGATATAAAGGTCATAGTAAACAATGAGATATCCAAAAATAATATATAATCATCTTATCCCAGTTCAGACTACCTCGTTATCAACACATCAAAAAACAAAATATCATGCATCACCAAAAGTAAACATCACTGAAAATTCATTAGATCAGCACAAAAACTTCGCAAAAAAAATATAAACTGTAATACGGCTCAGAAAGAACTTCCACTGCGTAGCCAAATATCATCATTAAAAAAGGATATTTTCAACTATGAAATGAAATTTGAAACTGCGCAGGCTGAATTTCTTCAGCAAAAAAAAATTCTGGAGCTTCAAATTACATACCTGCAAGAATCCTTAGACCATACTATGTATAAATACAAAGAATCACTGCAGAATGTACAGGACTTAACCACTGATATTGACAAGATTATCGAGTTGAGCAACTATAACAGAGACAGATTTGAATCTCTTACCCTTCATGCTCAAAAAAAAAAAATCTCTGGGCATACTCATAGAGCAGCGGTTAACCACGAGGATATAGAGAGCCCACAACAAACAATACTGGCATCTACTACTCACCAACCATCACTAGAGCTGAACTGCGACCAGAACATAAAAATCGACCATAGAAAGCCACCTTCAACTCAAAACAAACTTGATAGACAGGATTCGCACAAATTCATAATATATTCTGACAATATAGGTGTAGGTATTGTACGTAGGTTCATTGGCAGATTCTTAGTGAAGTGAAAAAGATTCTTAGTAGTTTTTCTCAGTGTCTACAAGATACGAATTTGTGGTCGGCTTATCCTGAAAAGTCTGTGATTTAATTTATACATACATTTAAGGCTAACTTTTTGTTACTACTGTTACATTTAAATTATTTTGTTTTTATATGTGTGTTTGTTTATTTTGTATATCTGCGTACGCAAAGTTTACATTTATTATTAAAATATTGTATGACTTTCAAAGAGTGTACTGTTTGTACTTATTTCGAATAAAAATTTTGAATTGAATTGTATGACTTAACTGTAGATTCGTTAGAAGTAATTATGGAATCGCACAGTTTAAAAAATGTTAAATTTAAAATGTCATATTTAATGTGGCGCTGCTTTTCCGGGCAGGACAACGTCTGCCGGGTCCGCTATCCATACTAATGTTATAAATGCAAAAGTAACTCTATCTGTCTGTCTGTCCGTCTGCCGTCTGTCTGTCTGTTACCTCTTTACGCTTAAACCGCTGTACCAATTAAGATAAAAAATTCCATGAAGATAGTTTGAGTCCCGAGAAACAACATTGCTAACTGAAGATGCCATCTTACGCTGTGTTCGAGGGTTTGTGCAAATAGTTGGCTAGCTTTTTGTCCAGCAGACTCATACGAGCCGTAATTGACGGTAGTTGCTTTGATAGCATGGACATTAATGGCAAGGCTCAATGCTGTCTCCTACGGTGTTTCTACTGCATATCAATGACATGTTGGACATCAGCAACATACATTGGTATGCAGATGACTACTGGAAACGCTTATAACACGGGTCGTGCAAACATCCCTCGTTCCGTAGTGGAAAAAAAGCCTGGAGAACTTGTGTCCCAAATCGAAACCACTCTGTCCAAGGTCTCTGACTGGGGACGGAAAAACTAGGTCCGATTCAACCCTTGACAATACAAGTCTGCGCATTTACCGCTTAAAAATATATTCACTGTGGTCCCATTATTCCAAAACACTTCCCTAACCATTTCCAAGAGCATTGGGATACTTGGTGTTGACATTTCCAGCAATTTTGTGAAGCCGGCGTCCAAAAAACTTGGTGAACTCAACAGAGCGAAGCAGTACTTCACGTCGGGGCATAGGTTGCCGTTTTACGAGTCGCAAGTTCAACCCCATATGAAGTACCGTTGCCATCTCTGGGCGGATGCACCCGGATACCCTTACTTGGCCCTTTTGACTCGGTTCAACGGCGGGCTGAGAGACTTGACGACGATCCTGAACTCACTAGCCGTATTGAGCCCTTAAGTTTGAGGAGAGACTTTATCTCCCTGTGTGTGTTCTACCGGTTGTAAAATGGGATGTGTACTTTCTACAATCGCACCGCTCGCCATGGGCAGGAAATTCATTCTTATTCTTTGGAACCAAAATGGTCGCGTACAGTGCGGTTTCAGAGAAATTTCCTCCCACGAACGCTTAGGGTGTGGAATGAGCTTCCTGCCAAGGTTTTTTCTAAGGACTACGGTATGGGGCTCTTCAAGAAAGAAGTTATTAGATTTTTGAAGGGTCCGCAACGCGCGAGTGATGCCCCATTGTTGCAAGCGTCCATAGGATACGATAGCCGCTTACCATGTGGTGGACTGTAAGCTTGTTTGCCACCTTAGTGTATTTAAAAAAGATAGAAGCGAGCGGTGTGATGGTTAAAAGTAGCCGTGTGTGTCATTTCAAACAATCCCATAGAATACAACCCATTTAGAAGCGGGAGCAGAGAACACATACTAGAAGGAAAAGTCACTCCCCACTCCCGTGTCCCCCAAGTTTCTGTAAACATATATAATGTTCAGCCAGATACGGTAACCACGGATTTATTTTATAACTACAGATTTATTTTATCTATAGATGGTGGCCGTATATGAGAACTATAGTTAGCTATTCGGCCACTAAGTCTTTCTAAGAACCGGTATACTAGGCTATAGTTCGGCCACCTCATACATGATCTGTCCGTAGACTGGTCTAGAGGTTACTCAGAAATTAAGGGAGGTATTACTTATAAAAATATTCTTCAAAGCATGCTCATATATAATAGAATATCATAAATCATTCCAACAGACGAGAAATATGTATACCCATGCCAAACAGCTTTCTAGAACTAATCGTCTCTGAGTTAAGCCGCCAACAGACAGACAGACGGACATGGCAAAACTGTAAGGGTTCCTTGTTGACTACGGAACCCTAAAAATGGTGTTAGTGACAGAATCGTATTAGTATTCTTAATTTATTTGAAAATGATGTGGACCATGGTGTGGACTAGGACAGACATTGGTGAGCCGCTGTGGTACACTGGACAGATTGTCCTACGTAGTTTTTGCGTGTTAAGCAACAAAAAACAAACAGATGTAACTTTTAAAAATATTGTTTTGGATTCAACACAAATAACAACAAAACTAGTCGCAAAGACTTTCTTTTACTATTACCTATATACGCTGTAATAGTACTAAAGGTACATGAAATATTAAGGTGATGGCACACCACATACCCAAACACATGACATGACTGTTACAGTCCTGAGCACACCTTTTGACGTGAAAAAAAAAATGTAATAGTTTAAACCTCAATTAAGTGGATTTTCTAATATTATAATAATTTAGCTATTAAAACATTTAGAAAAAACAAAATTCTCATAGACACTCTATTTTTGGGCTTAAATTCAAATTGTTTGGAAACCTAAGAGTGATATTCTCTTGATTCTTATTTCATAAAACATATTTTAATTGCTTGGTCAAGCGATTTTGCTAATTTCATAGTTCTAAATAAATATTTGAATTTTATACCGACAAACAACCGAGAAAATGGAGATTTTCAACGTGCGGTCACGTACTGGCGCCTATCTTACGTGGAACTGTGTCTCTTTGTATTCTTCAATCGTGTAATATGTCTTTGTACACTGTTCGAACGTTTTTGCCAGGGTATGCCATAGCCTTAATTCAATAACATAACATTTTGAAATGCGTATAAAACTTTGTAATAACCGTGCATTGCAAGTTATCTTTTAAAATAATGTATTTGTTTTGTAACCTTTTATGTCTCAATAGGACTGCGCTATTTCAATAAAAGCGAGTTGTGATATTTTTATTTCATTGTAAAGTAGACATGTTCCGATTAAGAATGAAATAAAAATATAAGGCAAATGGCCCTTTTCGCAGATTTGATGACAGGTCATTGCTCTTTTCATAAAATTTTAAATGACTTTTTATCAAATATGTGACTGTATCTTATCGATGATGCGTTGGGTCTTGGCCTTAAGCTCAGGAATCGTGTTTGGTTTTAACTGCATCAATCAAAAACTTTCACAAAACCCCAAAGAAAGAAAAGATACACACATGATCTTGTCAGTTGACATCAGGATTTCGTGAGACGATTCGTAGAAATCGTTGCTGCAATAAAGCGAGTGTTTCATGCGCTGCGCGGCAGAAGGCTCCTTCCTGCTGAAACTAGATGTCTTCTACATTCCTGGTGTCCAGTTGAAGCCGCAAGAACTCCGTTATCATGATCTTACAATTAATGCTGTTCCCAGTCACTGCAATTCCGACCTCATTTTCAAAAACAGAAGGCCCAATCAAGCTACCTGATCGAATTCCGCACCAGACAGTTGCTCGTTGTGGATACTAGTGTTTCTTATTGTTCAGGTGAAAATTTTTTGAGCCCCAAATGCGTCAATTTTGTTTATTCACGAAGGCATTAAGATGGAAATACGCTTACTCGGTTATGATGACTGAAAAATCGGCATTCACATCACTTTACTACATTACCCATTGAACTAATTGCGGGCGACTTGCATGATCATGAGCGTGGTCTGCTGGTTTAAGCATATAAGTAAGCTGAATCTTAAACTGGTAAAGGTTTTTTCAACAACATTAACTGCGTAGTGCTTCGTGAAATTTCAAGTTGTTGAGAATGATACCGAATTATTTTTTGCGGGTTTTCGGCGAGACTGTCGTCGCTAAGGCAAAGATTCCTCGAAGTTTCCGGACGGTCTCAGCGAATTTTTTCACACTCTCGTAATGGGTTTTCACAATGATATGACACAGTACTTCTTTTGCGTGCGCTCTATCTCACTTCTCACTAATATTGTAAATGCGAAAGTTTGGATGGTTGTTATTCCACCACCGACAGGCAAGTGAGTCAAATCACTAAGAGACTTCAATCCTCAATCACCGCCCTAGGCAAATGGTTTCGAAAATGGAGAATCGAAATGAATCCCAGCACCACACCACACCACTTGTATCCGCCCCATACTAGCATACGCTAGTGTCGTCTATGCGTTGCCTAAACGTCTCAACCTCTATAAACTCCAGACCCTGCAAAATCGCTTCCTCAGAGCGGCCTCTAGAGCCCTCCGGTCTCCAGAATGCGGACCTACTCAGAGACTTCAAGCTCCCCACGATTCCCCAATACCTTTAAGTCCTGGCAGTGCTTTTTCAAGCGTACGACCAATCATCCGAACCGTATAATTGTGCTATCCACTAGCTACTACCCTCCCGACCGACCACGACACGGTCGAAAAATTATTATTAGGCGGCCTCGGCACGTACCAACGGCCCCAGATGACGATCTAGCTATCTGAGCGACTAGTATTAACGAACTCCCCTAATATCCCCCCCCCTCCCCTAACACGACGCCGACGTCCCCGGGTTCGTCGCGCGAACGCACGTTACCGCCTTATACACAAGGTATCAAAGAGTGCCGGGGCGCTCACTCGCAACTAGAATCGCGTAACGGGGAACTTCCCTCCTGGCGCTGACTCCCCCGCGGGGAGGATGGGCTGAGACTTCTTTAGAGTCTCGCCCCAAAAGTCCGGTGAAGCAGTAATGACTATATCAGCCAACAGCATAGTTAAATCAGAAAAAAAAAACTTCAGCATCTCGCCCCAAAAATCCGGTGGAGCAGTAATGGCTGCACCAGCTAAATGCATAGTCAGTTCCAAAAAAAAAGTTGTTACTCAATGATGCTTAAACCACTGGACGGATCGGGATGAAACTTGGCACACATATAGTTCAGATCCTGGAATAGAACTATTTTTCATTCCGCAAAATCCAAAACTTCTTGCGGGAATAACTATAACTTTTATTACTCAATGCCGCAACGGAGCAACCGGGTGATCTGAAATTTTGCACAGAGATAGCTTAAGATACGTAGAAGGACTTTTGCAATTCCACTTGAATGAACTATAACTATAAGAAGCTTGCTATAACAAACTTCTTCAGTATAATCAAAGAGTTGGCGTAAGAATCCCACGCCGATAACCGAATTTGGAGCGGGCGGAGTCGCAAGCAAATACTAGTTTTTAATAATCGGAAAAATCATAGGTGGCAGCTAACAAATTTTAGAGTAGCCACTTGTACCAAAAAAATTACACAAAATTTAATTTGCGAATACCTATACAATGAGAAACAAGTTTTAAAGAAAATAAAATAAATAACTCAAAATCCCGTTACTGGGTAAAGGTCTCCCTTGGCCTTGGACGGCCGGACGGAGGGATATAACGAAACTATTTAAGGGTATTCGTCCTTTGGCTACGGAAACCCCTTAAAAGTGATTTGTGTAATGGGTGTTAATCTACTTTTTACCATAATACCTTTCGTAACCAGCAGGGAGTTCATCCTCACATCTTAAGCTTAATGCAAACGCTTTAGTGAACTCCTTGTGAAGTCCTTGTATTCTTTAAGAAGAGAGGATCTTTACAGGCTAACCAACAGACTAATAGACCTATTGGGCTGTAACGAGTGATCACGATAGCGAACTTTATCCTAGAAACTCCACTACCCGACCAAATTAAGAAGGTATTTAGTCCGGTGGGGAAACGCTATTGTTTCTACTCTTGGATATAAGGGCAGTTCTTGCAATCTTCCACAGGCTAAGATGATTGCTTAACATAACAAGTAAGCTTGTTTGCCATCTTAGTCTTAAAAGACTGACATAATGATGAACGGATGGATAATCTCACACAAACTACCTATAATCGTAAAGTTAATTTCACCATCGTAAAAATCGGTACAAACGTTATGTTGAATGAGTCTGTTTTCGCTATCACTATCAGTTCATTTCGAACGTTCGGAATAAATGTACGTGTCTGTGATTATCATTCTATCGATTATTATCAATGTATCGGATCTATCGGATTGTGTCACTGTGAATCGGATCTCCTCAACCCAAGGAATAGTCAGTAGGTACCTTTATAATTGAAACTTTATGCCCGATTGACTTAGTTAATCGAATTAGAATAAGATTTTCAGTAACAACTTTGTTTCTACATTATTTTTTATTTTATTTTTATCTAGAACTGTTAACTGATAAAGATAATGATTTACTAGTTTATTTATTTGTTTTTTAATTTTTTGGGAAAAGATAGGAAGGGTTATTTGTTTTTACAAGGATCAATGAAAAATAATAACATTATGAATTTAATTTAATATAATATTTATCTACTCAATGTCTAAAACATCATCTATTTATAACAAGTATATATGTAAAATAATCATGATTTTTATTCATTGGTTATGTATGTATACGAAAATTGGCTAGAGCCTCTACTACGGACTGTAGTTCATATATTCAGAAAGGTATGAGAACACCGCGATATTTAAGGCCTGATAAGTGATAACCGATGTGTCTCGAGATTGTATATCAATATTCTCGAGTACGTGAAGCATCTCAACTCTTGTATGTAGAATATCTTATCTCTCGAGAACCATGAAACTGCTTATATGAGTATATAAAATTTTTGTGAATCCCATGTATCGATCGAGTACTCAGTGCATCTCGAAATCTTCTATAACATGTTTCGCAATTTTCGTAATGAAAAAAAGAAGAATCAAAGACATTTATGTAGTAATAAAGAACGTCAGAGTAATAACTAAAATAATAAGCTAAGTGCGAGTCGGATATGCGTATTAAGGGTTCCGTACAAGTACCACACAATGATGACCAACCGTGCCTACAGTCAGTTTGCGCTGACTAAATATCTTCATACTTGTTAGAATTACTTCTCAGTCAATATACGCTCCACTGCAGGGGCACAGGCCTCTCAGGCTTAGATCAATAGTCCACCACGCTGGGCTAACGAGGGACGTTAGCGAGCTAGTTACTCGCCTCAAAGTTTAACTACATGAACCATACCTATGCCCCTTTACCAGATAGTTATAAAAAGAATTTTTCCCCACTTTACAAATAATTTTTTTTTGTGCCCTAAATAATATTTTTTTTTTTAATTTTTGATATATTTATTTTTGTAGCAGATATAAATATCGATATGTTTACTAAGTTTTATAACTGCGATCTCGTTTTTGAATTAAAAAAAACCCTGTGCTATTAATCGTAATATTATTAACATTGTAACGTGACAACTTGTGCCTTTCACTTTTTATGTCTGTCTCTCTCGCTCTTAGGCGGGCTAACCATGCCGCGTGCCTCTCACTCGCTCTCATTGTGAGCGCATAACGTGAGCGGAGCGTAACGCAGTTTCTTGAAGTGTCACCCGGCAAACCAATTTATAAGACGTTGTCACGTCAATAACTGACGTACGGACGGACATAGTGAAAATGTAAGATTCGTTATTTTAATAAAAAAATTAGTGTCGGACAACCGTCCGGAATCGTGACAACTTGTGCCTTTCACTTTTTATGTCTGTCTCTCTCGCTCTTAGGCGGGCTAACCATGCCGCGTGCCTCTCACTCGCTCTCATTGTGAGCGCATAACGTGAGCGGAGCGTAACGCAGTTTCTTGAAGTGTCACCCGGCAAACCAATTTATAAGACGTTGTCACGTCAATAATAGAAATTTATTCAAGTAGGTTTCTGAGAACAGTTTTTCTGTGAATCGTCAATACAATCTATTTATTAATGTTAATTTCTGCCAAAAATAGCCAGCAAGAAACTCAACTATTTAATGTAATTATACAATACTTTGTTCATCAACTAACAAATATACAATCTAATTAAACAATAATATAAATCAGTTAGTAAACCTTCTACAATAGTCTATTAGTTAATTAATTATTCGACTACGAAGCCCTAAAAAGTAGGGACTTACTTATGAATTTAACATTTCGGTCGCCTAAAAACGGCCACTTCTAGCAAAATGCCAACTACAACTCACAGATATTATTTAGAAACTATATAAAACCTTCTAAAAATAGCTTATGACTAGCTTTATATTTGCGACATTTGGATTTTAGAAATTCGTTTCCTACGAAGAGAAAATTGAGGATATCTAATGGCGGCGCTAGTTAGCTGCTATATGCGCCTTAAGATAAGGCGCTAAAGCAAGTACTTGCGATCCTACTATTTACATTTTACTTTTTATAAGACACGACTTTTTAGTCTATCTTATCTTATGGCAAACAGAACTGAGGTGGCGAAATACTGTTTCCATGCAAATATTGTAGCTCGACTACGTTTTAAATATTTAACCTGTTCAAACAAATTACGTTCTTTGTTCAAACTGTATCACTACTTAGACACTTCATACAATAATCGCGTTTTTACTACGAAAAATAATGACGTGTGGTACGTGCTCGTGTATGCGTTTCCTATATAAGCGGTAAGGAGGCGTTCATAAATTACGTGAGGTGATTTTGGCGATTTGTCTACCCCCCTCCCCCTTGGTAAGATGTAGTGAGATTAGCCTCGAACCCCCCTCCCCCCTGTACCCTAATCTCACGTGATATTTTTAAATGCGTATCGTTCGTGTAAATACGTTAATCTGAGCTTGTTTGCGTTGTATATATTTAAAAAAAAAATATTTGATACTTTGTGGCGTTAGCATAGCTGAGATAATTGTTATTGTGTAGGATTTGACGATATTTAACACAGTTTTCTCGGAAATCTACACTGTTTTGTGCGAAAAAGAAAATTATGTAAATTTTGGCGAAACACATGCACCCTCTTCCCCACCTAAAATTGGATGAGAGTCTGCTCGACCCCCTCCCCCTTGAACGCCTACGTAATTTATGGACGCCCCCTAACAGGATCGTAATAGAGCTTAGGTGAGGTCGATACTAGAGAGCGGAGGACAGTGGCTATGCTGCAGGAAGTGCTATTTATTACCTATACCCAATACCTACTAAGCCACAACCGTAAATTAAATACGAATATAAACCGCCATTTTGTTTATGAACCGTTTAGCATAATCTAGAACTGCATATTATTATTATTTGTATCATATATATTTATTTAAATTCTTGTTTTTTAGTATTTTACAATCCATATAAAAAATATACCCTAATAAAAAATCTAAAATAAAAACTAGAGTGCCGTCGACAGCGGGGCAGGCCCAGGCTACCGGCGGTGGTCAGGGCTACATACTAAGAAATCTCCAGACAATGCGATTAATAATTATTATTGTACTCTTTATTTATTTTATATTGACGTGACAACGTCTTATAAATTGGTTTGCCGGGTGACACTTCAAGAAACTGCGTTACGCTCCGCTCACGTTATGCGCTCACAATGAGAGCGAGTGAGAGGCACGCGCCCGCCTAAGAGCGAGAGAGACAGACATAAAATCATTGTCACGTAAAACTTTCGCCCGTATACCGACTTTACAGGCAACCAGTTTTTTTTGTGTTAGGTTTTTTACAAAATATAAAAGTAAAATAAAAATACAAAAAAAATACAACATTTAAACACATGATAAAAAACCTAATCTAGAGTAACGCCGGCAGCGGAGCGGGGCCTAAGCTACTAGTGGTTAGGGTGACAGAGAGAGAAACCTCCTGTTTCTCCTGCAGGCAGTGTATCCTTCAGCAAGGTGCTGAGCGGATTCAGCGCCAGGCAGAACCAGAACGACTGTGGTTCACTGCCCCATGCAAGCGCTTAAGAAAGATCTCGAAATTGTATCAACCTTATACAGCTCCAAGATCCTCCCCACCCATGAATTGGGGACCGAATCATAGGCCTTCTTGTATTTAATCCAGGCAGCCGAAAAGGGACCCTTTGTCGCCGGACTCGTTGGAAAATGGTCATGTCTATGAGGAGGAGCTCTTTAGTACCACGGGACCCAACCCAACCCTTCATCCATTTTGAGCGAGGGTTCAAACGTTGTTCGCAACAATCTGCGTGTTAATTTTTACCTCTCAAAATGGATGTGAGGAGCTTGTACATCGTAGGCAAGCACATGATAGGTCTATAGTTCTTTGTTTCCATGGTATTACCGGACTTGAAGAGCAGTTGTTAGGAAAGATGGAAGAGAACCAAGCTCGAGGGCTTACTGGAACTGCGTTGCCAAACGCTCGTGTGAGCATCGAAACCACTTCAGCCATAAATTGTGCAATCCATCCGGCCCAGGACTTTTCTAGTTCGGAGCCGTACGGATGGCACAGCTTACATCATCGAGGCTGATTGTGACAGCCCCCATGGGTTCCATGAACTCACACTTACGGTCCACAACACCCATCCACTCATGCTCGGTTTGTTCGACAGGCACTGACCAGATACTACGCCAGAAATTAATCATAGCATTAGCATCCGGCTGCTGCCCTTGGGACACACAAAGGTTAGCCCCCTTTCACTTTCGTTATACCTTCCTTTGATCGCTCTGGGAAAGGCGACCCTGTTGGTATCGATCCATACGCACTCTGTAGCGGCGAATACGGCCTGCCCATGCATAGATTTTTTGCTTCAGAAAGTCAAGGCACTCCGTGACACAGGCCATATAGTCGTAGGGTCTGACACCAGTCCCCACGAAGGCCTGGTTTACGAAGCGCATAACTCAATCTTATTATTATTACTGATATATACACATTTGGAATCATTAAACAATATTTTAAGAGGGATTTGTTTCAGTAGCTAAGATAAGAGAATATTATAATATAGATACTTTTATTAATCTATACTAGGTATTGTCTATTATAAAGATGTAAAGTCTGTTTATTTGTATGTAGGAATAATCTCTGCAACAACTGAACCGATGTCCCTAAGTAGGGTTGCCAGGCGTCCGGATAAAGCCGGACACAGTCAGGCTTTTTAGTTGCGTGTCCCGCCAAATTAGACGGTGTCCGGCCTGTCAGACTTTTGTTAAGATTTTTTTTTTCTTTTTTTATGATAAACAATAAAAAAAACGTGTTTAACTTAAAAAAGAAAATTTTCGTGTTACACTAAGACTAAAAAATTAAGGATGTCCGGCCTTTTTACCTAAATGACCGGCTAAAATGACTGGTATGTCCGGCTTTTCAGTTTTAAGACCTGGCAACCCTATCCATCAGTAACATAACATATATTATATTAGGTCCTTACATATGAAATTAATGTGTTGTATGGAAAAAGCAAAACTATTTTTTTTTTACTTTTTTTTATTTTATCAATAAAAGTCTTTGCACTTTTGCCATGTTATAGGGAGTTCATTGATTCCTTTGCTGAACAAATTGCAAGAGCGAGAATCAACAAAATCTTTGAAGGTGTTTTGGACTGCCTCATCTGAATTGAATTTTTTTCCAACTAAGAAATTTGTTGGAGCAAGGTCCGGAGAGTATGGTGGGTGACGGAGACATTCTAATCCTAGCTCCTCTAGTTTCGCCACCATCTGTTGTGCAGTGTGTGGTCTAGCATTGTCCTGAAGCAGCAGTGGGCTAGAGTGGTTGACCAATCTCGGCTGTTTAACGGCTAGCTTTTCCATCATGGTTTCCAATTGTCGGCAATACAGATCTGCCGCAATCGTCTGACCAGATTTTAGGAAGCTATAGTGGATGACACCAACGCTGGTCCACCAGACACTAACCAGTACCTTTTTTGCGTCAACTTTCGCTTGGGGCAAGATTAAGCCGGTTCTCCTGGATTTAACCACTGCGGTGAGCGTTTCCGATTATCGTATAGGATCCATTTTTCATCACAAGTAATGATACGATTCAAAATCCCCTCGTTATTGTGACAGTTGAGGTACGTGACGCAGCAGTCAAGGGGTGTTTGTTGGTTTGCTTCACTTAGTTCATGCGGTACCCATTTTTCATGCTTTTTGCTTTTCACTTTTGTTTCAAATGATTGAAAATGGTTTTAACACTCACACCGAAGCCTTCAGCTTACTCTGACGTGGTTTGAGATGGATCCGATTTCGCGATCACTATCAATTCCTCATTGACAACTAGGGTTTCCGGCCGTCCACGAGGTTTGTTCTGGAGGTCAAAATTTCCAGAACGAAAGCGTTGAAACCGAAAACGTACTGTATTTTATTTTACAGTGGCTTCTCCGTACACATCCATAAATTCTCGATCTGTTTCTGCAGCGCTGGTGTCACGATGGCGGATAATGTCCCGTTCGCAAAACGTCCCTTCACCGTTTTGCAAAAAGTCCCGTCCGCAAAATGTCCCTCGCACAAAAAGCCCCTTTCGCAAAAAGTCACAATGTCAACCGATTAAAAAAAACCAATATCTGTTTGTTAGTTTAGTTTGGTGCAAAACAATAATTAAGTTTTAAAATAAATCGACTCTAATAAACGGGTTTTTGCCACAATATCTATTTGACCCTTATAAACGGTTTTTTCCGTTCGTCCAATTATTATGTCCAACTGGTTGTACGAACAAGGTTTTTTCCCGTGGACTAATTAAATAGTTGAACATTAAAAATCCAAAATTTACTTGGCCCTTCGTAAACCTGCATAATATTAAAGCTATTTCACCGACTTAAAAAAAAGGAGTAAAACAACCTTGAATCGGATAAACGCAATGAAGATTTTATACTGAACTAAACATTATTCCTTTTTAACCGTCTTTTAAATGGAAGGATGTTTTTGTAGTTAAAAAACGTCAAGTGTAAGTCCGATTTGCGCACTAAAGGTTTAATACGGAATATAAATACTAAAGCCAAGTTCAATTGCAGACAGGGTTTGCACTCAAAATCTTACAGCTTTATTCCAGTTGATAGCTTTAAAATAGCTACCTATATCTATAAAACTAATGAGTAAATCAGTAGTTTCTTAATAACATAAGTGATAGAATCAGTAGTTTCTTAATAAAATGAAGATCTTCATTTCGGATGACAGCTGTCAAACTATAAAGGGCAATATCTCCGTGACTATTGATTGTAGACTAATAGTTTCTCTACAGAACTGTTAGATCTCATCAAGGTCTTCATTTTGGATGACAGCTGTCTTCAGTCTAACATCTTTAGTGTTAACCGTATTAAGGTAAAAGTACTTAAAAACCCTTGTAATTATTTCGCCTCTAAATAATTTCTTGGCTGCTTTCTTATATTTTTTGCTGAAAAATATTGTCAGTGTAGCGGATCATGTCGTACCGCTACAAGCAAGGCTGACGTCACGCGTCCTACATAGCGCTAATCGAAGTTTCTTCTTCAGTTCAACATTTATATAAATCGAATATTAAGTTATGTAGTCACTTTAAGAAAAAATAAGTAAATGAAAATAAAACAAATATTTAAGGGGGGCTCCCATAGAACAAACGTGATTTTTTTGCCGTTTTTATAGATAATGGTACGGAACCCTTCGTGCGCGAGTCCGACTCGCACTTGGCCGATTTTTTAATTTAACGATCAGAACGTTTTGTTTTCTGAATTTTTGAACAAGCCAAAATAAACCAGGTCGTTTTGATACCTTTTTATTAAGTGTTTCAGCCTTCTACCGGGTTTATGGTTCTATGTGTTTGGTTGTAACAGCTCAAAATTGACGTAAAAAATCTAGGGAACCATTGTTTAAAAAAATAATTTGAAATTTTGTAATTTTTTGCGTATTTAAAATATTTTGCGAGATAAATGACCATTCTCCCGCCATGTATACCGCTAGGACTAGAGGAAGAGCTGCACACCACCTTGTAATCTTTCTACCTGCTCGCGTGATAGTGATATTTCAGGAGTTTGATTTTTTAAAAAAGTATCAACCCGTATAAAGTTAAGAAAGTCGGAGACAGCTGATAGGAGAAAACCTATTAAAGCTACACAATGTGCAACACATGTGTAGAA
The DNA here is from genome assembly GCA_946406115.1 of Apoda limacodes. Lineage (NCBI taxonomy): Eukaryota > Metazoa > Arthropoda > Insecta > Lepidoptera > Limacodidae > Apoda > Apoda limacodes. The sequence continues at coordinate 16,390,536 of OX291560.1, forward strand.
TGCGACATTTTGAGAATGGGAATTTTGAATAGTGTCGGCAACGCACGAGTGATGCCCCAGGTGTTGCAAGCGTCCATAGGCTGCGGTGGGTGATCGCTTACCAACAGTACAACTGCTAGCTTGTTTGCCACCTTGGACATTTTGAGAAAGGGACGTTTTGATAAAGGGACAGTTCGAGAAAGGGGTGTTTTGAGAAAGGGACATTTTTTCCGAAGGGACGTTTTACGAACGGGACATAATACGCCTAAATGTTAATTATTACATTTGAAACACAAATAGCCAAGCTAAAATTATAAATTTATATATATATATATAAATTTGAATTTGAAATTCTTAACCAAACTCCGGCTTTTTGAGATCAAAGTGGCCAGTTCTATAAAACATCACCTAATATATTTTTCCCTTGCAGCCTAGTTGGTAGTGTGGCCAGCTGCTGTGCAGAGGGTATGAGTTTGATTCCCGCACTGGACAAACATTTGTGTTTGTCTTGAGACTGTGTGTACTTATGTATAATATGTATGTATTTACAAAAAAAAAGTAATACATAAATATATGTATTTGTATCCATTGTTTGGTATTCATAACACAAACACATTAAGAGAGGTAGGGCACTGCAAGTACTCGCTCGAATAAGCTGTCCGAACAAATAAAGCGGGGCATAGCGAGTACTTTCTCGAATGAGCGGCCCGAACTGGGTAAGTACCTCCACCTTACAGAAAACCGCGGCCACAATAACACTAACATTGAGTAGTGTTGTGTTCCTGGCGGTGAGTAAGGTTGCCAGAGCTCTTTGAGGATTCGCTGCGCGGACAGCGGAGGACCGGCGGTGCTTGTTGCTGTCATTGCTCGACGGAGACGCGGCGTGCTGGTACGGCGGTCAGGGAGACCTAATAAAAGTCTCTGAAGTAGTAGTCGTGCCGGAGAAGGAGACCGGAGTGGACCCGGCTACTACAACAGAGGGGGATCAGGGGCCCTTCCGCTCGCCGTGTCAGCAACCGTATTATCTGTGCCGGCCTTTGGCAATTCTAGTACCGCACCTTTTACTGCTAGTCTCTCTAGTACTGTAGTGAATCCTTATCTCCATATGTAAGTCTAAGTAACTTTCTTAAAAAAAATGCTACAAAATAAAGTAAAGAGTTTTTTCAGCGGCCGCTCCTTCCACATTTAATGTGGACTTTTGCAACATAAGGGGTATTCACGCAAATATTAACGCAGTCCACCACCATCTCGAGACTGCGCAGACGACCATTCTTTTTCTAACGGAGACGCGGATATCCTGTCCGGCCGACACATAATACCTCCATTATCCCGACTCACAATTTTTTGAGTCGTGCCGCATGTATGTTCGTCCGGGAGGATATCTGCTGTCGCTGCCTTCATAGCCTTGAAGACAGGGACCTGTCGATATTGTGGTTGCGCGTAGATTACGGCGGCCACACTCGTATCTATGTGTGCCTATACAGGTCTCATCTTATAATAAGTCCAAACAATTAGGTGTACTCAACAGAGCAAGGCAGTGCTTCACGTCGGGGCAGCGGTTGCTGCCATCTGTGGGGGTTGCACCCGGATACCAGCTTGGAACTTTTGACTCGGTTTAACGACGGGCTGTGAGAATTGTCGACGATCCCAAACTCACGTGCCGAACCCTTAAGTCTGAGGAGAGACTTTGCCTCCCTGTGTGCGTTCTACCGCTTGTACAATGGGATGTGTTCTGAGGAATTGTTCGAAATGATGCCCACGGCTACTTTCTACCATCGCACCTCTCGCCATCGGCAGGGAATTCATTCTCACACTTTAGAACCGAAATGGCGGTTTCAGAGAAACTTCCTCCCGCGAACGCTTGGGCTGTGGAATGAGCTCCCTGCCAAGGTTTTCTGCAAGGACTACAGTATGGAGTTCTTCAAGAAAGAAGTTATTAGATTTCTGAAGGGTCGGCAACGCGCAAGTGATACCCCTGGTGTTGCAAGCGTCCATAGGCTACGGTGACCGCTTACCATCAGGCGGACCGTAAGCTTTTTTGCCACCTTACATGCAACGACGCTGTGCATACCCAATGTGTATAGCTGTTTATAACGCTCTCCCAAAGGAAATTAAATCATTAACATCATTAAATAAATTCAAAGGAAAATTGAGCAACTGGTTAAAAACTCAAAATTTTTATTCAGTATTCTATTTCCTCAATCTATAAGTCGATACATAATTCTTAATATATCATAATAATTGTATTTAATTAAGTTGAATGGCAATATATTTTCTGTTTTAATTATTGTAATGAAGTATTGAACTATTTATTTGTCTAATTTATCTAATTATTGTAAATATTTGCATGCTATTGTATGACTGAATGTGGTAGGTACCTATTTTGTAATGAATACCAATGTATACTCCATTCAAAGCAAATAAATTTCTGATTCTGATTCTTAAGCAATGAAGTGACCTGCGGCCTGTTGCAAATTACTCTCTTCGCAAATCTCACTCTTCAATCAATTTTCTGTTCCAATAATTTTTTGAATACTAAAATAATAAGAGAAAGTAGCCAAATCTTCACTTTGCACTTTGCGTATTATGAAGAATGAAGAGTGCAGATTTGCAGAGTTGCATCGTGGCAAAACCCCCTCTTTTTTAGCACATGGCTAGATGGAGGAACCAAAAAGGTTATAGAATAGATTACCTACCCACCTACCAATTTTTATACCAATCGAGTATTCGAAAAAATATATTTCTAATATATATAATCACACTAAAAAACATTACTTTTTCCCTTAATTAATTAATTATATATGCTTAAGTATCTGCTCACAAAAGTAATTTTAAAATCAGCATAACACAAGTAATAAGTAAAGTGTGAATTCGTTAAAGAATTATGATGTAGGTATAAATAATTACTTAGTTATGCATAATTTGACTTATATAAGTAATATAAAACCATATAATATTTTGATATACCTATTTCACCTGGAAGAACGTCATCAGTCAAATATATGAACAAATAGTAGTGGCAGGTGTTGTCAAATAGTGTTCTGACACTAACTGTCACTAGCAGAACTTATAAACCTAAAAAAAATGTATTCATTTTTAGTTTATGATGTATGTTTACACACACCCTTGTGTGTACTTATGTGTATGTGCCCTTTTTTCAATCAGATAGGTACATTTCCCTTTATTAATATTTTGAACCTAGTTCACTTACAAAATAAGATAACTAAGAACAAGTGACAAATATAAATAAACTTACAAATAAAAATAAAAAAAATACTAGTGCAGCACTCTCTGGTGGCCTAAAATCGTAATACATAACAGATAATCTGTACTGAGATAATTTGTAATACAATAAACCGCTTTAGAATTGGTCCTCTTTAATAAGAAACACACCTACTGTGGCCCCCTTTAGTCCGTCAATCTTGAATAGAATCTTCTTTGAGGTGATACCTACCTAGAATGCAACCGTCTCTATTCGTTCCGTCGCGTCGTCGTGGGTAAGAATAGGGTGAACATAAGAAAAATTACATGCCCTAGTACTCGTTGGACTACCCCAGTGGACTTGGAAATATAGCCATTCTCATCGTGTCTTGCTTTGAGGGCACGGATAACCCAGTTATTAGAGATGCGGGCCGCTTGAGCGCTGACAGAATTTCGTCTTTAAACCTTTGTGACTAAAATTGTAACATTTTCTAAGGTTTTAGCCGATTTCTTTGGGTTCAAGTATCAAACTATAGGCCAATTGACACTTTGGATAGAAATATCTGGTTCTCAGTTTAAAAAATTTGGTTAGAGTTGGATAGCGATTTTTATAAATTTATAATTTAGAAATAATTTTCGGTGCAAAAACATTCTAACGCAGCAAAGCCTAGAGGCTACTGAAGCCGGTTCTTAGTAATGTTGGTGGAAGGGGGCCAAGTGACTAAATCCTGGTTTTGCTGGGATTGGTTGAGCGGTTCGTAAGATACTGGTCTGTCGAAAATAGTACATTTAACATTATGATCGATTTTCCTGAAACGCCTATTGATTCCATGTCAAAAAAGCATAAGTGGGTTCAATAGACTTACAGCTTGTATTAGAGAACGTAAAACATTAATAATAAGATAAGGTACTTTTCGTTCCTCCTTACTTATTGGGGTTCGGCCTACCCCCACCGAAGACTTCACACTGAGTCTTTTTTTGACGAATGCAGGTTTCCTTACGATGATTTCCTTCACCGAAAATCCAGTGGTTTGAATAATAAATGTACTTGAGAAATTAAAAAACTTTGGACTCATTGATACAAGTTCGAACCTCCGCCACTGAGGACACAAGGTGAAATCTTAACCCCTAGGCCACCAACGACCGTCAAGTACCAATTTAAAGTTCCTAAATATTTTCAGGTAAAACAAGAATCGCGCTGGATCCCCTCGAAATCACTTGTGGACTGAACGATATACTCACAATTTCAGCACCAATAGTCAACGACGAAGAAAAACACTATTACCTAACAAATCCTAAAGGAGAAACCACCAAACTATCATTAAAATACAACAATTTATTAAAAAAAGGAAATAAAGTTGAAAAATATGACAACAGTCTAAAAATAAAGTATATAATACAACGAAATGAATCATTTATAGGTCTAGAAAAGCCATTTAATGTATTTAATGTAAACCGTGGAATTATTCTTTCGTCAGCGAAACGTAACCTGATTAGTGATAATGAAAATGATATGAATGATAACAACTTCATGATAGGACCCCTCAGTGAGGATAATTACGGGAACTGGGTGTTGAGCTTGTATGTGAAGGATGTTGACAACGAATGGATAGAAATGTTTCAAGTAATTACCGTTAATATTGAAGGTAAGAAAATTTTGAAAATACACAGCCAGGCATGCATCAGATTTTCCTATTAGTATTTTGAATTTGAAAGCCCCGTTGTTGAATTTTTTTGATTACTATTTACTAAGTCCCAGTTTCAATTCATGAGCTAGATTTGGTTATGGTTGTGGTGTGGTGGGGTGGGGTGGTTGGTTATGAAAAAACATCATTATTAGTAAAGTTTGCGCAAGAATTATCTTCTTGTAAGTACTACTCTTAATTTTGAGCCTCCGTTGATAGCAGACAGATACCAAGTATGACAACTGCTAAAGGATGACAGTCAGCCCATTTGTGCCCCCCCAACTATGCCATCCTGTCTTGATTTATAAGGTAGCTTAGTGAACATAACAGATCTAACATACACTGGCCTGTCCTATGACATATTATACTTTAGAAGACAAAGAATGATTTTACAAATTTAATAAACTATTTTTTTTTATATACCACTAAGGTGGCAAACAAGCACACGGTCCGCGTGATGGTAAGCGGTCAACGTGGCCTATGGACGCTTGTAACACCAGGGGTCTCACTCGCGCGTTGCCGACCCTTCAAAAATCCAATAACTTCCTTCTTGAAGAACCCGATACTGTGTAGTCCTTAGAAAAAACCTTGGCAGGGAGCTTATTTCCAGCTCAAGGAGGAAGTTTCTCTGAAACCGCACTGTACGCAACCATTTCAGTTCTGAAGTGTGAGAACTTCCGATGGCGAGCGGTGCGATGGTAGGTAGGAGGATTTGATGAGGTGCATAATATTGAATGCAACTCTGCTGGAGCTGCTATAGGAGTCTATCTCACAAAGGAGTTGAAAAACAAGTAACTTTTCAAATAGGTTCTATTGTAGGTATATGTATTCTGACTAGCTTTACGATAAACTGGACAACTTTTTAGTCAGCAGGTACTATAAATGGTAAATAGTATGATTAGTTCAAGTCAATATTCTTACATGTCGTTTTATTTAAAGCTGTGAGTCATAGAGACAACACCTACAACTACCTACGTCTGTGGGCTCATTGTGGGTTAATGTAATTTTATGTATTATCTGCATAACCTCACGGTTTTTGTCCTGTGAAGCGAGTAACCAGTGGTTAGATACACACCTACATCGGGTAGGGGAAAACTTATATTCATCAACAAAGTGATAAACCCATGACCACTACACTGTTTCTGATACACGACACGAGCCCAACTGTTTTATGTAGTTGAATATGAGTTCAAAATTATGCTCACGGCTACGTTCTCCTTGAATCGCTCGCCATTAGCAGCAAATTCAACCCAAAAGCTTACAACTATAGAATATTAATGGGCACGTGCTGTGAGGTTTTAGATGTGCTACCTCTAGCCAACGCTTGGTTTGTGTAATGAGCGTACTGCTGAGACTTTTCTCTGGAGACTACAAAACGGGGTTTTTCAAGAAGGTTGTAATTGGAAGATATTTAAAGGGCCGGCAATACAAAAACGTGCAAATGCCCCTGGTTTTGCAAGCGACTATAGGTTTCGATGCCCTCTTAGCAACAAGCAGCTCGTTTGCCACCTCGGTGGTCACATTAAGTCGGTTCTATAGTTAATCCTTAATTTGCAGACCTTGTACCAATGAATGTTCGCAGTCTTCACCTACATGTGGGAGATACGTTTAACCTTAGTTTCGCCTATCCAATAAAGTATCTCGAAAGTTGCGAGCTGATAGCGCCAAGTACAACATTCGATAGACACTACGAAAGAGATATTCGACGGAAGGACATGACAAATTGTGAGTTCATCATAAAGAATGTGACGCAAGAAGACGAGGGTTTTTGGAGAATAGTCGGAGTGGGTAAAATCGTCTACAAAGCAATCTCATATTTAAAAGTACAAAAAGAAAATAAAAGATTGTGACCATTTTTGGTTTTTTTTGTCCTTATTTTATGGAGGTTGCCAGCTTGACGTTCAAATGATAGGTAGTGTTTTGCGTGGCCGAACTAAACATGGGCTGCTATTTCCGCCAAATGATACAAACATAACTCATATAAACAAACCAGGGCAACTCACATTTCTGTAGAACTGTTAAAAAAGTTATGGCAGTATTTTTGATAAAACTACGGCAACCCATTCCCTATAAATTAATTGGTGTTCAGTTTGAACTTTTTTTTTAATTTGAGAACATAGAGTACGCAATCGTGATGCATGCATGAGCCATGTCTGCCATGTTTTCGCGGGAATGCCATACCAAGCGAAGTATCTCACTGTACCATTGTATTTTGCTTGTTGGACATGACCTATAAACTGGAAATAAAAGTTGGTAAGTAGGTCCCTATAGGACGAGGTTTCCGTAATTCATCCTTAATCCGGTCAAGGTCAAGGTAAGAATTAGTAAGAGACGAAAAAAGTTAGACGATGGGTCGGAGTAACACCGAGAAGCACCTACTAAATTTAAAGCTAATTTTTTTAGTAATTCCGATATTTCGACTCAATAGGAAGCAACAAATAATTAGTCAAAATTGGCTAAAAAAAAAAACCACCTGCTTCAAAAAGATGCACTAAAAGGGTAAAAATAATGCCTAATTTCCAAAAATCTGATTTTAATTACAGTTTGAAGTTAGTGTCATGAAAGTGAAGTGTGTTATAATATATATATGTGTTTATTTTTTTGCTAAAATTTTTTATTTCTACTTTTGAGCAACGAATTGCTTTTTTTCTCGTAGACTAAAAACATCTGTATTCGTAACAAACTTTTATACAATCATTAACATAAAAGACGTTTCACCAGTTCCAAACACCAATTATTTTTTTGACCAACAATATAAGTTTTAAATTCACTTCATTAATATGGAACCACTTCGGAAGTCTACCCTTTTAAATAAAAAAATAATTTTGAAAATCCGTCTATATATGACGGAGTTGTGCCCGAACATACATAAAAAATATACACATCCGAATTAAGAATCTCCTCTTTTTTTGAAGTTGGTTGCATTAATTTACCCAATTTTTACCCTTACAGTAAAAAAAACTTTTCCGGTAAGGTGTCTGTCGCTAGTGTCGCGTAGGGTTTGCTATAGGTAAGGTACAGCAATTTGATATGGCGACTGTAGTTTTAATTTTTGATCACCAGGTCAGAACAGTTTGCTGCACTATAGGTGATAAGATTCATATTAAGTATAGTTTTTTTGTCAAATGAATGAGGGCACTTATAAAATCATATGATAGGGTAAATTATAAATAGTAGGTAATTAAGGAGTCAATCACCTGGTGTGTTTGTTACACTTCAAATCAGTAATTAAATATCAATCAACTGATATATAGGTCAATAACTAGGTATACAATATTAGTATATAAGTTTTTATCGTTGCGACCTTTGGGAACTGAGGCATGTATAAATGTCCGCTAGCTGATGCGTTGGTAAATTCACGTCATATTCTGATTCTAAGTTATGACTGATTATACAAATATTTAAAATTCTTTAATAACTCTACTTTACTGTCTAGAACTCTCATTTGACAATGTTCCGTTCCGTTCTAAGCCCGCGGATTATACATGTAAAGAGATTATACAGGTACTTTCTAGTGAATGTTCTCATTTTATTTTAAAAACATTCAAAAGGTGTAGGTACGCTTGTTTTGTGGAGCTTACGGCAACCAGATCGAGCCACAGCGCTAAGTGAAAAAATACAAGTGTAGTAGTACTAAGATACCAAGAGAAGAACACACTTGCATCATAACCCTTAGTCTTAGTCGTACACTCTTCTGAGACTTCTTCTTGGCCTTCATTTCAGCTTGCAAATTTATTTCAGTCATATTTAGATATCCTATCTAAACAAAGTTTTTTTGACTTTCAAATGTAAAACACGCCATTCTTAATTTTTAGACCAATTTGGTTTGGTAAATAAATTTCGCCAAATCATATTTTTAGACATTACACACAGCGCCATCTAATACCACACTAAGCAAAGCTTGTACTATGGATGGACAATGGATACAAATACATATTACTATTTGTTATACCTATATTTTTGTAAATACAAACATAATACAAAGAAATCACCCAGACTCAAGACAAACACAAATGTTCATCACATAAATGTTTGTACTGTGCGGGAATCAAACCCACACTCCTTCAAAAAACATTGCGACGAAACCTGCGTACGTTTCTAAACACGTATGTAAAGTCAACAATCCGGACTGGGTCCGCATGATGGACTGTGGCCCAAGTCACTCTCAGCCAATTTGAGGGTAGAGCTCCGCAAAAAGAATTTGTATTTTTAATATTACTGAGAATATTCGTTATGTCTATTATGTAAATCCTCACATATTATCGGTTAAAAACTTGGTTGGAGAAGTAGGGTGGTTCTATTTTTATTAACCTACATAACAAAGCTCCGGCTTTAGGAACAAAAGATTTTATATTACTTATTACGCTTTATGCATTACAGAAATAAAATTCAGTTGAAATACTACAAGTACAATTAAAAGTGTTAAGTTTTTTAAATTATTTAATAAATATCAATCAATCAGAAACCATACTTAACCATATAATTAACCGAAAATACGAGGGAATTCACATAATAGACATGAAGATTATTCTCAGTAATATTGAAATTCAATATTTATAAGGGTTGCTTTTAAAATTAATAAATAAACAAATACCCATTTCTTTTTTTGTGTTTTAGTTTACAATGAATGCCTAACAAAAGGTACTCATTAACTGAGTAACTCGATACTTTAGCTTCGATTCCGATACTACTTTCGATACTTTTGTTACGAATACTACTTTTGTATACAGAATCGATGCTTTTGTTTCGATACCATATCTCTAGGTAACATAGAGCAACCCCGCCCCCATAGAATACCATTTTGCTTTATGGTATGTAAAGATACGCCGGTGGCCCAATAGTAGGTACCTATCTTTTTCTCCCTTTTATTTTTTACAATCGAGCGCTCAAGTCCTCAAGATCAAGATTTACAAAACACAACAAATTCGTATAGAGTAAATTTATTAAATAATATAACATTAGTTCTAATCGCTGCCACTACCGCTGTGGCTGCCGGCGTCGCTGTGCTGTGGCGTGCCTCCACCCTCCGCTTCTCCCCCTTCCTCGCTTTCCTCGTCGTCAGAGTCTTTAAGGGCTTTCGCTCGGTCCAGGCGACGAGCACGCCTGGTCTCCATGTCCGATCCTTCTGATTCTGACGAGTATATTGCTGCTCCGGCTGATGCTGAAGAAACGAATTAATTTTAAAATGAATTGAGCAATCACAGTCTAAACATTCGTAAAGACACTCATCGCCTTTGATAAATCCGACAACGTCGAGACAGTCATGGCGCTGCATTTAAATGTATGAATACATAGCACCTGACTAACCATTTGTGAGGACCTTACCTCGTGACTGTTCTATCTAGACGAATTTGATAGGCGACTCAATAAATGATGAGATAATATGATAATTCTTGTAGACTTCACACAGCGCCATCTGTACCTAAACTACGCAAAAATACTGAAAATTTTCCAGAGGAATAACTAGAAATGACGAACACAGCCAGATCTACAGCTATAGCTTGGTATAGTAAACTTAATACAATCAAGCAATTGTAATCTCACGCCGACAACCGAATTTAGCGCGGATGGAGCCGTGGGCAAAAGCTAGTAATAATATTTTTTTCTGGACATTTCAGACAGCGCCATCTGGTCGCATGCAATGCAAAGCTTGCACTATACTATGAGTACCAGAAAACTGACACACTATTTAAACTTTTTAGGTTTTCGGTGCCAAAAATCAAAAACGGAACCCTTATAGTTTCGTCATGACCATGTGTTCGTATGTCACAGCCTTATTATTCAGCCATCTTTTAACCGATTCTGATGTCCTTTACCATAAAGGTGTCTTACATGCACCATAAAGTTTTTTAAGAAACTGAGAAAAAAAAATTGTTCCATACCTGCCGTACACTCATATTTTTGCAAACCCGTTACGCGGTTGCGGTTGCGAGTGAGTTGGGGCGAGAAGCGCCCCGGCACTCTTTGATACCTCGTTTATTTGGTGAGCGTGCGGGCTGCTATGGGAGGTGGACGAGACTAGTCTCAGGGGCTGTTAGTACGTGCCGAGGCCGCATAAGAATGGTTTTTCGACCAAGCTGTGGTCGGTCGCGGGGGTGATAATTTGTGAATTACACAATTAATCGGTTCGGGTGATTGAGCGTACGCTCGAAAAAGCGGACTGCCATGTCTTTGAAGTATTGGCGAATCGTGGGGAGCCCGACGCATTCCAGACGAACCAGGGGGCTCCGGAGGCCGCTCTGAGGAAGCGGTTTTAGAGAGTGTGGTGTCTATGGAGGTTGCATTTAGACAACGCATAGACGACACTAGCGTACGCTAGTATGGGGCGGATGCAAGTGGTGTAAAGAGTCAGCTTATTTCTAAGTGACATCTTACTGGATTTGCCTATCATGGGATATAGACGACAGAGGACAAGTCGGGCGAATTCACATGACACCTGCCCGTGTTCAGTCTATTCAATGTAGGGTGCGCAAAAAAATGGTCAGAGTAACTAAAAAGGGGTGCAAGGGAAAACAACCGGACTTAGAATATTTTAAGGTTTTTTCCTTTGTTTTGGTTACGGTTAGGGTGTACGAATGGGGTGCTGAAAAATATTTTATTTTTTTTAAATTTTGTACGAAAAATTGTGGTGTCCCCTTAACCATTTATTTTAATGATGGGCATCGATAGAGTACATCGTCGGCAGCAACGTTTGTAGGGGGATTGTCTAGGGGAGTTCATAACTTTTTTTAAAAGGGGTGTGCCCTATGACGCACCATTTTTTGACGATTATCAATAAAACATATTGCCATACAAACCACCATTTTCTCCTGGTAAAAAAAATGGTCCGTCATAGGGCACACCCCTTTTAAAAAAAGTAATGAACTCCCCTAGGGGTCTGATTCTGATTTTTACGGCCAAGAAAGTATCTTACATTCTTCTCTGTGACAAAATTCAGCACAATTGGTTGCTCGAACAGTACCAACAGATTTTCATAAATATATTAGTTAATATTTTATTTTATGCAATTGAGCCGTACCTTTCTGTCCCTGTTTGTATTTATTCTTGATGGCGGCAAGCGACACGGCGCCGTCGTCGTCCGAGTCGTCGTGTCGCGCCGCGCCCGTACTGCCGCGCGTCCCGCTCCCCCCCGCGCGACGCTTCGGACGCGTAGACGCGCGCGACCGCATCGCTGCACGAAGTTCCATCTCTTCTTTCTGTTCACATGTAATGCCACTTAGTATTATATAAAAACCCACATAACTCTTGCAATCAAAGTAGGGCTCGACGCTAACTTCATGACAAATATGTGATGTTTAATTTAACGGCATTGCTTTGGTATTTGTTATTTCGCACTGCTTGTTGGACGAGCGAGCGAGTTTTTAGAGTAGAAAGGGAAGGGAGCTAATCTACGTTTGAATGTACATATTTTACTCTCATGTATGTTTGTTCGACAATTACTTAAATATCGTTGATCCAAGTTTATGTTTTATATTTATAAATTTTGTGAGCGAGGAGGTTAGATCAATACATTTTTTAAGTTTGAGCACGAGCAGAATCGCTTAAGGGGTACCGAGATATGGGGTACTAAGAGGAGGTCGAAAATCTTATGTTAATTTGCACATTACAAAACAAGTAATAAAGAAGAGTAGCTCAAAAATGGACCGACAATTTGGATTATATTGAGTACAAAACTGTGAGTTGAGGAAATTATTGAAGAAAACATGTTCTGCCACAGCCTGAACAATCTTTTATTCAGAGGGCCATCGAGGTCGTCTAGACAGGGCAATAAGGGCAGGGTAAGGTGCACGGCGAGACGGGGGGCGAGCGTAAACGACTAGCTATGTTACGTCACGTATGGCCAGTTGGGTACAGTCCATCTAGTCATAAATTTTGTCGCGGCACCATGACTGTCTCGACTTTGTCGGATTTATCAAAGGCTATATGACTGACTGAACATCTATAATCAGATACAATGATGATAAAATACAAAATCGGAATTATTTTCTATTTTACATTTAGTATTAGCGATACCCCGTTTTTTACTGATTTTTATAAAAAGCTATCGTCGATGTCGATACCGATACGCTTAGGTGTATATAAATGAAACAATGTACGTTAGTTGCTTTTCTAGGACCGACATTATTAACTATTACTAATTACGTTGAAGAAAGCAAATACTAAAATAAGCTAGATCAGTAGATGAGCCGTGTGAATTGCCAAACGAAAGAAAAATCGAGTGGTATTCCCCCAGCATAAATAAATCAGGGTGCGTTTAGGCCGCTGCAGTCACTTGCCTGCGCGTTTACTAGTGATTTTTTAATGCATGAAATTTTAAAATGTATCGATATCTCACAAAATAATATAGCCGATTCCGATATATCGGTAAATAATATACCGATATATCGGTAAAAATAAAACATCGGTATTGGATGCATCCCTAATTGTAATATCTACTACATTTGCCTAAACCTCCTAATATTTTTATGTACAATAGAAATATGCCATCTTATTTAAGTTTAGGACCAATACGTAACTTAGTTGTATGAAAAAAACTTGTTAGACCAAAACATACCTTAAGCTGATATTTCCTATCAGCATCTGGATCAGCTCCAACCTGCGACAGTATCTTGATGGCCGAAGTCTTCGTTGACCGATCAGCAAGTGATAGGGTCATCTTCCTGTGAGTGAAGGACTCCGTGGAGTGTGGACGGAAAGACAGCTTGGTACGGAACACAGCCTGACCTTGCAGACCGGTACCTTGTCTGACGAATAAGTGGTTATGGTCACCCTGGAAAGAAAACAAAAACCTTTTTAAGATGACAATATATGCCAGCAAGCTAATATTTGTCATACTAAAACAATGGGCATGTTCATATTATACTGAAAATCATTACACAATGACATATACATACTTACTTACAATCTGACCGTGGGTCAGTTGGGTCTGACCCCTTGATAAGTCAGTTGCACTGTACCTTCTTCTGCTTGTCTTTAGTCTGAGTGTATTTATGTATGATATGTATGTACATATTTACAAAGAAAAAAAAGATATATTTATTTGTATTTGTATCCGTTGTCTGGTATACTTACTTTGGGGCCAGACCGCGTTGTGCGTAGTGTCCAAAAATATTTATTACTAGACTTTTCTAGCGGCTCCGCCCGCCCTAAATTCGGTTATCGGCGTGGAACTCCTTAACTAACCCCAATTAATTAATTAATTAATTATACCAATAAATTGCTATAGCATGCTATAGGTGCAGCAATAGTTCGTTTAACTCTGTTATTCCCACAGGAACTTAAGAATATTTAGGTATAAAAAGTAGCCTATATGGTATTCCACGACCTGACCTATATGTATGCCAAGTTTTATCCCGATCTGTTCAGTGATTGAAGCGTGATTGAGGAACAAACATCCATCGTGACATACAAACTTTCACATTTATAATATTAGTAGGATTATTATTATTTTATATATGTATATATTTTATATATGTTTTAAGAACTTACATGTAATTGCTGTTTGTAGACATCGAATATTTCAGAGCCGAGATGCAGCGACATGCTTCCGTCCGACCACTTCACTATGCGGGCGTTGGACTCCTTTATAGCGTTGCCTTCCTTGTCAAACGCTGTCCTCCAACGTATTGTGTTCTCTACTTTAAGTTTTAACCTGTTAACGTCATAAGTTAAGGTGATGACATACCCAAACGAGTTAAGTTTGCAAGAATTTGATTAATTTTGTTACAGTTCAGAATAAACATTTTGTCGTAAAAAAAAAAATATGTTCTTAATTAAGTGGATTAGCTAAGATTATAATAATTTGGCTTTTAAAACATTTTCTTCTTAAAGAATCCCCAATAGGAACTACGCCTACGGTAAACTTTGGGAGGTCATTCCATAATCTTTTGATAATTCTGCTGCTTGACACAAACTAGTGTGAAAATAGAACCTTACCTAGCTCGACCTTCTTCGTCGAGGGTTTCTTCCTCATCAATTTCATCTTCATATGTGTTCGGGTCGTAAGGCCTAGTTTCTACTGACAGGAAATTAGGTAACTTGACAAAGTGCAGTTCTTTTCCAAGTTCCGTCCAAATCTTAGGCATGTCAACATCAATACGTGTTTCGGGAATCTCCGGCTCTTCTTCCTCTTCTGGCTTATCTCGAGCTGCCTGAACATCCGACACAAGGACGATTATAATTAAAAATAATTATTAAACTAAAATAATTTAGTAATTTTAAAAAACTACTATAGTACTATTATTAAACTACTATAGTACTAAACTACTATATACTACACTATAGTGATTTAAAAAAAAATCGATTCAAATTCAATTAAATTTCAATTAGGCCTACAACTTGGCCTATCGCCAGGACCGCTGGTATAATGTTTTGCCCTCCAAAACAAGGAGGATCTGAAATAAATGTGCCAATAGGCAGTCACCCATCCTATGACTGACCACGGCCGACGGTGCTTAACTTCGCGCGAATTAGACGAATTCTTGGCCCATGAGCATTTTGGACATTATTAGCATATACGGCTAAACTTATCTTTGAAAATGTTCTGATGATGGTACTGTAGAGGTTACGACCTCTTGTTGAATGTTAAGGAAGTAAATAGGCTAGCGAACGTTTTTACGCAGCAAATACTTCGTAGTGGTTTTGAGGAAACATAATAGATGGTGTCAGTGCGTTTTTAAATAAAAACAATCGGAATTTCGAGCTTGTCATTATTTTGTTATTAATTGACATTCAAGTGAAAAATGTAGATCGGACCAGTCTATATAAATTTGGAGGGTCGATTCCTGTCTCTATCAGGGAGCCCTAGAATTGGTAGAATGGCTTTACATTGCCAGTGGACTTAAAGTAAGATACTCCAGTAGCCAAAATATTCCAAGCATCGCCACCATCGCGATTTATTGTCCTAATGTATATTTTATCCAATGTATCGACACGACGACCCGAGGCCTATTGAAGGATGGCCTAATAGAAGAAGATGTACTGCAGATAAGTTTAATATTGTATAATAATTCTCCTAGGTAGTAGAATATTCTAAAGGATGTATACTCTTGTGGCGATTGAAAAGAACATCTGAATACAGAAAAGAACTCCCGATGTTGTCTTTTTATTAGCAGAGATCCCGATACCTAAATAGAAATAGGTAGAAGCAGCATCTTTACGCCCCCGCACGCTGCAGTACCAAAGATAACGCCCTTCACTAAAGTTCACACTTTTGTACCAACTCTCTACTTCTAAGATAAAGTTCCAAATCATCTCTTAGCTTCTAAGATTATAAGTACTGACTTAACCGCATTGTCTGTGGCTTCTTCTCCCGACTGGTCAGCGGAAGATGTTCGCCGTCTCACCATTATTTGAACTACCTCACCATCTCTCAGATAACAACCATATACTCACTTCATCCCCACTGCCCCTGCGTTCATCTCCTGATCGCCGGTCGTCATCTGATCGTCCCCCGCTCCTGGAGCGTGACCTAGACCTGGAACGAGATCGCGACCGATCTGACCTTTTGCCACCTTCATCTTCCGAACTAATGTCTGACGCGTCACCGAACAAGGCATCCGCCGTCACTGTAAACATATTAAATATAAGCTTATATTTGCTGTTGCTAAAAGTAGATTTGAAACCTTCAACCCAGGTCTAGACCTATTAGGAAGGAAGCCTTAAGCCCCATGGTCTACAACGCGGACTCAATGCTTATGTTGTCAAGTTGCTAGTGGCCTCAAACCACTCAGAAGTCCTCTGACCTATCACATGACATGGCACGACTTGATTACAAAACACTGAGTTTTCTCTACTACTTATAAATTTTATTCAAATACATGTATGTATTTTAATCCTCAAAGGGGGTAACCAGCGACAGTGCCACATCATAAGGTAGTGGACAGCTTTTTTTGAGCAACCAGTTTAGTCCTGTGTGACAGGGGGAGAGCGTAGCACATTACTTCTAATGCACTGGACTAAGATATATATGTTGTAAATTACCAGATTTAGACTAATGACTGATTAAATATAAGATCTGGGACAGAATAATATACCTCTATAACAAGTTTCTGAAGTAACTGGGGATTGGGTAGGGGAAGTGCATTATACATATAAACTGTTCAGTAAAAAGTCTTTAAATGATAATAAAAACCACATCAAAATCCGTAGCGAAGTGTAGAAAGAACTAAGCGGACAAACAAATGCAGATAGAAACATTATTCAACAATATTAATAAAAATCATAATAAATATTTTTGGACATTACACACAGTGCCATTTGGCCCCAAAGTAAGCAAATCTTGTGTCATGGATACCAGACAATGGATACAAATACATAAATTACTTTTTTTATAGTATTTACATATACATACATGTTTGTCCAGTGCGGGAATCGAACCCACAGCAGTCAGCCACATTACCAACTAGGCTGTGAGGGAGTCATATTATATTTTAGAATTATATACAATATTTAGGGATTAGTTAAATTTTCGGAACCAAGAAAGTTAACAAACGCAGATAACGACTTTATTTAACAATATTTAGGAACAAGTTAAATTTTAGAAACCATGAAAGTAGTTTACATATGATGAGTATCAATATTTGACTGATGTTTTTTACCTGTATCACCTTTTTCTTGGTTCTCATCATCGTCAGAATCTACAATTTTCTTTGCCTTCCGTTTTGGCTTATCACTCGTGTCTGATCCACTGTCAGACTCTTTCTTCCGTTTCGTTGCACCTTGTGAGCCACCATCGCTGTCAGAGTCTGATAATACTGCGCGTTTCTTCTTGCTTTCTGCCAATTAATTTAAACATTTTAAAACTAAATATGTTTCACTTTTCAACGGTTATGTGATGCTTTGTCTAAATTTCCATCTATACTACTAAAGGAAATGGACTTACACCTAAACTTTTATGTTTTAGGCTACGGTGACTGCTTACTAACAGGCGGACCGTTAGCTTGTTTTAGCACCATAGTAGGTTACCCATAATAGACTTTGATTCAAAGGCAAAACGCAGAGAAAAACATGTGCAAGAGAAACAGACATATTTTACTATTTCGTCTTAGCTAATGCAACCGTACATTATGGACGACCCTTTCCTACGATTTATGATACAATAAACTAAGTTGGTCATGTAACAACTAATACTCACGCGTTTCATGGGGAAAACACATAGACAAGTATTTTTTAAAAAGGCACTAGCCAGCGAAGCCGCCAGCAGCCAATATTTTAATGAGATTTTAAAAAGTATTTTAACCACATTAGTGTAATAATGTAAAGTGAAACGCACGCGTGTTTTATAAGCTGCATTGTAGAACTAAAAGTGGTGCAATATTCTTTATTTCATCAAATAGTATTTACATGTCAAAATACGGTAAAATATATAATTCTTTTAACATTTGGAAATATATTCCTTCCTTATAAATTCAATTATTAATTAAAATTATAATAGGACAGAAAATAATAAATAAATTTTATATAAATAAAGTCAGAATTAGCTCAAAATAATCCCTTATGTCGTAAAAGCTTTATTGTGCTTTATTGCTATAGTTCTGTGTAGCCGATTTGATTTCTTATACCATAAAAGAAATAATATTTTTTATCTCATAAAGTTTGCTTATTAAGAATGGTAACCTCTAAGCATTTGGCAAAAATTGTGTATTTTTTTTCATTATCGTATAAAATACAAAAGCAAACTTTTTTTAAAAAAAATTGAGTTTTTGGTTATTTTTCAATTTAAAAAATCAGTCAATAGCCATTAAATAACAAACACAAAATAAAAGTCTGTAAAGAGTTCAATATTATTTCTTACATATTTCACGATATCATATATATACTGCATAAGATAAGGTCAGAATTTTTATTCTTTTGAAGAGTTTTTTGGTGGGTGTACCATATTTCATAGCAGAGATAATCCTCCTCTAAGGTTTAAATACTCTTTTCCATCCAGCTGCTGTTCCCCACAGCTCAAGTACATAGGACATTCGTGAATAGAATAATGAGAAATAGCAGGAACGGAGAGCTGTAGAAAGTAGAATGACAACTAGTCTACTGATTGCAAAACATGCTCTGCTCAGTTTAGTACACAGTGCATTTATGTGAAGCTGAGGCCTAGGAATTAAGCATTAAATGTTTGCTGTATAGGTTTATTACTTCTATGACACAGATAATGCACGAGGTGGTCTACCCTGAAGGTTAAATTGGGAAAATATTGAAAGTAAAAAAACAGAGTTGCTTACTAGTTTCTGTGTCTGAAGCATTAGAACTTTTTGACCTTGACCTTGAACGACTTTTAGACTTAGACTTAGACTTGCTTCTTGACTTGGACCTTGAGTGTCTCGATCCCGACCTGAAAGTACATACAGACATGCTAACTGGACTGCCATTAGTATTAAACATTATAAAGGATATATACATATATAGGATAAAAATTAAATAGGTCTGCTAGATAGTAGACTGTAAATAAATTTATTTATATTACAAAAATATAAAATAAAATTAGTCATTAAATAACCCACCCCTGATCATTCCTGGTGCAAAGGTGCCCATAATGCTTGCAGCATTACCTCGCTGTATAGCCATGGCAATCCTTTGCACCAAGAACGACCCAGAGCGTGAGTCTCCTGTCACTTTATTTAGTTTGTGGCCTATTTCTCCCACTAAACACTTCGCATCCACACTCCAACTGCCCAAGGTCTCCACTGCTACAGGTACAAAATGATAAAGCGACTCCAAGCAAGCGTATTTAAGCCTTTTTTTTGAGCAGGCGTCTTCGGCAGCGGCAGATGCAAAGAGCAGGGTGCGACTCAGGTGACTGGCGGCAACAGTGCTGACGCAAGTTGCGTCCCAGATCAGGCACTTCCCATTTTTCCATGGCACCAGAGACAGCCCGTCTGGTCTTTTTCCATCAGACCTGCTGAGACCTGGAGGCTCAAGCAAGCAGGGGACATTAGCAGATATAAGGGCTCTACGAACTATGTCATTCAGGGCATGGTGACGCGGAAATCTTCCAATGCACCGCCGACAACTCAGGGCGTGATAACCATTGGCGTCCACCATGGAACCGCAGGTGCATATATGAGGTTCACACACCTTACAGCCCAGACGGAGAGCCACCGCAATACGCAAAGAGTCATCATCGAGAAGAGTGCCCAGGTGAGGCGAAGGAACCGCTTGTAACCAAGCCCCGGACTCAGGTTGCGTCACAGCTCGTAGTCTGGCCTTATCGACTCCCAACGCACCCTCTAGTAATTGCTCTTGAAGCCTCTTTACCCCAACATCATCCCACGCCCGCTGAACATGCAACAATTCTGGGACTGTAGCACCCGAGTTAAGGGCTAACCAAGCTGACACAGCATCAGACGTAAAAGGGATACTTCCCCCGTCACCATTAGAAGGAAGTAAAACAGTGACTAGGTTGGCAACCCCGTGCGCAGACGCTAGGAAAGCCGGCAGACCCACCTCCTTAGCGCAACGTATCCCGAGACCACCACATCGGACAGGCAGAGCTGCCTGAATCCACTGGGGACCATCAAGGGAGACATTAAGAAATGACTCAACAACCAATTTTAAACTTTCATCAAAAGATGAAATTTCCTCAGGGCAGAGCCAAGTTGGCGTAGTCCGCAATAAATAGGTGACCTTCGGAAGAGCGAAGCTCATTTTTTTTTTTTTTTTTTTTTTTTTTTTTTTTTATACCACTAAGGTGGCAAACAAGCTTACGGCCCGCCTGATGGTAAGCGGTCACCGTAGCCTATGGACGCTTGCAACACCAGGGGCATCACTTGCGCGTTGCCGACCCTTCAGAAATCTAATAACTTCTTTCTTGAAGAACTCCATACTGTAGTCCTTGCAGAATACCTTGGCAGGGAGCTCATTCCACAACTTAAGCGTTCGCGGGAGGAAGTTTCTCTGAAACCGCACTGTACGCGACCATTTAGGTTCTAAAGTGTGAGAATGGATTCCCTGCCGATGGCGAGCGGTGCGATGGTAGAAAGTAGCCGTGGGCATCATTTCGAACAATTCCTCAGAACACAACCCATTGTACAAGCGGTAGAACACACACAGTGAGGCAAAGTCTCTCCTCAGACTTAAGGGCTCGATACCGCAAGTGAGTTTGGAATCGTCGACAATTCTCACAGCCCGTCGTTGAACCGAGTCAAAAGGGCCAAGCTGGTATCCGGGTGCACCTGCCCAGAGATGGCAGCAGTACTCCATATGGGGCCGAACTTGCGACTTGTAAAGTAACAACCTTTGCCCCGACGTGAAGCACTGCTTCGCTCTGTTGAGTACACCAAGTTTTTTGGACGCCAGCTTCACCTTATCTGATAAATGATCTCGGAACTGAACATCGCTGGAGATGTCGACACCAAGGATCCCAATGCTCTTGGAGATGGAGAGGGAAGTGTTCTGGAATTGTGGGACTACAGTGAATGGAGTTTTCTTAGCGGTGAACGCGCACACTTGTGTCTTTGTAGGGTTGAATCGGACCAAGTTTACCCGTCCCCAGTCAGAGACCTGGGACAGTGTGGTCTCGATTTGAGACACAAGTTCTCCGCGGTTTTCCTCCACAACGGAACGAGGGATGTTTGCACGACCCGTGTAAAAAGCGTCTCCAGTACTGTCATCTGCATAGCAATGTATGTTGTTCATGTCCAACATGTCATTGATATGCAGTAGAAACAGCGTTGGAGACAGCACAGAGCCTTGCGGGACACCAGCATTAATGTCCATGCTATCAGAGCAACTACCGTCAACTACGGCTCGTATGCGTCTGCCGGACAAAAAGCTAGCCACCCATTTGCACAAACCCTCGGGCACTCCGTAAGATGGCAACTTCGATAGAAGACCGCGGTGCCAGACCCGATCGAACGCCTTCGCTATGTCCAGGCTACATGCCAATGCCTCCCCCTGACTCTCAATGGCTAGTGCCCATCGGTGTGTGAGATACACTAGAAGGTCACCAGTCGAGCGACCGTGGCGAAAGCCATATTGGCGGTCGCTGAGCAGGTCATGTTTTTCTAGGTATCTCAAAAGCTGTGTGTTGATCACACGCTCCATCACCTTAGAGAGGAGAGAGGTAATAGCGATAGGCCTGTAATTCGATGGATCTGATCTATCGCCCTTTTTGGGCACCGGGTGCACATTCGCAGTCTTCCATGAAGACGGAAATTGCCTAGTGTGGTAGGAAAGCGCGAAGAGGCGCGTGAGTACAGGACATAACTCAGGAGCACACTGCTTAAGCACCACTGCTGGTATACCGTCTGGCCCACTCGACTTATGAACGTCTAGAGAGAGCAACGCCCGCCTGACCTCCCGCTGCGTTATGGAGATTTCCGGCATGGTCTTACCGCACCACGGTATAGTAGGTGGTACAGCGCCTTCATCGTTCATATTCGAGTTCGAGGCAAAGAGACTGCCCAGTAGATCGGCTTTCTCTTTAGCACTATGGGCCAAGTCACCATCGGTCTTTCGCAGTGGTGGTAACGACGACTGGCAGAAGTTCCCTTCGGCAGCTTTGGCAAGCGACCAGAAAGCACGACTCCCAGAAGGATAGCTCGCAAGTCGCCCACCTATTTTGCCGATGAATTGGAATTTTGCTCTGGCAGTTGCTTTCTTACTGAACCTCGAGGCAGCATTTAATTTGCGTTTTAACTCAGAAATATTCGGATCCTTATTAAAACGAGCCGTGGTCCAAGCCTCATATGCATTTTGCTTAAGAATTTTAGCTTTTCTGCAAGACCTATTAAACCACGGTCGTTTTTTGACGCCGGCAGCTACTCGCGGGTTAGGAATATAGCATTCCATACCAGCAAGGATTGTCTCAGTGACTGCGGCTGCGCAGACGTCAGGATCTTCTGAGTTAAAGCAGATCTGCCTCCACGGGTACGATGCGTAAAATTCTCGCAATCCATCCCAGTCTGCCGACTTATAGTGCCACACACGACGCCAATTAGTTGGCCCAGAAGGATCAGGTTGTGTGCATGACACTTGAGTCCGAACGAGACAGTGGTCCGAGGAGCCAAGAGGCGCATCCACTGAGACGGAGTATCCGTCCGGACGAGTAGTCAGCAGAAGGTCCAGTAAGGAGCTCGTATGTTCCTCTATATCTGGTATTCTCGTTGGAGAAAGTACCAGCTGAGAGAATCCATAGGTCAGAGCAAATTCGTGAGCAGATATCCCAGCATAGTTATTGGTTCGAGAACTGAGCCACTCGCGATGGTGGGCGTTAAAGTCTCCCAAAATAACTAGTTCTGCTGTGGGATATTGCTCTAGAACTTTGTCAGTCGTCAAACTCAGGTGCGTGAAGAGTCGAGTTACGTCCGTGTCACCGCTATGAGACCTGTATAGGCACGCATAGATACGAGTGTGGCCGCCGTAATCTACGCGCACCCACAATATCGACAGGTCCCTGTCTTCAAGGCTATGAAGGCGGCGACAGCAGATATCCTCCCGGACGAACATACATACACCGGCACGACTCACGAAATTGTGCTCAAGTTTGTAACCGGGATAATGAAGGTATGATGTATCGGCCGGGCAGGATATCTGCGTCTCCGTTAGAAAAAGAATGGTCGGCTGCGCAGTCTCCAAATGGAGGTGGACTGCGTTAAGATTTGCGTGAATACCCCTAATGTTGCAAAAGTCCACATTAAATGTGGATGGAGCGGCCGCTGAATAAACTCTTTTTCTTTTATTTCTTGCCATATTTTTTATTTTTTGAAAGTGTTATTTAGATTAAAGATGAGGATTCACTGCACTGACAGCTTAGAGGACAAAAGGTGCGGTACTAGAACTGCCAAAGCTCGCCACAGATGATACGGTTGCTGGCACGGCGGGCGGAAGGGCCCCTGATCCCCCTCTGTTGTAGTAGCCGGGTCCACTCCGGTCTCCTTCTCCGGCACGACTACCACTTCAGATACTTTACACAGGCTGGCGAATCAGCCTCCCAGGGCGGAGATTAAGTGATCCCTGGGTTCGGGATCCCGTTCAACCTGCGGGCGGCCAGCGGTCAGCCGTTTCATCAGGTCTCCCTGACCGCCGAACCAGCACGCCGCGTCTACGCCGAGCATGACTGCAACAAGTACCGCCGGTCCTCCGCTGTCCGCGCAGCGAATCCTCAAAGAGCTCTGGCAACCTTACTCACCGCCAGGAACACAACACTACTCAATGTTAGTGTTATTGTGGCCGCGGTTTTCTGTAAGGTGGAGGTACTTCCCCAGTTCGGGCCGCTCATTCGAGCAAGTACTCGCTATGCCCTGCTTTAGTTGTTCGGGTGGCTTATTCGAGCGAGTACTTGCAGTGCCCTACCTCTCTTAACAAGATGATCGCCACGTGTGCGGAAAGAGCCTTAAGACGTTCGTGAGCGGAAAGGAGAAAATGTTTTCTTGCATTTATGGACTTAGGGACTCCAGAAATAAATATTGGGGAACCTAATAAGTTTAAGTCAGGATCAGAAATTTCCTTAAGGCCAGGTAAAAGAGAATGAAAAAGAGAAATGTGTGTTCGAGCCTCAGTTCCACAGGCGAAGAACTCGCACTTCGAGGGATTAACCTCTAGACCCAGGTCTTTAAGGCGGGGAACTAAGGCCTCCAGATCCTGAAACACGTCTTCTGGTTTACCCCCGATTGTGCCATCGTCTAGGTACCAGAAGTTAAGAGCAGATTTGAGATCAGAGATTGCTTTGTGAATAGCCAGGCTAAACACAAGCGGACCGAGTGGGTCTCCCTGCTGGGCTCCCACTTTTGAAAGAATAAGATTTTTTTCAAAGAAAAGGTTGGAAGGAAGTCTATAGACTTGATGAAGGAAAGGGAAGAGAGACGGGATTTTATCCTTGACCTCATTCAACAGGATATATAGGATTAAAAAAAACCTTCCAAATGTGTGTTTTAAAAGCAAAATTTAGGAGCAATAAGGTGACCTTTTTTTTTTGAGAGAAAGAGCTAAAGGAACAGAAGACCTAATTCTTGGCACTGGAATAAATAAAAGAACAAAGAAGGATATGGAATACTTCTTTCCCCGAATGAGAGCTCCCAAGTTAATAGACTTATAATACAATACAATATTCTTTATTGCACAGTTAAAAAATACAGAAAAAAATAACAATAAAAGAAATAGCACAATAAGGCGGCTTTATCGCTAAAAACCGATCTCTACCATGGAACTTATCCGCAAGTGATACCATCCGCAGGGAACCATGCATGTAGTAACCTACTATCTCACCAACACTTTAGCTTTAGTTTGCGACGGCATAGAGTGTGACTTGATGTTTCCAATATGGTTAGTTGCAGGTATAAATAATATAGTTAATTTTAAACTTTCGCGTTTTTTACTAGTTTTAGGTAATGATTGGGTCTTAACGCGACAGTATGTGTACGAAAACGTACCTTTTTTGAGTGCCGACGTTTCCATAGAGATTGCACCTCCTCGTGGTTACATCATGTCTGGATAGATCGCTTTCGTATCAAAAATGGACATGGAATATGTTTTATCTCAAAAAAGTATCTCCATCAAAGAAGATAACCAAATTCTACGCGGGTGAAATCACTGGTAAATGCTATTACACCAGTGTATAATTACGGGAAAACTCACGAACAGGCCGACTTATGGATGGACATGATAAAAATAAGAATATTTAATTCAGAAATGTAAATGAAATGTTAAATACCTGGATCTGCTCTTTGATTTATCCTTAGCTTGTTCATCATCTATCATTAAGTTTGGTGAATTTGATCTGCTATTCTGAACGTCTGGCCTTGGCTCAGGACTTTTCGATCGTGATGATGCACTCTTTGACCTTGATTTTCTACTTTTTGGACTCCCACTAGCTGATTTTGATCTTCTCTGGAGAGTCTGAGACTTAGGGCTAGGAGAACGTGATTTCGATGACTGCGATCTTGCTTTCGGACTCTGAGACCTTGATTTGGGACTCTCAGACCCTGATTTAGGACTTTGAGATCTTGATTTAGGGCTCTGGGATCTTGATTTAGAACTGTGAGCCCTAGACTTAGGACTTTGCGAGCGTGATTTAGGTGTTCGAGATCTTGATTTAGGGCTATGTGCTACCGATTTTGGGCTTGCTGAACGGGACTTAGCACTACCTGATCCAGATCTGGCACTACCAGACCCTGACCTAGACCTTCTTGAACCACTTCTGGACCTGGAACGGGAAGCTCTTCCTTTTTGGCTGCCAGAACCATGAGAGGAACCAGATTTGTTACTATGAGCTGATCCAGACCTGGATCGGTTTGAAACTGCTGGTGAATTTGATTTACTTCGAGAAGCATTGGACGATTTTCGAGAGCGAGCAGAGTGATTGGAAGGAGGAGATCCACTTCCTGATCTAGCTGGACTGCGTGACACTGACCTGAAAATATTTTTAAATACACTCTAATAAAACAAGTAAAACTTCAAAATTCATTTTAGCTTATTTTTCCATAAGTTAATAACATCTTTAGTAGTTTGATTAATTTTGGTCTGTAAAATTTAAAACCTATAATTGAGGACCGAGTGGCGCCGTGGTAGAACGTTGGGCTTCCATGTAGCAGATTCCGGGCTGATTCCCGGTGATGGCAACCAAATATTTGTTAGAATTTTTTAAATAGTAAAGTTGTCTCGACTCTGTTTTTGCCCGGTGCAGCAATAGGCTCACCACCTATCAAGTTGTGTGATAAAATACCATGGTTGAGACGAGGATGTATCTTCGGGGATGAGTGTCGTGACGGTTTAGTATAGTATATATATTACGGATAGCGGTTACACCTAGGTCCGGCCGCGGGTTAAGCTTAGGTGTATCATTTTATTCATGACTAAAACTAGGAATTGCCAGATTAATTCCACTAAAACTAAGTCTATCCTTCCACCGATTACAACTAGATAAAGTCAGGCATTAGTGGTCAAAATAAGATATAGGATCTCAATGTTGACAACAATAAAATAAAAACCTAAGGTTTTTACAGGCCAGTGTACTTTTTGTATTAATTAGTTAGTTTTTACATACATGGCAATAAAATAAAACATTGACACTAAAAGTGTTCGATACAAAGTTTAAAAAGATGTTGAGGATTTCGCTTTAATTAACTTTTTTATAATCAACAACAAAATATGCTTAAACATACACAGCCAACTTACAAAGAACCACCGCAAAAAAAATCTAAATAAAAAAAACGTTGTATAAAATAAAATTTAGAAATACTTCCAAACGAACCCCCACAAATCAAAAATAATCACATTAACTGTAGAAACAAAAACTTAAGTAAAACTTCTTTAACACACCTATACTTAATAGTTTTAAATCAACAGATTTTAAAATAATCAGTCTACTCCTCAAATACAAAACAGTGTTTCCTAAAAAAAATATCTAGTTGTGATGAGGGATAGACCTAATTTAGTTTGAATAAATTTGCTACACCTAAGTTTAACCAGCTACCGCATCTAGGTGAAGCCGACTAGAACTAGGTGTAACTGCATTCCGTCATATATATATTATACATATAACATCACGACATTTATCTCTGAAGGGTTGACAGAGATATTACGAAAGAATATGCTTGTAACATCCACGTGTCACCGATGGTAATTTCTCTCAGACATGATAGGTGAACTAGGTGAAGCCAGCTAGAGCTAGGTGCACTGCTCTGCACAGCTTTTAGCCGTAACATTTATACATATATTTAAGAAGTATACATGCAAAAAATCTTTTATCTCTTTTTTTCGCTGAGGTTAAAATCATTTCTTATTTCGATGCTTGTTATATTTGTGTATTATAAAGAAAAAAAACTTTTTATAAATAATATTATAGGACTAAGATGGATTTGCATTTCATTGTAGAACTAAAGCATATTTGCTTTTTACACTTTCGGATGGAAGCGGATTTACATACTACTATTTTATTTGTAATAAATTAAAACAAAGAAATTTCTTCACATTAATTGTGAAAACCCTATGATAATGAACAAAATACCAGTAAATTTGTCTGTTGTTTTACACTTTAGCCCTTGCCACCAGAGATCTTTTGTCTCAAAACTTTCATAGTTTGTTCTGCACAGGCAGGTCAGATATTTATCTCCAATATGCTTCAGTTTAAGAAAAAAACACAGAAACCAAACAATATGCCCACTCAACTTACTATGAAAAGTCACATGCATATATTTGCCATACATTATCAAATGGTAGTTTTTAGATTGGTTGACTGTGATCAAAGTGAGTTTGCTCCTAACTGATTTTGGATCATAATGGCTTTGTATCTTAAATATACTGTTGTAGAATATATTAATCTAGATACAGGTGAATTTACTTTAAAAATAACTTTTAAAGAATCCTATAAGGTGCAGAACCCTTGGTGCACTGCACTTGACCAGTTTTATTTCACTAACAGCACTCCTAAATAGACAATATGCTTATTGTTTTAGGTACACTTTAGTTTATTATTGGATTAAAATGAAACAGAGCCCATAAAACACTCAGTATAATTAAATACTATGTTAAAATAGTTTATTTATATAATAAATACATTTAATTCTTTATCTATACATATAATATAATGGTTTTATTGTAAAATCTTACCTTTGCCTATCAATTTTTGTTAGCTAAGTACTCATTCTTCTAAGAATTTCATTTTTATACATTCATTAATTGGTTTATTTTGTGAAAAAAAATATCTTTGGCAAGAATTTTAAATTAACATACAGGTAAATTATGTAAGTACAGTGGGCGTCGATTATCCGAACGTCGCTCAACCGAGCGACCGCTTATCCGAACTCCTACGCCCGCCTGACCCGCGCTTGCCTTTCTCCCGCCTTCCGCGCTACAGTGCTCGCTCACGTGTCGCGACTTGTTTACTTGTTAATTGTACTTGTATGTAGCATCAACGCCGAATGGTATACCGCACAATGCCTGCCAGAATTTTTGTCTGCAATCAGCAACAAGCGACAACACAGGGCTCTGGTACTTCTTCACCATGGCAACGCGCCCGCGCAGTCAGTGCTCAAAACGAGGGACTTCCTGGACACCACACCGGTCAGAGTCTTGGCTAACCCTCCTCATAGTCCTGACCTGGCACCGTGGGACTTCTTTTTATTCCATATAATTAAAATTTAACTTTAAGGGGTACAGTTTTCATCGCCGAAAGACGCGCTAGCAGCGTTCGAGAAGGCCGTTAAGGAGGTGTCTGTGGTGGACTAGAAAAAAAGTTTCAAAAGTTGATTCAGACGCATGAAACTTTGAATACAGGATAGTGGAGAGTACTTTGAAAAGATTTAATTAAAATATTTTATCCATAGAAGTTAGTATTTTAGTTCCTCAAAACTTTCTGAGTAAATATGTATGGCTGAATCAATATACATAGTTCGACTATCCGAAAATACCGGTTTTCCGAACACCCAAGTCCCCCAATTAGTTCTGATAATCGACGCTCTACTGTACTTCTTTATTTTATTTTAGCAATAAATATTTATTAACTCACTCACATCACATACTAAATGTGTGGGAGCTTAAAACATTAAATTTTCAGACAGATCAAGTTTATTTTATAAACTGTTACTGAAACTATTGGATAGAGCTCCTGAAGCACTTTCAGGATCAATAATCGGTATTTTGATATGTATGGTTAAGAAATAATCATGTGAGATCAGTTAGTGTTTCCATCCTACATACATATATACATTCATAACATGAACATACCAAATTTTTATAGGAGTAGAAGTTAACAACATTCTGATAGAAACGTAACTACTTACCGAGATTGACTTCCTTCTTTTCCAGAGGGTACAGGACTTGGACTTTTACTTCCACTAGAGCCACTATCCGAATCTGAACCAGAATCTGTATCTAGTGAATTTAAACAGCTATTAATTGGCTAAATTATTTTTTAATGTAAGTTGATAACATATATATATATATAGCATTTATAAGAATAACGTGGCTAGAAATGTACAAAAAATTATATTTATGACTAAACAAAATCAACAACTTGATAAATGTTACAGAAAATGTCAATTAAGCAGTAAGTAATACATTATTAATTGTACTGAACTTTATATAAAGATAAGTAAGAGTCAGAGTAGGTTACTGAAACGGGGTGCTAACGAGAAAAAGAGAAGGTAAAGTTTGGCTCTACAAAACCAAAACAAAACAAGTAACTGATGTTAACTCACCTTCTAAAGATTTATTAATAACTGGCGCCATATTCACGTATGCATATATAGAAAACTTATATAGGGTGCCCTTATTTCGCAAAATTAATAAAATGTCGAATCGAAATTTTGTAAATAAATAAACTATCTGTACGATTTATTTATTCTGAGAGAAAAAGAGGTAAGGTTATGTCAAGTTTTTTTTCTTTTTTTTTGCCTCTTAGGACTGGCTAAGGTCCTAGACCATGCTGCCAAGTCAGTGGTAATATTTTGGTAGTGTTTCCTTGATAAATAAATTGCATATTGTTTAGGTCCAAATATTTACGTCTTCAGTATTTGATTTTCATTTTTTTTTTTTGGTTCCATTTTTTCCATTACTTTTAAAATGGAAAAGGCCAAAGCACATTACGCCATACAGCCAAGACTGAGATTATTTTCTTGTCAAAATTGTTTCTTCTTCAAAAGGGTGATATTGGTTATTTCCTCATTTACTGAAATATCTTCTACTGTGTTTCTTATAAAATTGTATAAAATTATGTAACATTGGGGATTTTTCAGGAGTTTTGATAAACTGCGCGAAATGTTCTGCAGTGATTTATAAACTTGCAATAGGTTACTGGTTAAAATCATCCGTTGAAGTGAAAAGTGCGTACATTCGACAAAAAATGTGATCCAACGACTGATTTGCGGAATCGCAGTAGTTGCATAATGGATCATGCGTATTTTATTCAGATGCTCACATGTCCAATTCGCAACCGACATAAAACAGTATAAAATCTTCTACAGGTATATTTCCATTCGATAAACCACGGCTTACTTATGGTTGGATTGATAGCGTGATACCAATTGCCTTAAGTGTGTAAAGTTTCTTTCCAATGTTGCTGCCAGTTTTTGAGTAAATTTTCTTTTAATGTATTAATTCACCTATTTTTCTTCTGACTTCTGAGAAGTCGAAAAGAAGCAACGGTATTATGTCTGAACAGCCAATACTTTGGTTTTACGGTTTCGGATACTCGCCTTTCAATCAAGTGAAAGTTTGTGACATGCTGCACAAAGTTTTAAAATAAGTATTTAGTAATAATAAAAAATAATTTTCAAGCATGAATATCAATCCTACTGCATCGTGCAGAAAACATGGGCGTAGCCAGGTACGGGCATGGGTTGGCATATTTTTGGGATACTTTAGTCATTTAAAAACGTACCTATTCGGATCGCCCGCATTTTTTACTGCTACTACACTGCACGTCTTACAACAGTCGTTCGTTTTTCAAATCAAACAATATTTATTGAAATATATTTCTGAGAACACTTTGGGTCGTCGATACAACGTAACTCAATTTCTGCCAAAAAGCTGGCAAGAAGTTCTCATTAAAGTAATAGTATAATACTTTGATAATAATCAGCTAACAAGTATACAATATGTATTGAAACACTTAGTCAAATCTCATCGTCAGTCGTGTGAAGGAATTAAGATATTTAAGAGTATTCCGATATTTAATAGTACTAGTGGCATTAGCGCCATCATAATTACATAATTGACCGATCATATGCATACATATACCTAAAACTAATAAAAATATTATAAATGCGAAAGTAACTCTGTCTGTTATCTCTTCACGTTCAAACCGCTGTACCGATCAAGATGAAAATTGGCATAGAGATAGTTTGAGTCCCGGGAAAGGGCAGAGACTTCTTAAAAACGTCAAGTAATAGCTAGCATA
Organism: Apoda limacodes; assembly: GCA_946406115.1. NCBI lineage: Eukaryota > Metazoa > Arthropoda > Insecta > Lepidoptera > Limacodidae > Apoda > Apoda limacodes. Next base: position 16,422,237 of record OX291560.1, read on the forward strand.
TTATAAATGCGATAGTATGTCTGTCCGTTTGACCTCGCATCACAGCACAAACGAGCATTCAATTGAGCTAAAAACTCCGCACAGAAATAATTAAAGAGACGGAGAAGGACGTGGGTTAGACTTTTATTCCGTAAAAACGTAATACCTTTAAACGAGCAAATTGCTTCAGTAGCGATTTTGTACAGTCGCCATTACAGGCGTTGGTTCCTGCCTATTGTCGGTTTTTCGATAAACGCTTTGAGTGTGCGCAGTGTAATCTGGACAGCTGATTCGCGGCTGACCTGCCTTCTGCCGGCGATATTTGAATTGTCAATTGTAAAAATAGATGGATATGACATTTTCGAAATGATTTTTACCCAACTGCATTATAATATCATCGTCAAAAAATTGTAGATGTGAGATTTACTCGCTGTTTACATTTACTTATACCTTGTCCTTTCCAGTTATCAAGACTTAAAGACATCGGTGCGATTGTAGACAGTTTCAAGGACATGACATCCCCCGTTTTACTCCTTTTTGTAACCGGATGGATCATGTTTGACTGTTTTGTAGAACTGATTTCGTTGTCGAATCACACAGATATCTCAAATACCTCGACGTATTGCCAGTCAACTTTCTCATAGTCCACAGAGGCGTGACACATGGGCTTATGTCCGAGGGTGTCTTCTGTATAGTTTGCATCACTGTTTGAATGTGCTATGGTGCCGTACCCTATTCAGGTGGCTGAAAATCGTTTAAGAAAGGCAAGAAGATTTCCAATCTATTTGTGATAATGATCCTCGATATAAACGTGGCCAGATATGGCAATAATTCTCCCGTATTGAAAAATTGCATCAAAATGTCAGTCATTATCAAAATCAAGAGCAGAAGTTACCATATGAATAATAATGGAGTAAAGTGCCTACAATGCCATTTTTGCCGTATGAAAACAACATTTTGTACCAAGTCTGCCCCCCCCCCCCCCTAGCCCAAAAGCTGGCTACGCCCTTGTGCAGGAAAGTATTTTTCTCCATCAAAAATTTCCCACGGGAATAAATTATTCCTATTTTAAAAGCCAGTGAACCTTTGGGCATCCTTCTCTTTTCTCTTTGCCAGAAATGAAATCTATATAAGAAAAATTAGGTCTCTAAACCGCAATCATACTGCAGTTAAACGGGCTAAATAGTTGCTATTATTATTTCGCAAGGTTTATTTTGAAATGAAAATACTTGCTTTTGCTCGTAACTTATTTCGCGTACTTATTTATGTACCCTGATTTATCTCCCTGCCAAGTTTCATCGATATCGGATAAGTGATTTAGCCGTAACAACTTAACCGATAAACAGGCAGGTAAGTAGGGATTAAAAGTAGTACTTAGTACTTTTATGTTTATTGAGTATGTGTTATGAGGTTGCTATTGATGGCTACTAGGTAGGTATTACTTACATTTTATATTCAATTACACTGTGTTTATTTCACGACTGGGCTTTCCCTACTGGACTATGTTTACATTTTGAATTGTAACGCTAATGTATTTAATAGACTGTTTCCTTTTGTTTTTATGACTTGGCTTTCCTTACTGGACTCCCTTTACGTTAAGGATTGTGAATAGCAACTTATTTAGCGGTATGGTTATGGGTTAGTGAACTAAATAAGTTTTTTATAAATAATTCTTAATATAACCTAGACTAGCTTTTGCCCGTGGCTCCGCCCGCCTTGCATTTGGTTATCAGCGTGGCATTCTTACGGCAACTCCTTGATTATACTAAAGAAATTTGCCATAGCAAGCTATAGCTGCAGCTATGGTTTGTTCGTGGAATTCGGTTATAGTTACTCCTGTTGGAACATAAAAAGTAGCCTTTGTTATTTTCCGTATCTTCAACTTTGTTTGTGCAAATTTCAGCTCAATTGGATGCTCCGTTGCGGCTAGGGCTTCTAATATCGGAAGGTTTTAAAATTCGATATTGATTTCCGATATTGGATTTCAATATCTGAATTCTGATACTAATATCTGAGTTGCAAATATTTGATATACCTACAGTTAGATTAGATAAGTTATAAATTTAATTTCCTTTTTAGTAAAACTATTCTTTCTTTCTAAAACCACTAACTGTCCACAATGATCTGACTATAGATTGTTTATAATTTATTTTTGAATTGGTTTTATATCAGTAAATATATTGTCGATGCAAGTGGCAGTATCTAGTACAGCAATTCTAGTTGGTTCACAAAACAAATTATTTAAATTAAAAGACTGAAATAAGGCGAGCAATCTGGTGCTTAATGAGCTATTTTATAAAATGTTTATATTAAAGTCTCCACAAACAATGTTTTGTTTATTGGAAATGCTGATTTTATTTAGCACTCCTTCCATAACTAATTCGAAATTATCATACATTGCACAAGGCGGCTTGTATAAACTCACAACAATTAGATGCTCAACTTCTATACAGGACAGCTCGGCAGTTCGCTCAACTGAGAGGCTCACAATGTCTTTACGTTCCTTAAACTTTAGCTGTTTATAAACTAAAATTAAAGAGCCGCCATGGATCGCATTTACTCGGCTGAACGAACTTCCCACCTGGTGATTAGTGAAATTGGACATAAACTGATGACTGCGTAGCCAGTTTTCAGTGATACATAAAATGTCTATCTTTTGGCAGTTTATGAACAATTCAATTTCTAGTTCTTTCTGACACATTCCTTGTATATTCTGATGCACCAGGTTCAATGGTATATTATTTTTAGTATGACAAAGTTTATTTTTTTGTTTCTGTTTGCATAAAAATTGAGAAGACATAGATTGCTTTATATTATCATTATTTATGTTGGAATTATATTTGCCAAAGTGGTCCTTTGTTGTCTTAAAATTTAATTTAAATTAATACATGTATCATTTGACATATACTGCTCAATAGAAGCAGGTTGTTTAGCTAAATGATTATCTGAAATGTCAATTACACTATTATAATTGCACTGTTCAATAGAAACAGGTTGTTTAGCCAAATACTTGGATGAAATGTCAATTAATGGTGTCATCACAAGTAAGATCTATAGTAGTGGTATTGCTAGTTGCAGCAGAAACAAGAGTCGGGGCCTTAATACATAATTCGTCAAAATGATTTTGAGTTTGATGCTGTGTGTAAGTATGGGTGGTCTTTTCAAGTTATGAGATCTGTTGATGGGCCTCTAGTAGTTCCTCTTCTCTTCCTGGCGAGCAAATGCCTTACGAGTCATCATTTTGAGGCTGGTTGAACGTAATAAATACAAATGAAAGAGGTTAAAACTTACCAAGGAATAGCTTGACAACTTAACGAAAGAGATTCTTTTCTTGACAATTTGCTTATTAATTGGTTACTTTACCTTAAGACTGGTTCTTTTACGAATACAGTAATGATAAATAATAGTAAAACTCACTATCACAACTAAATAATATACAAAATATGATAGAAAAATTTAAACTTTGTAACGGATAGAACGCAGTAACACTTGCAACAAATTGTTATCTAGCACTTATTTACATACATTAAAAACACTATTCTAAATATATTATTACTTATTTGTAATGTTTTGCGTGAATTAATATTGAAAAAGGTACAATTTACTAAAAACAAATAAAATTACGAACTTTTGGTCAGGTCGAAAGACCGAGTGGGTAAGCGTTTATTAGGTAAGACCTAGTCCAATAGTGGACTGCTATAACCTAATTTATAAGCAATGGCTTTTGTACCTAATCATTTTATTTTCTCGCACAAGAACTGAATAGTAAAGTGTTTTCATACTCGATTCTACAGCATCCCTAACTTTCATTTGGGAGGCTAAACGTCTCGTAAGAACAAAATAGCTCGTTAAAAATAAGAATCTATCACTATACCGGGCAACGAAGGAGTTCCCGCCCATTGGAATCTTACGACCATTACCTAAATTCGCGCAGGCTTTATTCCCCGGGATAAAGCCTGTTATCAATTAAATTTTGAAAAAGCAATAGCACCTACAAATAAAACCGGCCGAGAGCATGTCAGCCATGTTTAGTGTGCGTCTTTGCCCGTCATTAAGTTTATGTCAGCTAACTATTATGTACGTCACTGTGCCTCCAATTTCTTTCAAAAGTAAGGCCAAACCAAGTTACAAAGGCCTGAACATCTAACTTATTATTTAATATAAACTAGCTCATTCCCGCGACTTTGTCCTGTAAAAAGAAAGCTTAAGATAAACTGTTTATGGTTTTACCTAAAAAAATATAGGAATTTAATACAATTTCTATGTCATCTTTTGCCCGTTTAAAAACGGTGAGACACGTAAATCTTAGTTTTCAACCTTAAGGCCATATACGAATTTTTAAACATAAAGACGAAAACAAAAAGTGTGTCGCTAAGCCATCTACTATCTAAATACTGACAAGCCCAACGTTGCTTAACTTTAAATATTGTTTCCAACAAACAAATTTGTTAATTTCTATACAAATTTCCAACCCCCATGTGATCCTCTTACTTAAGGGATGAATTTTGCAAAATCAAACGCAAAGAATTTTTATTCAAGAATACTTTTAAACAGTACTTTTGTATCGTCGATTTAATTATTGATTTTATAGTTTTCCACCGGTTCGAAATGATTTAACTAGCGAGAAGATCCGGCAATAAACTCAGTAGTTGATTTTTTATATTTTTTTCAACTTAATATTCAAAATAATACTTCTTACACTAGGTAATAATATACAATGTATTAATTTAAAAATATAACGTATGCCTTAAGTTTTAATTTTCTTCCAAGCATTTCTATCATTTTTTATCAAATTTGCAAAACCCTTCCTTAGTACTCGCCTTTACGTTATTACGTTCTTTTTGCAGTTGATAGCTCAATTATTGAGGAAGGTTGAAGACAATTTTACATCACGCTGCGATCCTTAGGACCGAATAAGACGGCAAAAAGTTATAAGGGTATATTTTATACCGTTGAAATATATAAGTAAGTACATAAGTGATACATGAGATAGGTACCTATGTTCTAATTTCATTTTTGTAATTGTATATTGACGAGAAACAAGTAAATGAATTAAAAATTACGAAGTAGGTAAAGGGGATTCGATCATTTTGGGGTACCAGCGCCACACAAATGATAAAATTAGTTAAATATACATTTGCCAGGAATAAATAAATATTATAAAGAAAACAATATGTCTAATTTAATGTTATAAATGTAAAAGATGGTGAGAATGTTTGTTACTCCTACACGCTGAAACTGCTGCACATAGATAAACCATGGCCTGGATTAACACATAGGATACTTTTTATCTCGTTCGAGACTTCCCGTGAAAATGAGTTTTTTCGCGGGTAAAACTGCTAGGCACGCAGCTTGTATACACATATATATGCCTCTTATACATAAAAAACATACAGACTCAAGACAAACACAATTTTTTATCACATAAATGTTTTTACTGTGCGGGGATCGAACCCACACCCTCTGCACACTGAATAATTAAATAAAAATATTGCTTATGTATAAGTCCAATTTACTCTATAGTTTCTGCCATGGCTGGCATAGTTTCTAACAATCCCGGAACACAGCCGGGGTTAGAACACACACACAGGTAGGCGCAACTTTACGGATTAGATACGGCTTGTATATTTTTGTTCTTTTTTGAACCAGGGTTGAAAGTTTGTATGGAAATAAGCTTTGGAGCTAAATGCATAAAAAATGGTATTTGGTTTAAAAATAAAGGTTGAATTTTGTAGATAAACCCATAAACGGTTAGATCGCTTCGTTCTTTTCAAAAGTCCACGCGGACGATGTCGCGGATATAAGCTAGTTTATTGACAAAAAATATTAAAAACAGAATAAAATAAATATTTAAGGAGGCTCCCATACAACAAACGTGATTTAATAGATAATATTGTAATAATGTAGTCCGACTCGCACTTGGCCGGTTTTAAAGAAAATAGTGTAGTAATAGTTAAAATAAATAATAATTTATATAAATAATACCATATGTCAAAAAACCTTTGAAAATATTTTTTTTGTGTGATTTAAAGCTCAACGCAACTTTTCTCACCGACAAAATATCACTGAAGAAACTTTCGTCCATTCTCGATAATCAACCTTCGAGAGATACGATACCGTACGTCAAAACGATGTTCGTGCTATAATTTTTCATATAAACATCACATGCATGCAATAGCTGCGCAAGCTATTCGCATGCGATACGATTGCGATCCAACAATGGTTCTTGCTCGCATAATTAGTTATATTTACGTCCGGTAGGGGCGCTGTACAGATTTCATACAAATTGCTTACGATTACGTTACGAATACTTTTTCGATAGTGATTCGTGCTTGAGGTGCTGGTCAGTACAGCCACCAACAGCCTATATTTACTAAGATTCAAAGAAGTAAGATACGATTACGAACTTTGAAAACAGTTAAGGCTTTTATAGAAACAACTCCGTCGGGTTAACATGCAGCTGGCCGCACAAGTTTATTCAATATAGGGTGTGCAAAAAAATGGCCAGAGTAACTAAATGGGGGTGCAAGGGGAAAAAACCGGACGATTTTTGACGATTATCAATGAAACACATTGCCATACAAACGGTGCTCCTGGCAAAAAATGGTCCGTCATTGGAACTCGCCCTTTTGAAAAAAAAATTGAACCCCCCCAGGGCCGAGGTGGGGTCACAGAGAAAAGTGCTCCTTACAAACGTTGTGTGGCGTTTCTTTTTCAGCACCCCCATTTGTACACCCTAATCGTAACCAAAACAAAGGAAAAATCCTGAAAATATTCTAAGTCCAGTTTTTTTTTAAATGCACTTTACTTACTCTGACCATTTATTTGCACACTCTACATCGAATAAACTTCACGCGGCCAGGTTTTTATTTCTTGGATTTGTTTACTATATTATCGAAAAGATAGATAGATTTTTATTTATATTTTATGTCCTATTTTAGTATTCGGCTTTAAAGTGGCGTTTTCGGTCGATCAATAACTTGAACTATCTCATATCTCATCTTTTCGATAATGTGTTTTATAGTATACGAATCCAAGAAATAAAAGACAGATTTTAGTTTTTTTTTTTTAAATAATCTGGCAAATTAATGAAGTACAAATCTAAAAAAAAATTAATACAACATCTTAGAGTTTAAAATAAGTTAGCAAAAAGTAATGGCTTTAATGTATCGAGATAAAGCGCGTCTTCTCTCACTCTCTCTTATTTTATCTCAAGTGCATATGCTACTTCGCTCCCCCGCCTTAACGCGCGGTAGTCAGGGCGCGGTATAGCATCTCCGGTCAAACATAGTGTTTTCTTCATCAAGACATATTATCTAAATGATCAAGACAAATAAGTAAATAGATGTCTGTTCGTGACAAGAAGCTTATATATGGATGTGTTTGTGACCTTTTGTTTGACCGTTAAAAAATGAAGTTGATCAAGCAAAAATAACCATAACCAAATCCTATTTTCTGGCATCTAGCGGTCGGTAGAAGCGGTTTCGACGAAACAGTTATCACATAAAACAAGCATGAGTTGTAGATAACATTATCGTCATATAATATTATATTATAGTTTTATTTTCAGGAGATTTTGAGTGCTATGCAGAGACCACGGCCAGGCTAACTCGTAACATGCCAATTTGCCAATCAGAAAATATAACTAACGGAAAATATGAGAGCCTGTAGTGTAAGTAATGCAAAAAAAAATTTAAGATTTTTTATACATTTCGAAGTAATGCAAGGAAAAACGTAGTTTACAAGGAGACTTTATTAACATACTTAACTTTTGGTGTGGATTCCTACCTGAGTTAATAAATTAAGACTACGCAAACGAAATTCACAACTAGCAGTGAATATCACAAAAAATAATATAGCATAGCGCATGTATCTTACAAAAATTAAAGTAGGTACCGGTACACCACATCCAAGTTTTTAAAAAGGAAATGTATGGGAAGTATCTCGGGGAGCGAGATGTACCCGCGTAATCTAGATTTTTCGCAATAAGCTTCCCGGCCGGCGGTAAGTCTTACCAATATGGATTATTTTATAACTCTGACTGAACTATTCTATTCCTTTGTTTTTGGTTCAGCAGCGCCGACTTCATGGGGCCAAAGGGTGCTTAACGTAGTACTACGCGTACTGTCCTAATATTATAAAGTCTGAAGCCTGACACTGTAATTCATCAACCGGATGGTCACGGGCCTCACGGTAGCTAGCTATAGCCTAGCCCCCGTATTGTTTGAGTTTACGAAATTAACTCACGAAAAGTGAACGGCACAAGGGGCGCTACGGCATACAAATAGGGGCCATGTTGTTCTAAGAACACAGCCACATTTGCCATGTAGGTACTACATCTGCTTCCACTTCAATGGCAAGACATTTTTTCCTTTCGTCTGTTGTGGCGCGCGTTTCGTTCGTTTGTTTAGTTATACGATGGCTGCGGCGGAGGATGTGTGTGCCGCCATTTTACGACATAAAACAATTTTGTTACGAGAACTTTGCGATACTAATGTTTTAGACGTTTTAGTGAAAAAAGGACTGTTAAGTGTTAGTGACCATGAGTTTATAACCAGTGCCTCCGATGAAGATAAGTGCAATTATTTTCTGGATGTTGTTAGTAAACATAGCGGTGTAAAAGTGAATGAATTGTGTGCAGTGTTGGAAAGGGAATGTCCAAAGTTGTCCAATGAGCTTGTAAATGATAAACAGAGGTTTTTGGATGCAAATGGTAAGAATGTGTTCTTATTTTTTGATTGGATCTGTTATAGTAGGTATTAATTTATTGACTCATTGTATGTAGTCATTGTTTATGTGTGTAAGTGAATAGTTAAGTAAGTAGGTACTAATCTTTGAAATCAAAGGTACTAACTACCCTCATAGGAATTACATTACAACTACCTGTAGGTACTTTTATAGTTAGGTATTTATGCAGCTGTCGTATAATCAAGTGTAGTGGCTTTATGCAACAAGTTTATACATATAATAATTGCATTCACAATTTTATCTAAACCCACAATATGAAGTTTTCTTTTGTATACTTTTCTTCTTAGTATATAAAAGAAAACAGTAAAAATATTTATTTTATTGACTGTTGTGGTAAATAACTGGTTAGCAATGTTCATTGCTGCTACCGGAATAATAATGCTTGTACCAGTATCACTTATTTGATAGACCAAATTAAATCATAATGTTTTCGTAAGGAGCACAAAAAATATGAAAACAGACAAACGATGGCGAGAAAATAGAGCTATACTCGCGCAAGCTCGCGTTTATTTTGTTATCGAAATATAAGTATAGGTCCCTACTACAAATACTAAGAGAATGACACGGAAGAATTTATTTTGATAAACTACGCATGAAAATAATTGGTGATAAATTGGCAGTATGGACCTTAGCCTGTAAAACTGATACGATATCAAATAAACATCATGGCATACGCCATTCTATTCAAAGATTAGACAATTTAAAAAAAATGACTTGGCTTAGGCCTTTTTTCAACTGGATTCGACATAAGAAACAATAACATGGCATAATTTATAAGAAAAAAAAATACATCAGACAAGGCTGTATGGACTAAGTTCTCTGCCTACCACATTAGCAAATAAAAACAGCACAATCAAATAGACATCATAAAAGCACCCATTTGTGTTATATTAAAACACCGATGAAGATGTCGTCGTAGTAGGTACCTAGTTAGTGATATTGTGTGTCGGTCATGAAGCTACGGTTTCTCAATACCATTATATAGTATATGATTTACGACATGGGTGAAGATTATGGATTTTCTAAGCAATACAAGATAATAGGCACAACTATTTTAGTTGTAGTTTTAAAATGTAGATAGGTAAGCACCTATTGTAGTTTCGAACTCGAATTAAGTAGGTATATAATATTAAGAAACACAAACAACACGGGAAAAAACCATTTAAAAATTAATCTCAAACTTTTTAATCGAAAAGATTTTTAAGCAGCACTTTTCAACCGTCGGTGTAATTATTAATTTTAAAAAAATACCAAAAAAGTCGGTGGTGGCCGCGGGGTTTCGATTTCACTTTGCATCCTGTGTGACGAGGTTTGAGACCTAGCGTGTACCAATGAATCTTTTACTTAATTTTGATAAATTAAGATTGATAATTCATACCACTGGCTTTTCGGTGCAGGAAAAAACCGTAAGAAATCCTGCGTACGTCAAAAAAGACGTGTGAAATTCACAATCCGCACTGGGGTCCGCGTGTGAACTATTTTTTTTTACTACCGAGAAGAATTGGCAAGAAACTCAGCAATTAATCTTTTTATATTTTTTCAGCTTTATATTAAAATACAATAAGCCTTTCACTAGGTAATAAACATAACATACAATGTTTTAATTTAAAAATATTTCAATACAAATCAATTAAGTTCTGATTTTTCCAAGCATTTTGATTTATGTATTCATCAACTTTGTAATACTTTTTTTTCATTAAACTATTTTTGACATATATTTTTAATTTATTTTGACGTTAATAAACCACATGTTTTGGAATTTTATTGTAGAAATAGGTATATAGTTTGTATTGTGAAAGAGCTACGTAGTACCTTCTGAAGACGACAATTTGGAACTACCAATTTATCCTTATTCCTTGTATTAACACTGTGTAGGTCACTAGTTTTAGCAAATAAGTGACATTTTTTGCGCACATACATTATACAAGATATATTGGCAAGGAACAGTTAAAAGATCAATTTCCCTAAATATAGTTCCCTAAAAAAAAATCCGACGTCCTAATTTATACATTGACCATATTAGGTACAAGGAGGTTCTTAGTACTAAAAAAACGAGTTGCACTCCGGGAGTGCCGGCAGAAGTGAAAACCTTTACACACGATTCGCGCTTAACACTCTAATATGTCACAAGACATGTCTTTGACATTGTCAAGAAATAATAATGTTTGTTTATTTACTTTTTTGACTAAGTATATTTGACATCTCAATCTGTCATAGAATTAAAATTCCATATCCAACCTCCCTGTACTACTCATAATCGCGAATACTAAAAATATACACAAAATACGGTCATTTTCATCGCATATTGTGACACAAATAAATCAAAACCTTTCACATAGGAGACTCGATCTCATTATGGAAGAGCTATCTACGTATTATAACGTTTTTTATTTGTAAAAAAGTTTACGCGGACAAAGCCCCTGGCAGGAGCTAAACGTGTAAATAGATAAATACGAGTATTAAATGTACACACATGTTTATTTTCAATTTTCTTTACGGACGAACGGACGGACGGACCATTAAATACACATATACATAAAGAAAAGTAAATCACTTACAAACTTACTCAACCACGAAAGAATCATAGGAAAAAAAAGGGGGGGGGGGGATTTGACGTTTAACCATCGAAATATGTAAGCGGTAAGGCACCCCCACGAGAAAAACACATATAATAGAAAAAAAAACGAGTTGCACTCCGGGAGTGCCGGCAGAAGTGAAAACCTTTACACACGATTCGCGCTTAACACTCAAATATGTCACAAGACATGTCTTTGACATTGTCAAGAAATAATAATGTTTGTTTATTTACTTTTTTGACGTAGTATATTTGACATCGCAATCTGTCATAGAATTAAAATTCCATATCCAATCTCCCCGTACTACTCATAATCGCGAATACTAAAAATAAAAATTATAATAGGCGTTGCATTACGGTTTCCGTCTTACGAATTTCCACGATTAGGACACGTGACCTGACGCGAGTTTAGCGGTAAGGCACCCCCACGAGAAAAACACATACATATAATAGAAAAAAAATAAAAATTATAATAGGCGTGGCATTACGGTTTCCGTCTTACGAATTCCACGATTAGGAAACGTGACCTGACGCGAGTTTATCATTTTTTACCCATACCAAAAAAAGTGCACAACGCCGCTAAAGAAGTTTTCACTTCAATAATCATAATTGGTGCTAAACATTCGACATATTGTGTTATTATTGCCGGTTTTCGTAAGTTAGGTAAGTCTGTATATTTTATATACTTATCTTAAGCTGTGAAGTTTTTTGTCATAATGGCGACATTTAAGTTAGGTAGGTATTATGAAAACTATCAAAACTTTTTTGTTTCTAGTTAATAGTAGTTCCGATGGGTATAAAAGTAATAGGTAGTACTTTAACTGACTTGCATATTTTATTTATCTTTTCAGCGTTTTGTACCATTCACTATGCAACAAAATAAATGTTTTGTTTTTCTGGGTTTACAGTATTTAACTAGGATTCGTCACCTTAAAACTATTTGAAATATTGAAATCAAATTGTTATATCACGTCAAGTTTAGTAGTGAAACGCATTTATTGATTTTACTTCAAATTCTATAATTTAGTGACATAAATTGTTATTCTACATTTTAAAAAAATTAGCTTTCCTTTTATAGTCAGTAGTGGCAGTATTACCTCTGGAGTCTCCAACAGTAGTTTGCAAGCATGGCTGGCTCCCATCTACCCTGGTAACGCTTCTCTGCAATTTCTTGATAAAATCTTTCACGAATTTCTTCACTTACTGAAACCATGCTATCCGGAAATAAAATGAGAGTGTTAAAAATGAATTTTCAACGACATATTTTTATTTTTTATTGCATTCTAGTTTGTGATAATTAAATAAATGTGTTTTTACAAAATTCCCTGATATCTAAATATAAATTTGTTTTTTGTTGTTTACCAAGTACCTAATAGAAATCACCGCTCGGGATATTGGTGATTTTTTTGGATAGTGATAATTAGAGTAGCTACATACGCGCATGGATATCGTACTGACAATGAACTTGAAAACGATTACCAATGGAGTTACCTAATCGCTCTAGTGCTAAATAATAATAAGATTACATTACGAGCTTGTACAAACTCAGCTGTACCACATAATTGTATAAGTAAGTAAGTAGTTTATTTTATTATCATCATCACTAATAATAATAATAATAGTAGCCTTTATGCAGAAACCAAGTTACAGTATATTATTATTTATAACAAAAAAGATTTAAACACTTTTTATCATGTATCAACTCCCTGTCTGTATATCACTGATTGACAAAGGCCTCCTCCAACTGTCGCCATTTCTCTTTGTCTTTAGCTAATCTTGTTCATATGAATGCCGCGTGCTATGGCTTTGTTGTCATCAAGGGTGGTCTACCTCGTTTTCTTTTCTTATCACTTGTACCAGTTCATGACTTATTTTGACCATTTTTCACTTACTCTGATTGTGTGGCCTGACCCACGTCGTGATTAGGTATATTCTCTTTGGCCTGACCACTTCCACTTTAACTTTTTATTGTTTTTATGACATCTTTTGTTCCTGTTTGTTCCTTAATGGTTGCAAGTTTAATTCTAACGGACACTCTTTTCCCTGTCATTCTTCTTTCCATGGAGTTCTGTTCTGCATGTTTTGAGCATCTTTTTGTGAATTTTTGTTAGCGCCCAAGATTGGCAACCATAAGCAGTAACCATTATCACTAAGTTATCAAAATTGAATTTATCAAAGTTTTGTATCTAAACGATTTATTTTGAAGAAAGTAAAAAGAAAAGCATTTTACAATAATCGCAACATTTTACAAATTATAGGAACTAAATCTGCATAAGCACTTCACTAACGTAGTTACCATACGACATAGGTACCTAATAATGGCGGTACCAACTAAACAAGCTCCTCTTGCTTGCTAACAATTTACTACTTATAAAGTAAGTAAGATACTATATATAAACAAGGTCGATATTTTTTTGAGGAGAATTTGACAGGACAATCATAATAAACATCATTTCTTGTCAAATTACCCGAAGACACGGGACTGAAAACGAATTTGATTGAAAAATTGCATGACCATCGTTCAAACGAGGGGAGAGTCTAACAATAACTCCCTATATTTTTATACAAACTTACGTTTGCTTTCAAAAAAGAGACTTTAGTTCTTATGAGAATGGGAGTAAGTATTGTAATTGATAGAACAATTGTATTTAGAACTCCAGTGTAGTTTAGAAACATAAAATCTATGCGGGTGAGTAAGTACGGAAACGCAGTCCGCCTTTTGTGATGGATTGGGAAGTCGGAATCAATTGTCCATTATTGTATCGTCTTAGAAATAGATACTAATCTTTATTGTCTCTTCCGATTCTCATAATTTGAAATTATTTGAAGAGAAAGAATCTGTGGGAGATTTTTTTTATATACCTTTGAGGCTTTTTTCGGCAGGAAGTCCAATATGGCGCTGCTGCTGCGTTTTCACTAGTTTCGTTGTTCAAAATGGACTAATGAACATGATAAGTAATTTTTGCAAACTTCATCATGGATCGCAAATTGCGAATATCCAAGACCCTTACGTAGATATTCAAATGGTAACATTTATTTTCGTTCTCTATTTCTACCTTTTTCTTCGAAATTCCTGCGACCAGACAGAAATTCCGCTCTAAATTCTAACAAATCCTGAAGTAGGGTGACAATTTGTAACAAACCAGAAAAAAACTTTAAGGTAGTCACCCGTTCACAAGTGACAAGAGCAGTTCTACGAACCAATCATATTTTTTTCCTGCGACCAGAAAGAAATTCCGCTCTAAATTCTAACAAATCCTGAAGTAGGGTGACAATTTGTAACAAATCAGAAAAAAACCTTTAAGGTAGTCACCCGTTCACAAGTGACAAGAGCAGTTCTACGAACCAATCATATTTATTCATTATGCGCATATAACATGGCGCATGGCTATGCAACCTTGCATTAATTACCAATGTATACATTGTTATATATTTATCTGAAATGATTATGTCACTCATGCTAATAAACATTCTCACGGCTTAGTAGGCAAGTAGTAACCATGTGTGGACAATGCCTTTTCATCAGCGTCTGGCCATATATGTAAGTGTGTCATCGCACAAAATATGTATGCTTTATGTTATATATGGGTAACTGTAACTGCAATATGCAGTTGCTGTTTATTGCCAAATTTGAATCAGGACAAGTTACTTGATTACCCTTAGGGTATGGGAATTTATTTGCGTATGTGAAAATGTGCGGTTTAAATTACGTTGACTTAGAATATTAATTGCTTAACAGCTCTAAGAAACCATAAACCTAAGTATTTAATGTTAATTTCAATTTGATACCTCTACGAGTTTCCAAAAAAAGGGTCTTGACAGACAAATGGACATCTTAGTGATCCTGCAAGGGTTCTTTTATAATTTTAATGTACGGAACTCTAAAAACAGTCTAGAAGATATAACATTACAGCCCTATTTTTCCGTAGGGTTGCCACAATCACTGCTCGAGGTTAAAGGCCGCCGAGTGCCGAGTACTATTATCTATTCTATGCTGCCGCGCCGTCGTCGGCGTCACCGTACCCTGTCTGGGCCCATCCCATGGACGAGCTCTCTGCTCACGGGGTGTGACGGCCCGTGTGAATATACCTTGGGAATCTATTCACTAATGAACTTGGATCTTTTGTAATGATATCAGGATTTTAAAGGCTATGTTAGTGGATTGTTATGTAGTACTTAAGTAGTAGTAGCATGTAGTTTGTGTTTACAATCCTTTAGAATAAATTATTATCCAAGACATGAGTGTCACTTTTAGTTTTACGTACAAAGTTTGAATAAAGATTACACAACTTAGGAGCTTTGTTAAAATCTCATCTATACATATATAATAAAATGGTAGGAAAGTCAAAACTGTACATTCAATATTTTTTGAAGTGAAAACTTCTTTAGCGGCGTTGTGCACTTTTTTTGGTATGGGTAAAAAATGATAAACTCGCGTCAGGTCACGTGTCCTAATCGTGGAAATTCGTAAGACGGTAACCGTAATGCCACGCCTATTATAATTTTTATTTTTTTTCTATTATATGTGTTTTTCTCGTGGGGGTGCCTTACCGCTTACATATTTCGATGGCTTTACGTCCCCCCCCCCTTTTTTTTTTTTTTTTTGAAGTGAAAACTTCTTTAGCGGCGTTGTGCACTTTTTTTGGTACGGGTAAAAAATGATAAACTTGCGTCAGGTCACGTGTCCTAATCGTGGAAATTCGTAAGACGGAAACCGTAATGCCACGCCTATTATAATTTTTATTTTTAGTAATCGCGATTATGAGTAGTACAGGGAGGTTGGATATGGAATTTTAATTCTATGACAGATTGCGATGTCAAATATACTACGTCAAAAAGTAAATAAACAAACATTATTATTTCTTGACAATGTCAAAGACATGTCTTGTGACATATTTGAGTGTTAAGCGCGAATCGTGTGTAAAGTTTTTCACTTCTGCCGGCACTCCCGGAGTGCAACTCGTTTTTTAAAAGAATACTTGGGGTGTGATCTACAATCGATACCGTAGCCAAAAATATAGGTAGTTTTTAGAATTATTGTCTGTTTGTCTGTACGTATGTTCGGGATAAACTCAAAAAGTACTGCATGCATTTACTTCAAATTTGGCACGAATATTATTAAGAAGTCGGGTCAACATATAGGCTACATATTATCACGCTATCACCTACGGGGAACGAGCAGTGAACCTTTATTTTTTCAACGCATTCTGTAACAACGTGTAATCTAACGACGCATAATTTACTTGCTTCTTAATTATTAATTATTCTACTCACACATAGCCATTTATTTTATGTTAAAAAATCGTGTAAAGTCATAACTTAGATGTGTTATAATTTTTCACCACATAAAAATGTTTCCTATTTGCTAACTAGATGGCGTTGGCGTCGAATTAGATTGCGCTATTGTGTCGTTCACAAAAAGTGATGTTATAGTATAGAGTTCACGCAAACGACGTCGTGGGCAGCTGGAACTTACATAATTGTCTAATTCAAAGGTACATACGCTGCTCTAGCTCATTACCTCCACTAGGGTTGTCTACAAATGATTTTTTTTGACACCCAATCGATTGAAACGAAAGCATTTCTTTGGTGAGAAACATAGTGAATGTTCAAAGCACCTCCCATGAGCAAAGTTCATGGGCGCCCAGGGCAAGATTTAAAAAATGTTGCCCCGCCAAAACTGCGATATTGGAAGAGAAACAATACCTGCAATATATTTAAAGTGTTATTTAAGTTGGTTGCGGGTCCGGGGCCCGTGAGTGCGCTTTCTTGAGGTTAGCTAGCGCCTGTGGCACCCGCCTCTATGGCCAGCTCCTAGCTACGATGCTATTTGTAAGACAATCAATTCACTAAAATTATAATTTTTTATTCTTTACTAAAATAATTTAGTTTTTATTTTGATTTCATGTCTTACGCCTAGGCCACACACATCGTGATAACATTGAGCCACAGTGTTAACAATTTTAGCACATGAAATCCTTTACCCGACTACGGAGGGTTATTATTTTTGGCGGTCTCTGTTTGTATGTATAAACATATTCGTATTCTTCGTATATATGTATTATAAGCATATTCACATGTTGCCGTGTAGTTCTTAAGGCTATGGTATAGGGCAGATAGGCGTAAATACGTCGTTTTTGTGCAAATTTAAAAAAATGTTATAAAACTTGCATTTATCTAGTGCATTACCTTACTAAGTGATTTATGACCATTCTTTCAACTTCTTATGCAAGTCGATTAAATAAATAGAATAGGTTGTTATCTAGTGCACTGACTATGAGTTGTAGCAAAAAGTAAAAAATGTGACTACGAAACGGTAAATGCGTTTTTTCTAGGCGTCATTACGGTATAAATAACAAAGAAGTATATAACAAATACAACTTATAGTAATGTATATGACATTGTGTAATGATTTTTAGTACATTTTCATGGACATCGTTAGTATTACAGAAATTAGCTTTCTGGCCTACATCACCCTCTTAAGCTGCCTACTGAATATATTTTGACAAATGAGGTATCGTTAGCTTTGTCTGTGATTTTCGCATATAATAGACTATGTGACGTCATATTAAATCCAACATGGCGGATGAATTCAGCAAAACTAACAAACCTAAAGAAGGGCCAGAAAGTGTTTAGTGAGATATTATTTTTACAACTATATAATACGGTTACCCTAGTAAAAATAAAATGTCGAAATAAAAACCAATATCCTACATCTTCCCAGACAACAGTGGGAGTTGGTTGGGAGTGGTCTTACAAACAGAAAAATAAAATGGGAAATATCTTCCTAGCGTACGCTATATTTAGGTATCTATGTGTATAGGTAATTTTATAAACATTCCATCCAGTACCACAACCAACGTCAATCGTAATCAGTACCTGGATGGGTGACCGCCTAGTGGTATATTTTTATGGTTCTGGAGTACATTGGATTACCCGGTTCCGAATGTTGTTATACCCGGTTCCCCCGGTTCTCTTAAAGTAGTTATGAAGACTGACTTGTTGTTTTATTTTGTTTAAAATTTTAAATGATTGTGAATGGAAAATAATTTTATTTCATTTCTATAACATCCACATAGTATTTTTTAAAGCTTTATTTTAACTTGCAATGTTTGTGTGCATGTTCGGGTCACATCTTGCAAGTAAATTTTAAAGAAGTTATCCTCAACCGATTGAAATGAAATTTTGCGTACAAGTTTCGTTTGGATGACAATGCATGGTTACCTGATCATTCTAAACCTAATATGGTACACGGCCCAAGATGGCTGAATTGTTATTTTTTGTGCACTTCCATGATATAGGTATCAAATGAACGGGTTTGCTGAGAAGAATATGAAAAATAATATGACTTCACTGTAAATCCAATAAGGTGGACTAGTTAGTTTTTAGCACCCCCATAATATAGGTATCAAATAAAAGGGTTAACTAAAAAGAAAACGAATAAACTGACGCCTACGTTTAACCTTTCGAGGAGGTGGTGTGCTACTGTCCGGCTAGACGGTAAAGGCTAGGCAGAGTCGTATCTTGCTTTATATGAACACTAACTAAACCCTAGGCAAATTCTAGCGGTGTTAAAAAAATCGAAATGGTGGAAAACAAGATGGCCGCTACACTAATTTTAAAGAGTCATAACTTAGGATAAGTTAGGATAAGTTTGGTGATGCTCGAACAAATGTTGTAGGAACCGACAAGGATCAACTGTTGGCGATAAACTTTTACTAAAAGTCAACTAAAAATAAATTAATAATACAAAAATATTTTTAAAAACAAGCTTTTATTGAAATGCTCTTAAAAGAAGAAAATAAACTTTAAATTGAATCAAACCCATCAATTTATTAAATTACACAATTTATAAGATATAAAAGCTTGTAGCGTGAAAAAAAATATTTTTTTATTATTAATTTATAGCAAAATTTAAACCGTATTTCAAAACAAGCGATGGAACCGGGTATACCCGGGCTACCCGGTTCCGTTCCTGAATGGAACCGGGTACTAGAAATTATGGAACCGGTACCGGTTCTGCATGTCCTAGTCGTGACTGTTGTCATGTTGTGATAGCAGTCCTTAGGCCAAGTCATAGCTTCAAAAATTTAACAGTCGCACAGGGCCGGTGGACTATGGCTTAGGGGGAGAGGGGGTTCAAGCAGAATCTCAACTTATCTCACGTGGGGGGAGGGAGGGTTTCTCTGAAGTGTCAACAACGCGGGAGTGATGTCCCAGGTGTTGCATACGTCCCTAGACTACGGTGACCGCTTACCATCAGGCGGACCACAAACTTGTTTGCCATCTTGTATCTTGTATATAAAAAAGAACTATACAACCCTTTGCATGATACTGAAATTATTGTAGGACCCAAAAAGGTTCGTTTTACATAAAGACATTAAATAAAACACACCTTTTCTAATCTACCGAAACTAACCGCAAGCAGGTTACAAGTCATGTTTGCACAGATATTTTTAAAACAAGCAATATTTTTAAGGCGTCACGTGCAAAGACCATGTGCAAAATGACGCAGCTGCTGATTTTTGGCTCCATTTATATCATAAGTTCAACAAACCAGTTTTTTTTTTCAAGTTTAAGGCAAAACTACGCAGCCGCCAGGTGTGCTGTTTGTGTTCGATGTGATGTCTGTTTTCATAGTCCAAGATCATTTACATCAGTGCAACCTACATTGAGATAACTCCTCAATGTATATATAAATCATTGGCAATAATTTAAGTGAGTAAATAAAACCGGTTTAAGTGTCTTTCTGTGGATAAAGTTTAAAAGCTTTCTGACACCACTAGGTGCTAGTGGATATTAGTAGCTACTTCTAGAATTATCTAAAATATTTTTCTATTTTATGATCATTGCTCCTTTGATTAGAATATTTAATCACGAAAGTGCAGATTGATGATTTATAGCAGCAATGTAGGTCATAATCGCGGTTACCGAGTTGTGTTACCACTTGTGCTTAGATTAAGAATTCATTTTCGAACGGAACATTAATAATCGATGTTTGGGTTAAGGCCTTTTTTAGTACCTATCTCTAAAAACTTTACTCTTTCAAGTCTGTGAAAAAGATAAGAAAAAATAACAATCAAATCTTAATAGATCAGTATATACCTAATATGATAATAAACATGATAAATCAATTGACTATTAATAGTCTCACAAAAACTCGAGAACGACTGGACTTATTTGGATAATCCTTTTTTGTTGTGTTCGTTATTGTTAGAGCAAACCGATTGTAATGAAATTTTGGTAAGTTGTTGTGCACACGCCGGGGAAGGTTTCTCAATAAGAAAAAACTGGTCAAGTGCGAGTCGTACTTGGTAAATTCTTTTGCAGACGCCATTAAAGGTTTTTGAATTAGTATAACCCTTTCACAATAGGTGGCGCGGCAGTTGTTTTAAAAAAGAAAAACAACGTTCGCTGGGTCAGTTAGTCTTAAATAAATTAATGGTCGAATAGTATGTTCTTAAAGGTTGCATAAAATAAGAGAAAAAAAAACCACAAAAAGTAAGTAGGTAATTCAAACGCAAGAACTCGAAATTTAAAACGTAAGTAATTATACAAACATTTTTACCTCTGTTATGTAAAACTTAATTTACTTAATTAACGATGGAACACATTTTCGATCGTAGGCAAGAATTCTATATAAATTAAAAACCTAAAATATGCAAGTTATTAATCTTTAAATGAAGACACGCTAAAGTGAACCTTATTATTAAACTAATGGCGGTGTAAAATAGCACACTGTCGCTGCAGGGGATCATCTTATACACAACTCGACTCATTTAATTTTACCTGGATGCATTTCTGGATTATAACACAGATTGCGTCGTTAAATACCCATAGTTGCAACAGTTGCAATATTTGAGGGCCGACTGTTGTCCTGGTACTGTTTGATCGACCTGTTCCTGGACTATTTGTCGACCTGTCCCGGATCCCGATTATGTATTAGTATAGTAATCGTTTTCAACTATAAAATTATATATAAAAACACTTACCTATGTCTAAATTTATGCTAACAAATAAAATGGACAAGTCTAAAAATACAAACATAATTTTATTAATTAAGGATAATTTTAACAACTTGCAATACGAAGTTTGCCCATGTGAAATACGATTATAGTTATTCGAGCATGAAAAATTGAATTTTCCGGGATAAAAATATCCTTCACCGTCTCTTTGACTATCTCTATGCCAAATATCAGTTCAATTGATAACAAACAGTTTTACAAACATATATTAGTTTAGATTTGGATGTAAAATAGATAGATAAGTAAGTAAGAAAAATAGTAAAAGCTTAATTAAGCTAAACTAAGTTAAGGAAACGTCTTCTTATCCGTGTTTTCAGGCAATAAAAATCTTCCTGACATCTATTGGCGAGTAGTAATACTATTATTTTGCCGACACAGCAACAGAGCTGCTTGACAATAGGTGGCGTTGTTAAGCAACACTAAGTACTTGACAATAGATGCCGTTGTTAAATAAAAATTAGCAAAGCTCGGTCCGCCAGGTACTTATTATAAATCAACTAGCTTTCTCCTACGACTTCGCCTGCGCAAAATTTATTTGTTAGTGGTTTCCTACACTATCAAAGGAAGCTACCCTTAAAATTCACCTCTGATTTAGGCTGTACATTGATTGTGCGACGGTTATCTTTTATCATGTTTAAATAATGATATGTCGCTTGTTCCCTCCTAATTTAACTGCCGTTAAATCAAAAAAACTGCCGTTTGCATCCCGAACTTTCTCAACATCACCGACAGCCCTAAAGCACCATGACGATTAAATTGCCATGCAATTGCATTGTACCATAAAACGACATTGGATAAGGTATTCATTGTACGTGCAGTAGGTTCAACGACCGAAGTGTTGCCAACCGTTCAAAATTAAAATAATGCTCAATTACCAACCGATATTAGCTGGCAACGCTCCGCCAGGCATATCGAGTGGTTTAAATAAAGAATGTTGTTTACAGCTGTTTTTATTATGTTTATTTTTAATGTTTAAATGGCGTTTATTTTCATTAGTGTTATAATTAAAACAAACTTTGATTGGTTGCATAATAGGAGCATACGATCCTTCTTTTCTATCAATATAAACCAATATTATAATATAATAGGTTTCGATTCAATATTTTCTCTTATACTGTTTTATCGTATACGAGAAGGCCGTTCACACGGTGCGAGGTCCATTCGGTTTTTTCACGTATGCGGTCTTCCCGTATACGTGGCCGCCGTTCACACAGCATCTATTCGAAACGCTTTGCCAGCCGCCTAACCGCCAGTCGTTGACAGCACTCCATTTTTTTATATTTGTCTAATGATTTATCATCGATCCTCGATACGCGTGATAAATAACTCGATCGTAATCGGCAATCCACTTGGCCAAAGACATCACAAACACAACTGCCTGCTGCCTGTTCCAGCGCGAGTTTCGGATACGAGTAACCAGTTTGTCCGTGTGAACGAATGAACGTAAAAATAAGCGCCACTGTGCATCGCATTCGATAAAATCGTTTCGAGAATCTCGCATTCGCGATGGCAAAACCGTACGGTATACGGGAGAAAATAGTTCTCGAATACGAGATTTTCTCGCATAGATGCCGTGTGAACGATCTTCAGAGTTGCCGTACAAATTTTGTTGTCACTACGATATTCGATAAAATCTCGTATACGGTAAACGAGAAAAATTGCGCCGAGTGAACGTAGCCTTACCTTACGATAGCCTTTCGATTTGGCCGGACATGTCCAAGAATTCGGACTTCTATC
Source organism: Apoda limacodes (assembly GCA_946406115.1). Taxonomy (NCBI): domain Eukaryota; kingdom Metazoa; phylum Arthropoda; class Insecta; order Lepidoptera; family Limacodidae; genus Apoda; species Apoda limacodes. The sequence goes on from OX291560.1 coordinate 16,445,301, forward strand.
TGGACTTGTCATTTGTCCTGACTTTTGACTTATGCAGCATTTTTTACATATGAAAAAAATTTCGACTACTATTACAAGTAGTCTCATCATCTAAACCTATAGTTTAAATTAAAAGCTTTCAACATAAAATAGGATTTTATCACTTTTTTAATTATGTTATTCATTATGTCCGGATGTTTTTTGAAAAGTCAGGCTTTTTTAAAATATTGAAATGGTATGCAGCATGGGAGTTCCTTTTTGGTTAAAGATAAAATTGTAAACTTTATGTCTGCCGATTAGGCGTCAATTTGATAACCCATGAGTCGGCAAATACCATAGTCGGCCCATCTCTAGTTACTACCTAATAGTTGTTTTATAAAGTCTGAGTTACCATAGCACCGTTTCACTAATTATTTTTAAACTATTTTTTTACAGTGGCTTCACTTGTTTTAGTTTATAAGCATTAGTTAGGCCTAGGACTATTACACAAACGACTTATATATCCGAGCCAAGCAAGTACTTACCTAATAAATGTATACATATAAAATACTTTGTCCTTAATGACTAACGGATCAACGCACAGCCTAAACCGCTGATCGCAGAGAACTTGGAGGGTGTGTTCTTTGTATGACGTAGGCATCCGATTAGAAAGGATTTTCCGAAATTCTACGCTTAAGGGGGTGAAAAAGGAAGGAAAAGTTTGTATGGGAAAACGTGATTCCTTGGTCCAATCTACTTCAAATTTTGCATAAACCTTTTTCAACAGAATTGATGTAAGACTTGTTTTGTATTTTATTGAAATTCATTCCCTAACGGGGTTAAAAAGGGGTAGAATGTTATTTGGCGGTGATTTGCTTATGCTATTACTTTGCGAGTTGATATTAATACTCCTTAGTGCTTTTGATTTAAATTTCATTTTATTTTGACACATGCTTGAAAACTCAATCCTATTTGATTAAAAAAAGGTTGAACCCACTTAAAAACATAAGCAAATACTCTTTTAAATTGGAATGTCTCGAAAGTCACCCTACTATATTAGTACCTCATATGAAGGTTTCTAAGCTTAAATAGGTTACCTGTACACTTTTGATTTTTTGTATATAATATAAGTAATATAAGTAAATACTTATATTATACTTACTACTACTAACTTACTATTAACTAAATACTTATAGTTTTCTTTTTCTACCTATATACATATAAAATGCTTTGTCCAGAATGACTAACTGACGGATCAACGCACAACCTAAACCGCTGATCGTAAAGACCTGAAACTTGGAAGGTGTGTTCTTTGTTTGACGTAGGACTCGCGCAATAAGGGTAAACTGATTGTAATGAAATTTTGGTAAGTTGTTATACACACACCGGGCAATGTTTCTGCGAAAGAAAAAAAGGGTCTAGTGCGAGTGACGCCGGGTCAAGTGCGAGTCCGACTCGCGCAATAAGGGTAAACCAATTGTAATGACATTTTGGTAAGTTGTTATGCATATGCCTGGAGAGGTTTCTGAATTAGTACAATTATTTCACAATAGGTTGGTGCGGCAGTTGTTTTAAATAAAGAAACAACGTTCGCCAGGTCAGCTAGTACAAAATTTGCACATAACAGATCTACGTTGAGGAAGAATTCGAAACTTTCAATCGCATATAAAGTCCACATGATAAATATATAAAAATAAAATTAAACTTTTTTAATTTCTTTTTTTATTTTATTTTAATTATTAGAAACTTGGGCATAGACCGACCCCCTGATATCCTAATAGGCCCCCAAATTTACCTTCCTATTTCACACATTAGGTGAACGCTTACCATCAGGTGGACCGTAGGCCTTAAGACCTTTAATGGTATAAAAAAAACTATAAATAACCTATAGTGTAAAATATACACTATAAACTTCAATCCCTTTAGATACGCTCGGAGATACGCCGCGAGTTTGAAGTGTTGACATTAAAAAACCTTCTTTCGGTCTTTTTGAGGGCTAAAATGGTAACACTATTCGACACTAATGGATATGTATGTCACAGCGGTTTTCTATTTTTTTTCGAAAGGTCCAAAAAACGTTAGGCTAACGTTAACACTAATAAAAACGTAACGTATATAGTTTTTTTTCATAACTTTTGTTCTGCCTTATTTAACAACTATTAATCCGAGATTAAGGCTCTATAAAAGAGTAGGTTACAGACTGCTGAAATCAGTATAATCTATTGTAGTGGTAAACCTACATACTCTATATACATATAATAGTAAAATGGTAGGAAAGTCAAAACTGTACATTCAATATTTTTTTTAAAGAATACTTGGGGTGTGATCTACAATCGATACCAAAGCCAAGAATATAGTTTTCAGACTTTTTGTCTGTTTGTTTGTCTGTTTGTCTGTATGTATGTTCTGGATGAACTCAAAAAGTACTGCATGGATTTACTTCAAATTTGGCACGAATATTATTAAGAAGTCGGGTCAACATATAGGCTACATATCACCTACGAGGAACGAGCAGTGAACCTTTATTTCTTTAACGCATTCTGTAACAACGTGTAATCTAACGACGCATATTTGACTTGCTTCTTAATTATTAATAATTCTACTCACACATAGCCATTTATTTTATATTAAAAAATCGTGTAAAGTCATAACTCAGATGTGTTATAATTTTTCACCATATAAAAATGTTACCTATTTGCTAACTAGACGGCGTTGGCGTCGAATTAGATCGCGCTATGGTTTTGTTCCCAAAAAGTGATATTATAGTATAGCGTTTATGCAGACGACGTCGCGGGCAGCAGCTTGTCATTAGAATAAAATCGAGATCGAAGAACTAAATGGCCTAGCGTGCCACTTGAAAGCACAGAACCCGTGTTTTATCTAAAACTGAGACCGTAACATGTTCCCACAGCATTACGATAACGTATACATAGATACCGATACAAACAGGATACGAACCGACTTAGACTCGTAGGTCATAAGAATTTGATAAGGAACATAGATAAATTGTATGTAAGTTCTCATGTTTTATGATAACGCGTTAACTTTGTTTAGGAATACTTTAGGGGACCAAATTGGGTAGTATATATTATGAATATGAATATACTTTATTGCACACATAAAAATAACAAAAACAAGAAAAGTAAGTTGACAAATGAGGTACAAATAGGCGGCCTAATCGCTAAAGAGCGATCTCTATCAGACAAACCTTTGTGTAGAGGAAATTATAAATAGGAGGTGGTGCGGTAGTGAAAATAGTTACTTAAAACCGCATTAGTTGTAGTTCATCTTTGTTCTCCTTTATGGAACCTAAATGAACACGCACACTGCATTTTTTTTTTAAGGTGGCAAACAAGCTTACGGTCCACCTGATTTTAGGCGGTCGCAACATAGTCTATGGACGCTTGCTACACACACTAGCGATTTGCCAACCCTTTAAAGATCTAATTACTTCTTTCTTTTGTTTGTGGAATCAGCTCACTGTCATTCTCTCAATGGCGTTTTTCAAGAAAGCTGAGGTGACTGCTTAACATCAAGCAGGCCGAAAGCTTGTTTGCCACCTTCCTGACACCTACATGTTTATGACAAAAATAAGTTTCAGTCAAGTTATATTACTAAGGCAACGTTCCAAAACGCTTTACGTGAATGTTGAAAAAGTGGTTTTTTCATCGCCCGGCTCAGGGTGATTTTCCAACTAACAAGTTGAATAATTTACACTTCTATTGATACGGTTGTAAATCGCTCCTGTCAGTGTGAAAATTAACTGTCAAATTGCTTTACGCGCATTTTTATTTGTTATTTTTAAGTATAACTAAATAAGGTTCCACTCTAAAATTCCTTGAGAATACCAATGTGAAATTTGAAACATAGGTTCTTTAGTGAATGTGAGCTTAAAGGGTTTAATTAGGGGTTTTACGAAACGAAAGATCGACAGTTTTTTTAGCTCAGGGCACACCTCTAGATACATTAAACCACTATAAACCAACGATGCTATGCTATGCCAGCCATCCATGATTAGGTCATCGGTTGACTGTAATTAAATTAGCGCACAACCTCGTTCATATTTGCCTTAATACTTAAGTGCTTTAATTGAATGGGCTTTTGCGACAAATCATGACTACATCATTGTCTATACATAGAACACGTAAACTATACGCTTAAAATAATTTGGCGACAGCTTCTAGCCTTGTTAAGTAAAGAAATTTGTGATATAGGTTGGTACAAATAGTACATTGTGTATTAAGGGTGGTAAGGAGAAAATTACTAACGATTTTTTTTAATACATTTGCGAGTCAATAATTAAAAACATAAGGTGAATCAATAAATAAACACAATTAAAATGGGGTAAATAGAAGTAAAGAATACAACACCACCACCAGATGGTGCTAGATATCCAGAGAATTTATGAATTAAATATTTTTGGCTTAAATTAAAACCTAATTGCTAACTTGTGTTGTGCGCGTAGTTCATATTTTGAATGAACAGGACAGCTTTTAAACATACTTGATAGGATAGATGCGACATTACCGCCCAGAAGTTCTATGAACGCGTGTTAGCTTTAAGAAAAGTAAAATTTACAAAGAAAAAGCCCGTGGGAGTAATTTAGGTCTTAACACCCGCTTCGCCTACACGTAAGAACACTGTTTACGAGTAAGTAAATATTTAAGGAATAGGATAGGATAAGTTTGTTACTTTATACAGAGCAAAAGTACCAAACTTACAAAAACTTATGTTTTACAAATTTTTATATCATGTACAAAACTTACAAAAACTTATGTTTTGAAAATAAAAGTCATTTTATTTAATGCTACCAGCTTGTAACCAGCAAAAGTATTCTAGCAGAATACCAGAGGAGTGTGTTCTACCGCTTGTATGCCTAATGGGATGTGTTCTGACGAATGGTTCGAAATGATGCCCACGGCTACTTTCTACCGTCGCACCGCTCGCCATCGGCAGGAAATTCATTCTCACACTTTAGAACCAAAATGGTCGCGTATAGTGCGGTTTCAGAGAAACTTCCTCCCGCGAACGCTTGGGTTGCAGAATGAGCTCCCTGCCAAGGTTCTCTCTAAGGACTACAGTATAGGGTTCTTCAAGATTAGATTTTTGAAGGGTCAGCAACGCATGAGTGATGCTCCAGGTGTTGCAAGCGTCCATAGATTGTGGTGACCGCTTACCATCAGCCGGACCGCAAGCTTGTTACAGCCACCTTAATGGTATAAAAGGAGATAGGTCACCTGACTTGGCTCCTGTTTCAAATTGTTGTGGTGTATGTATAGGCTATACTTGCTTATACTCACTCAGTGGCTCGTAAAAAATCTGTGACGTAGCGTTTTTTTAGCGTCTCTAGTACATCATAGTATTACAAAATACAATATAGATTTGCCATAATCTCTGAGGTTTCCTTAATTTCACTTTAAGTACTTGTTTTGATTTTTGCAAACAGAACAAAAACGTGGAGAGTTTTATATTTGGTTTTATAAGATTTTGCTATACCATTATTTTTTAATATTTTTTTATGGTTGAATATAATAGAGAATATATAAGAAATTCTAGCTACTTTGCAAAAATATAAAAAAGACCTCTTAAGTTTTTGTTCTTTTTTTTAATCCAGACTAATATTATAAAGGCGAAAGTAACTCTGTCTGTCGGTCTGGCTGTCTGTTTGTCAGTCTGTCTGTCTGTCTGTTTGTTCGTTATCTCTTCACGCTTAAACCGCTGAACTAAATTTAGGACGGGTCGGGCAGCTGGCAAAAGCTAGTCAAAATCTAAAATATTAGAAAACTTCGGAGATTATGGAAAGATCATTTTGGTATAAAAATGGCGTTAATTTACTTATAATGTTTTGAAATATTAAAAGAATACATCATTACTGACAGACTAACTGTACCTACTAATTAAATCCTATTTAAACGTTTTCCCGGAACCAAATTCCGTGCGTGACAAGCCGTGGTATAGACAGTGTATAGTCATTGTTAAAGATTTTAGATCTATTTCCCAGGGTTCAATCCCACGTACCTACAAGCCATTTACCCGTGACCTTATATTCTTTATGATCGCGAACGCGATCTATAAATTACTGCGGGTAACTTTTTGTTTTGAAGATTTTACCTTAATTCTCTAGAGAAAAATTCTAGAAAAATTACTTGAAATTTTGCTATCCCTAAGGTGGCAACCAAGCTTGCGGTCCGCCTGATGGTAAGCGATCACCGTAGCCTATGGACGCTTGCAACACCAGGGGTATCACTCGTGCGTTGCCGACCCTACAAAAATCCAATAACTTCTTTCTTGAAGAACCCTATACTGTCTGATAATCTGTGAGGAAAAGTCTCCTTTTTAGGGTTCCGTAGTTAGAAAAGAACCCTTGTAGTTTCGCCATGTCTGTCAAGGCTTAGCTCAGAGACCATTAGTACTTGAAAGCTGTAATTTGGCATGTGTATCGAATACTTTTAAACGAGCAATTCATTTATAATCTGAATCTTGGAAACGGCTCCAACAAATTCCATAAAATTTAGTATGCAGGGGGTTTCGAGGGCGATAAATCGATCTAACTAGGTTTCATTTTTAAAAAACGTCGTTACGAAAAACGTAAAAACTATTCCTGACATATATTGGCGAGTAGTAATACTATTATTTTTACCGATACAGCATCACTAAAGCTACTTGACAATAGATGGCGTTTTTAAAAAAAAAACGAGCAAAGCCTGTCCCTCCCAGGTACTACATAGTATTTAGGCCGACAAAGTGGTACAATAAAATTTAAAAAAATATTTTTCGTCTACGCCATAGTGTAGGGTGTCGTTGGATAGGTCACTTGAAAAAAAACATGGAAGAAGCATATATAATGAAACTAAAAGGAAAACTAACATAGCTAAGTAGGCTTTACAACTTAATGAGTAATAGTCGATCGACTTAAAAAATGTAGTACGAAAAGTTACGTACAAATGCCATTATAACACATATTCTGTGCAAAATTCAGGCTTCTACCTATTTCGGTCTAAAAAGATAGAGCCTTTTAATGGTCGGACAGACAGAGCGTAGGCTAAGTAATAGGGCGCCGCGCCGTTGGCACCCTCTGGGTACGGAACACTAAAAAGGAATTGCGTTTGTAAAGTTGCAATATGTATAGACGACTTTCGTTTCGGCGCTCCACAGTGGCTTGGCAATGGTACCGATAGCATAGAAAAGCAAAAAGTCTATCATTTATCGATAGCAAGTGACGTCATAAACTTTATGTTTATACATTTTGTTCGATTTCATTCTTTTTTACGTGACGCTAAATTTGAGTTATCTAAGCTCCAAGGTATTGATTTTATCGTACAAGAAAAAACCTATTGCATGTGAGATAATTATGCTAAAGCTTCTTATACATTGCTGTTTCTAAAAGTTTTATTTATGAAAGTTTAGAACTAACTAACAATGTTAAGTAGCATTGAATAAATTATCCTAATTAACTCGCAACTGGATGATTTATCATAATCAATTTTTAGGATTAGCGGAGCCCTATTACTAAGTCTACGCCATCTGAATGTCTGTCCGACAGTTAAAGGGCTCTATCTTTGAAACCGAAGTAGGTTATATGAAGAATTTGTGTTATTATGGCGGACTTTCAAAAAGTAAACATTTCAGGAGGTCCTCTTTAGAAACATTTCAGTTGTTTTTACTCTATCGTTATAACGGTTATACCTGCAAGCTTAATAGTAAAAGCTCTATAACATAACAATAAATAATAAAAACCGGTCGAGTGCAAATAGGGCTCGTGCATTCGGTGTTGATACGGAACCTTTGGGACCCAAATCCGACTAGCACTTGGCCAGTTTTTTATAAGGTAAGCAAACGTTTCAGAATCTAGCTTTTTATTTAAGGTACCAATCTATATATACGACAGGAAAATAGCCATAAGTAACGACCCACATGGCAAAAAAACGTGTTTGACCTCTTCTATAGGTACGTACCTACGTTAAAAACGAAAGCAGTTGTGAGACCTGTCTGTCTGCTCCTCGTAAACGGGTTGTAAGTGGAACTATCAGTATATCCGATTGCCGCTATTATTCACCGTGTGCTATTTTTATGTTTTTTTTACTAAAATTAAAAACAGAACCCTTATTATAAGATTCCCGTATGATGCCCGAGTAACGATCTTGATGACCTCTACGACCTTGATGACCTCTACGACCTGGTTGCCAGACCTTGAGATCCTTTTTGGACATCGTATTCGTGATCACCGACCCTAAAAACCGACTTCCTGATCCCCAGGTATCAGCGACCTTAAAAACCCCTGAATACCAAATAACTTGGGCTTATTTTATTTTTTATTAATCGAATAATTAAAAGTGCATTTGTGAATGCATTTTTGTAAATGTACACGTATAACAAATAAAAATAGTTGAAGCAAAATTTATAAATGGCTTTTTGAGTCGATTGCAAGCGGTTTCATCAAAATCCGTTTAGCAGTCCAAAAATCGAAAGCTTTGGCCTGTTTTGTGCGTCCTTTCGTGTCTTTTAACGACTGTTGTAATATAACAACAGTTTTCAAAGTATACAGTACAATAAAATTATTTTTAAATTATGATACATTATTTTCAAGTACTTTTAGTTTACTACACCACTAGCGATATTCTTCTATAACGTATCATACATATCCTCTGTAACTTGAACACGGACAGAGGGGACTTAACCACAGCATCCGCATCTTCTTGTTATCTTGCCGGCTTTAACATATATATATAATCTGTTCTATTCAATAATAGAACAGTCTAGTTACTATTAATAGTGTTGCTACCAAATTAGATTAACTCGAGAGTAGAAGTTTTTAACCTATTTAGGTAGTAAAGATGATACCTTTAATTTAGTTATAAATTAGATTGATAGAGTATCTAGTCGGCAATCCATTAAAATATAATTATATAGCATAAAAACAAACTTAATATAGGTATTAGCTGTACGTTATAAGTAAGTAAAAAGTTAATAAAGTATTAATGTTATTTATATACTGTAATTTTTATTTACTGTGGCAGACGTATACTATGCTAAGTTACTAAATTAAAAAAACTTCTTTGGGACTTTTTGTATGTTCTTTTTTGTTATGTTGATACATGTTTGTTCTATTTCGATAGAGATATGAAAGTTCTTTTAAAATCGGCTCAAGCAGATCTCTGTATTCTAAGCGATGGTATGGTATGGTTCAAGCACAATGGCTTTGGCTATATGTACCGTTAAAAGAACGGTTAATATAGCCAAAACCTCGTACATGATTTTTGCAGTCATTTAACTATTGATAATGTTCCAATCAATAGATCAAGTCAAGAAAAAAAATACCTAGGCCTAATACTGGAAGACAAAGTGACATGGAAACCACACATCAGTCATATTAGAGCAAAGATTACACCCTTATGTGGTGCTCTTTACCAAATGATAAACTGTATTCCATTTAACTCACGTGACATGATCTACAATGCTATGGTAAAATAACACCTTGAGTATCTAACTGAAATCTGGGAATGTGCAGCAAAATCAAATTTGAAAATACTTCAAACAACACAAAACTACTTTACACCTTCATTACAACTTTACAAAAAAACTAAGATACTAAATATTGAAAAACTTTACAAATTTAAGACGTGTATCCTAATACGTAAAATTATTTAGAAAGAAATCCACACTGACATAAAATTTCAAGAAAAAACATGTAAACGCTCCTCAAGAAAAGAACTGAGTATGGTAAACGAAGCATAGTATTTGAAGGCGTAAGGCTGTATAATGACTTGCCTATTTCGATAAGAAACGTTGAATCATTTAAAAGCTGTTTAAAACAAAGCTGAGGAAATACTTTTTAAATCTACCTACATAATAAATTCGACGTTCGCATGCCAATCAACTGGACAACATGTTATCATAAGTTTTTTAATAATATGAATGTTTTCTCTTTAAGTGAAATGTATATTTCTTGTCAGAAACAAAATTCTTTAACCACATCTACTCTTTTCTTTGCTTATAAAATGTGTTTTTACGCGTGACTAAGTTACCTTTATTATCATACTACTTGAATTCCTCATCCTTGGGTTTTCAAAATAAACAGGTCTTGACAGCTTGAAATCAACGACTTTCCGCGGCCCTATTAGATTTGAAACTTGTCAAGAACCGAAAATTCGATCATAATAATAAACATAACTAAATGAGGCCCACAATTATGAATCAGGTCTTAACCGTGAGTCGTGACTCGTGACACACACTAGTGAAAACTCTCGTCTTCAAGCACTAAAATAAAAAGATATATTGCGTAGTTTTCCTAATATTTGTGTTGCATTATTTGGTTTACCTTTATTTAGGGTTCCGTACCCAAAGGGTAAAAAAACGGGACCCTATTACTAAGACTCCGCTGTCCGTCCGTCCCTCAGTCTGTCACCAGGCTGTATCGCATGAACCGTGATTGTTAGACAGTTGATATTTTTACAGATGATATATTTCTGTTGCCGCTATAACAACAAATAAAATAAAATATATCTAAAAAAACAGAATTAATTAAATATTTGAGGGGGCTCCCATACAATAAAAGTGATTTCTGCCGTTTTTATAGACAATGGTACGGAAAACTTCGTGCGCGAGTCCGATTCACACTTAGCCGATTTTTAAATTAAATAAGGGTTGCGGTCTACGGTTTTTCTTAAAATATGTGTTAGATTATTGTATTTTGTGTGATTAATTTTAATAAAAATCAATGTATAAAAAGTTGATCAATTGATATAATACCTACATGAATAATGATTGCTTATTTTCATTTATTAATTGAATGATGTGTAAAATCATATTGTATGTAGTTTCACACAATGTATTAGATAGGTAATAATATCTGTAGTCTTTCACGCTAACACAAATAGGAGCGGAGCACTAATGAAAAATGTTTCAAAATCGGATTTATTTCTATACTAACATATGAAGATACAGCTGAAGAGTTTGTTTGTTTGAACGCGCAAATCTCAGGAACTACTGGTCGGATTTAAAAAATTATTTCAGTGTTTGATAGCCAATTTATCGAGGAATGTTATAGGCTATATACCATCACGCTAATATCCAAATAAATACGTTATTAATCACAAGCATTTAATTTAAAACGAAATTGCCCTATTCATCATTCGATTTCAATAAAATATCTTTTGAGATATCGCAGTTTTAAAATAACGTGGCAGCAAAATAATTATCAAATATTGTGCGCGCATTTATGATGTGCGAGGCCGGCGCGCAGTCATGAGGGGGAAGGGCGGTACGTTTTATTTAAAAATATTTTACCTGCTGTGTTTTTTTTATAATTGAGGAGTTGCCGTAAGAATCCTATGCCGATAACCAAACTTAGGGCGAGCGAAGCCGCTGGCAAAAGCTAGTGTTAATATAAATGACAGTAGTTTATAGACATTTCATATCCATTTTTTAACTTACTTCAGACTTTTATTTATATATCCTATCATCAAAATACCTACTTACATTTTCATATTTATTATACCCGTCAAAGCTTAAATATGTATGATTTTTTTTTAATTCCTGGGTCAGTATTTTCAACAAAAACTAGAAAACTTCATTGACTTATTCTTTTTCTTACTAACCCTCATTTTTTGCTCAGTAGCAGCAAAGAACCCCAACATTATGAGGTTCCTTGCTGCTGCTGATCATGTCGCTAAGGCTATCTTGACAATCATCATAGTGACGTTATCACAGACGTAAATATAATAATAATAATAATAATCCATGGTTCAGTGGGTAGTGAGTGATTGCTAAATTAAGGGGTGTGGGTTCGATTTATGCACAAGACAAAAATTTTGTGATGAACATTTGTGTTTGTCTTTACAATGCGTGTTTTCTGTGTATGTAATAAACAAGTTTTTTTCGTATCCGTTGTCAGTTATCCCTACAAGTTTTGTTTAGTTTGGCGCTGCACAGATGGCGCTGTGTGTTATGCACAAAAATATTAATTATTTATTATTATCACATATAATTCTGGTCTAATATTGTATTTTTGACTTGGCATGATATGCTTAAATCCTAAATTTCTAGATTTGAAATATATACGTGTCAGCACGGACATAAAAAAAAAGACGGACGTAACATTGAACTGAAATGATGTGAAGCATGTAAGGTCCTACAATTTCGTTTGTTATACATGACCTAGGGCCTGTTTTTGTAGCTTGCAATTTCTCGCAAATAAAGCAAATTTGGCAACTGACAGCAGGATAGCAGATAGATTTTTCAACACCGCGTGACAATGCCTGTGACGTGTAATTGGCGTCGACGAAAATTGATAAAAAATGCCTCCTTTTATAGTGAAATCGTGTAAAAACTACATGAGTAAACTTAAAAAGTCACAAGGAATCACCTACCACGCGTAGATTATGACAATTTTGTTTTTATTTTTATAATTATATTTTATTTACTTGGTTGTAAATTCTAAACAAAAATTATAAGGGTGTTGTCAGTTTTTTATAAGAAATTTTCCCTAAAAGTTGGGAAATCTGTATTCGTTGCATATGTGACTCAGATCAGGTTTCGTAAGTTTTTAGGATTCTGTATTTTTATGAAGTAAATGTATTTGTCTATTTATATATATATGTCATTTAGAGGTGCGCGCCGCCGTCAACTAACGGCGCGCCGCCGCCGACTGTTCGAAATTCGGCGCCGAGCGAGACCAAACAGGAATTTATGAATGAAATGAATGGCTGAAAGGAAACCGAGGGAAGCGCCCGCGCGGCTGCTAGTTTTTATTTAATGTTTTAATTTTCTTTTTTTATTTATCTTCTTGCTCTCATGTAAGTGGCTAATTGTAAATGTCCTAGTGAGAATAAATTCTTTGAACAATTAAACAATAGTTTCGGACATATGACATCGCCCTGTCTCACACCACTCTGGAGTTGGATCACTTTCGAGTTCTGATCCTGGAGACGGACTGACATGGTGGTGCTATCCTACAAGCACCTTAGTACCTCGCTATACCGATAGTCAATACGGCATCTCTAAAAAGGCTGCAGCACTGCCCATGTTTCACCGAATCAATGGCTTTTTCATAATCCACAAACGCTAAGCACAGAGGCCAATTATAATTTTTCTTCTGTATAATACGGCGCAGCGTGTGTATGTCGATGGTATAGCGTAATTGCGAGCGAACTTGCGATCTGGGCGATTCGTGAATCGTGATGACTCTCGAAAACAGCTTATATACATTGCTCAGAAATGTGATGAGTCTGTGATTGTTAAGACGCAATTGTCACCTTTTTTAGAGAAGAGCACCACCACGCGTGCTGCGCCACCCGGTCCCTTATCGTGTTTAAGCTGTTTGAGGGCCATATTAGTTTTGTACAAGCTGATGTCTAAGATGTCTTCGGTATATTGTTCTGGAGTCAGTCTAGCTCTAGGGTCTTTAGCTGGACTGCCAACTGTTTTCAATGTCGACGTGTATAACTGTCCATAGATATAACGCTGAGACGACTTTTTTTTTCTGACTGACTATACAGTAGGCTGTTGCAGCCATTACTGCTTCACCGGGCTTTTTAGGGCGAGACTCTGAAGGGGGCATCCCTTCGACCGGCGTGAGTCTCGATCCCGACAGTGAGTCAACGACAGGAGGGGAATTTTCCGGGTTGCGATTGAGTAGGGGCCAGAAGCGCCCCGGTACTCTTTGATACCTCGTGTATCCTTGCGGGCGCCGACGTCGTGTTAGGGGGGAGGCCCTATTAGAGGAGGTTGTTGAGACTAATCGCACTATCCGGATAGCGAGATCGTCATCTGGGGCCATTAGTACGTGCCGATTCGTTTAGACAACGCATAAACGATGCTAGCATATGCTTTATTGGAAGCTTATGAGAATGTGTTCCGTAATACGGAGGACTCGGTGGACGCACGAGTGTGAAGTGAACTGCTCGTCGATTAAGATGCCTTTGAAGACTATAGCGTTCCGTAGGCGAGCGAGGAGGCGTTCGTAAAGTTTACCAAGGCCTTTAGTAAACATATAGGGCGGTAGGATGAAGGCACGATGTGAGCTTTCCCTGGCTTGTGGATGCCTATAACAATTGCATCTTTCCATTGAGAAGGAAAAATGCAATTTTCGATAGTAGCGTTGAAGATGGCTGCTAGAAGGCAGAGAAGGGAAAAATAAGGCGCTTTAGGATATCGTAAGAGATACCGTTCACGCCGGGGGCTTTGTGGGGGCGTAGGTCTTTGATAACCTGTTTGACCTCGTCGACCGTAACGGGGGGCAGAGATGCTGTGCGCTCCACTTCGCCGTCTACCTCTCTCACGTGATCGGGATCGAATGGTTGTGAGCTTAAGGCACATTGGGCTTGGAGGCTAGATGCAAGGCAATCGGTTTTTTCGTCGTCATCGAACGCATTAACGTTGTTGGGACGAGTTAGAGTTAGTTAGTTGGGAGGCAGTTAAAATGTGTCTGATTTCAAAGCTCGGGCTAGGCGCCAATAAGCTTGATGAAAAGGAGAGATGTTCTCCATCAAATCACCGAAACGTTGGGCGCGAAGCTCAGCTACAGCTGATCTTACAGGGCGGTGTTAGTCGTTGAAACAAGCTTTGTTTTCGGTAGAGGGAGCGCGATCGCATCTTCGGCGGTCTGCGTTACGCTCAGTCATTAGCGACCTGATGTGCTGAGGCAGTAATAGGTAGTGGTAGTAACCAACCGGCACTTGTCTTGAGCACTGCCAACGGTGGCGGTCAGGTGGCTTGTGAGTGAGTCGATAGCCACGTTTATATCGATCGCGGATGAGATATTGTCGGTAACTCGATCTAGAGGTGGCGCGCTGGGATTTTTGAGTAATTGCTCGAATTTATCCCAGTCCGTCACGGTTTTAGTGTCGGGAGGAGTGTCAGATGGGGAACCTAATCGGAGGAGGAGAGGGCGGTGGTCCGAGTCAAGTTCATCAAGCACCTCTATGGAGCGAAAGCTAATTACACTCTTAAGAAGTGCTATGTCGTGCACGTCAGGGCTGCAGCAGGCGTTATGGGGGAAGAAGGTGGGCGTCACGTGATCGATGATGTCAAAGTTTAGTCTGTCAACTAGTTAGTCGAGGAGTCTGCCTCTCCGTGAAGTGACTGAACAGTTCCTCGTGCAAGTCTCTTGAGGGGAAGAGACAAACCGATGAAATGATGATTGGCTGATGGCCGGCCATCGCAATGCGGCAGATGGATGCTTGTAAATTCGTAAGGGGCGGAGGATCGATAGGTGAGGAATGCAGGGATTGTTTATAATAGATGAGAGTGCCTCCGAGAGGGAAGGCAGTGCTATCATCACGGTCGGTGCGATAGTTTGCAATCGAAAGGGTGTGAATGGCGGGTTTGAGGAACGTTTCTTGGATGAGGAAGAGGTCTGTCACCAAGCTGTATCTCATAAAATGTGATAGTTAGACAGTTGAAATTTTTACAGAAGATGTAAGTATTTCTGTTGCTGCTATAACAACAGATACTAAAGAACAGATTACATTAAATAAATAAAAAATAACTCGTTTTTACTTGATATTGATAACGGGAACAGGTAGACGCTTAAAATATTCACAGAATATTTATCTATATATTCACTTTAAAAATAAATAATTAAATTAAAATAAAACAAGTATTTAAGGAAGGCTCCGTGAGTATTTTATAGATAATGGTACGGAACCCTTGCACTCTCACTTGGCCGATTTTTTTTTATTACTTTATTTTATACTGGCCTATTTTGTGACTCATGAATGTTCTCATAATTTTGAGTAACGAATGCTTCAGATTATCATTATTTCTAAGCCTATATAAGATTTTTTTTAAAACTAGCTCAAAAAATCTCACGCCACCGCCGTGGAATTTTTCATGGCGTGCCGCCGCCGGTATTTTTTTAATCAGCGCGCACGTCTAAATGTATTCATATATGTCTTTGTGTGTATACCTATATGAATATGTGTATGTATGTGTACTTTAATATACATGTTTGTAAAATATCAATATTATGTCAGTATATATGTACTAGATTGTGCAACCGTTGCTAAAATGTGCTAAGCGTTAATATGTCCCTAGTCCTTGTTCCTTTTTTTACCCATTTTAATAAAAGAATAACGGTTGCATAACATAATCGAAGCTAATGCTTAAGTGGGTAGTACATAAATAATAACATTATAATTTGACTAAACTGGATTTAAAAAGTGGGCAAATTGATGATTCGTAGGGTAACCTTCAAAGCACGTCAACACATAAATGGGTAGCCATTTGTATGCTTCACTCGTGCTTTAGACTAGGTTAAGTCCGTCTTTTTTTCAAGTCCGTGCGTGACACGATTTGTTCAATATTACCTAACCTAAACATTTTCTAAGGTGTCTTTGTTTATATCGATTTTTAAGTAATGTCAGAAATAAATTGTTTTCATTACGAAAATTAGGCACAACAATCGTTTAAAGATATATGACAAGCCAATTAAAAGTAAGCTAATGCATGACTGACGGAGCGAGATGAACAAATTCAAAAAAAGCGCACAAGAAACGGACGATTACAGTTCCTACTTCCAAGAGATTGCGAAAATATCGAAAAATATTTTTTGTTAAATTAATAGCAAGAGTTTTAAAAAATCTCTCTGTCATGACCTCGTCTGGTGTCTAAACTACCTTTTTCAAATATTTGGTGCTGATTTACTTTAATGGATTTTGAAGAAAGCCTGCTAAAGTAACTTTGTAGAGCACTTTTCAAAAAAAAACCCTCGAGTAAAGTATACGCAATCATGTTTGAGGCTGTGTCACCTTCAATATATACTCTTTTTTATTGAATTTTTTTCGGAGAAAAATATATTCAGCTTTTTAGAAAAATCATTACCTACTAAAAAAAATTTTATTTATCAGATTTTACGGTGTTGTTAAATTTTTCATTATCACCATTGTCACCTAGTTATTAACCATGTCTTAACTAGCACTAGAATTAAGTCAACAATTACTTATTTTTCTCGACTAATTAATTAACATTCATTTTGTGCAGTGCATACATTTTTAATCAAATTATTGGAACAGCCCTATAATTTTGATATTTGACCGCAATTGCAACTATAAGTTCATTAAGTCATATTTAGAGGTATATTACACATTTGAAATTGTGGATTTTCTCGCCTTTTTAATTTTTTTACCTATTTTTATCAATACCGAATTCCTAGAATTCTACGATTTTTGAAGACTCATTAATGATTCTTCTTACTTCAGCACTTCTTGAAATTACTCCGAACGAAGGAAATAGGAACAGGGATACGTGTAAGAAAATATCGGTAAAATTGGTACCGGTGACTCCCGGGGCCTTAATATATAAGCATGGCCATAAGCATGGCCTAATATATAGAGGTACAAATAATTATATAAATAGGTAAGTGTTTATTACTGTTGTTTTTACTATTTCTATGACAGCGACCAGTTTAACCTAGACTTCTAACGTATTGTGTAAAATGCAAATACTCAGTCACGGAAAAACAATTTTCAGTACCACGTAACGGTCAAGTTATTGCACTAAGTAAAAAGCAAAGAGTGCATCTGAACTGTAGGAGTAGTTCGTCGAACTTTACCTTCGTATTAACGAGCTGCCAAGGTAAACAGACGGACGGAGACGAAACAAGGCGTGTGAAGTATAGAGAAGTTAACTTGATCACTTCGTTGTGGAGTGGAACTAAGGTACATATTATTTTGTTAATGTTATGGAAAAGAAACATTTGTGTATGTTAAAGGTTAGCAAACATGTGAACATTCCAGAGGACGATAAGTGGATGAATACGAAAATAAATTGTATTCGTCATCGTAAAAAAGAAAGAAGACTGGTGAAGTACAAGTCGAACTCGGGCACCAATGGTTCCATGCCTAAAAGGAATTTTAAAATTTTGTTTTAGATATCCATAGTTACAATAAATTGGTGCATAAAATAAAAAAAAATCCAATTTACGAATTTATTTTTGCTATACCTAGAGCCTGCAGTAAAATTGGTCGAACTTTATTTATACTCCACTTCTTTATTTTTAAAGGAAAAAATATTGTAGAAAATATTTTGTACTGTACTTAATGAACTCTAGACAATAAAACCCAACATGCCAGATAATCCGGTCAAATTAGTCATAAAAATGTGGTGAAATGAAGAAAAATCCGAGAGAGCTAAATTTTGGTGGAGACCTTGGGTACACAATTAGAAATAAAGTGTCAAATGTCCCCATCGATCCCATTTGAGCTAAAAAAGTTATTCGGGGTCGAAGGTCAAAATTGATGTTTTTATTGGATTTTTTCTAAAACTGCAACTTAGAAGAAATAGAAGCCTAAAATAAAATTATCTTAAAATTATCTACAAAAATGGTCCTTATACTTTTTTCCGAGATATAGCGATTCTAATAGCTGAACAAGTGACGTTCTACATGTTATGCACATATATGCCACGTAGGTATATACATAGTAGGTAATGCAGGTAAATATTTACTTCTCGATAATCTGTCAATTTTGCATGAAAAAATTATAATCGATAGAGAAGCATATCCCTATACACAGATGAGAAATAAAAGTCGGCGGAGAAGAATAGTTTTTGATAAAAAAAATATTTAAAAGTAAAGAAAATTTCTTTCTACAAAATGTCCGATATGTTATTAATGTAATTTATATACAATTTACGTGTTATTTTAAGGAAACTTGGCTATATTCACAATCCCTGTAGTTGTCTAAACATACACATATAGATGAAATACAGCCTAAAATTGGCGGTAAATGCAAGTTTCACTAAATAAAACATTTACATAAGTAGGTTGGGTACATAATTTACAAATAAAAAAACAATAGAATAACAGGAATCAACAATTTTTAAACGATGTTGCCAGTATCAAAAAAAAAGCCAACTTAAACTTCTTCAAGTTACCATTGATATTGCTTTTCGTATTTTCGTTAGTATCACATTTTTTACATTTTTTATTAAAACTGTTTAAAAAAGATAATCAACAAAAAAAAAAACTTAAATGAGCGAAACTTATTATTAAATGCGGTAGGTAATTCTTTACTATCCAAGAACGCTTGATTTTTACGTAACGATGGTTTAAATTGATAGAACATTACATTTATATACACAGATAAAATTCAAACACTCTCGGAGAACACTAGATTTTTACGAAAAAAACTAAATTGATTTCATACAAAACCCGCTATTACACACCAACACTTAAAAATACAAAACTTTTTTTTTTCACGAAAATACTTGTCAGCCTAAGGAAAAAAATTAACACACGATGCAATCGATTTTACTTTTCTCTAAACTTAATTGATAGAAAAGCATATTTATATAATACTCAATTAAAATCAAAAAACTGGCAGCGAATCCAAACCAAATCGAAGCGACGCACTAGCCGTTAGGTTACATGGTGAACATCGCACGGGCCGAGCGAATCGTGCCGCGGCAGCGGCCGGCGAAGTGCCAGAAACCAATTGTTCTAATTTAGAAACGTTTAACAGGAGTACCCCTACTCGGCAGGGTAGATACTGATTTATTGATCTAAGAGACACATGTACAATTTGTTTCTGGCGCTCGCCGGCCGCTGCTGCGGCACGCTCCGCTCGGCTTCGTCCGCTAACTTTCAAGTGCTCGGCTTGGTATAGTCACGGCAAGCCGAGCGGAGCGTGCAACGGCAGTGGCCGGCGAGCGCCAGACCAATTTCTACTTATTTAGTATAGTCACGGCAACCCACTTTGGAACCAACTTTACCCGAATTACAAACAAGTAACCAGTAAATTGCAACAAGATAAGTTGCATTTTTTATCGCGAAAACCTTGAGACGATTTCATGTCACAGAGTAATTTAAATGACAAATAAAATTGGCATTTTATAAGTAAGTAGCTGTGTATAGTGCAACAAACTTTTGTGACTCAGTGCGCTGTGGTCAAAAATTTAAACTACATTTGCAATATTGCAATGTGGTGAACTTACAACGACACTAGCGACAAAACACCCAAAATCAGGTTAGAAAAGTTTGCTGCTTTTTAATGTGTATATATATTTTTGCGATTTTTAAAAGTTGGCGGCAAAAAAGACGGTTTTAACAATTTTTTTGTATAGAAATGATTGAAATGAAAACAAAATCATAACACAGAAATAATTTGTTTTAATACCGCCAAAAAAAACTGGAACATCTACGTTTACAAAAGAGAAACTGAACCTAACCTATCATACATGACTTATACAGTGCGATTTCTGCTCCTTTCATTTCCATACTTTAGGATAGGATAGGATTTTACGATCGGCCGCCGACATATACATGCTGGTCTGAATTGGTTTGAAAGTTTAATTTTAAGGGACAGTTTTGAACAGGAAAATCAGAAGCATAAATTTAGTTTAACCTACTAAAAAGCTCACTAACTATACTCGTGCCATTAAAAATAAAGTACCTACATACCTCTACTATTATCAGTCAAACCGTGTTATAATTTAAAACCTTTCTAACGACTTCATAGCACATTTAGATCTAAAACATTGCTTCAGAACGTATCCTGCGGTTATCTGCACACACTTTTATGTTTGCATGAGTATTACAAACCACAGAAAAACTTCTAAACGCATCCCGTTGCGGTTTTTGTGCTTTACCTAATAATAAAATAAAACTCTTTTTGGCTATTTCTTTTAAAATTATATGATTTCTTAATGAGCATGCGGGGTATGTTGCCCCAGTTACCCGACACTGATAACCTAAAAATATCAGCCAAGTGCAAGTCGGACTCGTTCATGAAGGGTTCCGTACCATTATCTATAAAAACGGCAAAAAAATCACGTTTGTGGTATGGGAGCCCCCCTTAAATATTTATTTTATTGTTTTTTAATATTTGTTGTTATAACAGTAAGTAAGTATATGGAAGAGTCATATTTCAGTTTATCATTGCCTGAAAACACGGATAAAACGACGATTTCTAAAACTGAAACCTAGCTAGATCGATTAACCCCCCCCGCTTAGTAAATTTCATGACCTAAAAAGTATCAAAAAAAAAAATATTATTTATTTTATTTAAATCTTTGACTTTCTTTGCGTTATGATGGATTTGAGTAAAACACAATTAAACTTAAATTCTAAATTCTTTGAATTTGTAAATGCATGCATTTAATCAGAAAAACCCAATAGATATGATTTCATTGTTGTGATTTTTACCATGAAAAAATGCTCAGGTAAAAAAATTTTGCTATCTCACTCTCTCTAGTTTGTGTCGGTGGGTTAGAGTAGTACAGTAACATTAGAAACAGGTTAAAGTGAGAACTGCTACCAGCGTTGACGCTAACAATGAGTACATCTCCGTGCCGCCGCGCCTCAGTCGTACTCACATTGTGTTTACTGCTACTCATCTCGTTCTGCCGTTTTTTGACCACTATCTTGCGTATTGATACCGCCGCTGCTTACTTGTTTGACCCCTGCTTGTTTCTGGATTTCGTTGTGCCTATCGATTTGGACTGTAGTTACTTGGAAGTGTTAGTGATGCCTTACACTCTGAGTGAATATGCAGAAATGCATTATTTCTACTCGTGGGTATCTTCTCTTACACCCTTCTGGGTGTTGAGGTGCGGCTGTCGGGGGAGGGGAATTTGCCTCCCACCATGACCCGGGCAGAAGCTCAGGGGTGCTGAACACCCCCGGTGAAATATTAAAAAGGGCGGCCCCCTTGTGGATAATGATTTTATCGCTGAAAGCGATATAGAAAATAGAAAATAGTATACGAGAATAGGCGCCGTGAATAAAAACAAAAGATAAAATAAAACAAAATAAAATAAAAACGAAGCAAAAACGAGGCAAAAAAGCGAAATTAAAATAAAATAAAAACGAAGCAAAACAAAACAAAACGAAATAAAAGCAGAATCAAAAACGAAAGCGAAATAAAAACAAAACAAAAATAAAAATGAAAATAAAATAAAATAATAGCGAAATAAAAACAGAAATAGAATAAATGCGAGATGGGCAATAAAGGTGGAATGGGAATGACGGAAGCAGGTGAGGGGTAGGAGGGTGAATAATAAACTTATTCACCCACAGGAATAAGCTCTCGGGGGAGAGCCCTGCCTTCCGGCGGACGGGCGTGTAAGGGCGCTATGCCCCTGAGGTGAGTATGGTGGCTGTTGTCAGCGCGGGTGAATAGTCGTTTCGACAAACCAGATATGAACTCTGCGAGTGGCTCGGTTTTGGTGTCTCTAGCGATGGTGGAGTTGCGGACGTAGCGTCCCGCGCCGGTGATAAATCTCAGCGACTTATTTTGGACTGCCTGGAGCTTACGTTTGCTGGTAGAAGATAGAAGACCGTACCAAGCAGGGGCTGCATAGGTCAGTCTCGACCGTATGTACAACTTGTACAGGCGAATTTTGGTTCTGAGTGGCAAGTCAGAGGAAAGCACCGGTCTAAGGCACGCCCGTGACGCGATCGCGCCTGCTGACATATGGTCTAGCATTTTGCGCATGCGCAAGGGGCGGTCTATAATACAACCTAGGTACTTTACGCTGGGTTGCCACTCAATAACTTGACCTCGAAACACAAGTTTCGGTGGGAGAAACTTTTGCAGGCCGGTCAGTAATGCTGATGTCTTGCTGGCATTAACGGCTATTCTCCACTTGTCCAGCCAGCCAGGCAAAGTGTCCAATAGTCGCTGCATTTTTTTGGTTGCTAAACTAGCTTTGCGGGAGGAGGACATATAGGCGCTGTCGTCCGCGTAAAGGGCTAGGATGACGTCTTCAACACCTTCAGCTAGACCGGAGTCACTGAGAGTGGGGATGTCGTTGGTGTATAACGCGTATAGCAGTGGCGATAGGCAGCTGCCTTGAGGTACCCCTGCTCTAATGGGTTAACATGCTGATTGGTTGTTCTCGACCGAGACATAGAAGCTTCGTTTGTCCAGAAACGAGGCTATTACTCGCCCGAGCATCGGAGGGATGTCCGTCTCTAGCAGCTTGTGTAATAAGCCCTCGTGCCAAACTCGATCGAAAGCCTTCTCCATATCGAGAAAGACTCCGACTGTGCGCCTGCCCTTGTTTAGCTCGAAGGCCATGTGGTGGAGCACTCGTACAAGCTGAAGAGTGGTACTGTGGCTGTATCTAAAACCAAACTGTTCAGGCCTGAGCTGGATATGCGGGGATATCCTACGTAATAGTAGGCGTTCGAACAACTTGGCTAAATTGGACAGCAGTGTAATCGGTCGGTAATGTTCTGGGCGATGACGATCTTTCCCTGGTTTCGGGAGAACAATAATTTTGCCGATCTTCCACGAAGATGGGAAATGTCCAGTGCGCAGTATCCCATTAAAGATACGGGTGAGTGCCACCAGACCCTTCCTAGGCAGCATAATAATCGCTGTGTTTGGAATCTCGTCGAGATATCGGCAATAGCCTCTCGGGCCTCTAAGCGTGCTCGCTCGGCGGGGTCCTTAGATGGGCTGAGGGAAAAAGGTCTCGGCCTTGTATCTCTGCTGCGTACCCTAGGGTCTCTCTGCGGCAGTGGGATTGAGGGCGGGTTGAAGTTCCGCGGGACTGACATAGGGGGCGTTACCTTGATTGCGCTGCCCTGTTTAGACGATGACATTATTTCTACGGTGTTGCACAAGGTAACGGACGTGAAGCAGCAAGACTCTACAGAGAACACCTTGAACGCCGAGGCGGACCACAACCTGATCATTACCCTGACTATCGTGTGTTCGTTAATACTCACAATACGTTAATGGCAGGCCGTGTTCCTGGCCTGGTGGTGAAGTCATTTTGAGAGTTGATCCGGAACGCAGGGATCTTCATCATTTCAACATCGTTTCAGCGTGAACATGTGGTCTGGCGTCTTGAATGGCGAATTAATAGGCCCATTTGAACTGCCATCCAGATTAGTCGGCGAGACGTACAAAAGTTTTTTAGAAGATGATTTACCAATATTACTGGAAGATGTAAACCTTGAATTGAGTCACTACGCGGCGCAAGTGCGTCGCCATTTAAACCAGACGTACCCTAGCAGGTAGATCGGACGAAGAGGGCCAATTGCCTGGCCACCACGCTTGCCTGACCTCAACCCTATAGATTTTTTTATCTGGGGCTTCTTTAAAGAAATAACGTACGCCAGAGAAGCTTAAAGTGAAGAAGAGCTTAGAAGAAAAATTCGCGTAGCCGAAACCGCTGTGAGAAATAACCGCGAAGCTTTTAGGGAGTTAAGGCATAATTTTTTGCGCAGGTGTAGATTGTGCATTTCTGTGGAGGGGCGAAATTTTGAAAATCTTAATTTTGAACTTTCGAATAAATTCTAAGTAAGTTCTGCAATTCCTAGATAAACCGTATTTTTTTGGGGGTTAGGTTAGATTTCGCTTATTAGTTATCACAAAAAAACTGAACCAGAAATGTTCAACAGAACTAGAAAAAAATCGAAAACTGATGTTAGGTGAAAATTACGAAAAAAACATAAAAAAAATTCTATCTCGAACACTACGAAAAATCGTAGAACATACATGGGGGTGATTCGGATACTCATCATAAAGTATCTAAATTTTACGTTTGAACGTCAACTTCCCGGCCACCCTGTATATACAAGAATTGCTCGTTTAAAGGTATTAGATATTAGATACAGGGAATTTTCATGAACTTCTGAGCTTTGCGAGACTTTGAAAGAAACAGAAGAAGAGTATGATGAAGTTAGTGAGATGGAAGATGAGAAAATAAATCATCATCTGTTTATAAAGTTGATCAAAGAAAGAAGTAAGAGTGGATAAAAAAAAAGCAAGAAAAAGTAGGTACGTTAGTTACCATAATAAAAATATATAATTTAGTGATTAAAAGTTTGTGTTTAATTTCAAATAAAATATCTCAATTTGATTTCACAAATCTAAGTTTTATTTGAACAGTTATGTTATTTTAGTATTAAAATAATAGGAGACGTTTCATACCCGGTCTGCACCTTGTACACATTTTAGAAAATCAAAGAAAAAACTAGAGGTTATTAAAAAAATACTTAAACTACGATAAATGCAGTATTTTTTTTGTACAAAACAATATTTTATTATACCACATTGCTAAACAGGCAACAATTAGGTACGCCATTATGAGTTCATTCTGAAACCTAATAAAAAGTATTCTAAAAATATATAACTATTTTTCAAAATATTCGTTATAATCATAAAAAAATATACTCTAATTTTTATGCGTAATTATTAATAAAAAGAGCTTTTTGTTTACTTTTTTCATATTAATCGAAGACACTGAACATTATTTTCATTTAAAGACCCACCTGTTGGGAAACTCTGCTGAAGTCTTCGATTCATCGATTCTGTGATTATATTAATGCCTTGAACAATTATTAAATTAAATATTCCTAAATATATGTACTAATTTCATACTTTAACAGATCTGAGATAGTTCTGGCCACATGCTAAGTAATAAGCTTGTTATATGGTGACCAGGAACAACAACGTTACAAATAACATGAATCGGTAACAAATGTTTCGTCACAAAAATATCTGCCCCTAGCGGAATTTGAACCCGCGACCCTCGGCTCCGTAGTCAGGTGCACTAACCACTCGGCTAAACCAGTTGACAAATGAATGACATTGCTAGGTAAAACGTCAATTATGTAATATGCATAGATATAGTATTACTACGTACGTACTTAGTCTGTGGTAATATGTAATTGACTGAAGTAATTTTTTTTTTAAATTAGGTGTTGCTAAATTGTTTATATAAATGTTATTTGTACAAGAAAACTACACCGAAATACGACAAATTTATAATTAAAAGTCACTTATAATATACTGAGGTTTCTAAATTAGTAGTGTACAATGTCCAGACCGGGCCTCCATACATTCCTGAAACGTCTCCTTTATACACATAATTACGTAAATAATTACATAATTCATTTAATACTTAAGTTTAATTATTAATTTATGTTTTCAGAATACCTAAGCGGGTTCAAGAGAATACGATTCGGAACGCCTCTCAGCGTGCTTCATATAAATTAATTTTTTACTTATTTTTGACACTTCCAGATAAAACACAACAAAAGACATGTTCTAGTAATAAATACCTAGGTCTGCAGTGTGTCAGTTTACTGTTAAATTTTATAGTTCAAAAGTTATACATTCTAGTTTTTCATACAAATGGTTTCAAAAAAAAATCTATTTAATAAAAAAAATTTACAAGATTTTGGAAAACTACAGACATAGGTATTCGACTTGGAATTATAACTAAAAAAAATTACATTGATTGATCAGTAAAAGTCAAAAACAAACCACGAACCTAAAAATTTTTACACTTGTTGATTATTTCCTTTTTTTGTTCAGTTTTGTATAGAAAGTAGATTTACGCCCTTAGGTAATAACGTAGGTTCTTATACTAATATACGTTAGGTAATAAACTTGAATACACCCGTAAAGAACTTTTATTTTTAAATTTATGGCTGTAAAGGATAAATCTATCTCGGTAAATACAGTAGGTACTAGGGAATTATTTAACACTGCCTTAGAATCCTACTAATATTATAAATGTGAAAGTTTGTTTTGATGGATATTTGTTACTCTTTCACGCTTCAACCACTGGACGGATCGGTATGAAACTTGGCATACATATAAGTTAGGTCCTGGAATAGCATATAGGCGTATATAGGCTTTTTATCCCGAAATAACTATAACCAAGCTTAAACGAACTATAGCTATAGCTACAGCTTGATACAGGAAACTTCATTAATGTAATTAAGGAGAATTTAGGGCGGGCTAATCAAGGAGTAAATCACAGTATTAATACTGAGATTAAATAAAGGAGTCCCACGCTGAAAACCGAATTTAGGGCGGGCGGAGCCGCTGGCAAAGTCTAGTATACTATAAATACTAAGCACTTTCTATCTAAACCTAACTCAAAATCTATTTGCAATTCGAGTTAACAAAAATGACCTTGACGCGCGTCTTTCGCTTTGTTAGTCTATGCAACATATACATAAACTAGCTTTTGCTAGCGGCTTCGCCCGCCCTAAATTTGGTTGGCGTAGGATTCTTACTGCAACTCGTCAATTATAGAAGAACCTACTTCACTTTCTCTCTCTCTCCCTCTCTCTCTCTTTCTCAAAAATAATAAATAATTAACTACTAAAAACTAACTAATGGATTAACCTCGCGAGCATTATACAAACTTTGAACCCCCGTTTAGGGGATGAGTTTTGGAAAATCCTTTCTTAGCGCACGCCTACATCATCATCAAAAGCTATATGTGTGCTAAATTTCAGATCGATCCGTCAAGTAGTTGGAGCTGTGCGTTGATAGATCAGTCAGTCAGTCAGTCAGTAATAGCACAAATTATATAATACGTAATAGTTACTTTGGGCTAACGCTAACTTTAACCGGCGACTTTGTTTACGTAGAAGGTCAAAATATTTTTAAATAATACGTACCGCCCTTCCCCCTCATGACTGTCCGCGGCTCTTGCACATCATAAATGTGCAAGGATGAAATTTCCTGCCGATGGCGAGTGTGTGTGAAAGTAGACGTGGGCATCATTTCGAACAATCCCTCAGATCACATCCCATTATACAAGCGGTAGTAAGTGAAGAATTATTTTTACCCATATCAATATTTGTTTTTACAACGTAGATAAGTAATTTGATAATCACAATAGTCATGACGAAATTCGATCGAAAGAAATATGATAACTTCCCTACAAATAGATATTATGCATTAGGCGCTACAAAGATAATGTAAATAAATCACCACTCAATGTTGACTTTTCTCATCCACAGTACTCGCTCCTATTTGCCGTGTTACAAATATAATCATTTCAACGACGAAAATTGGAACAAGCGGTTTCTCACTAGGTTTTACAGCAACGAAATGGATTGGTCCCGCTTCATTTGAATGAATGTATAAGTTTGTGTGACAGTGTAAGCACTTATAATGGTTGTGTATCGCCACTAAGTTGGTAATTTTAACAAAGCGTATTCGTTACACAACGTACTAGCTAATACACGCGACTTCACCTTTGAACCATATAAATCGCCTAGTTGAGGCCTATAATAGTAGATTTTACAACAATTGAAAAAAAAAGGAAATTTATTTCGAGGGACTAATTGGAATCCCGAGAGCAGCGAAGGATGCTAGACTAGAATCCCAAGCGGAGCGAGGGTTAAAAAGGACCGCAATGAATTTTTTTTCACGTGTTGTATACTCTAATTTTTGCCACTGAATATAAAAAAGTACTTTATTTTATGTTTAGTTACTTTATTAATATTTATCACATTTTGGTCTATATTCGGCAATTATATACCGGGTGATAAGAGAACAATAACATAAAACAAGCACAATAACAATTAAAACAATTTAACAATAAGTTAGGTTCAATAGAAAAAAACCAACTAGAATTGGCGGGGTATATTTGTTTTAATAGCTAATGGAGCTTATAAAAAGTAGGTACTTTCAACACGTTTTATTTAGTTTTTGTTTATAATTAGTACAATTCGTGCTTGTTCCAAATTAAAAATGATTTTATTCTCTAGTGAGTAAAAGTGAGTTTTATTCTATGATGACCTTTTTCGAGTGGCAATGGTAAAAATGTTTTTAATAAAATAAAAAATGATATGTTTTAGTGGATAACTCCATATTTGTTTCGGCTACATACTTTTATTTTTATTCGAGTTCTGTTCTGTCTCATAAAGTCGTTTGGTAGTCTTGATTTCCTTTGTCTTGTCCTAGTTTCGTTGTATACCGTAGACTAGCCTGTTGTAGACGTTGGTACACGTATTTCGTCGCCGTGGAGTTCAAATGAGGTCAAGGGAGTCAAGCCACTAATTTTGTGAAAATAAGTTAAGTACACAAAATCATTTTAAAACATTAAAAATGCCATAGTCACAAGCCACAAAAATGAATAAAAACATAATAAAACTTACTTTTACTTATTAGAGAATAAAAACATAACAGTGAATTAAACTCACTAGAGAATAAAAACATAACAGTGAATAAAACTTACTTTTACTTACTAGTGAATAAAAAAAAAACGAGTTGCACTCCGGGAGTGCCGGCAGAAGTGAAAACCTTTACACACGATTCGCGCTTAACATTGAAATATGACATGGTCAAGACATAATAATGTTTGTTTATTTACTTTTTTAACGTAGTAAATTTATCTCAATCTGTCATAGAATTAAAATCCCATATCCAACCTCCCTGTACTACTCATAATCGCCATATACTTAAAATAAAAATTATAATAGGCATTATGGTTTCCGTCTTGCGAATTTTTATGGCGTGGCATTATGGTTTCCGTCTGACGATCAGTCTGACGCGAGTTTATAATTTTTCACCCATTCCAAAAACTAACCTAATGTAAATAAATCTGACCCGAGTTCCGTCTTACGAATTTTATATGTATTTTCGATCAGGACACGTGACCTGACGCGATTTTAACATTTTTTACCCATACCAAAAAAAGTGCACAACGCCGCTAAAGAAGTTTTCACTTCAAAAATTTGAATTTGGAACGATTGTTAAATTGTTTTAATTGTTATTGTAGTAATAATAATAATAATAGTAATAATTATCGAATATATACCAAAATGTGATAAGAGTACTTTTTATTTTCTCGCAGTCTGAGCTTGTCAGGGTCACAGGCATGTTACTGTCTGGCCAAACCCGATTTAAAAGAGTAAATAGGTTACTGTCACAGACTTTATAGTACTTTACTTGTAGTAATGTGTATTATCCCAATCCATGTATACGTATGGTGACTTACACGAGTTTATTTTGCACGTTTTAAGACCTTTTTTAGGGATCCGTACCCAAAGGAAAAAAACGGGACCCTATTACTAAGACTGCTGTCCGTCCGCCTATCCGTCTGTCACCAGGCTGTATCTCATGAACCGTGATAGTTAGACCGTTGAAATTTTCTTTTCTGTTGTCGCTATAACAAGAAATACTAAAAATCAGATTAAAATAAATATTTAAGGGGGCTCCCATGGGTAGATTTGATCGATTATAATGACTATAAATTTCTCTAATTGCTTCAATTGACTTTACAATATAACCTTATTTCTACAGTTATTAATTAATTCAGTTCGACAACTAAAATGCAAAAAAAATGTTACACAATCTGTAAGCATTTATATTAAAAGTTGAAAAAATACAGTAAAATCGGCTTTATTAAAGGAAGCCACGAGTCGCAGTTACCTACCATGTGAAAGCTGTTTCCTCAATTAACCTCAGACGAATTCTTTCATCAGCGGCTTTTTTGCCAAATACTATACGAGCTAAAAAGATAGGCAAGTTCGAATTGGACTGGCGCCCAGAGGGTTGCAAAAAAAAAACGCACGTACTGTTATTGGATATTTTTAGGATTCAATGCAAGAAAGTTTTTAAAACTATTGAACATATTTACCTTAAAAACACACAATAAAATAACGTTTATACTAGAGTTTTTTTTTTTTGATAAGCGCTATAAAGTTAATTTAAAAGGTTTAAAAGACATAAAACCATAGACATAGAGAACTGGACAGCGCATTTCTAAGCCAGATGTGAAAAAAAGGACGCAAATGTACGACACAGACGAATCGCAACTGAGGTCCAAACATAAAAAAAAAAACAAAATGGCAGACGTTGATAGAAAGAAAAAAGGGACCACAAGTTCTCTTTGTCTCTTTCTAAAGGATGGTCAATTTTGTGAGACTATTGCGCAATCCATAAGACAGATTACAGAACTTGAAGTCTATGCATGATATCTATTGAAGTAAATAAGCTTCAAATTATTAAAAAACGACGTCGGTCAAGGTCGTGACAAGAAATGTGGAAAAAGAGATTTTCTTTTAGAAATAGGAGATATACTTATCCATTACTTGTGCACTCGATTCTATTTTTATTCGTCTGTAATAGAATTTTTTTTAGTAAACTAAGTAACGTAGAAACGACAAAATGACAGATTATGATGAGTAACGCTCGTCAATAACTTAATAAACAATATTTTATTGGAGGTAACAGTTATTCAAAAAAAATTCATAATTTAAATTTTAAAGGTAATTATGATAGACATCGAAAATGTGCACAGAAGACTTCCTATTCGCCTAAGTTTAGGTAAATGTTACGCGAATTATTATACCTAGGCAAACGAACCTATTTAATTTAAGTGGGTAAAAAGGTATCAGGCTTATCGACTGCTTTGTATTTTTTTAGTACGAAACCCTAATTGCGTGAGGCTGTCTCGCTCTTTGCCGTTTTTTTTTTATTTTGTATTATGTAACATATTACAATTAATAACATAACTAGTTTAATTTTAAAATAAAACGGGATCAAACGCGTAGTATATTAGTAATGGAACGCGAAAAATTGAAAACTTATAAAATTAATCTAGTTGAATAAGTTTTTCCTTTTTCTTCACTAAAGTGGTGGTTTTGGTACAATAAGTACGTCACTAACGCGACACCTCAATCGTCAATAACATATTTTGTATCTACTTACATATATACATGCATTTGAAAAAAAAAAAAAAATCCGAAATAAATTCAATTTCATAAAAAACTATTTTATAGTAAATTTAATGAATAATTATTTTATTTTCATGAAAGATTGCAAGTGGAAACGCGTTATAATAACATGTAGGTACATAACATACTTACATGTATTTTTGAAGTTATTAAAGTTACTATTATATTATTTTCGTATATGTATTATTATTATTTTAAGACCAAAATATAAGCTGATTATTCAAATCACAAATTTTAATTGTACAAACAAAAATGACAAAATTTCTCGAAAAATCTCGCATTTTTTTTTAACATCTGACAGCACAGTTTTTAATTGTTAAATAACTTGTTGCAGGTTACAACTTTGCCGATAATACCAAAGAAATCATGGTGATGAGCCACAACTTAAACAGGTTGGTTTCTATTTTTTTTTGGGTTCCATATCCAATTTGCCCAAGTTTAAAATAAGGGTAGGCAGCCCATGTCCTAAACAGTGGGGTCGTATTTTAATGCAGTTTTTTTTTGTACTTTATAATATGTTTTAAATTTCGAAGTGCTGAAACCTAAATATTTCAATTCGATATAAAATAAAAAACTCAAATAAATAAATATTAGACTGCATTGTTTTACATATTAGGTATTGTTCTTGTAACCTTTTGTTTAAATGTAGGTATCTATGTCATGAACGCTGACAATTGTTTTTCATTCACTAATTTGCAAATGAATTGGCAGGAAACTGCATTTATTTGAATTGTATAGAGAAAATGAATACGTCGCCACAAACGTCTACTGTATTATTAATTAAGCTCATGAGCTCTTATTGAAAGCAAATAGGTCACAAACAGAATAGGTACCTAGTAGAAAAGTTAGCGCCGTTGTCCAATTTCACGGCGGCGCGCGGCGGCGGCTTTGGCGGCGTAACCGTGGGGCCTAGATTTTTATCAGGGATCAATTTCTTTAAAAAAACTTGGTAGTAGAGATATCTTTATCTTTAGACTGACTCATCGTCCAGCCTTAACCAATTCGACTCCTAAGGGGGTGAAATAGAGGTAAGAAATTTGTATGAAAATATGTTATTTTTAAGTTCAATCCATGAAAATTGGTATACGTCTCTGGAAAAACATTTGATAGGGGGTAACATTGGGGATAGGAATTTGTATTGAAATGTCGTTATTTTTGTAAATAAAACCATGAAAATTGGTATATGTCTGTCCATCTCCGACAGCCAATTAGCTCAAGATCTACTGAACCGGTTATGTTAAAATTTGCGAACAATAAAAGACAAACAAACTGACATTGATTCTTATATACCTACCAGCTTGCCCGGCAAACATTGTTCTATTCTTAAAGTGACTCACACTTAACGTTTTGATATACTCGTACCTACTAGCTGGCCCGGCAAACATTGTTCTACTTTTTAAGTGACTCACATTTAAAGTTTTTAAAGTAGCCTTTGCATGTCCTTCCCCAAAAAAAAAAAGCTGTCCGTCCGCCTCTCTCTGCCAAATTTCATCGATTTCGTTTTAACTGACCTCGATTCTTATTAACTCTCTCTTAGTTAATCCGACTCACACTTGACGTTTTTAAAGTAGCCTATGCAAGACCTTCCCCGAAATTCAATCTGTCGCCTTGCCAAATTTCATCACAATCGGATAAATAGTATGCTAGCGCTTAAATTACGAACAAACTAACAAACATTTTTATATATTGGATTAGATGTTGATACTTTTTATCATTTAAAAAAAAAATAGTTTTAAAGTTAATTAAATAAATATATGGAAATTGACCCTCCAACTCCTCCTTATTTTCGAACTATAGAGCCAAAAGATTACAGAAAACAGTTCTTTACTTATAGATTGGATACAGAAAAACCTATAAGTAGTCTATGGTAGGTATTAAAATAACATCATAAAATTGTATCAGGATATTATTTTGTTGCATAAAATATTTTAATTCCTATGCAACAAACATTACTTTTTTGCCGTTTTTATAGATAATTGTACGGAACCCTTCGTGCGTGAATCCGACTCGCACTTTTTTATATCAATAAAGTTAAAAGCAGTTTTGATTTGAAAAGATTATAGAAGGCAAGAGTAGTCTTTCTATATCTGTGAGTAGGTTGGGGATATTTTTTTATATATTTTTTTGGACTGTAATTACGAGTGCTTGCTGGAAATATTTAATTTCACTATAGTCATTTATGTGCATGGAGTGATGATTTTTGTTTTATTTGAAGTTCATTGGCACAGCTGTGTTTGAGTTTGCTAACCGCACGTGCGCGTATTGATATTACGAGGTCTACTATATTATATAGTGTATGTAATATGCTTCAATTTTTATCGATATCGAATAATTTTATTTTTTCTTATAGGTAAGCATTCTCAGATAAATCGATTAATAAATATCTATTTATAATAATATTATATATTAAAAAATAGTACCTATCGCTTCCCAAGTCGACTGCAAAAGGTTTGTGGTTCTTTTGTGGGATTAGCTGTGCGATTATTGCACTTTTAAAAATAACCTTTAAGCTCGAATCTAGTGAGGCAATAACCTATACCGTTCGGTATCCATAGTACACCAAACCTTGCTTCATTTGGAATTGATTGAAGTCATATTCATTCAGCGAATATATATCATTATTTTGACAGGTAGCACTGTAGTCGAGATTACAAATTCTATATTTTTAGGCCAAAATTACTTATACGGTATATATGTATAAGCAGGGTAATAATATTTTATCAGTATATATTTTTCTTTTTCTTTTTTTTTTTAAATAACAAAATCTGGACTCGACAACTCCTGTACTCAGTTATAACTAAAATGTGTTATATTAAAAATAGAAACTATTTATATTTATACAATAATTTTATGTTTGTGTGGTCACACTTAAATTGTTTTTGTATATATGTAACGCTTCTACGGTAAAAGTTCTACAACAGAATAACGAATAATAGGTACTAGTATTATACGCCGTTGATTTTGGTCTGCCCTAATACTAGCTGGTACTTTTATTTTACGTTGAAATAAGACCGACTTAATGTTGTATCAATGAACCCTAGCAAATGCGTCCAGCACCAAGGATATTGAATATAAACTCAACTTCCTGAGGTACCCGGAAGGGCATATTGAGGGACTTATTAAAAGGTCGACGGAACTAATTGACTAGATACTTTTGTCAGAATAATTTTGCTTGATTTTAGTAATGTTTGTTTCCTGTATTTGGATCAGTCTTTGTTTTTTATGTTTTTGAAGCCAAATGACTAAAAGGAATCTCCTAAAGCATCGTTTTTTGTGTCCGTCCGCAGTCTTTGCATCAATTATGATAAAAATTTTGCTGAAACTGAGAAAAAAAATAAGAGTGCACTGAGCGTTTGTTATCCGTAGTACCCTAGTCGTACCATTAGTGGTTGGTACCCTAGTGAGGGATGAAAATGAGTTCCGCAATGAATGAAAATAACCACTTTTAAAATTGATTTCGTAAGTAAGTAAACATATAATTTTATATCTAAATTCACTATAATTTCACGACATTTTTTTAAATAAACACAGCAGGGAGTTTAAATTTTTTAGCCAGCATATTAATTCCACACTGCTGAACATGTAGACCGTTCCTAGGCTGGGTCCAATAACTTGTGGCCTAATTTTTCCACCCGTACCACCCACGTCGAGTCCCTAGAATCTAGAACAAATATAATTTGGACCTATTTCGTACAAGCTTTAAGACTACATTTCCTCGACAGCTCTTTTCTTTTAGTTTATTACTGAACCAAACTTTTATTACTTACTTTCATATAATAATACGGCTTTCTGTGCTGTGCTTTTATCATCAGAAAATTCTAAGACTGCCTTAAAAAAAGAGTGGGAAGACGAAATGGGCGAAATATATCATTATGTAAGAATTGTAGGTAAATGTAAACAGATTATAAAAAAGTAGAGTAGATAAAGATAATTTATTTATTAAATCTTGTATACCTTCAATTAATTCTTCTTAAAACTAACGGTCAAGTGCAAGTTGTATTGTATTCTTTCACGTTTACGAAGTGCTGTATGAATCTCTCCACAGAAGACTGAGTAAAACGCCAGCAATGCAATGTATCAATGTGATACAGACTGCGTGGAGAGTAAAAAAAAGGTTAAAATAGATCAGTCCTGATTAGGTCCTATATAGAATATTTATACGATTTTGCCTGCGAAGGCTTTTCATCGTTCTTTTTGATGAGGACAAATAAGTATAAAAATATATTAAACACAAATAACTGAATAAATTAATTCTGCATTAAAGTTATTTTGGTTTCAAAATTAGTATTTAATAATTTTG
The DNA here is from genome assembly GCA_946406115.1 of Apoda limacodes. NCBI lineage: Eukaryota > Metazoa > Arthropoda > Insecta > Lepidoptera > Limacodidae > Apoda > Apoda limacodes. The sequence goes on from OX291560.1 coordinate 16,481,003, forward strand.
ACTATTCAAGTGTTTGTAAAAACATAATTTAAATAAAAAAAATTACTTTAAATATTTTATAGAAAATTATTTTTAAACCAAGTTCTTTCATTAACTTAACACCAATAATTTCATCGTCAAAGTGAGTTTACTAATAAATGGCTAAACAAATTTGGATGCAATTTAGTTCACAGATGGTCTGGATTAACACATTCTAGAAAAATAGGATATTCAGCGGCCTAAATTCCCTAGGTCGTCTAATAAAAAGGTTGCAAGGAATAAAAGGAAATTAAATGAAAATTGTTCAATTATTACCGTTAAATGCATTTGAAGTTTCACTAGAGATTTCTTTAAATAGTTTAATAATAATAGTCATAGAACGAAGCTGAAAAACCCAAGTTACCGACATAGCTCAAAAGTTAGCAAGCTGAAGTGGCAATGGGCATCGCTCGTCGAACCTATAACCGATGTGGAAGAAAGGTTTTTGAGTGGCGGCCACGGATCGGAAGACGCAGCGTGGGACGACTTACCAGATGGACCGGCGACATGATTACCCTCAGGAAGGGAGGGAAGGGCTTCGTTCAGCAGTAGTCTTCCGGATGAAACGAATATTCATACATACCATACTTGAACTCCATTGGCATATTAAGTTCTAACTTAACTGTTTTCTGTAAAATATAAATGTTATTTTAATAAAACTGCTAAGATAGGTACCTACTTCACTATAATAACTTTAACTTCTTTTATGATTATCTTCTACGCTAATGTCAAATTGGATTAGATACAAATAGATCCATTTGCTTAAATATATCTTTTCCTACGAGCATGCAGTTGTTGCCAGCGATCCGAAGTGGCGGCGCCTCCAGTCGACGCGCGAGTTGGGCGGGACGCGCGTCGGCCCCGCTCCACCGATTACTTTCGAATTTTAAAACAACAAATCAAAATACGAATTTATCTTTTTAATTTCGACCTAGTGATGGACACATAATTCATTTTATCGATTAATTTATAATGTGTAACGTGTAATTTATTAATTTTTTATGATATCGAAACTGAAAGTGAAAAGAGTTTCAGTGTGCTAATTTTTGTTTCTGTGTATTTAATTATCGTCGTTTAATGTGGTATTTATAGATTTATTAGGGATAAGGTACCTTTAAATAGTTTTTTAAAATGTGAAAATTTCGGCAAGAACAATGATTAGAAAAAAATTAAAATTCCTAAAACGTGATGAATGGTTTATTTAAGTGTCGTAACTACAAGGAAATTTGGAAAGTATAAATAAAATCATAACTTTTTATCAAAATAAAAACTGAAAAGTTTAAAACGCTAACTTTTTAACGAAAAATCATCGGAATTAATTTTAACTGAGAACCTTAAAAATGAAGCCGCCATTCCAAAATATCGTTAAATATGAAAACTATGTCCAACCTTTAGTTGTTAAAATTATTTTTAATGTCTTAAAAAAAATAGAGAAATAAATTATGAGGCAATAAATTAGCTAAAATTATTCTGAATGTAAACCGAAAGTATCATTAAAAAATAGGCATGACATTGCGTCAACCTTGTACAACCAAAATGTTTGTGTACAAAAGTTATTAAATATTTTTGCTTTCGAATGTAGAAATATAAAATCTCGTATGGCAGATTTAGATAATTCCTTTGCCCCTTTTCGTTACAGAGCCGCAGAAATCATTCGTCACTACACCAGTCGCTAATAACAGCTCATTATAAATAACTCTCATGCATTGACCTCTGTGATCGTCAGTTGCTGAAATATAGTAGAATATAGGAATTGTTTATAACGAGGGCGAGTGCTTGCGCCCATTTGTTTGTGACCTATTTCATATTCTCGTAGGCCCGACCTAGCAGACCAGCTGTTTATATTTTTTTTGTAAATAAAAGTAAGTAAGTAGTTAAAAAATATGTAAGAGGGTTATTTATGAAACCATTTTTAAACTGATAAAATAAAATCGTAAGTCAATTAGGTATTTAACCTTCACCTTATTACTCTGTCATCACGGTGTCGACAATAGAGCTATTTTTGAAACCGTTGTGTCACACTGGAATTTGCATCGGTCGTCAGAATTACAAATCTATCCACACAGTAACAAAAAAAAAGCTGAAAACAGCTGAAAGATACATTAAGTTTTTATTATACATTATTGAGGCAGACAGACATTATTAAAACTGAGAATCTTATAATTTTCTTATTGTTTTATTGAATCTAATTCATACTCATTATTTTACTCTTCATAACATTGTGTACAAAATATGTGGCCTGCAAATTTACGAGTGTCAAAATCAGCTGAATACACGTGTTGCCGTATAAATGTCGCTACATACTGATTTTATTATCTACATAGGAGCCGAGCGCCAGTATTTTTGCATGATTTTTGACCATACATTCAAAAAATTAAAAATTATTTAATTGCTTTTGTACACATTCCTGTGTACAAAGGTGCAGGTGCAGCGTTCTAGTTGTTTTTTTTTTTTTTGGATAACTAAATTTTCTAATGGTTATATTGTTACTTAGTGTAGAATCTTATCCGTATATAAACTATGCCAAATTACTCATACATTTTATTTCTGAGCTTTAGTTACAAACATGTCTAATTCGCCAGGAGTTAGTTACATTACATAACTGTTTGTTTTGTCGCAATGAACCACTGTGTAGGTGCAATGCACGCCAATTGGTAGACTGAATGAAAGAGCGCCGCGCCTTGTGAACGAATTCAATTGAACCAAATGATGTCATCTGCAGCAGTTTCATAGTACTTACCTAGTTAGTTTTACACTGCAATAAATACTAAACTAAACCTGTATAATATGCTTTGTTAAGCCTAAAACACGATTAGGCACGCTAGCTTAAATTGAAGTGGAGTGAAATCCTAATAAAAACTTTAAAAATATATTTATTCTTAATAGACTTTAATGGTTTCAACTAATTTTTGCAAAAAATCACAACATTTATATTTGAAACTATTATTATCTTTTATAAGACTTAATAAAGCTAGTTAATTAGTAATTTTTTAAATTATTAGATATCTATTTGTGTAATTTCGTTTATTGTATCAAAAATGTTTACAAGTTTCTCGACAAGCGAAGTATGAAGATCGCTTAAAATAATATTTTTACAAGCTCTGTAGGCGTTTCTCCATAAGTCAGTCAGACACAGTTATTAATTCGTTAAGGGAACAGGGAGCACGGCGTGTCTTACTGAACAATAACAATAAATCTGTCAATGAAGCTGAACTGAGATCCCGGCAAAAGACACACTAAACTGCCTAAACTGCTTGGTTTATCATCTTTAGAATGTAATCTAAGTTAAGTTTTAATTTGTAAGGGACAAAAAAAACTTATGTATAATAACTTATCTTTAGGTTTCATAAATGTTACTTCCAGTTATATATTATCCTATATTAATTTAGTTACCTTGAGCCTTTGGTTAATTGTATGTATACTTCAATTAACGCTTTCCTTAAAGAAGAAACGCTTTTCGCTGGCTACCCCAGCAGTGGCTGGATTCAAACCCACATCATAATGTTGGCAAAAACATCTTTTGTACGACGACTTAGTCCTGCGTGACCGCAAAACTGCTTCTCATACAGTGCACCTATCTAGACTTGTTGCTTTGTATGTATCCCTTAAACAATTAGCAGTAGAAGTATCAGTAATTTAGATTATTAAATTTTCACCTCTCCAGCAACAAAAGGGTGGTTTTGTTGTTCAAAAACAGTGGGCGAAATAGATTTTTGCTGCGAGCGTTAGTCAAAAAACGTTCGAATATTACCTTTTGGAGTTTAGCGATACTGAAAAAAAAAACAACGCGATAAGTGGTTTAGAAACAAATTTATTTTAATGAAAAGCATAACTACTTGCATTTTTTCATTGTTGACGTACTCAATATTTATGAATTATAATAAATAGCGTTTATTTAAAAAAAAATGCTTTATTTCCGGTAAAAGTGTTATAGAGTAAATTTCTGAACGCATGTCTAAAAAAAAGAAAGCGAAATAGCGCGAAACTAATTAGTTATTTTAACCTAAGATTTTTTATTTCCTTACATATTGTATTTTTTTTTGAGAAAATGAGTGACTCGAGTCACGAAGATATTTCTTTAACACCAGATGAGCTAAGACAACAAGTGTCTATTGCTGAACTAAGCTTCTTACCATAGAAGTCACGTGAAAAGTATCTTAAAGCATACGAATTGTTCAATAATTGGCGACTTTCACAAGGTAATAATTACTTTTAAGAATAGTTAGTACCTACCTATTGTTTATTTTTTGATAGGAGCAGAGTATAGTATTTGTAAATTAGAATAAACTTATTGCTTAATATATCCTTAAGTGTGTTCCTTGCCTATTTTTTCGCACTGGTAAAGGTGAAAAGTTGTATGTTTCAAACGAGAGCAAATTATTTTAGGTCTCCTGCCTTTTTAAAGTTAGCACTCCTCACGAAAAACAACATTGCCCACTTGTTAAACAAATGGCTATTTCAATTTATAAATTGGTAGTATTATTAATTTTATTAATTTAGTTTTCTACTAAACAAAATATCTATAAGTATTCTATAATAACTAAAATTAAGAAACTTATTGCTATTTAATCTTAAAGAACCATTGCAAACATGTTTTTATCGAGCCTTGAAAAGGGTTCCCATCACTAGTTCGTATCTGGCATTAATTTTTGAACAGTCACTTCTAACACATAATTTTTGAGTTAACGTAAATGACGTAAATTAAACACAAAGTGACATATTTAGAGCAAAAAACAAGTTTATTATTGTCTGAAACCTGTCTGGTGTCTGCCATTTGTGAGTTGTCAAAGTGAGCCCCGCCTGCCGAAAATAGACAGAGTGTAGACGACGACATAACGACATACGATAGCGCTGTCTACAGACGTTCTACTAATATATTCATTTCAGAACAACTCTAACATATTAACTGTTAGTAAACACTCTTAATCTGTAATTTATAAAGGGTATGACTTTTAGCTTTAAGAATTGTATTGCCTGTACGCTATCCTACTGTGAATGCTACGGCATTGCCAAATTTCTAGAAATTGCGCCTAAAAAACAGACATTAATTCAAACAGTAGTGTGTCAGCCAAGTTTAAAAAAAGGGTGACACCACCTCGCGCCGGCTTTGTGTACTTTCGAATAGATGTTAACAAGAACTATTTCGAAACTTTTTTTAACCCTCCTGGAACTTTAAAAATTATTTAATTCAAAGACTTAAAATTTTATGTACATAGTGAAGTCCCTCAAATTCACTGAAACCCATGTCCAAGCGTTTATTGCAGATAGTACTACCAGACTCACTACTGGTAGTGTTGTTTACAAATGCTATCACTACCATGGCACCGTTTAAGTGTTTTATAGTACAATCGAGGAAAAAAATACAAAAGAAACCGGCCAAGTGCGAGAAGGAGTTCCGTACGATCTAACAAGATTGCCGTGTGTTTGTATTTCGACGGATTGACGACGAAAAGATAGTTTTTCCCACCGACCAACTGTACGGCACAACTAGTGCGGTCGGTGGGATATGTCGAGCTTTTATAGTCATTTTAGTTTTTTATTTTCAATATTATTGCAAATGACAGCTGTCAAATTAGAAAAATGATCGATCTCATCAAGATCTTCATTTTAGATGACAGCTGTCAAACTAGAAAAGGCTTCATCTCTGTAACTATTCATCTTAGACTAGCAGTTTCTTTACAGAAATAACAGATCTCATCAAGATCTTTATTTTTGATGACAGCTGTCAAACTATAAATAGCTATATCTGCCTTACTATTGTTCTTAGACTAAAAGTTTTCTTGCAGAAATGATAGATCTCATCAAGGTCTTTATTTTTGATGACAGCTGTCAAACTAGAAAGAGCTGTATCGTCCTAACTATTGTTCTAAGAATAGCAGTTTCCTTGCATAAATGATCGATCTCGTCAAAATCTTCATTTCAGATGACAGCTGTCAAACTACAAAGAGCTATATCTCCCTAATTATTGATCTTAGACTGGCAGTTTCCTTGCAGAAATGATAAATCTCATCAATATCTTGATTTTTGATGACAGCTGTCAAACTATAAATAGCTATATCTCCCTTACTATTGATCTTAGACTAGCAGTTTCCTTGCAGAAATGATAGATCTCATCGAGATCTTTATTTCAGATGACAGCTGTCAAACTATAAGGATCTATATCTCTGTAACTATTGATCTTAGACTAGCAGTTTTATTATAGAAATGATGGTTCTCATCAAAATCTGGTTATGGGGGTGTAGCCCTTTCAAGTTTAACAGCTGTAATCAGAAATAAATAATGATTAAAAATTTAGTTTAAAAATAATAAAAAAATTAAAAAATGAAAAATAAATCCTAGTGATTAACAAATCAACCCTGGCACAATGAGTATAATAAGTATTTTCGTTCACGACTGTACTTTAAAATATTTGTAAATAGCGCTACCAGTAGTGCGGCTGGTAGTGCTATTTGCAATAAGCGTGTCCAAGTAACTCAAATTTTTATTAAAAAATTGACATTAAATTTTTTTTTTTTTTTTTACATTGACTGACACGATCACACGATTTATCGGCAAGGCTAAAAAATCTGTTCCGAACTTGGTTTGTTTTTTCGCATTTATGTATTAGCGGGATATTTGTAGATTTTTAATACTTTATTTCCGTAATCCTCTAGCTTTGTTAGAAGTTGGTTTTGGCACCCATCCAAATCGCAAGACGAGGCTAAACTACAAACTCGAAGCTCGAAATATACCTCTGTATATATTATAAACTCAATTTGCCTAAACTTTGAATGTGAAAGCTTTTCTTCAACTTTTAGTACTTAAGTAAGTGAGAAAACACGAAAAAACCCTCTAGTAGCAGTAGTCCGATTGTTAGTCCGGTTGACCGAACTACTGAAACTTTTAAGTTGTAATAGTTTGGTTGTGACGAAGAACCGAACTATTGATACCTTTTTAGTAGCAACAGTCCGGTTACTTAATAATTTAAACAAAATATATTTACAAACTATTTTATATCAAAAAAACATTTTTTTAGCAAAATTCACGTTATCTTAAAAAAAACAAATGAGTGTCGAAAAACAAATGAATGTAGAACAGGCCAAGTGTGAGTTTGTCTCGTGTACCGAGGAGGGTTCCGTACTTCCACAGAATGCACGATTCCGATTGTGCTTAACCGGTTTTTATTATTTGTTGTTTTATTTAGGTAATAAAGGAGCTTATACATATACAAACAAACTAGCTAGCTTTTACCTTTTTCACGGTAAAACAATAATATTTCCATGGTTTCCCTCTTTTATCCTTTCTTATTCCTTAATTTTTTACTTTTTGTTTTTTTTTTAATTTAATTTTTATGAAATCCGCCATGATAACTCATAAGGAAAATTTTAGATCGTACGGACAGCCAGACAGTGTAGGCTTAGAATAATAGGGCTCTGTTGTCACCCTCTAGATACGGAACCCTAAAAAAGAGATTCAACCTAAGCAATTTGTGTCCCATGTCCATTGTAAAGAGAACCAGTCAAGCGTTATGGTATTTTAATTGTATGATTCCATTGTTGATTTTAAATTGCGTTTTAATAAATACAGTTCTGACCTGAACCAATTGATTTCAGAAATAAAATTCGTTTGTTAAACTGAACAGATTTACTTGACCGTTTATATTATAGCTATCACCGTTCAGGTATATATTTAGGTCCTTACATATGAAATTGATGTTTTATATGGAAAAAGCAAAACTATTTTTTTTTACATTTTTTTTATTTTATCAATCAAAGTAGGTACCGTTGTGATCTATCCACTTTTGCCATTATATAGGGTGTTCATTGATTCCTCTGCTGAAAAAATTGCGAGAGCGAGAATCAACAAAATCTTTGATGGTGTTTTGGACTGCCTCATCTGAATTGTGTTTTTTTTTTCAATTAAGAATATATCCGAATTCCGATTCCGATTGGAAATCGGTTGGAGCAAGGTGCGGGGAGTATGGTGAGTGACGGAGACATTCCAATCCTAGCTCCTCTGGTTTCGCTACCGTCTGTTGTGTCAGTGTGTGGTCTAGCGTTGACCTGAAGCAGCAGTAGGCTAGAGCGGTTGACCAATCTCGGCTGTTTAACGGCTAGCTTTTCCATCATGGCTTCCAATACAGATCTGCCGTAATCGTCTGACCAGATCTTAGGAAGGTGTAGTAAATGACACCAACGCTTGGCCACCAGATACTAACCAGTACCTTTTTTTGAGTCAACTTTCGGTTGGGACAGGATTTAGCCGGTTCTCCTGGATTTAACCACTGTGATGAGCGTTTCCGATTAGGATAAATTTTTCATCACAAGTAATGATACGATTCAAAATCCCCTCGTTATTGTGACGGTTAAGTAACTTGACGCAGCAGTCTACGCGTGTTTGTTGGTTTGCTTCACTTAGTTCATGCGATACCCATTTTTTAAGCTTTTTCTCTTTTCCAATTTGTTTCAAATGATTCAAAATGGTTTTGTCACTCACACCGAAGCCTGCAGCTAACTCTGACGTGGTTTGAGATGGATCCGATTCCACGATCACTTTCAATTCCTGATTGACAACTAGGGTCTCCGGCCGTCCACGAGGTTTGTTCTGGAGGTCAAAATTTTCAGAACAAAAGCATTGGAACCAAAAATGTACTGTGGTTTCATTTACAGTCGCTTCTCCGTACACATCATTAATCCTGCGACCTGTTTCTGCAGCGCTAGTGCCACGATGGAATTCGTATTCAAAAATAAAATGCGATATTTCTTTCTTTCTTTCTTTTCTTAGAGAATGGCAGTCATACTACTACCTCGCAGCCTAGTTGGTAGTGTGATGGACTGCCGTGCAGAGGGTGTGGGTTCGATTCCCGCACTGGACAAACATTTATGTGTTAAACATTTGTGTTTGTCTTGAGTCTGGGTGTACTTATGTATTTACAAAAAAAAAGTAATATATATGTATTTATATCCGTTGTCTGGTACCCATAACACAAGCTTTGCTTACTTTGGGGCTAGACGGTGCTGTGTGTAATGTTTGAAAATATTTATTATTTATTTATTTATTAAGTATATTTTGCCAGCATCATGTCTGAGAAACTATATCAGTTCGAACAATTTTAAGCCACGATCAATCAGAAAATCTGAAACAAACAACAAACTAACTACAAACTAATATAAAATGAGTCAATATAACACAAAGAAAATGGTACAATGACATATGTTACATGAGCATATTACAAACTTATATTATTGTCATTAATAAAAATCCAAAATGCTTGCAAAATTTCTTTACACAAGATACATAATAAGTAAGAAATATTTACAGGAAACTGAATTACTTGTATTAATATTAGTGAATTTAAAAACTTGGTACGCTTATATAATGGGCAAGAAAAAAATATATGATTTAAGTCTCCAACCTCTAAGCCGCATTCGCAAATAGAAGAGTCCCTAACATGAATTTTATTCAAGAACGCTGGAGAGCTACAAAATCCTAACCTCATTCTACATATTGTAGATGTAAATTTTTTATTAAATTTAAATTTGGAAAACCAGGATTTCACAGGAATTTCAGATTGAATTTTAAAATATGAGTAATTACGGTGATGTCCTATACTTTCCCAATCCTTACTCCAAGTTTTTCTCAGTAAAACCTTTGGAAGAGCAACAAGGTCATGGGGGTAATTAATAAAGGTGTCCCTATCTCCACATAAGACAGCCTCCTTTGCACATATGTCAGCCCTCTCATTACCAGATATACCAACATGGCCTGGGATCCAGGCCAATGCTATATTCTTCCCGCATTGTTCATATTCAAAAAGTAAGGACTTTATTTTAAAAAGAATTGGATTCATTGATTTGGATTTAAATGGATTGCTAAGTAGAGCTTCTAAACTACTCTTTGAGTCTGTGCAAACAATCACATAATCTAGTTTGAAAAGCATGACATACTTAATAGCTTCAAGAATACCTATGCATTCACCTGTAAATACTGAAGTTTCTGGTGGACACTTTTTCTTCATAACAATGTTGTATTTAGGGTGATATATGCCTACACCAACACAACCTTCAGAGTAAATTTTAGAAGCATCTGAAAAAATTGTAGACCATCCTCGCCATTTCTCATTTAAAATAAAAGAAAAATGTTTGTCAGCATAAGGGTTGTCACACTCAATGCCAAAGTTTAAATTAATATTCGGAGTAAAAAGAAGACATGGAAGAGGAGTTTCAAAAATTGGCAATAAATCAGAGTTAAAGGTACAAGATTTTAAACTTCTAAACTTATCAAAACTAACAGTCAATAAAGGATGTAATTTATGTTTCCAGAAGGGTTTAGAGTAGCAAAAATTTCTCAAAAGCATAATCTTATAGAACAGAGGGTGAGACGAGTGTTGAGTAATTCTAAAAAAGAATCTGTCTGATAAAAATTGACGTCGTAAATACAGGGGTGGCTCTACGCATTCCACTTGCAGAGCTTTATTTGGGGAATTTCTCATAGCTCCAATTATAATTCTTAATGATTTTGTTTGAATTATGTCCAGACTTTTTAAACTTTTTTTATTACATGGTTCCAGAAGAAATAACCCATAGTCTAAATGACTTCTAATAATTGAATTATAAAGCAATTTGAGACAGAAAGGATGAGCACCCCACCAGGTGCCTGCTAAGCAACGTAGAATATTAATGTTTTTATCACACTTTGCTGTGATGTAGTTACAATGAGGAGTTCCACACAGTTTACTATCAAGGATTAATCCTAGAAACTTAACCTGATCATGAACTGACACAGGAAATGAATTTAGAAAAATATTTATAGCAGGAACACGCGTTTTTCTAGAGAATATAACCACAGTACTTTTGGAAGGGGACAAGTCCAAACCATTTTGTAGCAACCAAATGTTTAAACTGTTTAAGGAATGATTTATGGCTAAAGAGGCTTTATTAATATTTTTGTCAGATGAGTATAATAAAATGTCATCTGCATATTGTAGTATTTGGCAATCTGCATGAATAGAAGAGTGTAGATCATAAGTGTAAACATTATAAAGCAATGGACTTAAAACAGATCCCTGAGGAAGACCTTTATAAACTGTCCTACAAGATTGGATGTTATCACAGTCCGTCTTAATTTGCAGTGACCTACAACAAAGCATGTTACAAATGAATTGTAACATCCTTTGAGGAATTTTGATATCCAAAAGTTTTTGTCTCAACAATGGAAGCAAAACATTATCATATGCAGATGCCACATCCAAGAAAGCTGCAATAAGAAACTTGTTATCGCTAAAATTTAATCTGATGTCAGTGGTAAAAATGCTTAAACTATCAATAGTGCTCCTACCTCTGCGAAAGCCATATTGGTTATTTGCTAATATAGAATTATTTTCGAGAAACCATTCCAGTCTATTTTTAACCAAGTGTTCAGCAATTTTAGCTAGTACTGAGGACAAAGCAATAGGACGGTAAGAGCAAATGTCGCTAGGATCTTTATTTGGTTTAAGGATTGGAATTATTATTTGCATCTTCCATGTAGCTGGGATTATACCAGTTGACACTATTAAATTAACAAGGTCTAGGTAATATCCTAAAGCAATTTCTCCTGCATTAACCAAAAATGAGTATGATATTCCATCTAAACCAGGGGCTGAGTCTCTTTTAACTGAATTTAGAATATATTTTAATTCTGACCTTGAAAAGGGGGAATCAATATAACTGTTGTCAGAATTATTATAAAAGTAACAGGGTATTTCCTGAGATGTTGGAACAAAAGGTGGAGCAAGTTTGTCCATAAATGAGTCTGCCCAATACTGAGAAGGAACTGAGAAGAATTGAGGTGATGATTTAGAATTACGAAATTTCCGAATGTTTTGCCAAACAGTTGATGATGGAATCTGTGGAGAAATGGAAAGGCAAAAGTTTTTCCAACCTTCAATCTTTTTCTGTCTGAGTAATTTTTTAGTCTCCTTAGTAACAGCCAACAGTTGGTCATAATGTTCATTAGACATACTACAACAGTAGATTTTTTCAGCATTTTTCCTCTTTTTAACAGCTGCAGTACAATCACTATCCCACCAAGGAGGAGATGGTAACTTTTCTGAGGACTTTTTACTGTGAAAAACTTCATCCGCTGACTGAATAATAGCATTAACAAAAGCATTTGAACAGTCTGATACACGATCAGAAAAAATGCTAGGTAGATTACATATTTTATCTTCCAAAGCACTCTTAAACTTGGGCCAATCATCTTTTTTTATAATATATTTAAAAAGGGGAATCCTCTTGTTACAACTTTGTTTGATGGATTCTGAAGTAATAAGAATTGGGAAGTGTTTACTACCAAATGTGTTTGGTAGAACCTTCCAGAATACTTGGGAAACAAGAGAAGGAGAACAAAATGATAAGTCGATGGCACTACAACGCTCATTAGGGTTGGATTGGACTGTAGGAGAGCCATTGTTTAAGATACAAATATTAGAGGAGTCTATTATATCAAGCAATTTGTTACCAAGATGATTTGAGAAAGAACAACCCCAAACATGGTGATGACAGTTAAAATCGCCTAAAATAATTATGGGATTTAAAAAGGTTTGTATTATATTCTTTAACTCATTGAGAAGGATGGAGCTAGGATATGGGATATACACAGAAATATATGTTATTTTTCCTACTTTAATAGAAATTACTTCAATACCATCACTATTTGTAGTAGTGAGGTTTATTTTTGAAAAAGATATACCATTTTTGATAAAAAAGGCAACACCACCATATCCATCCGCCCGGTCTTCTCTGACACAAGAAAAACCTGGCAGTAGGAAAGAGTGGCCTGGTTTTAACCAGGTTTCAGAAAGTGAAATAATAGAAGGTTTGTGTTTATTACACAGGTAGATTAGATCGGATTTTTTGTTATTTATGCTTTGGCAGTTCCACTGGAGAATTTTTAGGGGCACTTCCATTAAGGACAGATGATAGTAAGGGCATAATAATGGCAACGTTGGACGGTGAAATAAGGGATGAAGAAGACAAGATTTGGAGGAAACTAGACAATAATTTTATAATTTCAGATTCATGGGAGGATGCGATATTTTATGTTTTACATATTTTATGATCATGCGATATTTTATGTTTTACATATTGAGCACAGAAAGATGTCAAAGCAAAATTGGATGACGCGAAAACAAATGAATTATAACATTCGAAACACAAATAGACAAGCTTAAAATTGAAATAAATTTGAATTTGGGATTCTTAACCAAACGCCGCGCCGGCTTCTTGAGGTCAAAGTGGCCAGTTCTATAAAGCGACATTTTTGAACTTTACATGGAAGGGGCTAGAGATAGCAAGTTTGATTTTGCAGGAAAAAAGGCATCAATATCTTTACAAAAATGTGGTCTATGTAGTCTAGTCTTTTATTATGTCCGCGGGTAATCACTTTTGTATAGAAACAGGCTAACCTTGGAGTTTAGAAAGAACAACAGATGCTAAAAAAATTAAAAGGATCACAACATTTACCATCAAGGCAACTATTCCCGAAGGGTTGTCAGGGATACTACGAATGTATTCTCGCAATATCTACGTTTAACCAATGAATATCCATTCCACGAACGATAGGTTGTGTGGTGTGCCTAGATCGCCTCGTGATGGGCAGAGTCGAGTCAACTTTAAAATGTAGGTACAAATTGTTACAATATTGGTTATTGCTGTAACAATACTCATTTAATGTATAATGTATATTTATTATAATAAAATATTATTTAATATGTAATTTAGTATTTATGTATTTATGAGTACCTATGTAAGTATGTGTATGTAATTATGGTGTATATATGTATGTGCATATACTTGGAATTAGTTTATCTATGGCTTTCTTTTTTTTTATTTGGACTCTACCTACTTAAATTTAAATTAACTTATTTTCAAAGAATACCCTAAGGTTGGCTGGAAGAAATCGAATTATGCGATAAGTCCACCTTAGGACATACGTATCACTTTGTTGATTTTACACTCAAATTATAAGAGTTAAACTAGCTAACGCTACCTCTATATGCTACGTAGTTCGGTCTTTTTTTTAAAATAATATCATAAAAAGGATAAAATTAAGTCTTTGCAGTCGGTTGAGTGCTTAAAACATTAATCCTATTGAGTTGTAACCTTGTTACATCAATGTCCTGCCTGGTTCATGTCTTGGTGTTTAAAGCGCTCTTATAACGTTTGGCAAGCACTAAACATCAGACGCTCTCTACCTTTTTGCCACTTTTGTAGTGCTCCTTTTAAACCCCATACCTATTACAGCATGAGAAGAATATCGCAGTTTTCCGAAAAGTTATTAAAATTATATTGACCTAGTCATAAATACCACATTTGAGGGTGGGAATCTCCGCATTTTTAGGGTTCCGTACCTCAAAAGGAAAAAGGAACCGTTTTTCCGTCTGTCTGTCTGTCTGTCAAGACCCTTTTTCTCAGGAACACGTGAAGGTATCAAGTTATAATTAATATCAAATACTAAAGTCTGCGGTCCCTTGAAGCTGCAAAAACAATCAAGCCACTAAGTCAGCGCAATAAAAAAAATAAGGCCGAAATACGACCATTATTGTCGCTTATTTTGGCATTCACAAATAAATCTAAACCTATGGGGGGTATTTCCCGCTGTCCTAGAATCATAAAATTTGATATGAAGCACAGTCCTACATCACAAATATAGGAAAACATCCGAAATTTGTTAAATTATAGTTACAGCCCATTAAAAAAAAGGTTTGTCTGACCGTCTCTTAAGACACTTTTATTCAAGAAGGCGTAGAGGTATCAAGTTGAAATGAATATCAAATACTAAAGTCAACGGTCACCTAAAGTTGTAAATAAATCAAGCTTCTAAGACAATGCAATTAAAAAATATGCCTAAAATACGGTCGTGACTGGTGCATATTGTAACACAAATAAATCAAGCAAGATGTTATATCACAAATATAGGGAAAAATCTAAAAACTGATAAGGCCTAATTAACCCTGTGAGACTTGATTTCATGATGGCAGAACTATCTACATATAGTAAGTTTTTATGGAACCCTCGGTGCGCGAGCCAGACTGGCACGTGGCCGGTTTTTTTAAGTCTGTTATATGTAATATTATGTAATATTCTCTCATACGCCAACAGAGTTTAACGAAGCTGCTATCACGTTGAAATCTTAATTCAAAATGATTTATTATGGCAGACAATAAACATGCGGGTACATTTATTGTAAAATCCATATATATATCTTTGTAAAGCACCTAACAGGCTAACCATGGCGGATCCATGACGGTTTTTTTTTTTAATATCTTTCGTTCTCTATGAAACTAAGTTCTCTAGGGTTTTTAAGGGATCTGAATTTAAATTTGTATCAGTTACTTAAAATTGAAAATGACGGCCCAATATGGCATGTTTTTTTTACAAAACACCGATTATAATGACCGTACTGGAGTAGTAAATTAGGGTTCCGTCAAAAAAGTTCCTAGCTGTAGCTACATACAAACAATACCCACAAAATTCTTTGGATCAAAATCGCTAGCCCCACATTTGTCTAGTCGAACGCTGCAATGAAACGAAAAAACCGAAACGTCTCCTATATTTGAAAATGAAATAAATAGTAAAGAATTAATAGCTCTAATAAATCTTCCAAGAAACTATTCTTTGGTTAGTTAATCTCTGTTTAGTCACCAGAAATGCTCCTCCCTTGACAGGGATATTTTGTTAAAGAGTATTTTCGGTCGGTGACCGGTGACTCTTCGGAAATCCGTGTCGCGAGTTTTAATACATTTTTCTCCGTTTATTTCTTGGAAGGTGTCGGGAATGGAAATAGAATGTTTGTTTTAATTGTTACGAACAGTTGATCAGAAACTTTAAAACTATCCAAGTGTGTTTCGAATTAATATTAAGAGTGTTTGATTGTGTTAAGAGTTGTTTATGAGGAAAGCTTAGCAAAGCTCAAGTTAAACAGGGGATCTTGGCTGGCCTTGTCTGATTGATTATAATTATGTTGTAGATAGACTGGGCACATTCTAATAAGCCACATTTCTATCTATATAAGTCCTATTGGAAACAATAAGACTTTTTTGCGTTATATAGCCCCCTTTTTAGTTAGGTAGATTCGAGGTTGTTTAACTTTAGTATGTACGTAGGCGGAAGGACCATAATAAGCAGAAAAGTAACTTGAACTTCAAAAGGGAAAAAAAAAGAAGTTAAACTTTTTTACTTAAAGAAACGCATGCGTGTTTCAAAGCTGTAATACATATTACTATAAACTCAATGTCTCTTTGTCTGTCTGTCGGTTTATATACTTTCCAGACGACACTAGCTTATTTGATTTAGGAATGGTCGTGGTCAGAAAATGTTTACCACCTTAAGGATCACAATTGCATGCACACATTTAAGTCACAAGTTCTAAATGTCTATTTCATAATAATTTGATTGACCATAGATTATCTTTTTTCTAATATGATCAATCAATCGCTCTAGGACAGGGATGGCGAGCCTTTATTAATTAATGTGCCATTTTCTATTAAAAAAACTATACTGCACCTATGACGTGCCGTCAAAAAATCTGGGTTACTTAATAATAATGGAGAAAAATTAAACGAATTGCTGTTAACTTAAAGCTATTTAGATACTTGCAGCTCGAAATGTTTTCAGCAATCAAAATGTTTAATATTTATATTCAAATAAAAAAAAAAAATTAGTGTGATTTCTGCTGTTGCAAATTAGGTGCTAAAAATCTCACATTAGGGCAGGCTCGTACTTTGTTACTAATCAGTATGGAAGCTAAACTAGAGTTCATTCATATAGTGCTTTATATTTCATGTTTTTTTTATGTTTGTAATGGAAAGTGTCCTTTTATGATAAGGAGGGCATTTCCCAATATTTTAATTGGACGCTGTAAGAGAAAGGGAGAAAAGAAATGCCCTTGCTGAGTTTCTTGCCGGTTCTTCTCGGTACAAGGTCTCCCGCCCTGTAGACTTACGAACCGATGGCGTAGTGACATTCATAAGTGCTCAATTATTGTAGCCTAAACTGAATAAATTATATTGAATTTGAATTTTGACAGTCCCAGCGTTGAACCATCAGACCGCTTAAATCAGCAGACCGAGCGGGCCATTGAGTGGGACGAATGTCACGGTGCAGGTTGAACCACGCAATAGTAGCACGGGCTGTGTGTATCCGTGCATTATCTTGAACGTAAGTAATGTGTGGGAATTCCGTTACAGGATACACTACGTGCACAGTAGGCAGCATCACTTCTTCCAAAAGCGACACATAATTATTCTATAACGACGCCAGTTCTCCGACGCCGTCAAGGCTCATCCACCCCCATAAGTTTACTGTAATGCGACCTGACTCGTTTTGAGGCACAATATAACCTAAATCATACCGAGTTCGATTGTAGCGCCATAAAGTTAATCTTCCGATTTGGCTTGATTTAAAAGTTTTTTCATCGGTAAATATAGTATTCGACCAATCAAAATCGAGATATCGTCGCGCAAAGTTAAGCCGGGCTGTTTTGTGGTGAGATTTCAGCTCCACTTTAACAGCATGGTGTCTGTAGTATAGTCCAACATTGTGCAAAGCTCGTCGGATCGTCCGAACACTCACACCATATAAAGCAGCAAAATAACTAGTTGGTGTGAAACCATTCACTTCGTAACGACGAATGATTTCTGTTATTTGCGCGGCGGTTAGTATCGGTCGTCGTCCTGAATTATTTCTATGATCTGTTATTTGCCCTTCTTCGCCGTGACGCCTAATCCAAAACCTGACAGTGAATCGCGATATATTGAGTTCTCGTGATATAGCACTAATACTATGTCCATCTTCGAAGAGAAATATTATTTCAGCCCTTTGCTCCAGGGTTAAACTTGCCATTTTATTTCGTTATGAAAAATCTTTTGTAAAATTTTTCTGTTGTCAAAACGACGTTCAAACAATATTTTTTGATAAATGTCATTTCAACAAATAAAGATATTAGTTCCATTATCAAAGAGTGATCAATAATTCTTGTTGTTTTTCTCGAAGCGTCATTTTGCATAATAGCTTTTGAAAGGTAATAAGTAACTTGATATGGCATTTTAGACTTAGTGAAAAAAGTGTGATATATAGAATCTAATTTCAAAACTGGTAAACATTTTCTGACCGCGACCGTACAAGTTTTTTGTTTATTGATAGTTACCTATGTTATCTGGCCAGGTAAAGTACGAAACAAGCAGTGATGGGTTGTGAATCAAGTCGGAAAAAAGACGCTTTTGGTGGGCTTTTGTCGAAGGAATCCCACGCCGATAAACCGAATTAAGGGGGGGAAAACGGCGGGCACCACTAGTTATATATAAACCTTGAAGTGTTGCAATAAGAGCCACTTTGCGAGCAAGTGTGTTAAAATATTAACATTTCTGTTTTCGGGGATTATTACTTTCTTTGTAATCAAGATATAGTGTTATTGAATCTCATATCTTGATCTACCCGGATATTTCGGAAATCTCGATCGACCCCAATCTCCTGTCTTAAGTTACTCCTACGAAATTATGGAACTATGATGATCCTTAAACTTCAAATCGATGTATTGAAGTATGAATGATTTAGAAATAACAATTTCACACCCACTCATTCGCCAACACGCTGCCAACTCAAATACGCAGCTTCCACGATAAACCATGATTCACTCTGTCTCTGTATGTAGTATATTTAAGATCCTTAATATATCTTTATATATATTATTCATGTATGTATCTATGTATGTATGTTAGTCACTGTACTCCTCCTAAACGGCTGGACCGATTTGAATGATTTCTTTTGTAAGCGTTTGGGTGGCGCCCTGGATGGCTTAGATTCACAAATCAGCTCGGCAGATGCCGCTGCAGTCGGTATCATGCAGGACAACGTCTGCCCGGTCAGCTAGTTTATTATATAATTATATTTAATAGTCCTTATCCCACTAATATATAAATTCGAAAGTCTGATCGTGTGTTATTGCTTAGTGTCGCACACAATATGAGAAACCAATATATATGTTTGTATTGTTTTTATAGTTTTTAGGGTTCCGTACCCAAAGGTAAAAAACGTGACCCTTAATAAGACTCCGCTGTCCGTCTGTCCGTCTGTCTATCACCAGGCTGTATCTCATGAACCGCGATAGTTAGACGGTTGAAATTTTCACAGAAGATGTACATATTTCTGTTGCCGCTACAACAACAAATACTAAAAAACAGAATAAAATAAATATTTTAGGGGGCTCCTATACAACAAAAGTGATTTTTTTGCCGTTTTTATAGATAATGATACGGAACCCTTTGTGCGCGCGTTCGACTCGCACTTGGCCGATTTTATTAATCTATTGCTAACTTTGCTAAGTAACGATTTTCAAGTGGCCACAAAAAATATAATAAGGGTTTGTACAATTGTAATGCTATTTATTTTTCTTGCAATAAATGTGCAGAAAATAACACGTCTGTTGTCTGTACCTGGCAACCCTACGAAGTAAATTAATTTTTTGTCACCCAAACTCACGCAATGAAATGGAATACTTCCCATTCGATACTTATCGTATTAATGATAAGAAACATGCACATGACCTTTAGGGTGTTAAATCCGCCTATTTATTTTTATTGTACGGTGCGGAAGGACTGGAGGTGCGAAACCCCAAACAATGACTCACAGAAGTCACGGAGCGGTGACAAAAACTGTGTAACTAATTAAAGTCTCCGCAGACTTGTTTAACAACAATAGTATCAGGGCCAGTGTGACATGGGGCCAGATTTTCTCGGCCTCTGTTATTATGACGATTATTTTGTGGTTATAAGTTTGGTCATGTTTTGTTTAACTCCGATATTCTATTCTTACCTACATAATGCGCTAAATGTCAATTAACCAAAGAGAAGAGTAAAGATCTGTGTTGCTGTGTCTAACAGATTGATGTCTTTTAAACGCATTGACCCAAGCGCGGATCAACATGAAAAAAAATCAGTCAAGTGCGTGTCGGACTCGCGCATTGTGAGTTCCGTACCCACATTTACGTAACTTAAGAAGATTAACAAAAACAAAAAGTGTTCCGCTAAGTAGTCACCCATCCAATTACTGACGTTACTTAACGTTGAAAAACGTTTTCAATAGATAGATGTGTAACTGCTTCTCCTAAGAATCTAGAATATTTTCGCTACATGGCGCTGATACGATAAAAGATGGTAATGCCTTGAGCCAAAAGCCCGTCTCGTCTCATACTAGGCACGTTTTTATTATCTGTTGTTATACTTAGAGCTAACACTATAATCACTGCAAGTTTAAAGGTTTTATGTATTATTGTTTTTTACGTTAAATAGAGTAAAAGCAACGAAAAATGGGTGTACAGGATCCTGAAAGTGCTTCACGAGCTCTATCCAACGGTATCAGCAGATACTGGTTTTACAGTTTCCAAACATTGAGTAAGGTTATTATTGGAATTGTAATCCGCCATTATAACACATATTCTGTGAAAATTCCAGGCTTCTACCTACTCCGCGCTTCGGTGTAAAAGATAAAGCCCTTTAATGGTGCTACAGTCAGACAGAGTAGGCTTAGTCATTTAGGGCTCCGTTGGTACCCTTTGAGTACGGAACCCTAAAATAAATAAATAGTTAGTAGTAAGCTTAAATTTTAAGGCCTGCTTGACAAAAAAATAACTAAAAAGTAGAACATTAAGTAGCTAAGGCGCGGGAGCGCGAGCCTTGTGTTAGTACTATTACTTATTTTGTAGTATTTGCGAATTGCAATGGCTAGGTTAACCTAGTAGCATGGCATAAAAAGCGCTCGTAGAAAATTAAGTGTCGTACATGTGCTGGCTTGTTGGAAAAAATAAACACACATATTTTTTTAACGTACACAAAATCTTTCAGACATAAAAACGACAAAAACTACAATATAATAAACGATCAACATACAAATAAGTTACACAAAAGACATAAATAATAGACTAAACTGTCACCTCGTCTCAATGCTCACGAAGTGTCAGCCATTTTAAATAGAATGTCTGACGGAATGGACAACGGAACAAGTGTGGACCGCATACAAATTCAATGGACTAGCTATAAGCTTGTGCGACCAGAGGACAAATGTTTAGTGTTACTTTCTGTATCTGTCCCAGCAAAAGGCCCCATGTAAATTCGTGTTGAATGGGAATTCTTATAGAGGCATAGATCGGGGTCATTTTTAAAGTTGTAGAGGAGTATTTTTATTCCGAATCTGCTTGTTGACTTACGTTTATTTAGTTGCGACTTATTTAATTTTATATTGGCCTCTTTATTTGTTTTTAACTTAAGAATCATGGTATTAGTATGAAAGACTTTTGGTGTAAATTGCACGCCAGGTTCTCGTTTTCCAGCTCACAAATAAGGCGTCAGACACCAATCACCAAGTAAATAAGCAATACCTATCCTTGAAGTCTAAATATACCAAAAATAGCTAAATATTCAGCGTCTGCTGTAGATGACGCGACTGGTGTTTTTCTTGGAATACCAATCCAACAATAAAATCGTACTTTTCCTCTCTTGTCTGACGCCCAGTCTGAATCTGAATACGATACCAAATCCTTGTCGATTCCTGATTTTCTATAAGTATTTTAAACTTTTAGTTTATAAAAAAAAAGACGTAATAACAGTGTCAAATTCTGGAGGCATTGCAGCAAGCAAGTAGCATATTTTATCTTCTTCTATTTTACTGTCTATGATAGTTATTTGTCCCATCAGGCTATCGAATTGCATATAGAAACCCTGTAGTTTTGTACCGCTTCACAATTTTCAATGTAAGCAATTTTTCTCGTAAGTGTAATTTATTAAGATGATACACTTCGCGGCGACTCGCCGCGCGGGCTTCGTACAAATTTCTTACTTATTTTTGACACTTGCTGATCAAACACTACGAAATTTTTAAGACATGTTGTAGTAATAAATATCTAGGTCTGCAGTGTGCCAGTTTTTTATCTAATTTCATAGTTCAAAAGTTATACAGGATTCTAGTTTTTCATACAAATGGTTTAAAAAAGATTTCTAGTTAATAGAACGTTTTGCAAGATTTTGGAAAAACCATAGACATAGGTATTCGGCTTGGCAATATGACTAAGAAATTTCACAGTGATTGATCAGTAGATGTCAAAAACAAGTGAGAAATTCGTTTGTATGAAGCCCGCTGCGAGGCGCCGCGAAGTGTATCCTCTTAAATACGTTTTTTTTCTTTCGAATTGTTTTTCTAACGCAACAATCATTTCTAGAGCGCTATTGCAATTTTTAATAATTTCCAAATATTTGTCGCTTTGACATTGTACTATAATGCGTTCCGCCTTATTGTCGTTTTTGATAAAACTTTTGTCTTTAGAATTTTTTATTATGTGCTCTTCTTTCGTTTTCTGAAGTAAAACTTTTATACGAAACTGCCAGTTTGAAAATGAATCACCTTCCCGCAGTAGGTATAGGTAACAATACAACAACTTATCCATATTTAAATTTTTTATAAGTTTTATTTTCTTAATACTCACTTATTTACTTCTGCATTGGAAGCGTGCTATTAATCTTAATTGGGATTGCATGAACGAAGGGCGTGAGAAATGCTTTTCTAAATACTAAATTAAAAACCATATCGAATCACATTGACATAATCCATAAAAGTATAAATTTACATATAGATGTAATATTATTTATATCCAACGCCACTTTAGTCTTCGTTACTTCTTATTGCCAAATTACAACTTCCGATGCGACGTATCTGGACTAAGGTGACTTACCGAATAGGTCGGAGAAAAAGTATTATTCGTAATTTTATTCGCATTTTATATTAAAAGAGAGCGAGGTGCATCTTTGACATCCAAATTCCCGGATTGATAACTCTTAAACAAAAAAAAAGAAAAACAAATGAAAAATAGCGGGAAACAACATTTTACTAATTTGTTTCTTTTTTTAACCTTTTAAATTTAATCTTTTAAATGTCATCAAAACCAGCCAGATACAAATAGTACAGCCAAAGAGATTTTTTTACAATACATACTTTATGCGAAAAGTCATTTTCCCCGGCCTATTACGTCGCACACGTCGTAAATTACCAACTTTAGAGAATTCCATAGTAAAAAAGAAGAAAATCGAACAAGAGACAGAACAATATTTTTACCAAGAACCTTTACCAGTTTTTGACGAACAACATAAGTCAGAATTTAATACAATACCTACGTAATTACGTATACACATAATATGTGTAGCCATTAGATACCTAGAATTACATTTTAACATAATTTTCTATCTAGGTTAAGACTATCCATGTATAGGACATACCTAGTAGTATTTTTTATTAAGAAGATTATGAACTTAAATCCATACATGGCTATACACACGGTAGGTAGACGTCCCTTAATAATGAACCACATCAAGTCCCACAGCAATAATCGGGCGCATCAGTTCGTCGGCACCTTTATGACGATGACTCATGGACGGAGGCGTGGGTAAAGAAAAAATAGAGGAATGCACTATCCCTCACGTTTCCAAAGAACCCGATCTTATGTGATATTTCAGACAAATAGTCCAACTTTTTTCTTAAAATATTTTATGGGTACAAATTAGATTATAGTAGTGGCGTTTGTTATTTCTAATCGTATATCTATGCTCATCGTCCTTTTTAGGAGTAAGTAGTTTCTTTCGAAAAATAGATACAAAATTTTCCCACGCGAAATTCATTGCATTAAATATGTAGATATTATAGATATTATATTATAAACATTTCATATAGGTATCGTTATTTATTTTCCACTAGATGATCCCCGTGGTTCACTTGCCGAAAAATCCACTCATGCGTGGAAACTCTCGTTCGGGATAGTATTGATATTTGTTTTTTTTATTTTTACAGTTATCTCTGTGCCAAAACTCAAGTTAGGTCTAAGCATTGTTACGACGTTTGGAATAGTGCCCCGTAGAAAAAATTATTTCCGTGGGAACTCTTGATTAGGATTAAAAATGAACAATATTCATCTCTGCCCCTTCAGCTATTCCTACTCCAAAAATCAGATCATACCATTTGCTTCGTAACAATGTTAAGGAAAAGTCCATTTTTTCTTCCGCCTTGACTTACACATATAGATATTTTGAACTTAAAACTTATGTAATTTAAAACAAAATATAGCCTATGTCCAGTTCCACCCTGAAAATTTACTCAAAATATTGGTAAAACATCCAAACTTAAGAACTTTACCTCTTAATAATATTAGTAGATTAACTAATAACAATCACTCACATAAAATACAGCCGAATACTGAAATATAATTACAATTATAAACTAACTAATATTAATTTAAACTAAATTAAAGTGATTAAAGATATATTAATAAATTTAAATACATACAATAAAAAAATTACTAAAAGAAAACCTATTTCACGCTGGCGGCGCGGCGTTACGTCGCTGAATATCTCAGTACATAAAATTAGTTTAAAAAGCATAAACGCATATTCATAAACCGCCAGTAAATTATTAAATAACCAGATTGCTTATTGAATTCATACATTTAATTAATTTAGTAAAGATACCGTTTTTTAAATTATTTAATTATTTACTGATATTTTATGAATGAATAAGTATGCTTTTTGCGACAGTGGTCTCTACGTGTTTTGAGTAGCGAAATCCATAACACAGTTTTGATAGAGAAATTGGGTTCGGGTTCAGATTTACTTTAAGTGACCTCGAAACTGTGTGCCTGGAAGGTTATTGCAGAAGGTCGGAGGAGTGCTCGGGGGCAAAATGTATGGAAGTGTACATCTCATATTTCGAAACCTAGTAAATAAGGTCTTGAAAAGTCAGATGTACTACTATTCATTTTGTCCCCGAGAATGAGAGACCTGAGAGACTGTTCACAATAAGCTCCCTGTTTATTTTTCGTTTCTTGTAATTTTATTTAGCTGGCTAAAGATTTTTTAGACTACGAAATATGAGTATACAAAAAAACAGCATAAAGTAACAGTTGTCGATCATCAATTAAATAGTATATAATAAAACTTTCAATCAGCACCGGCGGCGACCTGATAGGACCTGAGGCTGAAGGTCCTCAGCCCCCCAAATTTAATGAAGTCAGCTCATCTACTGCCGGTTAACAATAGATAGCAACACAACTAATCATCTAACAACAGTCAACTAAGTATAGGAGTACCTATTGCATAAACCTACACAGAAACTAGTATTATAAAGAACAAGAAAACAGTACAAACGTTCACTCAAACATGCTCGGAAAAGTTCACAGTACGTTCGAAAATACGTACTTACCTAGTTAAAGGATCCTAAAAATTAATAAAAAAATACTTTCCTGTCACCAGGAAGTTAGAATGTATTTTCGTTTTGTTTTTTTTTTTATTTTAAAAATCTATATAAAATAAAGTTACAAAGGACGTACGTAAGTCTCGCAGCGTTTCGAATGGTTTTAATATCCTCGGTCGTAATTGCATCACTGGGTATTTATAAATTCTAACTCTACTCATCCAGCAATTGCTTACTTCCCGGCCTCTGAATAATGAACTACCTATTGCCCAATTAGATAAAGAGCGGGAAAGTACAATTTTACTACTATTAATTATTCTGTGCTTTTGTGTTCGCAATTGCACTGACACTTAGCACGTTATCTTATCGCACTATACATTGATCTAATTGCCGGCAAACGCACCCGAATTTTCACTCATATCTGTACTCGTTTTGTTTACTCTACGTCGAAACTGTAAATGAGGTTAATACTTCGACGAAGTCGCTAATAACCAGACGCTTACTTAATAATACTTTTACATACTTGAAATTCAATATAGGTCGTGGAAAAGTGTTAAACAGTGCGTGGTTAGTAAGTAAAATTACGAATACAAAGAGTTTTGTAACCCTTTAAAAAGAAAAAGTACCTTACTGTTAAAAGTGGAAAATATGTGTAGCAATGCTAACAAGATTTAAAGTGAATAAAACAAAAGCTGTATGACTCCAGACCTTTGCCTCTGAAAAATAAAAACAAAAAGTAACTTTCTACTGATGCGGCATTATGCCATCGGCTTTAGACATAGAACCATTCAGCCAGCCAGAGTGGAGCGATTCCAGCGACTCCACGGAGCCAGGTCCGCTGCCTCAATTGGGCTTCTTCGTTCCTGTCAGATGCAGATGTGAACGAACGTCGCACCACGTGTGTAGGAGAAGAAAAAAGTAAGTTAGCCCCGAACCCAAATTTTTTTTAAATATTGTGCACACTTGCTGACATGAATTACACACATTTTTATATAGCGGAAGTTGGTCGAAGAAACTTAAACTTAATAAATATCCAAACGTACCCCGATAACAGTCATATATCGGAAACAATAAGCTAAGGTAAGCAACGTCGACCTTGGTCAGTCAGTGGATGGGTGACCACCAAATGACACATTTTTTGAGCTCCTCCGTGTGCTTCTAATGCAACCGTCGCGTTGGCTTCTAGACCTGATAATTTCCTCAAAAATAAAATTAATTTGGATAATCGGGCACCTAAATGATGGAAAGATTCTACTGAATTATTTTGGCATGTTTTCTTTTTTAAAACGTGCAAGAATGTGGATTTAACATTTAAGATGTGACATGGCTTCAAATAAACATACACTAAAGAAATAAACGTAAATATAAAATAAACAACAAAAACATAAATGTTAACTATAAAATACTATTGGGGAGGACGTCGATCAGGACTGGTCCTCCTCAACGGCTTTGGACTAGTCTGGACAGATAAAGGTCTTCTTCCACAAAGGCAGCAAAGATGGATCAGAGTGCACCCAATATACAGTAAATTCTTTGGCATGTGAAGAAATGCAGGTTCCACAAGGAATGGTTTTGTTTCTGCACGCCATAACTGGGTGTGACACCACGATGCCCTTTTCTGGCTAGGCAAGATGAAGTGGTGCAACGTTCTAAGAAAAACCCTAACTAAATAGATCTCGCCAGCATTTTACTTGATCCAAACTACAATCAGGAAGAAGTAGAAAAATGCTAGCGAGAAGATGAACCTCTAAGGAGGAGATGATGTATTACTGAACACTGTGATACTCAACAGTTGTATTATTGGCAGAAACGACCAAAGTCAACCTACCTTGTCTCCGCCATGCTCCATTTGCAAAGGGCGAAATTGCAAAATGTCACCCTTATCGTCATGGACTTGGAGGACGAGGATATAGACGAGCGAACACCATATGACAACCCACCTCCACCTCCAGAAAACGCTTACCCTCCTCCCCTTCTACCCTTCTACCCCTTTAATCTAGACCGGCCCTTCCAAAAGGATGAAATTCTAAACTATATTTGTGCTTGACCGTGTAAATAGTATTTTGTAGTTATCATTTTGATTTAAGTTTTGAGGAAACTATGAGACCTAGAAGCAGCACTTTGGAAGATAACTAAAGCTAATCCAATGTACTACAAATTTCTATATGACCATTAGTTCAGCTGGTACATTTCGTGGCAAATGACCATACTAATAATATTTCACTTTTTGAAAAAAAAATGCCTATATTTGACTAGCTGTATCTCCGAAATGAATGGACCTACAATGCTAGAATTGGGCTTAAATTGTAGCAATTTAGGCTTCACAAATGTATGGAAATAAGATACCTAAAAAACAATTAGTTACAGAATTTTTTAAAATAAACTGAAAAAAGTGCCAGAATTTCGCAATTTATTAAGGCAGCGGAGCACAGGGTTTTCAACAACTAACAACATATACGAAACTAGTTACATGCGCGTTTGCGATGTTTGATGTCGTTATTGACTGGGCTATAGTCGATAAGCGAAGCCATAAGCCTTTTGGGTGGTTTGAAAAGTCTAATAGTCTAGGGACCACTAGCTCGAACATGTCTACCAATTGGCACTGGACCATGGTCTAAGCCTTCTTTCTTTAAGGACCTCTCTAGTAGTTGGGACAAACAACGGCTTAGTAAACAAACAGTCGAATCGTATGCTTGTAGAATGTAGATGAGTAACACTACAGACAGAATCTTAAAATCATTCATTTCATTTATTGCCTTTGATAAATCCAATAACGTTGAGACAGTCATGGCACCGCGACAAAACTGTCTGGAAAGCACCCGACTAGTCATACGTGACGACAATATGCGTTTCGCCACACACCAAACCTCATCATTGCTCTGTCCAGACGTCTTCGATTACGGACTGTAGGAATTAAATTATTGTTTAGGCCGAGGTATCTATCTTGTAGGACATTCTTGAAAGCTAAATTCTAACAAGCTGCCTTCTCCACACAAGGTGTGCCCTTGCAGTGAGGACGTATAACAGCTAAGGCAACAACTATTAAACAGTCAATCATTAATCATCCAAAACAGTCCACTGCTAGACACAGGCCTTTTAGTAATAATTTATTTTGTTTACAGGGAATCTCCTAGATCACGTCGGTCCGTCTCACAATGCTCATGCGGCAGCGCTTCGCGGCGGTCGTCAGCGGCTGCGTCGCCGATGCCGCTCCCGCCGCTCAACAACACCATGGAAATGTACGTGGAACCGGTCGTCGAAGACGTAAGTAATTTATAACACTTTATCTGAGGCGTAGGTACTGTGAAAACCTCGTAACTGTATTCACATGGAGGTCAATTAAATAAAATGTACAAAAACCGCCCGGTTTTCAGCCTGAAACGGAAAAAGATGCACTACGACTAATAGTACTGAAATTTGAACCATTTTTAGACCTAAGCTACAAAAAAGAGCCCCTGAATCAAGTGTCTATGTGGCAAGTTTTTTTTTTTATTCTCCATCAATAATGATTCGATGGCTTTTTTACAACGCTTATTGATATCAATAAGTGGCCTGTAAACACGGATAAAACGACTATTTCAAAAAATTAAACCTAGGTAGATCGATTTAAATCGTTGGTGCCTTTTCTGAGATTCAGATTATATATCTATATATATACATATATACAAGAATTGCTCGTTTAAAGGTATGAGCTTTAGCAAAAACAACACGGAACCATAGGAACTACCTATTTGATGTGAAGACTACAATACATTTCTGACGTAACTGCGACGATGGCTCCAAGGCTTATTTTATGATAATCGATTATTTTTTTCAATTATTTTATATTGTTTTTTTTTTATACTATATTGGACGTGTAAAAATCCTATCCTACTAATATTATAAATGTGAAAGTATGTCTGGATGGATCGATGTTTGTTACTCAATGACGCTCCAACTACTGGCCGGATCGGGATGAAACTTTCCATAGATAGATAGACATCAAATATGTTTCTAGTTCTAAATGCAAATCTTTATAAAACATACCTTTATAAGATCTAAGTTAAGTACTTGTAGGTACACAGGTTTCATGATTGATACGTACATTTCCTTTTACATGTTTTTATGAGAGATAAGCGTCCGGCGCTGGTCCGGATCTGATTTAATTAGATACACTCACCTTTACTTTTTATATCAATGGCGCAAATTTTTACATTCTTTATTTTTAGGGTTCCGAACCCAAAGGGTAATTAGCCTATTACCCTATTACTATGATTTCGCTGTCCGTCCGTCCGTCCGTCTGTCACCAGGCTGTATCTCATGAACCGTGATAGTTAGACAGTTGAAATTTTCACTGAAGATGTATTTCTGTTGCCGCTATAACAACAAATACTAATAAAAACAGAATAAAATAAATATTTATGGTGGCTTCCATGCAAAAAACGTGATTTTTTTGCTCGTTTTTATAGATAATGGTACGGAACCCTTCGTAAACTTATGGTGGATTTTTTTTAAGAACTAGCTCTTGAAACTTTCATTTTTTTGGAAAACTTTCATTGGCCAGATTTGTGACTCTATAGGTCAATTGGTAGAGCACTTACACGGAGTGTAAAAAATGTTGTGCCTCTATAGGTCAATTGGAAAAGCACTTACACGGAGTGTAAAAAATGTTGTGCCTCTATAGGTCAATTGGAAGAGCATTTACACGGAGTGTAAAAAATGTTGTGCCTCTATAGGTCAATTGGTAGAGCACTTACACGGAGTGTAAAAAATGTTGTGCCTCTATAGGTCAATTGGAAGAGCACTTACACGGAGTGTAAAAAATGTTGTGCCTCTATAGGTCAATTGGTAGAGCACTTACACGGAGTGTAAAAAATGTTGCAGGTAAAGTCATGGTTCGTGGTTAATTTTCCTGATGTGATGATGTAGCCATAGATATGGCATTTATGATATATTTTCTTCTACCCCTAAGGGAATCTCAAACGAAGAAAGATTATTTCTATGTATGTAGGTATATTTATAATGTATTTCTTAATTCAATGATGATTTGTGCATTTGTAAGATTGATGTACCTACTAGGACTTTGTAAGTCAGTAGTAGTTGTATAAAAGATTAATAATTTTCATGCGTTTTTTTTTGGTCACGTTATGTCATCGGTATGAAATTGTTTTTTCATATCGATACGTTATGTTGTTTTTATTAACAACAAGTGCCGACTCCATTATATGTATAACCACAGCCTAAATATTTGTTTCATTCATAAATGTGGTACTACGAAAACAAGCACCATAATATGTCAATACTTTAGCCGAAATGATCAATAGGAAGGCCTCATACTTCTTCAGAGCAATTCTAAAGTCTAAAATCACGTTGGTCTTGCACCACCTTATTAGTGCACCACCAATATCCAACATCAAAACTACATTTGCCATATTGAAATCCTGTAAACTTACGCCTCACTAGCGACAGGCATCGGATCAGGAAAGTTTGTTGCACTGTAATTCGCTGTAGTGTGCTCGTATTACGCTTATATAATTATATATCTCAGTTTATTTTTCTTATGTTAATTGGGGGCCAAAAATGTATACTTCAATAAATACGAATTAGATATATGTATTTTGGTATTATTTACTTGAATTTTGATTGGTACATTGCTTTTCTCTTAAACTGATTGTAACTTTGCAAATATTACGCATCAAACTTCTCATTTTGATATTTTTCAAGGACTTTCTTCATTGATTTAGCAATATGATCAGGTCTGCTGTAGAAATACTTATGCTGACTGCTACCCTCTTCATTGTAGATATCATGGTCTACGGATCCATTTGGAGATATGAAGATGATCCTTAAAATTACAAACAGACTAATATGATTAAGGTACCCACAAACCTATTAGATAATTCTGACTTTTGTGTACACAGTAGCTTCAGCCTTTGTTTATCCTAACTACAGGGGCACAGACCTCTTCTTAGATAAACGAGGCTTTTCCACAGGCCACTGTGCCGCGGCGCATCACAACGTCGCTCGACGCAGAAATCCGCTACACGTCGCGTCGGACTCGGTATGAGCTGACCCTAAGTCGCTAAGCTAACAGCTAGGGCCGACATATTAACCAGTCCAAAGCAGCACTCCAGATAAATGTGCCAGTAGCCGGTCACCCATCCAATGATCACTGAACACATCCGACCGACGCTGCCTAACGTCGCACACCGTTTCCGATAAACAACATAAGGTGATCCACACACAGTTATCTCTTTGTCTTCGCCTGACTTGGCCGAAAGTTATAAACATTATCTTTATATACTTGTAGATTAATGTTTGTTTGTTTGTCTTTTATGCGTCCGATTGCGATGACACTTTGAGGAGTTGTTAACACGCCGAGTAAGTTATTCACAGGTATACAGTATTGTATGGTAGTTCACATAACACATCTTGTAGTGTAAAATTAAATAAGAATCGATGCAAATATGTCGAAAGTATAAGGTTGGACCACAAATGACACCGATGGAGAAAAATGGCGAAAATAAAGGTTCCATTCTTGCTGTTTGGCTATGTAAATCTAAAGAAGGCATAAAAATAGAAAAATGGCTAATGAACCTTAAAAATCAATCGATGGCCTTTCTATTAACACCCCACACGAAGGATGCTCACCAAAATGTACAACTAGATATCCAAAATTTTAAGTTTTAAGGTTAAACGGTTTCTAAAAAAAACCCTGTGACAAATCATTGGGTTATAAGTTTTCCGTCTAAGGTATAAGACCCTGAAATCGATGAAATAGAGTAATATATGTAGTGTGCATCTATGTAACCTCCAATAGGTCAGATAGTCCAACAGATAAACGAAATTATTATGCAAACCTAGGTATGTAATTGCCATCCGGCGCGAAGGAGTTGTGCGGAGGTTCTTCTTCATCCATTAAGTTGACCATAATGAAGTGTTTACTCAAGGATTGGATCTCCTGAGAGTCTGCGAATTTAGGTTTCAACTTGTTGCAAGCCGGGCACCAGGACTTATGGATAATGAGCATTACAGGTTTATTGTGGTTTGTGGCTATCTTCAAACCAGACTCGAGAGACCCTGCCCATATGTAGTTGTTGCCAAAACCATTGTCTCTACCGATTACAGAACAATGTACCGTGTCGAAAACCAAACTCAAAAGACACTTAGTTAAATTCATAGCAAACCTGATTTTGGCTAGATTTATTTGGTAGAAAGAGGGTAAAAACAATTCTTAAGTTATTTTCATTTTCAAAGTTTTTGTACTTCACGGCTGTCGACGTCAAGCCATTTTTGACACAATTTTGACGTTTTCAATATTGTTTTAATTAGCTAATGGCATCGTATTGGTTACCTTGTAGCGCCATCTATGCATCAGTGGAGGTAGCTGCAAGCGACTGTATTGACTACTTAAACTAGCTACTTCAGTCAAGTTGTAGTTGTGGTATTTTGTCAACAGATGGCATAAAAGGAATCATGATAATACACCCTTCTTCAGCGTCAAATGAGTAGACTTATCTAGAACTGTGTTGCAAAAAATCTTGAATACGTTAAACTCGTCAATTCGAGAGTAAAATTTATCACGGAATAATGGAGCTTATTGTAAAAAGTCTCGAGTACTCAAGACTCGTGAATTTGTGACTACAATGTATGCAAGTATGTTTATATTCACAGGTAAAAAGTATTTGCATACATTTATAACTTAAATTTAAAACTTTCGCGTAGTCGACTGTTTCCAATAAGCGCCTAGTAGGGTAAGGCAAGAGATAAGTAAACATAACTACATTTTTCTGTTGAATTTCTTAGTGGAGACTATTCGCAATAAACAAAATTTACTTCACCTAACAAAAATGGACTTATGTTCTTTTTATGTAGGACTGTCGGGGTTATAGGGCCGAGAGAGTACTATAATTTAAAAAAGATCGTGTTTTATTCACATTATTCACATTCCGTTGAAGCTCCCTGTACAAAACGCGTGCCATCTAGCGTAGCACACCAAGCAAGGGGCTTGGAATAATTAATACCATGCAAACGTAGAATTTTCTCTCGTTTGCATAGCGTATGTGTAGACACAGTACCATATATCGGTCCCATAGAACTTATATGCAAAAGACATGACGTAAAATTTTTAAATAAAAATCCAGCAAACGAACTGTTGCTCTAGAATTACCTACCTATATGAGACCGACACATATAAGGGTTTTTCTAAATTTTTCTGTCTTATTAACTTCTCTTGAGGGAAGTTATTTTATTAGATCGAAAATCGAAATAGCTAAATTTGCGTTTTATTTACGTTTTGAGACCTTGAGGATCGTTTGCCATCATTTTTAGAGTAATGTATGTGTGTGCTTGTGTGTGTGTATGTATGTAAGCTTTTTTTTGCCCCTTGATATCTCAAGAACCAATGGACCAATTTGTCTCGTGACCATATCAATCGATACGTCACGTCATGACATAGATCTGAGAAGCATGAGCAAAATCGGTCCAGCAGTTTGTTTTTTATCGCTAAAAAACTATTTGCAAGAAAAGTTGCTCGTGCAGTTCTTGCCAAAGTACTAATTTTTTCCTATTTTAAAATTAAAATTACTGACAAAGTTTTAGAAAAAACTACATTGTTTATCGAAATAAATTCGTAGGTACTTACTGACTTTGAACCCCTTTCGACATAAAATTGTTTATGCGGACCCCTTATTGGCTTTTACCTACGACGTTGTCTTCGTGGAATTTATTCTACATTTTTATACTTGGCAGGCATACTTACAATAAAATTCTTATGTGCTATAGTTATATAGTAAAACCCACATACAATAAGACGCCTTCTTAAATAAAAGTATTGTAGAGAATAAACTATAAATAACAAAAAAAGTGTTTGTAACTAATTAATTATTTATTTGAAATTTTGTTTACAAGCGGTTCTCGAGGATCCCCCACACTGATCGGACGGACCCCTGAGGGTTCGCGGCCCACACGTTAGGAAATATAAGTCTAATAACTTGCACTTGATATACTTCAAAGTTTGCATCGTACTCATTTAGCAATTTTAGGTATTATAAAAGCATTGGCGCCGTGGCTCAGTGGGTAGTGACCGACTGCTGGATCAAGGGGCGTGGGTTCGATTCCCGCACAAGACAAACATTTATTATTTGTGTTTTTCTTGAGACTAGGTGTTTTATATGTATGTATTTACAAAAAAAAGTAATACATTCATGTATTTGTATCCGTTGTCTGATATCCATAACACAAGCTTTGCTTACTTTGGGACCAGACGACGCTGTGTGTAATGTCCAAAAATATTTATTATTATTGGTAAAGAACACAGAGTACATAATCTCGTTTATCAGTAAAAAAAACATTGGTATGCGTACCGAGAACTTACGATTTTATGGCGAAAGGTGAGTTTGAAAATTTGAATATCCATATCCACGCTAATATTATAAATGTAAAAGTAACTCTGTATGTCTGTCCATAACCTCTTTGGCGTAGAGATAGTTACAGTCCCGGGAAAGGACATACCTAGGCTACTTGAAAACGTAAAGTATAAGTTGGTTTTTTTTCAAAAAGTCAGTTAATACAATATCAACAGTACATATAGGAGAAGGAATCATCTTGTCAATTTTTAAACTGATTACCTACTGTATATACGTAGTTAGTTAATAGAAAATTAATGTTAATTATTATTAAGGTTTGAAAGTTTGCAAAAACTCGTAAACTTTATTGCTGTGGGGAATTTTGCATGTGTTTAAATACAAAATCAAGACACAAATCATCCGGTTACAATCTACTTAGCTAAATTCAATGACAAACTTTTTCAAGTTAGTGATGTGTGACGAAGTATGCAGTTTCATGATCGGATTTTTCTCTCCCTACATAAACATAACGTTGTCGATACAACTCGCTCCACGTATCCTATTGGAAAAAGCAGATAAAGTATAATGATTAAATGTTGTGTGCGTGACTGTATATTAAATGAGAACATTTACGCATTTCATGCTGCACCAGCACTGTTGATCGCCCGCGCGCTTTCAACACTTGATAACCAAACAGAACGGGTTGCTAAGGATTAAAATATTAACTAAAAATATTTATCTATTGGAAAACTCGTAAAAATAAACAAATATTTTTTATCTCTAGTGGCTTATTTTTATTCAAAAATAAGTTCTACTTATGTACACATTGTTTACAATAAAATAATTGTGTTGTAGTGCGTGATTGGAGACAACAAGGTTTTTTTTGGCGCGCTTTTGCTTACGAAACTTTTTTTTTTGTGCGGGCAAAGACATTTCTTTATACAGCCAATGTGAATCCAGTGAAAAATGATGAACATGTATTTTAATCAAGGTCGTAATCGGAATGTATATGGCACTGTGCGGTCCATGATGCCATCCAGGGGAACGCCCATTGCTGCAGTTGAAGACCTGTTATATACACCGCCTTATATTTACCATATACCTCCTCCGCATCAGCCTGTAAATACTTATCCTGGAAGGAAAAGACGGAAAAGAGTAAGTACCTACATATTAAGTGCTAATGTTGCCAACCTAAATTAGAATATTTTTTGCAAGGATTTTTTTGGATATAGGGTTATATTGAAATAAAAATAATTTAATCACCTTATTCTATAGGAAACAATAACTTTAAAGCCCCAAGAGACGTAAAAACATAAGTTATGTATTTTTAATTGATAGAAAATAATCTCTGTTAAAAATTAAAAGAATTTATGTAATCAAAATTTTTTTTTAATTTTAAATTCTGTTCTATTGCCTATTTTCCCAAAAATATTAGGTAATTCATTTTATTGATGAACTGTAAAAATGTTGAGAAGAAAATTTTTCTCTATTAAACTATTGCTGATAAATAGTAAAGTGTCAAAGTGAAGAATTTGGTTTTGAGAAATTTTCAAATTTTACATTCGTTTACTGATTGAAGTAGCACATAAGAATTTATTTTTTTGCACCAACCGAACTTAAATTAACAACACCAAAAATATTTATAGTCCAAAATGTTGGCCAAAGAAAATTATCCATACCAATAAAATATTATGATGACTTTTTCTTTCGTCCCAGTACAAAAGACATCGCGTGATACGATGCCAATACCGACACAGAGAAAACAGCTGCATCAAATAAGAACTTCATACTTGATAGTATGTTAATAATCTGATTTTTTTAATACTATTTAAAATAAGATCGATAAAAATCGATGTATTTTTATTGACCCCATTGTGAAAGTGACTTATGTCAATTTGACTTTAAACATTTGGAAAAAAAACTGAAATTACCAGCCTGTTTTTTGTAACCTTCTTATATCTATGTGTAATGAATGAAAAATTACCATACTGTCGCCTATTGCGTTCAACTGCCCCCTTTTTATTCACTACGACATTCATCATTCAAACTAAAGAAAGTTTAAATGTTGATGATGATGAAATTATCTCTGTTAGCTCACTACAATTATAGGAAATAAATAGACACGAGACCATGATTTTACCGATAAGAAACCCATTCACTATAGTACCACAGTTTTAGAGAACACCCCTTAGCAACACCAAGAGCTTTGGGATCCTAAGTGATGAAATCTCCAATGACGTTTCGAAACGAGATCATAAGAAAGGTCAAGTTAGCGTTCAAGAAACTTGGTGTACTCCACAGAGCACAACAAAACTTTACTTTGAGGCAAAGGTTGCTTTACAAGTCGCAAGTCCGGCCCGATATGGAGTACTGCTGCCATCTCTGGGCTGGGCTAACTCGGTTCAAAGACGAGCTTCAAGAATTTTCAACGATCCTAAGCTCACAAGAATTATCAAACCTTTAAGTCCAAGAAGAGACTTTTGCTCCCTGTGTGTTATTTACCGCCTGTATAATAGTTTTTACCGCCTGTATAATAGTTTTTACCGCCTGTATAATTGTTTTGAAATCATGCCCACAACTACCGTCTATCATCGTACCGGTCGCCATTTACAGGAAATTCATATTCATACCTTAAAACCTAACTTCCTTCCACGAAAGCTTATAGGTTGTGGATTTAGCTGTACTTTCCTAGGTACTGCAGTATAGGAATTTACAAGAAAGAAGTTTAGTTTTCAAAGGATGGCAACTCGCAAGCTCGAGTAGAAACGTCTGAAACGGAATCCTGAGGACTAGGCTATGGTCACCGCTTACCATTGAATAAAATGTAATTCGATTTACAGTTTTAGAGAAAGTAATTATTATTTAATGTTCTTTTATTAACTGACTCACAAAAAGGAGAAGGTTATCTATTTATCGGCATGTTTGTATTTTTTATGTATATGTTCCACTTTTAACTTCGTTGTTTGTGAACCGACAGGACCGACGGAAGTAAAAGGCTGGGACATACAGACAAACAGACGGATGGTCGGACATGACGAATTCATAAGGATAACGTTTTTCCATTTGTCTACGGAATCGCAAAAAACTATCGAATTGCTATTTACTTGTCGATCAACTTACAACCTAATCAATAGGCGATAGATATGCATTTTCAGGATAGCTTTCTTATGTACCTGCTTTATGAGAGCATTTAGAAAATAATTTTAAAAAGTAAAATTTTAAGGGGTTCAAGCGCTTGGAAATTGTTGCGTTTATTCTCATAAAAAATACAATCTTTTAAGTATTTTCATATTCTTAAATATGCGTAGGTAGGTTTTTCATTGAACCGTAGTGCAATAAAATCATTCACATCGCAACGGTAGAAAGGTGTGACACGATTTTTGACACAGTATTAGCTGGAGGGACGGAGAATAAAATAAAATACTTTTTTTCCGACTTTACAAAGAACGTTCCTTAGGGCCCACATCGATAACCAGGAAAAACTAATCTTTATAAAAAAAATTAGAACATACCGAATTGCTGTTAAATCATATACATCAACCAATATTATTAAATATTTATTGCTTTACGTAGTCTTTCATAGTTCTTAATTGCAATTTGTGTTTACTGTTTGTGCTCTGGGCTGATGTCGATGTTCCACCATCAGTTCTGTGGTCTGTTGGCGCATTCTGAACAACAGGTTTGGTGTCAGTTTTACGAAATGATGGCATACTTATCATTCCGTAAGAGTATGCCACTCCTGTGGCCAATGACACTACCAACATTATCATTTTCAACTGCTCCTTTCTGTCCATGTCAGTAATGATAATACTTTTTTAAATCCATAACATAAGCCTAAAATAACATTAAAATTTGTATAAAAATACTATATGATTAAGATCCTTTTGTTATTTTTATTTTACATCGCCGTATAAATTTTTGGCAGATGCGTGACTTGTGTGACAGTAACATAGACAAGATTGTTTTTCTACATTCAACGAGCACAGATTATAAAAAAGGGAGAAAAATGAAACAGTTGGTCTCGAACTGGCAAAGGGGGATATTATATTCTGTGCCTGGTCCTTTATTTAGGTCATTCCCGTTAGTACACCCAAATTAGTTCGGTTCTTCGTCACAACCGAACTTCAACCGAAAGTTTCAATAGTTCGGTCAACCGGACTAACAACCGGACTACTGCTACTAGAGGATTAGTTCAACCGTTGAACTAATGGGAATTTTTTGTTGCATTAGTTCAACTATGTATTTTTTTTTAAGAGTTGAACTACTGGGACAATCTAGTTGAACTAGCTCACAGGAGCTGATTCAGTTGATTTAAAAGATGAAATTTATATATCTGCACATAATCTTATTTACTTACGTTTAATTTGTTGTAGTTTTTTTACAAAAGCGTTAGATCTTATCACGATCTCTATAACACATTACACATCTTCATAACATTCCTATAACCAAATTTGGGGCGGGTGGAGCCGCGGGCAAAAGCTAGTAATTTTCATAATTTTACTAATGCAATTTTTTTCAAAGCGAGCTCTGATAATTGTTTACAAGTTGCATTTGAATACCTCTTATTTTGTCGTCTATTTTTATGTATCATTTACTTCTTCTATAAAACTGTTTGACGCGAAAACTCTACATTTACCACACAGTAAGATTTTTTCTTTTATTTTTCCAAATGTAACCAGAATTTTGATTTAACTTTCTTATAAGAAACTTAATTTATAAATCTAACCGTTACATCTGATTCTAATATCTTATTAAAATCTATAATTAAATGTAAAATTAATAAATGTGGCAGATTGCCAAGAATAATCGCTGCTTTACCTCGCTGGGTAGCAATGCTAATTCTCTTAGCAAGAAAAAATAGGGGGGGAAATTTTTTGTAATTAGAGAGCTGAAGGACCCCATGGACTAAGTGTTTGGACAAATTGCTTCTAGAACTAAGAAATTTAGCAGTTCGTATGGAATTTTCAGGTTATTGAGAGCTTTTCAGTTTAAAACAAATATGTTCTGTGTTTAACACTTATATTGTAAATGTTGTAAAAAGTTGATATTGAATGAAATCCCATAGTTTTGATATGTTTTTAACAAACACGTTCATAGGCACATTCTTTTTGCTAAAAAAAACAAAGTAAAAGGTACTTGTGCGGTAATTATCATATTTTTTTTATAAATAAAAGTCCCAATAGCCCGAGACTGTTCCCAATAAGAGTCCAGATAGAAGCATCGTGTTCGCGATTTGGTATGTAGCAATACTCCTGTTTTTACAAGAAGAACAAGACAATTTGCAAGACTGCAAGTCAACCCAACCGCCAACCTCGAGCGTAAGTTATTCGTGGTATATAGGGACAGACAAACAACCAAAGATTGCAGATACCTGATTGTTTATTGAATCAATAGCAAAAGACAAAATTACAAACCTAAAGTTTACTTCGTTTATAATATTATATGATTATATGACATCATGGGACTTGTATTATATTCCAATGTTAGTGTTCATGACCGGTTCAACAAGGTTCACATTCGTACTTGTACGATGCCTTTCTCTCTTTGTCCTTTTGGTTTTGGCTCTTTACACTCCTGTTACGCTATGAACCAAAAGTTAATTTCATGACAATGATATTATACGACATCATGCTAACTTATTCAAAGATTCAGGAATAGACCAGTTCAACAGGGTTCACATTTGCACTAGGCATCAGCCGTTTTCTTTTTGCCCTTCTCGTTCTCTTTCTCTACAGCAGTCTTGGGTTTCGGCTCTTTACACTCCTCCGGCGGTTCTGTCTGACATTCGTTTAAAATAAACTTCTTTACATCACAGAACGTTTTACAAGGATCAATCATTCCATAAGAATAGAACAGTGCTCCAACGCTTCCAAACACTACAGCTAACAGTTGAAGCATGTCTTTCCTTTCGCGCTGATTGTAAGAGTGGCCTGCAGCATCTAATTTTTCCTTTAACAACATTTTGAAGTGTTTAAACCCAGTTCTGTGCCAGAGGCGTGTAGGTTTGATACCGTTATTCATAATTGTTTTTGAATAATTATTTTAACAATTAGGAATAATTGCTCATTGTTTATCACCAGGTCATGGTTTACGATTGAAAAATGATTTAGTGCAGGTGAGTTCTCAGGTTCTGATGTGGGATAAGAGTCTTCATATTGAAAATTTAAGTCTGTAAAAATCAGATAGCATATTTCAATTATTGATTTTTCAATATCACAAATATAAAGATGTGCTTTTGCCCTTAATTCGGTTATCGGCGTGGAATTTCTACGGCAAGTCTTTGATAACAAGGTGCGTTCTTTTCAGTGTTCCAATGCGTTTACTGTTATAATCCAGCCAAGTTAAAAAGACATAAATGTTGTGCGACACACTCTACAAAACTTGGCGCATTTTCTTTAGGGGGATTATCAACGCATAATGTGCATAATGTCGGTCAACAAAACGCCACTATAGTAAGAAAGTATGCAATAGTTAGCCCCAGCGGATTTTGTTAATAGTAATTTCTGCGGTAACTTTTCCGAGCCAAAAAATAGCCCATATTCTTCTCCGTCTTTTCAACCATCTACTCATATGGCTAACATCAGATTAATCGGTTGCTTCGCAGCAGTTAAGCAATAACAAACAAACTAGCAGACATTTAGAAATATATATTAGTTTGGATATGATTAGCTCCACTCATAGAAGTTCAGACCATATACCAACAATTACCGTTAGTATAAGAAATAATACGCAAATCATTTCTGTTGTTACCCTATATTCAATTGCTACATGTTTTCATATAAAAAAAGAAAAAAGGTTTTGAAAAAATTAGGCAACTAATGTTTGAGTAAGCAAATGAGTTTTGAAAACTAAAGGCATTAGTTTTATTTGTGAGCATTGGCTCTTGACTCGAATTGTGGAGCATTTTTGGAAAGCTTACGTCATAGTCAATGACTCATGATACTGAGGTATTTAGTGATTAGAGCCCCCTTTAAATTTATTCTGTTTTTTAGTACTTGTTGTCGTAGCGGCAACACAAATAAATCTTCTGTGATAATTTCAACTGTCTAAAAATCACGGTTCATTAGATACAGCCTGATGACAGACGGACGGACGAACGGACGGACAGCGGAGTCTTAGTAATAGGGTCCCGTTTTTTACCATATGGATACGGAACCCTAAAAATGAATCTGTACAACAAACGTTTCTGACGCGGTGGTCAAAAATCAAAACTACATTCGCCATATTAGAACGGTGTAAGCTTACAACAACACTAGCGACCAAGCGACCCAAGGTCAGAAGCTAAGTCAGAAAAGTTTGTTGCACTATAACTTACTAAGGCCATTTTCGTCTCTTGTTTTCAATCATTTCCGCTACAAACGTTATAACTGCTGTTGCTGTGACTATGAAAATAAATTCCCTTTTTGGCATTGCATTTTGGTTGGATAGAAATATGTTTAGAATTTTTTGAAACCCTGAAAAATTACATGATTACAAACGTTTCTGTCAACAAAGTGTTTTTTTTTTCTTTATTAATGGCATTTATTTTACTTGCATATCAAAAGAATCAATATAACCCCTGAGATTGTTATTAATGCGATGTACGCCGTTTCAGTACTCTGCGGTGGTGAATTTATTATTTGGTGTGATAATATACTGCGGGGCGATTCAAGTCGGTGAGTAGTGCAGCTACATCTCCATTTACTGAGATTTTCATTGAATACATAAAATAAATTAATAGTTTATTATACGTCATTGTTATCAAAAAAGTGCTTTTCTAAGGGTTTATCACGGCATATTTGCTTAAGCAAAGTTGTGAACTAGCATAGCACTTAGAATTTTGAGGATTTCTTTGCCAAAACATTAAAAAAGTCAGTTAGGGTTTTTTTTTATTGTACAAAAGTTTATTAATCTTTTTTCAGGGTTTGAACCACATCCCGAAGAACAGACATTAAATTTAATTCGGGCCTGCTCAACGGATCCACAGAAACCTTTGCCTAAAAATAAAATTTAGGTAGTATAGCCTCTTAAGGCGATGACATACCCAAACGAGTTTAGTTTGCAAGAATTTGTTTAATTTTTTTGCAATCCTGAGTACACTTTTTAGCGTCCAAAAAATATATGTTTATAGTTCAAACTATAACATTTTTTATTATAAATTTGTCTATTAAAACAGTTAGAAATAAATAAATTCTGACACTCTATTCTTGGTCTTACATCAAATTGTTTGAAAAACTAAAAGTGTTAATCTCTTGATTCTTTTATCAAAAAATATATCCTAATATTACCGAGTGAATTTGCAAATTTTATAGTTCTAAATAAATATTTGAATTTTATACCGACAAAGCACGTTTAAAATCGGTCACGTGCTAGCGCCTATCGTACGTGGAACTGTGTCTCTTTGTATGCCTTATTAGTGTAATATGTCTTTGTAAACTGGTCAAAACGGCACGTTTTTTGCTAGGGTATGCTATAGCCTTAGCTACAAAATAACAATAGGTATTAATTTATTTATATGACGGGTCGCATTAGACCACTGCCTGTAAAATTTCATAGTAGAGTTATAAAGGCTGTGTGTAACATACGGATGCTCGGACGGACATGACGAAACTATAGGGTTCCGTTTTTGAAATTTAGCTACACTTAATCCTTAAAATATGTAAATTATAGATTAATTTTAGGTAGGCACATAGAAAATAGGTATATACACATAAGATCAGCGGGGCGATTCAAGCCAGTAAAAACCATCTGGATCCGTGATGACTGTGTCATGCATTGTCCGTTTTCATACGTTTTAATGAAAAAATGTGTAGA
This sequence comes from Apoda limacodes, assembly GCA_946406115.1. Classification (NCBI taxonomy): domain Eukaryota; kingdom Metazoa; phylum Arthropoda; class Insecta; order Lepidoptera; family Limacodidae; genus Apoda; species Apoda limacodes. The sequence goes on from OX291560.1 coordinate 16,524,384, forward strand.
ATAATTTGATGGTTATGACCTACATTGCTGATTAAATCTTTATTATATTAGTACTATATTTTTATATTTTAGGCTCTTTATATAGCTCTTTATACATAGAAAACAAAGAGATTAACGCACGTCGTTGAATAGGTTTTCAAATGCATTAAAGGTTGTTTAGACGAGGCATTAATGGGTACCCACTGTACAGTTAAGTGCAACAAAGATCATAGCTTCTTAAGACGCAAGTTGAAAATTTACTGTGAAAGACGCGACATTTAATTAATTTATGCCAAAAATGTAATTCGGAAGTGAAAAATTGATGAAAATTATTTATTAAAAATTAACGGTGACGAATATCAAAAATCTCAGCTGTTGAAATTTAGGTTTTGTTCTTTAATTATATCTATTTAAAGATTATATATAGCCTTTACTATAATTATGATATCTATATTTTAATGAATTATGCGTTATTACGATAGATTTTTTGGCAAATAATTAAAAATCTAGTAGTTAATACTTGAGAGATATACTCGTATACGAAAATTCCTTTCATGATGTTTTTACCTTTTTGCTCTATTGTAATCGGCCAAGTGCGAGTCGGACTTGCGCACGAAGGGTTCCGTACCAATATCTACAAAAACGAGCAAAAAAATCACATGTTGTATGGGAGCCCCCTTAAATATTTATTTCGTGTTTTATATTGCTAACTATAATGTATTAGGTATTTAATAATATTCATCATCATCACGCTTACTCGCAAACACATTTATTACGTGCAGGTAAAGTGGGGGCTAAAGACCTTAACTGCCACCGTTTTTTTTTCGTAAATTTTACTTCCGTAAAGCTAAAGCGTGCGTCCATAGAACCCACGGGCGGTAATAACGCGCCTATTCTATCAAGTATGTGTAGGTTAAAGCTGAACAGCTGCAAAATATGAACCACGCGCTAGGCGAGCAATTACCTACAAGTTTTAACTGTTGCCAAAACTTTCTAATTTATTAATTATAAAGATATTTAGCGCCATCTGGAGGTAGCGGTGTTTTCACTGCTTCTATACCTGCCATTTCGTTTGTGTTTTGGTGAGTTTATTTATTTATTCACCTTATAGTTTATCGGTTTACTCGCTACTATGATTAAAAACATTGTGTGTAACACGGGCGGTAGGGAAATTAAAAACTCGAGTCATTGAAGCCTTCGGCCTTAGTCTTCTAAATAGCCTCTGGTTAGTTATTTCGTCCTTATCACCCTTAATACACAAATATACTATTATGCGTAAGATTTAGTAATATGTCGTCGCATTATAAGAAGCTAGTGCGCGAGACTGACTCGCAATTGTCTGGTTTTTTTAAATATTTTTAATAAAGACATTTACAATTTTATATTTAAAATAGGGGATTAACTTTTGAATAGGAATTCAGTTATTTTTGTAGTTTATACAAATATATGTATCGAAAGGATATAAATGAAAATAGGGATCAAATCTCTTGGGTAAAAAGTTTCCTCGTATTGAAAAATTTGTGTCCCAAGCCCGTAACATAGGGACAAAAAAGTGAATGGTCATTCTGGGCAAGGAAAATATGATAATCGCATTGGAATAAAATTAGTACCTACATGATAGTATAAATTAATTGTGATTATCAAGCACTATCACATATTTTTGAGCAATCAGCTCACAGATGGACATACATATTTCTAAGTAACCCAATAATGCTTTCTTGTTTGTGCCTTTTGCGGTTGAAACGCTGGGTCCGTGGGGGTCTGGAACTAAAGATTTCTTCCACGAATTAAGTAAACGTCTCATTCAGGAGACTAAAGATCACAGGGCTGGTAGCTATTTTGCTCAAAAGATAAGCCTGGCTATACAGCGTGGCAACGCTGCCTCTATTTTGGGCACCATGCCTCATGAGGGCTCTATGGGGGAAATTTTTAATCTTTAACACAACAATTATACCCTTATGTAGAACATATTTAAAAAAAACATAAGCGATACCCAATATTAAAAGTAAACTTTTGTTTTTTAACCTATAGTTTTTAATATGTGGGCGAACAAAATGTTCTATGTGTCTTTTAAAGACTAAACCTAATCCAATCATTTCATTCAACCTAGAGAGTGAGCATTGCTCAGCTTAAACCACTAAAAAATTACGCAAACTGCGCGCCAAAAATCTAAAAATGTCTTTATATATTCCGGTTTTTGGTATTGGGTATATATTATCATGTTGCGCTTGAATCAGTTAGATATATATCCAAAGTAACTTAAAAAAATATGAGACACATTGACACAAGCATTGTAAAATTTGACAAAAGCAGAAACATTAGTTCACTGTTTATGGGCCGAAAAATGAAATATTATTAAGATTTTATTATTCCAAATAATGATCCTATTTCTGATGCTTGTATATATGTAAGAATCATTTTTAAAGACATAATTTAACAGATAATCATAATCCGTGCAAGAACTTGCGTTCGTAAAGCATGTTTTATATTATAGTAATATTATTACAACACTAGTGATCAAAGCCGAAGATCTATCCGTCTAGCTCGGTGACCAATAACCGGACCACTGTATCGAAATAGTACTTTTTAAACAAAAAATGCCAATAAAGGAGCATTATAGAACAGGTAAGAAAGATGGTAAGAATAATCTATCCTTGTGTCTTTGTGTGGGTTTCACTGACAGCCGGCTTGAATGTGGTAGGTATACGAATTTGTTATCTGTCCTTGTGTGCGTGGGTCCCTGCAGCGGGTTTACAAATCCTACTACAGTTCCATGCAGCGAATGGTTTGTTAAAGAGATAAAATTTATTTTCTACAGACAAACCGGTTCTTTAAAGTCAGTGCAAAAAAGTTTGTTATCATCTCAACCCGTAGTAATATGAAGTTTTGGTTACGGAATCCTAAAAACAAAATAACGTAGAAGTAGAAATGTCATAGGCGATTGTTTCTTAGTTTTTTGCAAGTTCTTTCTTTTATTAGTAAGTGCAAAACATAGAGCAACTCGGGCCTGGCCGCGTCAGGATGTGGTGTTGCTCTATGGTACAAAAGAATGAACGCGTCAAAGTTTTCACAAGTAACACAAGCGCGTTGAAGGCTTTTCTTGAGTACAAGGAGCGTGTTGAAGTTTTTTCTCCTTTATCATCATTTAAGTCTCGAACTCTCCAGCCCGAACTGCTGAATGCAGGCCTATCCCCTATTATAATTACAATTGCCAGTCCTAAGCCGCCTGCATTTATTGCCTTCCTACGCAGCTCTAAACTAGAGATCTGTTAACTCACTAAAATGTCAACCTAGTCAGCGGTCGTAACTTAAGTATAATGTCTTTCTTCCCGAGTTAATTATTCTATATTTTTCCAGGATTGGATTCAGAAGCTTCTATGGCTTTTGGTAATTTCATAGAATTTGAAAAGATAGTATGAGTGTTAAGGAGTCACACTCTAGCTATGTATACAAACCTATTAATAGGAAAAAAAATATATTAAAACCATGTAAATTTTGTTTTCAAGAATATAATTGTACAAGTAAAGACATTGTAACATTTATCATTTCCTAATTAAAATGACCTTGTTGTCTTCAAGATTTTCAACGTATACTGAATTACTAAGCATCGCTTTCGTAATCAAATCTATCAATCAACAGTTTTACCATTTGATTTGTATTACTTTTAATAAAATAGTTTTTTTTTATTGTTAACAATACTATAGTCTTAAATTCACAACTAAACAAACGTTTAGTTTTTGGAATGATTTGCACGATGTAACGTTACTACGTTAGGCTGATACGAGTTCCTACATCATTTACTTACTTACTTACATATTATTTTTCCTGTTAAAAAGTGTAGGAACTAAATTAGTAAGTGACATTGATTAAAATAAAAAAAAACATTTTGCTTTTTAATTTTTTTCAGCCCAGACCTAGACAAAAAAAGTGGCTATTTTGCAACACTACATTACTTCTTTTTTGGCCCACACGTGAATGAATACTACTGCAGTAAATTAATATTTGGAGTACAATTTCAAAAATAAACTCTACCCCACTTCAACGCCATAAGCTTGTTGGACCAAAATATGATTTAAAAATAAGCGTCTCTACTAAAGAGTGTCCGTTCGCAGAGGTTAAAATTCTCGCGGCCTTCACCAGCGATGCATTGGGTTGGGACTTTGGGACCGGTTCAGTTTATCACACCAATCGATCGTTTCTATGATTGAATGTTCACATTCATTGAATAAGATTGAATTTTAAAAATGTACAAGCTATTTCCTCTAGTTTTAACATTGGATCTTCATTACCTTTCTCGCTTTTTATCTGTCAGCTGTGTGATAGCATTTTAGGTGTATGATTCACCGTAAACATAATAAAATCCTGACGCAATTTAAGTGTTCTTAGTTGTAAAAATATGCCCGGTCTAGAGTGCCTATGCAATACTTGTTTTTTTTTTTTTTTTTCTAGTCGACTCGACTACAACTTTCAAGCTTCGAGGTTCTGTTGAGTCCGCATCGCAGCGTGCCTCCTTGTAGGTAGTGGGAGAGCAAAACCTGTAGAGTAGATACTGTTCGTCCATTTTAAGCCCGTCTACCTGCTCGCCCGTCGTCCCTTTCACTCTCATTACAAGCCACACAACAACGTATTCCGTTTCATTTCACAACACTGGTATGCAAAGATTGATAGCTTATATGACCATTTGGTTTTAAAGTGGCCAGAAATCACGCACAGTTAAAACTTTTCGCTGGCAGGCGTCCTTAGGATCGGCCGGTTGTCTCTCTGCACAGAACTTTAAATAACAGCCTTTTTATGACAAACTTTAGTAGTTTCTAATTATATTAGTGTGGTTTATCGATTGAACGCATGTGCAAGGATAGGTTGGTGCATCCAACTAGTTCAAAGTGAGTCAGTGAAGCCTTACTCTGGAATGTCAGGCCTTGTGTTGTGTTACTTATCCGCAAATTCTGTCCGTGTTTACGAGTGATTTAACAAGTGTCAGTGGTATGATATGAAGGAAGGTTAGGCCGAAAGGGTTGTTAAAATATTTTTTTCAAACTGAAATGTGCAGTGGTTTTGAAACTTGAAAGGCTGTTGGATAATGAGTGTGAAGAGATGGACCCGATGGCGTCAGATACCGGGTTAGGGGTAACAAATTTGAACCACGCTCGTAGTGATTCCCAGGTGAGTCAAAGATGATTATTTATTTAAGAGGAAGTATAGTAAATAATGAATAGAAGAGAGAGACACCACAGCGTCCACAGCGTAACATATGTCTTCTGTCATATCATAGGTATAGTAGCAATGCTCATGATTGCTGCGTTGTGAGCTGAAGATTAAGGGTGATAGGCCTAAGTTAGAGTGATAGACAGTACAGTTGTGAGTTTACAAAATGTTAGTCTATCAAGTTTTATGACCTTTTAGAGAGTATTTATTATAGTCTGAAACACAAGGCTAATCCGGTGTACTGGTTTGTACATGTTCTCGGTATTCCTGAATTCCAGAGCGCGGTTACCATTACATTTTTTTTTTTGGATTTTTAGATTATGATTTTTAATCGCGTACGTTTTATGAAAGCTCTTAACCTGTAGTTTTTTTATTGTTTTTAGGGTTCCGTAGCCAAATGGCAAAAACGGAATTAGTTTCGTCATGTCCATCCGTATCCGTGTGCCACGGCCTTTATAACTTGGCCGTCCTTACATCGCTTCTGCTGATGAAAGTTTACAGAAAATTGTATTATGTGAACTGTAATACCTTTTTGTATATTAAGAATTACGTGTTTAAGGAATCTAATAGAAATCACGATTATAGGGCTTCATCAAAACATTAAGTTTAAACATTACTCTGCATTAATAAATATGAGACATTCGTGGTACTGAGATATTATTTGATATATCATAAGGATTGGAGATTAATTTATTTATACAATATGATACTATGATTTTTTATTCAAAATTGAATTCAAGAAGTAGTGTGACCATAAGTGCCAAACATAAATGTACAAAAATTTCTTGAGAAACATTATAATAATAATAATAATAATATATTTGGACATTACACACAGCGCCGTCTGGCCCCAAAGATACCAAACAACGGATACAAATACATATATTATATTTTTTTTTTGTAATTACATACATATCATACATAATTACACCCATTACATTACATTAGGTAGATATTACTTATATACCTATACTAGCTGAACGGGCAGACGTTGTCCTGCATGATACCAACTGCAGCGTCATCTGCCGGGCTGATTTGTGAATCTAAACCATCCAGGGCGCCACCCAAACTCGTACAAAAAAAAATCATTCAAATCATTCCAGCTGTTTAGGAGGAGTATAGTGACATACACACGTACAATAGAATCTTTATATAGATAAAGATTAGTAACTATTATATAAGCTAACTACGTAGCACATACTCAGCAATGTCACTTAAAATATAGAAAATTAGCTTCTGCCAGCGGCTTCGCCCACGCTAAATTTCGTTATCGGCATAGGTTCTTACGGCACCTTCTTAATAATAGAAAAAAAACAAACTATCAAATATTTCTTCCTTAATGGCATAATACGATCGTGTCTGTGAAACCATCGAAACACCCAACCCATTTTGTCAAGCCTTTTAGAAGTTATGTGAAAAAGATTAGTACAAAAGGACAATCCTTACTACCCGTTGTCCTATCACCCGTTTTCCCGTAGGAATGAAGCATTTTCCCGCGGTAAAATGTAGCCTATGTTTATCAGGGATAATGTCGACTTCTAATGGTAAAAGAATTTATCAAATCGGTACAGTAATTTCGGAGCCTATTCAATACAAACATACTTACATACAAGTCTTTCCTCTTTATAATATTAGTATAGATTGGTCTGCAATGCTAACAATCAACGGGAGGCAGAAACAAGTGTCTAGCGGAAAAAAATATATTACCGTTGAAAATCTTCATCGAGATAAAAGTTAATCCCAATCTATTATCTTTTTGCTAAATGTCATCAAAATCCTGTGTTATTCCAATCCAACTGCAAATGTTTTAAACACCATGCGTCGTCGTTGTCTAACCTAACTGAACCCAGCCCTAATCTATAACAGATTAACATTTTTCGATATTTTATTCAAAAAATAAAAATGTCACCTGTCGGTTCCATTAACAATGGCTGGGACAATGGTCGATTTTAACAATGAAGGGCTGTATAATCTCTTGCTTCTAAAATTGAAAGACCATTTTTTGCTCGATCATGTCCAAAATGGGATGGAGGCACATGTCAGGTGACGTCACGCATGACTCCCACCAAAAACCTGTTTCGCGCCAATTCGCAGCAGCAGCTGTCGAAGCGGCCAGCCAGGTCGCAAATATGTTTTTTTTTTTACAAAGCCTCAGGGCATCGCGAACGCATCCAGCCTCCACGAAGAATCGTTAACTGCTTCTATGTATTTTATTTTAATGATAGCCTCTGAGCTTCTATATAACAATACAATAATAATCCATACTAATATTATAAATGCGAAAGTAACTCTGTCTGTCCGTCTGTTACCTCCTTACGCTTAAACCACTATACGGATTAAGATTTGAGTCCCAAAAAGGACATAGGCTACTTCAAAACGTCAAGCGTGAGTCGGTTTTTTTTTGATAATTGAGGATTTGCCGTTGAAATCCTACAACTACACCGATAATCAAATTTAGGGCGAGTGGAACCGCGGCCAAATTTGGCATAGAGAAAGTTTGGATCCCGGCTAAGGATATAGGCTACATGAAAACGTCAAGTGTAAGTCGGTTTTTTTCTGTAATCTTTAATTAACATTTTTTCTATTGAAATCCTACACTGATAACCGAATTTAGGGCAGGTGAAACCGCGGGAAAAAGCTAGTAATACACATATCATCTCAATTATCCCCGAAGAGGTAGCCAGAGATATTGCAAACGTCACCGTCGCGGCAAACAGATGACATTTATAATATTCAATAGTATTCATATCAGCAATTTAATCGATTTTTGACATATGCAGGTTTCCTCACGATGTTTTCCTTTACTAAAAGCAGTGGTGTGAATAATCAATGTACTTGAGAAATAAAGAAAAAGAATCGTCGGGGGTTAAATTGAAACCCCTCGGGCACCACCACCATGATTGTTTAGACAGCGCCCAGCTAGCCATATTATGTGACCACATAGCCTTGTCGGGTGCGCTCGCCCGCCACAATCTCGTATAGCACCGCACCTCATCATTGCTATGTCTAGACGCCTTCGATTGTCGAGTGCATGAATGAAATAGTTGTTCGGACTGTGATAAAGCCCTAGAAACAATTCTAGGAGCTGATATAATTTTGCATGTACGGAATCCTCAAGCTACGGGTTTTCTTCGCTAATATACTTCTTTCTTTTTCTTACAAAACTTGTACATGTACTTGGATTAGTATGACTTAATGACCCTCGTTCAATGTCCAAGTGCTAAGAAAGTGCTGGTTCTCAAGCACAATGCTTCATATTTGTCATCGATGCGATGTAAAGCTGATTTTAAATGTTAATTTCTTTTTCTAACAAGTTCACATGGATATACGAAGTGACATACATGCTTATTCTTGGATGTTTTTCCGTACTTTTTTTTTTATTTCGTACCGTTTAACTGAAACTCTTTAGCTGAAACTGAAAAATACCCCGATAAAAAAAAATCATATCGATTGTACGAATGAAAGTAAGATTCTTGACTCGCGGTCCCACCATAGTGTCCTAAAGTAGAGTCCTGAGATACCTCAAAAATTTATTCTTATATCTCGTAACTGCTCCATCAGACACCCTAATCACCTGAGCCCAAACATACTACCTCTGCTGTAAGTCAGTAAGAAGTTGAGTATCCTGCTGATTCCAAGTCAGGCTGCAGCATCGAGCCAAGGTTTCTATGTTCTCTTTTCAGTAACTTAACCAACTAACTTATTGGTAACTAGTAACTTTTTATTTATTAACTTGCGAGAATTATTTGTTTGTATATACTTATAATACAAGCAAGATAATCAACGAAACCATAACGAGGCGTATCTAGGATTTTTTCAACCTGGGGTTAGTTTGAAAAGGTAAGGTGTGAGGTCGACACTAGACAGCACCGAAGAGTGGGCATACTGCATGGAGTACATTAACTATACTGTGCTAGTACTACTACACACACACACACACACACCCACACACACACACACACACACGCACGCACACACGGACACACACACACAAACACACACACGCGCACACACACACGCACACACACACACACACGCACACACACACACACACACACACACACACACACACACACACACACACTCACACACACACACACTCACACACACACACGCACACACCTACATATATGTAGGTATACAGTCTCCTACACGCATTATATGCTTGTAAATATACTGGTAGGCATTATCCCAAACCTCGATATATTATTCTGTAAAAACTCTCTTTTGTTTTCGAACTAGCTGACCCAACGAACGTTGTTTCTCTTTTTCAAAGCAACTGCCGAAACACCTATTCTGAAAGGGTTGTACTGATTCAAAAACTAAATCAACCAGTGTTACATGTTAACTTCTGAACTTGTAAGAAGAAATAAACGAGTTTTTATTAATAGGTATTCGATTAAAAGAAAACCGAATGGCAGCTTAAAGTCAATGACTTAACAGAGCAAGTTCATATCGCAGTTCAAATATAACGCCATTGCAGATGTGATGACGTCATACTTTAGCTCTCACAAACTACCTACCTACCTGGCTGGACCATACCGCACTTTTATCGGACCTTTAAACAATAAACTGAGTCACCATTTCATAATGTTCGTGGAATGGAATGTAGATTACCTCCTTTTACTCATAACAACTGCAATCGCATGGAGGTCGAATAAGGACTGTTAGGATTCGGTACAAGGATTTTTAAATGTGATACTTTGGTGTCTGTCCGTCTATATCTGTCTATCACTGCTCTTATTCTCAGCAACACTAATTTTCTTTTTTAATTTTTGGCCGTATCCCAAAAACCAAACACATTTGGACATAAACAAAGCCTACCTCAGCAATAAAAAAAATCAGTTTTAACGTAAATATTTGCAAGAAAAAAACAAACAATAATATAAAGTAAAATAAAGTGATTGTGATTGTAACGCGGCCTAAAACACAATTGCATAAACTTTACTCAACAGGTGTTCTATAAATTTTAGCAGGTTAACTCAAAACCTATTAAAGTATATAACTTCAAAATATTTAAAAATAGTTGTCAGTCGAGGTCGTGACATAGATATATTTATGAAAACTTTTAAACAATTGTTTTTTAAATTTCTCGCATTGTCTTGGAAAGAGGAATTTAATAACTCTTGTCCCTTTCTTGTATACTTGTTTCAGTCGTAAATCGACTCGTAATCGACTAATTGGTGTCTTTTTGTTTATCCGAGGGTTGAAAAAGCGACCCTAAACTAATGAAAGTTATTCCCTCTCAGTTTATCCTAAAAGCTCTGTCACTGCCAATTTTGGAGGTATAATGCGGAATACGTACTACCGTGATGAAAGCTTCGTAACTCCAAGTGGATCTGGCAGAGCATTAAAGTTATTTGCGACTTTTCTTTTATCTATATAGAAAATATAAGAACAAAAAAAATTAAAAAGTGTTGGTAGAAATTACTCCTAAATACAAATTCCTTTTTAAAAGAAGTTAGTTAAAGTTTATTAAACAAAAAAGTTTATTACACAAGAAATACTGTCTAAATCGACTCTGCTATCTAATTTTTCAATCGAGCGAACTAAAAACATACGGTGTTTTAATTTTTTTATTTTAATAATATATCTATTTTATGTAATAATAAAATAACCATTCTAATTCAAGCAAAACCAGTATATATATCTATAATCACTAGATATATTCTCTTTGCTTGTGAGTTTACTGCAGTGCAGTCTCTTTACTGCAAGTCTAATCCTACTGAATGCACAGTACTTATAACGTTTCTTTACTATAGGCACAGAGTACTGTAGATAGATATACTAAGCCAAATCTAGACTCGCTGTTAATTCTAAAATAGGTCGTCTCCAGTGCTTCCTGTTTAATTCTCGAAATAGTCGATGTGACGTTTTCGATTGGAGTGCAAGGAATGGCATACGTTGAACAATTTAGTTAGACCTTTGACCTTTGATTAAAATTTATAATCTTCCAAATTAATTATATAATATCTAAATAGGCCGAATTTTTTAATTATTTTTGCCAGGTTTTTTAGGTTAAATAGGAATTTGACATAATTTTTGGCACTAAGATAAAGATCCCGCGAGAATAGCTTTTTCTGCGGGGTATATTGCGCGGCCTTATCCTTAAGATGTCAATGGAGTGACACGGGTGAGGGATTCAGAGGACGGCACACGACATAAAATCATTTTGCGAATGAGTGATACACTCTACCTGTACTTTATCACCCTCTATGAGAAAAGAGGTAAGTGTTATTCATAAATGAGGAGTTTATTTTCAAAAGAGCTTATTTCCTATTTTGGATAAAGCTTTTATTACTGCGATTCAGTCCTATCACCATATTCTCAACGCTTCTCAATGTTTTTTTTGCTTCAAAACAGTTTATTTCCTCGAGAAAATTTACTACAATAAGCGCCTTCCGTGTCAAACATACTTATATATATCCAAAGCGTTTTTGTTCATACAACCATCAAAACATTAGGTATTTTTCAAAAAACCATTGCTATTAATCGTAATATTATTAACATTGTAACGTGACAACTTGTGCCTTTCACTTTTTATGTCTGTCTCTCTCGCTCTTAGGCGGGCTAACCATGCCGCGTGCCTCTCACTCGCTCTCATTGTGAGCGCATAACGTGAGCGGAGCGTAACGCAGTTTCTTGAAGTGTCACCCGGCAAACCAATTTATAAGACGTTGTCACGTCAAAACTGCTTATTTGTAGTAGATAAATGTGTTTTAGGTAGATTTATTTATTTCATTATCACTACCTGAGGAAACTGCAATTTTTTTTATAAAAGTATCATCATATATATAAGAATTTGAGTAAACAAATTATAAAGGCGAAATACATACATTTCCCGCGGTTTTAACTTTTTCACAAACTTTTTTCTATTTGGTACGCGTGTGGCCAGCCAGTTTTAGTATACAGCTAGTAAATTGTTCATACAATGTTTTTAATTGAGTTTTTTGGTGAATAGAACATATACAAATAATGTCCAAATTCCACATTGAAATCACTGTGACAGTGCAACTTTAATCCCTGTTTACGAGGAACCAACCAGCTCTTTTTGAATAGATGTGATAAAAAATATATTTTTTCTTCTACCTACAATAAAATATTTCATACGTACTCAGTAAAAAATAAAACGAACTTTTTGAGACCCCCGTGCGAAATAACTCTCAGATCAGTTCGATAAACCGTATTAAACTGCATTTTGGTACTCGATGCCAGCTAGCGGCCGATAGACCGGTGAGAATGATTCTGGCCGCTTTGTGCCGCGCTGTGTTGTAAAAGACATACATTTTGGCGGTAAAACATGTTAATTTCTTTTAAACTTAACTCTAAATACTATGTTGGACTTTCAGGTAGTAAAAAAGTAACGTTTGTACCGAAAAATGTCTTTTCTTACCCTCGGAATAAAAGCTTTTAACGTTCGCCTTCAACTGACGTTGAAACTAGCTTACTAGGGTAAGAAAAAGCGTCATTTTATACTCGGTACGAAACATACTACCTATATATATACCTACCGACAAAGCATTTCCTACTATGGGAATAATTTTGTCTTACTAATTCCCTTTTCACTTTTACTAATCCCCAAAGGCTTAACGGTGCTTCTAATTGACTTGGTTTTGGTACGCAGACAACAACTAAAAATTTGTATAAAAACTTTCACCACTGAGAACAACTTACTTATTCAGAATCGAACTGACCACCACGTAAAGAAAAAAAAAAGAAAAATGGCGCAAATCTGCAAATCTCCGTGTTGTTTATTGTACATTATAAAATACAATTTTTTATATAAAAAAGGTCGCGTGAAGATAGTCGACACCAGAGTTCATTAAATATAAGCCGTTTACATAGCTAATATCCTACTTCTAGAAAAGTCCAAGAAAACGTACATGAAAGCCTACTACGATTTTCACAAATGAAAAATAAATCAGCAAAAGTTTTTTTTTCTGGTAGTACCTATTGTTTTTTACTGTCTAGCAGAAGGTGCAAAAAACATAATATTTTCCTTATTTCGTCTTGGGTGAACTTAAATCTCTCGTTACACCGCCGCTCTCGTCGCCGTGCTCAGGTGTTCACCCTGGAATTCTTCGTTACGCTCCGGATTGAATTTGGCGCCCTTAACGTATGTAAGACACTGTTTATGAATAACCCACTATTTAAATCATGCAACAGAGCAACGGGGTGACCTGAATCGTGGCCCAGAGACGGCTGGAAAAATGCAGATTGACAAAATTATGTCTAATTGATCAAGGAGTCGTTTCTTATTCCTATTTTAGGAGTTGGCAGTAACCAAATTTAACGCATGTGAAGCCACGGATAAGGATTAGTAGTATTATAAAGGTAACTTTATCCGTGGCTTATCAGAAATTAAGAGGCCGGGTACCTGAAGGGCCGAGCTTCGCTCGTTTTTTTTTAACAACGCCATCTATTGTGAAGTAGCTTTTGTGTTAATTAACAACGCCATCTATTCTCAACTAGCTTTAGTTTTACCGGGTTGGTAAAAATAATAGTATTACTGCTGGTTAATAGAAGTCAGGAAGAGTCATATTTTTCAGTTTATCATTGCCTAAAAACACAGATAATACGACGTTTTTTAAAATAGGTAGCTAGATCGATTTATCGCCCCCGAAACCTCCTGCATACTTAATTTCATGAAAATCGTTGGAGCCGTTTGCGAGATCCAGATTATTTTAATATATATGTTTATACATTATATGTTACAGCCAAAGTAATAAATCCGGATATTATCTAGCCATTATTTATAATGTCTACTCAATTTAGATAAAATAAATGACACAGAATTAATCACATTAACTAGCAATTTTATATAATATCTTCGAACACTTGGATAATGTGATAAAACAAGTAGGTATAGGTAAAGATTATAAAATTATATTTCAATTTGCCTAAGCATACCTAACTTTTTTTTTTTTTTTTTTATAACACTAAGGTGGCAAACAAGCACACGGCCCGCCTGATGGTAAGCGGTCACCGTGGCCTATGGATGCTTGCAACACCAGAAGTATCACTCGCGCGTTGCCGACCCTTCAAAAATCCAATAACTTATTTCTTGAAGCACCCCATACTGTAGTCCTTAGAGAAAACCTTGGCAGGGAGCTCATTCCACAACCCAAGCACTCGCGGGAGGAAGTTTCTCTGAAACCGCACTGTACGCGACCATTTCGGTTCTAAAGTGTGAAAATGAATTCCGTGCCGATGGCGAGCGGTGCGATGGTAGAAAGTAGCCGTGGGCATCATTTCAAACAATTCCTCAGAACACATCCCATTTTACAAGCGGTAGAACACACCTAGGAAGGCAAATTCTCTCCTCCGACTTAAGGGTTCGATACGGCAAGTGAGTTTGGGATCGTCGACAATTCTCACAGCCCGTCGTTGAACTGAGTCAAAGCTAGTATCCGGGTGCACCTGCCCAGAGATGGCAGCAGTACTCCATGTGGAGCCGAACTTGCGACTTGTAAAGCAGCAACCTCTGCCCCGACGTGAAGTACTGCCTCGCTCTGTTGAGTACACCTAGTTTTTTGGACGCCAGCTTCACCTTATTTTGTAAATGATCTCGGAACTGAACATCGCTGGAGATGTCAACACCAAGGATCCCAATGCTCTTGGAGATGGAAAGGGGATTGTTCTGGAATTGTGGGACTACAGTAAATGGGGTTTTCTTAGCGGTGAACGCGCAGACTTGTGTCTTTGTAGGGTTGAACCGTACCAAGTTTACCCGTCACCAGTCAGAGACCTTGGACAGTGTGGTCTCGATTTGAGACACAAGTTCTCCGCGGTTTTCCTCCACAACGGAACGAGGGATGATTGCGCGACCCGTGTAATAGGCGTCTCCAGTACTGTCATTTGCATAGCAATGTATGTTGTTGATGTCTAACATGTCATTGATATGCAGTAGAAACAACGTAGGAGACAGCACGGAGCCTTGCGGGATACCAGCATTAATGTCCATGCTATCAGAGCAACAACCGTCAACTACGGTTCGTATGCGCCTGCCGGACAAAAAGCTAGCCACCCATTTGCACAAACCCTCGGGCACTCCGTAAGATGGCAACTTCGATAGAAGACCCCGGTGCCAGACCCGTTCAAACGCCTTCGCTATGTCCAGGCTACATGCCAATGCCTCCCCCTGACTCTCAATGGCTGGTGCCCATCGGTGAGTTAGATACTATATGAGTAGCAATATGTATATGTTATTTGAAATTATAATTATAATGTTTATTTTAAGAATTTAAATAACATTGTCATAGATAATAATTCTACGATAATTTACATTGTTATAGTGTTATTTAATTTTAATTTATAAAGTAAATTTAAAGCTCACTAGCCATAAAACTTAATTAAAAAAACACAGAGATCAATACAAGTATTTGGTATCACTCTTTGAAGACTACAATAATAAAATATTTAAAATGAACTGACAATTAACTAGGTCATAATTATTATTTATTCTTACAAGTAAGGCTCTTGTGACAGTTTGACTTGCACATGAGGTTTGACTTTTACATAAAATCCTGAAATCCTTGGCCGCCAAGATGTGACTCTTTTGTTGCACATTCTCTGATGGTAACTTCATGTTGGGGAACGATATCAACTGTAATAAGCGTTTCTTTGCAGACAGTGAACTGATTCCTTGTATAAAGTTAACTTAGAATCCTATGCTTAGTGCCTAACGTATACATTCCTTCTGTCTTCTGAGAAATTATAACAGCCATAATGTTTCTATCGTCGGCTTTGGCGCGGTCTACATCAGGAATTTTTACCACTACATTATCGCCTGTCTAAGTAGCAGGATATTTTACCGAAGATAGAGCTAACATTTTAATTGCTTGCTTTTTCAGGGTTTGTCCAAATAATTTTCTGATGTTTCCAATATCTTGTTTCTTTTTATCGAGAGAAATCACTATTTCTTGGCAACTTTGCATTATATTTGACGGATCTGTAGTATTTCCTTGGTTTTCGGTCTCGTTATCAGGTTTTCCTGTCAATTTATCTGGAATTTCAATTTGCGAATCAGTGTTTAAAATAATAGTATCGCTTTCTATTTCTCAATCTTCATTAATTACAGCGTTGGTAATATTGGATTCGGTATCCCTCTCCTCATTCAACTGGTTTTCGTCTTCATTCAATATAGATTCTAACTCGTCTTCTGTTGACAGTTCAACTAGCGCGTCTTTAGGAAAACTATTTAATCCTACTTTAGCTTTACAGCCAAACATTGCTTCGTAAGGCCTACGATTTGTCCCTGCGTGATACGCTCTGTTCTTCATAAATTGAATAAAGCGTAATCTTTCAGACCATTTCGTCGTCTTATTAGATTCCAGCCAAGTGCAAAGCATCTTCTCTACGTCTTTGTTAGCCCTTTCAACAGACCCTTGTGATTGAGAGTTTTAGGGTTTACCATGTACGATTTTTAATTCCGGCCACATCGCACGGACTTCTTCGACCACTTTGTTAGCAAATGCCCTACCATTATCGCTTTCCAAAATACTAGGCGCTCCGAATATAGTAAAAGTGTCTAGTAAATGATACGCTACCCCTTCTGCTCGCCTGCTATCTAAACCTTGAATTAAGCTCGTTGCTGATAATCGGTTTTACAACAAGACCTTTTTTTGGCAAACTTTTTTTTCTGACAAGATTCACACAGATCCGAATACACTGTGACGAGTTCAGCAGTTACATTTTTATAGCTTTATTTTAACTCTTTTATCATTCTGACTCTACCGCAGTGTCCAATACTAATATGGCAGTCGTGGATTATTTGAAAAGTTTCGTCTAAGTGAGCATAGTACAAAATGGGATCACCTTCGTTTTTCACCGGAACTATTAGTTTTTCTGATGCTCCAATTTTGACGACATCGTATCCTGCTAGGCGCTGGTAATCTTCAGGTGTTTTCTTAGTAATCTTGCTCAAAGAATCAAAATTCTTTTACTTTAAAAATTAAAGACAAATATTGATCATTTGTAAACAACTGATTAATTTTTCCTTTACTGGCAATAAGTGTAATGATAGTTTCATAGAAACCTCTTTTATCATTCTGACTCTACCGCAGTGTCCAATACTAATATGGCAGTCGTGGATTATTTGAAAAGTTTCGTCTAAGTGAGCATAGCACAAAAAGGGATCACCTTCGTTTTTCACCGGAACTATTAGTTTTTCTGATGCTCCAATTTTGACGACATCGTATCTTGCTAGGCGCTGGTAATCTTCAGGTGTTTTCTTAGTAATCTTCAGGTGTTTTCTTGCTCAAAGAATCAAAATTCTTTTACTTTAAAAATTAAAGACAAATATTGATCATTTGTAAACAACTGATTAATTTTTCCTTTACTTGCAAAAAGTGTAATGATAGTTTCATAGAAACGTTTTTCTTTTCATCTGCCATCATCAGACACTGATACGGATGTAAAAACTGGCGGAAATTGCGGCACACACGGGGCGACCTCTCATTACAAAACGACAACAGAGATCGCGGTGATCACGCCACGCGGCAGCGTGATGAAGAGCGGGAGGGGTAATAAGTCAGTTAGACCGTATTTATTACTTTGGCTAACTTTGACCCGCTATTATGAATAATATCCGGATAAAGTGATTTATTTTGCACATTGTCTAGTCAATTTTGCTGTTATATATAATGATCAGTCATTAAGTATAATGTCTATTTAATCACTAACTCTTTAAAGGTATTAGATAGATACATAAAGGACCAGTCTGCTTTTCTCGTTAGCATTATTTATTAAATGAGGTCAGTAAGAAAGTAAAAATTAACCGTTTTAAGCAGGGACTATTTATTTATTCTACTTTACAAACAGAATGTGTAAAACCAGCTGCTAACCGCAACTCATTTAACTGCCATCAATTTGTTGGTTAGGTTAGTTTTTATGTCGTTTTCGCGCGTTTTCTCTCACCATATTTAATCATATTCCACGGCGCATAGGGCTGGCATAGTTATTTTAATTTATAATAAAAAATCTGTAATATATTTATCTCTTTATTGTCTTGGATTGTTATTTTGTACCTATATATGTATATAATATAGACTTTTCTACTAGTTACTTATATGTAAAACTAAAATTTAGGCTTGCAACAAATATTCGTTAGTCATGTGCTACTACTACTTATTCGGTATTCGGCCTATTCGTCTGCTTTCATCCTTTTCTGCCGAATACCAAATATCTAGCTACCAAATAACTATTCGACCGAATACTTAAGATTTTTCGTTGTAGTAGGATGATTGGCAAAAAAGAAGATTTCTTTTTATAATAATTTTTCTTATAATCAGTAAAATAATCATGCATTATTAACATCCGTAGCATAGGTGAGTTCTTTTTGATTACTTTTTTTTTTTAGGCTTACACAATTTGACCATTTTTTATATTAGAATCAGAATCTCGCAAAATTTTAGCAACCCTTGACATGTATAATATTTGTTTTTTTTTATTTGTATTCGATATTTTTTAATACAAGTATATCTAAAATTATTGATATTTATCAGAATCAATAAGTATAGAGTTTATAAAAAAAGATCATCGATAGATATTTCTAAAGTTTTGACTCGTCAAACTTCTTAAGAGTATACGATTCGCGGCGCCTCGCAGCGTGCTTCATACAAATGAATTTCCAACTTGTTTTTGACGTTTACTAATCAAATACTGTGAAATTTTGTACACATGATATCTGTGGTATTCCAAAATCCCAAAAAAATGATTTCATTAAGTTGTAATCTTATTTGAGACCATTTGTATGAAAAACTACAATCCTGTATAACTTTTAAAGTATAGAATTAAATAAAAAACTGTAACGCCTAGATATTTATTCCTTGAAGAATTTTTATGGTATTCGAATGGTAAGTGTCATAAATAAGTGGGAAATTTGTTTGTATGAAACACGCTGCGAGGCGACATGAATCGTATCCTCTTAACATTATTTTTATTTATTTATAATCAGTTTAAAATAAGTTTACTGTTTGTGTTTTATCAGTCGAATGTCGAATTTAACTGACGTACATAGGTATGATTTTCTACACTTATATATAAATATCAATCCTGATATATATCAAGCATAAATATTAATTGACATATATCATGATATAGCCCATATAATGACTATATTGATATTTATCATGCGAACCCTGTTAAAAACGCATTACGTCTTTAAAAAAATAGGTAGCCAATAGTGTATTCGACTAGGTAGTCAGATTTTTATGAATATATTACTGTAATGCAGTATAAACTATAGAGAACATAAATAAACTAAAGAAACAAGCCACAAGCACACAGACTGACACAATCATTATGTCTGAGGAGAGACTTTGCCTCCCTGTGTGTGTTCTACCGCTTGTATAATAGGATTTGTTTTGAGGAATTGTTCTAAATTATGTCCACGGCTACTCTCTACCATCGCAACGCTCGCATTCGGCAGGGAATTCATCCTTACGCCTTAGAACCTAAATAGTCACGTAACGTTCCTCCCGCGAACGCTTAGGTTGTGGAATGAGCTCCCTGCCAAGATTTTCTCTAAGGTCTACGAGGTTTATGAGGTTCTTCAAGAAACAAGTCATCAGATTTTTAAAGGGTCCGCAATGCGCGGATGATTCCCTAGGTGTTGCAAGCCGCTTCCCATCAGGCTGACCGCAAGGTTGTTTGCCACCTAATTGGTATAAAAAAAAGTGCTTTGTTGTAATTAAGATTATCAATAAGTAGGTATCTCAAAAAATAATTTTTCGATAGTTTTTTTTACTTAGGTACTCTGATATTTCTAATTAATTAAGATATTTCATTATTACGCATAAAAAGTCAACAAGTTAGGTACTCCATTGGCATAGCTACTGCCAAGTAATCTGTGCGTGCGGCAGCCCTGCTAACCACGCGCCCCGTTCTGCCGCTGACCAGTTACGAACGAGCAGATAACTCTCTCCTCTCCATGTTGCTGGAGCTGGCTGATTTATTATCAACCGATTAAGAATTATCCATTATTGAAAGACATCGCTGCCCAATATGCCCATAGTCGCACATTGTTTATAGACTAGTTAGCCCCGTGATTTTTTCAGTTTTACTTTATAGACCAGGCACGTTTTATTTTCTTTGAGAAAAAATTGCCATTATTCGAATATGGAGAGAGATTAAATTTTTTCGTATTTCACAAATTCGATTCCCGGCTGAAATACGAGATTTTTCCGAAAATCTGGAATGCAGTTTAACTAATAATCAGAATATTGGAATATTCCCTTTGAGTAAAATTTGCCATTTTTAATATTTATGGTACTGTCCTTCCAACCACGTCCACTCATTTCCACCCTGTTATACTCATATACCCAGGTAAATGTACAGCGCATTTCCTAACCAGATGTGAAAAAAAAATCGGCCAAGTGCGAGTCGGACTCGCACACGAAGGGTTCCGTACCATTATCTATAAAAACGGCAAAAAAATCAAGTTTGTTGTATGGGAGCCCTCATTAAAAAATTGTTTTATTTTAATTTAATTATTTGTTTTGTTGCCGTTATCAATATCGAGCAAAAAAATCACGTTTGTTGTATAGGAGCCCCCTAAATATTTATTTTATTCTGTTTTTTAGTATTACTTGTTTTTAAAAAAATAACAAGCATTTCATGCAACAAGTGGGGAAACAACGTTTTGAGGGTGCTCTGGTACCCGCTAAATACTTACGAGTTCGCTTGTTGCGGAAGCGAAATTTGGACCGGGAGTCTGATATCCAAGATGGCGGCCAAAACTCTGTTTTCCCTATATCTCCATTGTCCATTGGCTTAAATAATGACTTAAATGTCTGCTTAGCCCAGGATGGCCACCGAAATTTTGGTGCTCGGAAGTAAACAAACAAGCAAGGTAACAAAACTAGCATTTCAGAGTACAAACATTCTTTATTCCAAGATTTTGGCAGTGGAACGGGTTCTAATCGGAGCTGCCTCTCTGGTTCATTGAGAATTCCTCTGGTTCGTCTGCAGTATGTATCCCCCTATTTTTTATAAAAGGCTTCCAATTGATATTAAGAGGTCACTCGCGCGTTGCTGACCCTATAAAATTCTAATCACACATTTCTTAAAGAACCTCATCCTATAGTCTCTAGAGAAATTCTTGGCAGGCGTTCGCTTGACCGTATAATATCGCCACTTTAGTGGTAGGTATAAAATAGTCAGTGCTACCCATATTTAAAAAAAAAAAACTGGTTGCCTGTAAAGTCGGTATACGGGCGTAAGTTTTACGTGACAATGATTTTATGTCTGTCTCTCTCGCTCTTAGGTGGGCGCGTGCCTCTCACTCGCTCTCATTGTGAGCGCATAACGTGAGCGGAGCGTAACGCAGTTTCTTGAAGTGTCACCCGGCAAACCAATTTATAAGACGTTGTCACGTCAAAAGTATTATTGCAGAAGCTTGAATTCAGTAACTGCGTACCTACCTATAGCCAACCCATATGACTGTGGAAACCAGGTCCATTAAGAAATATCTTCGACGGATTAATGCATGTTAATGTTTATTACCTACTTATTTTAATGTTAATTACTTACTTTGTAGATATTTTAAATTATTCATGTCATTGTAAAAGACAACTTTAAATCCAGACTTTTACTTTCAAAGACCGGTTTAGTTTATATTTTTAGACCAGTCAAAGGAATATGTTCTGTTTTGTGGGGACTAAAAGATTGTTTAATTTTATCGTATAAATACTTATACGATAAAATTACGAATCTATCAAAAGTTTTGATTTATTTGTAAATCTATGTTATGGGAGGAGGTCCATGTCTAGCAGCTAACGGGGATTTTTTTTACTTCTTAAGTGGCAAACAAGCATATCGTTTTGTGACATCAGGGACATTCCTCGGGTGTTACCAACCATTTAAATATCTTATCGCTCCCTCTTTAAAGAACCCTACTGTAGTCCCTGGGGAAGCTCATTTTACAATCTAAGCATTTTGCGGGAGGAATTTCGGAATCGGATTTTTGGAATATTTTCTTTGAGAAAAATTTGCCATTATTCGAATATGGAGAGAGATTAAATTTTTTCATATTTCACAAATTCGATTCCCGGCTGAAATACGAAATTTTTCCGAAAATCTGGAATGCAGTTTAACTTAATAATCAGAATATTGGAATATTCCCTTTGAGAAAAAATTGCCATTATTCGAATATGGAGAGAGATTAAATTTTTTCGTATTTCACAAATTCGATTCCCGGCTGAAATACGAGATTTTTCCGAAAATCTGGAATGCAGTTTAACTAATAATCAGAATATTGGAATATTCCCTTTGAGTAAAATTTGCCATTTTTAATATTTATGGTACTGTCCTTCCAACCACGTCCACTCATTTCCACCCTGTTATACTCATATACCCAGGTAAATGTACAGCGCATTTCCTAACCAGATGTGAAAAAAAAATCGGCCAAGTGCGAGTCGGACTCGCACACGAAGGGTTCCGTACCATTATCTATAAAAACGGCAAAAAAATCAAGTTTGTTGTATGGGAGCCCTCATTAAAAAATTGTTTTATTTTAATTTAATTATTTGTTTTGTTGCCGTTATCAATATCGAGCAAAAAAATCACGTTTGTTGTATAGGAGCCCCCTAAATATTTATTTTATTCTGTTTTTTAGTATTACTTGTTTTTAAAAAAATAACAAGCATTTCATGCAACAAGTGGGGAAACAACGTTTTGAGGGTGCTCTGGTACCCGCTAAATACTTACGAGTTCGCTTGTTGCGGAAGCGAAATTTGGACCGGGAGTCTGATATCCAAGATGGCGGCCAAAACTCTGTTTTCCCTATATCTCCATTGTCCATTGGCTTAAATAATGACTTAAATGTCTGCTTAGCCCAGGATGGCCACCGAAATTTTGGTGCTCGGAAGTAAACAAACAAGCAAGGTAACAAAACTAGCATTTCAGAGTACAAACATTCTTTATTCCAAGATTTTGGCAGTGGAACGGGTTCTAATCGGAGCTGCCTCTCTGGTTCATTGAGAATTCCTCTGGTTCGTCTGCAGTATGTATCCCCCTATTTTTTATAAAAGGCTTCCAATTGATATTAAGAGGTCACTCGCGCGTTGCTGACCCTATAAAATTCTAATCACACATTTCTTAAAAAACCTCATCCTATAGTCTCTAGAGAAATTCTTGGCAGGCGTTCGCTTGACCGTATAATATCGCCACTTTAGTGGTAGGTATAAAATAGTCAGTGCTACCCATATTTAAAAAAAAAAAACTGGTTGCCTGTAAAGTCGATACGGGCGAAAGTTTTACGTGACAATGATTTTATGTCTGTCTCTCTCGCTCTTAGGCGGGCGCGTGCCTCTCACTCGCTCTCATTGTGAGCGCATAACGTGAGCGGAGCGTAACGCAGTTTCTTGAAGTGTCACCCGGCAAACCAATTTATAAGACGTTGTCACGTCAAAAGTATTATTGCAGAAGCTTGAATTCAGTAACTGCGTACCTACCTATAGCCAACCCATATGACTGTGGAAACCAGGTCCATTAAGAAATATCTTCGACGGATTAATGCATGTTAATGTTTATTACCTACTTATTTTAATGTTAATTACTTACTTTGTAGATATTTTAAATTATTCATGTCATTGTAAAAGACAACTTTAAATCCAGACTTTTACTTTCAAAGACCGGTTTAGTTTATATTTTTAGACCAGTCAAAGGAATATGTTCTGTTTTGTGGGGACTAAAAGATTGTTTAATTTTATCGTATAAATACTTATACGATAAAATTACGAATCTATCAAAAGTTTTGATTTATTTGTAAATCTATGTTATGGGAGGAGGTCCATGTCTAGCAGCTAACGGGGATTTTTTTTACTTCTTAAGTGGCAAACAAGCATATCGTTTTGTGACATCAGGGACATTCCTCGGGTGTTACCAACCATTTAAATATCTTATCGCTCCCTCTTTAAAGAACCCTACTGTAGTCCCTGGGGAAGCTCATTTTACAATCTAAGCATTTTGCGGGAGGAATTTCGGAATCGGATTTTTGGAATATTTTCTTTGAGAAAAATTTGCCATTATTCGAATATGGAGAGAGATTAAATTTTTTCATATTTCACAAATTCGATTCCCGGCTGAAATACGAAATTTTTCCGAAAATCTGGAATGCAGTTTAACTTAATAATCAGAATATTGGAATATTCCCTTTGAGTAAAATTTGCCATTTTTAATATTTATGGTACTGTCCTTCCAACCACGTCCACTAATTTCCACCCTGTTATGCTCATAGACCCAGGTAAACGTACAGCGCATTTCCTAACCAGATGTGAAAAAAAACCGGCCAAGTGCGAGTCGGACTCGCACACGAAGGGTTCCGTACCATTATCTATAAAAACGGCAAAAAAATCACGTTTGTTGTATGGGGGGGTTAAGGGGGGTTACCTTAAAAAATTGTTTTATTTTAATTTAATTATTTATTTTTAAAGTGAGAATATACTTAAATATTCTGTGAATATTTCAAGCGTCTACCTGTTGCCGTTATCAATATCGAGCAAAAAAATCACGTTTGTTGTATAGGAGCCCCCTTAAATATTTATTTTATTCTGTTTTTTAGTATTTGCTGTTATAGCGGCAACAGAAATATATCATCTGTGGAAATTTCAACTGTCTAACTATCACGATTCATGAGATACAGTCTGGTGACAGCGAAGTCTTAGTAATAGAGTCCCGTTTTACCCTTTGGGTACGGAACCCTAAAAATGGTTGCAAAGGTGTAACAGAGACAAAGAGAAACTGTGGTGTCTCTTGTCTCTTTCTGACTTGTTAATAAACATCAACAAACGAAATCAGCAAAAACAAAAAAAAAACAATTTATTACAAAAAAAACTCGAAATTTAAACATAACCTCACAAAATTCAGAATATTTCAAAGATGTTAGCATAGGTCGCTAATCTTTACCAAACGTCAATATCACATCAAGTTGTCGTGTCGGAACTATAGCTCTTTTGCAGATTAATAAAAGTATTCTAGATTGATATGTATAAATTATTGACTATTTTCACCAAGCAAACATTACCCATAAACTTAAAAAACTATGCATAAATATCTTATACCTATAACTAACTGATTCAGTTTTATTTATCTCTCTCACTTAATATACTGCTGAGGTACAGGCTCTTTTACCTACCTAGCTAACAAATGTTTTATATTTGTAAACAGCTACACTTATAAAGGCTTTTCATAGCTATTATCCATGACAAATGGGTAAAAACCGCCGTGGCATTAATCACGACGTGGATGACGGTAGTCATGCCATGCCTCACTGTCACGAATTACTTCCTCTAAAACCTGAAAGGAAATTAATCCAAAACAGCTCATATCACTATGTATTTGTAAGATATTTTACTGGGTTCTTTCTTAGAGTGATTATTCAAAGTGTTTCAAACTCCTGACATTACCATGTAAATTACCACGACCATTTATCATATAAACTCAAAATAAGTAAACTTTCGTATGTATACATATTGACCCCTAAAATTTTGTTTCTAGTTATGGCCTAGTATTTTTTAATTCGTATTTGACGTATTAGGTTAATAAATATTGAATGTTAAAAGTGGGCGGTATGTAATGTGACATGTGACCATGTCTGCATTAAGCGACAACCAGATGTCGGCAAACCTTATCTTTGTTCAATTTTTCGTACCGATATTTACCCGCTCATATGAATAAGTAATATTTGCATTGAGTGATTTATGCTCTGTATTCAGGGCTGTAGCTAGAGTTGAATCTAAGGTAGGGCAGCGGTGGTTACATGCACGGGTACGGCGCAAGTAATTTTTCTATCTTTCATTATTTTACCTGCTTGTGAGCGTAAATAATTAAGGTAGAAGGTAATTGGGTGGGATCGCGGGAGTACAAGAGCAAAATGGTATTAATTTATAGTACGGAAAAACAATTTATATAAATTATATTTTAGTTTATGGTACGGCCCTGTCTGTACTGCCTAAAGGGTTCGTTCTGCGATATCTTTCTTTGCAGCGAGGGTGCCACACGCGGGCCCAGTGCAGATTGTGGACTTCACAAACGTCTTTTTTTCCTTGACGTATGCAGGTTTCCTCACGATGTTATCCTTCACCGAAAAGCCAGTGATGTCATAAATAAATCAGTGTACTTAAAAAATTAAGAAGAGACTCATTGGTACAAGCCGACCCCGGGGTTCGAACCTCAGCCACGTGGGACGTGAAGTGAAATTAAAACCCCGCGGCCACCACCGATGTCGGTACATTAATAGGAAATGTTTTTAAATAAATATTAAGTACCATCGATATACCAAGTTTAAATTTCTGTCTTTTCTTTTACACTCATATGGAATTTAATAAATTAAGTCGATTATGAATTATTTGATATGTTTCATGGCATTAATTCGCAAAACAAGGCCAAATACCTCGGTGTGACACTGGATAGGCGTTTGAACTTCCGCGACCGAAATAGTCAGGGACCGAGCCGCTTTTGTCCTTGGTTGTCTATTTCCCTTGATAGGAAAGTATAGTAAGATGTCGCTTTGAAATAAGCTGACTCTTTACGTCACCTGCATTCGCCCCTGACTAGCATATGCTAGCGTCGTTTATGCGTTATCCAAACGCAATCTCCTTATCGTTCGGCGGCCTCGGCACGTACTAACGGCACCAGATTACGATCTCGCTATCCAGATAGTCCCCTAATAGTCCCCGGGTTCGTCGGCGTCCGCAAGGATACACGAGGTATCAAAGAGTGCCGGGGCGCTTCTCGCCCCTACTCAATCGCAATTGGACCCGCGTAACGGGGAACTCCCTTTCTGGCGTTGACTCAGGCTCAAACCCGAAGGGTTCGAGACTCACGCCGATCGAAGGGACGCCCCCGAGAGCGACAACCCAAGCCGCGGCTTCCCCCGCTTGAGCGTTGGGCGCTATATGGGCTGAGACTCCTTCAGAGTCTCGCCCCAAAAAGCCCGGCGACGCAGTAATGGCTGCAACAGCCAACTGCATTGACAGCTCAGAGAAAAAAAACCGTTTTCGCCGGAATGCTCACATTTTTTCATTTTTTTGCTGTGCTGTTTAATCCCAGCTATCCTCACTACCTTAAACAGGGTTTAGTAAACAGTACACAATTGTATTATGATTCCTTTACCATTCAAGAAATTAACGATATAATCTATTCACTTTCACCATACTTATATAAAATTCCACCGTGTGCTCTAAAACATAAATATAGCAGACGTAGCCCAAAGAGTTAGGAAACTAAACTATTTCAGTTTCCCCTAACTCCTGCTAAGTTAATTTGAAAATTTTATGAATGGACAAAACGTTCTTTTATAAAGTGGCAGACAAGCATACGGCCCAACTGATGCTCTCAAGCAGTAACCGTACACTATGGATGCTTGCAACACCAAGGAATATGTCTGCCGTAATCCAAGGCCAAAATCTGGACCACAGATACCAGAACAAACAGTATCGCGGTCGTTTCCGATGGAAAAGCTGGACGATTTTAGGCAGCAAGGGCAGAAGACCGCACAGAACCAGGACATGGAAAAATCTTGAAGTGTAATCTTCGCGCTAATAGAAAAGAAGTAAACGAAATAGATGCTTAACAATTTATTTCTCTACATTATTGTCATCATCCCATAAACCAATTTTTTCATAACAATTTTTTTTTTATTTAACTATGTATGTAATGTAATGTTAAAAGTTGTCATATTATTACTGTTTGTTTTTTTTTAATATTAAATGTTTTATATGTTAGATAAACATTTTATAACTTTTTGTCCAACATTTGGTTGCTGTTCGTAAAGATAGCGAAAACATTTCGAAGTTGAATAGTACTAAGTACTACTACTAATATTAAACGTTGAACACCTAGCGTTCGAAACGACGGAGCTAAGGTCATTGATTTAGCCATAAGTTCTCCGTAGAGCCTTTAAAATTCCATTGATTACGGCGCTTAGCGATTAAACTCTGAAATTTTATTTGAACTTAAGTAAAAACGCTGGCCTCGAACTTTACAACTTAGAGCATTAAACCAATGGTTTAATGCTCTAAGCTTTACAACGTCTTAATAAATTTTTTTATCACATCACATTCCGGACTTGGCGGCGTTACTAGCGTTTTGAACAGACGAGCGATCACAGTATCGATAATAGCGGTCGCCGTAGTGACAGGCGGACCGCGGCGACGACTTGCATTCTCGCGCTGGCAACATCGACTGACTGCTTTTAAAAAAAGTACAATTACAAGCATGGTTGAAACAATTTTGTAAATTTTATTTTGTAATTATGTCCATGCTTGCTGGTCCTCGTCGTAAACAAAAAGTAATTAATCTACGTGCGAAAAACAATGCCTGGAGTAATGATAGTAGCAAGTTTGGCCAGCGGATGTTGGAGAAAATGGGTTGGAGTATGGGTAAAGGGTTAGGTGCTAATGAAAACGGAATTGTGGAGCATGTAGTAGCAAGATACAAAAATGATGAAAGAGGATTAGGTTTTGAAGATAAAAATGATCAATGGACCAAACATGAAGATGACTTTAACTCTTTGCTATCAAGTTTATCGAACAGTAAGTACATTATTTTTATTCCTAAACATTTCTAGTGGTGGTAAAAATATACAATATCCCCCTCGTATTTAAGGGTTAAAAGTGAGGGGGGGAGGGGTGGGCAGGTACACCTGAAAAGGAGGGGAGGCGGAACCCCATCCCCTCTTTTTTTATATATTTTTTTAAAAATTTAACCTTAAAATGTAGGAAGCAACTTCTATCAGACTATTGAATGGTTAATTAATATACAATTTTCACTGCATATTTTAGGGTTGACAATGCTTGGTTCGCTGCGCTCCTGCCTTGACCTTTTAACCGAACACAACTGTCATTGCGGTCCCGAAACAAGATTTCTTGGTTAAAAAATAAAAAAAATAACGTGCATTATCTTTACTGGTCAATGCGTTTAATGTTGTAATCGCATAAAATAATGTGACTAAAAACTAGCGTCGCATCACTTATAAAAAGTAAAAGCAAAAATTATGCATTTTTCAATAAAAAACCAAACCTTATTTTGCCGTATTAGTAAAAAAAAAGCCATAGGAATTTCATACATTCGACTGATGTAGTCAGACCAAAAAAAAAATTTCCAATTTTGCAATTTATTATCAATTTTCATGATTTTATATCTGACAATTTTGCCCTATTAGCAAAATAAAAGCCGTAGGAATTTCATGCATTCAACTGATGTAGTCAGACCAAAAAAAAAAATTTGCAATTTTGCAATTTATTATCAATTTTCATGATTTTATATCTGACAAACTACTTAATTCCGGGCTCTGAAACTTCGCACAGTCAATATTGCAAACTAGATCTATTAGACAAAAAATTATGAATACCTACCCAACTCGATGGGGGATATTGTATATTTTATCCCTTGATGCCTCTGATGATAGGCAACAAATGAAAAGTTTCATGCCAGTATTTGACCATAGAAGTACTAGAATATATGAGAACAGATGCAATAAGTCTATTGTTCTGTTTTCAGAGACTGAATTTTAATATAACGCAGCTCTTAAAAGACTACATTCTTTTTAGGATCAATAAAATTTAATTACTTAATTTCAAAAACAATATAAGTCACATAAAGTCAATTTTATTTGTTATTATTCTAGTACACTTCATATGAAAACACATAACTATGTGTATAATCATCAAATGTCCCATACATCTACTTCTAATAAAGGGATGAAATCCTCAATAACTCAATAACACTCCAGCTACTCTTTAACTTTTATTTCCCGAAAACATGTCTTTTGGACTTATGTTGTTTTTGAAGCAACCAATTCAATTAGGGCGTAGGATTTATGTGATGCTAGGGGTTGAAATGTGTAGAAGTTTTTAGAGTAGACAAATAATTAACCAATAAATGTAAGTATTCATAGGTAGCAACAAGCAGTGGGTTATCCTTGTGAGCAGGGCACAATCACAGCGACTGAGCCACAGCAGCTGCAAATTCTAATTAATTTTGAGCTGTAGAGGGTTATCTTAGTGAGCAAGGCACAAACCAAGCTTCTTATGAATTTTGAGTTGTTTTATTTATTTTTTTATTTGTAAAAGTATGGTGCAATAAATTTCAGGCCACTGCTGCAGTTAGATTGTTCACTACTAAAAAAGATAACCTAATGGCTCATTGCTGAGCTCTTGTCTACCTAGCTAGCTAAAAATATACGAGTCACTGCCATGCAGAGGCTGTATTTTTGGTAAGATAACATCAACCCCTATATAATTTGAAACTCCTAGCACCACATGTTTATTCAATTATAAACATACAATTTTATCTTAAAATACTAAACTTTTTAATAAAACCTCCAAAATTTCATAATGGAATACCTTATAAAGTAAGCTTCTCCACAAAGTTGCATTCAAAAACTTATAATATTCAAAATTCAAAAACTTGAGTTTAAAATGATGTTAAAAACATTTTATTCAAAGCAACAAATCTTCTATTTGATTGGTATATTTTGTTAATTAATCTGTAATATCTACTGAGTAGAGATATTTTTATTTAATTGATAATAATATCTCAGTTTAATAGTCAATATAACTCAGATAATAAGTTTCATTTTTTTTTTGACTTCTCGTTGTTATAAAAGAACTGTTTACTAAAAGATTTGATATAAGACAACAAGAATTCTTTCATTTGTTGTTTAATAGATACATTCGTCAAAGTTTACTACTTTAATACACAGATACATCAAACAATATTATGTGCATAAAAGTATAGAAAAAATAAATGCTTATCTAATAATACTTATAGTTTTTATTCTAATGTATACAAATATTCTGATTATTTGCAAAAAACACATAAAATTGCCAATCTCGCGAAATCTCGTAATTGGCGAGATCTCGCAGTATTGTTATTCATAACGCTGAATCTCGCTTGAGCCCCAATCTCGCGAAATTTGCATAACCCATTCCTAACCAAGTTGCATCTGTCAAGTTGAATCCATGTTTTCACTTGTAGGAATTTTGCCTATTTCAAGGGCATATTTTAATTTGAAGTACCAATGTAGGGCTAAGAGAACACTTAACTTTAATTGAAGTTTTAGTTTTTTCTGGACAATATTTGAGTATGAACAATATATCAAATACAATCTTGATTTTTTAATTAAGTTTTCACAAACTAGGTGGGTACTTGCTGTTTTAATTTTTTATTTTTATAAAACTTATTTTATTATTCTGTTATTTATTTATAAATTTCATTAATTGTTTTCCTTTTTGTGGTGGTAACATTGAGTGCTCTATTTTTAAAGACTTTTAACACTTTTTATTCTATGTCTGGTTACATGGCAGAAAAATAAAAGTCATTGAAAAGTATTGCAAAACAAAAAATATTAATAATACAATAATTCAAATATTCTCAATTCGGAAACATTGTTTTGACCTTTCTAATCAAATATGGCCGCCAACTACGCCATACCCGCGTCGAGTATGGTTCACTTGAGTAAACAATGGGGTAACAACTATAAGTACACAATTTTGAATGGCATCAGGTTGGAACTCTCTCCTAACTCTTAAATCCTGCACCTCAATTGTTTTTCTTTTCAATATATGTATATTATCAGTCACTAATTTTAGTTTGATATCACTTTCAATGTTTTTTATTTTATACTAGCAATATAAATTGTTTTTAACAGACATCTGAATAAATCAGAATGTCTAAAATTACAATTTCACAGTGAACTGGTGACACACAGAACAGAATTAGCTATATGGCTCTATTTTTGAAGCTTTATTATGCCGCGTCTCCTGCTCGTGTTTCCTTAAACATTACACAAAACATTGTTTCCCCATACATTTTTGTTGTTAAAACTTTGTTTTTGTTGATGGAAACAATGTTTTTTCTTTTCACTCTAGACAGAAAACAACTACGGAAGGGTAAAGGGCAGGGCACAATCATTAATTTCCTTTGTATATATGATCTGTGGTAATCAAGTGTCTTCTGCTTGTTGATACTGATACTTTTGATTTTTATTGAAACAGGAGCAGGAGACGCGGCTTTAGTATAAGCACTAAAACTTATTTAAAAAACAAATACTCTTGGTCCTCAAATGATTAACATTATTTGTGAAAATTTACATTAATAGTTAGTTTAGTTTTCCCATACCATTTTTCATATACCATTAATGACTACTTTAAAAAACTTGTAACTGTTCTTTCTCTGTCTAACCTGTCCAGATTGATACAGATACGTAGGTAGGTCAGCACCTGCTGCCTACTTTGTATGAATATGCCCTGACTTCTAGTTGTAGGCCCTGTACATCTGTAAATGTAAAATAGTGGAATAAAGGCTCATATTATATAATTATTATTTTCTGGTTGTAAGCCCGTTGAAGTAGGAAGTGGTGACATTTGTGAAACAGCTGTAGCTGCATCTTAAATATGCCACTTTTGTACTTTTCATGTCATTTACTTTTGTCTACTTTAAAAAAAATCCTTACTAAATTAAAGAATCTAAAAGGAGTCTATGTATATTAACAAATAATTTCATTATATTTTAGGTGATGACACAAATAATAAACTTCACAGTGGAATTTCTTTAGAAGACAAGTCTAAAAAGAGCAAAGCTAGAGTACATTACCACAAGTTCACTCGAGCAAAGGATCTCTCGCGATACAGTGAAAAAGACTTAGCAAACATATTTGGTAAGAAAAACTTTAATAATTCTGATGAAATTGAAGAACCTCTTAAGCAAGATGTTAAATCTACTGAACAAGAACAAGTATTCACTGATAAAGGAAGCATGGAAGATTATTTCAAAAGTAAATTGTCAACTATGAAAACAAAAAATTACATAAATATCACAAAAGATTATGAAACTAATCAGAGCAGTGATAATGAAGCACATTATGGATTTCAAGGATTTTCGAATATAGATGTTAATACGGAAACTGAAACTGATGTTAAAGTGCAACCTTATTCTTTTTATGGTTCTAAGTTAAGTAATACTGATTTAGTTGCTGAAAAAAGTGTTAACAAGAAACAAATTAAAAAGGAGAAGTTAATAGGTACAGACTTAGAACATAGTAAAACTGTTTTAGTTGCTGAAGAAAGTGTTAGAAACAAACAAAGTAAACAGGAAAAGTTAAAAAGTATAGACTTCGAACATAGTGAAACTTCTTTAGTTGCCGAAGAAAGTGTTAGTAAGAAACAAAGAAAGAAGAAGCAGTCAGTAAATACAGACTTGCAATGTGATGATGATGAATTGGTAGCTGATAAAAGTGTTGATATGAAACAGAGTATGTATAAAGATTTGGACTTGGAAAATAATAGTGACAAAGCTGGTTTTTCAAATAAGAACAAAAAAAGAAAAAGTAGCCATGAGGATGACTCTACCTTAGAAATAACTGAAATAAAGAAACCTAAAAAGTCAAAAAAGAAAAAGCATTCTGAAGATATCAATAATAAACCTATTGTAAATATGATTGACCTTACACAGAAGAAGAAAAAGCTTAAAGGTAATAATAGTACTCACGAAAATGAGATAGTTCAGGATAATGATATTAGTATTGTGCATAAACCAAAAAAAAAGAAAAAGAAACATAAAGATTTGTAAAATAGTATAATGTGTATATATTTCTTTAGGATACACTTCTACAGTTTTAACCAATATATATTATTATAATAAATCTGTGTATCACATAGTAGCTGATGCCTATGGTTCCACTTATATCAAATATGTTTATGCATACCCCGAAATTTATAAAGGTTGGAAAATCTGTATTAATACTTTTTGTTTTTAAAAATATATAAGTCAACCATTAATAAGCTAATTCCCAATGTTTACAAAATCAAAAAATGTCTTTACTCGAAACAACTTAATGAATTACTTGAGAAAAAATGCATTTCCCAGGCTACTTTGCTTTTTAACTACAAGTCAAATTTTGATAAGAAAGAATAGTCCAATTTACATTTTAGCTATATGTCATTGCACCAAAAGTTTTGGGGGATTAACAAAAATATTCATTGACATGTAGGCCTCCTTTTGCATTATTCATTTAGTCCTTATAGTCTAAGATCCCGCTGCAGGATTGGTGCGCTCATCGACTTTTTGTTTAAAACCAAATTTTTATGTTTATTTATAATTAAGAGAATATATATTTACTAGGGTGCCTATCAAAATTTGGCCGCCATTATTTTTAAATAAATTATTTTTAATTGATTTTTGGTAAAAAATTTCGTTTATTTATTTTTTAAATAAAATAACGTCTACATCACGGTAATTAATATGAAGATTCTAAAAAATCACGGTTGCCGTTGCGCACCTGGCCGCACCTCTTTGCAGCCAGGTGTAAACAGGTATGATTTCGATAAATTTATACGTTTATAACCTATTTTTATTAATTATATGTCAAATTGAAGCTAATTTTTTTCTATTAATTATCATATAAAGTTGCTTAATTAAATCTGGCCGCAAATAAGGGTTACTGGCTGTTAAAGATAATAAATATTTAAGTAGAGTGAAAGAGAGTTAGCGCGTAACATCATTTGTCAGACGAGGACAGCGATTGCCGGCTGTGCGACGCTTTTAAGCCATTGCGCATGCGTCGAATGTTAGTGTTCTCAACTGAACAGATGCAGCATTTTTATTCTAACATAAAAACCACGCTTTTAAGCAGTCCAAGAGTTTACGTGCCTTATGTATGGAATCCCAAAGTGTCAAAGTATAAATACCGCAAGATTTTTATTATTTAACAAAATGTACGCTTCAAAACAAAATAATGAAAAATTTATGAAGAGAATTAAAGGTTTGGACTCGACGCACATTCCACCGTGCTGGAAATCTTTGAAACAAAAATTGTTGCGGACAATCTTTGTTAATTCGATGTGGTTAAATGCCACTGAACCAGACTGCATCAAATTCAGCCCAGAAAATAATGGCTGGCTGGTACTAAATGGTTTATTAAAACCAACATGGTTCCTGGGAGACTCAACTCCAACGGAAGTTAATAGTGTGCTATGTGAATCTACGAACAAAGCTTCCGAAAACGACGATTCTGATATTTGTAGCGATGAAAGTGATAGCTCCGATGATTCAGATTTTTAAATAAGAGTTACGGAAATATTAGAATTATAAGATAATTTTTTTAATTTTTTAATTTGCTTAATTGTTTAATTAATATGTAACAGACAATTAAATACTTGAATAAAATCTAATAAAATTTTTAAATAATACTTTCGCAATAAAATTTTCTTTTACTTAAGTCACCTTGGTTTAATTTTTTTTATTTTGACGTGACAACGTCTTATAAATTGGTTTGCCGGGTGACACTTCAAGAAACTGCGTTACGCTCCGCTCACGTTATGCGCTCACAATGAGAGCGAGTGAGAGGCACGCGGCATGGTTAGCCCGCCTAAGAGCGAGAGAGACAGACATAAAAAGTGAAAGGCACAAGTTGTCACGATTCCGGACGGTTGTCCGACACTAATTTTTTTTAAATTAATATTAAATATCGACGTTCTAATTAGCAAATTTTCTAACTCCATTTTAGAGAATCTTTTATTTGTACGAAAAAAAGAATTTCTTCAAAATTTATTATCATTTTAAAAAACCATTTAATATCTTTAATATCTAATAGAGATATAATATTTAAGTTTGAATCATTCAAATAATTTGTAATTGGATTATTGCTTCATCAAAATGTTAAAAAAATCACCCTCTAAAAAATAAGAGACAAATTCCTAATTAGACCGTCGATATATCAAATCAATATTAATTTTTGTTGCAATTTTTAAATTTGTCATTTTCAAAAAAATTACATATTTTTTGGAGTATTTATTATAAGTCGTCTCTATTATTACTCACCGGTGGTTGAGAACACTAACGTTCGACGCATGCGCAATGGCTTAAAAGCGTCGCACAGCCGGCAATCGCTGTCCTCGTCTGACAAATGATGTTACGCGCTAACTCTCTTTCACTCTACCTTAAATATTTATTTAACAGCCAGTAACCTTTATTTGCGGCCAGATTTAAATAAGCAACTTTATATGATAATTAATAGAAAAAAATTAGCTTCAATTTGACATATAATTAATAAAAATAGGTTATAAACGTATAAATTTATCGAAATCATACCTGTTTACACCTGGCTGCAAAGAGGTGCGGCCAGGTGCGCAACGGCAACCGTGATTTTTTAGAATCTTCATATTAATTACCGTGATGTAGACGTTATTTTATTTAAAAAATAAATAAACGAAATTTTTTACCAAAAATCAATTAAAAATAATGGCGGCCAAATTTTGATAGGCACCCTAGTAAATATATATTCTCTTAATTATAAATAAACATAAAAATTTGGTTTTAAACAAAAAGTCTATGAGCGCACCAATCCTGCAGCGGGATCTCGTACTATTAGAATGAGATTGTTGGGATGTTTTTTTTTTCATAAATGAGGCTAAAATTCTTTAGTAAGTTTCTGCAGAGTACTTCATATTTAAGGAGTGTTTGTAGTTCAGTACTTACTTTAAAGAAACATGGCCTCTAAATGTTGCCTCCTTAAATAAATGATGATTTTTTAATATTTATTTACTGCAATCATATTTCGACATTAGCAATAAATAAAGCTTCTTTAAATAGCATAAAAGTTGCACACGGAGCTGTAGAGAGGCCTAGCTCTCTTCATAGCTTGCTTACCTATTAGACAGTATGCATGTAGTTTATCACATCGGGTCACCAAGTGAGTACTTAGTATGGAATGTGCTAAGGGTGTGACTTGACATGGTGATGGAATGAAAAGCATCACTTGGTAAATGAACAAATTATTACATCAGTCCATAATTAGAAATAGGTTACACTTTAGCTTACGACTAATCCCTAGTACCCTTAACGATACCCTTGGCGACGATAACTGTCGTACCGGATTTATTATAACTGCGAGCAAAGTTCCTAAGTATCTGAATAAGTGAAATGTACAGTATGTATTATTACACCCTTTTTATTCCACATAATTAATGGCTCGATAATGGACTAACTATTTAAGTTCTGCTTGTCAGGTGGTGAGCCCATCTGCACACACACTGCTTCTAATTTTATATGAAACTAGCTGGCCTGGCAAACCTGCCTTTTCCGTTTCTTTTGCGCCATAAAGCCATCCACCTATCCACGGCGTCGGATCGCTTTCCGGTTTCCGCTTAGCGTTTTTCTGATTTTTTTCTAGTTTTGCTAAATAATAATGGTAGCGTGATGTTAAATAACCTTTCTCGAGAATTGGGCTATCAAATACAATTAAAAATCCAATCCGATTGGTAGTTTCAGTGATTAGTGGACAGAAGATGAGAAAAATTTATAAAGAACCAAAGTCACCGACATTAATAGCAAGCTTAAGTGCAGGCAGGCCACATTGGTTGTAAACGAATAGCCGATAGGGTTCTCAAGGGCTATAATGGGTCCTTCATTCATCAACGTAGACACAGCGTAAGACGGCTTCTGATTGCCGTTAGACAAAAGACCTTGTTAGAGCTGCAGAGACCACTGAATAAAGATACTAGGATAGCGAATGCACTTGTTTCAAAACCGCACGTATATTTAAGCCTCCTGATGGCCGATCGGATATTAATGTTACGATGCCTGCATTTCATAACGTGTCGCGACAAGGTTGCACAATATACTCTACCAACGGGTTGTTGTTGTAGTTGTAACCACTTTAAGTCGTTTAGAACCTCAAATAACAACAATTAGACAACATGACGTTATAGGCTTTTTAATCTATTATACATGAT
This sequence comes from Apoda limacodes, assembly GCA_946406115.1. Taxonomy (NCBI): domain Eukaryota; kingdom Metazoa; phylum Arthropoda; class Insecta; order Lepidoptera; family Limacodidae; genus Apoda; species Apoda limacodes. The sequence goes on from OX291560.1 coordinate 16,562,306, forward strand.
GGTACAACAGAGGCGTGGAATATTGTGTTCATATTCGCTTCTTCCTCCCGCGACTCTCACCAATCCCATCATGACGACAAAATCGTCGATAGATCGTGGTGTGAGATGTACTGTCAATTTACATTTTAAGCTTTGTCTTAGTCTAAAAGAGTTCTATCGAGATTCATAAACAACAGTATAGGAGTTATGGCATCCCCTGCTAAGCCGTGCAATGTGGCACACCTTGAGAGATAATGAAATGGGAAAAAACATAAATGGAGCTATCCCACGACAACACGACCCAACATCATCGAACACTCATTTTTGGCGCACATTGGAGGATGATGAAATAGGAAAAAATAAGTATGAATGGAACTATCGCGTGCCAACATGACCCAACATCATAAAACACTCATGAACTATCCCTCTACACATGGAAGGATAGACAAACTCTTCACGACCCATGGTCCTTTTGCCTTTCGGCATAACGGACCGCATCTCGGTAGATGCACGTGGTACCTACTTGGGCTCTAACCCACGTGCACTATTCTTGACTACAAATTCTTAATGCATCCCTTTATTCGAATTTTCACTCTAGCTTATGCGGCATACGTCACACCACAAAACTTCGGCTTCTACCGTTTTCTAATTTCTATTTACATGCAAATGTCTTCAACAACTCGAAATCCCATCTGTTCTGCCTTTGGGCGAGAACCTCCACACGGACATCGCGCTCCTTAATCGTGAATCCTGTTTATTCTCGCTCGACCCGCACAGCACAAACATCCTCCAGGTCGGCAGGCAAGACGCCTGCCAGCACAGGTAACGCGGCAGTGCTTAACGCCCTGTAGGCTACCAAAATAAAGCTTGGCCGCTAAGTCCGTAGGTAATAGCGGTGGTACCAGGCGGCGGCAGCGTACGTAAGACCGGGCGCATAAATTCCTGCGTACAGGACCTCAAGAGCCGGGTATCTTACTTCCCACGATAAGGTTGATATATTAAATACCTTTCCGAAACAATTGGCGGCTTTTACACCAGTATACCTACAGCGCATGCCGACCGTAAGACCCCGCCTCGTCCACTACTATTCCCAGGACTTTACAGCGATCAACAGCCCCAATCGAGCCGGCCGGATCTTAATGCACGGTGGACGTTTTAGCTTGCCCTTGACTGTCATGGTACGGGAAATCTTAGCAGCAAATTTGGGTGGTCCTGTAATCCCACCGGGCTAGCTCGTTCATAACAGTCAGGTCAATCCTTTCGATGTCCACCCGTGAAAATGCCTCGATTGCGACCGCTATATCATCAGTGTAGGCCACCATGCTGACGCCCGAAGCCATCGGTAGCTTTAGGGCGTCGTTGAGCAGGATGTTGTGATGCAACGTTGTGGGTTGGCCCAAGCACGGGCAGCCCATCGTCAGGGCCTTTCACTACTCATAAACAGGCCAGTACGCCACTGCATGAAGTACTTCACTCACCAATATCCGGTAAATATTTGGTGAACAACCGCACTGCTTCGGGCAGCAGACCCACTTGCCCATACTTGGCTACGCACTTTCGCGCTCGATGCCGGCGCCGCATTGTTGACCTCGAAAAAGTGCGGCATTCAGAAGCTGTAGCAGTGGTCAATGAGTGTGCCCTAATGGCTTTATTGTCAAAAACGCGCGAGTGATACCCCTGGTGTTGTAAGCGTTCATAGGCTACGGTGACCGCTTACCAGCTGGCGGACTGTAAGCTTGTTTGCCACCTTAGTGGTATAAACTGTAAACCGTTTTTGGACTCTGTTATTTTTCGTGTAAACTAACATTGGCAAATATCTGAGTCTCAATTAAAGCCACAAAGGAAAAAAAAGCTTACCTAGCTTCTGAAAGTTCAAAATGTTGACCTCACACATGTCAACCGCCAATGATTTTAGTGGCGTTTTATTGACCGACATTATGCGTTTAATGTCAATAATCAACCAAAGAGAATGAGCCAAGATTTGTACAGTGTGTTACACAAATTTATGTCTTTTTATCTTGGCTGGATTATGACATCAAACACATTGAAGCGGTGAACAGGACGCACCTTTAATGGAATGGCACGTGCACTGCGCAAGTGCCACATCGGTTAAATACAGTTCGGATATTCGTATCGTATCTTTTAACTATCCAAAAATGGGCAAAATCCTATATACAGTTGTGGCTCCTGAACGCCAACTAACGTCAAATGTTCAATTTATAGGGCGTTCCATCTAGCTACTTTTTAGCAGCAATTGTTAGCAATTTGCATTTTATGTTTTTGGTAGCAAAATCTAAATTTGACTTTTATAGTTTTGTCTGAGCGGTTTTGCTACGAAATCTCCAAAAAAAATCAAAATAAAATACTCAAATACATACACACACGGAACTGTCAGTAAATGACGTTTCGCGTCAATTTGATTTTTTTTTGTAGATAATAACAAAGATATATAGTTCATAATAAAAAATAAACTTTTCTCTAAAAAAAAACAACGTTATAAGTATTTTTCTCAAAGGATTCACTTTCACACTTGACAGCTGTCAAAAAGTAGCGCAAACTACCCACCTCCCGACATAGGTTTTTGGTAGCAACATTTCGTAGCAAAACCGCTCAGACAAAACTATAAAATCATTTCGTTTGAACAATAGTAGCGCCACTAAAATTATCAGATGCGCTCAGACGGAACGGGTAGTTGGTTCTAAAATGAGGTTTTACTATTAAATTTAAACGCGGCTCAGAAGGAACGCGCTATTAGAGAATACAAAGCCGTAAAATTTCTCTGTTTAAAAAAATATTGTTTTTAGGTTAGTTTTGTTTTACGCATTTGTACATTAAGAATTTATTTATAAATTACTATAATTATAGATACTGAAATGGTTATCCACGATGAAGAGGATCAAGCACCTTTGGAAATATCAATCAGACCTGCCAATCCAGCTACTGGAAGTGACAATGAGGTTCCATCTAGAGATATAGACATTGACCATCAAGAGCAGAATTCAGATATTGGGCTTTATAAAGTAAAATCCTCAGCGGAAAAGATTGCGAATCGACCATTTCCAGAAAATGTTGCAGTTAAGAGAAGAGAAAGTAAAATAAGTGAACATGACCTTGAGGAATTGCGAAAAGTTTATGATAAATGTAAAACAGTAATAAGACAAATGGAAATTAAATACGGCCACTTATTGAACTTGAATGAAGATAATTCTTGTGAAGTTAGTAGAAAAAGAAAAAAGACGACTGATAATGAACAGTGTCATTGTAACTTAAATAAAAAAATCTTTTTTAATGATGATGGCAGTCAACTTACTGTTGAATCATCCAGAGAAGTTCATATTTGTCTAGATAAACTACATGACTCTTGTGATAATGTTCCAACAGAACAAAATAGCTTACGAATTGAATATGAAGATAGCGATGCATCACTACCGGAAAACCTGATATCTCTTTCTAAGATTCTACAAGATCCTAATATAGAAGTTACACACCGAAATAAAATAATACATAAAATACGATCTGTTAGACAAGAACATCAAAATGAGATAAAATTCAATAAACAGTCTTTAGTTCAGAATACTAAAAAGGATCCAGAGGACTTCCTGCATTTTAAAGGTGCAAATTTATCATTTATACAAGGATATTTATAGCAATTCAAAAAGTGTTAATGCATTAAATATTTTATTGAAAATTTATGTTGTATGGTTTGTTTTTGTCAAAGCTCCTTATTCATGTTTCTGATATTTGTGATACAAAAATTGTGACCACTTCGCAGACTAAAATGTCTTTGTTCATGGAATTAAAACTTTTAGGAGTAATACATACATATTTATTTAGTTACCGTTCAAAACAAGCTGGACCTGTATGTATATTTTGTATACCTTATGTCTTATTGCTGCATGGATATAGTTTTTAATCAAAACCTCCATTTGCTGCCAGATAACATGTATAGCTTTGACATTTGGTAAAAGCTAGCTTCATGTGATATGGGTGTATCCAGCTTTTGGACCAGTGGTGGGCAGACCTGGTTCAAAATGTTTCCATATGGCAAAAATGGCACTATAGGAATTCTATGACTTAGTGCAGCAGAAAACCTATCATTGTTTTTTTAAAAAGGGAAAAAACACCAAAATGAAAAAGTATTTCCTGATCTAGCTTCTGAGTCGTTTTTTAAGCTGTTTTTGATTGGGTGCGTAATGTTGTGTCAAGTCGTGCACCCTGAAAGAGGCCTATATTTTGCAGTGGAATTTAGGATTTGAAAAGGGCCCATTCCAAAAGATCACATAACACATGGTAACACAATAAAATAGTGTTAAGGCCTGACCTTGATGCTGGACTCGGCAGTGGTAATGAATGATGAAATGTTGAATGAAGGAATCGCGCACAGGGCTTGAGCACCTTCAGGCCTTATGGTTATGGTTACGGTTAAGGCCTGACCTTAATATTGGACTTGGCAGTGGTAATGAACGATGAAATGTTGGATGATCGAATCCCACACCAATACAACCCATATCATCAAATGTTACAAACTATCCGTCTATACATGGAAGGTTGGACAAAAAACTGTACTGTTGGACAGTTGTAGAAGGTTGAATGAAGTGTTTTACAGTTTGGTTGATAATGAAATAGTGGCATAAAATGTGGGCAATAGAATAGGTACACTGAATATTCTTAAACAGTCACTGCTTTTAGAAGAGTTCTGTAGCCAAATGGCAAAACCGAACCCTCAAATAGTTTTGTCATATCCATATGTTGTACCTTAATACACAGCCTTATAATTCCACCATTCTTGCAACGATTATGCAAAATTATTGCAGCAAGGTGTTATATGAACTGCCATGGAGCTTTCTAATGGAAAACAAAAAAGTTAGGAATGCTCCTTAGATTGAATTGGGGACACAAATTTCTTTTTGCACACGCCATTTAGTCAGGTAAATTTTAAAAAAATGTGTTACATCTCTAACTTTTAAACTACTTTCAACAATCTTATAATTGAGGATCTCAAGTGACAACCATGGATCGGATGATGCAGCATTGTGGTGGTGGGACTTATGTAGGTACAGTGTATAGTTATTATTAGTATACACACTGTTCCCTGTGTCTTACTCTTGGCACAATAGCTCAGTCTGCCAGTCTCAACTTACCTACGCAACCATACATTGATAATCGATAATACATATAAATATGTAAAATTAGCTAAGAATGAAATACATTGACCATAATCAACTTTATGCTTAAAATATTATAACTTAAAATTGTTGTCACCAAATAATATAAAAGCAGCTATGCAAATTATGTCCATTGTATAGCTTGAAGTAGTCAGTAAGTATGTGCAAGTATGACCAGACCACCATTTTCAACATGATTTCATTCCTACTGTATCTACTTTGCAGCAGTTGTAATAGATATTGATTTAAGGTGAATCTGGCTTAATTTTTTCATATAAACCAGGCAGGGTAGGTGAGTTTGTTGAGTTATGAATATTTTGCTACTTAAATTGTATATTATCATATATTGCTATGTATAATAGTCACAAAAAGCATATTCATCCATAAAATGCCACTGACTTATTATGTAAGCAAATTTTTGATTAAATTCATTGCAAGTGTATATTCATCAATACATTAATTAATTTTGTTATGAGTGTAAGTTAAGAATTATAACAAACTAGAGTCTAGTTGTATTATTTTACAAAACACCCTTGTTTGTGCTAATAGTTACTGTGACTAATACTACACATATTAACTGTTGGCTGATGCTTGCAATACAGGTTTTCCTAGTGTAGGCATAAGTAAACTTTTACAACACCTAACTAAATACTAGTCGCACCTGTTTATAAGATTACATCTTCTCATATGCTTGACTATTTTATATTATTGTAATATAATAAGTTTAATAAAAGTAAAAGTTGAGAACATGAGATGGAAATTAACTCAACAAAAACATTACTTACCTACTTAAAAACTTACTGGCATTTCATGAATATGGTTTTGGCGACTTTGGTAAGTTAAATTATGATAGAGCATTTGCATAGCAAAATGTTTATAGTTAAAGATATTTCATGCACCAAAGTTTGTACGAAATATATCTGATTCAGTTTCACCTTAAATTGGTAGCCAGCCTGAAAAATATCTAAATAAATTTTAACCACGCTTTGATAACGTCAATAGAATATTAATGTCACAGACCACATACCGGTCACTGTGAATCTCATAGCATTGCATTCTGTGAGAACAAGATATGGTTACCAATGTATCATGAACTGATATGGTTACCAATTGGCTAAGTAGGTACCTACATTTACATTTAATTTTCACTTGAGCTTGTGCAGTTACCTACTTATTCAGTTAAATACTTTAAGGGTTCTATACATTAGGATTTTTAAAATATTTACTATTGTTTAATTTTATAATCTTGGTCATGTTAAGTCAACGTCGGTCAGCACTATGATGCGTGGTGTATGGTATATTATGTTTGTAGGTATGTATATCTTCACCCTATTATACACATCACAATGTCCCCAGACAGCCTGTATTTTTACCAATTACTTATTTTAGTCCAACCTCCTGTGTGACAGATAGTAAGCTTATCACTTCAACACCACTTCTGAAACATTTAGTGTATCTGGATTCAGGTGGTTTTATAAGTCTTAAATCACCAAAATAATTTTAAACCAATCTAGCCTTTTTAAAAAATTAAGGACTCCCGGCGAGGTTTACCGCTGGACCTACCTAGTTAATATGTCTTAAAAGTTTTTTAAATCAAAAATCTCCTATAAAATATACGTAGTAGGCATATTTATTGATTAATTGTAGGTACCTATATCAAAGAAAATATTTCAGTACATATTTTTCATAGAATTATTAAAAAGGAGTTGTGGAAAAAGCACACAAATCCTAATTCATATGACATGCCGTAACTGCTGTAATAACCCCGGCCCCCATTTCAGACTACATTTCCAATAACTAACTAAAATTTATTTTAATATTTTTTTTACCCTTGATAGATGCGTTTAATGCAGGCAGTCAAGTTCTATAGTTGTCCTAAGTCGATCGTTAGTTAAGTTATAGTTGTTGAAAAAATCAACTGTGCCATACCTACAGACAAAACACAGCATAAGTACGGCATTGTGATATTGAACCCTGAAAACTAGCCTAGTAGGCCCTTATAAAAGATCCTAAAAATTGCCAAACCCATTGTAATTACAACTGTTGAACCCAACCCAACCGATGTCACTATTTTCAGGTCACTTTCTATTGCGCTAAATAACTTACAGAATTAGAAACTAAAGACAAATAAACATACTTAAATCGGTATACTATTCCCACGAGAAACAGGAACGGCTTGAACTAGAGCTTTTGGGTGTTAGACCTGGAAGAAATTTCTGAGATTATTTTCTTATAAGTATCTACGTGACGCGTGTTTGATCAATAAGTAGGTAGAGACACTTTCTTGTGAAGGTCCTATGCTATACGTAAATAATTTTCCGTCTTTACACTAAGGGCATGCGGGGCACGAGCCCACAGGCCCCGACGTAATAGGGCCCTGAAATGTTGGTCTGTAGGTATATTTTTCATCCAATAAAATGATTAATCAATAGCAAATCATTGGTTTCTTACTTTGAACGATTTTTTATATTTATTATAAGAAAACAAATAAGATTATCTAGGAAATCATCTAGAGGTCGCTTGCGTTACGCACATGTATCAATATGAATTATTTAATTTTAAACAATCCTGACTGAATTCGGTTTTTCTATAGGCGTTTCAAATAAAATTGTTAGTAAACGAGGGGCCATTTTACAACAAAGACTAACTAATGTTTCAATCACGTACAAACAAATACCCCTCAGGATGTTAGAATTTGAGGATATATGTGATAAATATGCACTTTCAATATTTCAAAAGAAACATTAACATCACTTTCAATCCAAATTCTTGAAACTATAATCACATCCTTTAAATGTATTACCCAAGCAAATTCGTTCTTGTTTTTAAAGGCCCCCAAACTTCATGTGCCCGGGGCCCCTGTAAAGCCTTAAACGGCCCTGGTACACATAGGTACTAAAGCTGTTCACAGTTCACCAACTTTTCAGTAAACAACGGTTTCATAGCACTGTCTGTCCATACGATAAGCATAAACTGTCTTTGTTTGTTAAATATCTATTAAGCCAACTGTTTCGAGAGAATAGCCTTTTCACTGAAATATTAAGACTCTGTGTGTATTCAGTATTTGGTAAGGTGTTCATTTCACATGGCCAGACATGGGCTTCTGCTATAGGTATTCTACCTATAACATTCCAATCACAATTGTGTGCGAAATGTCGTATGAATAAGACGTTCGCGATGACTGTATCGGAATACAAATTAGAATTGAAGATATCTATTCGACCACGTAGTGAAAAAAGGATTTTAGATTTCTCGCAATGAAAAAGTTTAAATTGTGTTTAAAAATTTAATAACTACTTAATATAATTTTGTAAAAATAAATTTTTAATTTAGTAAAGTGAAAGTAATTTTTTGAGTGACGTAATATTTTTTTGGAACATAATCATTTAATTATTTGAAATTAAAGGCGTTAAATAGGTGAATTTTCCTACTACTTATAGATATATATACGTTGGTACTTACAGATAAAATAAAGTGAAGTTTACTTTTAAATAATAATTGTGACACTAAACTTATTTATGTACCTAAAGAGTGAAGTTTGTAAAGAATTGTAAATAAAGTACTACAGCTATGATATCTGCAGTTATAGTGTGAATCTTAATTTACAAACTGTTCCGCTATGAAATTAGACAACTTTGGCTTTGAGAAATTGCAGGTAAGTTAATATTATTACTAATATACTTTTTTTACTACGTGAGACTTTTACATTCCATTTTGCTCACGAGGATCAAGGAGTTATGCGATGAGCCTTTGGTTTTACCCGCACTAAATTCGGTTATCGATGTGGGATTTCAACGGTAACTTTACAATTATAGACAAAAAAAACCGACTCACGTTTGACAATTTTAAGTAGCCTATGTCTTTCCCACGTACTTCAGCTATCTCAATGCCAAATTTAATCTTAATCGGTACAGCGGTTTAAGTGTGAATAGGTAACAGGCAGACAGAGTTACTTTCGCATTTATAATAGAATGGATTCATATAACTTGATAACCCTTATTTCTTCTCCCAATCTTCTAACTTCACTAAGACTAATGATGTCCCATCTAGTTTTATTTAATGCATATTCTAGTTCTATAGGTCTGTCATCAGTTCTTAATATCCTTGTGTTTAGGGTTGCAATATGTAATTTATTTTTAAAAATTTTAATTATATTTGGGTATCTAGAGTAGTTTTAGAGGGTGCTATGTCAAACTAACCGTGACCGGCCGGATTGGGGTCCCCGTGTTGACCAAGAATAATAAAATTTGGGAGGAAGGAAGAAGCATAAGTAAATGAAAAAACAGCAAATCATTAAATAAAAAACTTACATTTGCTCAACTACGAAGTTATTGGGTGTAAACGTAAAACATATCCTCACATATAGGTACACATGTATAATCTACTAGGAAAAACCGGGCAAACACCTTCGAAGCTCGGTTACCGTGGTGGACGAATATCTACGTACCTACAATTTTGTTTCAAACCCTATCGGCGCGCAAGCAGGCTCGCGCTTGACCTTTTTAGTGTTTGGCCCAACCAGAAATTTAGCCTAACTATTAAATATGCCTTCTGGATTGACCTTCGCCAATGTTGTTCATTCCAAAAAAATTGGCCAAGTACGAGTCGGACTCGCGCACGAAGGGTTCCGTACCATTATCTATAAAAACGGCAAAAGTATCACGTCTGTTGTATGGTAGCACCCTTAAATATTTATTTTATTATAAATAAGACTTTGCCAGCGGCTCCGCCCGCCCTAAATTCGGTTATCGGCGTGGAACTCCTTAATTATAGGTACTAATGAAGTTTGCTATAGCAAGCTACATCCATTGTTCTTTAAACTCTATGCTAGTTATTAGTTTGAATTTTTCGAGATAAAAATGCTATTCCAGGACCTAACCTATATGTATGCCAAATTTCATCCCGATGCGTCCAGTTGTTTAAGCGTGATTGAGTAACAAACATCCATCCAGACATACAAACATTTCACATTTATAATAATAGTAGGATTAATTATTTAGTTTAAAAGTGAATATGTAACTAAATATTCTGTGAATATTTCAAGCGTCTACCTGTTTACGTTATCAATATCGAGCAAAAACGAGCAAACAAATCACGTTTGTTGTATGGGATTTTTAAAATATTATTTATATATTTATTATTAATAAAATATTTATTTTATTTGGTTTTTTAGTATTTGTTGTGATAGCGGCAACAGAAATACATCTGTGAAAATTTCAACTGTTTAACTACAACGGTTCATGAGATACTGCCTGGTGACAAACGGACGTACAGACAGCGAAGTCTTAGTAATAGGGTCCCGTTTTAGGGTTCCGTACCCAAAGGGTAATTAGCGGAACCCTATTACTAAGACTTCGCTGTCCGTCCGTCCGTCTGTCACCAGGCTGTATCTCATGAACCGTGATAGTTAGACAGTTGAAATTTAAAAATAAATAATTAAATTAAAATAAAACAAATAATTCAGGGGGCTCCCATACAACAAACGCGATTTTTTTTGCCGTTTTTATAGATAATGGTACGGAGCCCTTCGTGCGCGAGTTCAACGCACACTTGGCGGATTTTTTTTACGCTTTGGGTACGGAACCCTAAAAATAAGTAAGCAAAATAAACATATATGGATTCTTAATAATAAGTTGCCGTGTAGGTACTGGTACTTATTTTGTTGCCTAATGTTTGCGGGGGTGGTGGTTTATGAGATTCAAATTTACAACCAACATAACTCATTAGTTAACTATGAACCAAGCAGGTTGCGACAGAGTACCTATACCTACCTACCTATGATACGAAGCATTACGATACGACAAAGATAAGTTTAGTTTCTAAATATGGATTGTTTATAGAGTTTTCATTTTATTAGATGAGTCGGTTGGTGCATAACCCAATAACAGTTTGATGATCGAAAAGAAATCATTTATGATTGGAATGAAAATGTTTCCGAGTCTTATAAATCAAATCAAATAAAATTTATTCAAGTAGGTTTCTGAGAACACTTTTGAATCGTCAGTAGAATTAAAAATTTCTTATTATCATGTCAGCTCCTAGTGGTCCACTGCTGGACATAAGCCTCCTTCCTCTATGGCGCGCCATTTCTCCCGGTCCTCTGCCTTCCGCATTTCTAATATACTTTGCTAAACAACTACTTACAACAAGTATACAATCTGTATAGAAACACTTAGTAATATAGTACTACTAGTACTTAGTAAGTAATAGTAATATAGAACTTAGTAAGTAAGTAATATATCAATTATAATTTTTATATCTATATAAATATCAGTGTATCTATATAATATTTAATAGTATTTATACACTGACGATAGCCATAGATATGGCATTTATTAAACATTTTCTTTAAAGACTAAAGTTCAGGGAGTCCGAACGAAGAAATATTATTTTTTATGTAGTCGTATGTAAGTATACCTATCTATAATGTGTTTCTTAATTCTATGTAGATTTGTGTATTTATATATTATGTATTCATTTACTTATCCTTTTGAAATCATTGTATACTTATATGATATCTTGTTAAGTCACTGGTAGCTTTAAATATAGATAGGTATGTATTTATAAAGTGGCTGGGCCGTGCGGTTTCATTTGCAGTAGATTATAATATGCTATATATTAAAAATGTAATAAGTACTTTTACACCAAGCTTAAGGCAGTTTCATTTATTGTACGGAAATAAGAATATTTTCTCCATATCTTTTGTAAGGAAAACATTTTACCGTTAAATGCCACAAATTTTGATTTTCTATCAGGTGTAACATAAGGCAATCATACCTTGTAGTGTTGTAAGCATTTAACACAGGGCTAAGTTCGGGTGGGTGTTGACAAATGTGCCGGGTCACGCACTCCACTAGTACCTACATGAGCATGACCGAGAAGACGGCAGTTTGTTGACAATACGCGACCCGGCACAATGGAACACTTCGCTAGGTATTTGCTTAGCTGTTCGCGATATTAGCTGGTATATAGCAAAACGACCATGTTCTGACTATTACATGTATTTTTTTTTTTGTATTTGATCTACACGTAACTCCGTATCCGCTTGAGCCTTAATATTTTCATCGTAGATTTAAATAAATTACGAACGTCGATTGTTCAGCAAACATTCAGCATTGCTCGTACCTAATAGTATAATAATAACTAAATCGATGTTCATTGGACACCAACCAAGCTCGAGACAACTTTTACAATAAACAAATTGTAATTTTTTTGTCTCCCGGAAGGGAACCCAGACTCTGTTTCCACTTAAATTCAGTTACATAAGGTAAAATAAAGAAAAAGTAACTGACACAGCCTAAAATTTATTTTATTAAAAAAATCGGCCAAGTGCGAGTTGGACTCGCGCACCGAGGGTTCCGTACCTACCACCATTTACGTAATTTACAAACACAAACAAAAATACAAAGTGTGCCGCCAAGCGGTCACCCATCCAATTACTGACCAAGCCCGTCGATGTTTAACTTTGAATATCGGTTACAACAAACAAAACTGATTACTGTTTCTCTTGCTGAATAATATTGCTGAATGGCGTTGTTATGGTAATGGCTTGGGCCCGTCTCACACTTGGCCGGTTTTTATTATTTGTTCTTATTCTTTAGGGTTCACACTATTTTTCACTGCAAGTTTAAAGTTTATATGTATTACTGTTTCTACAATAGAGCAAAAAGAACAAAAATGTAATTCTTGCACGTTGGCTTCCCAGCAAATGTGCTTCTGTTTCTCTTAATAATATTGCTAGATGGCGTTGTACCGGAAATTTAAAATAGTATAGCGTGGGCCCGTCTAATGCTTAGCCGGTTTTCATTATTTGTTCTTATACTTCAAAGTTCACACTATTTTTCACTGTGAGTTCAAAGTTTGTATTGCTGTTTTTACAACAAAAATGTGTTTATTGTATGGGGACCCCCCCCTTAAATTTTTACTTTTTTTACTTTTTATTATTTGTTAGATAACCTTCTATTATAACACATATTCTGTGAAAAATTCAGGCTTCTATCTATTTCGGTATAAAGATAAAACTCTTTATAGTCAGACCCTAAAAATGATAGGACTTGCTAATCTAATAATTTAAAAAAATGAGATATAGCAGACCGGGCTAAGCTAATATAAAACTTAATTAATGTATTAGACTGCGAAACCAAACGATAAGATAGAACGTCATGTTCTTGACTGATTGGAAGAAATGTTTTCAGGGGGCGCCTTACATTCATATAAACTTAATTTTATGCTTTGTCTATAAAAAAATGTTGTTCATAATTTTGTCAAACAACGTCAAAATATAACCGATTACAATACTTTTACATAAGGTTTTTATAAGGAACTTCACTATACGAATATGTCTTGCATATATTCCTTGAATCCAGGGGGTTGCAAGTGCAATCCTTGCTGATTTTTGATACATAAAAATCTATTTTTGTATTATTCCAGACAGCAGAAAGAAACAGTGGCTGGGAGACACACCGGGTGCGGCTGAACAGGGTGCCAGGGTACGGGTTTGGAATCGCAGTGTCAGGCGGGCGTGATAATCCTCACTTTGCCAGTGGGGATCCCTCCATAGCAGTTTCGGACGTGCTGCGAGGAGGACCAGCTGAAGATAAACTACAGTAAGTGTCATCATCATATCAGCCTACAGTCGTTTATTGCTGGACAAAAGCCTCATCTACCTTTTTCACAGCGTGCGGCTCTTTGCCGTCTGTGTCTCTACCATCACCACAAGGCCATCCGTCCGTCTGGTGCCTGGCCTTCCCACGCAACCCTTTCCGATATATTCCGGAATCAATAAATGTAATTGTCATTCGCACGTACATTTCCTGCTTTAGATTTGTTTTAGCTGTAGTTTTGCTGTTATCGAAGTAATGAACGAGTTGACGGGGCATCAGATGCCGTCTACCTGATTCCGTGCCCAGGGAAGAAGTTAAAAGAAGTCTCCCTTTTTTTACAAGTGTCTGTCAGTTCGTTTATCCATTTCTCATTTACGCTGCTTTCCTCGAAAGCCATTTGATATTAATAAACTAGGAAAACTTTTTAAAAGGAAAATTTTCTTCCTACCTGACACCTAAGATAAAATGTTTTCTTGTCGGCAAATAGCCGAGCAACGCTATTACAGATAGATAGATAGCAAAGTAGATGAGCAGTCATGGACGTAGTCGGGAACATCCAGGGTGGGGCAGCCTCACCCTAGACTGCCTTAAGTGTATTGTGAGTTTTTGTCACCTGAACATTGCCATAGGAAAATAACATTTTCTATGAGGTCTTGGGTTGGTTGGGACCCTTGCCTAAACAGCTATTATAATATTGCTAGACGGATTTTACTGATTTAAACAACTAGAGGACACAGTCTAGGAGTTGATATACATTTTTCCAGAGTGAACGACCGCATCGTGACTGTGAACGGTGTCCCTTTGGAGAACGTGGAGTACGGTCGCGCAGTGCAGGTGCTCCGGGAGTCAGGCGCCGCGGTCACCCTGGTTGTCCGCCGACGAGCGCCCGCCCCGCCGCCCACTGCCCCCACCACTATCAAGCTAGCGCTCACCAGGAACGGGAAGAAAGAAGGTGATCATATCAGAGAAAAGACGGGGCGTCATGACAAGAATGTTCTTATAACTCACTAGACTTTACCAGCGGCTCCGCCCGTCCTAAATTTGGTTATCGCCGTGGGATTCCTTGATTTATTCACAGTATTAATACTGTGATATACTCCTTAATTAGCCTGCCCTAAATTCGGTTATCGGCGTAGGACTCCTTTATTTAATCACAATACTGTAATTTACTCCTTAATTACACTACTGAAGTTTACTATATCAAGCTGTACCTATAGCTATAGTTCGTTTAAGCTCGTTAAAGTTATTCCCGCGGGAACTTTTGAATTTTTCGGGATAAAAAGTAGCCTAAGTGCTATTCCAGGACCTAATCTTAAAAATAGTAGGATTAAGAACTGTCAAAGGGGGTATATTATTTTGTCCCTGGTTTCACATTTTATTACTTACTAATTTTAAAGCTGGTGGTTAACGACATGGAACATATATCAAGCCACCTTAGTCCAGACACACTATCCCAGAAGCCGTGTTGCGGCGATCGGCTCACCAACGGTAACGCAGGAATTAAGTTGGTGATCTATTACATTTTGATATGGGTATGTGTCTGGCCACTGGTTACCCCTTTTAGGGGATAAGAATCGATAGGGTATGAATACACACATACTTACACATTAGAGAGAAGACAGACAGATCTCCCACGTTATGTTTATAACCATAACAGGTCCACCTATAGTAGGTACATTGACCTTACCTTCAGTGGAACTTTTTTAGGATTCCGTATTCAAACGGAGCCCTATTGCTAAGTCTACGCTGTTTGTCTGTCTGTCCGACCATTAAAGGGCTCTATCTTAGACGGAAATAAGTAGAAGCATGAAATTTTCACAGAATATGTATTATAATGGGGGATGATCTAATAAATAATAAAAAGTTAGTAAATTAATATGTCCATACAAGAAACACATTTTCGTTGTTTTTGCTCTATCATAAAAACAGTACTTAATACATAAAAACTTCTTGGCTTGGCCGGTTTTTTATAATTCCATCTTGTACATAATACATACCTAGTAAATCTAGTAATATTGACATTTGTATCTAGTACACACCTATACCTATGTCTGTCTGCTTGGCGCTGACTCACCTTCGGGTTCGAGGCTCACGCCGGTCGAAGGGACGACCACAAGAGCGACAACCCAAGCCGAGCGTTGGGCGCTATATGGGCTGAGACTCCTTCAGAGTTTCGCCCCAAAAGCCCGGTGGAGCAGTAATGGCTGCATCAGCTAACTGCAGTAGTCAGTTCAGAAAAAAAAGACTGTCTATCTATATAGGATAGTACAATGTTACGGTTCTCTTCCAGACTTCGGCGTAGTCCTGGGATGTAAACTATACGTCAAAGAGCTGACGATGAGGGCGAGAGAGCAGCTGAACCAGGGAGGACAAGGCCTCTGCGAAGGAGACGTGGTGACCAAGATCAACAACACCCCTGTCACAGACATCATGACCCTCAAGGAGGCTCGGAAGCTGATCGAGTCCTGCAAAGACCGCCTCAACTTGGTGGTTACCAGGGAATTGATCAGAGAAGAGACAGTCACTAATGGAAATTATCAGAATAATTATAATAGCTTAGGTAAGTCTTCTAGCACCTCAACTTTATTAGCGGAACAACGAAAATTAATTATTAATTTCAATAAATTTCCTTGACATGTCACACAGCGTCATTTGGTCCTAAACTTATTTGGTGGGTACCAGACAACTGTTACATAAATAACTTTTTTCTTTAATAGCCCAAATTCAAGATAAACACAATTTTTGGTGTTCCGTAGCTGAATGGCAAAAACGGAACCCTTATAATTCCACAGTTTTTGCGTGGATTAAAAAAAAATACAAAGTTGTGTCTTTTGGAAACCTCCATACAGATATGTATTGAATACCTATTAAGATTTTTGTAAGGAATATGTACACTAAATTACATTAAACCATTAAAAAATAAAATTGAAGTTTTTCATGTCCTTTTCAACCTATCATTGGAAAGGGATTAAAAAATTTTTTTACAAAGATTTATATTTGGCTTCCTAAGTTGAAAAATGTGTAATCTAACTTTGTTTTGGACAAAACCGGTTTATAACTAGAATTCTAGATATCTGCAATAATTCTCATTCTACGGAACCGTAACTTAATGGGTGCACGACATGCATTTGATCGGTTTTTATTACATTCGGAGATCGAATACAGCTCTCGGTACAGCAGGCTGTCTCGGTCACTTTTAACTGAGTCATACGGTTACAAGTTACTACACAGTAAGCAATTGATTTTTTATTGTTTTAATGTTTGGTAGGTATATAAACTAAAACATCTTTTTTTTCCACGCAGAAGCAACACAAAACTCATTTCCCGGTGCGGAACCTTTATCGTCTGCGTACTCCAGTAGCGGACAAAATCTGTACGTAGCAGGGCCGATCCGGGGCGGAGACGTCCGAAGAGTGCCGATGACAAATGACGTCATCGAGCAGCCGCCCCGACCACCTCCCCCTAGAAACGACGGTAATTTTTTATTTTATGAATCGTATCGATGTTTGGGGAGTGAGGCTGACCTCATTCTGATTTCCTTCCTTTCCTCCTTCTCCTCCTTCCTCCTTTTATGAATATTTATGATTTGAGTGTGTTGCCAGCTTCTGGTTACCTCCTTTTGAGGATTAAAACCTTAATGTTATAAACATACTATGGCACCACTACTAATGTTATGCATGCAATAGTAACGTATTTTTCTGTTTATTTTTGATGGTGTGTAAACAAATTCTCCTATAAACAATTATTTATCTAGATATATTAAAACCTTAAATATTAAATTATAACCTACCCTCTCTTAAACTGATCTTGAAGAAGTTTGGCATGGGAATAGTTCAGATATTGACTAAGACTATAAACTCCAGATTTGATATTAGTAATGTTTCTGACTCTATGGATTCGAAAGAAATAAATGAGTTACCGATTTGGAGCCTCTTATATACCGATGACCAGTTATTCTTATATCAGCAGAAGGGAAGCTACAGGATATATTACCAATATTGGTCTACAAAATTTAACTTTTTGTTTGGCTTTTAAATAAATATTACGCTTTTATACCTACTAATTCGTGGTCACTGAATGCGTATATACAAATAAAATTTTAAAATTAGTTTGGATAAAAAAATATCACAATTATGGAACACTATGACATTTAAAAAGGTTTTAATAAACGTCAACTATTATTATTTAAAAAAAACATTAATTCATTTAGTTTTTGTTGTTAATTAAGGGCATATTTGGCCTCTTATACACACACACACATACTTGTCGAGTGGTATGGGAAGTAGCGAGAAAAGGAGGCAGAGACGTAGTGTGGCCACGTTACTCGTCATGCCCACTGGTCCCTGTTTTGTTGGTTTTTGGCCGCGAGTCAAAGGACCTAGTACGGAGCGCCGCGATTAATTGCGCGAGTAGAACAGTGTGTGGCCAGAGAGTGCAACACCGCCGTGGACCAGAGCGGTGAGCAGCGCGAGGAGCAAAGTGTGGTAGAGGAGTTAGATTCACGTTACCATCGTATGTAGCAAAAAATTATGGACACTTTTCTCACAAATACTAGACGCAATGAAAATTGTAGATTTTACATCGAAAATCTGTCGCAAAAAATATAAAAAACTTAGTAAACGTTGTTAAGTTCACGTTTTAACTTAACATTTAAAGAAAACACAATACAAATAGCATTGGGAACATCAAATGAAAACGTATTATTTACCCAAGTAAATCTTACAGTAAAAATTATATTTTTCAAGCAATCCGCTATCTTTAATTTATCTTCAATATAGCATAAATACGCAGTAAGAGCTTAACCATAAGTTCTTAGTTCTAAAAAGAGATTACTACTGATATACCTACTGTAATTTTATGTACCAGGCAATTTTGTTGTAGCCCAGTGGATTATTGTTATGTTATGTAAATATTTGAGAGGATGACTGGAAGAAAATGCAAGAAACAATTATCAGGTCAAAGTGATTTGAGGTAGAGCTTGTCGAACGTAGTTATCTCTGAAAAATTAAGTCCGTCCTTAGAAAAGTCAAGGTGAGATCAATAGATGTTTCAAACTGTTGAACGTTATAAAAGTATTTATACGCGTGAAGCAAGTAGAATTATGTAGGTATGTACATTTTTATGTCTCTGTGGTTAGTTAAAAAAGTGGGTTACAGAAGCTATGACTTCAGGAGACAAATGGAACTGTCACCTAAACTATGACAATATCAATAGATAGTTACTTTTTATGCTTTCTTTTATAGCACTTAGATGGCAAACAAGCATTCGGTTTGCCTGATGTTAATAATGCTCACATGCTTAAAATTTCTAATAACTTCCTTCTTGAGGAACCTCATATTGTAGTTTGCAGAGAAAACGTACTTCGATAATTCATTTAATTTAATTATTTAAATATCTGTTTTTAGATTATTATGCAAGTAGAAGAGAACTGTACGAGGGAGATGGAATGACAAATCAAAGAAGTAAACCACCGTAAGTTGTAGATTTATGTTTTGCTTTCTAATTGTTTAAGAAATAGAAAGTAATATTTAAAGAAGTAAATCTAGTATTGGGTTCTTTGCAAATGGGAAAGTCTTTATAATTAATTATCTAATGTTTTTTTTAGGTAATTATATTTTTTTTCTGGTTAACCTGATTTATAGAGTAAATGCCTGTTTTATATTGTTATGTAAGTTATTTTATTTTATTAAAATATATATATAAATTGAAAGCAGTTTCAAATAACTATAGAAATATTTTTTTCTTAAAATAACAATACAAAGTGAATAAAAGATATGGCAACAGCGCTAAGCCAACTCAGAGCTTTATAGACGGCTTGAAAATTGAAAGTCAAGTGGCTACTAGCTGGACAACATCCGCCAATCCGCCTAAGCCTTCTTTCTCTAAGCAGAAAACTATGTCCCTGCAGTGGAAACGTATATAAAATACTGAATTAGAATTTGCCTGACTCCGAGTAATGTCGGTCAGATGGCTTAACCAAAAAAAAAAAAACTAATGCGGCAAATAGGTACCAGTCTTATTATCTCCCTTAGCCTTTAGGTTACCTTCAAAAACAAAGGTCCTACCAAGACCAAATACAACATTTCATACATATGTACATTCAAACATTATACCCGTCACTGATCTTAACATTCCCACGTCACATAAACATACTAGGGCTATGTTAGTATTTTTGAATACACTACACGAACAAATCTATATTTTTAATACGAGTACTTATCTATACCTAATAAAGCTTGTTTTTTTTTTGTTTTCGGCCGGATTTAATTTTTTTTATTTTTATTTGAGTTCGATTCTTGAAGGCTCTATAACTTGACGCTATATAGCTTTTAAAAGTGGAGCAGTAAATTAAAGCACGTGAAACAGCTAAAACTGCCAGTTTTATAAAAATAATGTGTTCAGTTTGCAAGATTTTATTACTTGAGATAATGCACTGTGTAATCGAGACGTTGAGCCATGCCCGCCATGTTTTTTTTCGGGAGTGATATAGAAGGCTATTATGTGCTATTTGCTAGTTCTAAAATCCTACTAAAAATAACATAAATGTTAGTAAGTTTGTTAGCGCCACAAAAACTAAACCGATTTGTATAAACTTTAGAATGGAGATTTTTATAGCAATCTTTCTTACTATAATGAGGGTGTTGACGTAGCAAGCTTTCGTCGATTTTGAAATTTGGAAGCGGGTAAATCCTCGAGCATAGCGAGTTGAGTCCAAAAATAGTTATTAATATTTGCAGGAGTGAACCCAGACTAATTAGTTTTCAAAAGGAAGGATCAGTGGGTCTGCGGCTGTGCGGGGGGAACCGATCGGGGGTGTTTGTGTCGGGTGTGCAGCCCACCAGCCCGGCCGCGCTGCAAGGGTTACAGCCCGCAGACAAGATACTTAAGGTATGAACAGAAACACATAACATACAAAGTAAAAACTGATTTAGATCACAGAAATGTATAGGCACATCCAAAACGGTCATACAGTTGGCACTCGAAGGCATCTTGAAAAAGCTATCGTGAGGTGAGTTGCGCGGATGAGACAGGTGAATAAACACTTCTGAACATCCTATGTCTTCACAATTATAGAAATTCTAGAGCTTTTTGGCAAGGCATACATTACAATGTCCAGACTTTGTCGCATTTAACCACCTTTTCAGTCCCACTACATCTGTCGTGATTTACTTTTTCCCTAAAAAATATGTATATGTTGTCTAACAATGTTAAATGTTAAAAACAAAAGTTGAATTCAAGGCAAAATATAATTTAAATTTAATTTCAAACTAAACAATTTTATTGTGTTATTTGCGTCAAAATTAACAATTAAGTTATTGTTGTAACTTCAGTAAGTAAAATATTTTGATTCCTTATGTAACTCAAATGTTAGAGAGCCCCAGGTGTTGCAAGCGTCCATAGGCTACGGTGATCGCTTACCATCACGCGGACCGCAAGCTTGTTTGCCATCTTAGTATTATAAACAAAAAAAGATACAACAAGTGATTGCGTTATTCCAATGGAGCGTTGTATCTGTACTTAGTAAAGAAACATTTGTGCAGGTGAATGATATGGAAATGAAGGGTGTGACGCGGGAGGAGGCAGTTCTGTTTCTACTCAGTCTTCAGGAGCGAATCGACCTGATCGTGCAGCACTGTCCTGAGGAGTACAACGCGGTCGCAAGCGGACACACGCGTAAGTACCTTACTACTATAGCCCATGATTCTAAATCTTATTTCACAGTGCCACATCACTGCCATCAAACTATTACTGTTTCCGACAATAGGTACCACTTTTTATTTAGGTACTAAGGATTTCTAAATAACCTTTTTTGTCTGACTCACTTTTGACACTGCCCTATGTTTCCCATTAAATTAGACTAATATTTCACTAAATGCTTTAGTTACCTACTTAAAAAGGTTCAACAGTACTTACAATGTTCGTAATCCCATGATATAAATACAATACTGTGACTGGTAGTACGTCATCAGCCGATACCGAGCGAGAGCAGAATATGCAACTCGAACGCATTAGACAAAGATGACGGTGAACAGCTATATATGGTTGGTTAGTGATTTAGGTTCGTGTTTGTCTCCATAAGAAAAGACCTTGTTTTCTATGCGTAATCCGTAATGATAATAGTCATGATATACTTTATTGCACATAATATAACTAAAACAATAGTTACATAGAAAAAAAAAATACAAATGGCGATCTTATCGCTACAAAGCGATCTCTGCCAGATAACCTCTAGGCGAAGGATTTAAAATAAAAAACTTATGTAGTAGTTTATACCTACATACATATACATTTATATATATTAACCAAACGATTGTAAAAAGTATTATTTTAGCTTATAATAATGTGTCATTGTTAAACGTCCCAAATAAAATAATATAGATAAATTGATTTGATGTAGAAATATGTATATGTCGCAGCCATCTGGTTAAATTAGCCAGTTAATTGGACGCCTAGCCAGATCGTCAAGTATGGAAAAAAAAGGAACAGAAATGTACTCGTTCATCTTATATACTAGGTATCAAAGAGTGCCGGGGCGCTTCTCGCCCCCACTCACTCGCAACCGCGACCGCATAACGGAGAACTCCCCTCCTGGCGCTGACTCACCTTCGGATTCGAGGCTCACGCCGGACGAAGGTGAGTCGACAACACAAGCCGAGGCTCCCCCCGCGGGGAGCCCTTGAGTGTTGGGCGCTACATGGTGGCCAGCGAAGCAGTAATGGCTGCATCGGCCCCACTGTACTAAGGCGCCCAATTAACTGGGTAATTTAACCAGATGGCTGCGACATATATAGGTACTTACGTAAATCCTTTAGGCTTAGGTTACGGCAGGCTGGACTAAGGTGGGATACATGGAAAAAATATAAGCAAATTCTAAGGTGGGACTGAATTTTGGTGCACGTTTGATCCTATTTTGTTTGTGTGTTTATAGCTGGTGACTCGTTTCACATAAAGACTCATTTCCACTACACGGAGCCAACGGACGGCGAGATGTCGTTTAGGTGCGGAGATGTGTTCCACGTCATCGACACGCTGCACAACGGTACTGTTGGCGCCTGGCAAGTCTATAGGATAGGTGAGAAAAAAGAACCCTATTGTAATGTTAAGTAATTTTCTTGGAACTTTTTATGTACGTCAGATTATAGTTAGCGAAAACATTTTACCTAAATGGATATGTTTACATCTTTCTTAAAAAAATTAAGGCAATTATTAATTTTTTACTTAAATACAGACATCGGGATCAACCCTACCTTAAGTGTATTAATTTTCGATCAGAAATTTTCTAGAGTCAATAATCTATGATGTTTGCCCCGGTTTTTTGGTATCAGCAACTTTATGGATATTTTTATAGAGAAAATATTGCACAAGGCAGATGCGATAGGCGACTTATTTTTATACTGCGATGTTATACTTTGCTGTGTCTTCTTCTTTGAAAATCCATTACAGAACTTTCCTCATATAATTAGTCTATTAACTTTTATATACAACCAAGATAGCAAACAAGCTAGCGGTCCCTCATGTTGAGCAGTTACCGTAGCCTACGCTTGTAACACCATTACTTGCGTGTCACTAAACCTTTAAAAATCTAATCACTCCCTTCTTAAAAAAACCCCATACTGTAGTTCCTATAGAAAACCTTGACAGGGAGTTCATTCAACCACCTGCGGGCTCAGTGGGTTGCCATTAATGTTATAAGGTGTTAGGATAAAGGAAGCCACTTTCTAGCAAAAAACCTCAGTACCTTTTTTTATACCACTAAGGTGGCAAACAAGCACATGTTCCGCCTGATGGTAAGCGTTCACCGTGGCCTATGGACGCTTGTATCACCAGGGGTATCATTCGCGCGTTGCCGACCCTTCAAAAATCCAATAACTTCTTAACATGTAATAACATGTCTTCAGGTCGCAATAACCAGGAAGTTCAGAAAGGCACGATCCCTAACAAGGCGCGTGCTGAAGAATTAGCGACAGCGCAGTTCAACGCGACAAAAAAAGAAATCTCAGGGAACGATGCGAAACACAATTTCTTCCGACGACGGCGATCCACGCACCGTAGAAGCAAGAGTCTTGGGAAGGTAAAGGAAAGTTATAAACACTGCTTGGCTAGGGCATCCCTTTGCTTAATACCCAGACGAGTTAGGTTTGCAAGAATTTGATTAATTCTGTTACAGTCCTGAGTACACTTTTTGACGTAAAATAAATATATGTTATACATAGTTTAAACCTAAATTAAGTGAATTTGCTAATATTATAATAATTAATTAGTCCATTAAAACAGTCAGATTTTTTTTTTATTCTGACACGCCACTTTTGGGCTTTAATTGGAATTGTTTGGAAAACTAAAAGTGATATTCTCTTGGTTCTTATTTTATAAAATATATATTAATATGAGCAAGGGAATTTGTTAATTTCATAGTTCTAAATAAATATTCGAATTTTATACTGACAAAAAACAGGGAAAATCGAGATTTTTAACGTGCGGTCACATGCGCCTATCGTACGTGGAACCGTGTGTCTTTGTATGCTTCAATAATAGTGTATTATGTCTTTGTACACTGGTCTTAACGGCACGTTTTTGCTAGGATATGGCATAGCCTTAAAAATATCGTGAATACACTTGTATGCAAGAGTATATATATTCACTTTTACTAAAATTAAAACTTGCAATTAAACAAGGTATAGCATAAACTTATAAATTGTAACTAACCAGTAAAGGCTGGTGTGCCTATTTTAGTTTTAGTATTAGCACTGTGGTGAAGAGTAAATTTACGCGATAGATTATAAAATGATCCTTTTTACTATAAGAAGAGTCCAGTGCCCCTGCATTGGGAACGTACTACAGCTGTGGCTGAAACATATAAAATTTTGCCCCCGTTTCCACCGTCCTAAGCTCGGTTGTCGGTGTAGGACTTTAACGACAACTTTTTAAGGGAATCAAGTTATCTCTATGTCAAATTTCAATTTAATAGGTACGGTGGATTAAGCGTGAAGAGGTAACAGACAGACAGACAGACAGAGTTACTTTCGCATTTATAATATTTATATCGATTTAATAAGTAATTTATTGTTTTAAGTGTCCAAATCCTGTTTTATATTTCATATTGGACTAGGACACCATTTTTGTACCTATCTTGTGATGCATCTTTGTTATCCATATACAGGAGCATTGGGATGAAGTAGTCTTATCGGACAGCATCAGCAAGTTTCCGGCATACGAACGTGTGGTCCTAAAACAGCCCGGGTTTATTAGGCCGGTTATAGTTTTGGGCCCGGTCGCAGATATTGCAAGAGAAAGACTGCTCACCGAAGGCCCAGACAAATTTGCCTCACCAAGTAAGTTAATCCTTTTTATTTATAACGACGGACTAATAATGATAAAATGTATGCAAAAATGTGTGCTTCCTAAACGTTCCAATGTCTTTTTTCAGAAATGGACAGTACTTTAGAAGACAGTAAAACGAAATCGTCTGGCATAATCCGTTTGTCGAGCATCCGTTCTATAATGGAGCGAGGGAAGCATGCTCTACTCGACATAACACCGAACGCCGTCGACCGACTCAACTATGCGCAGTTCTACCCCATTGTGATATTCCTTAAGGCTGACAATAAGCATATAATAAAACAATTAAGGGCTGGATTGCCCAAGTAAGACATTTTTTATATAAAGTCATCCGTATACAGTACCCACTCTCTCGCTTATTTGTTTTTATCTAACTTCTTATAATTCGCCGTTTTTTGCGACTCTAAAACGATCTAGAACAGCGGTTGTCAAACTTTTTCGCGTCGACGTGACCTTTCAAAACGCTAAATATTTTGCGGAGTCCTGAAATAAGCTAAAGCTCTTTGATGAAAATCACACAAAAATAGATACTTTACAGAAATGTGTATTGTTTCCACTGAAAGTTAATAAAGACTTTAAAGACAAGATCTATAAACATTTTCTATAACGAAATGTTTGTGTAAAATTTCGGTGTAACCGGTGGCAGTCACAAAACTCACATCATAATGTTTTTTTAGAAACCACTTAAATCCTACGTGACAGGGGTTTAGTTGAGGTTATCTGGACTAAGGTACCTTTTATATGTCCTATAATCTGTAAGTAACCAGTTAATATTGTAATGAAAGACCGGATTATAATATTATAGAAGTTAGTATGGATTGGACAGGGAGAAATGTTTAATATAAACCGTGTTCCAATCAGGTCCGCCCATAAGTCGTCGAAGAAGCTTCTAGAACAATGTCAACAAACAGAACGCGTATGGGGGCACGTGTTCACGCACACGATCACATTGAGCGAAGCCAATCAGAACACTTGGTTCAGCAAACTGACAGATCTCATACAGAGGACACAGCTGCAACAGCTTTGGGTGTCTGAGACCAAGGTTGGTGTTACAATGTCTTGTACAAGTTTTACTATATGTTGTGTTACATATGATAAAACAAACGAATATTAAAATGACGTAATGATACTCTATAGTCCAAGCGGCGCGACCGCAAATAAAGCTAACAAATTCTGAAAGGATGAGATTTTCTAAATACATAGTTGAGGTCTTCATAACGATGAAAAATTACGGTTGCCTCATTCAAATTTAAGACAGAAATGGAATGGGTATTTTTTTCTTTTATTTTGTTCTATAGTTTTTGATATCTTGCCACAATATGGCCAAAGTCCGGCCGAAGTCTCTCCGAAATTTGCGAGCCAAAAAAGATTACCGTGGTTGGAAATAAAGGCAACTAAAGCTTTATTAAAAATGTAACCTTCCAGAAATTGAGAGCTTTTTTGAGGTTGCTGCTTAGTCATTAGCATTGTTAGTTTTTTTAGTCATTACATTTTAAATCACTTAACATCAGAAATGACTAGATTCTGGTCATCAAAAAATACCATCCTTTCTTCGTAAAAAAAACCTAGAAAATAATACTGTTAATGTTTAAAATTACTATTCAGCACCTATGATCTTAATTTTAAACAACTGAAACCAAGCATTCGAATGTTTAGTCAATGACTAGAAGTTTTTTATTGTCTTTGTTAACCTTATTGTCTATTACAACAGTAAACGCATCATGCTTCGAGGTGATTGCTTGGTAAAGGGAAACTGGTGCATTTGGTATTATTCGTGTGCTTACCGTTATATTTTATCTATATTTTAACTGTTCACGAATAAATGTATTAACATGTTCGTTTCTGTTCTGTCTTGGCGATGTAGCACGTTGAGATGGTGTCGGACATATATTTTCCTATCCCACCTTCTCCCTATCCGGCGTTCTATCCCATTTCATATCCCATCAACACCTATGCACACCCGCACAGGCCTGTAAGCACACCCCATGGCATTTTTCCACCTAACACTAAAAATACTAAGCTTGTTGATCAAATTTATGATGCTAACAGAAATCATGTAGTTCCTTATTATTATTCAGAAACAGCCACTCCTTGCATGCCTAACAAAAACTATAGCCTTCCAAACACTTATCTCATGAATAGAAACAGACATACTTTCGCAAATTATCCATTAAATGAAAGATATTACCCCAATAAAACGAAACTTAACACTAGACTTGCTAGGACAGAGGGTAACAGAAATCTATCCCAATCTTTTACTAAAGGAAATGTGCAACCTCAGGTAGTCAGACCGTACAGTGTTTTAGAAAGGTCATCTAAAGTTTCACTTCAGCAAAACTCTCAAAGACCTTCATCAGTAGTTCCAATGACGGAACATTTTAAACCAGCTTCTGCATTTTTCAACAATGAAAACAAAAACGAAAAGATGAAAGAGGTACCCGAGTGGAAAGCACGGCTTCTGAAAGATTTACCAAATCCTTCACTTAAACCTTTGCGGCAAATATGCCGAATACCGAACTGCAATTGTAATATGAAACCAGCTGTCGATCCAGGAAGATTTAGTGAAGTTAGGACGCTCCCTGCTGTGTCTGAGAGATCGTTAAATAAAATCAAGAACTTATCTCTTCCTACACTAAAATTAGAAGTACTAGAAAATTTCGATAAAGGTGAACCTGAGGCAGAAAGAGATGACAACCCTGTTATGAGTAAGCCCATTTCTGAACAACATTTGGGGTATGTTTAGATTAAAAATACTATATCTATACAAAGAAAAAATGTTACCACTTAGGCTTAGCACAACTATTATAGTATGCACTACCTACTTGTAATCGCTAATTCACTTATTTATCTGTATATTTTGCAGCACGACTGTAATTTGCTTGGTATAATTGTATATTAACTTTTAGTGCGTTTTGTTTTGTGCTTTCATTACCTATGTATGCTGTTGTAATTGTTTTTACCATACAGGAATCATAAAAAAAATAATTAAAGCCAAAGATTTAACACCAAAGATTTGTTTTTGATTGTAATTATGTATGTGTTTCAGTGTTAAATACCATGTTTTTCAATATAAAAATAAACATCCAACCAAGGTGATTTACCAACAGGAAAAAATATGTAATATTTTTGGAGAAAATTCATAAGTGATGGTTAACTTTTATTGTTGGATGTTTATTTTTATTGTGTACAAACAATAAATTATTAATCCAGTGACGCTAAACCCAATTTTAGATTTTGTCACGTGTTATTTGCAATCATTCATTTGTCTTGTCTGTCACCCCATTCCATAAACCCACCCTACTGGACGCCGCTGTAAAACTTGGAACGACAAAATGGCCGATGATCGAAAACTACTACTGGATTATACAAACAGAGACCTGAGCCATTGTCAGATGACTTCTTGTTCTCAATGTCATCAAGCACAGAAAATAGGCTTTCATATGCATCGAGCCCTGAAAGTGATTTGGATGTCAGCCCGCCGCCTGCACCGAGATTGGTCAAGTCATCTTCGGATCCTTCAATAGCGACTACTCAAGATAACATAGATCGTGACGATGAATTGAACCACATGGCCGATGCTGTCCCTCCACCTTACTCGGTTGGTATCAACCTTTAAGGTCTTTTCAAACTGATGAAAATCTCACTTAACGACTTTATAGAAAATCTTAAATCTATTTTCTGTGTTATGTCTTTGAGGATATCTTTTACATACCAAACCCTTCAAGACGTAACTATTTACATATATCCTATTTGCACTTAAGAAAACCTGCAGGCTGAGTGAGATTATCTTCAGCTTATAAAGTACCTCATACTAATAACTTTGTAGTCTAAGTTTTTTTAGTTTGGTCACGGTCTAAGCTTATTTTAATTTGCTAACTTTGACTGACTTTTTAACGTCTTATATCATCATATTAAGAATGCGGTGCTATTCACGCTCAGGGGGGTTGTCGCAGTTATCATTGAGTGTTGCTTTTGTATGTGTTCATTTGGTTATTTGGAAAGAATCTGTCAGAATACGAGTTTTCTCATCGCAGGAATACAATACTAAAGAAATCTACAAAAAAGTGCAAATTTTGACATTGAACTTCTAGGCGAAGAAAACACTTAGCACAGTGTATTTGAAATACTTATTATTTTTTATTTGATTTATTAATAGACAATTAAAAGCAGATTCAATGTCTTTAGGTCAAGCTGTTGACTACAAAAATGTTTTAAAAGAATGTATGTAAAAGCCATTTAATTTCTGTTGTGTGACTGATAAAACTTGTGCTACATAATCAAATGTGTGTCTAACAGCAGGGTGGCTACGGTGACAGCAAATATGGCTTCTCTGCCAACACTGGCGGGTCAAGTGGCGGCGTAAATCACGCGAGCCAGAACTCACATAGCATTGGTCCTCCAACTAATGACGCGCCGTCATATCAGTGCAACCCAA
Source organism: Apoda limacodes (assembly GCA_946406115.1). Taxonomy (NCBI): domain Eukaryota; kingdom Metazoa; phylum Arthropoda; class Insecta; order Lepidoptera; family Limacodidae; genus Apoda; species Apoda limacodes. The sequence continues at coordinate 16,591,825 of OX291560.1, forward strand.
TGACGCATTCACCACCACAATCTCCCTTGTATGGAACAGGTAAGTTTTGATAAGTTCTTTTGTGACATCGTTACTGCGATTTGTAATTACTACCACGACGAGTATTCTTATGCTACTTTGATTTATGTTCTCTGTGTAGGTAAATGTTTTCTTCTTATAAACGGTTACAATACTTTTGTTTTCGTTGACTTATCAACGTTGTTTTGTACATAGTTATATCCAGGTATAGCTTACTATCTATCAGCCTCATACGTTACCACTGTTGGGTCACGGTCTACCCTCAACTTTGGACCATCACTTAGTAGTGACTGTGGGCTTCACATAAATGCTGGTTTATTTTTGATGTTTTCCTTTACCGAGTGGATTAAAAATATACTTAATAAGTTAATAAAAAAACTCATTGGTACACGCCGGGCTTGAACCTTTCGTCCCTCAGAACGCGAGGCAGAAGGCAGCGAAACTACTAGGCCAACACGTATATGAATGTATGTGTAGAATTTCTGCAGTATTATATCGGTTATCGTAATATTGTGACAGTTCCCGAGTTGCCGCCGAGAGGTCCTTCGAGTCGTCCAGCCGGAGGAGTTTTATTGCCAGCCCCGCCCCCTGGACGACCCCCGCATAACTTACGACATAATCCTTCTGTAAGTACAATATTATAGTAAAATATGTTAGTAGGTTATTTTCATACAAATTTAAAAGGCTTGAAAGTGTGCGTGCCCGGTATATACGCAGTAGGTATACGTTGATAATGTTGAGGTATACTAGAATAAAGTTGAGGATGGGTATATGTGTGTATGCATATGCCGTGTTACGAACTTTGGGTTAAGATAACTTACCCTTTCTTGCTTTTATTACGACAATATGACGTATACGACAAAAAGTCGGTGCCGTGGCTCAGTGGGTAATGACCCGACTGCTGAATCGAAGGCGTCGGTTCGACAAACAATATTTGTGTTTGTCTTAAGACTGGGTGTTTTCTATGTATAATAAGTATGTATTTTAAAGTAGTTGTATGTATATGTATCCGTTGTCTGGTATCCACACCACAAGCTTTGCTTAGTTTGGGACCAGACGGCGATGTGTGTAATAACTAAAAATATTTATTTATTTATTTAACATAGACTCTAAAGAATAATTTTACTGTAATTGCCAGTGATACGCAGGACTAAAGTGGTTTGAACTAAGAGGCTGTCCCCCGCAAAATCACGTGGGCGTCCAGCCGCTGGTTACCCATTCGTGGAGTTTGAAAGATATATATGAACTGCATGCATTAAAAATGTATTCAATTCCTTGACTACAATAGACATTTATTGACCAAGAGTAGTGACGTTCTGTGTCATTGAACAAGAAATAGCACAATAATCAGCGTTATTTGTTCTATAAAATTTAAGCGTTAATTTATAGTTAAGAAATGCAACGTCTTTTTCATTTCGTTTTATCCGATTGTCAGACAAACCGCCCAAGTGCTCAGGAGCGTCTGTTCGGCGGAAAAGACGGAAACGGTGGTCCGAATACAGGAACGGGGGGTGAAGATGTATCCACGTACGCGGCACGACCTACTTCCATGGTGGCCCCTTCACAGGGATCGCTTGATCGACATAGGCTTCCGAACCCGGTGAGATTACTTTTTAGCTTTTAAAATATTACTTCTGAATTGTTTCTGCTTTCAATCACCTACTCATATTGAAGATAACAATATTTTAACTGTCTAACTATTCCAAGTAATAACCTTTTAAAATTAGAATAACGGAATATTAAAAACCATTTAAAACTAAATTAGGAGTCCAACCAACAGAGTCGCTTTGGCGATTTTAACTAAAAAGCCAAATACAAATTTACAAATTTTAAATACGAATTTTATGATTCATCTTGAGTTTTTTTTAATGATTTTATATATTTTCTAGTAATATATTATTCGACCTTAGTATAAAGTTTTTGTCGGTTTTTAGGGATAAAATAAAAGATTTTTGCAGTAAAGTGTGTGCTAAGCTAAGAATTAACTTAAAATTTAAATATTTTATCTACATTTTATGTTTTTTAAAAAACAAAGGACCAAAAAGTTAGTTCAAATACTTCTGTAAATGAATTTGAAAAATCAAAATATCTTTTTACCTACAGCAAAGTTCGTATGACGGTACATACGAATACAGCGGAGCGTCTACCACGAGCACTGTGGCGATGGGTTCCACCAGGTTACCGCCAAACGCACCTGACGATCTCAAGGTGGCGCCACCTCCCAAGTAAGTCATCATGTATTTAAACGAGATGGCTTGCAAAACATGTATCTTATTCAAGAACGCGATCATTGACCTAAGAATAATGTTATATAGGTACACCAGCTGCAGTTGTAAATAACGACTTAAATGTTTTTTCAATTTATTGAAATTATCCAAACAATCCAACACTTTCCTTAAGTTTCCCGTATGTCATTACTTCCCAGAATTCGTTTCTTATTAGCGACACTACCGAATGATACAGTATTTGTTTTTTTCAAAATCAACTGGTTCGATTCCTGGCTAGGAATATAAATTTTTCAAAAACTCCTTTGGGTGTACTTTTCACTATTCCTAATAGTTTCGGATTTGGCTATGCACGCCCACTTGACTCTTCACCCTGTACACACTGCAAGTGATAAGCAAGGACTGAGTGTTCTCCATCTAGCTGTTAAGTAGAAATCATAAACAACAAAAGGAAAAGTCTTGAAATTGAAGATGAGGCCAATAGCCATTTATGATATTTTCTGTATGTATTTCTTAATTCTATAAATATTTGTGTATTTGTAAGATCATCAATCTAGGACTTTATTTATACAAGCGTATTTCCAGAGGAAAGATGTAGTTGGGATTTTCATTGGCGAGACTTTTGTCTTGATAGCTCAATTGGTACAGCACTTACACGGACTGTTAGAATTGTTGCAGGTTCAAGTCCTGGCTCAAGGTTAATCTTCTGACTGCATCTTTGCTATAAAAAAATATATATACATGAAAGAAAAAGTCTGAGAGACACAAAACAATTGTGCGACTAAAAGTTGTCTCCTTTGCTTTAGAGCATTGCGCCTTAAAAAGAGCCAGGTATTGGCCACAGTAGTATTGCCTAGTCCATGTAACAAACTATACCCAGTTTTTTATGTGTAAGGGTAAACCTAAACGTATGTGTTGCCAGGCAAATGGAGCCCCCTCCTCCACCGAACCCATCCGCCATGTCGGCGAGTCCACAGCGAAACTCCAACTCGCACGAACACAACTCGCTCGAGTACAGAACACTCGACAACAATTACAGGTTAGTCAACTCTACTTGCCAGTCAAATTTTCTGAAAATTTAATGGGGTTACTACTTGGTCACTGTCGCTACTTATGGTTTATTTATATATTTAATCTTTGGGTTAAAATGTGCTATTCTCGTTTTTCTCTTTTATTATCTATAACTAATTATACGTTTTTTTTTCTTTCATTTCTGTACCGTAATGATCTGTAATCTGCAATCTGCACTAGAATGATTTAGTCCTTTATTTTATTATTTAAGCCTATGAAAATGTAATGTATATATTTATATATACTCATCTAAAAAGCTGCTATATATTTATTTATTATATTGTACTTAATTTATTTTTAATAGTTGTTCTATCTGTATATTAACTAAAACTAAATATTAATATCTTGTTCACGTCGGTGTGCCCCTTAATAGACTAGTCTCTCATCCCTAATAAAGGTCTGCTGGAAAAAATCTCTGAATAGAGATAAGCTTACTTATGCACATTTTTCTTTTCTATTATTGTGCAGTCTTTTGTAATTTTTACGTACAATAAACAATAAATCAAAGGTATATTTTTTGAATAAATCTTTTGCGCATCCCACTTTTAGGTCTTTAAAAAACTTTTCCTGAGCTGATCTGAGATTTATAATATTCTGAGATACATATTTTTAGAAGGAAATATTTTTATGCCAATTTTTCAAGGAATACGTTTATTAGTAGCAGGCCATCCGACACGTATCGCAGTCCGCAAGGTGGGCGGCCTCCTCCCATGAACGGCAGCGGACAGACTCCGATGCACGCGCGGGGTCCCTCCCTCCCCACCGTTGTCACTAACGACCACGCCAAGTACAGGTAAATTAACATACAACACGTGGAAGTTAGACACTTGTAAGGAATACCTTACCCTCCTGCCACCCATCCCCTATTACCGCTCTCGTCCTCTACACCTTATCGTGGACATCGTCATCAGAGCGAGGTGTTAAGTTTTGCGGCATGTACTTAATTATAAAAGCAAAAAATTGAAGCAGTCGCAGTTTATGGTGAAAGATTGCAGAAGAATGCAAAAGAAAAGAAAGAAGAATGTGAAATTACCCGCTAACAAAACATTGGTAAAATCTGTTAACTGTGTGTGGTTTCGAACCCAGGACAGAGGTTGGAATTTTATACCTAACTCTAAGTAGTACACCTTATGCCTTAGTAAAATTGATAGCGGTTTCTATCCTGCAGCAGCAGAAATCTGTTTACCCATTAAATATATTACGTTAATAAACTCTATTATTACTTATGATTCCGCTATTATTTAAGTTTAGGGTAACTCACCTACTACTTCCTCCCAGCAGTCGCACAAACTCAGCATCGCAAGCAGATTACGGTAGTCGCGCAGGTGCTCCCGTGCCGCCATATAAGCCCGTACCTCCGCCCAAGCCAAAGCACTACCGTCCACCGGATACCGCCTTCCATCCTAGGAATGGGGTGAGTATCGTGTCTGAAATACACATATAGTATATTTTTCTAGTTTCTATTTTATTTTAAGACACGTAACAATTTGACGTCCAAATATCGTTTAAAGTTTTCTATATTGAAGCAGAATTTTTTTTTCAAATATCTTAAAAATTTAGTTAAAATAGTCCGACTTAAAGTTATAGAGATCGCAAGGGAGCCCACTGTGTTCGGAACTTTAGAAATTCCAGAGAAAAATCCATGAAGCCATTGAAATGTACTTAAACATCTCAATAATACGATATTAATACTATGGGCTACCAGCTTGGCCCTTTTGACTGGGTTCACCAACGAGCTGATATTATTGGTGACACAAATTCGCAAATCATATTAAGTCTGAGAAGAGTGTTTGCCTCCCTGTGTGTATTCTACCGCTTGAATAATAGGCTGTGTTGACCCATGACCCCTTTTTATCACACCGCTCACCATCGGTAGGGAATTTATCCTCACACATTGGACCCTAAATGGTCACGTACAGTGGAACCAAAAGAACTTCCACCTGCGACTGCTTCAGTTGTGAAATGAGCTCTCCCTGCCAAGGTTTTTGTAGGAATACGGCGTTTTCAAGAAAGAAGTGATTAGATCTTTGTAAGCTTGTGTGTCAGATGAGTGCTATGAAAAAAATATACTTACATACTTAATTGAGTTTAGGAGCGAGCAAACACCAACATTTGTGAAACAAATGTCGTTTTATTTACGAGTTAAAGGGGAAGGACTGATCGCAAAATCTTCGATTCAAGCCTTTTTTTTGTAACATTTTTCATTATCATTATGGTTTTTATAGACTGACAATCAACTGAGATAATCATTAGTGCTCAACTTTTATTGGTATAAATCTAGATCTGGGCTTTTAGCAAATACAAAGAGTCATTGGGTATTCGTTTTTGGTGAAATATATTTATTTAGTAAAAGAAATATTTAATGAATTAATACATACGGATTTTTTATTGCTCCAGTATTATAATTAATACGAGATAAGGTAAATTTAGTGAAGTAAGTTTTTTTTTTTGTTTACATGGATGACGTTGTAGTTAATAGTATTAGATATTTTAGTAAATTTATTCATTAACAATTTCGATTTTTAAAAGATTTATGGTAACCATGGTAGTGTGATGTTATTTCACAAAATATAGATACTGAATATGAATAGTAAACATACTTTTTTTTACGTTTCTTTCTACCTTTTAGATTTCTAGCTTGGTAGAACTTACGGATTATATTTTCAAAAACCTTTTCATACCGTTTGCGATCGCTAATTTGTGTGACCTTATCCGTTCATTGTAGCCATTAGTTTAGTTGAACCATATTGTTAAGGCTCTGTAATAAAAGAGACAATGTATCGTACAGAGTATGGAGCCTCCAGTAGGGGCGGCCCCGCAGTCTCCGCGTGCCCCCGCTCCCGGCACGTACCCCCCCGCCCCGCACTATTCACACCAGCACTCGCTCTCGCAGCCTTCGCACCGCCCGCACACGCACAACAATTACCACCAGGTATATATTTTAGGCCATAATGGCCCATATCTTAATCTAAACACACTTATGAAATTAATTACAATTAAACCTAAGTTGGCATTATGATGTGTTTTCTGTATTAATTAATATCTTGAACCCTTCCACAAAAGTTCCAAAAACAACTATCTGGTCTTTAATTTAATTTAAAAATATATGTCCCTTTTAATAGGATCACTGGTATTTTATCTCAAAATAGTTCGCGCATAGTTTTAAGCTTCACCTTAATGAAAACAACTATCTCAATTTTAAGTCAAGCGTTTATTACAAACAAATTTTGCCTTTTTGAACGTTTACGTCTGAGATTCGGCCAAATTCCGACCTTTAGCATATTAAATTACAGGCCACACTGATGTTACACAAAACAGTGCACTGGTGCACTTTTTTTTTTTATGTATCCTTTTGTAGTAAATAAATAGCAGAATATACTGTAAAACATTAATTACGACAGTTACAAGGTACACAAATTTACAATTTAATTGAAATCCTTGTCCTTGTTACTTAACCGATAAAATTTTTGTTGAACAATATATATACTATACGAACTCTATTCGGGTTTTCATTGATACAGTGTACAGTGTTTCAGGATAAAGATTTAACTATATGTATAATATATAGATATTTTTAAAGTGTATGCTGAGTCTGCTAGCTAACATATAAATGTTATTGTGCAGAATATGTATGGTGGTCAAATTCAGCCTCAATCACCACCGTACTCGGGACCCCCTTCACACCATCGAGCCATCAATCTACCGCACAATCCACATCTAATAGGTAATATTTGAAATCTTTCTTTTTGTAAGCTAATTTCTAACTAGTACCTATCTCTTAATCGAATAATATATTTAATTGAATATATTTAAATTAATTATACATTATTTTTTGTATGCTGTATAATATATAAATTTCTTTCTCTTTTTGGTTGTTCCGCTAAGCTGATTTGTTGCTGAGCTGATTTTTAGCACAGACATTGTTGAGGGGACCGAGAAGGACATAGGCTACTTTTCCCGGAAAAGTTCCCGCAGAAATCACTATTACTAAATTTCTTTTGAATTATAACTTGCTACAGTGAACTTCCTAATGCAATCAAGGACATGCAGTAGTAATTCCACGCCTATAACCGAATTTAACGCGAGCTGAGCCATGGGCAAATATTAGTTTACAGTTCGATATTCGAGAGAGACATTATTTTCAAAATGTGTCTTTATAAAATTACTGTATTTCAGATTTAGCAGGTAGTAGAGAACAAAGAGGATCGGCATTCGAACTTTACAGAAAACCACAACACATGCACAATATAAGGTAAAACCTTTTCACTATCGTCTTTATTATCAATTTATAATAATTTTAATTCCCAACTCAATCCCTCTTAGAAATTTGAAAAAAAATGTGATTTGAAAATTCTTTGTATAAAAAATTAAAATTGCATGTTTCAAATCAAGTCAGATCCAAGATCTTTCAACTTTGTCTTTTTCTCGTTTATTTACATCTCGCCCCTGTACAATTTGCTCTAACATGCAAACACCAATCGCTTCACATACAACTAACAATGTATTATCGGGCCAGAGTATTAGTTCGGTTATGTATGTGGTTATATCAATATTATACATATATTTTGTAACATATATCTCTATCAGGGGTAAGTTTGTAAATTGTAATAACATTTTGTATGTATACTACTTGAGTATTTAGAGTTGTTTGATTTGAAACAAATTGGCAGTGCGTGTCTGCATTTTAGTGCAACTTGGCCTATCATGAAAGCATATCGAACTAAGTTGCCGTGTATCTTCTTTATAATTACTTTTGTCTTCTTTATTGCCCTTATAGCTTTTAACTGCTAAGAAGCTAAATAGTTATATATATCGTATTTTGACAATTTAATTCAATATGCTTTACACAGATACACAAAATTCATCTCTCGACAATTGCTCTCATTTGGACGTTTTAGACATTTCAAATGAATCTATTTGATTGACCACGAAAAATGTGTTATAGAAATATTGAATTATCTGAAGTGTCCTAATTTATTTGAGGAACTAAGTCGGTGTTTGGTTGTGGGTTTCCGCAGTTCGTCAGATGCCATGAACTCCAGCATAGAACGCGATGAAACTTTCTCACCAAAAACTAAAAAGAAACTGTCTAAAAAACCATCATTCATCAAAAACGCTGTCCTTGATTTGTTCCGTTCGAAAACGAAAAATTCGCAAAAAGTGTCTCGACAAAAATCACTTTGCGAAAATGATTTGAACCAGAGACATAATGTGCAACAAGTGCCTATGCTTAGAAGAGAAAAATCTGACCTAAGCGATATGACCGTTCACATGAGGAACACGCAAATAAGAAACCAAATGTTGCAACGCAGCAGCTCATCTGCGTGTGAAAACTCTGTATTGAAACCAATACTCAAACGGCAGAGTTCATTCTGTGATGAAAGAAACGGATCTATTTGTACAGTAAGAGATTACGACGCTAAGCCTATAATTAAAAATTTAAGACGACAAAATTCTTTATGTGAAATCGAAACTGAAGCCAAAGTTACCCCCCTGTTACGTAGACAGAATTCTCTTATTGAGTATAACAGAAGAGGTATCTACGGACAAAACACAAGCTTCAATTTGATTACTAAGATAGACCCTATCTACCAAAGACAACAACAAACAAAGCACGAACCATTTCATCCGACACAACCACTACCTCCAGAACCCGTATACCAAAGTAAAGAACACATAGTTTATGATCCTATACCTAAGCCAAGAAGAACTTACGCTTCCCTTTACGATACCTCAAGTGAAAACCATTACGCTAGTAAGTCTGAAGTATTTAATCAAAGTTTTGAAAACCCTTACGGCAACCACCAAACAGTAGCCATGCCTATAATAGATCCACCATATGCTTCAAGAGCTGAGTGTGCGCAGTACGCAGCAAGAACAGAATTTATAAAAGAAAATCCTTACGCAACCAGAAGCCAACTAGTGGCAGAAAGCCCATACGCTGCTAGGAGTGAATTAATATCTGAAAGTCCATACGCTACAAGGAATGAATTAATATCTGAAAACCCATACGCATCTAGAAGAGAAATTGTTATAGAAAGTCCATACGCAACCAGAAACGAATTAGTAAAAGAAAGTCCATATATGTCCAAAAGCGAATTAATGAGAGAAAACTCATACGCAATAAGAACTGGATCAGTAACTGAAAGTCCGTACGCAACAAGAAGTGAATTAGTTGGTGAAAGTCCATATGCCACAAAACAAGAAATCTCTAAAAGGTCTGACTCTTCCTACAATGAGTCGCCATATTCTACCAAGGAGAAAATGTTGCGGCAAAGAATGTCTGAAAGTCCTTACACTACTAAAGAAGAAATGTTGCGACAAAGATTTTCAGAATCTCCTTACAATACGGCTGATGATGCAATAAAACAGAAATTAGAGGACACACATAGAAAAGACACTCAATTAGGCAAAAGAACATATGAACCACCACCAAGTACTTCTTGGTCTGAAAGCTCTTATGACGTAACGCCAGAAAGACAATTACATACTCCGATACATTTCCCAGGTAGAAACTTATCAGCAGGGAAATGTATGAGTGAACCTCCTTATGCGACTAGAACTGAAATGATGTCGAGATTAAAACAAACAGAGTCACCATATTTCTCTCGATCGGAAGTCAAATCTAGTTGTTCTGATACCCAATACAGTAGTACACGTGAAATGATGGAAGCAAGGCAAGATATTAGGCCTGCTTCCGCAGAATGCACTTATGTTTCCAGACAAGAAATATTGTCACAGAAAGCAACTTCTCATGCTAGCAAACAATTAACATATGGCGTGAGGTTGGAAGAAAAATTGGAAATCATAAAACAAAGAAATCAAGCAAAGAAAGATATGATTTACCAAACAAGAAAAGAAGTGAATGAAAGTGATACAATGAAGATGAGAGAACCTTTGTACGTTTCGAAAAGAGAACTAAAAGAAAGTGTTATTTATGAGTCTCACCAAGAAGTCAAAGAGGTAAATCAAATAGCAACGCAAGAAGGTAGTGCTAGAAGCAGTCCCTATGAGCTAAGTGATGCCAATCATTTATCTCGCAGAGAGCCTATATACCAAACTAAAGGAGAAACCCAAACAGATAATGAGATTTTCCAAGAAATAGATTTTTCAAAACTTAGACTGACAGATTCGAAAACCGATGCTGAAAAAGAAAAGTCAATGAACTTAGAAAATAGCACGTTGAAAGGCGAACCGATATACGCACCAAGGTTACATGGCAAAATGGACCATATCTCAAATGCTTTGAAAACTACAGCTTCCCCTGTCCCTTACGAATCTACTACATCTATGGAAACTCAATATGCTTCTGAGTGCAGCATGAACTTTGAAAATAAACCACAAAGCACGCCTTACACATCCCAAGATCTCGAAGAGCGTTCGAACAAACCCAACAGAACTGTCACGTTTTGTGAACAGATTATTGAAAAAAGTCCAGAGACTAGTCAGGATACCTCCGATAACATAACTATTACCCAAAATGATACCACTGTTATCAACAATCAAACTGTAGTTCAAGGTGGGACTCAAGATAATGAAACAGGCATTAAAACAGAAGAAGTGGATCCAGAAGGTCCTCACACGACCTGGGGGATATTTGACAGTGAAGGTGGTGTACTAGAGGATAGACAATGGGGCGTATCTCTTATTATACCTCCGAAGGCTATTGCTCCGGGGGTTAAGCAAAAGATATATTTCACAGTGTCAGACCCAAGACTGAGTCAGCGCGTTGGAGGCCCACCGATCGATATGGACAACGGTAATGCTTTTTGTAATGAAGCACGCCATATATGTAGATTAGACTCAGACTGCACTTACTAATAATAAATAACTGGGCGCTAACATTTGAAAATAAAATAATTGAACTTGCACATCAAGACTGGATGCTGTTTTGCGATTCAAATGCCGAATGAAACCGTATTTTGGTTTAGCTGATAATGATCTTTTATTAGTTTTGCATGTTATTTGCATGGTTTAATAGAAATTGTGATGAATGGGTTTTATATCATTTTCTCCATAATAAAAACGTAACCTACTATTTCATACACTAGGAAACACTTAGTCTTATAAACAAGATATACATATTAAATTTCTTCTGTAATATATTACACACTTTCTTTTGCTTTTATCAGCAATATATCATAAATAACACTATTTGTTCCTCATATTTTAAACACTTTATTAAAGTTCTTTGTATTTAAGTATTCTACTTCAATATATTTATTTAAGTACAGTCATGTTTTGTAAAAAATATTTATAAGCACTTTATCGGTTATTTGTTAGTTTAATTTTTTTCTAGTGCCTGTTGCTCTTGTGTAAATAAGTTTATTATTCATATCTAATAACATAAATGTTACACCTTTATATGTGCGCAGTTTCTACCAAACAATACACTCGTACTTAGAGATCGAGGAGAGAAGCCGACAACGACTATGCTACGTACATCCAGCCATTTGTTTGTATGTCTAACTAAGAGTTGAATATTATTTAGCACTGTAAATTTTCTGCATTTTATGATCTTTCATAATATACAGCACATCGTTTATTTCTTTGTATCACATACTTTAATATCAAAACTACCTCTCTGTTTTGATCTTACTTATTTCTATCTATACATCTAGAAGAGTTATACTTGCTTTACACCTTACTTCTAATATTCAAAAATATATATACTTCTTTTACACTACTCAGTTTTTCAGACACTTTTTCTAGAGCATTCAACATGGTTTAATCTCCTTGTAGCGTTTTAGAATGGCCTAGTGTTTTTCATTGTATAATTAAATTAATAATTATCTATAGTTAAGTTTTTTCTTCTGTTTGAGCTGTTTCATTAGTAGTTTTGGTTTTTTAATTGTTTAATTACCAACTTTCTTATAGTTGTAGTGATTTTGTTTGCTTTTTATGCTATGCTACTACATTACTGGTTTTGCTTGCTCTATAACTGCATTAAGTGTTGCGATTTGTGTTTGTGTGTTCCATACTCCAATAATAATTCACTTATGTATCATTCATACAAAATTTAAATAAAAGTTCAGTTTTATCATACAACTACTAAATCTTTGACGCACTTTGTAGAATCAATGTTTAGATTTTATTTTGTAAGAGCTGTGACATTTTAAATACTTCCCGTAATAAAACACATATTTTTATTATATGTCATACGAACTAACTTAGAATATCCATATGTTAAATTGATTTCTTTTTGAGCAACTATTTATAATTTATTGTTCTATGTAATGTGCTACCAATAGGTGAAGCAATGCTGTCTCCGTTAGTGATGTGCGGTCCTCAAGGCCTGGTATTTCTTAGGCCGGTTACCCTCCGCCTGCCGCATTGTGCCAACGCCGTGCCATCCCTAGGACTCACAATTAAGGCTACGGACACCGAAGCCCATCTCAGCACTGATTGGGATCAGATTCATCTACCCGCTACAACTACTCTTAACACTGTTGCTGTCAAAGTAGATCATTTTTGAATTATTGAATTTGGAGGGGATTTAAAATATCATCGTTACAGTTTAAGGCGAATTCGAACTAAACATTGCCATACAAACTGCGCTACATTTAACTATTTTAACATTTCGATACTCAAAACGCGCTAAAGTAATATATAGATATAATATATACCTAATTAATTTACTGGCATTTCAGTAATGTATAAGTTTTTTGCGCATATGTCAAATAACAATATATGATAATACATTTTTAGAGGCGAATAGTTAAGAACTCTAAAACTCTTGATATTAAGTGCAATGAAGTATGGGAAAAATTCGAATCAGATTTTTCCCATATAACCTTCGGTACATTAAATATCCAACCATAACTATAGATATTTGATGCTTAAAATGCATTATTATTATATATTACTACTTATCAAAGTCGCAAAATGTATATTCATTTATAAAATGCCAGTGACTTATAAAATACCTAAAGTTTATTGTTGATTTCATACATTTGTTTCATTCAAAAAACCTTTTTTTAATTTTAATTCACTGGCAGCTAATAGATGAATATGCGTTTCATGACTTTGGTAAATATCGTTTAATGATTAACACGTTTTGAGTACCGAAATTTCTGTAGCTTAGGATATTAAGTGTAATACAGTTTGTATGAAAAACGCAGAGGTTGCGCCTTCAATAAAATTAACTGTTAGTCTAATTTGCAGAGTAAATTTTTTTAAATTATCTCTGAATTCATTAAATAACGGACTTTATAACGTAGTACCTACAGAAAGTGCCTAAGCAATGATTTACAATTCTTTTAGCAACAATAAATTTCCGATGTTAAGTTTGTAGAATCGTTAATTTTTTACGTTTTTAACTGTCATGTTGTGTTATAGTAATTTAGTATGCGGCGTCGTCTGTATCAAGATTTCAATTCAATACTTTGGCCTACCCACCTACCTTATAGTAATTTGGTTTATATAAAGGTTTTTTTTGCATCATACATAAGCTAGTATTTTTCAGTTTATTTGAGATTGGTAATCACAATGTAACACTGAATCTCTTCGAGACGTTTGTATGATAGTGATGTATGAATAGTATTTGTATGAGATTTGTATAATGTTTTGGGATATTATTACATTCGATAAGCAATTTCTTACCATACCGTAGGATATTCAAATAGTTTTAATTTTATGTTTATTACATATTTTAATATTATTTAATTGTCATTTTAAGTACCAAGTATTTAACGTAAATATATAATTTTATATATATCGGAATTTAGGATGGGTTTATTTTTATATTATCCTATTTTGGCTTCCATGAATGTATGTATAATAGGAATTTAATTACCTTCCTTCTCATTTGAACTATGTCCTTAGAACGTGTTAAAGTAATTTGAACCTTTTTACAATGACGATAGGTCATATAATTGTTGTTATCGTTATTTTGCGATAACTTACTCGCCTATTGTGGTATTGCCTTATGATATTGTATATTTCTTGTTATTAGCGATACAAAAAGTTAACTCTGACTTAGACATTAAATTTTATATGTAAAGAAAATAAAAGTGTTTTTTTTCTATTGTGTACATAGCCTATCCTAGCCACAGTATAGGTAATAGCATTACCTACCCAAGTATGCATTGCGACATTATCGATCATAGAAATGTTACCTGTGGCTTAATTCTCATGCTGATAGAGGTTATCTCGAATTCGAGATATGTTTAATTGATTTACTCATGGCATGTTCATCGCGGTAACTGTTTTAGTCGATAAATCGACTAGTTTGAACTAGATATGTCAAAAAAACATGGTGGATATCGTTTGCAACTAGTTTTTTGTATTCTTAGAAACTCTTCTTAGACATGACGTACTATGCTTGCGGTCGACATGCATCGAAAGGTCGGTAGCAGTAGAGATGGGATGTCGCACGGAAAGTGGAATGAAAGGGAGCCAGAATTAATGATACGAAAGTATCGCCATTTTGCAAATAGAACTAAACAATAGTAAAACAGAAAAAATAAGCCGGTATGATGATGATGAAGTCGTTTTCATGAGTGACTTCGCATTACCCCGGCTTCACACCTTCGCCCAAACCTTGGACCACATATTATGTTTATTAACCACACATGGGGACAACACAGTAGATATGTGCCGGCCAACTCCCAATCCTTGTGCAAGAGTTGGGGCCAACGGTTTGCGTTGATTCACAAGTTGCGCAAATAGCGTGTCCATCGTTGGGGCAACCGTGCAGGATTAACCTAAATAGTAGATTGAGTAAGATACCTACGTTTACCCTTACCCTAAAATCTTTGTTTATGTCACTTAAACCCAATTCATCATTATCACATCGTGTATAGCTCGAGGGGCGGTTATAAATTTCAATTTTCCAATTTCTGGATCAAAAAGATGAATTGCTATGACTGGAGAAAATAATTCATTCATCGGACATTTAACTGAACCCAGAACTGACATTTAATACGCACCTGCAGCCAGAGGCCAGCAAATATTATCCTAGACATAGAAGCGTACAAGACATAATATGCGTAAAGGCTGCCTTTGTAACGATTACAAATAAACACTTATGAGGTTAAGATAAATAAGTCAGTGCTCTAACGTGTGCCAGCACAGCATCTATCGCATACAGCAGTGATGCGTTAAACTTTTACTTAGACCATTTTATAATGCTTTTTCTGCAATGTGTCCTCTGTCCGCCGCATTCTCGTTTCGACCTCGCCTCCCCTCTATAACGATACCGTTACCACTTGTATAGAACACACACACTTTTGCACGTATACACACGTTATATTTTTGTACTGTTCGTAGTCAAGAATAACGTCATTTTTGCATTAACTGTCCCAAGGTGTGGTATGGGGCGAACCACTAGTTAGTAGATATAGGTATACGGGGAACGGAAACTCAGCATCAAATTACCACTTCCACGTTTTAATATTAGTTATATTCACCCCGAATTAAGAACACGCGGTGTTTCGTTCACTAATCGCCAACTAACACCTCCCCTTAATGAACCTACTTATGTTTCAAATTTTAGGCTAGTAGGTAGGTAATGTTCAAATCAAGCACTTTCGTATAATACCAACATTCGGGTTTTTTTGTAACTTTGGATTTTTTGACCACCTCTTAAATTAGACCTTTGGTACTAGTATACTATACTACAATCTGTGCCTTTAGTAACCCCCAAATCCCCTCACAGATTAGGCTCATATTGAAAAAAAAAAAAAAAATTTACCACTGCCACTCGAATAAGCGCATTTTATTCATCGATAACAGTGAATAAAACTTACTTTTACTTACTGGGTGAATGAAACTCACTTATACTTATTGAGTGAATAAAAATAAATGTGGAACAATTGTTAAATTGTTATTGAGGTTGTTTTATGTTACTGTTCTCTTATCACCCGGGAATATCGAATATATACCAAAATGTGATAATAGTACTTTTTATTTTCTCTCAGTTATTGGTAAAAAATAAAGTATACAACACGTGAAACAAAAACATCTCGGTCCTTTGTAACCCTCACTCCGATCAAGATCCTTCGCTGCTCTCGGGAACTAACTTAGTCCCTTAAATTAAATTCCCTCTTTTTTTACTTGTTGAATCTTCTATTGTCTAGTCTACTCGTCTACCAAATTTTATAAAGTACAGATCAACGCAAACTAAATAAGGAACATAGGTATATGAAAATCAGACTACATTATGGGGTTCTTCAAGAAAGAAGTTATTAAAATCAAATCAAAATCAAAATCTATTTTTCGAATGGGTTACTTAGAACACTTTCGAATCGTCAAGTAAATTAACTACAACCAGCATTACAAACTAATTGCAATACTGTTTTATTGCGTGCGTTCAATAGGTAATCGTTGTAAAATCACAAACGAAACGTAATATTATAGTGTATCAACTAATAAATACATGTTTTGTATTGAAACTCTTTATAAACAAGATTTAGAATGTGAATAGTTTGGTTTAAAAAAAAAACTATCATAATTTAGATAATATTTCAATTGCCTATTGTTTTTCAGATTGTATAGGGGGGCACCAAGTGATACGTTAAAAGTCTTCAATTATTCTGGATCGGGATTTAAATAATTAAAAAGTAAAAATTTAAAATTAATTTCTTGAAGGTTCGGCAATGCGCAAGTGATGCCCCAACCTAGATGTTACAAGCGTCCAAAGGCTGCGGTGACTGCTTGAAGGACCATATGCTGGTTTGCCACCTTAGTAGTATAAAAAAAATAAAAGATAACTCCGCTGCACCTACCCAAAGTGAAAGAATAGCGCCTAGTATCTTTGCTTTCGTATAGAATAAGTATTCTCAGTCCATTTTCTTCCTCCAGCTATATAGCTGTGACTTTTCAGATTTATCCTTAGCATTTACACAATTACAGCCTGTTTTCAGACATATCTACTACCGCAGGAACACTCGACCGGGATATGAAAATAAATATATAAAAATCGTACCTGCGCTTAAAAATCGTAGCCGTGTACTTTTTGCCCCTCCAGTTATCTCCAAGTACAACCAGGTTACCTCTGCTCGTCTGCGAGACAATTTACAAGGGGTATACTTATCAACTTGACTGTACCTACTATGTAATATATTTTTGCTAGGCATTACGAATGGTTATTATTCTTCAGAGGAGAGAAGTTTACAAGTTCGTGTTGAATTAACGACACTTTGACGCGGCGACAATGCTCATTATACTGTAGCCATGTAAAGAGCCACACGACTATCTACAATTATAGTTAAAGACTATAATAGATTCTTAATAAAGTCTTAAACCATTATATATGCGCCCCTTGAAAAAAACGGTTCTTATATATTTGTAAAAAAGCCTGGCGCCCCTGCAGTGAGGCGTATAACAGCTGGAGCGACTTACCATCGCTTTGTCGTAAATTGCGTCGAACTTGACTGTCAGCCTTAATAAGCTTCGTAAGTGCCCCAAGTTTGAACAATTTACCGCGACACTGACCTCTTGTCAGTTTCTTACTTAGTGCACGGTCACATATAGAACCTATCAGTCACGACTTCCAATGACCTACCTAGCTGATAGCAGCTTTACACATTTTCGGCGGAATATTGAAAGTTCTTTCAAATCTAGGTCGTAACCTTTTTGGAACAACAATAAAATTGTGGTGAAAAATGTTTTGTTTGCTTATATTAGAGCCATTCTAAAAAACATAAAAATAAATAACTTTCGCTGTTCACTTACCTACATCGCCATTATAAGGAATTAATTACCTATTGTCTTAATTTTAAACCGCTTTCCTTAATTTCTTTACGAGCGCCCTACACATATTTTTATGAAAATAATGCTACAACAAAAAAGGTCATGTTAAGTGAATAAATTGTGACAAACATGGAGTTTAATTCCGCTAGATATGATAATGATATCATGAAGTTCGTCCTAGTCATGCAAAAAACGACTGAACAGATTTCGATGAAAATCGATGCATATGTAGTTTTTTTATTTATTTTAAAGGTGGTTAAAAAAGAATTGCACGACTTATGTGATCTTTGGAATTACGTTTTAAACCTGCAAGTCACGACTGGCAGCCTTCGAGCAATGGGATTATATTTGTACAAAAGGTTGCCAAGATCATACCATAAATACTGTTAGGTACAGTGGTATTCTACCTACTCACTGATGCTTGCTGGCCATGTAAAAGAATCTAAAATGGTAAAGCTAATCCTAAGTAAAATTCGTAACGGGTTTTTTGTGTATTAGTTCATCACACAGATGGTAGAGTAGCGCAGGCAACCAATTAGCAAGCACCAATTAAACCGACATACGTAAGGCTCCGTATACTGTCACGGTTCTTATTCCTTGAAGGAGGTAACCAGCGGCTGGACAGGCACCGACCTACATCATGAAGCGGACAGCACAGCCTCTTCTCACTAAGTACTTTGGTCCTGCGGGACAGGGGGTGATCTCATCAATGTATCTGATACAGTGTATCTGGACTAAAGTGGCTTTTTAAATGTCCCATGTCGTATAGATGAGGCAAGAGAGGTATGCCAGGATCGTAACAAGTGGCAGTCTTTGGTCTCTGCCTACCCCTCTGGGAAACAGGCGTGATGTTATGTATGTATGTCATTTATCACCAGCTTTAAAAATAAATAAATATTTATTTAAATTAAAATAACAAGTGGTAAAATGTGAGACCAGTGTCAGAAAAATATACTCCCTTTGCCAGTTCCTGACAAGCTATAAGAATTAAGTTAGAATTGGACTCGGGGAAAGGTTATATTACCAAAAAATGTATTTCCTTTTTAACTAATATCAAATAAAGAAGAAATATCTCAATACGACTGCATATTTTCTAGAAAGTGTTTATCGCCAGAGTACAGCTCCTATAAATTTAATGAAAGATATATAGGTGCAGATAGGTTAAAGAAAAACAGATTATTCAGTTAGGTACAGTGTAAGAAAAAATTCTGACGCGATGGTCAAAACCCAAATGCACACCCAAACTCAAATATACCTACAGTACAGTAAATATACATACTGAAATGGTGTGAACTTACAATGACACTAGCGACCAAATACTGGATCATAAAAGATTGTTATACGGTTTTTTTTTACTATGTGCGTTCCAAATCATTGCCTTTCTAAAAAAAGACTTACGTGAGTTTTATATCTTTGTGTTTAAAATTGGTCTAGTTCTTCTAATTAATATTTTTCAAATAAGGCATACAATCATAATTAAACATTAAATAAATAAGCTCTTCCGTGTCTACTAGTTCTTTGACGCTGTGGATAAAGTACGGCATTTGATACACACGCGGAACTTTAATAAAAAAGGCCTGTCGGGTGTGAAACTACATAAGTTGTGTGCTACGGACAATGGAGATGTACCTACAAGTCGACAATAGTAGCCATAACAGGGCTTAATACACATTTCTTGTGAGGTCAGAAAAAGGTTAAATATTCTTTTTTAAATATGTTACAATGAAATTACGTTACACATATCACTATCAGTTGACTTTGAATGTTGAAAGAAACTTTTGTTAGAGTTTTTCGCTTACCTACTCATTGCTAAAAAAGGTACCTACTGGGTGACTGTTTCCCGGGTTGGTAATCTATTCTTTGTTGGAGTATCAATAAATACTTTATGATATGTAATAGGAGACCCCCTTCACCCAAAGATTTTAGACCTTAGCAATGTCACTGTGTCTTCAAGAGAGACAGATTAAGTTAAAATCAAGGAAGTAATATAACTAGAGACAAAAGTATTATTAGGCAAGTTTCCTAAATATTAAAACTGAGGCCCATAAGAAACGTATTTCATAAATCAAATGTGTGCACACGCAGAGCAATTTTGTTGTCAAATCAAGGCACGAAAGCAGGTGTAGTTTGCACGACAGGCGGTAAAAAAACAGTCAACCTTTGACCGTACGTTACCGACGTTGTCGTAATAACTGTAATTGGATTGAATACTGGTAAAGACAATTGCAAGTAGGAACGCTGCTGGTCCTCCTCCATGAAAATTCAAACCTTTGACAAATCAAGCTACTAAATATGCAATCTCAACATATAAGTACTTAGTAACTAAATATAGTTAGTAGCTATAGTTTGTTTAAGCTAGGTCATAGTTATCCCTGGGAACATTTGAATTTTCAGGATAAAAACTATCCTATTATGTCCTTCCCCAGAAAGACAGTAACTTTGTCTGTGAGTTAGTTTCCTGCCCAATCTTTACTTCGTCTAAACATTGGTAAGCCTAAGCCTGTCGATGGTCTCTCATGGTACCACTTACTTGAATATGAATATTGAATAATAATATGAATATATTTGGACATTACACATAGCGCCGTCTGGGCCCAAAGTAAGCAAAGCTTGTGTTATGGATACCAGACAACGGATACAAATACATATATTACTTTTTTTTGTAAATACAAACATATCATACATAATTCCACCCAGACTCAAGACAAACACAAATGTTTAATACATAAATGTTTGTCCTGTACGGGAATCGAACCCACGCCCTCTGCACAGCAGTCGGCCACACTACCAACTAGGCTGCGAGGGAGTCAAAAGGGGAGGAGGGAGTACTTTTTACTTTAAAATTGGTTGTTTATGATGTATGGGGCATATTATAAAAAGCTGTTTTTAGTCTATACATATACACGAAAAAGAGGCTTTCCTTTCACCTCACATAATGATGTGGGTGTGTATCCAGCCACTGCAAACCCCCTTCTGGGGAATAAAGTCGTAAATATTAACATACATACACTCATATAAAAAAATACGGAACTCCGTAGGGTAAACTGCCTAACCTTAATTCTAGTAGCTGGACTATGTTTTTTTTAGTATATAATCAAAGAAAAGACAAAGAGAATACCTCTGGCGTTTTAAGCATAGGCAACGGTAACCGCATCAAGCAGGCCGCAAGGTTGTTCGCCACCTTAAGTTAAAATTTAGTGTTTTTCCCACAAAACCCAGGAATACCTAAATACATACAGGGTCCTTCAGACTTTTACGTTATGTCCGCTCGTATTTAGGTCACACTTTTAGCTTTCCTTGCCCAGGCCACCAGCCAGTCTACCACACCTAGAATACACTATTATACGTAGTGACCTGACCAACAAATCGATGCTCTAGAAGTACAAAATATTTAATTTTGCCAAATTCGTCAAATTACCTCTTAATACCATAATACCATATAAACCAGCCAAAGTGCCAATTTTTTAATCACATCATCCCCAAGCCTTAGCATACAAGTAAGTACCTATATATATATATATTAATTAACTATTCTCTGAATGCTCAATTTTTTATGGAAGCTTGACAAACTGCTCTGCCCTAAAATTTACTACTTGATACTGTAATTTACACGTTTGTCTTCCAGCTAGATCATCGATATATATACCATTACATATATATACATTGACCATCAGCGGGTGTTTTGTTTTTTTAATTAATCAACTAATTGGCAAGGTATATCTAAAAGTTAGCAAGGTAAATCGGGTAATTAGACTTCCAGTAGCGGGGACTTACAATAACTGGCAGCACTGCGCGGAAAGACCTGTTTGTTTTGAAAATCTTTGAAATAAACCTACATCCGGCAGTAAAGTCTAGCGGCCTTTATGATAATGATGGTAATAAGGGCGCTATCTAGGTTGGTAATATGGGTCAGCGTCGGACGGTCATCTTAATATCTAACATATATATGTATATACGCGCCAGTGAAAGTGTTGTTTCCCAATGAGATGAAAATGAAGTAGACTATCTGTCTATGTAATCTGTGCTATTTACTTTTAAACTTCAAACATGCTTCAAACAGCCAAACAGCAAATAAACTAGACGAGCGTAAGTAAAAAGCTTTGTTAGTCTGTGGTATAAATAGTACTCATAACTCCAGTACCATCTCTAAGTCAAATGCATATATAATAATATACCTCCTGTCGGTCGTTCCATGTCATAGGTGAACTTTAATCTGTGCAGTGACGTAATTCACTAGTTACGTGTATTAGAGCTCGGTTTTGTAACTGAAGATTTGCAATTCCGTTGTCAGATTTGGTTAATTGTTTTGATTTTTAAATTGGATTAATGAATACGAGATTTTAGTTTCTAATTTACACGCACCGTGTGCAAATAGCTTCTTTGTTATTGTGTGCTGATAAAAAACACCTTAGTTAGACGATAGTGTTATCTGTGTCATAAATCTTCAAGAGAAAATCTGGACTGATATACGGACGGTCTATCGTGATTGTAATAGACAGTAGCTATCTCTGTGTACATACATAGGTATTTGTTTTTTTTTAGGGTTTCTGCTCGAGAATTCTCTAGAAATTTGTCTTTAGTCGAGGACGGGAAAAATAATTCAGCGCCTCGAGAACTCAAGAAATCAAATCTGTGCGCTAGGTAACTAAAAAAACACGCATTGAACACGTGAGGAGTCTATAATATATCGCTATTGATTTCTTTGTGGATTATTTTGCTGGTTACTGGTTTAGTTTTAGTTTGCACTCTATGCTCAAATTAAAAAAATAGTATTTAAAGATAAATTACATTTTAGTTTATAAATAAATATCAAAAGCATTTTAAGTTTAAGTTGCAGGAAAGTGTTTGTTGTTTTTGAAGTAAAATATTAGTTTTTAAAGTTATCTAAATTAATACTAGTAATTTTATTTTATTTAATTAAACCCGAGAAATCCTGGTCGAGAACTGCCAGGCTCGACTTTAACAAAAAAATTACAACTTTGAAAGTTACTAAAGCACTATTTTAAACGAGCAATTTGAAAACTTACTGGTTTCTCCATAGTTCACTTATATTTTGTAATAAAATTAAATACGTTTGTAAACAGAAATAAATTTACCAAAAATCAACTTTAAATCATCAATTTAGTGTGAAGAGGTAATAAAAAAAACATTTTCATGTGATACTGTATAAAGAATATGGTTTTAAAAATAGGGTCCTAGTGATTTTCAAAAATAATCGATCTATCTGTTTATTATATAGGTATTATTTGTAGTTCCATTTTATTTTGTTTTGTTTGGTCACAAAATGTACCAAAAGTTGTCATTCGATGACCGAAAGACAACCAAGTTTTAACAAGAACGCAAAGGCATCCTTAATGGTAGGACAGACAGACACCTGGTGCGAAACCCTTAAAAGTTACGCAGAAATCTTTGCATATTCATAGATACATATGGCTGAATAATCATTTATTCTAATTGTCTAATATTCCAAATTCTCACGTCATTCTCGCCTTTGCTATTGAAAGTCAGCAGTTAGGGCATTTGCGGCATTGCTATTGAACCATTGTAGCGCGTGCGCGTGCGACTCGGCAATCGAACAAAAAATCGATTCTACACCAGATATCGATCTATTGTGTGCTGTATGAGTAATTATCAAAGCAGTTTAATCTGGGGGACTACATTGCTACCAAATATTCTAAATTAATAATTTTAATAATTTTATAATATAATTTTATTAATTTTAACAATTAATAATTATTTTATATAAAAATTCTACGTTACCAAGTAAGAAATTTCCCTGTAAATGGTTACATATACATATATATATAACTACCCAGGGTATATGCTTCGACGGTTTAGTCGCATCATCAAATGAGGCAAAAAATAATTTATCATCAATAAATACTAATTTTTATGAATGCTAATGTCTATTTGTTGGTTTGTCCTTTTTTCTAAAAGGAGTAATTTAAGACACATTACAATCATCATGTTTTCTATTTCGGCTATAGTACATACTTTATAGGGTTCCTCATCCTTTGGAGGTGCCAATGAGAACCTATTACTAAGCCTAAGCTGTCTGGCTTTCTGTCCACCTGTTTGTTTGGCTATTTTCTGAAGCGTAACAGGTATAATGCTGAAACCGCTACATAATTTATTTGGGATATATGTATTATCTAGTATATTGAATTTGTCGACAAATAACAAATAGACCGGCCGGGTGCGTGTAGGCCTACGGGCAATGTAGGGTTCCGTAGTTACTAGTCACAAGTATATTTTATAATTTGGGCGACTATATCTATATAACTTGTATTATATACCCATGGCAAATTACAGCTTTCTAGTACTAAGAGTCTTTGAGCTAAGCTGTGGACCGACAGACGGACAGATAAATTGATGCCTATAGGCTGGAGCTAAAGTAATGCAACAAAAAACAATGCATAAAAGCACATTTTTGGCACAAGGCCAAACGTGGGGTGATCTCGTTTTGACTGGCTCATTTATTAAGCTCGAGTGTGCGACGACCTTTACGATGCACTTATTAAAAACGTGATCCACCCGAGTTAAATTTCAATTAGGTTCGTCTTTGAAATATTAAAATGGCAAAACGTTTTGCTGATGGTCGTTTCTTTTTCAGGGTTTCGAACCCAAAGAGTGCCAACGGGACCCTATTACTCACTTTGGAACTTTTGAATCGTCACAATCGATGGCTGAAATTTTCACAAAATAAACACTTATTTTTTTTATGGCGATTACCTAATGCGAAGTTAAGGAACATAGAACGAGGCCAGTCATTCGATGGGCCTAGGACACATTGTTGTTGTTTGTGTTCGAAAATGGGGCATGGAATCGCACTTGACCGATTCTTATAAGGATCCGTACCTAAATAGCAAAAAAGGCACCATTACAAGTTTCATCATGTTCGTCCTTTCTTCGTCTGGCCATATTCAACTTACTTTTCCATCTCTTGATAGAATCTCATGCAATGTTGTAGATACGATCTTATATACGGTTATTGCAATTAAAAAATATGATTTTATAAAGGATATCTCTCCATTCGTAGAAATTAGGAAAGAAAAATATATTTTTTACACTCCTTTATGGATGTTGGATAAGTATTAAAAAATGCGATAAAACTTCTTCAGTAAAATGTTCACAAACCTGTAAATATGTCTGTATAATTTGGGTGTTATTAGCTACCAAAGTCTTGAAAAAGAGCTGTATGCCAAACATCTGCACGCGCAGTAAGAACAAAAGTGTGGCTGTTGCAAAAGGGCTACAGAGAGAACACTCAACTAAATAAGCCCCAGATGCTATATTAAAAACGGCCTACCCTCACCGTGATCTGGGCCACACGTGGGCCCAGTGGGGATTGTGGACTTAACATGTCTTTTTTTTAACATATGCAGGTTTCCTCAAGATGTTTTCCTCAAAATCCAAAGGTCCTGTGGTTCGTTCCTGCCAAGAATAAAGATCGTAGTTGTAATCATGATATGATCGAGAACACATAAATCGAGTGCTTCAGACGCCACGTTACGGATATTAGCCAGTTCTAACGACTTACCCAGAAACCTCAAATAATCCCATCAGACCTCAACACTGTGAACATCTTCACGAACTGTATGCCATGGAGGTCGAATACATCAATTAGGTATAATTTGGTCTATTGGTGTAACATGGCCATTAGAACATGTCGCGTGGGGCTGTTGAACCTGACCTTCTTGCCTCCATTAGATCGCTCTTCATGTGTATTTAATACGGCATATAGCGTCATTATCTTCACGTAGTACGTGGTTTATTGTTTCATAATACGTAATCACTTAATTGGAGTTTTTATGGTGGGCGTGTGTAGAAACATTCATGGATTCTCCTGTTGAAGTGTTTTAAACAATATGGTACAAGTGAGCTGAGTTAATCATCTCATCACACACGAGCCAGGAGCCGAGTTTGTTACTTAGTGCAGGCAGTCATTTCATGATTTTTCATCACTGATGCTCTGAAATAATAAATAAATATTTTTGGCCATAAAACACAGCGCCGTCTGGCCCCAAAGTAAGCAAAGTTTGTGTTATGGATACCAGACAACTGATACAAATACAAATATAATTTTTTTTCGTCAATAAATACATATCATACATAAATACAACCAGACTCAAGACAAACACTAAAATATTTGTCCAGTGCGGGAATCTAACCCACACCCTATGCACAGCAACCGGCCACACTACCAACTAGGCTGACCACACTCCCTGAAAGTAGCTGGATTAAGTAAATTTGAAAGTCGAACGAACTTTTCACCATTTCATTTTTTTATCAAACAATCGCACTGGCTACGATGACAAACGCGTGAAAAAAAATCGAAAGAAAAAAAAAACACGGTAGGTTTTTTCTATAGACTTCGAGTTCTGTAATCTATCCTATAGACTGCGCAATAGGCTTACGAAATTGGCCACACTTTAGGAACAGACGAAGTTAACCCGTGGTATCTTTTCTCATAGACAAAACACCACACGTTCGCTTTGTCTTTGTCACACTTTTGCTATAGGAAATGTGTTTTCCAGTTCTCTATGTATTTTTTTTATTTAGCAAACACACAGTATACATATATTTTACCAAAGAAATAACAAAAATAAAAATAAAAAGTGCGTGATAAAAAGTGTTAACCCAATATCAAAAGAAAGATATATGACAGCGTATGATGATTTCACTAAGTGGCGGACTGTAATTGATGATTGACATCCCATGTTTAACAATCTACTATTTCATCACTTATGCTCCAAAACTAGCTACAGTATGTTACTCGAAACCTCCTGCTTCAACAAGCGACCTGTGTATCTGTAGCTGGGCGCATAACTAACAGCTGTAGCGCTGAAACTCGAAATACGGGATGTAAATTTAATTAACATCACATGGGATGTACCTTAGTTAATTTGAAAATCTAACGAGAATTCCTATTATTTTTTTATTAAGTTTAGCTCTTAAAAATGCTATAAAACCGCTTAAGTTATAAACTGTCCACAAAATCTTGGCACCCCTCCACTGTGTTTCATGAGACTGTGTATATAGTCTAAATAAACAAACTCTTTTCTATGTATGTGTAATATTCACATAGTTTGACGTATGCACAAATACACATTTTTATCTATTATGACGTATTTAGCATGTGCCAAAAATTTGAAGATGCCGTTCACATATTTGAGCTATTTTAAAAACAATCACGGAGACCGTAAAAAAATGTCCAAAGAAAAATAATTGGCAAACATAATTTCAATAAAAAAGTAATGACTTCAAGTGATGATTATTTGGATTTAACGCCGGAATCAGTATAGCTAAGAGTCTACCTCATGGGAAGGGGGACTCACGTTTTATGTTTTTTTTTGAGCCTAACTCGAGCCAATATATCTGATTAGCAATTTACTTTTATTTACCCGGGTTCTAATACCCCAATCCCTATTCAGTTATAGTAACTGTCAATATTTAAAACCGAAAGCTAGACCCTCTTTTAATACATAAACTATCATTGCCTTGTATAGTAGTCGCTCGCTTCTACTCCCTCTGGTGCTCTTACAGCTAAGCTAAGATGTCGACAAAAAAGCGCTGAGAAGCTATTACAAGTAGCTCATAGTGGCGAGTCCTTAAATAGCCCGAATTTGTCAGCCCAATCTTTTAAAATGTTGTGATCATAATCATTTAATATTTACTGTATTTAAAGGTTCGTATTTACAAATGTTAATATAATCATTTGACACTAATTTAAGATAAACTCACGCATTCATAAACGTAAGTACAAAAAAACACTTACATTTTTTAATGGAAATTTTTTGTTATGTAATTGGCGTAATATCTTTAAACTGCAAGCAGGGAGTATTTCAGCAAATTATATACTCTTAGAGAAAGATACAGATACTGATCCTAGCTACCCCGAATACTTAAAATCCAGGTTTAATTTTGTTATTTAAGACCATGCAATTTTACATCGTTATTCTGCTTTTTATGCTTAGTCAAAGTCAAAGTCAAAATGGTTTATTCAAATAAGGATTTTACAATCACTTTTGAATCGTCAAAGTTATAAAATATTATTTTTTGAACCCTCCCACCTTCCCGCCGGTTCACAATGTTGTTGATTTCTACCGAGAAGAATCCGGCAAGGAACTCGATAGTTACTCTTTTAAAAACACTATCAATAATACAAATAAACTAAAATACAATTAATGTTTTAAATAAAAGATTTTTAGTCGTACAATTTTGTGCTTTTGTAACTATATAAATTACTACCTATTTTATATTTTTTCATAGCTCATAAACTACTTGTTTTTTTGACCTAATTTTAACAAATAAGGTATTATTTGATGCATCTTGTCACTACTAATTAAATCCAAATACGGCACATCTTAATTTTTTTCTCGAGTTGTTTATGAATCAAAAAGTTTCGTGGATCGCGTTTGGTATTATTTAAAGGTCTCCATTAGCACATTCCAAATTTGCGTAATCTGATTTTAGTTTTGATACAGTCATTTCATTCATTTCAACAAACAAACATACCTACATTTTTTTTTCAAAAAGTCCGTTTTTAAATCCTACTTATGAAATCAAATCTAACTCTCTAACTCAAAATATGTTTGTGTGTGTTAGTATGTCTTTAACTCCTTGACGCCACAACAACTAAACCGATTTGGCTGAAATTGTGAATTAAGTAAGCTTATAACCTAAATGCTTGCAGCGTACAAAGTATTCATAATTGATTAATAATTAGATAGCACCGAATTCCTATGGCTTGTTTTTATACCACTAAGGTGGCAATCTAGCTTACGTCCCGGTCACCGCAGCCTGTGGACGCTTGCAACACCTGGGGCATCACTCGCGCGTTGCTGACCCTTTAAAAATGTAATAAGTTCTCTTTTGAAAAACCCCGTACTGTAGTCCTTAGAGAAATCTTTGGCAGGGAGCTCATTCCACAACCTAAGCGTTCGCGGTAGGAAGTTAAGCTTAAGGTTTATCTGTAGTTTAACTACAACTGTAGCTTGCTATAACACACTTTCTTCATAAAAACCACACCTGGGACACTTCATATGAAAATGGCGATATTCGTGTAACACTGCAAAAAGATATGATGTGTTTATATGCGCAAATGTGTGCGTGTTCCATACAAGCGGAGGTAACAAGATCGTAATAGAGGGGAGATGAAGTCAACACTAGAGAGCGGCGGAAAGTGGACGCATTTGCATAAAGTGGTATTATCGATATTGTGCTATAATCATGAAGTTGCCGTAAGAATTTTAAGCCGATTACCGAATTTAGCACCGGCAAAGCCACAAGTTATAGACCTTAAATATGTACGTGAATCCAATTAGTGATGTGCTGAAAATACAAGCATCCTAGGGCAAAGTTAAGGGGTTGCTAAATGCATAATCCCTATTTCTGCGACAGCGTGAAGTAAATTAGCGCCTTGTTTCATCACAACTTCACAAGTAGACCAGTTGAACGTGACGGACGAGTGCGGCGCTAAGTTATTCGTATAATCTTTGACTTGGCCGAATTAGACCTAGAGTACATCTTTATAGTATAAAATGCAAAGTTCGGGTTGACTCATTTTAATAAGTATGAGATTTATTGAATAATGTTGACTACCCTATCAGATTAGGCAACTCCTGTAATCATAGTTTTTTTTTTAGCAAACAAGCTCACAAGCCGCCCGATGGTAAGCAGTCACCGTAGCCTATGGACGCTTGCAACATCAGGGGTATAACTCGCGCGTTGCCGACGCTTTAAAATCCAATAAACTTATTTTTACAAGGTTGTATTTCTGTGTATAAGTAAATAAATTACAACAGGACAGCCTCTTTTCACCAAATTTACTTTAACTTTACTCCTGCGTGAAAGGTGGAGAGCCCATCGATACAACACTGTATATCTGATATAGTGTAGTAGTGTGGACGTAAGTGGATTATATGTGTGTTCCTCGTCGTCAAACACCATATTTAAAAGTAAAACTTTAATTAAAAAATAATAAATAATATATAATAAAACGGGATTAAA
The DNA here is from genome assembly GCA_946406115.1 of Apoda limacodes. NCBI lineage: Eukaryota > Metazoa > Arthropoda > Insecta > Lepidoptera > Limacodidae > Apoda > Apoda limacodes. Next base: position 16,621,845 of record OX291560.1, read on the forward strand.
CGCATCGTTATTTGGCGAAATACCTTATTCCCTAGTCTACCCATGACCAAGGCTGGTGTAACCTAGCCGAAACGTCGGGAAAAAGGTATTTTGCCAAATAACGACGCGTTTATCCCGTTTTATTATTTTAAATTTTAGTAAGTAAGACTGTAAGAACAGGGACAGAATAATATACCAGTTTCTGACTTGACTGATAAGAATTAATTAAAAAAATATTAGCTAAGTAATAGATACACAAAGAATTTTGTAAAGAGCTAGTCACTGATATCTATTACTTAACATAGGTACATACATATTGTTAAATATAGACTGCTTAAATTAAATAAATCGAATTATACAATTATCTAACATCGATAATATTAAGGCATCTGTCAATTGTATTGCGGTTTCGATTCGATTATGCGATAGCGATCAATTTTTCATTTGTTTCAACTTTGATTGGAGAAATCCACTCATTTAAATTAATGAGTGAGAATGAGCTTTACTGAAGATGATATTACTGTCCTGTCATACCTTTAGAAGACTTGCTTATAGCATTGATGTATTCCACGCACAATAAATTATGTGGTGTGACGATACCATATTTATGCCTTAACCTTTTTGTAATACAATGTTTTTATTCAAGTTTTAGCGCGAAGATTTTCATTAGTAAACAATTATCAATGGACGTACTATCTATATCAAAATGCATCTTTAAATTACAATGGCGCGTTCAAATATTCAAGTTCAGTAATTTTATACATCAGATGAGAAGTTATGATATATTTTATGAAAGGTTTAAAGCTAACAAAATATAAGTACCAATGACTAAAATGTTAAATATTAAGTTATGAACTTACGAATCATAGACATCAACACAGAATTAATTGTTAAATGCAGGTAGTAATTTAATTTCCGATTTATGAATTCGGACTCTAGACAAAATAAAGTTGCGTAAAATTTTGAACCTGTGGCGCGAGAATGAATGGTTTAAGGCTAACTCAAACTCAAATCAACGGAGTGAAATCTTCTAGATCACCTGTTGTGATGGGAGTACCCCAGGGTTCTATTCTAGGTCCCTTTTTATTCTTAGTGTTTATTAACGATCTGCCTTTTTATGTAGAAAACCTGTGCAAAATTGTATTGTTTGCAGATGATACGTCTTTGATATTTAATGTTGATAGAAACAAAGATACAAATGACGATATAAATCATACACTTTCGCAAGTTCTTAGTTGGGTCACATCAAATAATCTTTTACTGAATGCACAGAAAACAAAATGTTTAAAGTTTTCTTTACGAAATGTCAAAGACACTCCAACACAATTATTTATAAACGGTGAAGCACTCAAACTAGTTGGGTCAACAGTCTTCTTGGGCATTTAGATACTAAACTGCAATGGCACTCATATATTTCTGTCTTAGCTCGAAAACTGAGCTCCGCCGCTTATGCTGTCAAAAAACTTGCTCAATTTACTAATATAGAAACTGCTCGGTAAGTATACTTTAGTTATTTCCATTCCCTTTTGTCATATGGTATTTTATTGTGGGGAAGGGCGGCCGATATAGAAACTACTTTTATACTTCAAAAAAGAGCAATAAGATCAATATATAACTTATCACGTCGAGATTCTCTTCGTGACCTCTTTAAAAAAATTAATATACTTACTGTAGCTTCTCAGTATATTTACGCGTGCTTACTGTATGTACGTAAAAACCTCAGTTTATTTGTTAAAAATAGTGACATACACAATGTTAATACTAGAAATAAAAATAAACTTGCGATTCCAAAACGTCGCTTTCAGAAGGTGCGTGGCTCTTTCATAATTCAGAGCATTTACTTATTTAATACAATTCCTGAGAATATTGTTAACTTACCTGTACATACTTTTGAAACTTACATTAAAAAGGTTCTTATTAACAAGGGATACTATATTGGGAAGAATTCAATAAAGATAATAATGTCTGGAATTAAAGGTATGGGCCCAATCCTGGACATCCATCTATGACTTATGTAGTTGATAATTAATGACACATTACGATCAGGGGATGCACCATGGATAGTCATCCACCGTTGGCTGCTTGGTGTTGGGGGGGTTCTGGTTGGGGGTGGGTGTGGCGTATAGACGTGTACACGATGTGTGTTTACACATATTTGCATAGATTTTGTGTATTCGGTTGGCCTGGTTCCTGCGTGATTGATGGTAACTCACTTCTTCTTCCCTTAGGCTTGTTTCCGGAGTGACAGTACGTTAAATGGTGTGCATTTGTTGCCGGACTGTCGTGTGGGAGCTGGGTTACTTCATGATATACAACGTCTGTGAGTATGTGTATGCAAATGGGTATGTGTGCACGTTTGTGTGATGCGCCCTCTCGCATTTGGAACCTCTCTGGCGCTGGGCGGCCGATGGTGGATTGCAGCGGGTTATTAATACTATATTTATTTTATTATTATACTTGTACCTATGTAAGTTTATACATATATGTATATATTTTCTAGTAGTATTAATTTTTGATACACCGTGTTTTAATATAAATCAGTTTATGTTCAGAGTACGTGTGTTCGCCCTGTAATGTTAAATGTAAACTTGTGTGTGTAAATCTCAATATGAATCGGATTTATATTTTGTTCCTTTACTACACACATTGTAACTAATACAATCGAAGTTTTATTGGAGTTGCTTGAGTGCTCCCAAGTGCATGCTCTCAAGAGTCATGCTCTCTCAAAGTCTCTGCGGTGGTGGCATGTGCGTCGGGTCATTACGTTCCCTAAAACATGGTTGAGCAAAGCTGATTCATGTGTCATACTTGTGAACGGGTGCCGCTGTGGATGCTGGTCTGCTCTTGCAAACTTCTTTGTATTCTTAGTATTCGGTCATCGGTGTAGGATTTCAACGGCAACTCCTCAATTACTAAACGAATAATACTTGACGTTTTCAAGTAGCTTATGTCCTTTTCCGGGACTCAAAACTATCTGCATGCCAAATTTCATCTTGATCGGTACAGTGGTTTCACCGTGAAAAGGTAACAGACAGATTTACTTTCGCATTTATAATATTTATTATTATATTATATTCATGGATAGTATGGATAATTTTAAGTATATGTAAATACATGTATGTACATATGATTGTGCAAAAATATAATTATGATGGCGCTAATGCCACTAGTACTATTAAATATCGGAATTTTCTTAAATATCTAAATTCCTTAACTCGATTAACGATATTTGACGCTTCAAATGGTGCGCCCCCTATGCTACATAAAAACAAAAAAAAATTTACATGTTGGACTTTGTTTTTAGTAGCTTACTTACTTATTTTTTATTACATATTGTATTGGTAAATATTGTATACTCTTAAGCTAATTATCAAAGTATTGTATTACTACTTTAAATGGAACTTCTTTCCAGCTCTTTTTGGCAGAAATTAACATTGTTTACATTGTATTGACGATTCAAAAGTGTTCTTAGAAACCTACTTGAATAAAGTTTGAGTTGGAGTTTGAACTATGATTGGGTGTGTGTTTGTTTTGAACTAAAGTTAATTGGAGAAAATTTTAAAACAAGCGTTATAACCGCAAAAGTTTAAGTTACTTAGAGCTGTTTATAATATTGAAAACGCCCGCGAGACTTACCTGAGTCAGTCGTTTAACAACCATTAGGGTAGCCTCGTTCAGTAAAAATTCTAACAATGATAAAAGGTAGTTGTCTTGGTTTTCACATATTCCGTATAATGGTAAGACTTGTTGGTTTATTTGACATTACCCGGGGTTTGTTAGAACTTTACGAACATTTAGAACATAATATTAATATTCTATTAGGCTTCTATTAATTTAGGGTAATTAGGTCGTTTTACCTAGACCGTTCATATTAATCTAGGACTCTTTAATAGTACCCCAACCAACATAACTAGTATTATACTTAAAAGATATTCGTTTTCTTTGTTAAAATTAATAAAGGCCGGACATCCGGAATAAAAACAGGAGACAGGGGGTTTGAAATGTGGGGTGAGAAGGTTGCTAGAGAGGGTTTAGTGTTGATAAAAGTGCGTGGTCCCATACATACAGAACATTCGATTGCAGGCGGGTCAACCACCATGTGGCTTTAGATAATTTATTTCTGGGGACATGTGAGGGCTTATTTCAACTAAAAATATCTAAATTATTGTTGAAAACATCGTAATGACGGGTTCGCCTTTTCTGTCAGATAGAAATTTATGGTAGAAAGAAATCTCAATTACCTCAATAGGAAGGAATATATATAGCCCACTAAAGAACTAGGTCTGCCAAGAGATATAGTAATTACTATGTGTAATCCATGTCCATCCTTAACGGCGGTAGTACGGTTAGCGGGTTTTACTATTTTGGCTGGTTAGCTAGTGTAAGTGAGCGCTGATGTGCAACGTAAGGGGGCGCCCCTTAAACCTACTTTCAGGTCGCAGGTCCTGAACGCTGAGCTACCTGGTTCCCACTTTACAAAACGAATGGATTTAGTTATTCGTATGGATTTCACTTTCAAATGTGGAAGTAGCATAAATTAGGGTTCCTTTGCGTAGGCATAACAGAAAAATCATATAACTTTTTAGTAACTATGTCCTTTAGTTCTGATATTCGCATATTTGCTTTGTTTAGGTGTTTTTGTACTGCCTTTAGAAATGGTGAAAACTCAAAGTAGTCATTATTTATGATCGTAAATTTAGCTATATTTATTTTCTTGATTATTTTCTTTTATGCTTAATTTGTATACTATTGATTGCTATATTACTCTGACGTACCTCTAAAACGACTGGGTTAAAATTTATTTAACACAACGGGTTTCGGGTCCTACCACTTTTGACGATCACGCTTGGTCAAATAAGATAATTATCTACATCAATATTTGTATAGATTTATTTACTTTCTCACGTTTGAATGATAGGAGGAGGCTGCAAAGATTCCTAGAACATTTCATTATGTTGTAATATTAATATTTTCAATTATTAAAAAGGGGGGCGTTACAGTGGTCTACATTCATTACATTGCTAATGTACATAAATATTCAAAAAATTAATAACAGCAACGAAATACATGTAACATCACCACACTCATCTCCAAAGGGTTGGTCAGATATATTGCGAACACCAGATGTTGCGGTGAACAGACTTTCACGAGATTTACAGCCTATAGATTTATAGATATATATATATTAAAATTTATAGCCGCAAGATATTAAGTACTGCACGAGCAATAATATTTACGTATGTGCTAACGCTTTACTTAATAAATGAGCATAGACTAGACTAACCGCGTGAAATTCAACTGTACATGGTTTTACTTACTAAGTTATTTTCATCCCCTATTTTGCCTATATATTTAGCTTCACAAATTACCGACTTAGTGGAGCCCTGCATCATATTCTTAAAACATATTGACCATCATGTTAAATTTCAAGTTTCTAGATCCAGCGGATTGAGATTGTCATTTGGGATTTGTTGAAATGTCATTGAATGAGTCAGTCAGTCAGTTCCTTTTTATGTATGTCGCAAGGATATGAGAAAATCCGTGTTTTGACCCAAATCCTAGGGATTTGGCCCAAACACGGGTGATGGTAAAATATTTTACTTTTTACCATAGCCCTAGATTTTTTAGGGAGTTGGAGTTGGAAATCACTGTAGCCCCCAGTGATATGGTATAACTGCTAATGGTTTTTACCATAACCCTGGTATAGTCAGTGATTTGGCAAAATCATTAATGTCAGTCGTGTTATATATAAAAAAAAGTAAAAGTGCAGGTATAACATTAATTGCAAAAATAAATTTGTAAGTAAAAAAATTTTTTTTTATGTGATATAAATACCTTGCTTCTTTCTAAATTTCACAATTCTAGGTCCACTGGAAATACCCTAGGTTTTGATTTATTTGCGAGTGTTAAAATATGCGGCATAAATGGTCGATTTTTTGATTTTTTTATTCCTCCAAGGAACCATAGACCTAAGTATTATATTAATTTCAACTCTACGCGTTTCTGATAAGGATATGATGATAAGGATCTTGACAGACAGACAGACACAGAATCGGCTATACGTATAGTGCAGGGTGTGCAGCGCACCCGAACGCAGGGTCTTAGGGGGCGCCGAGCGCCGCTCGCGACATTTTCAAAGAGCTTGCTGCGCTCGTGGCGCCCCGTGCTGGGACGCTATCAAAAAACTTGCACCCGTTTTTTGGCAGACATGGGGCGCGGTAGCAAAGCGAGGCGCGCCACAAACGGCTCCTTTAATCTACAAAATAACTTTTGTTTCAACGTGAAATCAGCCGCCATGATTGTCACATCACATCGCTACCAGAGGCGTGTGCCGCCGTGTGTTGATTCGTATGAAAACACGCCATCATCATTCAAAATCATTGCAAACCCGGCTGTATTAGAACAAAATAAAGTAAAAAAAAAAATATACGATCGCCGAAACTGATAGCGAGCGGTGCGATAGTAAAAGGTAGTAGCATAATTTCGAGCGATTCCTCAGAACACATCCCATTAAACAAGCGGTAGAACACACACAAAAAGGAAAGGGCCAAGCTAGTATCCGGGTGCACCCGCCCAGAGATGGCAGCAGTACTCCATTTGGGGCCGGACTTGTGACTTCGCTTCGCTCTGTGGAGTACTCCAAGATTTTTGGACTTCAGCTTATCCCTGTCTTGCAAATTATGTTAGAACCCGAGTCCCAATGCTCTTGGAGATGGTGAGGGGCCTGTTTTGGAATTTTGAGAGAATAGTGAATAGTTTTCTTAGCGGTAAACGCGAATCGTCTTGCTGAAAGACTTCACGATTTTCTGCCGCCAGAACAAGCTTGGTTTCGAAAAGGCTTCAGTACCGTAGATCACATCCATACCATACGGCAGCTTACACAAAAAACTCAAGAGTATGATCAGCCGCCAAAGAAACCTGGGCCGTCCTTGTTAGATTCTCTGCAGGGATGTCGTATAGGCTGGCGATATATTGAGGTGCTGCGATGTCTTTACAAGGCTGCAACGATGACTGTCCAGTTCCAGGACCATAACACAAGTGCCATCCCGCTGCGTAGAGGTGTACGAAAGGGGGACATCAGATCTCTGAAACGCACTAGAAGATGTCTTCAAAACCTTGGACTGGGCTGGGCAGGGCATAAACATAATCGGCAAATACATCACACACCTAAGGTTATCGACAAACTCGTTATTATGGCAGATTTATTGGAAAAACTGATCGAAATGTTGCACTCCCTAGGTGAATCCTCTCGACGAGTGGGCCTTGGCATGAATTTGGATAAAATAAAAGTTATGTTCAACCAACACGTCGTGCTACAATGCCAGTATAAATCGCCGGCACCTTACTCGAAGTAGTCCAGGATTATATGTACATTGGACAGAAAATCCAACTGAGCCGAAACAATTCTGAGAAGAAAGCCGATAGGTCCAGCTGGGGTGGGCAGCATTTGGTGAGCTTCGTCAAGCCTTCACGTCGCCTATTCCGCAGAATCTGAAGACGGCAATCTTTGACCAGTGCGTCCTATCTGTTATGTCTTACGTCGCCGAAACGTGGACACTTAAAGCAGGGCTGGTTCATAAGTTGAAAGTCGCACAACGCGCAATGGAGCAAGCTATGCTTGGAGTGTCTCTGAGGGATAAAGTCCAAAATGAGGACATCCAGAAGAGAACTAAAGTCACCGACATAGCTAGCAGAATTAGCAAGCTATAGCGGTAGTAGGCTGGCCACGTCTGTCGAAGGACCGATAGCCTATGAACGTGGGACGCTCTCCAGCCCGCAGCAGTGCACAAATATAAGCTGATATTGATATTGATATGATGCACGCAGACGCGTAGGGTTTTTTTTTTTTTTTTTATACCACTGAGGTGGCAGACAAGCACACGGTCCGCCTGATGGTAAGCAGTCACCGTTGCCTATGGACGCTTGTATGACTTGCGCGTTGCCGCTGTTATATTGTTGTTATACAAAATTTTTGAAGAAACTTAGTAAAACAATTTATCTTATCATTATAACATAAACATACCTAGCCTTAGATTTTCATGAAACGAACTTGAAAAATTTGTCGATTTTTGCCAGTGTTGCAAGTGTCCAATATTGTTATAGTCTGCATTCTTCTTTCTCTAATTTTCTTTAGATATAATAACGTTTTGATATCATATTCATATATTTATTTAATGCATAATGTTTGATTGCATAATTCTTTAAAGCATACGAACCCATACATGGATACTGAAAAAAAAATTGTAACAGAAGTAATTTTTGGCAAAAAATAAATCTATTATTAAATTTAAAGCATCAATAAGGCGATACACTTTAATTTATTTTGTCATTTATTTAATATATCGTGCAGGTAAAGGCTAAAAAATCTAGGGCTATGGTAAAAAAGTGAAATATTTTACAATCGCCCGAGTTTTGGCCAAATCCCTGGTATATTTAGGTCAAAACACGGATTTTCCCATATATACAAATAATTATTACAACATTCTTACCAATTTTGTACAGAACTATCCTGTTGTATCGATCTCATGTAAATTCCTTCCTGCCCCCTTGCTCAGCTCGTTATAACTACCTCGATAACAAACGTATACTACATATATACATTTTCTAAATGGTATTACCAGAATTCTAAATAATTTTATACGATTGTAGGATCCGACAATAAAATTATATCGATCTGAAGACGATAATCACATAGCGAATAAGGTTGTGGATTGCCCCCATGGTCTTGTCCCCCCTAACGTGTATCGCACCAAGGAGTGGTACGCATGGGCAACTATAGGACCGATACTATACCTGATACTATAAAGCAATTAATGTAGTTTATATGTAGATAAAAACTAAAAAGAAGAAAAGTGTTGCAGATATTTACTTCAGAGCAACTATAAACATTGAAAAAAATTGTCAAACTGAGCATCCATACTTAATAGGACTTTTAAAAGTTCCTTTTGTAATTACTCAAGAACTGTTAAATTTAAAAAAAAAACCCTGCAAAAAAATTTATGACCTTAATAATCTAACAAATTTTTTAAATTAAAGAAAAATTTAAGATCAATAATATACCAAGCAATACAAACAGTCACCGTGTTGTGAAATTATTTGCGGACCGAAGGCTTGTTTGCCACCTTAATGGTATAAAAAAAAAAAAAAACAGGAACACAAAAATGTAGAAAAAAATTATGTTTTTTTCCCATGCATAAAATCTATGTACCTATCAAATAGGCAACAATACTCGTTGCCACCACATAAAACAAATTACCAAGTAAAACTTTGTACCTAAAACCAAAGTCGTAATTCACAAACCTGTCAATATTTCCATTCGCAGCATATTTTAATTTTAGCAAAACCACGACCGCGTCAAAAACCTTAAACTGACCTACATATGGCCTAAGACCAGTAAAGTTTTATAGTAATTTAGAGCGGTCCCTCACGTACAAAGCACCCTCGAGAGAAGTGGTGGATCCATGGGAACTCACTTATAAGCCTTTGCACGGTAGATGCATCGCAGTGAGCGTAAACACGTCTGTGCATCGAACGCACACGGTGAGTTTCCGTTTTTTTTTTTAAATAAGGCAAGGGTCGCAGTTTCAATTATTTCTTATTATATTATTTTTAGTGAATTTGTTAGTTGGAAAATTATAAGTTGAAATGAAAGTGATTTTTGTGATGTGATATTTTCAAAAATAAATTTGAGTAAATAGTTAACTATTTATGTTTAACGTGATGTTATCATTAGCATGCTTGCCTCTGCTAGTATAGTATTATATAGTCTGTGCCTCTGCCATTATACGCCCTACTGCAGGGCACAGACCTCTCCAAGGAGAAAGAGGCTTAGACCATAGCCCACCGCGCTGCCCCAGTGCAAATAGGCGACTGTTATGATATAGTATTTATTATATATATTATGATATAGGATATAGTATATCGAAACAAAATATAGATTTTGTTGTAGGTAGTAGCGTACCAATATAATTTTACAACATCAAAATTAGTATGATATTTTTTTTACATCATAGTCTAAATATTGAAATTTTCAGCTTCTGAGAAAACCCTTGATATTATTTTTTTTATTTATGATATTTTTTATTTATATGATGATAACTGTTGATGGTGTTATTTTTTAAAGAAATTTTCAAAAATAGCAATGTTTTTACCAAATAAAAAAAATGTAGCTTGCGCCAAAAAGTTATTAACAAATGAAAAACATTATTACTGCTTTTAGGGCTACGTACCAAAAGGGTGCCAACTGAGCCCTATTGCTATGCCTACACTATCTGTCTGTCTGTTCGTCTGCCCGACATATAGCAGTCTCTATCATTTAGATCAAAGCAAAGTATGTTTGTGAGAAAAAGTTAATTAAGAACCCTATATATATTTTTTAACACACTTCGATTATTAGTTCATGATGCAAATTATAAAACACACGTACTTTTTACTTTAGCATAACTGCACAAGTGTGTAATGGCACTTTTTTTTATTTTACAAGCTTTATTTAGTTTCACCTGTCCCGTGTCTGTAATCAAATCTTGTAAGTTAATTTGACTACTTTCCCAGTGATCGATTAAGTTTAAATTTTGCATACAGACGTAAATCGGATGACTATACAATATAATGATGTCATAGATCTGATATGGTGATGGAGCCGGAAGGTGGCCATAGGACCTCTATAAGCTTGGGCTTGTTTGATTTGTCATGGCAAGTACTCTGGTCTTAAACGATGACCAGCGTCTGATGAAAGCTTGTATTTGTAATGGCAAGTACTCTGGTCTTAAACGATGACCAGCGTCTGATGAAAGCTTGTATTTGTCATGGCAAGTACTCTGGTCTTAAACGATTTCCAGCGTCTGATGAAAGCTTGTATTTGTCATGGCAAGTACTCTGGTCTCAAACGATGTCCAGCGTCTGATGAAAGCTTGTATTTGTCATGGCAAGTACTCTGGTCTTAAACGATGACCAGCGTCTGATGAAAGCTTGTTTGTTAAAAAAACATATTCTATAAAATAAATAGATATATACCTATTATTCAGAATTATTTTAAATCGCGTTTACTTCAATGATTGTGTAAAAGAAATTGCAACACATTTACCAAAAATATTTGTGTTAACGTAATGTGTTGTAATGTGGTGTTTCATTTATTTTTCCGCAGCAATTTGTTGAAAATATTGTATAGCACTCGTGAGCTATGGTCATTCATTACCCAATAGGCTCCATTACACCTTTGTGCCTCGTCTCACGGCTCGGGCTGAAATCCTGCCTCGTGTGTAATGGCCAATTTAGCTTACTTGCATCATAATGTACAATTAAAGTCCTATCCAACGACAGCCAAAAAACACCTCTAGAGACACAGCTATACCTTTTATGTTAACTATTACAAAACTATATAGGTAACAGTTTATACATTCCTGTCTGTACTGTATTAGAATTAATGGATAAATAGAGTTAAGTCATAAGTACGGACGGACAATACGAAACTGTAAGGGTAAATTTACTGCCATTTGGTTCCCATTAACAATATGGAAATTTTGCGAATTTATAGCTTCCAAACTTAAAAACGTTGTTTCCCTTCTGATCCCCTCTAATTAACCATGCGTGCTTAATATCGCAATAATAGAATTAAATTTGTTACTTGACTGTACTTTGACCAAAAATAGCTTGAAAAATCTAGGCTACACACAAGGTTTGCAAAATATCCGCAATAATTCTCATACAACTACGGGGTAGCTCCATTAATTGAACTGAGGGATGAAATATTTTTTTCACGCACATCATTGTGTGGGCAGGTGTACAACGGCAATTTCGCTCGAAAACCGCAAATCGATGTAGAGTTTAGCCATTTGGCACACAGGTACTTTAGGGCAAAACAATAATTTTGAGCCGCAGTTCCTCAAAATATTTCCCTTAGGGTTATGGTGTCATCAATTTTTTGTATGGGATTTTACAGTTCTACATAAGTCTCATAAAGATCTGAATTTTAAGGAACCATCTCACACTGCAATATTCAAAAATTCAAAATAAATACTAAATTTAAATATTTTCGAAATTGCTTTTAGGGGTATATTTTAGAGAAAAATGTTTTGAAAATAATTTTTGAATTCTAAGAAGAAGAGAAATAGCCCAAAGGTAATAGTGTGGTATATTTTTAGAACCGGCTCATTAAGCCCTTTCATATGATACCCCACATGATAGGTTTCTGAAATCCCCTCCCCCCCCCCCCCCCCCAAGGGAAATATTTTGAGGAACTGCGGCTCAAAATTGTTGTTTTGCCCTAAAGTACCTGTGTACCTGTGGGCTTAAATGTACATCGATATACGGGTTTTTTTGCGTACACCTAGGACTAGTTGGATCGGGCTTTAAAAACGCTATTCAACTTTTCTAAAAAAAAAACTGGTTGCCTGTAAAGTCGGTATACGGGCGAAAGTTTTACGTGACAATGATTTTATGTCTGTCTCTCTCGCTCTTAGGCGGGCGCGTGCCTCTCACTCGCTCTCATTGTGAGCGCATAACGTGAGCGGAGCGTAACGCAGTTTCTTGAAGTGTCACCCGGCAAACCAATTTATAAGACGTTGTCACGTCAAAAAAATACAACTGGAATATAACGTCTATAAGACAAAAATGTTTCATAAACTTTATGTATTTTGCTTTTTTGTAACATTCAAACAAAGTACGGTTAAAAGAAATGTCTTCTATCTATTTATTTTATGCGTTGTTTACAATTATTTTATTATTCAACGTTTTAATAGAAAATCGTAATAGTAAGCTGAGCTGGACATTAGTGTCGTTACACACGAAGCTCGATTTCAATCCGTCTAAGGGGGTTTCGTGTGACTTTTTAACGCACTAATTAGTAAAAAAATTAAAAAAAAAACAACAAACACATTATGTATTGATTAAGTTCGCGGTTTTTTCTATCGCGCTCTGCGCTTGTGGAAGTAATCATACAAAGTTTTTAAAACAGTGAATATGTACAATAAAAATCGGCCAAGTGCGAGTCGGACTCGTGCACGAAGGGTTCCGTACCATTAACTATAAAACCGGCAAAAAAATCACCCTTGTTGTATGGGATTCAATTTAAATATTTATTTTTAAAGTGAATATATAACTAAATAATCTGTGAATATTTCAAAAGTCTGCCTGTTGCCGTTATAAATATTGAGCAAACAAAATCACGTTTGTTGTATGGGAGCCCCCTTAAATCTGTATTTGATTCTATTGTTTAGTATTTGTTGTTATACATCCTTTGTGAAAATTTCAACTGTCTAACTATCACGGTTCATAAGATACAGCCTGGTGACAGACGGACGGACGGACAGCGGAGTCTTAGTGATAGGGTCCCGTTTTTTTCCCTTTAGGTACGGAACCGTAAAAAGCAATGCCTGCTTCTTATATAAGCTGCATTATAAACCTCCAAAAAGCGATGCAAGAAAACCATTTTCCGAGCAAGTGTGTTGGAATAAATAATTACGCACATTTATATTTCAAACAAACTCAGATTAAGAAATAACGTTTCCTAAATTTATTTGAAAGCAGAATCTTAGTACGGTAAGTAAGTAGTAACGGCTTTAGGGCGAAAGTACACTAAAGACTGCTAGAGATGTGCATATTGCCTCGAGTAACGCATTAGTAACGCTCAGTCACGGTTCCTGACATTTCCAGACCACGTCACTACAAGTAATGTAACCAGTGATTTCATTCCACAAACCTTTACTTAGGTGACTTCATTATGGAGATATATGTGACCTGCCACAGCCTCTATATACAAGAAGTGTGTTTAGAGGCGGATACATATTATAATTATTTTTGAGTATTCATAATCAATTTTATTATTTTCAACAGCATCAAACTTTAACTGTTTAATTTTAAACCTTATCTTTTACTTCGGATGACAATATGGTATAGAAGATAGGTACTTAACATAAGAATAAAAATAATGGCCAATCTCTATACACGATTGGACTAGATTAACGTTATAACGAGGTACAAAATATATATCTTAGTTTGTTTGCCTGTAGGAATAAAACAAAGAGAGCCTAATACAATATCCTTACAATAATGGAATATAGGTTTGTATGTATACATATATTTGTATATATATTAATGTATATATAAGTATATGTTTGTGTAACTTTTTGCATGTTCGTATGTATTTATATAAAATTATATTATTATTTAGTATGTTTTTCACTTCCTGCGACACCTTCTTATCTTAATTCGATTTCTATTGGGGTACGGCCCAAGGTTGCCTGTAAGAGATAGCTTTATAGCGATAAGGCCGCCTAGTTGTACTCTGAATATATAAAATAATGTATTATTGAATAGTTTTTAATTATTTGGTGTACAATAATGTATATTTTATTCTATTTTAAACTATTGAAAAAAAGACGGGAAAAGGAGTGTTCAGGGTGTATATTTAACTCAGTGAATGTTAATATTTTGACACAAATATTTCAAAAATCACTCGTACTTAGATCAATATCTTGTACTCTCGAAAAAAATAAAGTGATAGTGCTCAATAATCACAATAATTATTTTATATTAATATATGATACAAAAGTAGTCTAAAATCATATATTTTTCTGGTCCAAAATGGCCATTGTTTTTTGATACTTGAAAAAAAGTTACTGTTACTTACTTAAATTGACCATAACACGAACTTTTGGAAGATCTATCTTTTTAATGTTTTTTTTTTATATTTAAGTCATACCTAGTAGACCATAAACTTATGTATAAATAACTCTTTTTAGCAAATCATCACTCAATGTTTCGTATTATTAAAATTTTAATTTTAAATATTAATGAGGCTGTAAAAAAAAGTATAGAATAATATAATATTAATAACCAATGTGCATAAATAAATTATTATAACTTATTAAATATAGTATCTACGTATAATTTAATCTTTCGTAGTGCCTCTACGAACTGTAGTAGGTCAAATGCTACGCTTCGGCCAATTCGCTACCAACATATGTAATCTTGCTGCATATAAAGAACGATCGATAGTCGTCCTGAATCTATTTTACAGAGATATGATTATGTTACTATAAAAATACAAAAATATTAAACTTATTAAAACTACGTGAAATGTAAATTACATTTAAAAAAAATCAACATATATTGTTACTCTTCCTTGTACTTTTAGGGTTCCGTACCAAAATAGTAAAACGAACCTCTCATGTTAAGACTCAGGTGTCTGTTTGTCTGTAAGCTAAGTGACTACAAAAAATATCGACCCGTAACCTCGTAAAATATAATAAACTACAAATATAAAATACTACGCTAAATTGTGTGTAATGAGCTCCCGTGCCAAGGTTATCTCTAAGGACTACAATATAGGGTTCTTCAAAAAAGAAGTTATTAGATTTTCAAGAATCGGCAACGCGCGAGTGATGCCCCAGGTGTTGCAAGCGTAATAGGCTGTGGTGACCGCTTATTAGCAGACCGTAAGCTTGTTTGCGACCTTGGCGATATAAAAGTGAGTAACTGCAGCAAACGGACCTTAGAATACTTTATTGTCATTTATGGCTTAAGCTATTTACCTAAAACTTTAAATTATATGTCATTGCCTCAATGCTAAAACATTACTATCTTCTTTTACAGATTTAGTTTAGGAGGTAAAGCAGCACCGACACCATGCTACGTTTGTCAACCTTTTGCAGTAAGTAACTATTCAGCCATTGATATATTTTTTCTCAGGCGTAAACCTCTTTCCGTCACAATCGAAAGGGAATGCCTGTGGGGCTTTTCACAACTTATTCGCTTTTTGGGGCCTGATTCTCGTGCCGATAGAGATTATCTCAAATTCGAGATATGTTGAATTAATTTACTCATGGCTTGTTAATCGCGGAAACTGTTATAGTTAGATCGATTAGTTTGAACTAGATATGTCGAAAAAACATAGCAGATATCATTTGCAAATAATTTTTCGTATTCTTAGAATCTAGAAATCTTAGAAAGGCTTGGGCTTTGGCAGGTTAATAGGTAACTGACTGACTGACTACCACGGCTTCCAAATTGTCCGAAAACGCTACGGCTTTACAGCTGTTATTTTATGATGACAGCCAGGACTGAATCGAGATCTTATGAAAATGTTACACTGGCTACAAAACTATAGATCCTACCCAATTTTGTCGGTTGTCGTTGTTAGTAGTGTCTTCCTACCGATCTGAGGGCGCCCCTCTGATAATTTGATCTGAGAATATTTGTGTTTTTGAACTTGCATTGAAGTGAGTCCCGCCTGCTTATAGTTAAAATATTTGGCATGTTTTAGGTGCACTTTTTTATTTATTTTATTTTATTTTCTTTTATTTATGATTTATTAAGATTAACCCATGTTCACTGAAGAATTGAGAGTCGGTGGTGGCCGAGGGGTTTCGATTTCACTTTGAGTCCTGAGTGGCGGAGGAAGACCACAATTCGCAGTATGGCCTAAATCACCCTCGTTGAGGGTAGGCCGTGCCCCAGTAGTGTGGAGGCTGATTAGGATGTTCACTGAAAAATTTAATTAGCTTTTATTTAACCTTAGAGTGACAAACTTCAAGGTTTATAAGCGGTATTTTTGTAAGGTGACTTTGCAAGTAGGGTACTAAACTGCCTATGTAATAAAACTAAAACTCCAAATAGTTCAGTCAAGTTAGAACAGGAAATGAAATTCTTGTTACGCTAAGGTTTGTGTTAACAAAAGTTTAGGTCGTAGTATGATAAATCATATGAAATAAACGCGACAGAAAAAAAAAATGTTTAGTTTGCCACTTGTTTTCCCACTGTCACCGAAAAATAACAAATAAAATATTCAGTTTTCTTACTTTCACGGGAAATTCAAAAATATTCATAAGTGTTTTCATTTAGGACAGTTTATTTCAATTAACTATTAGTAACTTTTTCGAAAATATGCATCTTTTTTGAGATATTGCAAGTTGTTGGAAAAGATATCGAAAATATACAAACATAATGGAAGTAGGTTACCCAGTTAGCACTAACTAACGAGCTGTCATATCACGTTGGTGCCATATGTGTTCTGAACTTTTGATTCCAAGACCTATACTTGTCCAAAGAAAAATCCCGAGCGTTAAAAAGTCTTCATTTTCGCCTTTTCTGTCTATAACTTGATTGAACTAAAGATAAAGTTATCTAACCATAAACAGCAAAGATGCATGATTTTTAACGAACTATTAAATATGACATAGATAGATAGATATAGTCCAACAAACTTTTCTGGCCCAGTGGTCAAAAATCAAAACTACGATCAGTACAGTATTGAAATGGTGTGAACTTAAAACGACACTAGCGACTTAATACCCAAGGTCAGAGGGTGAAAAAAGGTCAGATGTATTCTTTATTGCATACCAAAGAACTAACTAACTTAAAACTGATTCATATATACAATAAGGTAGAAAATTTGTAAGCAGAATCATTAACATATACCCGCTTTGTTAGTTTTGCAAACGTATAAAATTATGATATGCATAAAACAAAATTTTTAGAAGCTTTAAGAACAATAAATTTTACAAAGCATTTAATTAAGAAAAAAACTCCATAATAATAATCATGTTACATAAACCAAACTTTTTGTTAAAATAACAATTAAATAAATTTTACAATTAAAACAACAACTAAATTTAAACTAGTCCACTGATGTTTAAAAAAACAATAGGTAGTGAACATTAACACAATGCTATTAAATAAATTTATGAACCATTGAATCACTTTTTACATAAATAACACACATATGTCTGACATAAGTCATAGATAAAAATTATTTAATTACATATAATTTGCTTAATATTATTAAGTGGGTAACTAGAATTAAGGGAAAACGCGTTACGCGTTTGTAATTTGTTTTAATTATAATTAGGTTTGTGTAGTTAAATTAGCTGAAAAGAAGATATTTATTTCATCTTTCTGTTTTATTTAAAAAAAAATTAATATGCCATATAGGCCTTCTGACTTACAGTGTAACAAAATTTTCTGACCCGGTGGTCAAAAATCAAAAATACATTCGCCATATTAAAATGCTATGAACCTACAAGACTCTAGCGATAGACACCAAGTCAGAAACGCTTGTTAATCTGTACTTCTCATAGTTCGTGAATAACTTGCGAAAGATGTATACTGTTCTGTCTCTGGTCTTTCATTTTACCACTTTTTACCGGAAAGCTACAGACCTAAGTCTTCATAAACACTGTACCAGAAACAGTGTTGTCGCTATGGGCTCGCAACCTTTCATGCAGGACTAAAGTTGTTAATGAAAATAGGCTAGCCTTAGGGGGGTATGTTCCCTACATTGTGATTCAGCATGCTTTTATTTTTATTATTAATCTTTACCAGCCTTATATGTCCCTACTATTGAAGCTCGGCCTAACCTCAACTAGACCGATTTGGGTAATAGTCCTCAAATGAGCCCAATTTTTTGACGTATGCAGGTTTCCCCACGATGTTTTACTTCACCGAAAAGCCAGTGGAGTGAATAATCTATGTATGAATGTATAATGTAGGCTTTCATTCCTGTAGGGGTAACCAGTGGCTACATACTCGCACCCGCATCACCAGTCGTTTCACTAATCACTTTACTTAATAAATTAAAAAAAAGACTTATTGGTAAACGCTGTGCACGAACCTCCACCCTTTAGCCACAAGGTGAAATCGAAAGCTTTATGAAGTCTATAAAATAAAATTGCAATTTATCAATAATGAAATTTGATATGACAACTAAATAACCTGAGAAGGGCATTCAAAAACCTTTTTTCTAACCTCCTTGCCATTCCTCTTTACGTTATGGAAGACACATTCTTAGATACATTTAACTCTGGATTTCTCAAGTCGAACTTAAGTTATTAGAGACAGTTCGGAACCAGGCCCCTGACTGATCTATTACATCACAGTGACCTACAGCCGCGGGGACCGTAGGTTCAGTTTAATTTCTCTGCTCATCATGTGGCACTAATGACCGTAATCCGAGCGGGTAGATCACGCGAGCCGTCTTGTCTCCGAGAGATAATGACGGCTAGAGAGCTTGAAAGCTTGTCTCTGTAATTTACACGCTTATACCTAATACCTAAGCAGACATTTTAACTTTTGTGATGAACTTTTAATTTTGTTAGAACATAGAGTTGTAAATGTGTGCAATACTGTGCGGTCGTTAGTTAAAAAACAGCCAAGTGCTTCCCGTACACACATTAAGGTTGCGTTATATTCGTTTAAAGAACCTATTTATAAATCCCTATTATCGTGATTTTTAGATCACGCGGTTTAAAAGTTGAAGCGGAAATTTGGAAGCCAATAACTTGTAAAATATAAATTTAAGAGAAAAAGTTTTTAATTATTTGAAATGCGTTTTCAAATCCCTATCCAATGATGCACCACATGATGGTGTGCAAATTTTCATCCCTCAGTTCAATTTACGAAAAGCTACCCCATTTTTTTTAATTCTCAATTTCCATATAGATAACATATATAAAGGTTTGCATATTTTTCGATTTCAAAATAATAATGCAGAAATGTTCCTTGAAAGAAGTTCTACAAGGGGTCATTTAATAAACTAAAAAAAACAGGCTAAGACATTGAGAAAACCGACTAGGAATCAATCATAGTCAGAGATAAAACAGCCCATTGCTTTGCTCATTTAATGAACTTGATAAAAACGAGCTCATTTCATGTTTTTCAGAACAAATAGTCTTGGCTAAATGCCCTACCTTCCCCTTGCCATCACCTTAATTTTCAGTGTAGACACTACTGTTTGTTAGACTGCAGCTGCATAATCTAATACCTATAATGTCAACCTAATAGTCCAAGATCCCAGAGCGATCTGACATAACTTATTTTCACATAGATGAGACCTTAGGTTCTCAGTAGCGTCTCAAATTCTTTGAATACCTGGGTGCTTGTGGAGCTACCCTTGTGATACCTGGGCAGGTACCAGGTAAGAAAGGTAACTAAAAACAAGGGTTGCTTAACTTATATTTAAATGGCTGATTTTTATACATGTTTTGTAGAATATTATTCTAATAAAACTTTTGTAAGACGCTTTAAAGCTCCACAAAAAATAAATGAACTTTACTTATTTTTACATGTCTGATTTTAAAAATGTTATTAAGGTAACAATTACAAAGTTATTTTTCATGAGTTAGACAAATTGTAGTGACCTAACATCCTCTAAACACAAAATTTCTTCGCTTCGCTTTGGGATCTTATAATATTATATAATGTTGCAGTATCTATCACATATAATAACATCACCAATACCTACCATGCATCAAAGATCCACGAGTATACTATATTTTATTACAGAACATTCAAAGAGCAGCAGTGGTTTATACAGAATCGACATGTAGTTGTAGGTACTTACTTACCTACCTTATTAACCCCGAATAACCCCAAGTGCATGTTATGTTACCAAAGCTGCGAATCGTATATTATAGATAGTAATACAAATTGATTAGTGCAATTACTGGTATATTGGTTCTGCTGGGATAACGATGCTTTACGATAAGATAGATATAGCCAACATGAAATAATTGGTATTACTATAAACAGTGTTACATTTCACCACAGCCTAACCATTCATTTCGTTTATACAGGTAATCAAAACCTTTGATAAATTCGACAGCGTCGAGACAGTCATAGCGCCGCGACAAAATATATTACTGGCTGGACTGTATGTGACATAGGGTAGTCGGGTGCGCTTGCCCCCCGTTTACCCCACGATTGCTCTGTCTAGGCGCCTTCGATGGGCAACTGTAGGAATAGACTGATTGTTTAGGTTGTTTGTGACAAAGCTTTAAAATCAATTATAAACCTAAGGTCAGTTAATTAATTGAGGTAAATCAATTTTTATAGCTAAGGTACCAAAATAATATGTGACAATCCTTGTAATGTCAGAATAATATAATAAAATAAAGTGTAAATTTTGATATCAAATCTTAACTCCTTATTCTAATTCATTTAGCAAAAGGAACTTAGTAAATGCAATTAAGCAAATTTTTAACGGTGCCAAGTGTAAAGTAAAGCACTTAAAAGCGCTAAAGCCAAATCATAATTATACTGTGATAGACAAACAAACTTCGAATTGACTCTATTGAACTATTATTGGTTTGTGCATATTTTATTAACTACGTGTATACTGCATTGCATACATCTCCATGACATGCCCAATTTTCAGAATTGATTTAGAGTTGATGTAAGCAGTAAAAACTTTTTTTAAATTCTTTCATTTGCACTATTTTTTAATGTGACTTTAATTCCTATACCTAGGTGAATAAAGTACATTTTTATATCCTGAACGACGAGTCAGTAAAGCACGTATGCTTTATTCCTATATCGGCTCTATTATCGATTCTGAACCACCCCTAAAAATTTGGCATGTCATTGAGAATTAAATAGTATAATATTAAATATAATTATTTACTTCTATAGTAGAAGACTATAGTAACTGAAATGTGCACGAGCCAAACAGAATAATAAGAATGTTTTCGTACTAAAAAGGTAGTAAAGGAATCCTTATAAAGTCAATTCGATGTTTGTTTGTCTGTCACAGCAGAGTGATTAAACAGTAGCGCTTTTACCTTACATTTGGAACAGTTAAACATCTGCCTCATTTACTAAGCAAAGTTGCAAAAAAATTAGCCAGGGGTTTTAAAATTTAAACAAAATCAGCATAGTTTTTTTATTATATTACTGTCACATAGGTAACTGTAAAATATGTGTGGGCTTTAAGAAATATAGGTATCAATACTGATTATTAACTTTTAACCTTAGTAATTAGATTGATTTTACAGTTTAGTTTCCCATTAACAGAAATCATTCTGTCCACAAACAGGCTAAACTTTATTTGTGAATCAATAATCTTATGAAATTTTAGTCAATAGGTCAATAGGTAATTGTATTAATCCTTACTTTTGACGACACCCTGGAAAGGATATTTTTTTCGTACTTATTTTTTTATGTTACACACAGCGCCGCCTGGTTTCAAACTAAATAAGCTTGTGCTATGGATACCAGATAAATATACTTTTTTTGTATAAACATACATATTATACAGAGAAAACATCCAGTCTCAAGACAAACACAATAAAAATATTTGTCTTGCGCGGGAATCAAACCCACGCCTTGATTCAGTAGTCGGGTGATTACCTACTGAGCCACGGAGCCGTGTGTATAATATTTATAGGAATGATGAAACTGGTAAACAAAATTTGTCGACAAATGTCGGCACTAGGTTTTTTTCCTTAAATCGTGATGAAATATCAATTATAGCTTCAAGTAAATGAATCCGAAAATTTACCTACGATACAATTATGCTATTACTGTAAGATTTTTATAACATGACTGTTTAATTTTAAATTAGGCGGACCGTTAGCTTGTTTGCCACCTTAGTGGTAAAAAAAAAATCAATTTCAGTGTTATGTTTGGAAAAAAAAATAAGATAATTATTATGTTAGACTGGAAAACGTAAATTTTCTTGAATGTGTAAGTGCTAAGTATATTTTACTTTTGAGTCGAACTTTTTTAACAACCCTGACAAAAAACTAAACAGCCCAGTTATCACTGAATACTAAAAACACACATTAAACTTACATATTAGATATATAGATAGCCTATTATTCTATTTTAATAATTTAGTTACAACTCACAACTAAATTAATAAACATAAAACTTCCAAGATTAATTACACAACCCAGAAACTGTTACCTACAGAAATTGTAACACTAAATTAATGAAAGTCTTAGCACGCTAACCACGGACCGCCACACTTTGACAATGTACATCTGCATTTTCCGTAACAAATTCACCATTCAAATATCAACTCTATTATTATTATCATTATGGTTGCTGAATGTGTATAGTTGATTGTTCATAGGAGTAAGTGTAAGTAGGTCATTGGAGACACTTCCTAGTACCAATTGTTCTATTTCGTGACGCTTTAGCACGAATGATGCTCCCCATATCGTTAGAAGTTGAGCTTATATCGGAATTTGTAACAATTCTCTATCGATTACTAGAAGTATGGTAACACCAGAAGAAAAATCTATTTCCGTAAGAACTCTCAAGCGGGATTAAAGTATTATTTAGGTATTACTTTCAGTTCCTTCGGATATTTCTGCGACATGAATCAGGTCATTGCGTTGCTTTGTGGCAACAACGTAACGTAAAGGAATAGTGCACTTTTTCTTTCGATTACATTTACAAATATATATTTTTTGTATTTAAATTCTAAGCCGACAAAATTTTGCTTAAGTATAGTGTTTTCTTTCTCATAATGAAAAAAAAATTCTCAATTGATTCAAGTGTTCCAGATGTTATATTATAATAAATTTTACCCTTTTTGTATAATACTATAAGATTAGACAAAAATATCATTTTCTCAGATTTAAAAGCTACTACGTATACTTAGTCGTCAAATCTATCTTGGCAATAACTACCTATGTGAAATTTGCATCGGCAATAGGAGTTTTAAGAAATAAATAAATAATATATCACTCATAATTAGTTTTAAAGGAAATGAAACTGTCAAAGAATGCATTGTTACGGTAGAAGGAATGAAAGTGTAAGAAGGGCAAAATTTACATACTTGGAACTCACAAGAGACTGAAAATGTGAGAGTGTCTTTGAAAGAAGCATGATTATAGTAAATGTGGTATTCCATACCTTACTGAGCAGCCAGAAGCTATCTGAAAAAACACGTTTGGCTTTGAATTCGACTTTGGCTATTCATGAGGGTGTGTTGGTTCCAACACTGATGTACAGAAGTGAATGTTGGTATTGTTTAGTACACTTAGTAAACGAAGCATAAAGTAAATGCTGTGAAAATGAGAGAAAAGCATATAAAAGTATCGCATGTGGGGTGTGTGTGTGTGGGTCAAGGGCCGAAAAATGACAGAACAAAAAATATCATCAATATAAATAAATACTTTCATAGCAAAGATGCAGTCAAAAGATAAACCTCGATCCAGGATCTGAACATGCAACCCTTACATTCCGTGTATGTGTATGTCCATTGAGCTATGGAGGCACAAGTGTGACTGATGAAAATCACAACTACATATTTGCTCTGGAAATACGCTCGTAAAAAGAATGTATAATAATATTTATTTTATTTTTTATTTAAACACTTTATTGCACTAAAATACAATAGGTGGACTTAATGCCTTAGGCATTATCTACCAGTCGACCTTAGGGTCATGCAGAAAGCTGAAGGTAGTTGTTTAAGTAGGAACGGTTATTATCTACTAACATAAACGTAACATACAGGATAGGATTTGAATACATAAATTAAATAAATACACAGATACATATATACGTAAATATATATTTAAATATACATACATACACATACATAAATACGTATTTAAATATGTACATAGATATTGCTATATAGGTACTGCTATTACTATATATGATTCATTGAAAAGTATTTATAAAGGTGAGCCTAAATAGTATTTGTATAGCGAATGCTTAAACTTATTTCGGGAAGGCTTTTCCTTTATATTTTTAGGAAGCGCGTTCCAGAGTAGTGCTGCCTGAATAGTAAAAGAATTGGAAATAAAACCAGTACGATGTGAAGGTAAACGTAGCAGCATGTTAGAGGAAGAACGAAGCTCTCTGTCGTGAGAACAGTGAAGATATTGAAACATTTTCTTTAAATATGGAGGAGATTGAGAATTATTTAAAATGGTATAAAGAAAACATAGAATTCTAGTATATCTGCGTTCCCGGATAGGTAACCAGCCAAGCTGAGTACGGTATTGGGAAATATGGTCAAATTTTCTTAAGTTGAAAATAAATCTTATACAAGAATTGAGGAGACGATCAAGTTTATTGAGATGATTTTGGGTCAGATCCAAATAACAAACATCAGCATAATCAATTATGGGAATGATTAGAGTTTGTACTAGCAAGATTTTGGTTTTTATTGGTAGAAAATGTTTGAATCGATAAAGCGATCGCAAAGCGTTGAACACTTTTCGACTAACTTCTGCGATTTGATCATGCCAACTAAAAGTATTGTCTATACATAGACCCAGATCTTTTACGCTAGAGGTAAAGGGTACTATAGTGTTTTCATAGTATATCTGTGACAAAGTACTTAAGTCAATCCTACTGAGTAACCTTGAGCTACCTACGATAATAGCTTGGCATTTGGACGGATTCACAGTCACCCCAAATCTGCGTGACCAATCGGAAATGTAACCAAGGTTTAAATTAACTTTACCAATGGCTTCTGTAATGTTTCCGATATAAGTGCTTGTGTAAAGTTGCAAGTCATCGGCATAAAGGTGGTAAGTACAGCTGAGAAGGTTAGTTATAAAATTGATAAAAATAGAAAACAAAAGCGGGGAAAGGATTGCTCCTTGAGGAACTCCGGCAGAAAGATTGTGCCATTCAGAGGAATGTTGATCTATGCGAACAGACTGTTGGCGGCCATGAAGATAGGATGAAAACCAGTTTAAAGCATTAGGACAAATATTAAGGTTAGTTAGAATAGATAGAAGTATATCATAATCAACGGTGTTGAACGCGTTTGTGAAGTCAACTAGTACTAATACAGTAACCTTAGTGTCTTCCATTGCCAGTCTAATATCTTCTGTGACCTTAAGAAGAGCTGAGCTAGTGCTATGGCCAGTGCGAAAACCAGATTGATATTGATTCAGAATGTTGTTGTTGTAGATAAAACTGGAAAACTGACGATTCACGCACGCCTCCAACACTTTTGATAAAAATGGCAAGATAGAAATTGGCCGAAAGTGGGAAGGAGAGGTAGGATTGGAGATTTTAGGCAGGGAAATTGCATAAGCTTTTTGCCAAATGGAAGGAAATTTACCAGTAAATAGTGAAAAATTAATAATGTGGGTAATAATAGGCGCAAGAGACTCTAGTATTGTAACAATCATAAAACGAGTTATTTCATCGCATCCTACAGCTTTAGATTTGATGGAATGTATTATTTTGACAACATCTTCTTGATTAACAGGATTGAATTTAAATGATTCAACAGTGGGAGACATCAATGCTAAAATCTCTGCTACAGTTTTGGTTTTTGTGTCAGTATCCATGATTGTATTTCTTAATTCTATGAAGATTATGTGTATTTGTAAGATTTATGTACAAGGACTTTATAAGTCACTAGGAGTTGTATAGAACAAAAAAATAGTGCGACTCGGGAGCGTTGCGGAGTTGAAGATGTTGTGACACATAATGTTACCTTTACATTGATTTCATTTTATAATCATGTGTTTGGGCACTTTGGAGGATTAATGAAATAGCATACACGAAACAAATTTGTGAATAAAAACTAAATGGAGGGATCCTTGTTCTGTTCGGGTTAACGGGTAGTGAGAGTATAGTATAGAGAATAATGTCTTAAAAGTCCAAAAACCGCAAATCGTACGTATTTTTTAAGGTTTCAATAGAGCAATTGTCAAGTTCGAGTATTTATTTAAACTGTGTTTCAAGATTACCTTAGATGAAAACTACCTACATGGATTTTTCGATAAATAGTTTTCTAATTTCAAAAGTTCAAAATTGCCTCGTCACGCTTTGTGCGTATAAAATAAATGCATAGAGTTCGTAAACTAAAGTTTGAAATTAGCGAGAAACCTTTCAGCATATACCGGGAGCACAACAATGGCGCTAATACTAAACTAAAGACACAAAGTTAAGTTTAATCCTATATTATTAAAATGGGAGAAGCATGACTTTTTATTTCATAGGCCAAAAAGGCATCTAAAACAAAAAATCTCTTGACGTACAGATAGACTGACGGACGAACTAACCAACGTTAGAACAAAAATAACCAAAAAAAAACTCATGCAAAAAACGAATTATATCAAAACACAAAAATACAGACGTAAACTATGTAGTAGTAGATTGTTAATTAAGGGATGAAAGGGACCCATTGTGAGAGCGCCACTAGTTCGAGGCTAAAATGGGCCTTTTACCGGAATTAAACACTCTACTTTTCATTTCGAATATGAGGAAGTAAATGTATGACAAATGAAAAAGAACTTACTATTATTCTACTTTTCATTTCGAATATGGGGAAAGTAGACACAAGCAAAAATGTTTTTCATAACACCTTAAATCAGGCGTTAATTCAGAATCGCTTGATAAACTTATTTTTTCGGTATAAAATTTAATTCACTTCAACTCCCTTAGAATTTGCACTAATCACGCTTTCCCGCCTTTTTTTTCTTTTTTTTACGCGCAACATTTTTCCAGCACCATAATGCCAACCAGTATTTATAAGTTGTAGTTATTTGATGAAAAGAACTTACTATTTATTATACATCATTTTTAATTTGTCATGATCTACCTAAATTAATTTAAACGCGGTTTTCCGGTAGTTTTAAACCACATATCTGGTATAACCAGGTATCATAAACAAAAAATCTACAACCAAGTTAAGCATAAATTTACATAGTATTATTGTGACTGAATTTTTCTTTTACTTTTCGGCCCTAGAACCGATATTTGCTACTTCCCATCCGCTTTTTAGATAATATATGGTCTACTTTCAGAGTATGAGAGATGACAAAGAATTTCAGTTAACATATATTTAACAAAAAAATATCGAATCATATACAAAATTAAATCAAGAACATCACAGACCGTTTTGTTATGTTACTTCTTTTTGATAACACACAACATTAAAGTTCCAAACGCTCCAATTATTATAATTCAACCTCATGTGTATTTCATAAAACCGTTAAAAGTTAGTTCATCCTTTTATTTGATCCGAGTTAACTTCACACTTGCAGCGTGTAATAATGACAATGTCGTGTCGTAATGGCTCTTCTATAGCTGCGGCTCGATTTAACAGAAATCGCCCTAAATTACTATCCTTTGGTAGTTCGCTTCACTTGTCATTATTTGACGTAACAACGAAATAATGTGAGATGTTAAATGCGAGCAATCAGTTATAGTTTCATCATTTTAATACTAATTTAATGTTGTCGCTGTACCTCCTTCTGTACCTACCTAATGCCTACTTCAGTATTATTCGAATAGGTTCCTTTGTGTGACTGTGAATTTTATTTCAAGAAAACAAAGGTATTTTATTATTTATAGTACCTACATGCTAGTTAAATAAGAAATTGATTTTTTATCCCATCTATTCGAATAAGTTGATTGGGTCCCATTAGGCAAAGTGCGTGTTTGCTCCCGCTTCGGAAGCGGTTCCCGAAGCGAATGAATTTTGATAAATTTCTGATAAAAAAAAATACGTCCTTGTTCTCTAGTCTTTTCAACAATACTTCATAAATCATTTCAACATTTATTATTTCAAAACTGTCAAAATGTTTTAAATGTAAATATAATTTTTTATTGAATGCTCTTACTTTAAACATTAAGTATACTTTTTTATGAATATTTTTTTTTCATAAGCTGTGTCTTAAAGCTCCTTTTATTTCTTATTTCATAGAAGGGGCTGAGAAGTAGAGTGTATCACTTGGTCACAAAATATTTTTAGCTCAAGCGACATATATATCCCTCACTACACTCAGGATTCAAAATAGTGCCCTCGTCGTTAAAATATTAATTTGCTCCCTCGTTGCTCCCTTGCTTTGCCGACTATGTTAGGTTTATTTATTATTGATTTTTGTGGCAAAAGTCATGGTAAGAATTTTACAAAACTGTACAGCGGCTGACCCGCAGATGCCCGTTTGTATAAAAATAGTAGGTACTTACATACTTACCTTTATAATGTAGTAACGTTCGGATCTATAAAAAGTTTGTAAAAGGCTCTATCTTTTATACAGAAATAGGTAAAAGCCAGAATTTTTCACAGAATATGTGTTATAATGGGGGATTATCTAACAAATTATAAAAAGATAAAATTAAAGGGGGGGGGGTCATACTAGAAACACATTTTCGTTGTTTTTACTCGATTGTAAAAACAGTAATACATATTAACTTCAAACTTGCAGTGAAAATAGTGTTAACACTAAAGTATAACAACAAATAATAAGAATCGGCCAAGTGTGAGACGGGCCGAAGCCATTGCCATTTAAAATTACCGGTACAACGCCATCTAGCAATAGTAAAGAGAAACAGTAACACATTTGTTTGGGAACTCCTCATACAAGAAACACATTTTCGTTGTTTTTTTTTTCTATCGTAAAAAACATTAATACATAAAAACTTCAAACAGTGAAAAACTAGTTGCAGTGAAAAATAGTGTAAACTCTAAAGTTCCTATATAACAACAAATAATAAAAACCGGCCTATTTTAAATTACCGGGTGCAGCGCCATCTAACTTATTATTGAGAGAAACAGTATCACATTAGTTTGTTGAAAAAGATATTCAATGTTAAGCAACGTCGGGCTTGGTCAGTACTTGGATGGATGATCAGTTAGGGGCACACTTTTTGTTTTTGTCTTTTCTCGTAAATTACGTTAATTTACGAGCGTGATATTAACATCGGTTAAGTGCAAGTCGGACTAGCATACCATGGGTTCCGAACCACGATTTACGTAATTTACGAACACAAACAAAAACAAAAAGTGTGGCGCTAAGCGGTCACCCATCCAATACAACAACTTTGAATATCCTATCCAACAAAAAAATGTGTAACTGTTTATAAACTTTCAATAAATAGTTGCTGTATCGCGAAAACAGTAACACTTACTAGCTTCAATCTTGCAGTTAGTGTGTGAGCTCCAAAGTAAAACAACAAATAATAACGTTGTACAGCGCCATTCAGCTTATTATTAGAAGAAAAAAATAACACATTTATTTGTTGGAAACGATATTCAAAGTTAAGCAACTTCGAGCTTGGTCAGTACTTGGATGGGTGACCACCTAGCGGCAAAATTTTTAGGGTTCCGTACCCATAGGGTAATTAGTGGAACCCTATAACTAAGACTCCGCTGACCGTCCGTCCGTCCGCCTGTCACCAGACTGTATCTCATGGACCATGATAGACAGATGACACAGAAGATGTATTTCTGTTGCCGCTTTAACAACAAATACTAAAAAACAGAATAAAATAAATATTTAAGGGTATTCCATACAACAAACGTGATTTTTTTGCTCGAGTTTGCTCGATATTGATAACGGCAACAGGTAGACGCTTAAAGCCACTTTAAAATTTATAATTAAATTTAAATAAAACAAATGTTTAAGAGGGGCTCCCATACAACAAACGTGATTTTTTATAGATAACTTCGCCCGCCCTAAATTTCGGTATCGGCGTAGGTTCTTACGGCAACTCCTCAATTATAGAAAAAAACAAACAATCAAATCTTTCCTCTTAAATGGCATAATACATTCGTGTCTGTGAAACCATGGAAATACACATACAAAATTTCAACCCAATCGGTGAAGACGTTGAGTAGTTGAAATACCGACAGCAGCGCCACCTACTAGGTCCAATTGTATTTATAAATCATCCAGGAAACCATCGAAATACCCATATACCATTTCAACCCAATCTGTTCAGCCGTTTAGAAGTTATGTGAAAAAGATAAGTACGGAAGCATAATTCTTGCACCCGTTGTCCTATTACCCGTTTTCCCGTAGGAATGAAGCATTTTCCCGAGGTAAAAAGTAGCCTATGTTCATCAGGGATAATGTAGGCTTCTAATGGTAAAAGAATTTTTCAAATCGGTCTAGTAGTTTCTGAGCCTATTTAAAACCAACAAACAAACAATCAAATCTTATCTCTTTATAATATTAGTGTAGATGGTACGCAACCCTTCGTGTGCGAATCCGACTCGCATTTGACCGATTTTTTTTTGTTTGTTTTTGTAAATTACGTAAATTTTCAATTCGCACTAGGCCGGATTTTTTAAAGATAAAATAATAGGCATGTGTTAGTGTATGATAATCCAATTCTAACTTAGTATACCTACTGTCCATCATTTACCCAACATCGCAACTTCCTGCAAAACCGCTTAAGTTACAAAACCTGAGAACAAATTCAAATGTAATTTCTTTATCTCTTCAATGTCTAAAAATTGTTGGAGTCACGGCAAATCTTCGCGGCGCATCAGAATTGCACAATTCGAAGAAACGTTCAGGCATCATCATAAATTGTGATCTAGTGCATTGTGACCTAGTACATTGTGACGTAGTGTATTTTCGTGTGATTTAACATGATCCAATTATTGTTTATACTTATCATTAGTGATTCTGACGTCTATGTACGTTATACAATATGATCGTTAGATATTTGTTTGGCGTCATTGTCAAATTAAATTGGATATTTTTGTTACCTGAAGAATTGGCGATGATTCTTTTGTCTTCTGTTATGTAAGACTAGGCTTTTGTCTTTGTTATAATCACTGTTGGTATAGTGACTTATAAGATCCCAGTGCATTATGACCAGACATTGGTTTTTTTTTTTGTTTTTAGGGTTCCATAGTCAAATGGCCACAACGGTACCCCTTCAGTTTGTCACAGCCTTATGATTCCGAAATTCCGATGCATGTCGAAAAATCCTTTAAAAATGAATTTAAGATTTTAACCTTTTTCTTTAGTTGTGTAATTTTGCTACTTATTAGCATTCTAAGTTGTAAAACGCTAAACTTTCTAACACACTTGGTCTGTGTTTTACCCAAATGCAGAACAGGGTTATTAAATAAAATATTTCTTACTCCAAGACCAGAGAAAATATTGACATTCACCATAGATTCACAATGAAATTCATACCTAACAAGTGTTCTTCATCGAAACCTCACGCGTGACAGAGTAACTCCAAACGCGTTTAATCTCATCTCGTCTCATTACCTTCAGTCGGCTATTTAATGAGTAGTGCGTTCAAAGAGTGTGTTGCGTTACGCCAATTTCCCCGTTAGTGATGTACCTATGGGCATTGCGAAACCCCCGCAATGCCGGCCGATCTCACGCGATGTCATCTTGAATTCATTAACGCCTGGTGGTAGTGTCTTACTACAGGAGATTCCGAAATTTGATTTATAACATTGATTTGAAATTACTGCGTTGTATAAAATTTATGTTATAATTTTTAAAGGATTTATCTAATAATCCGTATGAAAAAATAAAAGTTTCCTAATTGTGTAAAAAACTTATTTACGCACGTAATTTATTTCAGGTATGATCACAAACTACATTTAATCAAACTGAGTTATATTATTACTAGCTTTTACCCGCAGCTTCGCTCGCATTCTTGTAAATTTTTACAATTGATTCTAAATGTAGGTTGATACGGTAACTAACAATAATTCTGCAAAACCCTTCCCTTTGATCCACCCCTTTAAGATATTAGCGAAAAAATTTAGCTCATAACTGTCTCCAGGGTCCCATCTATCTTTATACCAAAATTCATCATAATTGATTCAGCAGTTGTATAGGTATTACATAATATAAGTAATAAGGATTTAAAATTAAAAGAAAGGATTTTTATTACCTTTTCCATTTTTCATTAACAATAATTTATGGTGTAGCCCACCATAAATCATTGTTGATGTCAAATCATGTTTACCTTACATGTACAGTGTGACCTTGTGGATTTTTCAATAACTATAGTTTATACAGTGAGAAAATTTCATCGGCATTCCGTTTAATTCGCCCATTCATAGATATTTCGCCCCTAAACGTCTTCAAACATATTTTAGTACATTATTCAATTAAATAATCAAATATTAGAAATACATTAACTAACCTAACTAACTCTGGTAAGCCAAAATAGGGCTTAAGTTCTTCCATTAAGTATGTTTACAAAAGAGAAGCTAAATTATCAAGTATCCTCCTTTTTTAGACCCGTTTAATATACATATATATGTCGCAGCAATTTTAGTTAAATTAGCCAGCTAATTGTTCACCTAGTCCTTGTTGACTACGGAACCCTAAAAATGCATAACAATATAAGTTACCCACAAATTATGTACAAAAAGGTGCGATTCTAAATTACTGACAAAGTTCTATAGCAATTTAAAGTTCGTGAGACATTGTTTCAGTACTTCAATTCAATTCAATTCAATATAATTTTATTCAGATTAGGCTACAATAATTGAGCACTTATGAATGTCACTACGCCATCGGTTCGTAAGTCTACAGGGCGGGAGACCTTGTACTGAGAAGAACCGGCAAGAAACTCAGCAAGGGCATTTCTTTTCTCCCTTTCTTTTACAGCGTCCAATTAAAATATTGGAAAATGCCCTCCCTATCATAAAAGGACACTTTCCATTACAAACATAAAAAAACATGAAATATAAAGCACAAGCACAACATAAAAAAGTATCTAATATAAACAAAAGACAGTTTATGTATTCATCACTAAGAAATAATCAATGTCTTACAGTATTAATAAACGAAACAAAAAAGTAAGACTAAATACTAAGAATACCAAGAAGTTTGCAAGAGCAGACCAGCCTCCACAGGCGGCACCCGTTCACGAGTATGACACATGAATCAGCCATCGCTTCGCTCAACCATGTTTTAGGGAACGTAACGACCCGACACACACGCCGCCACCGCAGAGACACTTTGAGAGAGCATGACACACTCAAGCAACTCCAATAAAACTTCGATTGTACTAGTTACAATGTGTGTAGTAAAGGAACAAAATATAAGAGGAGAAGATTGGAAGGTTCGCAATGCTTTACTACCGAGCAGCAACGGCAATAAACTCACTAGTTAATCTTTTATACATCATATAAAAATACAATATAGCCTTACACTAGGTAATAACATAATATACAATGTTTTAAATTTTAAAAAAATAATATTTCAAATGCCCCAATACAAATCAATTAAGTTCTAATTTTTCCAAGCATTTTTATCATTTATGTATTCATCAACTTTGTAATAGCTTTTTTTCATTAAAATATCTTTGACATATATTTTAAATTTATTTGAGGGTAAATTAACCACATGTTCTGGAATTTTATTGTAGAAAAATATACTTTGTATTGCGAAAGAGCTATGTACCTTCTGAAGACGACATTTTGGAACTACCAATTTATCCTTATTCCTTGTATTAACACTGTGGAGGTCACTATTTTTTGCAAATAAGTGTCAATTTTGGCGTACATACATTATACAAGCAAAGATATATTGGCAAGGAACAGTTAAAATATCAATTTCCCTGAATAGTTCCCTAAGAGAAATTCGAGGTCCTAATTTATAAATTGACCGTACTGCTCTCTTTTGCAAAATAAAGACTGTATCAATATCAGCTGCCTTACCCCAAAGCAAAATGCCATAAGACATGACGGAATGGAAATAGCTAAAGGAAAAGCTTCAAAAATTTTAAACCAATAACAAATTTACTTCCAAATTTTTTTGGTTAACATCACTATAGATAATATTCTTAATAAGCGAAAGTCTTTGTAGACATTTTTTCTATTGATTATACGAAGAGATCGGCAAACGAATACTCTTTAGACCTTGTTACTTTTTACGCACCTATTCATTCAGAGACAATAACAATCGCAACCTGCATGCATTGTCTTATGAGGTTATTTTATAGATATCTCTCCTTATTCCGAATAGTAAATGATGGTAATTTTTGTTTCAGTGCTACTGGCTGTAGCAGCCGGCCAAAAAGGATACGAATACAACAAGCCGGGAAAGCCATTTAGTCAAGGAACCACGCCAAATCCTTCAGGATTTTCTTCGAATTCTCCTGGTGGATACACTAGCTCTACAATTCCCTCCTACTCAGCGCAGAGTAACGACTATCCAAATTCTGGATCAGGATCTACGCCTGGCTTCCAATCAGGGCCATCCAATTACCCAAAGAGCAACCAAGGCTACCCAGGTTCGAGCCAGCAATCTATGCCAGGATATCCTGGAACAGCCACTGGAGCAACTTCAGGGGGTTTTACTGGCCAAGATGAACCAAGATATTCTGGAAACGGGCAAAACTATCCTGGACAAGGACAAAATTATCCAGGTCAAAAGAAAAACCGTCCGCAAGGACAAACTTATCCTGGGCAAGGTCAAAACTATCCTGGACAAGGACAAAATTATCCAGGTCAAAAGCAGAACCAGCCGCAAGGACAGACTTATCCTGGGCAAGGACAAAACTATCCAGGACAAGGACAAATCTTCCCGGGAAATACACAAAATTTCCCTGGGCAGAGCAGTAACTCCGATGGATCCAGCTCTTCAGGTTTTCCTCATAAAGGTACAGGGCAAGATTTTGGGTCTAATGACGATTCTGGATTTTATGAGGCGGGGGACTACTCGGCTATTCCTGGAGAACCTGATATAGATTATCCTATTTACACTGATATCCCAAAGACATCATTCAGCTGCGATACTCAAGCTTATCCCGGTTACTTTGCCGATGTTGAAGCACGTTGCCAAGTCTTTCATGTATGCGCCAATAACATAACCTATGATTTTCTGTGTCCGAATGGTACAATTTTTTCGCAGCAGGTCTTTGTTTGCGTTTGGTGGAACCAGTTTGATTGCAATACTGCTCAGGGTCTTTATGAGTTAAATGCAAATATTTACGATTATTCAAAAACTGGATTGCCTCAAGATGGATTTGATAATTCTGGGCCTAGTTTTCAGGGAGCACTACAGGGATCATCTAATTCGTATTCTGGAAACTCGGGACCGTCGGTAACCTACCCAGGAAGTGCAGAATCTTCTGCTAATTACCCAGGTTCTGGCTCACAAAGTCCTTCTAACTATCCCGGTACCTCAGACAGTCGTCGACCATCGAGTTCGTATCCGGCTAATACAGGAGCACAAGGACCATCTTCTTCCTATCCAGGCAGCTCAGTACCACAAGGACCATCTACTTCCTACCCAGGCAGCTCAGTACCACAAGGACCATCTTCTTCATATCCAGGCAGCTCAGTACCACAAGGACCATCTACTTCCTACCCAGGCAGCTCAGTACCACAAGGACCATCTGGGTCCTACCCAGCGAGCACTGGATCACAGAGACCCTTAGCTTCATTCCCAAGTAATGGTAAATCACAGATTCCAACAGCTTCATACCCAAATAACTCCGGCTCCTCAGCAAATTACCCTGAATCAACTGGCCAAAAGAGCCCAACAACCTCTTTCTTAGATACATCTAACTATCCAGGATCATCGGGAGGAAATCAAGGATATCCGTCAGGCAAACCCAGTAGGGGACCGAGTTTCTCTACTGACGGCAACAGCGGAAGACCTTACGATGATTCAGGTTTCCCACCTCAGCAACCTAATAGAGAATATCTCCCACCTAGAAACTAAGCTTTGTAATTTTAAGAAACTATGTATATTCCGTGATAGCGTGCCCATACCGAAAGACTTGTTTAACGTATTATAGGCCTTTGTTGTGTATCGGGAAAAAATCTTCTAAAATCATAGACAATTTGTCAGAATACACATAAAAAAGTAAACAAACGAAATGTCGGTGCTGTATTTTAAAAAGTATAAATTAGGTTAGTAAGTTTTGGTATGTACTATTTAATTATAAGCTTTTCGAAGATGTGCCTTACTGCCTGTATGTAATTCATACAGAGATTATTAAGTTACTCTTTTGATATGTTTAGCTATTGTTGTAAAGTTTTCTTTATTCAATTATTATAGTAATTCAACATAAAATGTGATTATAATGTGTGATGATATTGACTATAGTTACCAGATTAGTGTTCATACTTAATGTATAATTGAGAAGTGTATGTAAAACCTATATGTATATGGTTTTACAAAAATAAACAAATCTTATACTTCAACATTTTTATATTTATTACATTAAGCTACTGATTTATTTTTGACTTTCTACGTGTTGAATCTGAATAAAATTTAGCTCGTTCCTGATTCTTCTTCAATAGCAATTCGGACATAGCGCTAAATTCACTACAATAGATCGGTAGACCGTTTCCTTCAAGAACCACTTTCAGTAGTCCGCAGTTATTAAAAAGTCTGAAGCTTTCTTGATAAATTAAAACTGACAACATTCTTTTCACACTAAAAATTGTCAAGCAATTATACGCTAAATTTAAGCAACACAGAGCCAGGTTGCCATCACAATACGAATGATTATCCTTAAGAGTAACAGCGTTCTCTCCAAATGGATCTGAGAACTCTATCGTTACTTCGAATCCTTTCTTAAAATTTCTTTTGGTAATTGGTCCTTTAGATATTGCTGGAGTAGATTTCAACGTGGACTCAAGTTCATTAGTTGATTTGAATTCTTGCTCTTTTTTTAATTTCATATAATCGAATAGCCTCTTGCGCTTGGCCACGACTTCGTCAGATGTTAAGGGAAATTTTGAAAGTACATCAAATATGCTACTAGCGCCATAATCAGAAATCCGGTTATCTGCCAAGTTTAAGTATCGCAAGAATCTATTCGTTCTTAACGCTTCAGCTAGATATTTTGCACCCACATCAGTAATGTGGTTAGAAGATAAGTCTAACACCAACAAATTACTTTCTGCAGGTGCTTGATAGTGCAATTGCATAGCTATTAACTTACAAACGTCATCATTGATTTCGCAATCGCTTAAAGATAAATTCATAAGATTTGATTTTACTGCTAACAAAGTGAAAAAGTTACACTGTGGAACTTTGGATCCGTCAAGGCAAATTTCGGTTACCTTGGAAAGTGGCACTAATTTAATCAGTTCATGCAATATATGACCGTCAATACCACATTTGCGTATTGATATTTTTGTTAATTGTGAATAGTATGGTACTAACAAGGCGATCACTTGTATGAGACGACGTGGAACGCACGATAATTTGAAGATCTCAATTTCAGCTAAGCGGTTTAAATTATCGTATACAGCAGAGACAACAAGAGGCTCGTCATGAGGCTCTATGCAAATTAAGGATGTAATTGATGCGTCTTCGTCACGTTTATTTGCATCTGTGTCTAACATTACACGTGACGCTTTTGACGGAGAAAAACTAATTTGCTTTGATTTTCTTGCACTAGCTGTCTTCTTTAATTCGTCTGAAAAAAGAAGAGCAAAAATACATTTTAAAGAAATACAGATAGACGGACTGATATGACGAAGTATGGGCTTCTATAATGATATTTAGCTACGCTAAATGGGTCACACAAGTGCGATGTGCGAGTCGGACTGGGGCACAGGCAGGCGCAACAGTTCCCATGACACTTATTTTCCATAGCAGCCCTACTGTTATCTCATTTAAGTTCGTATCAAGGGTCAAGCATAGACTTCGAGTTCTGTAATCTGTCCTATGGACTGCGCAATAGGCTCACAAAATTGACCACACTTTAGAAAGAGACAAAATTAAGTTGTAGTAAGTTTTCTCGTAGACAAGACACCACACGTTCGCTTCGTCTCTGTCTCACTTTTGCGACCATTTTTTTTTACAGCTGGCTAGTAAATGCGCTGTCCAGTACTGTATGTCTATGGGGTCAAGTCAAATAAATAAAATCTAAACTAAAAATTTCAGTCATTTGATTCGATGTTTTTCCGTTTGTAAATTTTATAGGTAATTTAACCAGATCTAGGATCAATAATTTACCAAAGTAAAAAATATCCATAAAATAGTTACTTATTAGGCACGCATTTTGCATTTTTTCCGCATAATAAAGAAGCATCCCCTTATACACAAATGAAATGCAAAAGACCGGCCGAGTGCGAGTCGGACTCACGCATAAGTGTTCGTACCATTATCTATAAAAACAGCAAAAAAAACACTTTGTTGTATGGAAGCCCTTAAATATTTCTTTTATCTTTATTTAATTATTTATTTTTAAAGTGAATATATAACTAAATATTCTGTAAATATTTGAAGCGTCTACCAATTGCCGTTATCAAGATAGAGCAAATATGAGCAAAAAAATCACGTTTGTTGTATTTGAACCCCCTTAAATATTTTTTTTATTCTGTTTTTTAGTATTTGTTGTTATAGCGGCAATAGAAATACATTATCTATGAAAATTTCAACTGTCTAACTATCACGGTTCATGAGATACAGCCTGGTGACAGACTAACAGACGGACGGACAGCGAGTCTTAGTAATAGGGTCCCGTTTTTTACTCTTTGGGTACGGAACACTAAAAAGCGTATCGCGTTCTGTACCAAGTTTAACACAGACCTGATTCTATTCTGGCTAGCTTAATGCTTAATAAAACACCATAAAGTTTTCAGATACAGGTATTTTCACAATTGAATTAAACAAAAGCATTCAATTAGGCGGTTTTATCGCTCAGTAGCGATTTCTGCCAGACAACCTTAGGGTAGAGGATATAATCAAATGATCACAGGATTCGTCACCAAAACGAAAAAATACTAATAATGAATATAATATATACAAAAACTATACTTATATATCTATGCATATAATACCTAGACATATAAGTATTTATATATATATAGTACATAATGAACATCAAAGTCATAAATAAATATAGGTACATAATACAAATAAATATAATATTATCTGCTATGACATTTACAGAAATCGGCTAATGTCACTTAAATGAGTTTTTTATACGATTTGGAAAAGCATTTACAGATTGAGCATTTTAATTACTAAAGGTAGAGAATTCCATAATTTGATAGCTTGTACTGCGAACCATTCGTGGTAGAAATAATTGTAATGAGCAGGTGTTTTAAAAAAGAGATGAGAGGAGGGACTAAGATTGGCTTTAGAACTAGCGCTCCTCCTGGCGCTGACTCACCTTCGGGTTCGAGGCTCACGCTGGTCACAGAGACGACGCCAAGAGCGACAGCCCAAGCCGAGGCTGTCCCCGCAGGGAGCCCTTGAGCGTTGGGCGCTATATGGGCTGAGACTTCTTCAGAGTCTCGCCCCAAAATCCCGGTGGAGCAGTAATGGCTGCATCAGCCAACTGCATAGTCCGTTCAGAAAAAAAAAAAAAGGGTAATATCGAGATGGGACGGTAGTCGGAGAATGAATTAGGATTGGCACTTTTTTGGCAAGGGAATTATTTTAGCCGTTTTCCACAAATTAGGGAAATTACCAGACGGAATAGAGTTAAGGTAATGGGTATTTAGCTTTCTTTTTCTTGCCTTTCCGATTTCTGGACACCTGATACATATATTTTTTCTTTTCGCCAGAAATTGGCTCTAGGCCTTTGATTTTCAGTCTTTGAAGGACTTGATAGGAAGTCTATAAAAGCAAATAAACTAGGTATCCAACCCATAGGTTAGGTTAGATACCGGAGACCCAAGATGCATATAGTAAACCTCAATAGTGAATTGTCGATGTATTAGATGTAATCTTTCTCAGAACTGTGTCTGTGTCTATTGGAAACAACGTCTTGCCTTCCCGCCAAACAAAGCAGAGTCCAATTAACATAGCCAGGTCACAATCCCAAACCTAAAGGGAGCCCAGTACGGACAGCCAAGTCGTAAATACAATCGTACATACATAAACTGCAAAGCTAGTATTTTCAAACTATAAATAATGCCTGCAAAATAATAATAGTAACTATTTAACCCGTTTTGCAGTGTGGTTATGACCTAGATTTCATTTCTAGAGAAAAGAAAAAAAATTAGGTGCAAAATGTTCATTGGTTTTTAATATTTACAACTATTTTTTTAAGAAAAATTGTGTGTAAGGATATGCTTTTTTAATATCTGATATCTGGAAAGGTTTTTTTGACAACGCCATCTATTGTCAAATGGTAAAAATAATAGTATTACTACTCGCCAATAGATGTCAGGAAGAGTCATATTTATCAGTTTATTATTGCCTGAAAACACGGATAAAACAACGTTTCTAAAAACGAAATCTGGCTAGATCGATGTATCGCCCTCGAAATACCCTGCTTATACACATATACAAGAATTACTCGTTTAAAGGTATTAATTAGATTAGGATATATTTTATGCAAAAATAACTTTTGCCCAATAAGTAAATATTTATTAGTTAGGTATCCTTCACTAATAGGTATCTATACAATGCACAATAAAATAATAAAATTGTGGATTAAAACTCTGTTACTTGACCAATAGCCATTTGAGTGAGAGTTGACTTGAGTGATTAGAGGAAGTGTACATAACATATTTGGATATATTTAAGGCAATAAATAGTTACCTAAAGGTCGCTGAAATCCTTTTTTTACAGAAACACTATGTGCAAAATGTAGTTTTTTGCACACAGTTGGAAGAATTGACTCAAATGCGGTGCTCTCAGGTCCATAGTTTTGTTCAGCTATGCTTTTTAAGTTTGACGTCATCGACCTTGAAGACTTTGCCGACATCCTCCTAGTCATCTCGAATGATATTAAAATAAATTAAATAAAAAAATTAAAAAGAAAATCTATTCAAAATAAAATTAAGCAATTATAAATAAAATCTATTTATAAAATAAATAATTATCCAAATAAATATAGGCCGCAACATCAAAAACTTTTAGCAAAATGCAAACATGTCAAATTGACAGCAATGTGTAACATTTCTATCAAAACTTTGAACGGTTCATGGATACAGTTTCACATTGCTGTATGGAATATGCATACTAGAAAGATCTTACACGTCAAAATAATATTGTAGACATGATGCATGGAGAATGCGATGTATAATGCGAACAAAAAAAAAAGGTGAAATATAAAGCAATAGATATACGGTGGTCCGAAGCGTAATTTATTAATTTAGAGTACCAAGGTGGCAAACAAGCTTGCGGTCCGCATGATGATAAGCGGTCACCGCAGCCTTTGGACGCTTGTTACACCACGGGCATCACTCGCGCGTTGGTGATCCTTCAAAAATCAAAAACTTCTTTCTTGAAGAACCCAATACTGTAATCCTTAGAGAAAACCATTCAGCATTCAGAGCTCATTCCACAACCTAAGCGTTCGCGGAAAACCGATGGCGTGCGTAGCGATGGTTGAAAGTAGCCCTATGGTAAATATCTAATTTCGCTTTTCAACATACTTATTTAAACTTATATGGCGCGAATTTAGTAGTGCAAGATATGACAAAATGTCAAAAGAAGAAAAAAATGATTTTGACGCGTTTAATTTTTAGGGTCCTCTGTGGAGAAATTACAAAACTGAGCCCCTTGTAGTTTCTTGGAAATTCGTGAAATGTATGTATGATATTAATCAAAATAAAGATAATTAAAGTTTTGTTCTGAAATTAGTGAATTGAACCAGTTATCCCGTTGTTTCTTTTTTTGCTTAATTGAAATAAATATTTTTAATGGTGCATTCGTGCTGTAGTGGCTAAATAATATTTTCCTATGAGAACTCTTGTTCAAGATACAAAAATATTCCAAGTGCGGTTGCGGAACCATTAGTGCAAATTAATTGCATGAAATTAATAATCAAAGTATTCTTTATTAGAAATTTTATTAAAAAGTTGCATACAGTCTAGTTTTAAGGCGTGAGATGAGTGACCCTAAGTGTGCGAGACCGACTCGCACTTAGCCTGTTTTTTAATTTAAAATTTTTGTTTTTTTTTTAGTTTTTAGGGTTCCGTAACTACGGTTCCTTGAAGCTGTAAAAAAAACATTACAAATATAGGAAAAAATCCGAGATTTTTTAATTTCACCCTTTATTGTACAAAAAAAAAACATCACAAGAAATTATAATTCTAAAAAAATAGTACATAGTACAAAATACGTACATCTCTGCCACAGATTTCTTCCCGCAAACCAACGAAACGCAACGGCTTGTAAAATAAAGTTTTATCTAAAGAATAGTCTATTCATTACATATTAAATTTAATAACAATATAATAACATGTACACGTACACTCAAATACAAATAAAATAATTACATAAATACATAATTAAATACTAGATAAAAGATAACTTATTATTGAAATAAGTAGGTATAAAATAACTGGCATAGCGTTCAATGGTAATAAAATTATTTTTTTATATTTTCAAGTGTTCCTCAAATAGTGCTATTTTAAGTGTTTTTTTTAAAATTTAAGTCGATGAACTATCTCTAAGCGTATTCGGAAGACAATTCCACAGAATAGCTGCCTGAACAGAAAAGTAACAGATCTCACAGGTTGATTTAAAGAAATCATAAAATTAAATTTTTCACGTAAATATAAGGGACTACAAGGCTTAAAGAGAATGTTATAAAGAAGGGATAAAGTATGAGTAGTCCGTCGGAAATGCATTGGGAGCCACTTCAGTTCAGTTCTGAAATTAGAGTTATAGTCATATTTACGTAAACCGTAATACCGTATATATAGCGAATGCATAGGTTTTCAAGACGATCAAGTTTGTTTGATAGCTCCTCATCGGCGTCCAACTAACATAAATCGGCGTAGTATAAAACAGGTAGTATTAGAGTTTGAGTTAGTGTAATTTTAGTAGAAATGGGGATAAAGTTCTGCAAGCGCCCTAATACGTGTAGACTGAAATGGACTCTTTTTTAAAAAATAAGCTACATGTGCATTTCAAGATTAGTTGGAGTCCATAGTAAGCCCAAGATTTTTAGCTGCGTCGACTATTGAGATAACTTTATCATTATACATTATTGGTGGGATTAGGATTCCTACTATTACAAATAACATTTTGTGTGATAGATTAAGAAAAAAAAATATTATTTTAACTGATACTGAAAAAAATGATGAGGCTATAAGCTTATTGATCGGAGCTGATATGATATCTCAAATTCTAACCAACAATATTGTGAAACTAGAGGATGGACTATCAGCAATAAAAACCAAATTAGGATGGACCTTGATTGGGAGAAAAAACTCTTTAATTAAAAGCGACAAGACACTCAGTATCCTGTCCTCTGTATCTGACCTGTTGAAATTAGATACTTTGGGTATTATGGATCCAATAGAAATGAAAACGAGAAACATGAATTTAGAACAAATAAAAGTAAATTTTCAGAATGCAACAACCGTAAACAAAGAAGGAAGATATGAAGTGCTACTCCCGTGGAAAGAGAATCATCCAACTTTGCTGTATAACAAAGAATTAGCATTTAAAAGATTAGAGAAGGTAACTAAGAAACTGAGGGATGGCAACTTATATGACATTTATAACAAGGTATTTTATGACTAATAAGTATTTGTTC
Organism: Apoda limacodes; assembly: GCA_946406115.1. Taxonomy (NCBI): domain Eukaryota; kingdom Metazoa; phylum Arthropoda; class Insecta; order Lepidoptera; family Limacodidae; genus Apoda; species Apoda limacodes. The sequence goes on from OX291560.1 coordinate 16,665,717, forward strand.
CAAAGATTGCGATCTTTTGAGGTTTTTCTGGTGGGACTTAAATGACCATAATAAATTACAGGTTTATCGTCATCGTAGAGTCGTTTTTGGCCTAACCAGTAGCCCTTTTTTGTTAGGAGCAACAATAGAACATCATTTGCTACGAGTTTTGAATTGTGCTGACTCAAAGGATAAAACTATCATTGATAAACTACTTCATTCCTTTTACGTCGATAACAGCGTCACTAGCGTTGATAGTAAATAGGAACTAGTGAATTTTCAGAAACAGGCTATAGAAGTAATGCAATCAGGGAGTTTTGATTTAAGGTGTTGGGAAAGTACAGGTCAACTTACGCCTACTCAGTCGACATCAGTTCTAGGTTTGAAATGGGATAAGTTAGAAGATACTTTATCATTAAATCATATTCGCCTAGAAACTATCCCTATGAAAGTTACTAAAAGGTTTATTCTGTCTACAAGTCACAAAATATTTGACTGTATTGGCTTAGTATGCCCTGTTTTATTGAAGCCTAAGTTATTATTTAGAAATCTGTGTTACTTAGATATTGACTGGGATACCGAAGTGTGTGAGAACGATAAAATATCCTTTTTGTCATGGTACTCTCAACTTTATCTTCTAAAACAAATTAATATACCACGTTATATTTTCATAGCAGAAAATAATTGTACATATTTGTCATTTCATGTATTTGTAGATGCTTGTCAATTCGCATATGCTACAGTTATATTTGCAAGAATCGAAATGACAACTGGAACTGAGTTACGTTTTATTCAAACTAAATCTAGGGTAGCACCAAAGACAAATTCTAAGTGTACGGTTCCTCGTCTTGAATTACTAGCTGCCACCATAGGAACAAGATTAATGAATACCATCAAAGAGACTTTGAAATTGGAGCATAATTATAACATATTTTATTGGAGCGATTCAACCACAACTATCTAATCGATAAAGCGTAACTGCCAATGGGCTAGATTTGTATGGAATCGGGTACAAGAGATTCGTAAGCTTTCAATGTCTGAACAATGGTACTATAAACCTAGTGAGCTCAACGCAGCCGATTTACCTTCAAGAGGGTGTGATGTAGAGCATTTGCTACAATCTAAGTGGGGTGAAGGCCCGCTGTGGCTTAAAGGGCCAAAGGATAACTTGCCAAAAACTTGTTTTACAGAGAATGAGACAGAAATATCTAAGGAGATCCAAAAAAAGAAGATGCCAAATCAGAAATGTACGCTTATAGCTCAAAACATAGAAATTCAGAATGTTTGCTGGTATTCCCACGTTTTTTCTGGTTACATTAAGATAGTAAGTAAAAATAACAGTCGTATCAAAGATGATATAACGTTCGCAGAATTCCAAGGAGCAGAATGGGCTTTATTCAGAGTCATACAATGTGATACTTTTTCAGGGCAAAGTGATCCTAAACTGTCCAACTTTTCTGTCTTCAAGGATGAAAAAGGTTTAAAGAGAATAAAAACTCCGATAGCCAATAGCAATGACTTGTACACTTTTCGTTATCCCATTATTTAAGACGCAGACAATATTGTAGTCACTCGGCTATTAATCTATGAACATAATCTGAATCAACATGTTGGTGTTCAAACTCTGTTAAACATACTGAGACAAAAGTACTGGATTTTAAGAGGAAGAAAAGCTGTGCGTAGTGTAGTTAATGGATGTGTTGCTTGTTAGAGATACAGGGTTAAGAAAAATCAAGAAGAAGCTCCAGCATTACCAAAGAACAGAGTTAATACAGTGGCAGTTTTAGTAAGATTTTAAGAATTGATTGGCGATTTAATGCGCCTAGTGCCCCATGGTGGGGTGGTTTCTTCGAACTTCTAATTCGTATTGTAAAAGATAACTTACGTAAAGTATTGAAAACATCATGTCTGAATTATAAAGAATTGTCAACAGTGATATGTGACTGTGAATCACTAGTGAATTTAAGGCCGATTACTTACTTAAGTGATGATCCAAAAGAGCCTACCCCATTGACACCGTCTATGTTTTTACACGATACGCGTGTACAAAATAACCATGTAGACATAGATTCAATTAAGCAGTGGTGCTTAAGCAGTGTGCTCCTGAGTTATGTCCTGTACTCACGCGCCTCTTCGCGCTTTCCTACCACACTAGGTAATTTCCGTCTTCATGGAAGACTGCGAATGTGCACCCGGTGCCCAAAAAGGCGATAGATCAGATCCATCGAATTACAGACCTATCGCTATTACCTCTCTCCTCTCTAAGGTGATGGAGAGTGTGATCAACACACAGCTTCTAAGATACCTAGAAGAACACGACCTGGTCAGTGATCGTCAATATGGCTTTCGCCACGGTCGCTCGACTGGAGACCTTCTAGTGTATCTCACACACCGATGGGCACTAGCCATTGAGAGTCAGGGGGAGGCATTGGCATGTAGCCTGGACATAGCGAAGGCGTTCGATCGGGTCTGGCACAGGGGTCTTCTATCGAAGTTGCCATCTTACGGAGTGCCCGAGGGTTTGTGCAAATGGGTGGCTAGCTTTTTGTCCGGCAGACGCATACGAACCGTAGTTGACGGTAGTTGCTCTAATAGCATGGACATTAATGCTGGTGTCCCGCAAGGCTCTGTGCTGTCTCCTACGCTGTTTCTACTGCATATCAATGACATGTTGGACATCAACAACATACATTGCTATGCAGATGACAGTACTGGAGACGCTTTTTACACGGGTCGTGCAAACATCCCTCGTTCCGTTGTGGAGGAAAACCGCGGAGAACTTGTGTCTCAAATCGAGACCACACTCTCCCAGGTCTCTGACTGGGGACGGGTAAACTTGGTCCGATTCAACCCTACAAAGACACAAGTGTGCGCGTTCACCGCTAAGAAAACTCCATTCACTGTGGTCCCACAATTCCAGAACACTCCCCTCTCCATCTCCAAGAGCATTGGGATCCTTGGTGTCGACATCTCCAGCGATGTTCAGTTCCGAGATCATTTACAAGATAAGGTGAAGCTGGCGTCCAAAAAACTTGGTGTTCTCAACAGAGCGAAGCAGCACTTCACGTCGGGGCAAAGGTTGTTACTCTACAAGTCGCAAGTTCGGCCCCATATGGAGTACTGCTGCCATCTCTGGGCAGGTGCACCGGGATACCAGCTTGGCCCTTTTGACTCGGTTCAACGACGGGCTGTGAGAATTGTCTACGATTCCAAACTCACTTGCGGTATCGAGCCCTTAAGTCTGAGGAGAGACTTTGCCTCACTGTGTGTGTTCTACCGCTTGTACAATGGGTTGTGTTCTGAGGAATTGTTCGAAATGATGCCCACGGCTACTTTCTACCATCGCACCGCTCGCCATCGGCAGGGAATTCATTCTCACACTTTAGAACCTAAATGGTCGCGTACAGTGCGGTTTCAGAGAAACTTCCTCCCGCGATCGCTTAAGTTGTGGAATGAGCTCCCTGCCAAGGTTTTCTGCAAGGACTACAGTATGGAGTTCTTCAAGAAAGAAGTTATTAGATTTCTGAAGGGTCGGCAACGCGCAAGTGATACCCCTGGTGTTGCAAGCGTCCATAGGCTACGGTGACCGCTTACCATCAGGCGGGCCGTAAGCTTTTTTGCCACATTAGTGGTATAAAAAAAAAAAATCAGAAACGCTTAGAGGTAGGAGATGTTGTTCTCATAGGAAACGATACCGATAAGAGAATCTTTTGGCCTTTAGCTAAAGTTGAACAACGCATTAATGGTAGAGATGGTTAAATAAGAGTAGCACGCGTAAAAACGGCTATAGGAATGCTGGTTCGACCAATACAACGACTTTATTTATTAGAGACTTGTCACTATTGAGTTAGGTTTAAGAGTAATGTGCGAAATTGAGAGTTTGCATCATCATCATCATAACCAAAACTATGGTGGGAGTATGTGATGTGAACAGGTTTCATTAGAGTTTAGTTTTATTTTAAAAAGAAAAAAACTTGACAGTTGTCTGTTTCGTAGTCTTATGTATTTGAACGTATATTGTGATTATGTAATACAATAGATAATAAAACATAATTATTGCAAGCCAATCGTTTCATTGATTTATAAGCAGCTTCTGGGAACAATAAGAAACTAACTGTATTTTTTTTAAAAAAAGAGCACGAGCTTTGAATATTCTAACTATATAGAAATATTTAGCTCTGATGATTTTATTGTTGCGGGCGAGTTTTGGTTTTGTTTGTTTTATAGATTAGCTCTCAAATAGGAAATTATCTTATTGCTAAGTTTCTAATGTTGTATTTAGTACTAACAAGTTATAGTATACCAAACTAAATAAAATAAATAATTTTGATTATTTTATGTAGTACCTATATAAGCAATGTCATACCTACCTACCTAATATCATTTTTGCCTATCGTTTAGGAGTTATGTTGTTTTCGTTTACGCTCTAACGATTCAGCCTGAATTGAAAGTACCGTAAGCGTACTAATGATTCGGACCGCCTACGATAGGCAGTTAGTGTGAACGTGAATCGGACCGCACCCTATGTTTATGGTATTACCGTTGGTACGGGTGCACATGCACATGGCAACACCACAGATAATACATGTCTATGGCTACGGTCCAACAAACGACCACAAAATATCTCGTATTAAGTTAATTTTCGTTGTAGTTAAACGTTGTCGAAATATGACATTGACAGTTAAAGTTTATTTACTTTCGTAAACTGTAGATTTCTGCTTTTTTAAGGTTTTCTGGCTTTAAGCTGTGATTTTAGGCAAAGATGAAACAATTTTACTAGTTTAACGAATATAAAACACAACTAAATTCAAGTATTATTTACGCGCTGATATTTGACAGTGACAGATAAAACAACTAAAAATAAATAAAAATCATGCTATGAGCAGTGGTATTTGTAGTCAGTTGGATTATTTTAGATTCACGTCGTGGACCCGTGGTTGTGACGCCATTTGGTCGAATATGGTCGTTATTTATCGTACCTTGACCGCACTCCAAGGAGGCAACACTAGTCGGTGGCAACATTGTTATTCGCTGCGTCATTTTTTAGGATTATTGTGTTGTGCGTGTTTTTCTATTTATTATTCCTCAAAAAGTTACATATCGTAATCAAGTTTTTAAATTATAAAAAGAAACTCAAATATTTAGATACCTACTACAAAGTACACTATCATGACACTTCAATCTGATTTCTTGAAATAGCAAGTGATTATTTAGTGGAATGTTACGTATGTTCCCTGTGGTTTATTTTGTGTCCTATTCTCTCTAGAGGCACGAAAATATTCAAAAAAAGGTATGTATTTTTAAGAAGTAGCCATTTAACCTAAACATTTCGATTCTCTTTTCTTATTTTATGCAACTTGAAAGTGACTAACTTGTGGGGAAAAAATTGTGATAATGGTACATTCTATTTACTTGATTGGGGCTTTTATAAATAACGATTTCTTTACTATCAATAACCTTTAAGTCCAACGTCTCAGCTAAGTAGTAAGATAATGAATAGATAGATTTTACCTCATTATTTTTTGCCTAGATTTGAAGTATCAGTTGCATGATAGAGAAATTAAGGCTTCAAAGCAAAACATGATGAAGCAGTAAAAAAAAAATTTAAACCAACTTCAAAACGTGATTTATTTTATTAATAACTAGAAAATGCAAAGCAAAATTTTATCTTTCAAAAATATAAAGTAAATATGCCTACCATTAATTTGAGGGTGGTGCCAGCCTTTATATTCGGAATAAACACCGTCACTTGGTAGTCGTGCTATGTGGGAAAATAGTGATAAACACACCACATACCCCACCTACCACCTAAACAGTGGTAATGAGTGCCCAGTTGATGTCAGCAAGGGTGCAACACGAACCAGCATTCATTTGAGGGCACACGTCATTGCATGTGAACGCTAGATCAGCACCAACCTCAAAAAATTAGTTGGTCTATTTACTTAAGGTCTTATTAATTTTTTTTTCTCCCGTTTTAGTTATTAATTAAATAAAAAAGTATTGAAGTTGTTTAAAATATTTTTAGATTACATTTTTTTTCTTTATTTTTAAAATTTCAGTTTTTTTTTTATACCACTAAGGTGGCAAACAAGCTTACGGCCCGCCTGATGGTAAGCGGTCACCGTAGCCTATGGACGCTTGCAACACCAGGGGTATCACTTGCGCGTTGCCGACCCTTCAGAAATCTAATAACTTCTTTCTTGAAGAACTCCATACTGTAGTCCTTGCAGAAAACCTTGGCATTGAAACTAAACACTTAATAATTTTTTCGTTCCAGTACCTTTACTCAATTATTTCTTTGTCGTAAGAAGCAGCCCTGATTCAAGCACCTTACCCTGTTTATAATCATGGTTTTCTAGTTGTAGTTTTTTTTTTGTAGTCAAAATAGATATTTTAATAGTGGCCAGTCCTATCTAATGTTGCTATTCTTATGTAGTAATTTAAAATTTCACTGCAACAGTTGATTTAATAAAAATTAAAAAGACTTGTAGTCTGATAGGGCGTTCCTTTAGAGCAACGTTAAAATTTAATAGAAAACCTCATTTTTATTATTGTCCAAACGAAACATGCTTCACGTCATTTTTGACAGTTCCATGTGTATTTATGTTTAAGTATTTTATTTTAATTTTTTTGTAGATAATTACAAAAATATATAGTTTATAATGCAAAAATAAACTGTCTAAAAAAACAATGTTATAAGTATTTTTCCCAAAGGATTCACTTTCACATTTGACAGCTGTCAAAAAGTAGCTCAAAACACCCACCTCCCGACATGGGTTTTTGTTAGCAACATTTCGTAGCAAAACCGCTCAAAAGAAACGCTTAAAGTCAACATTAAATTTTGCTACCAAAAGCTAATGAAACGCAAACCGCTAAAAATTCTGCTACTTCTGTTAAGAAATTGCCAAATGGAACGCCCTATGAATAAAGTTTAAGTGCTATTAATTTTTTTTTTTATAAATGGATCCAAATCCAAATTTGACAATAGCTATTTATCATTGTCGCCAAATCCATATTCATTTATGAAATGCCAAAGAATTATGAAATATGAATGTTTTTGTTTATTTTAAATAATTGAATGATTGATTTTAATAGATGATTCAGTGAAGTTGCCTATTATGTGTGGGCCTTATATGCATACAAGCTGACCCGTGCCACTTTGTCTGCACCCCATTTATGAAATAAAGAAAATATTTTGTTGAAAATTATATTCAAACCATTTAGTAAACCAACGCATGAGCCCGTTTTTCTCAGAATTGTTTGACAAATATTGATATTTTATATTCAAAAAATGTTATTAATCACAATCAAATATATTCAATGTCACTCAGGAGTAATGTAGCTTTCATCTGGTGAAGGAATTTTCAAAATCATTCTGTAGCTCCAGATTAAACTTCCTACAAACAAGCTTTACCTCTTTCTAATATTAGTAGAGATTGCTATAAATCATATTTGTATTTGTTTATGTTATGTATAAAAAGAGGAACATAGCTCTCACAGCTGTAGCTTTCTTAGAAGTAACACTTACTTGATCTTTGTTTAAATTTTCTCACAGTTTTGCACCTTATTGTTTTTAAGAAGATATTATATTAGGTACGTAATATGTTGTCATAACTTTCTGACTTAATAGTGAAAGTGTGTTGTTATTAATTTGTTGCATTAACATTTAATTATGTAATGATTAATACGCGACTGCCATGGAAGGGCTAGGTTTATCGTGCATATTTTGTGTCTACATATGATAAGACCGCCAATTTGTTATTTCTTTTATTGTTTTAATTGTTTTGTATTCTATATGCGCAATATATATAAAGTATATTATTATATTATAATTAAATAACTAAAATACCCATCTGCAAAAGGATTAAGAACTAAAAAGAATTATCCAAGTGCACCTAAAACAGACCAATGACTTAACTATAAGCAGGCAGGACTCATTTCAATGCAAGATGAAATAGTGGTACAGGTTGCTCAAACAATAGTAGTTTCCCTAAAATGAGTTCCGTCTTCTTATCCTACTAATATTATAAATGTGAAATTATGTCTGTCTGGATGGATGTTTGTTACTCAATCACGCTTTAACAACTGGACGGATTGGGATGAAACTTAGCATACACATAGGTTAGGTCCTGGAATAGCATATAGACTACTTTTTATCCCGCAAAGTTCGAGTTCCTGTGGGAATAACTATTACCGAGCTTAAACAAACTATACCTTGCTATAGTAAACTTAATCAGTATAATTAATGACTTCCACGCCGATAACCAAACTAAGGGCGGGCGGAGCCCCTGGCAAAGTCTAGTAGTTTCATAATTGGTATGTTTTAGGTGTAGACCTTTTTTTAGTTTTGTTTTGCTGACTAAGTAGCATAATTTAAGCAGTTTTGACTAACGAGTTATTTTATTAAGTTGGTATTTTATTGCATAATTTTATTTTTTATTTTAGTTTTGTAGATTGCTATCAAAAACCAGCATAGTTAGTTAGTTGGACTTATGTTTTCCGCACTTAGCCTCATAATAGGGCCATTGTACGTAGGTAACCAATACCTGTCATTGGTTACTCATACCATCCCAGCTCCATCCAAAAGTTAAGGAGGCATCTGATGTTATTCAGCCCCTCTCTCATGGTTTGTGGATTCTTAAGGAGTTTTGTCCGTTGGTCGCTCGCGCTTTTGCAATGAAGAACCACGTGAGACGGTGTCTTCTCGGCTTCCATACAGCCCCTGCATAGAGGACTGTCAGTAACGCCGATATTGAAAAAGTGCCTGTTTAGCGGGCAGTGACCTGTTATTATGCCAACTATGTAGCGTAGGTTTTTCCTGCTGAGTTTTAACAGTTTGTGCGACAGATTTGCGTCCAAGGATGTAAGAACATTCTTGGTTTGTTTGCAGTCTGTCTGTTCCGCCCACTGTTTGTGCCAGCATAATGAAGTATTTCATTTAAGGCTAGCTAACAAGCACCGTCAACTGTATTAATGTGTTAAATAAGATGATAAATAGTCCAAAATGTAGTTTTAAAATCAGGCAGCTCTTTAAAAGTAACCAACCTTTCAATGCGTACTTTTCCTTAATTCACAAAATGTTGGCTTAAACTTGTTCCAGGGGCCTTTTTAATAATGCAACTCAGCAAATCTACACTCTTCATAACAAAGTGCAAGCTGAAGATTTGCCAACTGACTACTAGCTTGTCAGTATTAAATTCAAATATTTATTTTGAACTATGAAATTAGGAAATTCGCATAGTCATGTTAATATATATTTTATGAAACAAGAATCAAGAAAATATCACTCTTACTTTTCCCAATAATTTGATTTAAAGCCCAAAAATAGTGTCAGTTTTTTTTTTTTAAATGTTTTAATTTGAGAACTTGAGAAGGCTAATATAATTACAAAATGCAAGTTCGAGGATTTGAAGAGGGTTTCTTAGGATTATGTCCCGCCACTTTAGACTCTGCGATAATAAATTAAAATAACTAATTTCTCAACATTTTTTTTTATTTGTTTTGTGCCTAAAAATAAGAAATAGATTCGTCTTCCTCCCTCATCTATAAATCATATTATAATGCTAGTTAAAAGTGATCCTGCAATAAAACTATCACTTGTATAAATTAATAATAAATGTTAATATTTTTTTACAAAATAAAGGTAGAAAGTTTTATTTCCAGATGATCGAACGATAAAGCAAGCACCATGAGTTGGTTACGGAACACATCACTAACTTTCGCACGTCAGTTGTCTCGCTCACTCGACCCACGACATGACTATGAACCGCAAGCTTGTTACAGCTCGTTTTGCAAGCACTGGCAGCAGGCGCATGACATTATACTAAAATCACAGGTAAATATGAGATTAATATAGGAAGACTAATAAATATAAAAAAAAAAAATTTGCTACCTATTTAGTAATTTTGTTTACAACTCAAACAAAAGTAAAGTATTAAAAAAATTTAACTATTAAAATCCTTTGCATATTTTCTGAGTCCATGCTTCATATCATCATGTTCAAACGTTAATATTTTTTGTGATGTCATAAAATCGGCAATCAGTCCCAAGACTATAAGTTGATTTAACAGCAGTCAAAACATTCGCAAAGGCTGGTCACTAGCTTGACACTGTTTACCAATTCACACTGGGCCTGTGCCTCTGTAGTGGGGACAAACAACAGCTAAGACAATTATTTAATAATTCAGCATTTTTTAAATACCAGCTGATGCCCACGGTTCCACCCGCCCTAAATTCGGTAAATGGTGTAGGATTTCATAGGCAACTCCTTAATTATAGAAAAAACCGACTTGATTGACTTGATATTTCTAAGTAGATTATGAACTTTCCCGGGACTCAAACTATCTCCATGCCAAATTTCATCTTAATCGGAACAGCGGTTTAAGCGTGAAAAGGTAACAGACAGACAGCTTTAGTTACTTTAGCATTGATAATATTAGTATTGATAGGGATTAAATGTTTATTTTCAAGTATAAAAGACAAGTAGAAAGACATATTTGTGCCCCAATTTTTTGTCCCTACTAAAAATAAGTCCAAAATGACACAAATTTGTTCAAGCTTTCACCTATATTTTAATGCATATTATTTTCTTTTAGCCACAACATCTTCACGACGATGTCCTAGGTGTAGTGAACCACTTAGAGCAACTGGTAACCCTGCTCGTGCTGGAGGCGAGAGCCAGAGAAGTTAACCCAGCAACCACTCCTGCTTCTTGCCTCGAACATGTGCTTACTGAAAATTTGTTGGACAAGCTGTATGAGTGGGCGATATGTACGGGCAAGTGAGTGTTCTTCTATTTGTTTATCTACAACTCTTGTAAACTATCCTAGTCTCGGATGTGGAGCTAAGTAATGCGTGCATTGTATTTTATTGTGACACAGTTGCAGTTTCTTAATATATATCATCTTCTTACATCCAACATTTAATAAACTAATTTAATGACACCTATATTTTCGCATGGATAACTTCTGGACTGGACTATTTATTGGATAGTAATACTGATCTTTAGCACAGAGATTGTTAAACAAACGATAAAGGACACAGGATACTTTTTATCACGGGAAATGCGTTTCTTTTTACAGGTATAACTAACTATGAACAAATTTCAGGTAAACTATAGCTACAACTGTATATAATCTTAATAAAAAAAATATTTATACAACCAATCACTTGTCGTAAAAAGCCCAACGAAATAAGCGCGGGCTAAGCCGTGGGCAAAAACTAGTAGAATTATAAATAACCAGTGACAAAACACAATTTATTTGCAAATACTTATCGTGTAACAAGTCAAAAGGTTGTTATGTCATGACAGCGGTATTTCTTGCGTGATTCATTTATTTATCTACATGACTAGGTAACTACGTGATGAGGACGACATAGTATTTAGTCTGTAGTTTGAAAAAAATATGTCATTGACTGAACTTATCAAAATGTTAGATATACAATATAATAAGAATAAAAAATGAAAACACGAGTGTCAAGATTGTACATAACATCTACTAAATACTATATTTTTAACTAGACTTTGGCAGCGGCTCCGCCCGCCCTAAATTCGGTTATCGGCGTGGGACTCCTTTATTTAATCACAGTATTAATACTGTGATTTACTCCTTAATTACACTTATAAAGTTTGCTATATCAAGCTGTAGCTATACCTATAGTTCGCTTAAGCTCGGTTATAGTTATTTCCGCGGGAACTTTTGAATTTTTCGGGATAAAAAGTAGCCTATGTGCTATTTCAGAACCTAATCTATAGGTGTGCCAAGTTTCATCCCGATCCGTCCAGTGGCTGAAGCGTTATTGAGTAACAAACATCCATCCATACAGACATACTTTCACATTTATAATAGGTATTAGTAGGATTTTTGGTTTGGTTGCGCAGTAGTAGGTAGAGCGTGCGGCTGCCATGTCAAAGGTCCCGGGTTCGATTCCCCGGCAACCAATATTGTTATAATTCGTTAATTTTAAAGTTGCATTGACTCTGGTTTGGGCACTTACAGTGATAGACTCACCAACGTTATAAAACGTGGATGTTACGGGCATTCGTTCGTAATATCTTTGACTACCCCTTCGGGGATAAGTGTCGTGATGGTGTTTGTTATTTATTTTCGATACATTTTTGATGACATCAATTACTCTTCTCAGCTCCCTCCCAACTGATTCCCTACTACTATACTAAACTGCTAGCTAGTGGCAACATTTAGATCCACTGAACTGTGACTGTTATGATGTAGTATTGATCTCCAAGGTTACAATAAGGATATAAGGTCCTGATCGGATTTCTAATGTAACCACAAAGGCTACGATACATACCAAGCAGGTGATATAAATGTAATCGACAACTCGATTGTTAGACTTTGACAGTATAAGTGTTATTGAGGGCTATACTTTAGGTACCACTGGTTTAAGTAAGCTTGTCTTTTTGTGCTTTCGAATGTAAAAAAAAACTTATAATATCAAATTGAAATCATAAATATCGCCATTTAAACTAGGTTTCGAGTTATGAAGATCGAAACTACCTAACTGAATTTCTTTCGATTTTTTTTTTTAAAATTTGTTCTTACGATATCAGATCTTTGTAACTCTTAAAGTTTCCAGTTTCCATAAGGACACTGCGATATTTGTCACGTGCTAAAACTTAAAATTCATAAATAGATTAGAACTACTCATACAGTTATAAATAATCCTCGCCGTATTTACCTGTTTGATTTGCCAGTTGTTGACGATCAATTTAACGTATGTCATGTTTACTACACTCTAATATTAAACATTTTCAACGTAAGTCTTACAAATGCATTTTATAATAACTAAGCCATTTTAATAAATCTATGAATTTGTTGTATGTGTTGCTTCATCATCATCATATCAGTTTATATTGGTCCACTGCTAGAGATAAGCCTCCTTTATGGCGCGCCATTCCTCCCGGTCGTATGCCTTCCGCATCCAGCCACCATCGGCTACTCTTTTAAAGTCGTCGCTTCGCCTTCCCATACGCGGTCTCCACTCTAGGACACGTCTGCTCCATTACATTGTTTATTCACAGCCTAAATATTCATTTCATTTAAACAGTCAACTATCAAAGGCGTCTAGGCAGAGCAATCAATAGGTGCGGTGCTAACTTTCGCGACTAGCCGTTCGGGAGCTGTCAGGTACAGACTGTGGTCTAGTGTTGCCCAATTTTGTATTAGTCTTTTGATCAGATTTTTTAATTTACTTAAAGGTTGTTTGTTGTCACTAACCGACTTCAAAAAAAGGAGGGTATATATTTCTTTTTTATGTATGCCCACCGATTTCTCCGTCAATTGTAAACCAATTTCCGAATATTTTTTTTTTCGAAAGAGTATGCCCCTGAGGTGGTCCTATATTAATGAAGACAATAAAAAACTTAAACTGTAAGAGAACAAAAAAATAGATATTAATTTGGAACTGGTGAAACACGCCTTTTATGTTGCTGATTGTATAAAATTTTGTTACAAGTATGGATGTTTTTAGTGTACGAGAAAAAGCAAAAAATAAAAACTTTTAACAACCGGCTTCAAAAGACTGCACTAAAATGGTAGAAATAATTAATTATTGTTAGTTCTTTTGTTAAAATGTTTTTTGTTTAGGGTTCCGTAGTTAATAAGGAACCCTTATAGTTTCGCCATGTCCGTCCGTCCGTCCGTCTGTCCGCGGCTTAGATCAAAAACTACTAATACGAGAAAGCTGCAATTTGGTAGGGATATACACATTGATCAAGCCGACAAAGTGGTAAAATAAAATCTTTGAAAAAAAATTTTTTATGGTACCTCCCCTACACATGAATAGGGGACGTAATTTTTTTTTCTCGTCTATCCCATAGGAATTCCAAAAACATTGGTGGTATGCAAAGATCATTTTTAGGGTTCCGTACGCGAAGGGTAATTAGCCGTCCTTCCGTCTGTCACCATGGTGTATCTCATGATCCGTGATATAACTATCAGTTGAAATTTCCACTGAAGATGTATTTCTGTTGCCGCTATAACAACAAATAATATAAAACAGAATAAAATAAATATTTAAGGGGGCTCCCATACAACACACGTGATTTTTTTGCTTGATATTGATACCGGTGTTGCCGTAGACGCTTAAAATATACACATACTATTTAGTTATATAGTCACTTTAAAAAGAAATAATTAAATTAAAATAAAACAAATATTTAAGGGGGCTCCCATACAACAAGCGCGATTTTTTTGCCGTTTTTATAGATAATGGTACGGAACCCTTCGTGCGCGAGTCCGACTTGCACTTGGCCGGTTTTTGATTTAGGGCTCCGTTTGCGAAACATTTAGCTTTAAAGTACTAAATTTTGTTAGAGTCAAGTGTCCCCCATCTACCAGCAAAAGTATAGTATTGGGATAAATGTAAAAAAAAATTACAGTGGTAGTCCATATAATGAATTTAAAAGGGAAACTATCACGGATAAGTTTAACTTTACAGGCTAACAAGTAATAGTCGACCAAGTTATAAAATTTATTTACGTAGTGAAATTTTCGTACAAATTCCATTAAAAGTTACTTAAATGAAGAAGGTACATCTGTAAAGCAGGTATAAACAGGGAGATATTCACAGAATGTTAGTTATATATTCACTATAAAAGTAAATTGCATTAAAATAAAACAAACATTTAAGGCGGGCTCCCATACCACAAACGTGATTTTTTTGCCGTTTTTATAGACAGTGGTACAGAACCCTTCGTGCACGAGTCGGACTCGCACTTGGCCGATTATTTGGGAACGGTACGGAGCAAAAAGCGACTGCCACTATTATTATTAGATAAATTTTAATATCACAAATTGATTTCCAATGTTAATAAATAAAATATTAAATTATCAACATATTGCTGAGTCAATATAACGTGATACGCTATCAGTGAATAATTAATAACCACAAATTGCGAAGAAAAATCTATTATATTACACTTTTATCTTTAAGTATACCGCTTATCTTTCGGTCAATACAATTCTAAATTGTAACAATGATTGCACCGCCATTTTTGCTCAATGTTGTTATAAATTAATTATCTGTTTCACGTCTAGACGTTTTCGATTTTTTTACTGTTTATAAATAGCTCTGCAGCTATATCAAGATTTGTCCTTAGCCCTGTCAGGCCCCTATAGGCCCAGGCCATTTTAAGATTAAAAAAATAATAATAAACTTTAAATGCTTTTAGAAGAGCATAATTCTAAAATGGTACATAATGGTACATTTCATAAAGTACAAAAGGAAATAAATTAAAAAAAAATGGATATTTATATAACTTAGCACGTTTGAGCAGAAAATATGTGTTTTAAATTGGTATTGTAGCTTAGTACGATATGTTTTGCAGATCGAAGTATTTCTCAACATAGACAAAAAACAAATAATAATGTTATAAAAATATAAAGATAGTACGTATTGGAATAGAGCTCTTCTTTTTCTAGTTGAAACTATTATAGGTATATATGTTACTTGTAATATGTTGGTGAGAGAATAATTCAGGTTTCAATAGTTATGGAGATTTATGTCAAAAACTTCATTATATTAGCCTAGATTTTGCCAGCGGCTCCACCCGCCCTAAATTCGGTTATCGGCGTGGAATTTCTACGTCAACTCCTTAATTATACTACTGAAATTTACTATAGCAACTTATAGCTGTAGCTGAAATTCGTTTCATCTCGGTGATAATTATTCCCGCGGGAACTTATGAAATTTTCGGTATAAAAACTATCCTATTACCTTCCCCGGGACTGAAACTACCTCTATCGGTTCAGCAGTTTTGACAGACAGAGTTAGTAGAGTTTGACAGCATGGATTGATATTCATTGCTGGACATTGGCCTCGCCTTACTTTTTTCACGGCGTTGCTGCTCTATGCCGCCTATAAACAACTGTTCATCCTGGCGTCCAACGCTGCGCTTTCGGAAACGTGGCCGCCAGTTGAAACCTTTTTACCCCATTGGCCATATCGGAGGTTTGAGCCATTAGCCCTGCTCACTTCAGCTTTATCAAAGGAAAAACTTATTTAAATATAAACAATTTTTCTTTAAATGGTCTACAGGGTTTCGAACCTTTTGGTCCGGTCCCTACTAAAGTGTTTTGTTAATTTTGCGGACCAGGGAAGGGAACAAATCTTCAAAGTTCTGAGTGTTATACTTTGCTAAAGCATAACCGTGATAGTGCTTGAAATCCTAAGAAAAAGCATTTTCTGATTACAATAGTGTATAATAAACTATTAATTTATTACATGTATTTCAATGAAAATCTCAGTGAGTTGAGATATAGCTGACCACTCACGCACGCTCAGTTACATATTGCGCCATCCTTGTTTTTACTTAAGTTTTCTGTCACGTAGTATTACACATAGTATTTGTATAGTATTGTTTTTACAGGTATGAAAATGCAGTGCGCTTGGAACAACTTAAACTGTTCGGGAGTCTTGTCAGCCATTATAGTTCTCAGGTACTTATAGTAAAAACTATTCGTTTATCTTCTTCTCTTATACATCCGAACTACCAAAAAGTAGGACAGGTAAGATTTTAATGGAAATTGGTTCTAAAGTGTAATAGAGTGATGTAGTATATATATATATATATACTAGGTTTTGCCCGCGGCTTCGCCCGCCCTTAATTCGGTTATCGGTGTAGGGTTTCAACGGCAACTCCGTAATTATAGTAAAAAAGTAATAATTGTTTTACACGCACATCGCGTAAAAAATGTACTTTTTCAAGTAGCAATGAAAAAAAAGTAACTGTTTGGTACGTCGTCAAGTCACAGTTACACATTAAAAATTAAATATTAAAAAAACGTATGAAGTAAAAATAACCACGATCATTAAATCATTTACATTGTTAAAATCATGTGTTTTTATTCTAAAAAATATAAAACGGAGTCACAGTTTTAATTTATTTCCCTACAAAAATTAAATACAATAAATATATAGCACGGACGCTAAGCAGGAAGAATTTCTTTAAATGACCGGTCACTATTTGTCTCTGTTGCACGCTCATAATTATTTGCCGTTGCGCTCCTCTATGACAGCGGACATCGTATCTGTACGACTGCGACGGAAAATAATTATGCGCGTGCAACAGAGACAAATAGTGATCGGTCATTGAACGAAATTCTTCTTGCTTAGCGTCCGTGCTATAGTAATATTTTGTTAACTAATCAACTTTTCTTACCTTTATAGGTGATAGCAGCAGAACCATTTCTAAGGCCGCTTTTAAAACTGCTTAGTGGTTTCAGGAACGAGTTGCCTCCGCCTAATGTAGAGAGTAAGCACTTTACATTGTTTTATTTATAAGCCTATCAAAATAACAGTTTATTTAAAGTTTAAGTGAAATTTGCTTGGTGTTGGTATGAAAAAAAAACACCACAGAAATGGTACTACGAGGTTTTTAATAGTCAACCTAATGTCGTTCGTCGTTTCAGCCGAAAGACGTCCACTGCTGAACGTAGGCCATCTCCATATGTTTCCTGAGCCGCCCGCGCCCATCCGCTTCGTGCGGCTCTGACCAGATCGTCTGTCCACCTGGTAGGAGGCCGACCCACGCTGATCGCCACTCGAGAACCTTTCTTCCCTATCGGTTATCGGTTCGACGAGCGATGTGGCCTGCCTATTGCCAGTTCAGCTTGCTAACTGTTGGAGCTATGTCGGTAACCTTAGTTCTTCGACGAATTTCCTCGTTTCGGATTCTATCGCGCAAAGAAACACCAAGCATAGCTCTTTCCATAGCTCGCTGAGCGACTCTGAGCTTATTTAAGAGGCCAACAGTAAAATACCACGTTGACCATGTAAGCTAAGTAAACCTAATAGTTAACCTTTACAAACCACGATATTTCTATTTTATACTTGGAAGAACTATGTGTTACTTATTACTTAACTTGTCGAAATAAATAAACTATATATTATTTTTATTATTATTAATCTGACTGTACTTTGATTGTTTGCTATAATTTTCAGATCAACTGGTGACCGTCCTGAACCAACTTTGCGTCGCTCTGATGCAAAATATACAATTTGTAGATCTTTTTTTTCTCACAACACACACCAGAAATGGATCTCAAGCCGAGTAAGTATATAACTAAATAATAGCTTTTTCAGTATGTGTTGATGTAGTAAAAATTTGCAAGTCAGACTTATTTCTTCGCGTTTATCTCCCTTGCGCTCTCCCTCTCTCTAGCTCTCACTCTCGATCTCTCTCACTCTCGCTCTTTCTCTCTCTCTCTCTCACACACACACGCTCACCCTCTCTGAACCAAAAATTCTCTTACAAAATATCAGTGCTGTGGCTCCAGCTACAGCTTAAACAGAGTAAGTGAAACCTTAATGTATACGTCACGTTTTTGGCCGGTTTCTTATTTCTTCGACATAATGGATACAAATACGTATATTTTTTTTTGTAAATACCTATTATAATACTTAGTATGATAATAGACAAACACAAATGTGAACGCCTACCAGCGACCCTTGGACCGGTAGGGTATCACCAACAGAGCCGACGTTAATGGGGTCTCGAAACCCACGTCAAACTTACATTGTTTTTTTCCAGGTTCATAATAGTCCGACTTCTCTTATCGTCCGTCCACCGAGAAGGCGCCACAGGTTCGTGCGCGCGCGACGCCCTCCTCCTGTGCGCCAAGATGTCCGCCCGGTGTACGCAGCTGGCTGACTACATGCTATCCGGCAACACCTGTCCGGTGCTGGCTACTGGTGAGTGGTCAAATTAGGGTCGTTTTTTAAATTTATATCAATGGTATCTTTTTAAGAAACCAAATTATAATAAAGATTAATAAATAAATTTCTAGTAAACATCCTCTTTGTATTCTGGAACAACCTAGGTTGATTTGTACGTACTTTATGCCAGAGTTTGGAGCGCAACTATGTATCGTATTTCTTTTCTTCTTCTTGTGTGAATAAATGTAAAAATTTAATTTATGTTCTCGAGTAGAAATAATTAAAAATAACGTGTTTTCGTATCTCTGAAAAGCATTTAATTCGTATTAGGATGTTGTGATGGTAAATGTTATGCAATGGAAGCATCTAATTTCGTATTATCCCCAGGCCTGAGCGGGCTGTATTCACTGCTGCCCCGAACCCTGGGCCCTACTGTCCATCGTCTGACCCCTGATGACGTGAATAGAGTCCACAAGCTGACGCTCTTCATTGACTCATTAGAATTCTGCAATGCTGTCGCACAGGTAATATTTCGTTTCTTGCCTGTTCTTCTTAATCCGAATCTAATAAAAAAAATGTTCTGGACTGATGGCAAATAAAAATAAGTTGGCTATTAAGCAAATCAAGTCATCACATCAACTTTTAAAGTCTACTGTGAAACGTTGGCTTTCCAAATAAATTCAACAGCATAGTGACCTCGGGTCTTATCAAATCAGTACTACATTATTACATCTTCAACCTTTACTACTAGTTCTAAATGTTGTTTTAAATGAGAAGAGCTGGCAAGAAACTTGGTAATCACATGAACGATCATTCCGTTTTTACTTTATTTTGTATCCAATTTGATGCTGCTTTGCTGCTCCATGTACATGCCTAATTCTAATTAACTTGATTCGTCAAGAATTATTGGCAAAAGGAGTATATTATTCTGTCACCTGTCTTTCGTTTTACCGCCTATACTCTAAAATTGGTAATTTATTTTTGTAAATTTATAACTTACAAGCTTTGCCAGCGGTTCCGCCCACCCTAAATTTGGTTATCGACGTGGGATTCTTACGGCAACTCCTTGAATAGTAAAAAAGTTTATTATAGCAAGCCTTAGCTGAAGCTATGGTTCGTTCGTGGATTTCGGTTATAGTTACTCCCGCGGGAACTTTTGAATTTTCCTATGTATTAATCCAGGGTGTCAGCTACCTCCATACCAATTTTCATCGAAATTGGTCCAGCCGTTTGAGCGTGAAGAAGTAACAAACATACACACTCACAAACTTTATTGTGATAGGACAGGATAAATGAAGCTACTTAAGTCCAGATACATAGTATTGAAAACAGTCTTGCTGTTTCAAACTGTAATTCAGATCAGATTTTTGGAAATAAGTATATATTATTACCTTTTTAGTGCATCTTTTTGAAGCCGGTTGTTTTTTTTTATTTAAAAAGTTTTTATGCTTTTTTGTCTCAAATACACGATTTGAAAATATTTTTTATATCGTATTTAAAATACCTCCAATAAAGTATTTTGAAATTTGTATTAAATTACAGCATAGTCACTGACTGTCCTATATCACGCCCACATACCTTTATCCCAACATCACCGCCTTCTGGGGATTAAAACTGTGAAGGTTTTCATACACACATTTACAGAATCAACTATCAAGTTGCATTTTGTACTTTATTTACTGGTCTTTTTCAGGTAGCGCACTCTTCAATCAAGAAACACCTTTTAGATCTTCTATATCAAGGGTTTTTAGTGCCAGTACTCGGCCCAGCTATATTACAGGTAAAAATAACTGATAACGTTACTGGGAGGGAGTTTGTGGTTTCATGTGTGAAATGGTTTATGTTTACGATTTTTTCTTAATTTTATCTTGAAATAAATAAAAATAAACCCTTGTAACTTACACGTATAAGAAGTGAAATTTTCCGACCTCTGTATTTGTGACAACGACTCTTCAGTTTCATTGTTGTGATCTTTTAGTAAGTTTACTTTAAATTCTAGTTTGAAATCATTAATTTTCATACAAGGTTAGTTATTAAGAGGATACTAAACCGAATATTTTGTATAGAGGCGTGTTCTGTTTGTACTGCAGCTTTACTTATGAACCTCTAGCTCTTAGTACTGAATCGTTCTAAATGAAACTCAGAAAGTTAAGGAAACAATGGTCAAATTTATTGTTCCTAAGCACGGACGCTAAGCAAGAAGAATTTCGTTCAATGACCGGTCACTATTTGTCTCTGTTGCACGCGCATAATTATTTGCCATCGCACTCGCACAGATGCAATGACCGCTATCATAGAGGAGCGCAACGGCAAATAAGTACGCGCGTGCAACAGAGACAAATAGTGACCGGTCATTGAACGAAATTCTTCCTGCTCAGCGTCCTTGCTATAACTACTAAACGAAAGTATCAAAAACAAGCATAACTTATATTTCGACGATTATGCGGCGTCCTGTGATCTCTTTGTCTTTCTGGACATCAGCATGGTTACAGCATATGTCTTTATGATTTCGCAGCTATCTGTGAGGGGATATAGGCAATTTTACAGGCATTTGAATGCCTGAATTTTAATTACCTAAAGCACTATTTTTAGTGTACTTTAGGTCTTCTTGGCAAATACAAGAATCGTCCCTCTTAATCATTAGAACTTTTCGGGTCTATGATGAACACTTGAATGTCAAACTAGTGAAAAAAGGTACAAACCGGCATTCAAAAACGTCTCACAATATCTCTTACAGCTCCGTAATATCGCGATGGATCATTTACTGCGATATAACGTTCGCTAGTCTTTATGCTTTCTTATATCCTACCGAGAGGTCGTAGCCTCTACAGTACCGAGTATGAAAAACGTTTTATAACGCGAGCTCTTTACGGAATATTTATATCAAGATTCTCAAACGGGAATTAAATATTTAACAAATACGTAAATGAACGTACGTACAGAGATTTTTATTTATTTCAAGATTTTTTTTTAAAATGTGCTTTAGAATTTTTTTATCAACCACAGATAAAAATGTTTGTAAAGCAGAACCGTTATTTTGAGTAAATTAGAAGTAAAAAGTGCTATATTATTGCATAAGTGTGAATAATGCATTAAGTACAGACAACTTACAGAAATATGGCATGGTTTTCGTAATATTATAGGATAAAATATGTTTACAACTCACAGGTAATTGCGTCTAATTTGTTTTTGTTAAGAAAAAATAAGAGATGTCAGAAATAACTTTATAAATTAAAACAAACTTTAACGACTGATAAAATTTTTAATGAAAGCATTTTTGAGTCACTATGTTAAGGTGAACCCCACGCAAATATTTCCATACAAAGTACATTGTATTAAATATTTATAAACAGCCATAGTCGCAAAAAGCACATTTATCTTTTAAATATCCTGTGAAATATTAAACAATAAAATTTGTATTGAATTGAATATATGAATTAAGTACAATGGTTATTTAACAATTTTTTAAGATTTAAATAATATATGTGCTTTTTGAGACTATGGTAAATAGCAAAATTTGATTATTATCGAAATGTTTAAAGTTATAAATATTTTAATGTAATGAAGTTTGTATGGAAAAAATTTAAATAAATTTCACCTTATAAATAAATTTGTCGTTTCTTTACAAATAATATATATCCTCAACATTAACGTAATGTAGGTAACATAGTTATTGATAATAAAAAAAATTATAATATATTTTTGTACACTGGCGCCATAGCAAGAAATAAATCATAAATTATTAATAAATGTAACTATAAAATAATATGTTTTTTAATAACAAAAGTATAAAGAAATTATCTGTCCAGGGTTACTTATATTTTTCCTTTCGCATTCTCTGGACGATTCAATAGTTTTTTTTCATACTTGCCTTTAAATTTTGTTTGTAAACATATTTATTTTTACTTTTGTACATAATCATTTCATACTAAGAATGATTTAGTTTTTCTGTGTCATAATGCTAACTAATATTACATGTTCGTTTTCAGTTCATAACAGCAGGTGAACGTTTCATCTAATAAATTTGTTTGTATAATGACCTTGGAAAGAAAAAAAAAATTATTTTGTTTTTTATAACAATTTTATGGTTTTTGCTACATCAACTCTACAGCAGCTTACAAAATTTGCACATTTATTATTTAAGATTCAGTTTTACAAATTTTCCTTTGAAAGGAAAATTATGATAACGAAAATTTGCATATCTGGTTTATTTAGAGTAGTTTTTTTAATTTACCAAAATTTTTTACACATTCAATATGAGAAAGTTAAAAAATAGGATGTAATAATAATACATGAATAATACAAACTTTCGGTTACAAGTAGATCATTAATTTTAGGCCCAAGAATATAACAATTAAGAAAATGTTTAAAATTGTTCCTTCATTTTTTTTAATAAGAAAAATATTGGTTTTTAATGCATTTTACTGAAAATGTAACCTTTAGTTGAGAAGCATTATTAAACATGTGTCAACAATCCTTAGCGATATAATGCGATGGGTACAGTAAAGGAAACTGCTTAAATCTTAGTAACCGCTTAATGAATGCTATAGCACGGACGCTAAGCAGTAAGAATTTCGTTCAATGACCGGTCATTATTTGTCTCTGTTGCACGCGCATAATTATTTGCCGTCGCGCTCCTCTATGACTGAGGTCATAGCATCTGTGCAGTTCGATGTCACAGTAATACTTGTTTAAGATCACCTTTCTAACAAACTATGAGTTTTATTTTATTAACTAAATGTATGGAAAAGTGCAACTTTGCAGCGCTGTCTTGGTATCACTGACTCTTAATAAAAAATGTGCTAAAATGTCGTAGGCACAAAATTTGGAAGCTACTTTAATGAGTACTTAATTATTACAAAAAATGTTGCTAAAAATATATTTTGAGTGTATTATCACCATAATTGCGTTCGTCAATCAACTATTTTATAAATGGGTCCTATTTTCACAAATGTTTCAAAAGTGTTTTTTAATTGTAATAGACATATTTGAACGCAGGTACTTAGGATCATTCTGGCTTTTCTATGTAGGAGACAACACGGTAAACCGATAACAAATAATTACATTTAACAATTAAAAAAAGGTTTCCAAATGCCTTATATAAAAGGTTGCGTGCCAATGATCTCTGTCAAGTAATTATCTCCCGGGAAAGTTAATTTTGCAACCAAGTGTTTGACTGTTCATTTTACTGACAGAAATTTATACCAATCGTATTATGGTAGTAAAAACAATTCAACGTAACAGTTGAACCTAGTTTTTTTTTAATTTCATGCAAAATAAGGGTTGGACCTCAGTTATATTAGAGTTGATTTATAAACGCAGCCAAAGTTTTACGAATTGTGTTTTACGTCAGTGGGATATCATTGCACAAAGGGATTGGACCAGCACATTGGTATGGTATTCATACAGTAAGCGGTTGAGTGACGACATGCTAAATTATTCTTTATTGCTTGTGTTATAATGGTGCTAATCATTTGGCAAAAAGATCAAAATTCATATATTGAGTGAGGGTAGATCGAATATACACTTTTAATATTTTTATGTATATGGTTGCTAATGGTATGATATTTTTTCATATGGATTCATGCTAAGGTATTGGGTATTCGTGGCTTTTAAAATATTGATTATGTAAAATTTGCTTTGAAAAATAAAAAAAAAAAACAATTTTGATGTATTTTCTTTTTGTGTGGTTTGGTTGATTGCATTTTCAATTTTTTTGAATTTGCAGTAAAGCACGAAGGTAAGTTTTTTAAAGTATTGCTAAAAGTTGTTAATAGAGTTGATCAAAAGATGAAAAGTTGTTGAGTTCTAAGAATGCTTCTATAGTGTTTATTATAGCTATATAATTATATGTGCTAACATAAAGTTGGAAAAGCGAAGGGGGGATTTAGATGGCTAAACTAGGCTAGTTATAATAGAAAGTCTGACAATGGCCCTTTCCGCTGAAGTTAAAGTGCTTTTTACGACTATTTCAAGGACAATACATTTTCTTTCAATTAAAGAAAGAAAAAAAATAAAATGAAAGCAGAGAACAGCTCCCCTACGATTTTGTTAGAACGGTCTTAATTCACAAGATTCTACTACTGTAAGGAAAATACATTTGACTTTAAAGTAGTAATTTTATAATGTTTTACCTAAAATAAAACAATGCAGGCATATTATATGAAAATCCATTGAATCCCGGGCTCACTGTAGCAATGTTTGGGCTGAGCCGAACGTTATCGGTTTTTGTCGATGCTCAAAGGCGCCTCAAAACGTTTGCCTTGCGCACTGAGGACGGTTCTAGTTTGCCTCGCTCGCTCATTTAGTACGCTCGTCCCCCCGATCGACCCGGTGACGGTCGTAAAACTATAGTTAGGCGGCCTCGGCACGTACTAACGTCCCCAGATGACGATCTCGCTGTCCGGATAGCGAGATTAGTCTGTACGACCTCCCCGAATAGGGCATCCCTCCAAACACGACGCCGACGTCCCCGGGTTCGTCGGCGCCCACAAGGATACACTAGGTATCAAAGAGTGCCGGGGCGCTTCTCGCCCCCACTCAATCGCAACCGTACCCGCGTAACGGGGAACTCCCCTCCTGGCGGTGACTCACCTTCGGGTTCGAGACTCACGCCGGTCGAAGGGACGCCCCCGAGAGCTACAACCCAAGCCGAGGCTTCCCCCGCGGGAAGACCTTGAGCGTTGGGCGCTATATGGGCTGAGGCTCCTTAAAAGTCCGGTGAAGCAGTAATGGCTGCAACAGCCAACTGCATAGTCAGCTCAGAAAAAAAAAAAAAAAAAATTTAGTACGCTGCTAATACGGATAAAGAATTGTGTATAATAATAATCTGTTTCCAGTTCTCTGATTTAGTATATTTTTGTAATCCAAAAAGCTTATTTTTCCTTTTCTTTTTTTTGTACGTTTTTTTTTTCGCGCGGCAAACGTCAGAGGCTGCTTCGCGAGGGTGCTCGCTCAGTCAGGACCCGGCTATTCGAGCACAAAATGAGTCAGAACTTATTATTTCAGTTCGGAACGCAGATAGTGGTTCATCGTTAAAAATTTGATAGCGCGATATAGGACGTCGTTTCCTTAGATGCGGCACGGCATCACTCGCTAGAGGGCAAGACGAATGTTACAGTAAAAACATTGCCTGTTATTCAATGAGCTATAGAAAGGGTTTGCTGAGAAAATATTTCTTGGATATACATGGAAATGAAGACAAATAGCCACTCATCATATTTGTCGCAGAAGCGATGCCCGAAAATTACGTTAACTTTTTTAATTCAGGTTTTTTCTTTTTTTGTGAAAATGTTTACCTTTAACATGTAAGGGGGAAAAAGACTCCAATAGATCCAAAAGATCCCAATAGATAACTTGTGGCTAGAAAAACCAAGAGTGATATTTTGTAGACGTGCAAACATTTCTGACTTTCAATCAACTTCTTTAACTTTTCTCTCTGTAGTTGAAACAAATCTAGATTTCTTGCTACACTTGTGTTTTAAACTAATTTGCCGTCAGCAAGAGGTCACTTTTTGCTGGATGCTACAATCTAATAATATTAGGAGAAGATTGTGCATTTTGCTTGTTTTACCATACCAATTTTAAATATTTTACACGGGACTTTAGTGGCAACAAGTTGTTTATGATGGAATTTATGGTCTAGTATATTCCTGTTGGTGTTTAACTGTTCATGACACTATCGTTTTGAATAAAACATTTTTATTCATATAGGCCGCCTAATATCTTTTTCATCATGATTTTTCCATAAGTTGCCAATAGATTTTTCATTTATTTTTATTGTACTTCCGAATATTACTTAAAAAAAAAACTATAAATGATTTTTATTGTATTAAATGGTCCTAAATAGGCCTTGATTGACCTTTTTAGAGACTGCACTTTTATGTTAAAGTTAACATTTTCTAGCTTAGTCAACAAACAGTGCAGAGTTCAAATCACAAATGCAAGGATTTATGTCTGTATCCGTATTTTACATTTAACAACAAAAAAGCAACGTGGCGTAAAAAAACTATTTTAATAGGTTTGGTAACACGGTTTTTACCGTTTTGTAGGGTGTAGATGAGTATTTAAAATAAGAAATACATCCCACCTTTGCAAATTTAGGATTTTAATTTGCACTAACTTTTTCTTCTGCAAACCGTACACTCTTGACACATATTAGTTGTTGTCATATAAGGTTATTCGCGTTATTCCAGTATTTTAATGAGATCTTTGCATTAACTGTGGCTTAGGTGGAATGGTGAAGGCGAAAATGTAAAATGTAATGTATAAACATGCTTTTTGTAGTGTCGGTAACTTGAGTTTTAGATACTAAATTACTTACCAACTGAAATATTTATAGCTTAGAATCTTTAAAGAATACACATTGCTTTAGTAAAAATCACTAGCTAGTCAAAATTAACATATTAGAAACCAATGCCTAATCAGTTTCTTAGCATCAGCACTTTTATTTTGCAATTTATGTTTGAAACCACTTCGCCTATTGAAGTGAGAAGCTAAAAATAGTATAGCATTAGTCACTTGACCGCGGTCGCATCCATCTGTGCAAGCCTACTAACGTATCCCACAATCGTAGACGAAAGGTGGGGCATTGCAGAGCGGGGCGGGGGAGCAAGCGGCGGGGATGGCTTACCTGGAGCTAATCCTACGATGTGTCACGGAACGAGGGTTGTTGAGGGCAGTGCTGCAGTATCTCTTCACTCAGGAGTATGATGGAGTCAGGGTTGTCGATGTTTTGCTCAATAGGCTGGAGGGGAACTCGCAGGTTTGCTATTTTTTTCTAATAGAAGGTAAACATAAATTTAATTTACTACTTTCGAACTACTACTAATCAACTTCTTAGCTTAGTAATAGTTTACTGTACTGACGGTTAACAAGCTTTTGTCCGCGGTTTCACCCGCCTTGAATTTAGTTATCGGTGTAGGATTTCAAAGGCAACTTTTCAATCATAGAAAAAAAACGACTCACACTTAACGTTTTCAAGTAGCCTTTGTCCTTCTCCGGGACTATCTCCATGCCAAATTTCATCTACATGTGAAAAGGTTACAGACATACCTAAAGAGTTACTTTCGCATTAATAATATTTATATGGATAAGTATAACATCTATGTCATAAAATTTACCTATACGCAATATTAAAAACCTTTAATCACATTCCTACTACATTATGTATTTCTACAATTCCGTAGCTGGAAAGGGCTTGTCCCCTGAAGCAAATAAAATATTATGCTTAGTGTTTTACGTACTTTAACTATTTTCCTCTATTTATACTATGATGCTATAGCACGGAAGCGAAGCAGGAAGAATTTTATCACTGACCGGTCACTATGTGTCTCGTAATCATTTGCCGTCGCGCTGGCACAGATGCGATGACCACTGTCATCAGAAATTACTAGTGTTATGCCCACTGAACACAGGCTAAAAGGTCAATGTACGAAATTCTTCGTGCTTCGCGTCCGTGCTATAGTCAGATTGTCATTTACTATCTTTCTTTCAGCTATCTCTCGTCTCACTGGCGCTAATGGAGACGTTAATCGATCTTAACTGCGAAGATGTTATGATAGAACTGGTCTATAAATATTTACTTAACGGCCACCACCTAATGGCGACCCACAGGCATAAGACCGCTGACCCACAACACTACAGGGAAGCCGCAGTTGCCTTTTTAGCTTTAAGTCCTATATGCTGCTCCAGGTCTGTAGAATTAACTAGAAAGTGGGTAGATGATCTAGCTCTTAGTGGAAGAAGAGTTCTGGATTATAAAAGAGATGATGATAGCATAATAGTAAACGGTGTTCAAGAGGGTATTCCGATGAATGATCTAGTCCAAGAAATTAAGTTTAATTATGGGGTAAGTATTCTTTTGAATCAAAAATTACACTTACAGTTCGAACCATGGATCTTGGGATTTCAAGGTTATATGTATGACGCGCATATGCAATGATTTCTCTCTCGCATCATTGTTTAAAATATAGTTTAAATGTATCTCTTTTGATTTATTTATGTTATTACAATTTTTCACATATTTTTATGTATAGTGATCTAGAATTCGCTCAAAAACCAAACAATAAACGCGAGTAAACGCTTGCGTGATGACGGACCAATGGGTGAATACGAGACTGCGATCTGCGCATGTGACCTTGAAACTCCGTGATTCGTGGTCCGACCTGTAAATACTAAAGCATAACAAAAATACTTTTTGCCTTTCAGAACCCAAACGAAACTCTATTCGGCAACTATCACGCATATTTATGCGATGCACGATTCGAAATCATATCGAGAACTATCGCCTGCACGAACTGGAGCTCAAAATACGATAGCACAAATGTTAAAAGGGAAACTAACAACAATTCAACGAAGGAATTGAAAGAGATAGATGCACAATGTAGTACAAAAGAACAGGATAGTCTTATTTCCGTTTGTACAAGCGGCTATGGTACGTTAAAAACCAGTGAAACGTCAGAAAAGGAGCCACATAGCTTGACCTCTTTACTCGATACAGGTGTTATCGATACGGACAGCACTAAAGTGACAAGTGAGCAGGATAGTGAGGGGAAAGAGCACGATAGTTTGACATCGACAGGTGAAAGTTCTGGTTATGACAGTTTCAAATACAGAGTGGACGACGACGAATGTGAATCTTATCCTGTGAATTCTATAGAAGTGCCTTTGATCAGGAGTTGGAAAACGAGCGCTGAATCTCTTATCGGTTAGTGGATTATAATAACTTGAATTACCTATTGACAAATTAGTAGAATAACAACTGGAAAGTCGATTTGCGTCCAGTTAAAGTTTGTCCTGAGACTCTGAGAAGTAGATTATTAACCTTGCTGACGGTGAAGCCTTACTGCACTGGTGTTTCTTATTGCAGCGAGAAGTCACTTTTTGGTCGGTGCAATAATCTAGGTAGAGATCGTTTCGAATGCCGAAACAACAAACAATCGTACAATGGCATGTGTTTAGAGGAATTGTTCGAAATGATGCCTACGGCTACCTTCTACCACCGCACCGCTCGCCATCGGCAGGGAATTCATTCTCACATTTTAGAATCGAAATGGTCGCGTAAAGTGCGGTTTTGTAGAAACCTTCCGCGAACGCTAGGGTTGTAGAATGAGCTCCCTGCTCAGGTTTCCTCTAAGGACTACAGTATGAGGCTCTTCAGGAGAGAAGTTATTGGATTTTTGAAGGGTCGGCAACGCGCGAGTGATGTCCCTGGTGTTGCAAGACCGTAAGCTTGTTTGTAGTATAAAGTATAGTATAAAGCTTAGTAGTATAAAAAATAAATACATTCAAAATACAAATGTGAATGCAATATACGCAAATCAGTCAATCTTAGCCCCAGCTACCGGGGGGCGTTCTACATGCCGCGCGCTCCGGTCAACCACCGCCCGCTCCCCAACATGCAAACATAGCCATGAGTGATTTTTATGAGCACATATGTGTCAGTGTCGTTTCGTTTCGTTAGATATATAATTATATCTTTTGCTCAGATCTTCCTTTCCTACTTGGTACAAAACTCAATACATTCGGATTCGTCGTCCAACTAGTTTAAAATAAACCACTCGCGAGTGCGGACGTCTCGTGTCATACAACGAGTGAACTTCTCGCCATACTATGACTGTTTTTGGATCTATCGCGTAACTAATCTGCCAAATAGTGTGCAGTCCTTGGTTTCTAATTTTACAGCTTGTTAAATTTGGTAATTCATATACAGCTAATTTAGTGCAAAAAATAGAAGCACTCAAATGGTTGGTAAAAAAAAGTTTTATAAAATGTGTTATTTATATTAACTAGCAATTTTCTATAGGCTCATTACTTAGTAGTCTCCTGAGGAAGACGGCATCACTCCTGGAATCAGAACTGTTGGTGAACTGTCTGGTCACTGGCGTGGTTTCCAAGCTAGTGTCTCTGCCGACGCCGATCCTGACATCACTGCTGCTGTGTCCCGGCTTCGGACTGCAGCCCATCGTGCCTTCGCTGTTCCAGGTGAGACATAGAAATCTCCATATATAATAAAGATAAATCGGTGAGAACGTTATTGTTCTGTACTATATTTATTTTTATCAGATTTTCTCACAGTAGTTAAAAAAAAAGTAAATTACGAAGTCGTGTTTTTAGAACCTTCTTTGACGTCAGAACTAAAGCACTCGGTACAACAACAATTTACTATCTGCTCTATATATATATATATATATTATTTTATACGTACATATAAGTTACGTTATTTATAACAATACAAATTCTCGACCATTTCTAGGCAATTTACACACACACAAACACCGTCAGTCAGTCAATAATACGAATCCAGCCATGGCCTCCCTCATAGCCACGGAATAAAATTGAAAATAAAAAGTTATAACAATATCCCGCTTTTATTTTTTTTCTAAATCCAGTGCCGTGATTGCTGTGGCGGCGCGGTAGGTCGTCTCTTAGAATTATTCTTTAACTATTTGCCTGTTTATGGTTTATATGGCCATGCAAAGAAAATAGTATAGGAATATACTATCGCCTTTTCTGTTCAGAAAAGTGGTTTTGAGTAGTTATATACCTATGTTAGTCTAAAAAAAATTAAATTTATTTAAGCTAGTATTTTTTATGATCTTCTTAAACAGATTCTAAGCAAACTGAAAGACGAATTAGACGAGCTGACCATGGGGTTGGACAACTGTAGCCAGCTGGTGGACAAGGCTCGCGTGTTTCTAATACAACGTGAGATGACGCTGGTGAGAGCCAGGGGACATGCTGCTGATGAACGTAAGATAATTATTCTAACATCAAATTACAATGTATAATAAATAATCTATGTATATATGTGAAACCAGAAGACCGAGAGAAATTTTGCCATGATAGGCTTGTGTCCAGCACTGGACCAGACCAGGCTGATATGATGATAATGATATTAAACTGCTTTGTGGCTCTGTTATTAGAAGTGAATGCCTGCCGAATCAAGGACCGCGGGTTCGTACCTAAATGATAAAATATCCCACTAAATGTATGGAAGCTGAAAACATCAAAATCTCGCATGAATTCGATATATTCCGATATTTTATAAACTATTATTAATCCTAAAAGAGCTCGTGATATCGTTTATGGTTTAGAAATAATCGAGTGAGATTACTTAGCGTTTAGCGAACAGACTTTATTGGTACTCTAGTCGAACCCTGCGGTTTGACCCGTGGATAAACCTATTCCAGTGGGAACTTTTGATAGGGATAATAGTATTATATTTCTACTAGTGAAATATTTTTTACAATCGATTCAGCAGGTGCAGAGATTACCCCCTACATACAAACAATAAATAGTAAATTGTATTACAAGGGAGCAAAATAATATTTTTACGACGAGTTTAGAATTAATGTTTAAAGTAAAAGAATTTATGAAAAAAATATATATAAATTTGAAACATTATGACAGTTGAATTGTTAAAAATGAACAATTGTTGAAAATAGGAGAGCACAAGGACGCATTTCGAATTTATTTTTTTATCAAAAAATGATCAAAATCAAAATTCATTACTACCCGGTTCGGGAGCAAACACGCACTTTGGACCCTCCTAATGGCGAACCAATCAACGTTTTTCGCATAGATGAGATGAAAACAAATTTTACCTCTTTATAATATTAGTATTATTTAAATAAAATTCACAGCCAAGATGAGCAGCCAGGAGTCTCCAGCACACAGAACCGAAGAGCCATTCAGACGCGGCGAGCCCAAACGGCGGACCTTCTCCAACAGTTTACAGCAGATGTTCTCTAAGCTCTCTTGTAAGTGTTGTATTGTAACCGACTTAAAAAAAACATTGTGGCGTTAGTTTTACGGTTTTACGGAGACTTCGGTGTCCGTTTGTCTGTTTGTTGCTCACAGCTAAGCTACAATTTTATCGCACTTGTAAAACTTTTCAAACCAAAAAATCTGAAATAATTCTGACTCAAAGATAAATAATTGTGTATGTTTTACAAGAAATAAAATTCGAGTTTTCAAATATAACAGGTTTTAAGTAATTAAAACAAAATCTGCCATAAGGTCATCCATCAAATGACTGATCACGCCCGACGTTGTTTAACTTCGCCTATCGTTTCCAACAGACGAATTTTACGGGGCCATGAGCTCTTTTGAAACATATATCATAGATATTTTTTAGATCTAACATTTATTTTTATTTGTTACAGCATCCCCTACTCAACATAACAGTCCACAAAACACTAGCCACTCTCCTAGTCCCCAGAAGCGCCTAGTATTCACCCAGGAGGCTTACTGGTCCCAATCTGTCACACTTCGCTCTGTTCTCAACGCGGTTTTACTTGACGAGTGGCTTAAAGAATTATCAGCGCTTTGCGAGGAACACGCCTTAAGACTTTCCGCTGACAAATACGAAGATGGTACTTATATAAGAACTGTGGCTTTATGACTGAAGGCCAAAGCCGGTGGCAGTTTAAAAAAATATAAGAAAGCAGTAATACATCGGTAGATAGATGTATACTGTAGTATTGGAGCGTTACAAATAGGCATTGTGACTAATAGTCATTGCCAATACAGTAGTGCGGTTTAATTTTTTTTGCCAACTGTTGGATGTTTTAAAGTTCATTAATATATCACTAAGGACTTTTGATCATTAATAGTACATTATGAAACGCGTGTGCATTGATCATCATACACTGGAGGACGAGGACGAGGTGGAGGCCCCATTACGTCCACATCTTGCGGCTCAGGCTGCAATCCAGCCTCGTGTGCAATTACCAATGGCGTTCCCATTAGTCATATTTCAATAAAAAATAAAAAAACTTTTTTGGCAAATATTTTTAAAAATAATCTCTATTTTCGCACTTCCCGCAATTTTAACGGAGAAACCGAAATGGCCAGCAAGTAGCCTAAAATTGACATAATCACCACAGTGCGATAATGTAAACTAAAACGCACGTGTGTTTTTAAACTGTATCATAAACCTTAAAAAGGTGCAATAAGAACTTTAAGAGCTAGTTTAAGCATGTTCCAAAATATATAATCTAATTAGTGTACTATGCACGGACGCTAAGCAGGAAGTATTTCGTTCAATGACCGGAAACAATTGGTCTCTGTCGTACGCGCATAATTATTTTTCGTCGCAGTCGCACAGATGTGATGACCGCTGTCATAGAGGAGCGCAACGGCAAATAAGTACGCGCGTGCAACAGAGACAAATAGTGACCGGTCATTGAACGAAATACTTCCTGCTTAGCGTCCGTGCATAACCTCTTCAATTTTTATACTTGTTTAACATGCCACCGGAATGAGACAAGTAGCGACTTGTTTTTCAATTAAACTGTTTGAAAATATTTTATTTTAAGACGTAATATGAAATCGCACTGCTGTATCGTCAATTGAATGCAAAAGGATTTTGAAAACATGTACATAAATTAACACTACAAAAAATGCAATCTTTGTTTTTATTTGTAATAATTTTTTTGTGACATTTTTATATGTACTATGTGTACAGTTTATTTTATATTTGGCAAATCAAATCAAATAATTACTATTTAAAAAATACATTTATAAGCTTAGTTCATACACGTATGTTCTAAAAGGCACCAGGCAATGAATATTACTTATCAAGCTTTAGAAAGAGATAATCGACTAGCTTCGGCTAAGTAGAGCGTCGTTTCTGTCGCACGAAATATAAAAGTGCGAAATAAAAATATCTATAAAATATGTTTAACAAAATAAATTAAAGCACTTATTTACTTTTTTCAATTATCTTAAAAAGAAAAAAAAAAGCATAAAGACCAGCGTTATTTTTATTTTAAGGGAAAAATGGTTTTAGCAACTCCTAATAGTTCGTCATCATTTCGTCTGCCTCTCTCTCCCTCGCAGCCTCGTTGGTAGTGTGGCTGACTGCTGTGCATTGCTTTGGGTTCGATTGCCGCACTGGACAAACCTTTATGTGATAAACATTAGTGTTTGTCTTGAGTCTGTGTGTATTTTTATATGTATTTACAAAATAAAAAGTAATATATATGTATTTGTATACGTTGTTTGGTACCCATAACACAAGCTTTGCTTACTTTGGGACCAGACGGCGCTGTGTAATGTCCAAAAATATTACTACTATATCTTTATTCAACTCGATGCGTAATAATTATTGCCTGGTAGTGTATTTAAACGTATAATTAATTAATTATCATAATTGTGACTATTTAATGGATGAGATTACTGCCATTACTATCTAAATAGTAACTTACCTAGAAATTATAAATAATAAATTTATTTATCCCTGAACAAAATTTTATTTCATAGTATTTAACGTAAAATTTATAATTAATAAATTTTATTTATCCCTGAACAAAATTTTATTTCATAGTGTTTGTAAATAATTTATTATTTAACCAACTAAATATTAGAATAGTAGTTTTTAATGTGCTTGTAATGTAGTTTTAACTTTAGATTTAATTTAATTTAAAACATAAATGCCATGAACGTAATTTTGAACTGTGATTTTGATGATGTTCAAAAAAATTTATCGGATATTTTATTATATTTAATTATTAAGTATGTATATAGTATTTTATATATAAATATATATATATATATATATTATTTTAATAATTTACATAATTAGGTATAATAAAAAGTTTTTGTCTAACAATTTATTAAGTTTTGTTCTTTTTTTTTAAAATATATTCGCTTTATAATCTCAGAATATGAAATTATATTTTACTTTATTTGCGATTTTTTTTGTTGCGATTTTGACTTTAATTTACAAAACTTATGTAATTGTATTATTTTAGATTTTTGATAAGCATTGCGTATGTTGGCTTTAAAATAAAAATAACTTTAATGTCATTGAACTATTGTGTACTAAAGGAGACACCGCACTTGCCGCTGCTGTGTCAAAAGAAATGCAGTGGATGGGCTACAATTTTCTTAGTTACTGGCTGGAACAGGCCGTCCTGAGTATGTCACGTGATGTAGTAACTATTTCATTCATGATATTTGTTCACAGCGTCTCCTCTAGTATAAACGCAATGGACATGTTAGCTGCTCAATCTTGATATTCAAAATCAAACTTTTTTTTTTTAAATTCGACAGATAATGAAAACAATTTCATGTTTTTTGAAATTTAAATATCGAATTGTGTGTTATTTTCGTTTAACGATCAACAT
The DNA here is from genome assembly GCA_946406115.1 of Apoda limacodes. NCBI lineage: Eukaryota > Metazoa > Arthropoda > Insecta > Lepidoptera > Limacodidae > Apoda > Apoda limacodes. The sequence goes on from OX291560.1 coordinate 16,701,509, forward strand.
ATACTTAATTTTTAGTTTTATTTTGTATAATGTTTAAAGTTAATATGATACATATTTTTTTTAAGTTTAAAATAAAACTGTAATAAAAGCATCACAATTGTTCTCTATTTGAAAGGAGTCGTCCTTTTCCGTCCAGAAATTTGGTTAATAAGATATTATATTCAAATTATGACTGCATATGTATACGGTCAGGGTCTTCTTTGCTATGCAACCTCCGTACGTGGTTAGTCTGACTGGATCGTCTTTGTGAATAATCAAGCTGAACCAATAATCGGGACTTTATAACCATAAAACAGACCATACTGATTGGTAACAGCGTACTAAATTGTAGTTGCGAAAACAATAGTACTTCCGGCAAGGCGATTGTCCAACTCAGTGGTAATGGCATTTTAAATTCAATACTAATAGCATTGCCGAGTGCGTAGTATTGTGTACTATTCAATAAATTCGCGCGCGGCAATGTTGTAATGAACGTTATAACAATTACCATCGGAGTTATAGAATAATAATAGAATACGCATAACAATCGCCATAAAAATAGCACAATATATGTTAACACTTGCTATCAAGTACAAACTACCCTTCTCACTACAGCGCACTACGCTGCACACTTAAATCTTCCCGATCAATTATGTCAGTACATGAGTTTACTATCTAATCTTTATTTTTATAACATATCGATATGTAACCAAAAGTCTGTTTAATCTATATTCTAGGATATAGTTCCTTTATTACAACGGGAGCTATCGTGTAAGACATTTGTACCGTTTTGTAGTACCCCGCCGTATATAAATCAAAACTATGCAATTATTTTAATCAGCGATCAAATTAAATTATGTACTAAATCTATCCTTGATAGCGACGTATGTATATCTTGACATTATGAACCTGTGATTTTATTGAAATTTTATACCGTCTACTTGCCGACACAATATGCTTAAAAACATTAATACTAGTACTTGGAATGTTATTATTGTCAGTGAATGGTTATCTTAAAAATTAAGAACTTTTATTTACATGGATCGATTTTTACAGTTTACCCTTTTCTTTCAGTAGTTTTTTCATTTTTTAATTTAATACATTTTTTTTTTGTCTATTGAATAGATATTTTTGGTCCTTATAAGAGATACTTTATATTGCATTAAACGTTATTTAACAAAAATGAATAGATAAATGCATTACGATTAAAGGCCACTAAAAAATCGATCTTAAATGGTCTAAATTGTTTGCACAATTTTTAATGTTATATGGGAATTTATACACCTACTTAAATTTTGATTTTATTAAAAAATTCAAAAGCAGAGTTGACTTTTAATTATAACACGCTTCTCCTCACAATAGTATGCGAATTTAAATAGTTTTTGTTTTTAAAAAATTAGGACTTCTGCATGGTATCAAAAATACTAAGACCAAATTAAAACCACTGTTTGAGGTATATTAACTTGTAAGATTCCGGATGCTTGGTCTCATTGCTTTTTTAACATTTATACTCACATAATTTTGAATACATTAAAAGTATGTAGGTAAATGACTACATTATCGTATTGTGTTTATCATGACGCCCTCTAAACTAGGATAAATCAGGGGAAACCTGGACGGATGATACTTATGTATCATACATAAGTATCATCCGTCCAGGTTTCCCCTGATTTATCCTAGTTTAGAGGGCGTCCGGGGAGCGTTCGGACAGGATTTTATTTATAGTCCGTTAGACGTTAGAGTTAGAAGTTCCTAAAAACTAAGAAACTTTTTTTTTGATAACAGTAAAAAACGTAAGACTGCAAACAGTTTTTTAAACTAAAAACGTTTTGTTTTTTAAAAGACTAAATTTAGTTTATTTTTTTGATTTTTCCAAGTAACTTGTCATGTCCGGGTTTTAAGCTCCAAAATCTGGGGCTTTAACGCTTGTCCTAGTTGCTCGATTTAAGAGATGACAATACATAAGCGTAAAAACTATGTGCAACAAACTTTCCTTACCCGGTGGTAAAAAATCAAAACTACAATCGCTGTATTCAATTGCTGTGACCTTTTAACGACACTAGCGACTAACATCCAAGGTCAGAGGATCAAAAAACTTGGTTGCTGCGTACGTATTAATTACCTATACCTTTTGTACCCGACTGCAAAAGCGAGGGTAATGTTTTTCACGCGTATGTATGTATGTAGGTAGTTTTCTTTGATCCCTCCTAGAAGCCGAGCGTCTGGACCGATTACAATGAATTAATTTCATTCAAATGAGTAATTGATCCCTAAGTCTTAACTTAGAAAGTCATTGGTTATAGGATACATTAAATAGTCAAGCGTGAGTCGACAGAAATAAAACAAAAGCGAAAACTGAAAAGCTTTAAATAAACATAAATAATAAAAATAAACCCGACTGCAATGCAAAAACATTTAAAAATGTACATTCAATTATTTCATAAAATATAGTTAATAAATATAAGTAGTATAAGCCTGCTTATAGTTAAATAATTGGTGTGTTGTAGGTGCACTTATTTATTTATTTAGTTCTGCTGTTCATAGTGGAGCTACTCGAACTTTTAATTATTGCTATTGACTTGATTGGTAATCAAAACTGAATTGTCAAAAGTACAAAACGAACTGACGGGCCGATAAATCAAGCTAGCGATCCATGTATTAATTTTAGAAACATCAATTCCACTAGTTCAGTTAAACACGCCATCTCGTTTTGTTTTTTGAACGTGAACTCACTCGAGTTAACACGATTACAAAAACTTAAGGTATCCATGCTATTTTGTAGCTTAGTGTACGTCAGCTGTCAAAGTCAAATTTAGTTTTAGTTTCGGTCCATTTGATTTAACTCGGTAAAAACCACCTTACATCAACTTAATGCATGGTTTCTTGTGGTCATGCATACGACTGCTATCATAAAGATGATATGTTGACTACGAATTACCAAATAACGTCACAAGCACGGTCCATAAACTTCAATCTAAGATCATCCAACCTAAACTAACTCATTACAAATAACCACTGGGTATAGCGAGGTATCTTGTTTTATCCGTTTTTGTACGTCAGGTCGACAACTGTCAATGTTAAATCTAACCAGCATTCCATTTGATTAAATGTTAGGGATATTTGTAAGTTTATGAATATTAAACACTAAACAACATTGTAAATAGAGTTTTATTTATTAGTATTTTTATTATTATTGAAACAAATCACAATTGTCTGCGGTGGTATCAGTACAGTTCTATACTGCTTCTCAATCGCATCAGCCGCGGACCAGCTAAAGCTTTCGTCAACAGGTCTGCCTCCATATCTTCGGTTTTCAGATATTTGACTCCAATCACTCCTTGTTGAATACAGTTTCTTATGAAGTGTATTTTCAAGTCAATGTGTTTTGCAGTTACCATTGAAGTTTTACTTAATTTGATGGCTGCTTGATTGTCGTCTAAAACCATTATGCGTCCATAATCAACACTTTTTAATTCTTTGTAAAAACTTTTTAAGTGAATGGCTTCTTTTGCGGCTTCTGTCAATGCTACATATTCCGCTTCAGCAGTTGATAGAGCGACGTTTTTTGTTTCTTTGACATCTAACTTATAGCTGCTCCAGCAAATTTAAAACAATAGCCAGAAAACGATTTTCGATCTAGCTTGCATACAGCCCAGTCCGCATCTGCCATGCCATACGTATCTTGTTCGGTCTTCATAAATGTTAAGCCGACACTCTTTGTTGCTTTGAGGTACCGAAGTACTCTTTTTGCACACTTGAAGTGCTCTTCTTTATAACAGTCATTGAACTGTGAAAGGTAGCTTATGGCAAACATTATGTCTGGACGGGTTGCTTCTGCCAAATACATCAGCGTACCTATTAAAGTTTTGTAAGGGAGATCTAGTCCTTGTGTTTCTCCTCTTTCACATTTCGCTAGCTTGAGACCTGGCTCCATAGGAGTCGGTGCCGGTTTGCAATCCTCCATTCTGAACTTCTTAAGAGTTTCTTCTATAAATATCTGCCGGTTGATTTTAATTTTGTCCCCTTCATATATTACATCTATACCAATAAGCCTTTTTGGTCTTCCAAGATCTTTTAATTCAAATTTAGAATTTAATTGGTCTTTAATTTCTTTAGTTTTGCTGGACACGAGTAGGCAATCAATAAATCGTCGACATAGATCACAGTAATAATTTTTACTCCTCTTTTCTCTAGTATGTATACACAGGGGCAGATTCTGATGCTCTGAAACCGAAGTGTTTTAATTCTGTGTCGAGTTATTCTTAATGTCTTTCAGCATGTCAACGGTCTTATTATATACCGTCAAATCCTCTTTTGAGCTTTCTTCTACCATGATTTCTGTCAAATATTGTTCTAAATAGTCAGTTCGGTCAATCTGCTATCTGTTGGAAAGATAATCGACTATGGAAACAAGGTTGTCTTCGAAAAAGATAGAGCTTATATTATAGCAGAAAGTGGCGAAATGACACTGACAGCACTGAAAAAAGATGGGCATGCAAACTACACACCTAAAGAAAATTATAGTAACATCATCATGGAATGGCATCGTAAGCTTGGACACATTAATGAACGGGATCTGAAAAAGATGGCTACAGACAACCTTATGTATGAATTGAACTTTAACAATAAAAATTTAAAACTTGTGAGACATGCATAAAAGGGAAGCTATCCAGATTACCATTTACAAGACATGAGGATCTTTACACGACGTAAAAGCTAGAAATTATTCATAGCGACGTCTGTGGACCTTTTGAGTGTGAAACACTAGCAGGATCAAGATACTATGTCACATTCATAGACGATTTTACTAGATATTGCCACGTCTATTTTATTAAAAAAGAAAAGCGAAGTATTTGATGTTTTCAAAGAATATAGAAATGAACTCGAGACATTACATAACAAAAATCTGATAATGGTTCTGAATACCGTAACAAGCAATTTGACGAATTTCTTAAACTGCATGGCATACAAAGAAGGTTGACCACAGTTTACACCCCACAACAAAACGGAATCAGTGAAAGAAAAAATAGATCATTGTTGGACAAGGCCAGATGTCTGCTGATCGAAGGAAATGCACCCAAAAAGTTTTGGGCAGAATCAATAGTTACGGCAAATCATTTAATAAATCGTAGCCCTTCAAAGGCATTAAATGGCCAGATACCATTCGAGAAATGGATAGGCCGAACACCATCTGGAAACCATCTTTACGTTTTCGGTAGAAAGACCTTTGTCTTGAAAAAGAACAGACGAGGAAAATTTTCAAAAAGAACCAAAGAAGGAGTATTCATGGGGTACTCGTTGACCTCAAAAGGCTACAGAATATATATACCTAATGAAGATACTGTATTTACAAGCAGGGATATTAAAGTCATAGAAGACATGTATTTTAAAGAATCATCATACAAGCAAAAATGAAAACAAAAGTAAACAAGCAGATAACCCGTTGAGACAAGATATAGAAATTGAAATCACTGACCAAGAAAATGACACAGTTTTAGAAAATCCAGACAATCCTTTTGAATCCAATGAATTACACGAAATTGAATCAATTGAAGATGAATCAGAGGTTGTATAGATACCAGAAAATGGGAGGGTACAAAGAGCAGTAGCTAGGTAGACCAGTAGGTAGGTAGGCTGTCGAAGCTTCGACAGCTATTGCTATGACAGATCTGATCGAGCTTAGTTTTGCGACTGGGGCGTATGTTTCGTTATAGTCTATTAGTCAAACGTTGAAATTTTTGTGTGATTTCCGTTGGCCTTCTCATGTGATGGTATCTTTTTTCCCCAACATGCCTCTGTAGTGTGACCCTTCTTTTTACAACTCTTGCAGTACAGCTTTAATTTATTTTTCTTAAAGTGATATGCTTCAGAGCTCTCAGGTTGCTCACCACCACTGCTGGCCTGGTATTCTTCCATAATTTTAATTTTTAATTCTTCAGGATTGGGCAATGTGTCTCGCGACTCAATGGCTATCCTAAAATTCTCGAATGTCCTTGGCAAACTGTAAAGTAGCATTATGCTAAGCAATTCTGGAGGTATTTTATGTCCATGTCGGCCAGCTTATCTACAATATCCATGAAATTATTTAGGTGGTCACGGATGTCTTCTCCTGTAGTCATTCTCTTTAAAACTAATTGTTTTAGCAAGGTAGCTTTTCTTGCAAGACCGGTGCTTTGATAAGTAGCTTTTAATTTATCCCACACGGCTTTTGATGACGTACAGATTTTTATTTGTTGAAGTTCGGAAGGTGACTGCGAAAGTAAAATTTCAGCCCTTGCCTTTAAGTCTTCCTTGTTGAACGCCGACTTTTCCGCCGTAGTTGCAGTTGGTGACAATGTTTTTTCTCCGCTCACGATATCCCAATAATCATTCTTGATTAAGACTGCTTGCGCTTGTAGACACCAAGTATCGTAGTTTGACTTGGTCAACAGTTCTATATTTCGGTAACTCGTCGATGCCATTTTGCGATTATTTTATTCCTTCGCTCTGCTACGACTTGTTAGGGATATTTGAAAGTTTATGAATATTAAACACTAAACAACATTGTAAATAGAGTTTTATTTATAAGTGTTTTTATTATTATTGAAACAAATCACAATTGTTTCATCACATCACATTCAATAATGAACATAGACAATGAGTGTCAGTGCAGTGGCCAGTACCCATATTCAATACGGTAAAAGCGACTTAATCCGTGGTTTCTTGTGGTCGTGCAGCATGGTTTTTTCTTTTTTCGTAGTTGAACGTCAGCTGTCATGTCAAATTTTAACTACGGTCCATTTGATTTAATACGGTACAAACCACCTTCAACCAATTGAATCCGTGGTTTATTGTAGTTGTCCATATAGACCGCTACCTACATCATTAATCTGTGTCAATTTTCAAGGTGTTTTGGTTTGCAGGCAGCGCTGTAAAAATATTATTTGTTATTCTCTGAATAACCACAAGTTACTGTCACGTAACTATGTATTAGAAATAAAATGTCGTCATTTATCTACCATAGAAACGAAAGTACAGTGAGAGTGGACGAAACATCATCTAAAGAGAGTGTTACATATTACAAAATCATCGTAAAAGTGGGCTCTGTGCAGTGGGACGTGTTACATCGGTTCAGTGATTTTGTAGAACTTCACGACAAGCTCGTATCAGACCATGGAGTTACGAAAGAACTGCTGCCTCCTAAAAAAGTTATTAGAAACAAAACTCCTAAGTTCATTGAGCAAAGGCGAGAAGCTCTCGATGAATATCTTAAGAATGTCTTTAATTACTTGAAACTAACGATGCCGACTGAATTTGCACACTTCCTGGACTTACACTTGTATGATATATTCTTTATATTACAAGATTTAGCTAAGAAATGGTTTTTAGAAGGTGATAGGCTGTTGGAAAGTCAACAGCCTTATGCATTTACACCTTTAGAAGTAAGTAAAATAACAGATAAAATATACAATATCCCCCGTCGAATTGTGTATTCGCAAGTTTTTGGCTAATAGTTTGCAATATTAACTGTGCGAAGTTTCAGAGACCAGACTTATGTAGTTTGTCAGAAATAAAATCATAGAAATTGATAATAAATTATAAAAATGCAAATTTTTTTTTTGGACTGACTACATCTTCTTTTTATTGCTAATAGGGCAAAATAAGGTTTGATTTTTGTTGAAAAATGCATATTGAAATTATATAGCGAAGCTAGCTGCTGCCTTGACGTTAGTTGTTATTTTACAGAAATCTTGTTAGTGCACCCTAATGGCAGTCGAGTTAGGTTAGAAGGTTAAGGCAGGAGCAAAGCGAAGGAAGCTCCTGCCTAAACATTTGTGTTTATTTTTTTTAATTCTACTCAGAAATCTTGTTAGGGCACCCCAACAACAGTCGAGTTAGGGTAGAAGATCAAGGCAGGAGCGCAGCGAAGCAATCAATGTCAACCCTGAAATATGCAGGGGAAATTGTAAATTAATTAACCATTCAATAGTCTGATAGAAGTTGATTCCTACAGTTTGCTGTAAAATTTATAAATAAAATTATAAAAAAGGGGGGGTTCTGGGCCCCCTTCTTTTGGGGGGTACCTACCCCTTCCCCCCCTCACTATCAACCCTAAAATACACAGGGAAAATTGTATATTATTTAACCATTCAATAGTCTGATAGAAGATGGTTCCTACATTTTGTGGTTAAATTTTTTAAAAATTATATAAAAAAAAATTAGTAACTAAACTTTCATTGTCTGGACGATTATATAGCCTTAGGCCAACTCCTAATAATTGTGTGATCGCAATCATATCATATGATGCACTGATTGAACCAGTCAGGAAGGTAAACAAAGAGTGGCAGGTGGGGGATCTGTGGCAGTAAGTGAACTCTTTGTGGGAAGGTCATTGTTGTGTGGACAAATGTTTAGTTATCTAGGGTTAATAAATGGTGACACAAGTGCAAATAGTTTCATGCGTCATGGCACGCTTCACTTGGCTCGGGCGCTATTCAGAATATACCCTCTTGACCCCTCCTACAAGAAAATTAACTATTTAAGATCTTATAAAGAACTATAAATTTGATTTATGTGTTGCTAGGGATTGATGGGTTGGGGTGTACAAAAGGGGGTTTTTTTTATGTTTTTGGTAGTCATGAAATGAAACATATTTTGCCATTTTGATTGTACTGTTGTTTAATATTCGCTATACTATTCCATTCAAAATGAGGCTATATGGCTTAGTCCTTGGCCTATATTAGCCTTAAAAAACATTAAGGTCTATCAGAATGGTCTATGGAGCAGGTTATATCACTTGGTGATGTGTGAAAGTGAATTGAATCATAGCCTATAATAATATATGTATTGTAAATGTAAGTTATTTATATACCTTAGTTCTTAAGAGTATAATCTTATTTAGGTTTATTTTACAACAGTTGAATGTTACAGTTACATGCAATAAGTGAGAGGTTAAAAATGGCATGTCCAACAACAGAGAAACAAGATCAAATGTATGACTTCAGCCATGTTCTGGACTTCTGCTCACAGCTGCGGTCCATCAACATTGAAGGCAGCTATGAGAAGCTTGGCACCAGCAATGTTATTCCAAATGAGCTGAAATTTGACTTAGTGCCTTTCAAGTCTTTACAAGATTTGACAATAGTTGGAGTGCCTATGACCTGTATTGAGAGTGTTGGTAAGACTTCTTTCATGATATTTTCTTGGTGAATAGTAATGTAATTAGTCTGTTTTTTTTTTTTTTGCTGGCATAACCCTAAGCCATACAAACTAGAGTTTTGCTTAGGTTTAACAATTTTTCTTAAGGGTGTTAGGACTTTATTTAACCCAACCTTTCGAAGAAGTGCCTTATTAAATAGAAAATGGGGATCTTAAGATTTTAACCTTGTTTGTATAAAAACATGAAGTTACAGCTCTCTCTCAAAACCCTATCCACTATCTTTTGAATGCTTTTAATAACAAAACAATAATAATAAAATATTTTTTCTAAATATATATTATTTTTTTTATTACAGGTGGCTTGCGAGACACTTTAGTAAGTTTATCAGTGTTGATAGCCAGTGTGGTATCTCTAAATGAGTTCCTTCTTGTGGATATCTTGCATAAGGACCCATCCAGCATTGCAGACACTGTGGTGAGTTTACAAACAGCAATAAAAGGATAATATATTTGAAAAAGGTTTTAGTTAGTGTAAAGATATACATACATTTAAATTTTTTTTAGATATACGTTGTGATGTAAAAAATATTATGGCTTCAGTTTTCATACTTTTTTTGCATCATTTTTTTTTTTTGTTTCCTACTGAGACAGTCGCAAGAGCATCTACCTGGATCGTTTGAGTCACCTAACCTATTTCTATTGCTATCAGCATTTAAGTAGGAAACAAAAAAAAAAATGATGCAAAAAAAGTATGAAAACTGAAGCCATATTCTTCTATGTATATCTTTACAGTTTTAATCCCCGAAGGGTATACCCAGTAACTCGATACACACCCACAGCATAATGTGGGATCAGCAGCTTTTCACCAACTACTTAAGGTTCAAATTCAAATCCTTTATTTCTCAAAAATAGGATATCATATTATTTTTTTCTCAATTACAAATCTTGCAATCGGTCATCGTAAACCATGAGCAGATGGGTTGTGTTCCAGTTGTGCTTATTGTGACCCAGGAAAAGATTTGTACAATAACAATTAATTTGTGTTGTGTCATAGTTAGTTATTTGAATTTTGGCGGATCTGCAAGTGTCCAATTTTGACTGGTGCAGTGAGCGGTACAGCCAGTTGGTAGTGTTCCAGTCTTCTTTTGTATTTAAGGCTTTGGATTTAGTCACTTCCTGCACCATGTGCATGTCGATAACCTTAAGCAGGTCTGATGTTCTAGTGAACCATGGAGCATTTGATAGATGTCTTAAGATGCAGCTCTGTTGCCTTTGTACTATGCTCACATAAGAGTTACATGAAGATCCCATGAGTTGGATGCCGTAAGTTCACATGGGTTTCAGCACCGTTTTTAAACAACAAGTTTATAGTTTATTGTCATACTCCCCAAGCGTGAGTCACGTGACATGTGGTCACATGTTTTTAGTTTATACATTTCCCTGTTGAAATGGTATAAAACTATAAAATACAGTGTAAAGTAATACAACACTGAAATTTTTAAAGTCGCGTTTTGTTCAACAACATAATGTACATTATTTCTTAAAAGTTAACGCCATGGACTGTTTGTCATTCAAATTTGATTTGCCATAATCTTCAAAGTTCCGTGAATTAAACTTTTTATTTTGTTCTTTAAAAAAAGAGCAAAAAATTAATTGCTTGCGGTTTTTATTTTCACGAGAATGGCTTAATGGTAATAGCGTTAAGATAAGCCATTATATTTTTTTTGAAGTCGCTGCATACAAGAAATTTCGGCACGTTTGCAAATATATTACAAAATAATGGCTTTTTAGAATCTTATGAAACCAAAAACAGTGAGCTCTTAAATTTTTGTTCTTTTTTTGAAATCAAAATGTAAAGAAAAATTTAGAGAGCTTTGGAGATTGTGGCAAAATTCACTTTGTTTGCGTTTACCCTTAATATCAATAATCCAACTAAGGAGAATAAGCTAAAATTTGTGTATTGTACATACTGTTTTTTTTTTTACTTGGCTGAATAACAACATTAAACGCATTGAAGTAGTGAACAAAAACGCACCGTAGATAAATACTTTGTTGATGTTGTTTGTTTGTATGTTTAAGAAGCCAACACCATGTTCAAAATAAGGGTAACAGGGTGCAAGCTATCGGTCTGTCATCAAAATGCATAACGGGATCTTTTTTAAACAAACATACAGACAGATGCAGTTATACATTTATAAAGCTAGCATTATCCCGCGACTTGTTCTGCGTAGACTTGAAATAATGTTATTAACTGTTTATTTTTACCAACAAAAATATCCGAATTCTCATACAAATTTTCATCCCTGTTTTGCCGCTAGGGGCTATGTTTTTTAAAAAACTCCTTTTTAACGTAAAGCCTTAATACAATCTTCCATTCCCATTTTACCCCTGTAGGGGATAAATTTTGCAAAATCCTACAAGGGGGTTCCTTGCCAAAATTAAAGTTCCTAGACCCAATGATTTAGGATATGTCATTGAAACAGTCCATTAATTCTTTTATGTATACAGATAGGTAAGTCTAATATATTGTATTGTATGAATATCTTCTATGATGATTGATGACTCGCGGACACTCACAAATCCTTTTAAACGTCACAACAGATTATATTCAATAATTTTACTTTTGTAAAAATGTTATACAGATATCTCAATAGGAATAGGTACATCTATGGAAATGCTTCTTCCTGTGTGAACTCTCTATCTGGAATATTCTATACTTTTATTTAAATCTGTTTAGCCAAATGTATCATGTAACTGGAATACTTGAGCTATAGCAGAAATGTACATTAAATGTAGATAACATTAATTTTTAAAGTGCTTATTGATTTGAGAGTTTTGCCAGTAAATTAGAATTCTTCAAAAACACCCCATTTCTACTGAGTCTGCCTCCCTATCCCAAAAGCTATATATATATGACCACAGTGAGCTATCAAAATAGCAAACAGACAGTCCAGAGGTGTTTGTCCATGACACTAATAGCCGTAGACTTTGAATGGCAAGATAAAATATAGATCCTTATACTAACACAATGTGACCTTCTTATATTACGCATAAAATTATGATAATAAAATAGCACTCTAGATAAGAGGATACGTCCTATCGACCTATTTAGAGCTTTTAACATACAAGTACTCAGTTATGAAGCGTTTATTAGCGATAAACACGAACGCCACGTGTTTGATAACTAATATATCCATATAACAAGCATTACAAAAAACTGCCATCAATAGAAAATATTCACACTTTTTTTTTATAAGTACTTATGGAATAAAGTTTGTCTTTTTTAGGGTTCCGTACCCAAAGGGTAATTAGCAGAACGTCCGTCCGTCGGTCACCAGGCTGTATCTCATGAACCGTGATAGTTGAAATTTTCACAGAAAATGTATTTCTGTTGCTGCTATTACAACAAATACTAAAAAACGAAATAAAATAAATATTTAAGGGGGCTCACATACAAAAAACGTAATTTTTTTTCTCGATTTCGCTCGATATTGATAACGGCAACGAGCATCTTTAAATAAAAAAAATATAAAGCGGGGCTCCCATACAACAAACGTGTTTTTTTTTACCGGTTTTAGAGATAATGGTACGGAACCCTTCGTGCGCGATCCTTCTCGCACTTGGCCGATTTTTTTAAATGAAGTCATCACGCTCCATGTGCGACTCCATACTACAATATCCAGTGTCAGGTGACATCATCGTTTTATGCTGCGTAGGGGAAACTTACGGCAGGTCAAGGATTGTATTAATAATATATTGAAATATTGCATTTACGTGTTTGCCTACATAATGGATTAATGAATGTTGTAATAAAATTAATGGGAAATGTAATAAATAAATTTAAGTTTTGAAATTTGTCTGACTTAAGAGACTAATACTACCAGATCCACTGAGCAGATCTGACTAAAATTTAATGACTGTGATCTTCAGGATATGGTTCTAACCTTGAAAAACGTGAAAACACGATTAATGAACTTTTGTTCCGTAGCCGTGATAGTACTTTAGACCCTGAGAAAAAGCATTTTTTGATAACAATGATGAATAATAAATAATTAATTTATTCCATTTATTTGAATAAAAATCTCAGTGAGTTGAGTAACATATCGCGTCATCCTTGTTTTTACTTAAGTTTTCTGTTACGTAGTCTTAATATTTGAAAATTATCCAAAAGACAAGGTTCCTACATTTTTTTGCCAATCATGTTTTTAATGATGTAAAAATATATAGCTTTGTTGCAATCATCAAAATCTAATCACCTTGCATATTCCCTATTATTCTTAATATGCTTACATACATAGTTTCGCCTGCAGAAAAAATAAATATCGGTGGTAACCCCTATGTGATAACTGATAACCCAGGCCATGGTCTATCTATGTCCGAAATATCTTCAAATCTATTCAGTTTCTTATGTGTAACAATTATTTAAGAAACTTAAAATTTGTAATATTGGTGGAGAGACGAAACTGTGCGCTAGTTTTTGCTTAGTTTATGGTTAATGGCATGTTTACTCGTTATTTCATAGATATGAGATTTAGTGACGCGGTAGTGGCGACTGACTGGCCTTGGTAACCTTCTTCGAAATCCCCTGACCCCGGCTGTACGCTACTTATGCGTGCAGGGCTGGGTTTAGCATACTTGGTTTGTAGTTGTCTTTCTGTAACTTTATTTTGTAATTTTGGAAAGATCCTACCTAATTTAGTCCCGAACGAAGACTTGGCCACAGCTATATAACATTAACGTAACATCACGCCTGTTACTTGGCAAGGGTAAGTATGATTCAATAACTATCACACTGCCTAATTTATCTCGTATCTATACACGTTCGTCGTTTTATATAGCCAACTGATTACATTGGTTTTGCTGAAAATGTACTCAATTTTGTTCAGACGTTTGACAAGGTCTATGTCTGCCTACCTTACCATTTTACTATTACGCCTTAGCCTTTATACGCCCCAGTTCAGGGGCACACCCTTTTCTTGAAGAAGGAGGCTTAGGCCGTAGTCCACCATGCTGTCCTAGTGTGGGTGGCGGACGTCGTCGAACTAGTGGCCACTCGACTGTCAGAGTTTAGCCATAAGGCATCTGACTTGATCTAACGACTGCTGTCATCTAACAGTCAGCCAGGAGCGACGGTTTAACGTGCCCTCCGAGATACGGAGCAACATCCAACCATCCAAGTAATGACACCCCAGACATTGCTTATCTTCGCATATTGTTTCCGATAAACAAATGTCACTGGGCCACGATTTCTACACCTTATCTTACCATTTACTTTTGCCTAATTTCGTTTCGTGCATCATCTCTCATACAGCCTCTTAACATGTTCAAACCACTTCAACATAATTTTCTTAACATCTCTCACTACATCTTCTTTCCTTTCTCATTAATTACATTATTTCTTATTATGTCATTTGGGATTACGCCTCTCATGTACTTCTTAATGTTCTCATTATTCCACGCATCGCATTATTTCTACATTGATGCTTCGTTTGCCATACACATTTACTTTCATACAGTAGGTAGTTACAGTGTTAGAACCGATGGGTGACGTAAGAGTTCTATAATTAATTCATATTTTACATACAAGTTTATAGTAACTAAGCAAGAGCGGTCAGTGAGGTCACACAATAAAGTCAAATACGTACGTAACAGGTCATATTTTTTTCTTTTTGGTTTGTTAACGTATATATATAAATCTCGTGTCACAATGTTTGTCCTCAATGGACTCCTAAACTACTGAACCGATTTTGATCAAACTTCGTAAATATCTGTTATTTGATCCAACTTAAAAGATAGGATAGTTTTTATCTCGATATGTCAAGTGCGAGCCGGACTCGGGCACTATAGGTAAAAACCAACTTTCGCCGGGTACAGAGGGACGGCAGCGGGACAACGTTCGCCGGGACAGCTAGTATTTTATAGATAACACCTACGTATTAATTCAGGGTATAAGCTGTGTATGTCACAGTTCTTATACCGGTCACCAGTGACTAGACACATACCCAGGTCATAACGCAAGGTACAGCCTCTCCTTTTTTAAATTTTACTCCTACGTTACATTTAGTGGCCCCATTACCGCAACACTGTTTCTAACAGTGTATCTGGGTTAAAGTCGCTTTATACATTCCCCACGTTGCTTATTACCCGCTTTACAAATATTAAGTGTTAAAATTTAGAAAGAGAATACATGCAACGGAATTATATACCGATATATGATTTGTTACCTCCATTCTAAATTGCAGAGAAATCGGTTCATTTGTTGCGGTGTGAAGGCGTGACAAACTTATGTACTAACTCATAAATACTTTCGTATTTATAATATTAGTAGTATACGGTTATTAGGTTTGGAAACCAAAAGAAGCACTTGTTGACGATTTAATTAACTTGGTATTTATTATCGTCTTTAAGAAGGTGTTTAAACGTGGTGTTTCTAATGGAGCACAGCTAAGACTAACTTCGGAATAAAATATAATCAAACTCTTGACTTACAACAAATAAGCCTTTGTTCATGGTTTGACCTAAAGACTCTTAAACTATTAGTTGAAGAGCGATAGATTCTATTTTGTTATATTCCAACTAGTACGGTATCAAAATCTATACGTTATTAAATAAGAAAGCTAAAAAGCACAATAATCTCTGGAAGTACCAGTTGGATTTGAAAAATTCTTTTTGTATTTGATAGCCTTATTCTTGAGGAAGATTATAGGCTAATTAACATCACGCTCCGACCCTTAGGAGCCGAGCAAAAAATAAAGTAAAAGTAAATAGAGCGGGCGAATGATGCGACAGGCGATTGCGCTTCAGCACAAAGTAATGGAAACAACCTCTGTCAATTCAGCTAGTCCATAGTAATATTATAAATGTGAAAGTAACTGTCTGTCTGTCTGTTACCTCTTCGCGCTGTACCGTTTAAGATGAAATTTGGCATGGAGATAGTTTGATTCTCTGGGAAGGACATAAGCTATTTGAAATCGTCATGTGTGAGAAGGTTTTATGTTCTATAAGTAATTCAGGAGTTGCCGTTGAAATCCTACATCGCTAACTTAATTTAGAGTGGGTGGAATCGCGGGCAAAAGCTAGTATATAAAAAAATCAAATCACCAAATTAAAAAAAATATAGTGAAGTTAGAGGGCGGGGTCTGTATAGATTTATAATAGTCGTATTTACATTTTTTTTTTGTTCACAGAAGTGGAAAAGTCTATCAGTAATTAAATTTGTTAGCAACAATATTGAGAACGTAGACTGGGCCATAAAGTTAGTTCCGAAATTGCAGCACCTCAGTCTCTCTTCAAACAGACTCACTGAACTCTGTGATATATCATGCCTTCACGAGCTTCGAAACCTAAACTTATCCATGAACCAGTTCTCTTTATGTGAAAACTGGTATTCCAAAATCGGAAACATAGTTAAAATTGACTTATCACAGAATAAAGTTTCCTCTCTCCAGGGATTCTCAAGATTATACTCTTTGGTAAGTTTGGATTTGAGTTGCAATTTAGTTACTGACGTAGAAGAAGTGCAGCATATTTGTAATTTACCATGTTTGGAGTATCTATGGTTGACAGCGAATCCTGTAGCGTCGACCATAGATTACAGAGTTAAAGTTTTAGAACAGTTTAATGCTCGGATGGCGGAGATTTGTTTAGATAACGAAAAGGCTTCTGAGAAAGAGTTGGATACGGCGAGAGTGTTGCAAGCTTTGAGGATAGTAAAAGAAGGTAGAACACCAAGTTTCCTGGAGAACAATAACACGAGTCATAGTTTTAATAGGAGTTGACGGTTTTGTAAATATTTTGTTTTATTGTAAAGTACCTATTTGTTGATTATTATGTGTTATTCTCGACTCTTTAGGTTAAAGTGTACAAAACAGGGGGCTTTAAGAAAAAAGTTATTTTTTTAAGAGATTCGGACAAGGCAAAGATAATGAGCGTAAAGAAAAATATCTAAAATTTACATACTTTGTTTTAAAATTATGATTTACTTATAGTGTCAGAGAGAGGGGTCCAAATAATTTTTCAAAATGGCGCATGTTCGTATGACCCCTCATTTCTATTTGCTAAATCTGTTTTGTGCCCTCTTTTAGTTACTCTGATTTTGCATAAATAAAATAAAGCTTGTCTTCTGAGTACAATAGAATAAATGTTAATTTTGGAAATTTAGACTAAAAAGTATTTAGTTTATCAAAGTTTTCAAATAAAAAATAGTTTTAGGTAAATCTTAACCAGGTGGTTCCTACTAAATTAAAAATGCTGGTTCATTTTAAAGGAATCATCCATGGGTACAACACATTGTTGTGTTTTGTGATTGCATACTTAGCTTTATCAAAAATTATTATGTAAGAATTAATTTATCTAATTTTATTTAATATTTTTAATCTAGAAAGAACTTTTGCTCTATTGTGATTGACATATTTTACTCCTGTTTAACTTTATTTTGCCTCACATTTAATTCAATGAATGATACACTTAACAGGTGTGTAATTCCATACACGAAACTAAGGCGAGCTATTTAATAATATTTTGGTAAAAACATTTAATTTTTCAATTAAATGTTAAACCATAAATATATCGTTGGTCAAAATATTAAGGCGGGGTGCGGGGTTATCTTGAATAAGGAGATTAGCACTGTTTCTATATTATGTGTTATAACTCGCAATTATTGCGAACGACATGAATCTTACTACAGTGACACAAAAAGAAAATGTCCGAGGGCCACAGTTTTTATTAAAAAGTTAGCAGTTATTTTATTTCTATAAAAATATAGGAACAAAATTTACTATCGGCCTTTGTCAATTTCTTATAAATCTTTTTATTAGTAAGTATCTATATTTGTATTATCTTTATGGTATATAAACAATTTATAATGTCTGTTATATAGTCCAAGTTATTTTTTGTTTTTTCTATATAACAAAATAATTCTAATCGAAAAGACCGGAAACCAGAATAACCTCGCCTTAATAATTAACGCTAATTCAGCGATTTCATAATTTTTAGACAACAGCAAACGCTTGCGCTTACTGAGCCGCCTTCTACCTGGAGGGGCCGAAGCTTGGTATGTTTTGAATTTTGATACTTTTTGGATTTTAAGAAACAAAGTAGCCCAAAGGTAATAATGTGGTATATTTTTAGAACCGGCTCATCAAGCCCTTTCATTTGATGCAACACGATGGGTTTCTGAAAAAAAAATTTTTTAATCCCATACCAAAAAATTGATGACATCATAAACCCCCCCTATATTAGGAAATATTTTGAGGAACTGCGGCTCAAAATTATTGTTTTGCCCTAAAGTACCTGTGTGCCAAACGGCTAAACTCTACATCGATTTGCGGTTTTTCGAGCGAAATTGCCGTGGTACACCTGCCACTACAAGATAAATTTTCCGTTAAAAATACGCAACTACAAAACTACAATTTACTACGCTGCGCTATGATTGGCTTGCGCTAATTTTACTACAACCAATCATCGCGCATTCCTGTCGATTTCATTCATAAGACAATCTGAGAGCCTGGTAAAGCAGCGGAATAATAGGTATGATGGTTGAACTCATTGGTGCGTTTAAAAACATCGTCTTAGGGCAAGTGATCACTTTATTTAGATTAAGAAAGAATGATAGTGCGCGCAAATAAAAAAAAAAGACACTGTTGCGTTTTCAGTGTCAGGGCAAGTTCTTGAACGGAAATACTGCAGTGCGATATTTATCAGTACAAATGTTTCTTCGTAATTTCTGACATTTTGATTTTAAAATGACATACCTATATGTAAGTTTTCATATATTTTACCAATATCTTTGAACCTGTAGTCACATAGTTTCATTTTTGTTAAAGTTTCTGGTTACAGTACTTAAATATAAGAATAAACTAAATAATTTGTAATTCTGTATAGTACCTGCAATTTACTAAAATAGGTACATTTACAATAAAATTATATTTAAATATAAAATCATATTTTAATATTCGAGACAGTGCTATGATTTATCAAACTAACAGTTAACTTGAAAAATAAATTATAAAAATACTTTGATACGGAGTAGGTACCTAGCCAAAAAAAGATTTGTCATGCTGGCACTTCACTTGGCTATTTTTGTTTGCGTATTTGTATTCACTTTATTCGACAAATATTTGACAAAAAAGCCAATAAGAAATACAATACATCCACACATGGAGCGACGTATCGAAATATATTGATTTTACTAAAGAATACGATCGCACACATCTCGGACGAGTTGGGCAATTGCAACGGGATTTTTCCCATATGTACGAATTTATTTGATATAAGTTCTGAAACTTTAAAACGGTTGCGTTATCCATATACATGATAAAACGTGTAAACTAGCGAAGCCTAAAAACAAACAAGTCATTCGTACTTATTAGTGTCGTGCACGCTTGTAAATAAGGTAGTTGCGTATTTGTCTATATGGCTCCTTTGATGCGCACCGAAAAACCGACAGCGGTACGGTTACGCGTGTTTGTTATTGGTCCTATTTATCAAATAGGCAAATAAAGCCAATGTTTTATCAAGGATACCATCTACACATGTCACTCATTTGTCAAATATGCAAACACACAAACAGCCAAGTCAAGTGCCAACATTACAGTTTTATGTTTGATACAAACATTTGTTCCAACAAGTCAATGATCTAACTAACCAACCAATTACCGACAATCTGCTTTCTTATGTGATTATGTGAAAATGCGACCAGTATAAATTATTCTTGTTGTAAGTAGTTAATTAATGTATTAAGTATATACCTACTTATGTTACATAATTAGTATTGATTGTAAAGTATTAAATGTAGTGAAATTTATTTTGTGATCAATGTTATTGACATTTATAATAAATACGTTATTTTAGTTGGTGTTTTTAATACCAGGAAAGTACCTACGTTCCTCGCCAATCACTCCCTGCGGCGCGGCGAATCTTGATTCTAACAAACGAAATTTGGCTCTATTTTTACCAGACTGCGGCAAAATCCATAAGGATGGTATAAATTGAGGCACTTAAATTGAACCTACGCATTAAACAATTTAAGATTAGTTAGTACTTTGACAGTACTGTACCTGCGACCGCCATTTTGGTTGAACTTAGTGCCGCGAACTATATATGTGTTTAGGAGTGTCTATGTTTATAAATTCACGCTCAAACGGCTAGACCGATTTTGATGAAAATTGGTATGGAGGTAGCTGACACATTATTTTTGATAGATATTTTTGATAATTATTGATAGGCTACTTTTTATCTCGAATAAAGTTCGCGGGAATAAATATAAACTATAGCTTGTTACAGCAAATTTTATTAGTAGGTATAATTAAGGGGTTTCATGCCATGTAAGGCGCGCGCAGCCGCTGGCAAAATTAATTAATTACCGGTTATCCCATTAATACTATAAATGCGAAAGTTTGAATGTTTGGTTGTTTGTAACTCAATCACGTTTCAACCACTGGATGGATCGGGATAAAACTTTATAAACTTATAGGTTAGGACCTGGAATAGGACATAAGTAGTTTTTCATCCCAGAAAAAAAGCGTCCGCGGGTGTAACTATAACGTTTGTTACTCAATCCTGACGTATTGGCCCATCCAATTGAGCTGAAATTTTGCACAGAGATAGTGGAAGATACAAGAAGGACAAAGACTAATTTTTATCTCGGAAAATAAAATTTTCCGCAGTAACTAAAACCGAATTCTACGAACGCACCATAAGTGTAGCTATAGCTTGGTATAACAAACTTCTTTAGTAAAATCAAGGGGTTGCATGTTAAGAATCCTACGCCGATAGCCAAATCTAGTGCTAGCGCAGCTAGTTTTAAATATTATATTAACAATATACTAGTTCTCCATTCTAAATAAATGATTTTTTATCACACTCACTCGTCAACAGTGTCATTACGTGCAGGTAAAGCGGGTGCTAAGACCTTCATCACTACCACGGGCTTTATACCCGACTGCATGATGCAAAGGAAGGATAATGTGTTTATCAGCCTATGTATGTATGTTCCTTTGTGGCACTCTACAGACCAAACGCACGGAGCGATTATTATGATTCTCACGTCTTAATCTTGCGAGTAAAGATACGGAAATCAAAATTTAATATGGCGATAACCAGTTACATGTTGGATTTTTAGATTTTTTAATTTATTTCTTTTTTAACCGATTTTAAAAAAGGAGGAGTTTCTCAATTCGACTGTGTATATATATTTTTTTTTATGTATGTTCAGCAATAACTTTTTTTTTTATGAAACGATTTACGTGATTTATTAATCGACAGGGTATACCATATCCGAATCGGTTCAGGAGTTTAATTTTTAAACAATATTTAAAAAAAATCCAAATAACTTTCCCTTGATATTGGTTAAAATGAATGAAATAAAACAATTAAAGTATAGCTTTTTAACCGACCTAAAAAAAAAAGGAGGAGGTGCTCAATTTTACTGTATATACAACAACTGCAACACGAGCAAAAACTTAAAACTGATTACTTTCATCTCCTAGTAATTAATTCCAGGTCTTTATTATTCGTTTAAATTATATGTTGATGATTGCATTAAATTTTGTTACGAGTATGGATGTTATTAAGTACGAAAAAAGTACTTCGTCACTCAAAAGTAAATAATAAAAACTTTTTAACAAAAACAACAATCTACTTCAAAAAGGTAAAAATAATAACTTATCTCTAAAAAAAAAACATTAGTGTCGGACAACCGTCCGGAATCGTGACAACTTGTGCCTTTCACTTTTTATGTCTGTCTCTCTCGCTCTTAGGCGGGCTAACCATGCCGCGTGCCTCTCACTGGCTCTCATTGTGAGCGCATAACGTGAGCGGAGCGTAACGCAGTTTCTTGAAGTGTCACCCGGCAAACCAATTTATAAGACGTTGTCACGTCAAAATCTGATCTGCATTACAGTTTGAAGTTGGTTTCTATTTACCTAACAGTTTATAACACGCTTCACTTGCATGAAACCAATATTTTACTTTTCTCAGCGTTAAGTGGGGGCCAATAGAACCCACGGGTGAGAATGGCATATAAACGCACCGGGCAAGCTCTACGTACTGTCTATTCTATCAAGTATGTTTAAGTACACCATCAACGAGAAATTACCAATTTTAGCTTCAGATACATATCTAGATATGATATAGGTGGCGTTGTCTATACTTCTATTTCCGCCATTTCAATTGTGTTTCGATAAGTTAATTTTTTTACCTTACCCATGTTTTTATTTATTTACTTGTAAATGTTATGAAAAACATTGTGTGTAACACAAAAGGTGGAAACGCTAGTGATCTCACTCGATTATTTCTAAATAATACACGATATTGAAATACTGATAGTTGATCTCAAAAGTGCTTCACGAGCTCTTTCCAATCGTATTAATAATGGTTTATGAAATAAAGTGGATCTATCAGAAAATTTGATGTTTTTAGCTCTCATACATTTAGTATGGCGACATGGCAGTCATCGCATTGTACCTAAATAATTTTGTTAATAAGTTTTAACATGTTTCTTTTTTTAACATAAGAATACGCCATCATTACTAAATTTAAGGCCCAAAATTTTTTTGTGCAAACAAAACAATAGGTTAAACATTTTTATGGCGCCATTCCTTTTTTAATTAAAAAAAAAATCAAGGCAAAAGAATTAAATTCATACAGCCAGTTCAGTTTATTTAGATACTTTTTTATAATAGCGAAATAGAGTGTAAACACTGAGAGTGGAGGCACGTGTCACAATTATTGAAACAGATATTAATAAGTGCATAATATCTTTTTAAGTACGTACCTAAATGATAATATATCTAACTTAATGTATGGAAGCTGAAAACATAAAAATTTCGAATAGATCCAGTTTATTTCATAAACCATTATTGATACCATTGGATAGAACTCGCGAAGAACTTTAAGGATCAATAATTAGTATTTCGATATCGTGTATGGTTCAGAAATAATCGAGTGAAATCACAAGCGATTCCACCATTTATAATAATTAAGTTAGTACATAAAGGATTTAGTAAAATAAAACAAAAATCATATTTTACGATATTTTATTACAACTTCTTAAATTAAAGCTTACTTAATAGTATATACTTAAATATTTTTACAAAATTTAAATAGCAAATATAATACATGACTGTATTTTAACCATTTCAATATTTATAGCCAATATTCTTAATTTTACCAAAACGCAGTGAAATACTCCTTTACATTTATAGTAAAAATAACGTCAATACTTCTAATACCCAAGCCCAGTCTTATAATTTCGACACCAAACTTACATCGCCTTGCATAATCATAAAACTCTAACTAAATATTGCTTTTAAATTGATACAAAATCTTTTTAAACTTTAATATTTTATTATTATATAAGTTACTATTTTATATGAAATACTTTTAAAATTCTAAGCATAACTTAAATTTTTTTAATTAGAGTTCTATATTGTATGACTTTTTTGTATATTTTAGAAGAATAACATAATTTTGGCACACATTACAGACACTAGAAAATGTTAAAAGAAGTTATCGAAAAAAGCCAATTAAAAGCACGTGCCTTATTTTATACGAAATAATGCCTTATTTATACAAAATAATGCCTTATTTTATACAAAATAATAAGATTTCGTTCCTAAACTTTTAAACATAGTGTGATATAAGGGCTTATTGGACGCGTGCCTTTAGCTAAGAGCTTCAAATCCAATTAAAAAAAAATTCGGTATTCATTGGGGATCGACTTCGTGTGTTTCATTTCAATTTATCATTCAGATCCAACGATCAAACCTTTATACCGGTTTTTACGAAAAAACAAACATTTTTATTGTATAAAAAAACATATCTTTTTAACCGTATTAATAAAAAAAATAGTTCGAACATACAAAAATGTAACACAGATACCTTTTTAAAACTGGTTTAACCTTACAAATATGTAATTTTCAAAACAGGTTCAACCTTACAAACAATTAAAGTTTTTAAAACTGGTTCAACCTTACAAATATGTAACATCGATACTTTTACAAACATGTTGAACCTTATAAAAATGTAACCTCTTTAAAACTGGTTCAACTTTACAAGCATGTAACATAGATACCGTATTAAAACTGGTTGAACCTTACAAACATGAGAGAGAAGGAGAGAGAGAGAGAGAAAACGTTTATTCATTCATTGTAACAAAGACAACATACATAAATAAAAAAACAAACATGTAACATAGATAACTTTTTAACACTGGTTCAATGTTACAAATATGTAACCTTTTTAAGTGCAAGTAAGAAAGTGCATTGTAAAAACCATTTATGTTATAAAATATAGAACTCAATTTTTTTAACGATACATAAGAACTTAGCACAATAAATTATATAAATTAATCTTTGTTTTTTGAACTTAATTTAACGAATTATATAATAAAGCTAATGACAATTGAAAGACTTTTTTTTTAAATTGATAAATCCACGAAAAGGTTTAAATTAAAATCAAAGATCATTAACAGAGCTCTTAATAAAAACTAAAACTTAACTTAGCTCTTAGCACATAAACAAGTTAAACAAAACAGAATTTCTGTTAGTTTGCTTGAATTTTTCCAATAAGCACATTTTTTTTTATTTTGTTCATATACTTTTGTGATATAATAAAATACGTACCTATAATATTAAAAAGAGAATGGGTCGTAAAAAAAATAATCCTTTACATTTTCTTGTATGTGAATAATGATTTGATATAATATTGTGTACTTTTAATTTTATTTTCGTAACACTACTGAATCGATAAGAAATAAATACACCTCAGGTATGTATGGAAATCGCTAAGCAGAGATAAGTGACTCAACTATTTCCATATACATAGTGTGCCTAGTGTGAGTTTGAACGCTACCATCGCGTTAGCGTCAACGTAATACATGTATGGAAATTTAGGAGCGCCTCTAGCGGACACATTTTGGAACGGTTTTTTCTTATAGAACTTTTAAGGAATACCTGAACGCGATAGTAGAGTTATAAATACAAAAAACACACACTAGGAACACAGTTTGATGCTAAACAAGGTTGACTAAACTAAAAACTCTCCAAAATTCCTTAGGATTAGGTATTTACCTATATCTTTACATATTAAGGTTAGAGATGTAATGTTCAGTCACAATAATAAACGACGAATATTTTGGCAAATCTTCGTATAATCGATTTTGTTTTTGGACTGGACAAAATCTCTAAAAACGAATCCGGCCAAAGTGTCTGTCACCTATTAAATTAGTCACTTCACATCTCTAATTTATGTTTTGTCTTTTAAGCTTGTATTAGAATTAGAGACAGGACATAAAAGCAGTGATGTAAATTAGGAAATTGAGAATCATTTACATTAAAAAAGAAAGAACAAATGTATACAGGTTTTTTGTACAAATTTTAATTTTAATATGCTATCGATTTATTTTCCAATTTTTGCCCACAAATATATGGGAGCATTGGATAGAATTAAAGTAAAATTAAACGACTTAACCAATTAAGTAAGTAAAAAAAAAAAAGAATAGAAGGAGGAAAGATTGAAAGTTCATATTTTCGTACGCAAACGTCATCTGTATACATTTTCTTCTTATACTATATATTATTCATTCAATGGTTTTTTTTTTTATTCATTTTACTATTTACCAATATTCACCTATGTTTAACTATATTTAGGCGGCGACCGTGAGGGTAGGCAGTTGAAAATGCCACTGTTCGTCGGTGTATTGAAAAAGTGGAGCGCGCGCTTTGACGCCGCTCGCTGTTGGTCTTTGTGATGGATCCTCGCTTAGCATTAGCTTCAAAACTTCCGTCTGTGGACAACATTAGATAAAATTAAACCCTGCTAGATATTTTGAGAAATTCTTGCGTAAAAAGTCTTCAGATGTCTCCACTGTATTTGTTCATATGAACCACCCTATACTCACCTCGGGCAAGGGCGATCTAGTCCATAGTAGTATAAGGTCCAGTGCGCATCGTGGACTTCACTAACGGCTTTTCAACATGCAAGTTTCCTCACGATGTTATTCTTCACCGAATTAAGCTAGTAATGAAAACACCACCGGGTATTATGTACTTAAAACATTAAGAAAGGCTCATTAGTACAAGGCTAGCCTCGGAAGCCCCTTACAACCCGAGGTAGACACCAAGACCACTAGGCTACTACAGATTCCCTGTCTTTGAAACTTCTAGACCGTTTTTTTTATAACGAAAACTTTAACAGTAAAGTTTTGGAGCATGAAGCGAATTCTTCAGAACACCAAATACACGCGATAGGTTTAAGGTTAAACATTCCTTTATTTTTTGAATTAGGTAAAACTTCTTACTACAGAATCACCTGCATAAGCCGGAAATCGAACCTGTGATCATAAAACTACGGTTACTCAACTAATTACAAAGGATTTACGGCATGGATATAAATAAGAGTATTTACAAAGTCCTATTACCGTCATTTTTTTCCAAGTTTTTAAAATACAAAAATACAGCATAAAAGTAACTGAAACACCTTAAATGCATTTTTAAAGTTGTATCCAGCGACATATAACACAGCTTCCGACGCATTAGGACCAAAACGCAAAAGGACAAATATACGCATATGGACTAATTCGCTTTTGGACACATTCGCATTTGGACCAACTCGCATTCACAATGAGATGCGCGGAAAAACCTACCTCGTGACATCTTAGTGTTTATCTCGTGCCTAACCCGTGTCTACCTTAGCCCAATCCTGGTCTACCTTCATCAACCTCATGTCTGCCTCATGGTAGTCCTGTCTACCTAGTATCTACGTCGAGTCTACCTCATATGTACATATGCCTAGTGTCTATCTCTTGTCTATCCTAGGTTTATCTCGTGTCCAACCGCTGCTACCTCTCTTCAACTTCATGTAAAGCTCGTGTCTACCTCATGTTAACCCTATGCCAACCGGTGTCTACCTCGTGTCTACCTTGGTCTACCTCGTGTCGAACCCTGGTCACCTCGTGTCTAAATCTCCTGTCCAATGGTGTCTTCCTTGTATCGAAGGCTTTTACCTCGTGCCTAACCCATATCCACCCCGGTCTACCTAGTTTCTACCTCATTTTTATATATTACCAGCGCTTCTTAGTATTCAATTCATTTTAATAATAGAATAAATATATATTTTTCATTTTAAAAATAGAACCAAAGAGGTCACTGTGATTTTAGAAGTTGTAGTATGTGATGTTCCACCAACTAATGTCCATAAAATTTGCGACATTGATGATACATATAAAGAACTGCATTTTGGTCCCAGACGTCCATAATCAGAGAAACATGTCTCCAAAGGTGTGGTCAGATATTGCAGCGAACGGTTAATAATGCTGATGAGATCCATGACACCAATGGCATTCCGTCTCAAACGTGGTAGGTGATCAGCCAGCAAAAATCTCTTGCCCTAAGATCGAACTCCAGACCTTTGACTAGGTAGTTTAACATACTACCTCTACGTTCATACGATCGTTTGGTTTGTGAGATGGAAACTATTTTCTTTTTCTGTTCTTTGTTCCAGTTAAAAATCACCCATTGCCATGTCAAGAAGTTAGACGAAAATTTATAAGTCGACTGTGTGTTACCTTAAATAGTACCACAGTATACGCAATAACACTTCATGCAGTGCGGCCACTCTCCCATGCTCTCCCGAATCGACCGCACGCTTGGAACACTCACACATTTTCGCGTATACACACGTTATTTGTTTTACTATTGTTGTGTAGTGTTGTACGCTGTGTTACTTACCTCATGAGGATACTTCTGTTGAAAATGTTGAGGGTAATGAGCATTCCGTAGTCGCAGAAGACAAGCGATTCGCTCCGACTCTGTCTCGAACGGCTGTAGGAGCTCGAATAGAATAACGCCGAGCGAGTAGATGTCCACTTTGTAACTGTACGGACGACCCAGTAGTTGTTCAGGAGACATGTACAGATGGGTACCTTAGAACAAATTACGCTAAGTTATAGAAAGGTCATCAGTGTATGTGAGTTTTCACTATTTTCCACGCAACTGTCACATCCAGAAGGGGGTTGCTAGTTGCTGAATACACACCCACATCATAATCGTCAGATACCTCTTTTCACCATTTTGGTCATGCATGACAGGTGTTAAGACTGTTTCTTATACAGTTTATCTTAACTTAAGTTGCTTAGTAATGTGTGGTCAAATGAAAGACCCGATGCAGAATAATATAATCCCTTTGCCAGTTCCTGACAAACTATAGTAAGTAAGTTAGGTTTGGACAAGGTAAGTAAGTTAAAGGTGTTCCCTAAACTAACCCTGGTAATTGATTTTGACACAACTTTTTGCAGCATATATTGTTGTATTTAAGCCGTTTTATACTTATAGGACTTAGGTCATAGGAAGTCAAAGTGGACTTTCCTCTGTGAGAGCTGCAACCTTTAATGGCAGCAATGGCAAATGTTTATAGGCGTTAAGGCAGTCAACAATATCACATAGACCGCACAAGAATCGTGTTAAAAGTACCGAACACGAGAAGCAAACAGGTTCGGTACGTTGCAAGGGGGTGGGGAGACGCTGCACTCCTTCATTCTACATTGCTCTGTTGAATGGTCGAGTTGACTCACTATTAGATTCATAACACCTACCCTCACCTTTGCCAAAGGCGATTGTGGCCAAACGCGGACTCGGTGCGGTTTGTGGACTGCGTTTTTTTTTTTATTCCTTACAGAAATATTTTTTTAACCGAAAAGCTAGTGGTGTGAAAAACAATGAACTTGTAAAATTGAACTAAAAAAGACCAATTAGTACATGCCGGGTTCGAACGTCCGCCCCTCAGAACAGGAGACAGTCTCTGAAACCACTAGACAAATGATTGAATGGTATCTTTTATTTCCTCACCAACACGATGCGTGTGTCCGGAATACACGTTGACTTCAGCACCGGAGTCGCCATCTTGCGAGCTGTCGCTCATGGTTGTCACCAAACCAAAGTCTCCGACCTTGACCTTTCCGTCTGGCGCGAAGAATATGTTGCTCGGTTTAAGGTCGCGATGGATCAGACCTGCTAGGTGCACATACTCCACAGCTGACACTATTTGACTAAAAAGAGTCTTCACCTAAAAAAAAACCTAGATTTATTACTTTGATACACATAGTGATTACTATTTTGATCTGGATATGAGGGTTCTGTAGCGAAATAGAAAAACGGATCTCTTACATTGTTATCATGTCTGTTGGTTCGTTTGACCCTGTATGTCACACCTACGTAGTAGTAGTGTTCCGTAACCAAAGGGAGCCAACGAGACCCTATTACTAAGCCTATGATCTATGTCTGTCTGTCCAACTAAAAGTGTCCAGTTAAAAGAGCGTCATTACAATTTTATATAGTCAACAAAAATAGTCCAAATTATCAAAGAGAAACATAATAGTCGCCCAGCAAACTCGAACTTAAACCAACTCACTACAAATAACCACAGGTAAACACATAGCAAGGTATTTTGTTTATTTCGTTATTGTGTGACAGCTGTCAATATCAAATTTTGACAACCGGTCCATTGGATTTAATTTAAGTTAACACCACCTTAAACCAACTTAATTCATGGATTCTTCAATTTACATTTTGATGGATGACTAATGAGGTTTTCCTAGGAAAGCGGTCCACTTGTCATAAACAACTGACAATTTTGAATTATATTGTAAGGCTGGATTGCACCAAAACGTCTGTTAAAGTAATTGTCAAAAATAACTTTAACAATTACTATTACTATAACCGTTACAATTCAACAATTTGGGTTGCACCGTCTTACAAGTTGTCAATGCTATTGTTACTTTTTAGGGTTCCGTAGCCGAATGGCAAAAAATGGAACCCTTATGGATTCGTCATGTCTGTCTGTCTGTCCGTCCGTATGTCACAGCCACTTTTTTCCGAAACTTTAAGAACTATACTGTTGAAACTTAGTAAGTAGATGTATTCTGTGAACCGCATTAAAATTTTCACACAAAAATAGAAAAAAAACTATAAATTTTGGGGGTTCCCCATACCTAGAACTTTTTTTCAAAATCAAACCCATACGTGTGCGGTATCTATGGATAGGTCTTCAAAAATTATATTGAGGTTTGTAATATATTTTTTTTTCTAAACTAAAAAGTTTGCGCGAGAGACACTTCCAAAGTGGTAAAATGTGTGTACCTTCTAAAATAAGTAAATGATAAAACAAAAAAAAATATATGATGTACGTTACCATGCAAACTTCCACCGAAAATTGGTTTGAACGAAATCTAGTAAGTAGTTTTTTTTTTAAATACGTCATAAATCGTAAACCGCAATTGCATAGTATTTTTTATCAACTTATGCAATTATAATTATTTATTTATTTTTTATTTATGCAGTATTTTTTTTTTCTTTGATAGTAATTCAAGTTTTCTTTGATTTTGTCACAAATTTTACGCGTATAGCTATTTACCAGCAACTGCTATTCACTTTTGTATTTAGGTATATTTTATGTATATTTTTTTATACCACTAAGGTGGCAAACAAGCACACGGTCCGCCTGATTGTAAGCGGTCACTGGGGCCTCTGGACGCTTGCAACACCAGAAGTATCACTCGCGCGTTGCCGACCCTTCAAAAATCCAATAACTGAAACGACGTTAGACGATGCCCGGCTTTCTGTTAGGTTTTATTTTCGTTTAGAAATACACTGTAGGTCTGAAGATAGGATTTTGTTCCGACTTATTATCCTAGATTGTATTTACTTCTTTGGCCCAATGATGTGCTGTTTCATTTCCGTTAATCTCGTTGTGGCCAGGAATCCATGCAAGAGTTACGTCGATTCCCTGGACATGACATTTGTATAAAAAAACCGGGTTGCACTCCGGGAGTGCCGGCGGTATTGAAAAATTTTACACACGATTCGCGCTTAACATTTAAATATGTAATAATATGTGTTACAAGACAACTCATACGTCATATTTAATTGTACAGAACCAATGTCCTTAACAAACAATTCGCGCTTAACATGTCCTTAACACACAATTCGCGCTTAACACTCAAATAATAACAAGACATGTCTTGACATTGTCAAGAAAAAATAATGTTTGTTTATTTACTTTTTTGACTAAGTATATTTGACATCTCAATCTGTCATAGAATTAAAATCCCATATCCAACCTCCCTGTACTACTCATAATCGCCATATACTAGAAATAATTATGAGCAGTTAGCAGCTAGTCTACACGCATACGTCGCACGCACACAAACACCGTGCCGAAGTCTGCCGAACTGAAACGACGTTAGACGATTGTTAGATTTTTCGTTACGGAATTTCTTGATTCGGTCGCCGCGCTCAAAGCCCGCAATAAAAGCTACGCAATAGCTTAAAAACATTCAATTTCAATACTACTCCAATTGGCCCTTATTATAGATAAGGGTACGGAAACCTGCGTGCGCGAGTCCGACTCACACTTGGCCGATTTTTTGATAGGATAAAGGACTTGAATCCATGCCTTTCACAATGAATAAAAAAATATTGTGCTAAGCTGCCAAAGCATAGCCAGAACAAAACAGTCCTTAATGTCTGTTATTTATGAGTCAAAGTCAAAGTCGAAATGGTTTATTCAAATAAGGATTTTACAATCACTTTTGAATCGTCAAAGTTATAAAATATTATTTTTTGAACCCTCCCACCTTCCCGCCGGTTCACAATGTTGTTGATTTCTACCGAGAAGAATCCGAGAATGAGTCAATGTAGATTGGCAGTAACCGTGAGAAAACACAAGGATGGCGCGATATGTAACTAAGCGTGCATGAGTAGTGCAGCTATATTGTAAATACTAGTGCTAGGTTAGGTTCGGTTATGTTTTTTTCCCCGAGCGGAGCGAGGGCAGCCCTCAGAGGGATGTGTTTAATACATACCAAGCAAAAATTTACCAAAAAAAAAATATTTTTAAAAAATCCAAACAAAAAAATTTTTTTTTTCAAAAAATCCATATAATTAAAATGCAAGAAATACAAGCCGTCGGCCTTTTTTTATCGTCATAGTTAGTTGGTGGAACCCAGCCTAAGTGATTTTGATGCTTAAGTTTAAAATAAGATGTTTCATTCGTCTTGAGTTTTGAGACAAAAATATAATTATATTGTGTTATAATATCTATGAATTTATGTATAAATACGTTGGTCACGGTAACTTAATTTATTTTTAATTACCATTGTAGACAATTATTACAGTTATTCCTTAATTTTATTACGACTTTTTAGGCGTTAGGTTAAGACATGTAACTCGTGAAAGCGGACTTTTAAACTTATACATAGTTATACATAGCATAGTATCAAAAAAAATCATGGCAAAATGAGTTAATTTTAGGCACGACACCCCATCATATGGTGTATTTTAAAATACTTAAGTACCTATCCATTTTTAAACTTTGTCCCAAACGAAAAGGAGCAAATAGATTCTCAGTAAAATATGACATAGAGACAAACAAGACGAAACTATAAGTCTTTTTCGACTATGGAAACCTAGAATGAATGTTGCTACAGACCTGAGGGGTAATTCACAACCTTTTTCGCTATATGATTATAATCATCAGATGATATATAATTTTATTGTACAAAATGATCTAGAATTCTTGTCTTCTTTAATACCATTTGCAAAATTCATATAGTATATGTTTGTTATCGAGATAGTTATAACGCGTTTAATAAGGAGACTGACCGTAATCTCTGCCTACGATATAATTTATAAAACACTAACATGTTATTCATTATTATATTGACAATAGAACAATGACCATTTTAGACCAGGAAAAGACAATGATTGAGTTTTGTAATTGAAATTATAGAACACTATCATATTATTTTTAAAAGTTAGGGAAAATCATTTTGCTGTAGGATTACGTACGAACGTAATAAGTACGAACAAGTGCTAGTTAATACTTACTTTCCAATTTATGGACAATTTTATAATATTCTTTCTGAAAGGACGATGATTTATTGAACTTAGTACGAGTAATTCTTGACACCTGTACACTTCTTTTCCCAATTTTTTTGTCAATAGTTTTAGTCTAGTTTTGTTCTATTCCTACAGGCGAACAAAATGTTATATCAGTCATTTATGTACGTCAACCTAGTCCAACTATGTATGGAGACTGGCCATTGTTCTTTAATCAATCTGTAAACTCGAAGCTCTAATTACAAGATATTTACAGCGTTACAATTAGCATTTACAAGTTACACAGAATTCTGATACAATTATTTTTTATTAAATTACAATAACATAATTCTGTACGTGCCGCCTAACAACTGCTTCACAACAACTAAAAATTCAAAAGAAAAAATGGTTAACTCATCCGAAGTTTTTAATAATGTCACAGTAACATAAGGAATCCTGACAGAAAAAGAACTTATCGCAACAATCAAGACAATCAGCATCAAGTTTCTAAGATGGCGTGAACAAGAACACAACTTCGTTTTTGTGCATTTTATAACAGCGAAAGTGTTGCTGTGTGTAGTGCCTGTACAAAGTATCAGGTTTCAAATCTGACCATTTTCTTCTCATATTATTTAATTGTATATACTTATACGCCGAATCTTTATTATGGAATTGGATGTTGTTATTTATACTCCTGATGTGAAAAATGCTGGTAGACGTTTTAATGTCAAAAGATTTTTTCAAAATCTATGTTTATTTCCTATCGTACACAGTGCCCGTGTCGACGGCTTTTGTGGTGATTTTAGCGACAAGTTGGATATTGGTAGTTTACTATTGGTTATTTACAGCAATTTTGACGGCGTGTACTTTTATATATTTAGGAACCATTGCGTCAGTTCTAGACAGCGATGTTGCAAGACGAAGAAAAACAACGAGCATTGTAATGCGATTTCTTTTTTATACACGCTTCTTATCATTCAATCTTTATCAAATTATATAAGAACGGCCTTTATATATTGGTCTGATCATTTGCGTATTGATAATAATTATTTTTGATATATATTGAACTGTGAACTCATTTACCAACCTCTATATGTATATTCCATTGCCTGTTTGGTAATTCGAATGTGACCTAATATGTGGAAAGTATATTATCATATATTTAGATCCGATGGCCCAAATTTACCATAATTAAATAAAAATAAACGTAAAAAATAGAAACTATTCCTGTGGGAGCTCTCAATCAGGATAATACGCTTTCTAAAATTATCTTTATCCTATCAGCTGTATTTATGCCAAATCTAGGCATTTAGGTGCTTCGTCATGGCACAAAGGAATAAAATATTCAAAATATGCGTTAAAAATGCGAAAAAAATGTTACCGTTGGAACTCTTAACCAGGATAAGCCTATGTCACGCTCGGGTCCAAAACTGTCTCTTGTCAATTGGTTGCTCCATTGCTGAGTTATAGAAGGACAAACCAACAAACGTACAAATCGCTCCAACGTTCGTATACATACGTATAAATATAGTTAGTTAGTAGTTACATCAATTTAGGAAAATTGCTTATTTTCTTGTTGCTTAGTGTCCAAAAACAATTTAAACCATTCGTTATATTTACATAACCATAATACTCAATGGCGGTTTTACCTATCTGGTTTTCTTTTTATTTTTACAAATTTTTAAAGTTGATAAGATCGTAATGTTACCATTAAGGATTTTTTTTAATTATTTATAGTGACAGAATAAATAAATTACCAAAGTTTTAATCATTTTTTTAATAAATTACACATTTATTTATATTTCAGCTAAAATTCTCTCCAGAATCAGAACAACAGCTTTATAATGATAACTGCAGGCCTTTTCTTGGAAAAACGAGGTTCAGGTCATTACTGGATAGACTATTATGTCGGTCCGATGCGATGTCCAGCTCGTGACCACTCGACTTTCAAAGAAAGGAACCAAAAGGGACACAACATCCACTGACAGACCACAACCGATGTTGCTTAACTTGGCTCATCGTTTCCAATAAACAAATGGCACTAGGGCATGTGCTCATCAAAAAGATTAACTTTAGAGAAAAAGCCGGTAAGAAAATCAATAGTAACTTTTTTCTGCTGTTAAATTAATTAATTTAAAAGAAATCTTTACCTTATTTGCCCTGTCGTGAACAGTTCTATTATTTCGCAACCAGTCGTGCAGACTATCCGGCCGGCATAGTTGCATTTGTATGTACAGGTACATTTTGATGCCGGCTCCACTTGCTGCCTTCGCTCCGCCCGCTGCGTTCGCTTCCTTAGTAGCCGTTATGCCGTTGTCGCGCACACATAGATCTAGAGACCAGTGTCGAGTGTGCCCTTTCTGTAATAAATATAAAATTATGATAGAATAAGTTTACCTAAGAGTAAAGTAGTTTTTTATGGTACAAACAAGATTAGACAGCAAAAATGGTTAATGGTCACTCACAGTATGGGGTTCTTAGAGATTAATTTTTTTTATTATAAATGACTATTAAACACAAATTTAAACATTTTCACCTAGTGTAGTAGTTTCGTTTACTAATAAAAAAAGTTTTGTAGGTACAAGCGTCATTCTCCCAGTCATAAATTTTTAGTAGGTAGATCTTCATAGAAAAAAGTATGGGCACCACTGCTCTAAAGAAATATAATTTATAAGTAATTCAAAAATAAAAACAAAAAAAAACATACAGCCGAATTGAGAACCTCCTCCTTTTTTGAAGTCAGCTGAAGAAGGAAAATAATGAAACAACTCAATAATATCGTTACCGTGAACATTACACTAACCTTTTTCTTTTGACATTCCGAACTGTCAGTCCTAACTACACCATCACATTCCTTCACTTTCTCCAGTCTCTTGTTGAATGAAGAGTCATTCCTCGCTTCCGATAGCCCTTCTGACATATCGTGAGAGTTAGCGAAAACAATAAACGAATCTTCATCATTTTCCACATTATCACCACTCCCCATATGTTTGGATAGACAATTGGGGGGAGTAACTTCACCGGTTTTTGTTGAGTGGTTTGAAACTACCTTGGCTGTAGAAGAGTCTGGCTGTTTTGATGCATTTTCATCGAAAACGATGATGAAGGAATCATTGCAACTGAGTGATCTGAAAGAAATACAAAAGAGAATACGTAGGTTTAGGTAAATAGTCGATAACTCTATGAGCTTTTATTGATAAAATACTCTTTAAACTTCAATTAAAGACAATTAAAAAATACAGCAAAAATAGCTTTCATAAAGTCATTCCTTTGCGTCTTGTTTTCACAACTATAGTTTGTCCCCACTACAGACTTGTCCCTACTACCTAAGAGAAAAGAGGCTTGGGCTATTGTTTACTGTGCTGGCCCAGAGTTTTAAAGCACTCATAACGCCGTTGGCTTAACGTTATCTGTTATTTGAGAACAGCCTTTCTTGAAACGTTTATAATTCAAGTTTAGTTTTCATAGTTCAATAAAATTAAATAAGTAAAATTTTTTTTTCAACTACCAACTTTTTTTTTATGAATTTGTTTGATAGTAAAATATCAGGCTTTAAGTCAATGCTTTACCGAAAAAAAAAAATTGATAGTTATATTTTGCCAAACTAAGCAATGCTTGTACAATGGATATCAGACAATGAATACAAAAACTTTTATTTAAATAGGAAACATCCAGAGTCTAGAGAAACATAAAAAGTTCATCACATAAATATTATTTCCTATGCGGGAATCGAACCAACGCCTCTCGGTTTAGGACGCAGAAGCACTTCCAACTCAGCCTAACTAGGCATCCATGGAGACTAAAGTTCACGATCAAATAAAAAATAAAATAAAAGTAAAAATCCTATAAATATTATACATGCAAATGTTTGCTTTTCTGTCTGTTACTTCAAAAGTCACTCATAAATAGACTGATTTTGATGAAATAGTTGGAGGTATGGAGATTGTTTAAGTCCCGGGGAAGGACATAGGATAGTTTTTATTCCGAAAAATTTAGAAGTTCCCACGGAAATAACTATAACCTAGCTTAAACGAACTATCCATTAGTATGAATAAGAAGTCATTTAAGAGTTGACGTAAGAATCCCACGCCGATAACCAAATTTAAGTTGGGCGGAGCCGCTGGCAAAATTCATTAATTACCAGCTATCCCAATTTATGAATGCGAAGGTTTAGATTCTAGGTTTTTAAATTTAGAACGGGCGGAGCCGCGGTCAAAATCAGTAAATACATAAAATATATACACCCTTACCTGTACCTTTTGGGCGGTAGAGCAAGTTGTCTATCGTATTCTAACGCATCTACACAATCGTCTATTGCCTTCTGCAGGTTTAGTTTGACACTTTCATCTTTTATAGGTGTCTTAATAGGGGTAGAAGGCGTGAAATCAACAGCTTTCGACGCATTTTCTAGTTCACTAAAAAGGACAATAGAAATATATTATAATCCAAGTCCATCCATAAGTCCAAAATATCAAAATAAAAAATGCAGGCTATACCATATCTTTCTCAAATAGGTTCAACTAACATTTCGACATACAGTAAAACAGGGTAAATGAGAACTTCTTCCGTTTTTTTAGTTTTTTTTTAATAGAAGATAGGATAGCATTACTTGGCACTAACGGCCTATTTCATAATGCTCTTTAAAAAGTCTTTAAGCCGCAAATCCCACTTCTTTGTACCAACAATCTTTTGAAGACTTAAAGAGTCAATCGCCAACTCTTCACTTTGCACTGCTTATTATGAAGAATGGCGAGTGCAGATTTGCAGAGTTGCATCATGGAATGTGGTTAACAAGGTGGCGGAACCTTCATACAAGCCCAAAAGCCCGGCTTACCTTACTAAAATGCTTTGTTAAGAATGTATATCAACCTTGTTGTCTAATTAAAGAAAAGAAAATCTTTAACCGACGGTACAATACAACACAACTCGTTAAAAACATATGTAAGTTGCAATGTGCACGGGATATGCGCTTATTTCAATCATTCGTGGCGCCCACGGTGGCTTGAACCTGATTATTGTGGCTGGATTATTTTACCAAATGTATGTAAAATGTATGTTTCTGAGGGAGGCGAACGAAAAGCAAAATATGTACAGTATTGAACGGTAAGTACTTGCCTATATGTTACATATTTGCATTATTGATTTTTTTTTTGTGTAAGTGTATCCTACACTACTATCTATATATTAAATCTCTGTTGCGCGCAGTACTCGCAATGACGAAATTCTGGGCTGCCTTATTCTGTGGCGTGCTTAGGCCACGGAGTTTACGAGCCCAATATAACTCGAGAGTGGTTTAGAGATAAGTATAATAATATAACTTATTAGCCCTGAATACTGGCTCTCCTCTAGCCCTGTTTTAAATTCATTAGGTCATACGAAGGTCTTAGGACGTAAAGTTATATGATAGTACCAAATACTACGTATCTATCAACATCGGTAACCAGGAGAGGCTGGATTGCAAAAGGTAAGGATCTGGTTTGGTTGCATTCATTGGAAGAGGCCCATGTCCAGAAGTGGACTTCTGTAGGCTACAGACTTATTGGCACCAATGATTATTATTAAGTATTTAAAGTAAAATCCGTGCACGTTAAAAATGGTTCACGTTAATAAAAAACTGACAAGCCTAGAGCCAAATATGGTAAGAAAAAGAAGTTCTAAATTCTTAACTTCTATTTATTTATACAAACTCAAATATTTACTATTAGGGGTTACGAAAATTATAACGCGAGTTTGTCGACGCTGCATAGACACATATTACTTCGTAAGGACCGGCGAAAAGCGTCTTCAAGTGGACGTAGCTTTTTTTTCTATGACCAACGACATTAAGCAAGATTTTTGAAAAAAAATATATTTAATCAGCTTTTGTCTAATTTTCAAAAACACAAAATAATGTATAGTAACGATTTGGCTTCACAGAGGGTCGCTCAACAACCGATGCTGGTATTGAGCGTATTCAATATATTTGTGAGACTTGGGAAGACGCACATGATGCATAAGGAATATTTTGTGATCTTTTCAAAGCATTCGATTGCATTGATCATGCAACATTGATCGATAAACTACATCATTATGGTGTTAAGGCCAGTAGTCTCGACCTTTTAAGTTCGTATTTAAGTGACTGAATTCAAACGGTTGACATCAATGGTGTAAGATCGTCGGGGTCTGTAGTGCGCATAGGCGTGCCACAGGGTTCAATCTTGGGTCCTTTCCTGTTTCTTGTCTATATCAATAATTTACAAGCTATGTGAACAGTGCTCATGAAATAGCGTTGTTTGCTGATGATACATCTCTATTATTTAAATTAAAACGCCAGCAAACCGACCATGACAAAGTAAACAATGTTATTTCCAAAGTTGTAAATTGGTTTACTGTCAATAATCTTTTGCTTGGTGAGAAGACCAAATTTTTTAAATTTACGTTACCTAATGTGATAGGTTGACACAAAAAATATTGTTAAGGACGAGAAACTGGAGTAGTGGACACTACTAAATTCCTAGGTATAACACTTGATTCTAAGCTACCATCTACAATTGTTGATTATCCACAATTGTGAATTGGTGATCAAGCTTAGCTCAGCTGTTTATGCCATAAACAACATTCGAAACCAAACTGATGTTGAAACTGCATATTTAGTTTACTTCAGTTATTTCCATAGTCTAATGTATTACGGGATTGGGGAAACGCTGCTAAAATCAACACTATTTTTTGCTTTGCAGAAGCGAGCTGTTCGGGCCATTTACAAACTGGGTCCTAGAGAGTCACTTAGAATTGGATTCAAAGAAATTAATATTTTAACATTTGCATCACGAACAGGCATTTCGAGAAAATACAAATGTAAATACAAGGAACAATGATAAACTTGCAAATAATTGTACCAGAAATAATAAAGTTACTTAATTTTTTTAAAGGCCAATGTATACACTTCTACAATAAGTTACCTGTAGACATTCAAAATTTATATTTGAAACACTTCAAAAGCATACTTTAAAACCAAAATTTTACAAAAAAAAGGTTATAACAAAATATCCCAATATATGGAGGATAGTGATCCGTGGGTATAACCCGCTCGGTAGCTTTGCATTCATATAATTGTATAATTAAACATTAAATCAAAAAGATGATGAAATCCCTATATTGTAGCGTTTTAAGAGTATTTTTGTTAATATTTTGAAAAGAGTAAAGGCTGAGTTTCTTGCATGTTTTTCTCAGTAGATACAACCTTCCGAACCGGTGGTAGTCAAAATTAGTCAGAAAATTCGACGATTCGAAAGTATTTTTCAAAATTCTACTTGAATAAAGAGCGATTTGATTTGATTATACCCGAGAATGTTCCACATAGTTTTTAAAAGTGATAGTAACAGATAGCGCTATTTTACCTGGTATGAAAAATCGAATTTATAATCATTTAATTGGCCATATCTCTACTTTTTATAAAAATGGTTGGATCTCATTTTGAACGCGCGCGGATTTTATATCTGACAGCACATACCGCATCCATACAGCATCCCTCTGCTCCTGCCAGTGCGGCGGCGGCTCCTCGAGCCACGCGTTGAAGTACCGGACTATGTGCTCGTGCTCCAACTTGGCCAGGGCTCGCACCTCTCGGAGCACCCTTTCACGCTTTGACTGCCTGTAAATTAAGATTTACTAGGAAATTTGCTTACAGAAAACCAATAACGAACTTCTAGATTCATAGAAATTAAAGTATGTATGGTTTCAGTCCTGGCTATTATTACTAACATCAGGTTTGGCCAGGTGACTGGAAAACTGTGATTCGAGTCGCCACTACCTTGACAACGTTCACCAATCAGCACTAGGCCGGCATGGTTAGCAAATAAGCAATGGACTCGCCTGATGGTAATCGGTCACCGTAAATACGGACGGTAGTAACGCTAGGGGCATTACTAGCGTTTGCCGACGCGTGAAAAATGGCGCGTCATTACCGCCCGTGAGTTCTATGAAAGCACACTTTACTTTAAGAAAAGTAACATTTACAAAGAAAAAGACCGTAGGAGTAATTAAGGTCTTAGCCAGGGCCACCGAGAGGGGGGGTGACGGGTGGGTTTCCCCCGGGCCCGCAGTTTTAAGAAGGGTCCGCGATTTCCCGAAAAACCTTCACTTTAATGATGATTTTGACTATTTGCATAGAATCAATCCTTTCAAATTTTCGCGCCTGAAGAGCAACGATCAATGAGAACGCGCTATTGGCTGGTGGAGCTGCGTGCGCCGAAATAAGTCGTGCACATGGATACCCCCGGGCCCTGATTTTCTCTCTGCGGTCCTGGTCTTAGCACGTGCCTTTCCTGCACGTGATGTCACCGTTTACGAGAAAGTGTAATGAAAAATTATCTTACCTCCTTGGTAATGTAATCCTTTTTACTGCATAAGAACAGTGATCTATATTATTCCTGGCTTCAAAAACTACTCCAAATCCTCCTCGGCCTAAACACCTCAGCGGCGTGAAATCGTTTTCATACCTTCCAGAATATTCCACTGCATTCGTTGGTGGCGCACGCTCGTAGTGCCTTTCTACAACTATATATTCCTGGTTTATAGGCAAGGGTGAAATTGGTCTTTGGAATTTCGGAGCAAAATAACGTGGCCAAATCATCAGGTTCATGAGTAAAGCTGAACTGATGGCTATGAGGAGGACTTCCTTCCACCAGAACCACAGAGAGTAAACGTGGACGTGAATGTGTTGGTGATTGTCGCTGTCGTTAGGAGATATTGTCTCTGAATCGTCGTCTATTTCTGGTACTTGGACGGCTTCGTCGCACGTATCTTTCAGGTAGAGGAAAAAGCCATGATTGCCTGTGAAAAAAAAAGTATAATTTTGTAAAAGCAAGGTCAATAATTACTATTGACTATGCTAAAATTAAAACTACAATTTATTTTATTTTATTATCCTGATATTTTTTATACCACTAAGGTGGCAAACAAGCTTGCGGTCTGCCTGATGGTAAGCAGTCACCGCAGCCAATGAACGCTTGCAACACCTGGAGCACCACTCGCGCGCTGCGACCCTTCAAAAATCTAGTTACTTCTTTCTTGAAGAACCTCATACTGTAGTCCTCAAAGAAAACCTTGGCTGGGAGCTCATTCCACGACCCAAGTGTTGGCGGTAGCAAGTTTCTCTGAGATCTAATTACATCTAAATCGGTTTTATACACAAATACTACGCAGTTTTTTGTTAAGGGAGCTTTTATGAAGCTTTATCAAGTCTTATCGTAGCCTATACCAGTCCTACCTGTTATGACTTACGCTGCCAAAACGTAGAAACTTACAGCGGGGATAGTCCGCAAGCTTAGTTACTCAGCGCGCGATGAAACGAGCAAAGCTTAGGATCCAAAATCTGGATATCCGGAAGAGAATTAAAGTCACCGACATGGCTATTTAACAGCGTATCAGAAAGCAAAGCGTGGAGCACCACCAGCTCGTTGAACCGCTGACTTTAAGTGGTAATAGCTAGATGCGGAGGGCGGAGGGCCGCGAGAAGTAGAGCGCTGCAGAGGAGGCTTATATCCAGCAGTGGACCAAAATAAGCTGAAATGATGATGTTAAGGGTGATAGATTCTAGCCAAATTCTTCAAAATCAAAGGCTATGACTGACTGGCTGCATAAAATAAATATTTAGGCTATAATAGTGTTTTGATTTTGTGAATATTACCTAATTGTCCAGCATTTCCATGCAAGGTAATGAGAGACAGCGTATTTGGTTCAGCGTCGTGCACTGAGAGAGCAGTGTCAGGGTTGTCACCAGCGATCAGCGGTCGCGAATGTTGCAGTTTCCACGGTTTGACTTCAGAAGATATGAAGGTCTCCATTTTCTGAGCGTACAGTGCGCTTTCTTGAATGTACAACTGTAGAAAAGAAAAATAATAAATATTGTCTCTTTCAGAACTTTCAAGTTCTTTCTTAGACGTCACAATTGGTTGTTTAAATTTTCCCATATGATTCGTACCTTTTTGAAAAATTAAAATTCATTATTGTAAAAAGATTGAATAATAAAATGTCGAAGCAATAAAGATTATAAAAAAAAAAATATATCGATTATATCTGAATTACTAGCATATACCCTATTGACTTAACAAAGTGAGCTCGCACCTGCGTGTTGTGTACGCCTATGTAGAGTGATGGCGGCGCGGACTGCACCGAGCTGTCAAGACTA
Source organism: Apoda limacodes (assembly GCA_946406115.1). Lineage (NCBI taxonomy): Eukaryota > Metazoa > Arthropoda > Insecta > Lepidoptera > Limacodidae > Apoda > Apoda limacodes. Next base: position 16,744,667 of record OX291560.1, read on the forward strand.
CGCGTCGCCTCCCAAAGCACGTCGATGTTTTGCAGAGATCCCCCGTGCAGACGCCACATGCCCGCAACTGGCGCCTCCAACTACGCAAAGAACACTACAGTGTACAGTAGTACAACAATTATGTGCCACGTCGTCAAAACACAACAAAATTTATAATCAACCTTATATATGTAAAAGGTTTATTATATATATAAAAAATATATACTCTAAAAGGTGCAATGTAATGAAGAAACGGCGAAAGAAACTCTCCAGCTGTCACTCTTTTCAATTTTAAATATAGAGATTGGTACATTTCCAAATATAAGTACTATGATAATATCATTTTAGTTATTCCCATGCGTTTTTATCTATGACTACAGTATGAGGTTCTTCAAGAAAGAAGTTATTAGTTTTTTCAAGGGTCGGCAACGTGCAAGTGATACCCCTGATGTTGCAAGCGTCCATAGGTTTACCATCAAGCGGACCGTAAGCTTGTTTGCCATATTAGTGATATAAAAAAAAAGTTAATAGCTAATTTTAGGATATTTTTCAGTGATAACCCAAGAGATTTTCTAAAGACTTTTAGAAAATCTCTTGGGATATCACACGTTCCTAAAATTTGAAAGTTATAAAAAAAACTAAAAATGAATATGGTCATAATTATAAAATTATTTTAATGTTGGTGGAACAAGGGCATAAATGTACACCTTTGTTGTATTTTTTTTACACCAGTAATGTACATGGCCCTATTTACAAAAGTATGGGGCATTTTTGATGCAAAGAAGAATGATTTTAAAGCACTCTAAGCAGAAGAATACAACATTGAATGCAAAAAAAAATTAAAATAAGGCTCTCCTGTAAAATCACAAAAAGGGCATTTGTGCTCCTTGTGCTACCGAAGGTGCGATGTATACAGTGTGTTTGCTGTGGTGAGAATCTAACCTTGTGCTGCCATATGGTCAATTGCGAGTCGGGATTCCGTACGGCAACAATGCCCTCTGGTAGAGCCACGGCAACGGCTACAGCCCGCGATGGCTCCAGCCGCTCTCCGAGACACTCTCGGCTGCTACTTAGTACTAGCTGATGTTCTGCTACGCTAAAGTTCCATCTGTACATATCAATTTTTTTTACTTCTTTTTTTAATTAAAAAAAAATTAGTTAGAGATGTTATAGGATTTTTATGTAAACTTTTTGTATGTATGCAGTTGTACTTTCACAGAGTATATCACAAGAGTGATAGACTAATAAATCCTTACCAAGGTCTTAGTAATTAAAAAATAGCTCACTTTTGCGCACCAGTCCGCGGATCGAGTGCCCGTAGTGTGTTCCCGTGCGTCCGCAGCACGAGCAGGTCGCGTCCAGCCCCCGCCGCCTCCTCCCCACTGCAGCCCCCGGCGCCGCACTCGTACACGATTCCCCCTGAACTTGCGTCCACGCCCACCCACGTACTTTCGTGAGCACCTAATTTACACATCAAATACTTCTGAAAATGATAACACTGCATGGCTGGTTGGCACAATGTAACGTAGTTTCATTTAACCGTGCTGTTAGGTGTAAGTTGTAATAGTAGGTATTTTGTAAATATTCCTGTAAATATTCGTTTTGCCGCATATTACCAGGTTTTGAATAATATAAACTCATATTCTCTTAATTTCAACTGAGTACTACGTAAATAGTAATAGAATAGTTAAGGTTCAACAAAATTAATGAAAGCAGGTTAGGGTGTTACTTAAAAAAACCAATGTTTATTTGGAATTACTTAAGTAGATAGTATAGTATATACTCATAGCTAGGCAGTGCAACACCGTGATAGATTAAGAGAGGCAGCCGCTTAAGGTGCTTTTTGAGCAGGGGGGGGGCAAATCCAAAGGGCAATTGCGAATAACTAATTTAATTGGCGCCTATATTAGACACGTTAATAGCATCAATTCGAATGAGGTTTTTTCTGCAAAAAGCCACTGAGCAATAGGCGCCTAAATTTCTTACTAAGTATGAGTATATTTTTAAAAGGTCAACCAAGCATATACATAAGTAATCCACTAGTTGTTTTAAAAAATCGCAGATAGACCCTGTACAATCAAACATTCTCAATCAATAACAATAGAAATTAAAAGGTAAAATAATTGTGTTATTTTTCTTACAACAAAACAACAAGAAATACAAACCAGCTATGACCAGGTCATCAGAGTACTTGTAGGAGGAAGACAACAGCTGCTCTGCATCAAAGGGGAGGGGTTCAATTGTGTCCCCACTGACTGTGTACAGGGTCCCGCGTAGTGATGGTACCAAGCGCACCCATTTGCCGCCTGACGTAAGCTATAAAAAAAACAACAACTGATAAATTTTTATTACCTTTAAGAATATTTTAGGTCCTTTTACACAGTGAAAAACTTTCAATGAATTATGGCACTGATAAACTGTTGCATTGTTGCAAACTAGCAAACTAAATATTTTGTGATATTACTGGCATGTATCTACAAGAAAGTGCAATAATGAAAGGGAAATTTTAGGGAAAATTAACTGAAATTTATTTTATTACACTTTAATTTTTATTCTGATTTTTTTTTTTAGAAAACCGTAAAATACGGTGTTTAAATGACATCGTGATGAAAATTAATAATTGAGCACCTAGGTTACCTAGTAGTTTTGTGTTAATAGGAAAAAAAAATAGCAACAAACCTCCACATGGTGAAGATTAGAGGACAGCAGTGGTTTAGTGTCCAAATGCCATGCTTTGGAGCCATCTTGTGTAGAGAAAGCAGTCAACCGTCCATCAAGGGTGCTGACAATAACCAAACTGTAACCATATTATATTATCTGGATTTAAATAATCATGTAAAATAACAGATAAAACAATCAGCTTTAGGCCATACAATGCAGGACTAAAAAATTTCTACAGTTAAAGGTACAATTATTATCTAGCTCTATCTAGTTTTAACTTTACTAACTAGGTAACTAAAATAAATATAATGCAATTTTGAGAAGTAGCATTCTAATTAGCACTAATAATAGTGTTTAAATATAAAATTGTGTTGTTTGTGTTAACTTTTATTTGTAGATTTTTAGCCAAGCCCAAATCAAACTTGGCTAGTTGTAATTGTTTGTTATTCGGCACTAGAGTCTACCCAACAATCATTCCAAGTTTGAAGCCTGAATTTATCAACATTTTTACAATAAAGTATAAACAAAAAGCAATAAATGAAAATATCCTTCTTGTATCAGTTCCCAATTTTTTTTTTATTAGAATATCTGCCATAATAACACATTCTGCGCAGATTTCAACACTCTATCTATCACTACAATGTAATAATATACAGTGGTTAAACTCATGTACTTGAACAGAGGAACGTTGTGGTGCGGTGCGAGGGTTCGGGCGGGGCGACCACGGGTCCTAAACTGAATGGCATTTCGGGGTAATTGCGAGCGCGGATGCCCCGTTCGGCTACACATACGCGCGATTTGTTTGAGCAATTACAAATTATTGTTACAATTTTTTTGTAAAATATGTATTGTATAAATGAGTTATAACAAATGTGCAGTATTTCAGTGCTTATGGAATTCAAGAGAAAAACAAAAATATCAAATTTCACCACTTTCCTTCTGATTCAAGGTAAGTTTTGTTAATTCCAACTTATTATGGTCAATAAAAGGAGTCATTCCTACTTCATTTGGAATCTAATTAAGTATAATAAATATGATTTCCAATCTATACTTAAGTCACAATAGGTACATACCTACCTATTAACAGTATTTTTAGTGTTTCGTATTTTAGTAATAATATCTACAGCACAAGATTGGCCGATAATGATCTTTGTTTACTCTCTGTACCTATAAGCATATTAATTTAATAAAGTTATTAGTCTTGGTAAGATTATAATAATTGTATTTATATTAGTTGAGCGGCTAACTTCCCACATATTTTAATTTCTGTTTGTTCTTTATTCACCTAAATATTTCGTTTGATTTCTATGAATTTCGATTTCTGTCGGCGCTAGATAGGTTTCTCGACCAGAGGTACTTAGTTATCAAAACTATAATCATTCAATAGCATTTTATTCTGTCGTATATTGACTGAACTTGAGCCTGTGATCCACCACACGGTGGACCGCTCACTCTCGCTACTGTAATGTTACGGGCACAAGTTGGACACAAGAGAACATGCGCCGCCGACGAATCGTGGTGAACCAACTCGAGCGGCCCCTTTTAATATTCGCACTAGTTGCAATTGTCAAGAATCACCTTTAGGCAACATGGTCAGTGTGAATTGTGGGCATAAGATGTATAATTTGAAACTTTTTAAGTTGTAAATTTTGTGTCCTTGACTGCCTGGGTAACCACTAGTTATAATATTTACTTGTTAAATGGTTGTTTACTTTTTTGTTTAATATGTTTGTTTGTAAGTATTTTAATTATAAGCATAATGTTTTAGATATACATAATACTTTTTAATTTGATCAAAAGGTTTTGGTCAAGTCAATCAAGTTGAGGAAGTGTTCCAAAATGCAACAGAGAAATCGCACAAGCTTTTTTTTTAGCATCCCATATGTACACCTTTACTTTGGAGCATAGCTAGTAGGGTATATTTAGACAAATTAATCCGTAAGTCTTATTAAAAAATTAGGAGCAGTAGTTAAATATTAAGATTGCGTATGAATTTAGTTAGTTTTTTTTACCTTTATCTTTACATCTAATAATAATAAGCCTTTAATTCAGATAAAAAATGCATAGCTAATTTAAAAGTACAGTTTGTGGTCCTATATCTGCTGTGAGGCCTCTCCCACCATTTTCCACTTGTATCTATTGTTATTCTAGACCATGTTTTCCCTGCAAACTTCACACAGTCATCTTCTCATCTCTTATACGACCAACTAACATATCTACATATATAAAAATGATCTAATAAAGATTCAATTAATAATTGAAATTTAGTTCATAAGACAAGCATAAAACATCATAAATTTCATACACAATGAAAAAACAATAATAATAATTTGTGTAATATTGTAACAAAAACCAAAGATAAAAGTGTGACGGCTAAAAATCAATAAATTATTACAAAGTTGGTAATTAAGCCCAAGATTAAAACCAATATTGAGGCAAATATCATACAAACTATAAGTAGATATTCACTGAATTATTTAAGGGATTTTTTATTGACAAGCATTATCAGAGTTGCCACTCGTCCCGATTTGGAAGACATTGTCCCGCGTCCCAACAGCCTAACGATTTTGTCCCGATTTTTGGCAATATGCAATAGGCTCAATCAATTCATTCACGGGTACTCAACCCAGTCACGCGCCACCGCGCCATCTACCGCGCGCCGCATGTACCGCGTTCGTCTTCACCTCCTCCCGTGCACGCAGCCTATAAAGTAATCAGTGGCGCAGCACAAATATGTGCCACCCACACACACATACATTATAATTGTGCTTTGCAGCGAGTTTCTTTCTTCGTTGAGTTAAGTGAAAAAAATTACATTTGTTGACTTTAAACTATACATGCTTTTAAAAACATTATGTAAGTATCTGTCTCTCTGATGGATGCCCGATTGTCCTAAAGGTGGCAATCCTGAGCATTATATTCATTGAATGCACTCAATGCTGTCTATGCGCACATTCAATCATTCTGTTGACCAAACATGACTATGACATCAATTCTGGACCGCATTCAATGCATTCGCTGTACATGCTTGCGAGGTAGAGTAGTGGATGTGCTGTCAAATAGTGAACGGCCATATTGTTTGTTTACATTTGCTAAAGGAAAACATGTATAGACATGTATTTCTAGATAGGAAAAAAAAATAGATGTTGAAAGCTATGATATAATATGAAAAGATATTCCACTCACATAAGAATATATTAAACATAAAATATACAAGCCAGTTAAAACAAAAAAAAAAACTATGAATAATAATGATTCACTCTCTGGAGTTGGCTAAAGTTGGTCCATTCAAAAATTCAATGACTAAAAATAAGTTAAATTAGTGTTTCAACCTGATTTTTTTTTTATAATTTTTATATTGGTACCTAGGCATAAGTAATGAAAACAAGCGTAGTTAACAGTGAATATAGAACATAAGCAAATAGTTAGTTCGGAATTTCTTTTTTATATTGCAATATAAAACATCTGCAGATAACTCACTCGATTTTAGTAGGAGCATCATTGCTATGTGGGTTACAAAAAGGTAATTTTTGGATATTATCGTCTGCACGAAGATAAGAAACTAAACATGTAAGTGCGAAAGCTGCAGTCTTTAAAGCAATCACCCGCCAATACCAACTAGACATTTTTTTATTGAAAAACGAAATTTAGACATTTCAAACTGAAAAACAGTGTGTTTATTTATTACGAAACTCTTAACCAAAATTACAAAATAAATAAACAACAACTAGCCGACGGCCAAACTCCACGTAAATGTCATAAGTGTTGCCACCCACTGCCTGTGCCTGTAAAAATAGAAATAAAATCTGAATTTTATTAACGGCATTTCATCAACACACTGACGGCATAACCATGTTAAAATTACTATTCTAAACCTGTAATTTCATTACTAGTAAGTCGAAAAGTGGCGTTCAAATCTAATTTTCCAGTTTGTAGAAAGACGTAAGTGTTGGTCTACAGATATTATCGAATATGATATTTTGATAATAATAAAACTAGTATTATTATCAAAATTAGGGTTTCGTACCCAAAGGGTACAAAAACGGTTCCCTATTACTAAGGCCCAGATTAATAGTCGTGACTTAGACAAGGTTATATTCTAAATCAGATGCTTAGTGAGCGTAATGTAATTAAATGCTACAACGAACATAACTGAGGCCCGATATAATAGTCGTTGCTTAGACAAAGTATTAGTCGTTACTAAGGCTTAGCTTGAATAATTCAATAATAAACACTGCATGCAAACAAGCATGCTCCGATTTTTAGCTAAGCCCGAGCAACGCATTTCCTTTCCTCAGGACAGTCCAAGCACGTAATGTGTCAAAAATAATAAAACATGGATTCAAATGCTCAAATATTCATGAAATATATTTTCCTAGCTGCTTACGTCGACTTATGAAGGGCACCATAGGCAAATGAGAGGTTCGAGGGGGTAGGGAAATAATTTTATTACATAAGTACCTACGGTACCATTGCCGGTGCGCAAGTTAAAACTTTTAACGTTTTATGCTTTTTATGGCATTTGATGCACGCAGGTAAAGATTACAAGCTATACAGCGTTGTCGACAAACAACTGTTTACAATGCATTGACATGACAAAAAGTATAGAATTTTAGGTACAATAAAAACGAAAGCCATTTATGATAACCACTTTTCTTCTATGGCTATCATAAATGGTTTTCTGTTTTTGAAAATCTGGTAAATATAACTAAAAGCAGTAGTAAGTATTGTAAAGAATTTTCCAAGTAAGACTTTCAGAAGTATTACTTAGAAACGATTATTAATCCGGCCCTAAGACTCCGCTGTCCGTCCGTCCGTCCATCCATCCGTCTGTCACTAGGATGTATCTCATGAACCGTAATGAGATAGAGCAATTCCACCGTTTGGTCCAAATCGTCTTTCCAGCACAAAAATTGATATGAATATTAACGTCAAACAAAATATCCAAATTTAATCTATTGACATTCAGTGCAAACTCTAATTGACATTTTTTATACTAGATCTAGTGTATAAGAATAATAAAAAATAGAAGAAAAAGATGTCAAAATTTCATTCCACTCCTTATCCACTTGGCTCCTTAGAATGTTTCTCAACACATAAGTGCGTTTTTTAATAGCAAAAGTACAAGATTTTTATTCCTGACTATTAAGATGTTTTATAAAGAAAATTAATAAATAACATAGGATTTTTTTTAAAGTACATAACATAGAAAGAATCGGCACAAAAATTTTGTCAAACAAAAAACTTTATTCCATTCCATTAAAAATCCAATCGAAGTTATCTATGAGTGCAACCCTATCGACGGCTTAGCCGCCCGCCAGTGCCTCCCGCGCACCTCAGTGTACCAAAATATTTTATCACGGACGGACGTACGCAACTGGATTAAAATTTATTTTCAATTCTAGAGGTGGAAATTTCGTTTGTCACAGGTGAGTTCGTTTGTTACATTCCATTGATTTAACAAGTAAACACATGTTAAAGAAAATATATTGAAAGAAAATTATAAACCTTAGTTTGGTTGTATGTCACAGTATAGTTATAAAAGTCGATACTTTATTTGCTTCTTAATTTTTTCAAAAAGTCTGCTAAAATTTCATTCCCTTCCATTTTATTACATACCTTTTCCTCACATTTTAAGACGGAAGGGAATGAAAGATTTTGGAAGGTAATGAAATGTATGTAAATAGTTAAAATGGTTAGTTTACTTAGTTCAAACTAAGTTTCTCTAAAAATTTCACAACCCCTTATCTCGGCAACCCCTTAAAGGTACCCCCCTCCTTACACTTACATACCTACATACATTTGTGTGGCACAAAAGTAAGGCTTAGAGAATTTTACTCGCTCGTTCAACTAATCTCATCTCACGAATATTATAAATGCAAAAGTTTGTTACTCTATCACGCTTCAACCACTGGACGGATCAGAATGAAACTTGGCACACATATAGTTTAGGTGCTAGAATAGGAATATATTTTTTATCCCATCTCATCCAATCGGGTATTTTTTGAGATATTTACTTTTTCGCGTCACAACGGAGCATCCAACTGAGCTGCAATTTCGTTCAGGATTAGTTTAAGAGACAAAGATATTTTTATTCCGATCGAGAGTTCTCACGGGAATATTTAAAAGTAGGTACCCTTTCTAATCAGCTTTAATAAAGTCAATTTCTAATTTTCTTTTGTATAAACTACAACGTGGCATGAGAGTATATATAAAAATGTCAAAAAGCTATCTAACAGTCATTATTTTTTGTCTAGATACAACTATGGTGAAACCAAAGAAAAAGGTAACCTCACAGGAAAAATTAGCCAAAGATTGACTTCGGAAGAAAGAAAAAACGCAGAAATCAAAAAAGATCCTGAAAAATATAGAATTGAAAAAGAGAAAGAAAGAAAAAAATATCCCTTGCGAAAAGAAAAGAAAAAATACACAGCATAACAGAAATGACCGACAGACAAAAAAGAGAACAAAGGCGAAGGTGGCGAAAAAATTCAAGAAAAATTTTCAGATTTCAAAAATCTTGAATAGTTTTTGAGATATTCGCAGAAAGCCAAACTCCCCCTTTTTTTCAGTAAATTGTTTATAGCTATTGCAATTTTTTTTCGAGCGGAACTAAATTTTTGTCAAAAATCATCAAAGCGATTCCGAATCTATTGACACCTCATTATTGTTTTTTAAGACTGCTGAAAAAAGTTGAACAAAAAAGCAACTGTTGACTAGACTACTATAGTAACTAGTCGTTGGACTCGCACTGAGACCTCCCTATTTTCCATTATACCCATTATGACAATACTTAAAGAACCTGCTCAAGGAACTTTCACGGGAAATTGTTTATTCCATATTAGTTACGTTCTATTTATAATTAACAACATTATAATTTTAAAGTAGATAAATAAAATAGCGGTACATACCATTAAAAACATATGTCTTACTACTCGTACGGATACTTATCTATGCACACAAATTCTAGGCCACTTAGACAAGTTAACATTAGGCGCATTTCTTCTGAGCGGCGGCAACGTTGCTTTTTAATAGAAAAACCTCATTTTAGCACCAATTGCTCGTTTCGTTTAAGCGCAGCTGATAATTCTAGTGGTGCTTAAAGCAAAATCCGTTTTGCGTAATTTTTTGACAGTTTAGTGTTGAAAGCTGTAAAATAGTAACGCAAAATATCCCAACATGGATTTTTGGTATTATAGATTTTGCTACTAAAAGCTAATAAAGCCGGATCTGTTGACAATTTTCTGAATTAGTAGTTGGATGGACTATTTTTTATATTTTTTTTAGTATTTTACAGGTTCTCAAGATTTAGCAGATTTTGCCCGGAGACTGGCCTGACTAGCAGGATCGTAATATGGTTACTTTGCACAGGCCACAAAATAAATTAAAAAGAAAACAATAGCGAGTTGGGGAAAGTCGTATATATTCAATTTTGCATTAAAGTTGTTAAATAAAAGGCAGTTGGACTTTGTTTTCTTCAAATAAAATTATAGCAAATTGTTTCGACGATGACCTTGGGAACATATAACCGACATCAAGCCGAAAAGAAAAAGTATGTACAGAAGTTTGGTATACTCAGTACTTCGTTATTCTTCAGAGATATATTATTCTTTGTTTTTATTAATACAGGCATGCTGCTTTGGCTGCAGCTTTTCCTCAAGGAATACGGTGTCAGAAATGTCTCGAATACGGTCACTGGAGTTACGAGTGTAAGGGCAAACGTAAGGTTCTAGTTAGACCATCACGCACACGAGTGCTCAAAAAGAACTTGAAAGCGAAGGAAGAGGCACAGTGTAGGTGAGTCACTTCGGATAAAATCTGTTTTATTCTGTCCCACATATACCACATGTTACAAAATTGTTAAGTAACATTTGAGTTGTAGGTAGGTCAGTGCCAGCTTCAAGATCAGTGGTTGTGTCAAACTTATTGCATGTCTAAAGCTTTAAATTATTTATTTGCACTTAAGATTGTATCAAAATACATTATAAAGTGATTTTCGACATCTAACATGTGCTTCACCCATTAAATCAGATTTCTATACATTTAACATTTAAGACATTTATACATTTTACTCTTTAGTCACTTTTTAACACTACCCTCTAATTTTCTTACTTTAATATAGACACTTCCTCAAAGGGAAAGCTATATATGGATATTGTGCAGCTGCATAAGGTAGTGGTTGTTCTGATGTATTTAAATTATTAGTCAATGTAAATTTTTTAAATGCTAGATGGCTCAGCAATGCAAAAGAAGTTTACTTATAAACAACATCTAACAAAATGTTATTAATAGATTTAGTTTATGTATCAGATAGCAATAAATTTGAAAAAACTATCTGTTTTGTTAATAACTGATAATCTACTAAGTAGTTTTGGGTCTGGTATGATGCTATAATCAATTATTATGCAATGCAATTGTTATCATTACACAATTATATTACTATTAGCATGTTTTGCCAAATTCATCCAAAATAAAGTATGAATTTAGCCTTTTCTCGAATGAAATGTATTTAAACAATTCTGGTAATATCAAATCAAACACAAGCCACTTGAACTGCTTCAAGTGGTCTGGACCGTTCAAGACTAGATCTCGCATTCAAATCATGACAAATTTTGTTCAAAATGATTGGGTTCTAAACATTAATTCTACTCTTAGCGTAGACTATATGTTCTAAAATATAAAGTAAATATATAAAATGTAGGTCAGAGTAATTAAAAGGGCAGAAAAAAGACTTAGCAATTATGATATTTTTTTACCTTTATTCCTTTTATAATACATTATTAGTCTTTTCTTAATTGATTGATTGACCTATTTTTGCATTTATTAATGTCATACAATACAAAAATATTCTTCTATTTCTATTGATTTCCATCATAATACATTACATACACTAATAAAAATGTTTAAGGGCCGGCGCCACCATCTGTAGTGCTGCATAGTATTTTGAACAATACTAGGTGGTAATCTCATGTGAGAAGTTACATTTGAGTTGTAGGTAGAATTTTGAAAAATAAGAATTACTTATAATTCTCAACTAAATAAACAAATAAATCACTCAACAGACACAAACCGGTTCACTATGGCTACATTTCACCGCTGCGAACGACATTGTGTTTGAAGGTGGTTCAATTGATTGTGAGAATATAGCAAATGATAAAATGATGGTGACGTTTGAGATTTAACAGTGGAGATGGTGTCTACGAGATAATCTCTAATTTGAAATTATCTCGGATGAAGTGAGAATTAGGTCCACCTATCTGTAAAACTAATGTTTTTTATAAGAATTAAGAGAAGTATGAAAAGTCAAAGTTAAAAAAATTGCAGTTACCTAAAGAATG